>JARTUT010000872.1:4800000-7223844 GCA_030674115.1 Micraspis discolor
AACTTATAAGAAATATATGAATGCACTGCGTTTTTTTTTAAACTTTTTCACTGACTTTGGAACAGTGCGATAAAAAACCAACAGAGTTTGATAATATAAAAGAATCAACGAACAAATATCTTGCATTGAAAATTTAAAAAAATCCAGTTTCACTTCAGTTTCATTTCAGCCACAATACTGTCCTACTCAAAACAGTTCTATATCTTAGCGAATATTTTACCCGTGTTTGGCATCATAGGGAACTGCAGGTGAAAATCTGTACACCATCATTTAGTGACATCCTTCAAACGCCCTCTATAAAAATTTCGCACTAACTCATCGAATGGTTCTGATTTGCCAAAATTTCATAGTGGGTACTCAACTTCGTGTTATTTTGGAAAATATAAAAAGAGCAATATCGTTCAGTGCAAAGAGATCGAAGATCGGTTGGAGACTGTTTACGAGGATAGTGGACGACCATCAGATATTTGTTCAATGAATTTAAATGGGGCAGAACATCAGCGGTCGATGGAAACCACCCAGGACGTTCAGATGAAATGACTACGTATGATATGGTAGATAAAATGCATGATATCGGGTTGTCAGATCGTCGAGTGAAGATTAGAGAAGCTGTCGGCCAGATTCTGCACCTATTTAAGGCCAATCCAAATCAATATCTGAGGCGATTCTTAAACGTAAATTCGTCGAATCGGGCTACGAATTGCTACCTCACCCACCATATTCATTAGGCCTGGCACCGTGTGACTTCTTCTTGGTTCCAAACATAAAAACATGCTTCGGCGGAAAACGGTCCACGTCGAACGAGGTAGGTGACTTTTGTTAAAAGAAAGGCTTATTTTTCAGAGTTCGAGAATAGTATATTGTTCACCGGGTAGGAAAAGCTTAACATTCCTGGACGACTGTGAAGATTGCTAAGTCGAGGCGCAAGCCAACACAGAGTCCAGGAATGTGGCTTTTTCTACGAGGTAAACATACTATTTTTCCGCAAATCGTTTAAAATTCGACAGATATTGATTGATTTAAAAAAAAAACGCGATAATTTTATTCCCAAATAAATGGTGCTTTGAAATTCCTAATAAAATTACTTGGGTTACTATGGAAACGTATTGAGGTTGAATTGTGAAACTTGTAGCTTATAAATTTAATTCCTGGTGTTCTCGAAAGTAAAATGATAAGTGATGATGAAATTTCCATTACTGGGACTCCTCCAGAGCTGGTTGAGGCAGTGAATACTGCTTCATTAGAATTATTGCCAAAGAAATCAAGAGAAAAGTACGAAAATGCATACAGACGTTTTATGGATTATCGCATGAGTAAAAATAAGAGTTCTTTCTCAGAAAATGTTGTAATGGCATACTTCCTAGACCTTTGTTTAAAGATGAAATCTTCAACATTATGGGCCAATTATTCAATGCTGAAGTCAACCCTTGCACTTAAACACAATGTAGATATATCTACATACTCAAAACTTCGTTCTTTATTGAAACGGCAAGCTCAAGGTTATAGAGATAAGATTTTAACGAAGGAAGAAATTGAAAAATGTATCCAGGAAGCTCCAGATAAAGAAAATTTAATGATTAAGGTAATTTACAAGTTTTTAATTTCTATTTAGATTATAGCTTTATTTATTTTTAGGTGGCTGTAATATTTGGTATTTCTGGGGCCTGTAGAATGGATGAGTTAGTCCGAATGACTGTACACTATATAGAAGACTTAGAATCTAAGCTTTTAATCAGCATACCTGATTCGAAAACCAACAAACCAAGATCATTTGTAATTAATCAGATCTACTTGAATGTTTATCGAAAGTATGTTTCGTTAAGACCAGAAAATATGAGCAGTGACCGATTTTTCTTTAAATATCAAAGCGGAAAGGGTTGTAGACAAGTGGTAGGAATTCATCAATTTAGAAAAATGCCCAAAATAGTTGCTACTTATTTGAACTTGGTAAATCCGACAGAATATACTGATCACCGCTTTCATCGGTCTTCTGCAACAATATTGGTTGACATAACTAGTTTAAAGAGGCATGGCGGATGGGAGTCCTCAAACGTTGCTGAAAGATATATCGAAGAATCGCTTAACAATAAGGTTGAGGTGGCAAATAAAATTTTCACAGTACAAAATATTCAACAAAATGACCCTTCCACCCTGCATGTTGTCCAAAATGTTTCTCATAGTTCTAAGAGTGTTCCTCCAATGTTCAATAATTGTACTAACTGTCGAATTACTGTAAATATAACAAATTGATCTTAAAAATATATTCAGCAATGACTTGATGTTTTCAAAATATAAATTAATTCCTTATTTATAAGCAATGTTTTCTATCATTTATGTAGAACACTAACAACTGTACGGAAATATCATTTCCTTACAGTAAGGAAGTCCTGACTTTTTCTTCAAGAAATTTTGACAAGAATGTCAAAATTTCCTGGCGATTTGCGGAAAAATATATTTCTTGGTAGGCATGAAAAAGTAGAAATAACGAGGGTTGCCTTTTATATTCTGGGATTGGACCACCCTAGTGTTGCAATCTACCAACTGAAAGCAAAATGATAGGCACTCTGTTCGGGTGAACAAGAGCGCCAAAAAGGTAACCCTCGTATTATGTTGATAAAAGGAAGTATACGGTCGGCCGGAAAAACTATGTCAATTTGATTTACATCATCTCAACTCTCGAAATTCCTCTTAAGACAATCAGCGTGTTTTGGAACAAATTTCAAATGATTAATTCTCTTTCTGCACGTAATCCGATATTCTAATTCAAATTGACTGAAGTGGAGGAGCCTGGTCGATTCCACGAAGAAAAAAATGAACGCCGAACTCTTTTCTCGTCGAAATGAAAGAGAATACCGATCACAAAGATTCGACAATGAGTTTTACATTTCAATTATGAAAAGAACGAAAAAAAAAGAAGGGAAAAATTCCTAAATAATTTTCGGAGCTTTTCGCTCTGTAATTACTTCATTATACCGGAGATTCCGTCCAACTCTTTTATACCTGCGAATATTAAGTTTCGAAGTTCCTGACCTGGACGAATTCAATTTCGGGAATCGTGCCTGTTCCCTGCAATTTTTTCCGCCTTGGCGTCTGATGCGTTTCGCTTAATTCCATTTTACAAGTTTGCGAATTTTAAGTGGAAGAGGTGTGAAGTTCTGGATAAAGGATGATAAAGTTAATACATAACATTTTCAACATATTTACGATGACATACAAAGACAACATGGGAAATAATACATTGATATGTTTCTCATTTGTGAACGTCAGTTTTCAAAAACACAATATTAATCAAGAAAGTTTATTTCATCAAGTCACTAATTTGTAAAACTGACAGTTAACTCGCAACATTTTTACAAGTTAGTAGTATTATTTACATTAGAAAATTTTGTTTTTTTGTCATATATGTAGAGAATCATAGTACAGTTGATATTTCCAGTAACACAGATTTTTGTTGATGAAAGAGTTGATACTGATGATGATGAACCATCTGTTGACTCCAGAAACTGCTGAACTCGAGGACTGCTGAACATTTGTTCTGTCCTTACTACCAAATAATTCGCTAGACATTTCGATTTTTTTGTTAACCGAATCATTGACATAACTCATCGCAATTTCGGTGCTCTTCCAACCTCCTGCACGCTTTAGTGCTAAAATATCTCCACCCGAATCCGCAACCATAGTGGCTCCAGTTCTGCGAAAACAGTGGCCGGTGTATAACTGTGGGTCTTTTAAACCTTAATATTTCGCTATTTGCTTTGGGACACCACCAATAGTGTGCTGGCCAGCATTAAGGGAAATGCACTTTCCATGTCTGTATGTCAAAAAAAATCTTGGGCTTTCTGTTCCAGGAGGCCGAAGATTTACATATTTTCTGTATAACATGCAAGGCTTGAAGCTGCAGCCATCATCGGTTATGGTGAATCTTCTTGTTGTTAAATTTTTTGTTTGGCGCAATGTCACAATAACGTATTTTCCCATATCTTCTACATCATTCATGTCTTTGGAGAGAATTTCGTCACATCGACAACATCCAAAAATCCCAAATATTGTTATAATTTTCGCCAGCAACCACTGGTCCTCAGGAGCATGTAAAAGTAATTGTTCAGCCTATTCTTTACTTAATACCTTGGCGTATAACGTTCATTTTTTCGTTTCAGAAAAGCTATTACTTTTTGAAATCTGCAAATGACAACTAAACGTCATATTTTTCAATAGATTTTTTCTCCGACAATTATTTCAAACGCGAGCAATAGTATATTATATACCGCGGGACTGAAGTAGTACATTTAATCCTGAAGGTAAAGTTTATGGCCCGACCGCAGGGAGGGCCATAATTTACCTGAAGGATTAAATGTACTTCAGTCGCAAGGTATATATGATACTTTTCGTACTTCCGGTATGATTTTATTAATTATTTCAATAATTTCAATCAGTTTTTTCTCTCTTCAACTCATTTAATAAACTGTCTTCAAAATAAGTTACCATAGTAACATTGCGTTGTGACAATTATAATTTAGAAACATTGTCATTACTAGTGTCATCATTGTAAAGAAACATTGTTATTGATAATTATTGGTATCATGAGCGAAGAAGGTGTATCTGATATTGATAAAAGAGCAGCCGAAGTAGATGAAGAATTGTTACCACCGAAGTCTAGAAAACTATACGAGCAGAAGTACGATGCTTTTAAAAAGTGATGCCGCTTAAAAATGTGAGACAACCTACTGAAAATGCGCTGTTACGCTACTTCAATGATAAATCAAAAGCGGTTTGTGCCTCAACTCTCTGGGCACATTACTCAATGCTGAAATCGGTTATTAACATTAGAGAAGATATTGATATAAGTAAATTACCAAAATTATTAGCTTTTTTGAAGAGAAGAAATGAGGGATTTAAGCCAAAGAAGTAAAGAATTCTCACGTCTGAGCAGGTAGATCAGCTCTTACGGGAGGCTCTGGATGATAAATGTTTAATGCTTAAGGTAAATTTGGAAATGAGTTCATATTCAGAAATTCTAAGAAATCGATTTTTTTGTAGGTTGCACTTATTTTGGGCGTAGCGGGAGCTTGTCGTGGAAAAGAGTTGATTGATTTAGAAATCGACGATGTGAGAGATTTGGGCGATTCCTTCCTAATTGCGATTAGAAACACCAAAAATAAAATTGACCGAAATTTTGTGATCAAAAATTCAGAAAACTATGCCATCAGTTTTGTGGCGATATTTCGAAAATATGTGGCATTGCGAAAGACAGGGACACCTCATTCAAAGTTTGTTGTTCAATACATCAACAAAGAATGTACTACGCGAGTAGTAGGAAATAACATGTTTGGTACATTTCCACGGCAAATAGCAGCTTTCTTGAAATTAGAAAATTCGACGTCTTATACGGGACATTGTTTTAGATGCACATCTGCTTCTTTGTTAGCTGATTCGGGAGCAACAATAGACGTGCTGAAGAGACATGGAGGATGGAAATCCTCCAACGTGGCCGAGGGATATATTGAATCGTCTATTAAAAATAAAAATTTCAGATAAAATATTTGGTCAAGTCGCCGACTCGTCCACTATAGTTATGCCACAGTCCTCATTCTCGCTTCCTGTTTCCGCAGGATCTTCTAAACAAACACCAGTTCAATATGATAAGGACCTGTTACTCGTCAGTTACCTGCTGCATTAACCCAGGATAGACTGGTCAATATGACGAACTGTCACAATATTAATTTGAATATTAACGTTAATTACCATTCCAATTAATTGTATTTTTCAATAAAATATCCCTTAAATTCGTTTGTTTGTGATTTAATCGTTCCGGGAGTTTCGTCAATATTTAATCCCGGAGGGATTAAATGTGACACTTTAGTACCTGTCACAAGGGAATGAAGTTGTCAGTTTAGGCCCGGAAGTACGAAAAAGTGTATATCTTAATGGGGAATATTTTGAGAAACAATAAAGCAATTCGATCATTATTATTTGTTGTTGTTCTCTAATTCCGAAATATGGAAGACATCCCTCGGAACACACTCGAAAGAGGTTATATTGACGAATAAAAAGTGTTAACCTGACACACATTCTCCACCGATATCAAATCTGTGTGGAATTTGACACTCGCCAGAGGAATTATTGAAAAATTGAAAAAAAAAACAATGGTTCCCGTCATTAATACCAACCCAACATACATGAAAATATAAATAATTTTAACAGGGGCAGTGCGAGCTTGTGATTACAATCACCTTAATTAATTTTCGAAATTGCCTTGGGTCACGTTACGCATAATAATCTATTACTACAAGGTAAGAATAATTTATTCACCGTTTGTAATGAAATATTGCTCTCTGGTTCCGATAAGATTCGGGGTTGTGAAATCGATGGGTGAGAAATGAAATACGATATTTCGTTTTCACTTCCCGACGTTCTATTCCATGACTGATGGTTTTCGATGACGACAAAAATGAGTTTCGATCAGGAGCTGTCTCGCATTACTGGAGACAATCAATCAGAGATAAAATGAAGAAAAGCACTGGCGTGAGGTTCGTAGCTATTGAACCCCTTATCTCGAAGTTATGCGAATCTTCGTGAAGCTAGGACAAATATTATTTATGAATTTGAACGTACTCATGTGCTAAGGCGGTATTGGATTACAGAACCAGCTGTAGAAGCGACGAATCTTCTGAAACCTTTACAGAATAATATTTTCATTTTCCATAACAGAAGCTAAAGAAAATATCATTATTCAATTTCCTCAGAGAATGATTTTTCGTAAGACTGTTTGTAATGACAATTTCAATAAAATACAAGCGCGCAAAAATGAATATCTCTTCATAACTTTATTCAATGTACTTCCCTGGCTTTATCACGATAAAAAACTCCTTTATCTCCTCAAAGATAAAGTATTAGTAATATGCATATCATATGTGGGCTACGACGTTGCCAGAAACTTTGGATTGTATAATTCAATAAACATATGTGCGGAAGCCCATCTTTATTTGACTTTTTGGCCTCAATATGATAAATTTCCAAAGATGGATCATACAGGGTGTCCGTCTGTAAGGTGTACAATGTTGTATATTATTTTTGATTAGATAAAAGAGAATTCATTTTATATTGATGAAGGATTTACTCAAAGTCGGCAATAATGTATGGAATGCAATATCAGATGAATGTCCAATTCTGTTAGCCTCATGAATTCAATCCCTATTTAGAATATTTTTCATTAGACTTCCACACATTTCCTGTGGCATTCCATTGAATCTATCACGAATATTTTGTTCGAATTGCTCAAGAGTTTCTAGTTTTTGCATTAACATCACGTTTCAGATATTTCCACAAAAAGCCAATCAACATAATCATTTCTTGAAATATCTTAATGAGGAAAGAGGTCTGGCAGTAATTTGTACTCCTGACTATATGCGATGTGGCACCATTGTTTTGATACCACATGTTCAAGTACAAAGGATACAGTATCTGCCTATTGACAGTTACACCGTTTTCATTTTTAAAATAGTAAAGTCTAATGAATCCTCCTGACCAAATTGCATAACAGACTGTCAGTTTTAATAGGTGCACAAGGGATTGACGAATAATTTGAGTGTTTTCCATTGCCCAGTAATAACTCTTTTATTTATTCACATATCCATTAAAATGGGTATGTGTCCCGTTACTCATTATGATTTAATATCTATAGAATCGTGAATGGTCTTCTAGAAGAATTTCTTTTTTTTTAAAGAACAAGCTCCTGCATACAGCGGATTGTTTTAACAGCAGTAATATTTTCAGCCAATGTTTGATTACGTGGTTCTCCATTCTTCGGACTATCAGTTACAGTCCTTCTCTCATCCAAATCAATCACTACACGATAAATAATGCTTCTTTTTTGAACGTGGTTTATTTCAAAAATACTATGTTACTTTCTGATGGTCTCAGTTCTCGACTGATATTGATAAAATATTTCAACGATTAAAACACGTATCTTCAACGAATATTTTACCATTATACATTTTTCATGGCTCAACTTCACCACTGCCACATATGAACTGTCAAGACTAATGCTAAACAAAATGGCGGCAGAACAAAGTAATATACCTTCCTAGCCGAGACTTCGTAATTCGATTTTCAGGGTTGGGATTATTGCTTTGGTAGTTTGGAACACATTTTGTTATAATTATTCTTTCTCAGGAAATTCTCAGAACGCTAGGTGCTACTGTGAAACGAAATATTTATTTACTTCACTAAAAAAACGAATTTCAAATTACTTTGAAGGATATCATACTTATCTAAACCAGTTCACTCTTCGAACACTACTGAGCACCATGCATCACTCAGATCTCTCTGTTCCAGGCTTCTACTTTCGATGGCTATAGTACATACAGCTGTTCTATGAAATAGTGGTAGGTAACCCACAATACACATTTTCATATATGAGTGTCCCTTTATTTCAATATAGAAGCATTCCAATGTAAGGGAAGTTATCATAATCAATTCGTGTGAACCAAAACTGTAATTAGTGTTCTCGAATACATATCTATAGAGGGCGCAATAACCATCCGAAAACAGCCCTATCGGCACAATAATACAGGCCGGAATTAAACCGGACTGCAGATACGTTTGTCCCAATCCGGACGTCCTGCTCCCAATGGCGTTTCCATCAATTTTTTAGGCTACATTCAGATAGGGCGAATGAAAGCGCAACCGTATTGTTTGAAACGAAATTCAATTATCGACTTGGCAGCGGCTAATCTGGGATCCACTGATAACATTAACTATGTAAAGGGACTAATCACCTGCTGTTAAAATGGCGTACTTAATCAAATATTCACGTGGACGACCACACTCGGATCGGTCCATTACAAGAACATGGGACTGTTACATGTCTGTCTGAATCCGCACCGATAGCCGAGTACCCGACGAATCAATCTGACAGTTTGTGAAACTGTCCAGCCATACATTAGACAACCGCTGTCATCAAAACGGGTTTGAGTGCCTTGGGCCTGTCACTACAGAGAAATTTATCAAACCATTAGTTTTGAAGCGCCAAGAAGACAATTTCTATCTAGTTTCTGTGTGGCTGCCTAAACATCATTGCAATTGAAAAGTGTATTTAATCAATGTTCCCAATAATATGAAAATTGAGAGAATCCTCTGTGAGTCTAAGTGAAGATATTGGATCTCTCGAAAATAACTAGCACATCCACCATTCTGCAAATATTTGGATTCAAAAATTCATATTATCCTGACATTGAAACGCCATATCAATATAAACATAAACATAAACGTAAACTGAAGTGTGCAAATTCTGATTCATTGTAATAAATATAGTCAATAATAACATCGTTATTTGTATATATTTTTATATTGGGCAAACAAATCGACGTCCGTTTCATAATTCCTATTACAAAGTGCTCAAAAATTCCGTTTGCGCTCTTGGACCGACCGCAATGATCAAATTCAACAATGAAACAAGACAAAATCCCGTTATTTCTCCAATTTAGAGGACCATAAACTGTCGACATGAGCATTAAACTCTCATCGAAGAATTCAAAGCGGAAACAGCAGACATTCAGGTTACAATTTCCACATTTCCGTTTATAAAGAATGCTCCAGACGTTTTCTTCCCCATCCTGACAATACGCTTGGCCTCTGCCGTTTCGGGGGATCGCCAGATATTGTCCTCATTTATCATAAGACCTTCCTAACAATGGACATATCTGAAGGATACACTTTTATAAATATTTAGGAGTGTATCTCGGAAGAATGCGAAGGAATAAGAGGGAGGAGAAAATTAGATTTTTTTCGGGAAAATTGAGATTTTATGCTCGGCTCTGAGAACGTACGGTGAATATTCACCCTTTGAACGATGTGGAATATACGGGTTACATTTTGAAAAGCGGTCACTACGGATTTTATGGCTTGTATACAAATATTAGTGAATTTTTACCATAAGTTTTAAAATTTCTGTGACAACAAAAAGTAATACTAATATTTTTGGACAAACTCTCACTTTTCACTTGAAATTATACAGAGTGAGTCATTGAACACTGCATTAATTTTAACCATAGATTTTTGACGTCAAATGAAACATTTTCTTCCTATAACATTTTCTCAAATTTGATCCCGTTCAGAAGATATAGGGATAATATACAATATGTTTAACTAGAATGAAGCAAGCTTAACAAGAATCTCAATGAAACAAAAACATATCTTGCTTTTAATTAGCGCCTGCTTCCAAATTCATTTTTTCAGAGAGCTCAAAAATTACAAGATGAATCACGATTATGAAGGTTTCTTCAAATAAAAAAGGAGTGTTGGTTACACTATCTATAACAAGAAAGACTGAAGATATTTGGCTAAAATTGGTAGGAAAGTAGCTACGAATCGGGAGAAGGATACTTTTCATTTGAGAGAAAATTCAGGAAAATGTGGAAACTTGACTATGGATATTGTTACATTTCGTATATACTTAGTAATCTCGAGTTGTTTAGAAGATTAAAAATGAAGAAAAATTGGACGGATAATATAGCTTCAAAACAGTAGAAATAATGACACTTAAATGACACAAGTTGTGATGCGTGCACGGCAATGATCCCATCACAAAATGGAGCATCCTCAGCAGTAGTTTTGACAGTTTCAGTTGCCAATTTATTTGAAGTTGTAAGAATTGAACTTTCGGTCTTGATATTACCTACTTGCGAATCAACAAGGCGTCAAAAAGAGCGCAATGTCGAAAATTCGTGAGATATGCAAATATACATATATGCACTGGCTATGTCATTGAACAGAAGTTTTTCGTATCTTGGCAATTCGTTTCTTTGTGTTTTTGCCTTAGATTGAGGATTCTTCTCATCAGATTGTAGAAAGCTTGTTACCAAATCCCATAAGTGACGACTTCCCACGAGCAAACTCATGTTTATGTTCCCCTACAACCTCGACACTCATTTTCCCCTTTATAAGACAGGTATCTATGGCCAAATGAACAATTAACTAAAACACTAGACAACCCCTCTAAAGCATCCTTCACACATGTCAGTGCCGCAATACGATCCTCGGCGGTGTACAACCCACTGCGTGACATATGTGTCTTCCGTCCAAGATTTGTGCCTGGACTTGGGGACACACGACGTAAGGCTTCCCGACAAATAATGGCCCGTGAAATATGACTACAATTTTTCCGAATGCGTAGGGTCCCCTTTTTTAATTAAATTTATTTGTCTACGACGCTGGGCCGGTACGGTTTCACCCATAATTGGAACCATAACTTTAATGGAAAACATCGAGGGGAAATGCGTCTCGATTTGATTTACTCGCGACATGGCATTCTTTGATGTTTTGCTGTTAATTTGTAGGTGTTGCGATGTTTCAGATCACATGATCGCCTACGGAAATAGATGAACGTAAATGTTCATTTGGGTCATTAGAATAAGTTTATGGATCATCTGGGATATGAGTTACGATACGTGTTATGAGATTTACATTTATTGTTTCGAAATCTGAGCTCTACTTCATTTTGCATTTACCAATATAGCATAGGTACAATCATGGACGGAGGTTGGAAGTGGCTGAGTTCCATCACGTCATTGTACTTGACAAAATTACATTCTGTCCATCTTATCGACGATAAACAAGAGTATCTTTTTTTAGCTCAATGTTCAAGCTATCCAGCTATCCTTCTCATACAAGGTGTTGAAAATGTTAAGGTCAGAATTTTATCAATATAATATAAACGAGGCATTTACTCGCGTTACAGGCGTTTACCTACGTTAGGGATTATTCTTTATGAGTTGATACGCTGTTGTGTTTAACTTTTTCATTTCTTTTAGTTCAGTATTTTTGAATGCAGTGTATTTTAATGATATTGTACGCCGAGCTCACGAAAAGGTTACTTGTTTATCTCTGTGAGCTACATATACTATAGTATTCATGTAACTGTGTGTATTTTAGTATTAAATGAATACAATCTTTTTTTTCTTTTTTTTTTCGCCGAGGTAAGGGAGAACTCCTCATGTCTTCCCTGCAGCGGGCGGTGTGTAATGCTGCAGGTTCGTGTGGGACTTTCACCCACCAAACCCCCTCCTCTACCGACAGCAACAATCTCCAGTTTAGAGTCCCAAGGAAACCGACTCATAGAACTGGCAGTTGCATAGGGGCGGAACATCCACTGCAGCGAGCAGTATACGTGCCACCCACGCACTCACTCATACGCTCACTGGGAATTTGGGGATGTGAGGAAGAGCTTGTATTGCGCTCTAGAACGGTTCAGTTGTCTTCATGAAGAACTCGTGAGGGTCAACTAACTCTGTTCCGAAAGTTCCGTGTTCACCTGGCTCTGGTTACGGAACACGGAGCCCTAGGTATAGATCCTCGGAAGGTCTTGACCCCGTCCAGCCTTCGGCCATGCGGCTGCCGGCAGTACGGAAATGAATACAGCCTAGTCCACCCCGGGTGCACTAAAACTAAATTATATCAATCATTGAAGTGTCATTGAGGAGGCCATATTTCCGTAGAGAGGATCACTAGGAAAGAAAATGATGGAAACATATCATCTTATGTTTTATGTTTTATCCGAATCCAAAAATTTCCTACATTTCCAGTACATCCTATATATGTTTTAGTATGGCACGGTTCCAAAGTCAGGGAATAGTAATGTTTGACAGGAATTCACCATTCGCTCTATCGTGCCCTGAGATTTAAATTAATTTGCGAAATCGATGGGTACCTTGAATGTAGGCGTGCAACGGTTGAATAAATTGAATGTCTCCGAAAAACAAGCGCAAAAGTAAATCTGACCCAAAATTCGACAATAAGAGACATTTGCGCCTAATGACAACCCCCTGCTTCCTAGAACGAGCGCACAAAAATGGCCTGTCGGATTCTTCCTTCCGCTGCTTTCTCTCTGTGAATTCAATTCCCGGTCGCGAAGACACTTTTACAGCCGATCCGAAATGAAACTGAACACATCAGTCGTGCCCCACTGACTCGGAGGCCCATAACAGTTTCATAAAAGGCAGTTTGGTCCCCTTTTTGCACGGATACATTCAACAAATGGAGGAGGAACAATCGTTCCTGGGAGCACCTCTGTTTTACGACGCTTCATGCCTCAATTATGCGTGGCAGGAACCGAAAAATACGCATTCGGTGTCGTCTTCACGGCTGTTTCGCACAGAAGTGTAATTTTCCCGAGATAATACGATTTTATGGACTGGATGTCATTTTCGTACTGTCACACCGGTGTTGCTCTTGTGAAAAACCACATAACAAATGGAAACTTTTCCATCGAGATAAGTTCATATTTATTTTCATGTCGAACTGCCGCCTGTGGTGTCCCGCAGGGATCTGGTTATGGATCTATCTTTTCCTTATATGTATCTCCAACCTACTAAAAGCTTTCGTTTGCTTCTACTTTTCACACCAATATGTGGAAAATTTAATAGAATACGAGTATAGTGATCGTGAAATCTGATCCAGGCGGACTCCATGCATACTGGACAAGTTATGGAAAGTTAACCCTCGGGTATTCCTCCGTAATTTATTTTCGAAGGGAGAAGATGATTGATTCTGATAATATTCGTACAATAATTCTTTTAGCTTGGTGAATATGAAGACTCTGGAACAGTGTGATGTTCGGGGAGTTCTTGAGGAATCCCGATTCTTGATTCTCATAATAACAATAAATTATTCGACAGATTTGGTCTAATAACGAACTTGAGTAAGACATTTTTGAAAATATGAAATCTTTAGCTCATCAATATAGAGTATACGGCCGAATAGTCAGACAAACTATAAAGTTTGGTCACGTATCAAAAAATTTTGAAAAGGTGGGCTGTCAAAGAAACAATGGCAACGTTTCGTAAATATATTTCTAGTTTTTGAATGCTACAAAGAGGAATTTACGATTATACATGCTACAAACATTTCAGAAGATAGAGACAGATCCATTTACATTTTCTAATTCATTGATGAATTTTTTGGTTGAGTTGATCAAAACATATAATGAATTTGAATCATCTTACCGAGGTTGAACTTATGTTTTACACACAAAAGATTTTAATACGAGCAAATTTGAACAGAAAATATACAATAAATTAGAAATCTGTCTTTTAATTTTACTTTACACTTCTCAGGATAATTTATGAACACATTTTTGGGTATTTGAACCTGTAATCCAATCACTGCTAGCACAATCTGTTGCACAATCTGTTGTCACTTACAATGAGTGTGCTGGAACTGTAGGCATGTTTATTTCATTCCTAACCTGTTCAACTACAGGTGGGGTCTTGTAGGAGGCATTATATATACAGGGTGTAACTAAATAAGTGTAAAATATTTAAGGAGGTGATTCCTCATCGAAAAAAAGATGGCATCTTTCATGTAAAGAAACTTCATTGGAATATCCCTTGTTAAGATACAGCCCCTCAAAGGGAGTACATAAAATTTGTATAACAATTTTTTTCACAAGCACCAAAAAAGTTACGATATTGAAATTAACCTAACGTTTCCTACTAGCAAAAAGACACTTATCCAGTTATTTATTTGGTTTACCCCATGGTTGTAAGGGTGGTAAGAGTTCATTCAATCTTTCATAATTCTTTAATGCTAATGTTCATATTGAAGAACGTATTATACCAGAATGGTTTACGTGATTTCGATCTTGGAATTATATTTTGTGGAATGTTTGAAATAATGGGAAATAAATTGAGAAAAAAATGATATTTGATCCAAGAATTCAGAGCTGCAGTCTGTCTGCGAATATGGGGAGGGACAATGTTAAACAAAACTGGTAACCAATGAACCGGTGTAGATCTTATGGTGCCAGTAATTATTCTCATGGATGTATTCAATTGTGCATCCATTTTTTGTGTATGTGCACTATTAAACCAAACACAGCAACAATACTCAGCTGCAGAAAAGACTAGGGCTAGAGATGCTGTGCGAAGAGTGGAAGCATCAGCACCCCCCAAGATGATCCATCTAATTTCTGAAGAATATTATTCCTAGTTTTCAGTTTTAGGATCAGTTTATTTAAATGAGCATTGTAATTGAGAGATTAATCCAATTTAACTCCTAAGTATTTTGGATAGAAATTATGTTCGATAGGAGAATTATTGAAAGTTACATCTAATTCCCTATATTTTTCATGATTATTCGGATGGAAACAAGATACCTCAGTTTAGTTGGGATTTGGACATAATCGCCACTCTGTGAAGCCGTTCGAATGAAGAGAACTTACAACTTATATAAGTTAGTCAAAAAGTGTTGTTTATTACAACCAAGCTAACAAAGAACTATTACTGATTCCATTATATTATTGACATCGTTTGCATTATTTTATAGTTTGCATTAAAGCCTTCTGAACCAGAGTCACTGAGTAATCCATTTCAAGCTCACATGTGACATAAACGAAAAACAAACAGAAGTCAATGTTGCCTTCGTCTTCTTCTACTAAAACCTTTGTTAAAATCTAGTTCATCCCCGACCCTATCCATCTGAATCATCAAAGACTCCTGCTTTTACAAAACGTCGGAGACTCGCCGGTATTCTCGCAAAAAACAGACCTAGAATTTCCGTCTGATCCACATTTACACAAGCCATAACTGAGCCATAGAACGGGATGCAACGTCAGCAGCGCCAGGAATTTCCAATGAAGCCGCCGAGGCATCAAACATGAACAGCGTTTCCGGAAAATGCACCTCGTCAGGTGGGGGGACATAATTAAATCTCGAACGGTCGGTCTCTGTGTGAACCGCCAGTGGCGTCCTAACATAATAGGTAGACGATTCTAACGAGGGCCTCTGTATTGGCGTCGAATTTCGAGATGCGCGCGAATGGGTTATTCGGTGCGGAAATTCAAGCCACTTTGGATATTCGCTCGTTAATTGGAAGCGATGTTAAAATCGGAAATCGTTCTATCATATGGTAGTATCATATGCGGCTGTTGGATCAGCAAATATGGTTCGTGTTTATCAATTTTCTTCGTTATGATTTATTAGGGCGAGAATCGATGAGTTTGTATAAGGTCTGGAGGTCGATTGACTGATCTTTTATGTTCAATACTATTCATGACGAATCTTCTACTGTATAATGAATTCGGGAGATACAAAAGCTGTAATCAAATTTTTAGACGATACTTGTTACGGATACTTATGAACTGGAAAATTTTCGGGGAAATAATCTTAAATTTGGGAAGAAAGTTATACTGGAAAAAACTCACGGATGTAACCTTTGTCTGCCACTCCAGAGCTGTGTGAATCGCTTCAGATGGTCATCCACTTTTTTTGCACAATACAAGTCTGTTGTATTTAATCGACAAGTTCAATTCTAAACAACCTTAGAAAGTGACTTCAAAAACAAGAAAATTAACGGTTTCAACAGCAATAATTAGGCACAATCTGTGTATCCATCTTAAGCGGGATCAACAACTTGAAGTGTCTCAACAAGTATTTGCTCCAAAATCAATACATTTTACATTCGTTTCGAGAATAGGGTCTACCCTAAAGCCATAGACAAAAATTTAGAAAGCACTGGCGTGAGGTCAGATTGCTTTGGCGCTCTTGTTGAGCTTGTTGCGAGTAAATATTCAAACCATAACAAATCTATAAGCACTCTGATCAGATGAACAATAGTCTTTTCTCGTACTATGGGACAATGTGATGCAAATATGAACGCCTAATGAATGAACAAACCTATATCTCAAATTAAAACTAACTACTCATAATTTTCCCAAGTTTTGTTCGAAGCTATAATTCCCTTCCCCTGAAATTTTTAAAAAAAATTCTAGAGCGACGATTGCAGCGAAATTTTGCGAGCCGTTTTGCTTCAGCCTCCCTCAACGATATTTAGAGTATCACCTTGATCGGATGGATATTCTAGCAGTTATTGAGGAAACGAAATTTCAGATGTTCATAACTACTGAACCATCCGACGGATTTGGCCCGAGAGACTTGACCGAGATATTTGAACAATTAACCTATTCTGAAAATATAAAAACTCTAGCTGATCTCGTTTGGATACTAGAGAGGATACCGGACTCAACTTTCGCCACGGATTCTTCATCAGGGAGTCGAACCCAATCGATTGAGACAATTTTCGGCTCGATATTCGAAAATAATAGACATGTGGGCAAAATGATAGGCACTGTGTTCGGGTGAACAAGATCGCCAAAAATGAAATCAATGAAGCGACTAAAAACTACTATAACAGTACTGAAATCTAGAAAAAATTTTGACGTGACGTCTTATAACTCGATGGTGCTGGCTGCACGCACAAAACACATGACTCAAGCGGCGTTACCTTGCTCTGAGACATTCCATTTAAGGCTTGAAGTGAAAGCGACATCGTAAAACGAGCGACATAGTTGGCCTCCGCATGCGACATCTGTCTCTCTCCTACTTCAGTGAGCGATGCGTCCGCCTGTACAGATGCTATACAATAATACATTTGTATTTGTATGTTTTCGTCAAGTATAAACTGCAGCGAATAGTGAATGTGGTGTCAATTATTGATAGCAGCGATAACTGAGGCGATAAAGATAAAGATTCTTTCGATATTAAATATACAGGGTGAATTTGACTACTACTTTAATTTAAACCATAGATTCTTGACGTCAAAAGGAACATTTTGTTCCTATATCATTTTTCCAAATTTGGCCATGTTTAAAAGATGTTGAAGGTGTTGAAATTTCATAAAAAAAATTTCATTTTCACCTGTAATATTCAAACGAGAATATCAGTTGAAATGATCTCTTGTAGAAATTTTCAATGACAGTCATGCATGTTTTGGCATCAATAGATCTATTCCATTTCTTGTGGGTTTCTCACTACTACTTTACAGATTGGTTAAATTGCCTGAAAAACAAATATCACTTGAACTAAAGGTCCGTATCTTGTACTTCCTAGAATCATTAGTCTATTTTTTCAGTAAAATCTTTCATCATCTTTTTCCCTGAATTGCACCATTTTTGAGATTTTGGAAGGAAATTGATGAAACATGAGTCAGTGAATCATTACTTAGAGGAAAAATAATGTTTTTAAATAATTCAGATTCAATGGTGGATGCTGTGTGCTGGACTACAGAAAACTTAAAATGGTTATAACTTTTTAACGCAGATGAATTTGAAGAAACGGTATAGGGAAAAAGTGTTTCTTTCGATTTCAAGAACCTATTGTTAAAGTTAACGCAGTGGTCAAAAAGTGACCCTATATATTCAGGAATATATTGTACAGAGGAGTATTTGCCCAATGTGAAAAGTTAAAATGCCTATAACTTTTTAACGCAGCTGAATATGGAAAAACGGTATGGAGAAAAAGTGTTTCTTTTGAACTCAAAAACCTTTGGTTAAAATTAACACAGTGGTCAAAAAGTCACCCTGTATATTCAGTAATATATTGTCGAATATTCCTGCTTCCATCATTAAGATAAATTGCATCCGTCCACTAGTGCAGCGATTGTAGGTTATGTTGTAATTGACAAAACTATAACAATAAGTTAACAGAACTATTTCACGATGAATAAAAAATCAATTGCTTCACTATTCGATTGAAATAATTATCGAGCGTAGCCATGATTTCAAAAACATATACATAAATGTAAAATCAGACCAGCCAGCCACCAAAGGAACAACTTTCAATACATTCATTCGGTTTCTGACAACTGAAAAAACAACATCAAAAAGGAGAGATGTAATCAAATACCTTTTTCGGGAAAAATTTGCACTGAAGACATACACAAAAGTTTAATGCAAAATTTGGGGGACTCTCTCCCTCCATAAAACATGGTTTCACGCTGCTTCAGAAGTTCAAGTTGAACTTCACAAAAGACACCCATTATGTCGACCGCTGAAGACAATATCAAAAAGATAGAAGATGTGATGACACTTCGCAAAGTGGCCATCAGGCATGTAGTTCATATAACATACATCTCTTGTTGACCGTCAAATTGCACATGAAGAACGTCGCTGGGCTTCGAGTACCGAGAATGTTACAGACAATGAAAAAAAGATGAGCAGACACTTCAAGGGGTGATCTCGGAAAGATCTAAGTCTATGAAGAAAATTTTTTGTAGCAACACGTGAGGAATTATGAGCATCTGAAAACTGATTTTCTCTATAACTTCCAGAATATCCATCGGATCAAGTTCTAACTTGAACAATATCTCAATCAGGTTAAAAAAAAGGACTTACAAAATTTGCAAAAACCGACAGGTTAGAAAATTTTTAAAGAATTGCTACTATATACTATATACCTGAGACGTTCTTGATAATGCACATATTAGATGATTAGAAAAGGACCAACGTGGGTTTTTAGGGAAGGCAATTTAAGCTTCGAACAAAATTAATTCTTAATTCAGAAAATAAGTTTGTTCATTCATCGTGGCGTAAGTATATCTCATTCTTCCAGAGGACGGGAAAAGACTTTTGTTCACCTAAACGGCGTGCTTATAGCTTTGTTGCAGCTTGAATATTTATTCGCAAGTTGCTCAACAAGGGTGCCAAAGCCATCTGACCTCACGTCAGTGTGTTCTAAATTTTTTATATAAAGTGTTAACGATCTCATCATTTGAAGCAAAAGATAATATTTTCAATTAGACTATAATTTTCTCTTGTATTAACTGAATGATGTTCAATATTTATGAATTTGTCAACAGAATGTAAACAATAAAGAGCAACATTGTCAACATAATCTTGATTACGGTCGTACGTAAATGAGCTACACTCATTCAGCTGGTGAAACAGCACTAAAAGTTACAGGAGCGCGAAGTAACTACTTATGGTAGGATGCATATCACGAAACATAAAGTTTTAATGTTCTCAACTTCTGCTACATGCATCAACTGACATTTATGTCTCGTAGATTTTCTGTCTGCAATTTTTGAATGGATGATTTTTATGTTTCAGGTGAGTTCGAGTTGCCTTCCTGGGAGATTCTGTTGGTGAGTTATGGAAGTAAATATATAAAGAACATTGTAGGTGATAAGTTTAAGAACTGCTCCAAGAAAGTTAGGGATATCAAAGATTATTGAAGAAAGTTTGCATCTGAAGATCATTTATGTAGATACCAGTAAAATGAATTGTGTCCTCCTGAGAGACGCGGGCGGGCGGAAAAAAATTTACTCTACCCTTCCCTTAATGCATCGGCGATGCGCGGGAGTTGTTTTTTTTTAACCACCGCGTGACCTTGAAATTCCTAAGCGTGACCTTGAAATTCCTAAAAAACTTACGAACCAACATTTTCTCAAAACCCTCAACCATCAACAGGGTGATCAATTGAGAGACTACGAAATTTCAAAATTGTATTGCAACACAGCAAATCGAAATATAAGAGCACTAGTATAATGTATGACCACCGCGGTCGTCAATAACAATTGACACCTTACGAGTATTTAAGATTTCTTGTTAAATTGCTGTTCATAAGTGGATGTTCATTGCAGTTCAAATTAGGGGATTGCAGAGATAGTGATGAATGCGGAATTACTCTTCGCAGGGTCACTCGACCAAGGCAACCCGGTGCGGTCTGGCATTATAATTAAAAAAAAAATGGGTGTATTCACCAATAGCAGCATAAAGATTTGGCACTTCGTTATCAATGACGTATTGGCTCAAGGAGGTAACTGATTGGCCTGCGGCTCATCAGTTATATCCTCCATCCGCCAGTAAAAACCATCTTACCTTGCTAGTAATGTTATAGACTATTGTTTCTGTTTTGATTTGACAACGAATTCATGGATCAGCCACCATGGAATTCGGTGGAGTAAGAGGCGAATTTCATGATAAATCGGCACCCCCTCAAGGCCTTTCAATTGCTTTCCGCATCGCATTTAGCGGATATTGCTCGTAAGAATAACACTGCAAATTCAGATAAATTTCAGGGTGCTTTTACATTCAAGGGGATGATATTAGCCCTCCTCGTCTTTTCTGTATAAGCCCAATGACTGTCTACAGCGTTGGCTTTAATTTCTTAACTTTGGAAAGGGGACAATTCGAAATTGGTCTTTGAAATTTCAGTCATATAGCAACAGTAAGGTTAGTTCATATATATTAATTTCATTTTTGCCAGGTTTTTTCCAGTGCTATCAAATGATTTTTATATTTATGAAACAACGATATCGGTCAAATTCACTTGCTCAAATTATTTTTCTCCTTCAAGTTGGGTGGCAGATTGAGGGGAGCTGACATTTCTCATGAAATCTATATAAAATTGCTCTCGTAAATCGCTTGATGTTTCGAGATGTCGTATACTTGTTGCCTCCAACCAATAACGTTCACCCTCCTATTTTATCGGCGAATGATGAAGAATTCAAAGCTTCGTCCTATAATAAGGTGTAAAATAGTCCAATCTGATATGAATGGCTTCTCAAATAGATATTTTCGATTTCTTTCAGTTGGAAGAAAAATGAAATAAAGAAAAGCACTGTAGTGGGATAAGTAGCCTTAGAGCGCTCGTTCTAAACTCTTTTTCCTGGTACTACTGTCACAATGAATGTGAAAGTGTCAACAAGCTTTATATCTGAAGTTTATTTGAATATCAAATTCTCTCCTCTTAAAGATTCACTTAACGCTTGTATTCATATCATATAAAAATTGATATATTTTCTTCGGTAAGCTCTTATTTTTTGAATACGTAATTAATTCAAGTCCAAAAATCGCCTGCTAGCCAATGAATCTTATCGTCAAAGCAATTATTATTGGGAGCTTTTTAAGGGAGAAGGAGTTTGGTCGACATTTTATCAAAGAACTAAAAGAAATTGACAAACTTATCAATGATCCTAATCGAACACGATCATTACAATACCAGGTGTACACATGAAGTGAGCGTCGAGATACAAATGTCTCGATAGGGAACATTTGTTATGAACCAGCTTTTATTTTTGTTTGTTTGTTTGCTATGACATCTGTGAAACATATTCAGTATACATCAAGTAATTGAACAGGCAACATCATGTTTTTTCAACGTGTTAAATATGTCGAATTTTGTACCAGAAAGTGATGATTTACGGAAATCAATAATTTTATGATTTCATTTGAAGAAAAGTGATATCCAATCGCATCGAATGCTTGTCGAAGCATATGGTGGTCATGCTCATCAGAAGCAATATGCAAAAGATAGTTTCAACTGTTCAGAAATAATGATTTTGATGTGAAAATTAATGAATTTTGAAGACCACCAAAAAAAAGATTGCAAACGATATTGGATGAATGCCTTTTCTTCAGTGATTTTCATAACAATAGATTTGAAGCAATTTCGTGTACTGATCAATCATTTCTTTAAATAAAAAAAAACAACAACGTTCAGCTCAAGCTATAAATATTATCTAGACTTCATAAAAATCTAAGTCCAGCCGGCTCTTTGTTAGACCATAGATTGTAAAGGGTTCTTCAATAGGGACTTGATAACTTGAATCTAAATAAAACACAAACTATTTCAGATATTTCAAAAACTTCATTATTGGCTTGAAGAACAAACATAGCATGTATGAATGGAACTCGACTTCGTTCATATGGGCCGTTTGCAGCGGTCAATTCTTTGGGCGCAATTTTCGATGACCCGGCCACACATTTCAACCGAAACGGCCGCTATTTCGGGTTCAATATTGTCTCTGAGCTCTTGCAATGTCGTCAGCTTGTTGGCATACACCAGTGACTTGACGTAGCCCCAAAGAAAATAGTCCAGAGGCGTCAAATTGCACGAACGAGGCGGCCAATCGACATAGTCGTTTATCGAAATTACACGCTCACCAAACCTCCTCTTCAATAAACCGATTGTTACGTGTTCTGTGTGGCTAATGGCCCGTCCTGTGGAAACCACATGTTGGCCAAATCCGTACCTGGCAATTGGGGCAGAAAAAATTCGTTATAATTGCGCGGTAGCGATCGCCATTGATCTTTACGTGACGATTGTTGGCAGCCTAATCGGAGAACGTACGTCGCTTCAAGTGGTCCAACGGCTTCAATTCTTGAGTCAGCTTGATCTTATACGGGTGTAAACCAAGATACTTACGCAAAATTCGCCATAGATAGGTTTGACGGATGCCCAATTCTTGAGAACGCCATGAAATTAACTAATTTGGGTCGTCTGCTACGGAGGCCCGAATGGCAACGATGTTTTCATTACTGCGACTGGTCCTTCGCCTCACTGGCACGAACACATCCTACAGCGAATATGTAGATCAAATATTTGCACCAAACTTGTGATTGCCTGTCTACTAGGGCGGGAATTACGACCGAAAATTGGAGTTAAGGCTCTTAAAGTTGCGGTCACCTACTCTAAATTGACATTGACAGTTCGATGATTGGTCTAAGGGTGCGTTCCCCTTTTAAATTCAAAGTTGTCAAGTCCCCAATGGAAAACCCGATACCATCACATACTGTCATTACAATACAAGGTTAATTTTCTGGTCTC
The DNA here is from genome assembly GCA_030674115.1 of Micraspis discolor. Lineage (NCBI taxonomy): Eukaryota > Metazoa > Arthropoda > Insecta > Coleoptera > Coccinellidae > Micraspis > Micraspis discolor. The sequence continues at coordinate 4,823,382 of JARTUT010000872.1, forward strand.
AGAGTTATGATATTAAATTCGAAAACGAAAGAAAAATCAATAATGAAATTCTGATAATAAGAAAAAATGACTCGAGAAAGGACGAATGTTGTCAAGTCACCAATGGAAAACCTGATACTATCACATACTGTCATTACAATACAGGGTTAATTTTCTGGTCTCAGAGTTATGATATATAACATATATTTTTCAATTTTGAAAATTCAAGTTCTTGCCAAGACACCCTTCACAGATGCAGGATTTTTTGAACCCAAATACCACAGGTACACCCGCTACTGCTTCCAAAAATCAAAAGCGAGATAAAATTGATCATGAATTATACGAGCACCCTCATTAGTACTGAAATCGTTTCCTATTAGACTGGTTGAAAGAATTTGCATAATCAAAACTGCCACAATTAGAAGGAGATCAACTCCCCCAGTCTCTAAGTGACTTTAGTTGGGGCGTCTAACGCCCATTCTTTCCTCTGCAACGCCATATATTGCACATTTGCGATTTACGAGTAAGAAGGGTAGAGAATGATGGGGAGAGGAAGCGGACCTTGTAGCAGCTACAATCGTAAAACGGTTAATATTTTAGTATTATACATAAACCATGTTGGGCCATTAAAGTACTAATGAAACACCATTAGACCTTTTATTGGCTTATTTGGGACGGATGACAAAGCTTCGTTATAAAATATATGGACAATCTGGTCGACGAAAATGATAAGGAAGACATTTCTCTGTCTTTACCAACGTGAATTGCGAATAATTTTTCCATTCAGTCTTCAAAGTTTTCTTTTGAATGTGAAATCGGATAAATGTATTTAACATTATTATCAGAATAGTTATCATGTGATTATCAGATATACCGGTATGAAATGAACACTATTTATTAATGGGAAAGTATTGGCCATTGTTTTATATACATTTTGACCACCTTTCTTGCAATTTGTGGATACCACGCCAATAAAATTGTTCGTCTTTTAAAGCAAACCAAGCAACCAAGAAAATAATATACCGAATGTCATAGAAGTAGGACAATACCTAATCTTTAGAAGGTTGGCACTTTCGGAAATATAAGTATGGATATTTTGTTTGTGGCGTCATCTGGTAATTAGCGCTGACTTATCGACCGAAGTAGTTGATTTCCTTTTGAAAGATATCAATAAAGAATACAAAGCCATTGGCATAGATATCGACAGCTGATTCTGAATCTTCGAATTATAAACTATGATTCATTGGTCGACAGTTGTACAAGGCATAATCGATTGGGGGAACACGCCGAAGTTAATAATAATAAAATAACGAAAGAAGTCTGTCTGCATACGAAAGCATGATTTATGTCGTGTACATAATGCCCTAATGGGGTTTACCCGGCTTTATTTATAATACAGGGCTATGGAGTGTGGATATTATGATTTAGCAAGGGGTCTCTGAAATTCGACAATATGCTTCGTCTCTCTCTCTCTCTCCTGCATTCTCGAACAAAGCTTGTCGTCACCGAAGGGCGATCATCTGAAAAAACATTTCGTAGGATTCGTGAACGCTCCATGCATCCTAACAATAGTTCTATTGATGAAATTGTATTAAAATGGAAAATCCTCTCGATGAATTGTGGAATGCAAGGGATTTTCGGAACGTTCGAGTGTGTATCACAATAAACATGAAATTCCTGCTGTTGCATTGAGATATACTGGGCTCAATCGATGGTGAATTTATTGTAGAATGCATTATGTTGAATATTTCTATGTGGAAGTCTCTCAGAAAAACTTATCTAGTATGACGCCATAGATTCAATCCTCAATCTTTGCACTATTGGTTGTTTCGGATTACTAAAGCCAATAATTACTTTTTTTCCATACAAAATAATACATTTGATCATAATTTGGAAAGATATGTTGAATTGAAATAAATAAACTAGAATGGAGGCTTCTACGACCTAGAATATTGTCATTGTGATTAGTTCAAAATCAAATAAAACTTGCAAGCCATTTAAAGAAAGAGAAATATACAATGAAATACTAAATTTCAAAGTTGCTCAATACATTGAAACACAATATTAATAATAATTTATTCATTGATCCTTTCAGTCATAACAAAGTGTATATCGGGTGTCCCAAGGTGGGTGGCCTATTATATTATTATGAAAATTATTCATGTAAAATATTTAAGATTTATATATTATAAGGTACACTTTTGGATTTCTTGTGTTGCCAGATGTATGCAAATTTGACAACGGCTTTCTTTATTGATGATTCTCCATAAAAACTTCAGTTGAAATCCCTATTTTTCCTATATATATATTCAATGGTTTTTGAGTAATAAATTATTTTTAAAAATTTCAAGTCTTATTTGAGAATCACGAAAATGCTCAATATTCTAGATTTCAGTTCGAAATTGAAAACTTAGAACTTAGATAATAGTTTAATTGGCGCCGCCGTGTTCAAATTTGAGTTGTCATTTATACAGAGTGGTCGAAATAAATTATTAATGGTCAACTCACACTGTTTTTTTTTAATTAGACTCTCAGTATGTTTTTTCATTTTCTGAATCTGAACAACCCACTCAACAATTTTTCTGTACATTTCACCATACCTATATTATTTGGATTCTAAGTTATCTGCGTTTATTGAATTTAAGATGGATTTAATATTCCTTGATTTCCTTTTAATGATATTTTCTCTGCGCTCTCTATTTAGTGTATAGATCGACAAATCTATGACTCAACTTGATTCATAAAAAAGCATATTTGAAGTTTACACAACAGACAACTATTATCCCAAGTGTTTTGTAGTAGTTTTTAAATAAATAATTTGAAAATCATTAAACGCACATAACTTAGAATTCAAACGAGATCGGTATAGAGAAATGTCAAAAAAATTGTGGAGCACACAATGCAATCGAAACACTTGGCTGGGAGCTGCTACCCCACCCGCCGTATTCACCAGACTTGGCTCCTTCCGACTACCATTTGTTTTCATCGATGGGCATGCATTGGCTGAGCAGCACTTTGATTCCTACGTGGAGGTCGTTGGGTGGCTGGGTGGTTTGCTTTAAAATACGAAGCTTTATTGGCGAAGTATCCACAAATTGCCAGAAAGGTGGTAAAATGTGTGGAAAACAATGGCCAGTATTTTGAAAGAAATGTTTTTTACTTTCCCATTAATAATTAGTGTTTCATTTTCACAAAAAAGCGCTCATTTCATACTGGTATACCTGATAACTGATTGTGAACTGTAATATTTGGTTTGTTGGAACTAATTTATTATAAGAAATTATTCATGACTCCAATGAAATTTCATTAGTGTTCTCTTTATCTTTGAAATTGCATGTTTAATTGAAACACCCATCATCAGTTTGATATTCTCTACGTTGGTCGCGTAAAATTGAATCCATTAAGCTTGATAACTACAAATTTGTTGTAAAAAATCAAATGAAATCTACGCCCTCACATTCCACGGAAGTAAGTACAGTATAAATTCCGTATAACACTTAATCCCCATAGAAAATTGCCTCTTCGTTCTACCGGCATAAATCCGACTATATTTTGACCACAATGTGAAACACCGCAATTTATTTGATGCCAAGATTCTGTCGTTTCACATTTTACGGCCTGTCATTATAACGATCATAAAGCCGAATTCTGACTCCCATTGGTTGTAGGCGGCAACAAGTGGAGTACCTGAAATAAGTATTGCCCCCGTTTTCAATGAAAGTAATTAGACTCTTAAGTAAATTGTCGGGTTCTATGGGGCCTTAACTGTCGTTGAATAATTTGGAACAGTGAGCCATTAAGGGTAAAGGACATCGTTGAGTTCATTATTTATTAGTTTGTTTTCGTTATCGGCGTTTAGACAGCTCGGGCACTCAAATTTTGTGGATTTTGTTCGATATTTTTATGATGTTGTTGATATTCGGCAAGCTATAAAAAACGATGCCTGTGTTTTTGTACAACATTTGATTTTCGGTTGAATTCACCTTTGTTCCCAACGGAAAAAGCAACAATTATAATTGTTAGTTCTGGTTCTATGAAAATCCTCAAATCTCTAGGGAGCAATATTCTCAACACCCACAAAATCTCAATATTTGTATGGGTATTTCGGGAGATGACATGATTGGTCCTGGAAATCTCACCGGCGATGTATATCTGGATTTGCTCGAAAACGTGATTGATCTTCTAACCACCGAAGCTTTGGAGGTAGATGAAAACCTGTTCAAAGAGGATTTACGCTTTCAATAAGACGGAGCTCCGCCGCACTTTGGAGCTCAGGTGAGAAAGTAGGATGGAAGGGTTACTGGACGTTGGGCAGAAGGAGCCCATTGGAGTGGACTAGGCGATCGCCGGATTTTGTCTTGTTGTAGCATCGAGTGAAGAAAATGTGCGAAATATATCAATAGTTCGATCAAAAGCTGCTGTGATGGAGGATTATGTTAACCATAGATTTGACCAAGAAGAGCGAATATCCTCTCCACTTATATTGAAGCAACAAACTTACAATTTGATACATTTTTTATCAACAAGAATTTGGAATGGCTATGAGGTCATCACTGTCTCCTACTTCATCTGATTTATATATGTAGAATTTCGAACAAATAGCTTTCGAACAATATATATTGAAACCTTAATTATGGAAGAGATATGTAGATCATACTTTCATCATTTGTCAACTGGAATGAACACCATAGGTGAATTCCTTCAACATTTTAACTATTAAGAAGAATCTATTGAAGTTGCATTGGAAATCGAGGAAGATATACTAGGGTTCTTTTTATATTTCGGGATTGGACAACCCTAGTCTTGCAATCTATTGACAGCTTTATCGTAAAGCCTGACATTTTTGAGGACCCTAGGCATTAGTAGGACTAGCATACATTTAATATTGCATAAACATTTGATCGTCAAAAAAATTTGTTCGCGTTTTTCGAGGTAGTCAATGAAAATCACGCCATGCGTATCCCCAAAAACTGACGCCATGGCTTCGGACGGCTTTCGCCAGCTGTGCGTCACTCAGATGACTGCCGCTTCGACTCTGGAGTGAAGTGATGTATACATGTTTCGTCCATGGTCACGTAACGACACAAGAAATCTTTTTTGTTTCGAGTAAATTGCGATAAACAGCTTTCTGAATGATCGACTCGTTGCTGTTTTTGTCGAAAGCAATCGCGGCACCCACTTAGAAAAACCTTTTTCATGCTCAATTTTTCATGACGGATAGTAAATACGCTTCCATGTGATATCTGTGTCATCTCAGCAATCTCACGGAGCTTCATTTCACGATCTTTCATTATAATGTTTGTCACTTCACTCACATTTTCCGGTGTAACGGCTTCTACAGTTCTACCCGAGCGTTCCGCGTCATTTGTGTCGGTACGACTTGGCAAACCACCCACAAATCGTTGCTTTTGATAGACAAGAATCCGGGTAACATTTTTCAATCCATTGTTTCGCTTGCACGGTGTTTTTTCCCATTATAAAACAATGTTTTATCAGAACACGAAACTCGGTATCTTCCATTTTTTTAAGGAACTACAAAATGACTTTATTCCAACCTCGATAACTCAGCTGTTTCTGGTCCGATCGACTTAAAATTTTGACACGTTTCAAGCAAAGGTTAGTACTCTAGAAAGACATGGTAACTGGTTCACTACGAGCGCCATCTCTGGGTTAGTCTCGGGACTTATTGATCCATGTAGTAATTCCAACCATCTGCTGAATACTAAATTGGGAGAGGCAAAATCTAAATAAGATAGAGCAACAAATACATGCTCTACCCAACAAGATTAAAATGAAGAAATAAATAATATCACAAAAACAGCATGAAGTAATGGTTATACTGAGAAAATATTGGAAGGACATGACACAAGATACCATCAGGGCGAATCTAACTGAATTTAAACTAAATTGAACCTGCTAACGAAAATCAAAGAACGAATAATTGCATATATACTATAAGATACCATGCGAATGCGGAATATCTTGTATTGGAGAAACACAACACTCCTTGAAATTGGGAATAAATGAACATCAGAAGCTTTCTCAAGTATTAAACACCGAATTGGTTCAACATGCTGTGGATGGAAATCGCCTGATGTAATGGAACGAAACATTTATGATATACAAAGAAAAGAAGCCTACAAAATGAAATCTTATGTCGGAGAAACAGAACGCAATATGAAAGTGAGAATAAAAAAATCCTGGTTGGTCCAACATGCTGTGGATGAAAATTACCTGATCGAAACATCTATCAAATCCAAAAAAGCCTACAAGAAAAAAATCAAAGAAACAGCATTTATGAATATGGCTTTTGATCCCATAAGTGCACCATCAATTGGATTGCGGGAGTTTGGGGGCCAATTCGAAGTAACTTGAAGAAGTCTTCAAACTACAGATGAGAGCATTTTTTATCTAGGTGTACCTATATGATATTTATTAGTGGAAGAAAAAATTTCTGAAATTCTAAGCCTTACTCAGAGCTGACTAACGATAATATATAATGCTTATTGCCCAAATAATAATTCTTCACAGAGCTTGCTGCCGCTCTTTCTTTTCATTCCAAAATATGAAGATTTTTCTTTATTTCACAATCTTTAGAAGAGTTCAACGAGAAAAGCAGTTTTCTAGGACCAAAGTTGTGGACAGCATCTTAGTTCTCTATTCGACACTGATGAGATACCCACCGCGGCGTTGATAATCATTGAAACCCATCCTGTAATCAACCCTTTCGACGTCCCTAATCGTGGGAATCCCACATCGAAAGCCCTGACACAACAAAAGTAACTATACAGTTCCACAACAATATCCAGTTAAATAGGAAACCTCGAGTAGCAATTTCCCAGCATCGGCAACTGAGAGTGTCGAAAACTCCCACGGCTACCAACAGAGCGGCGTTTGTCTTGTATCGATTGCCGCAATCTTCGAGTCGAAAATTGACGATAATCCAGCATGTGCGAGGTATAAATTCCAATTACTAATATCGAAGGCGGTGAGGCAGCAGAGCCTTACTCGGATCTTCTGACAATGGAGCCGGGAATTATCGGAGAAGTGGCACTGTGGAAACTTTGTTCAGAATATAGAAACGAAATTATTGTTTAACAATTCCCGTCGCAGATTATCTCGAATTGGTTTCGTTTCTCTGGATTCGAAACTACTGTGGAATTGATGAGATTTCATCTGTGGATTCTTGATGATTCTGTGGACTTGAAAAAATATGGAGACGTCTTTCGTGTATGAATATTTCAACCATAGAAATATTAACTAGATGATTAACTGACTCTGTAGTCGTCGCTGAAAAGGGTGGCATTTCATTGATATCGACAAAATGGCCGCCGAATTCTATAACTATAGAGTTTCATTGTTTTCAGAATGAACATATTACATATATGACGGCACAAATCGTCGAAATGATCCAAGTGAGGGAAAAACTCATATTGCACCAAATTTGAATCGGCAATATCTACGAGCATATGAGATGAAATGACGCATAACACGATAGAAGACATGGAATCCCAATCTACCTTCCCACTTGTGTTCAAATTGAAGAAAAACCACGTTGAATATGAGAAAACTTAACCCTGCGCGGTATCCCGCATACTTTCATTCCTCATATCTATACTAGTCTACGAATTCAATAAAACCTAAATTAAATTTTCCGTGGTAAAAAGTTGATAACATGCCGTGCCGTATGAAACCTCATATGTATTTGAAAATATTTCGCCGTACTGAGAAAAAGAATTCTACACGAAGTTCCATAAGGCGGAATTGAATTCATAAATAGGATAGAGTACGTATTTTCTTCGTGATATCATATTCGTCATTATCATTGACTCTACTATATTCACAATACTCATTGCATTCACATCATATTTCCTTTTCTATGAGCACAACACTATTTACATGAAATTTCATTTAATGTTTTTTTTTGCGAAAAGGTAATTGCACGAATATGATGGATATAATATTATTGTGTCTAATTAATAAAAGGGTTCATGTTGAATGATTGTTTGGGCTATTACCATCATCTATTGTGGATGTAATGTTTTCCGACGTTTCGATAGACATCTTCTATCTTAGATGATGGTAATAGCCCAAACAATCCTTCAACACGAGCTCCATCATCAACAATATCTCGTCATCAAAAGGGTTCATGTTTGTCCAGATGGAAGACACTCGATTATTGAATTATTTTCAAAACATCTCCAGAAATCTACAATGAATTATACGTTTAAACAACAGGGGCTCTGAAGTGAACATATGGAACAGGACACATATTACATTTATTGTTTATGAACAATCAACAACATCAATATGATTAAAAATAATAAAGATAAAAACAACTCAGTAATATGTGAAACGAAAAAAATGTCAAAATACCTAGGTCACTAAACAAATGAAATCGTATCTCAGGTTTGAATGCGTCTTTTCTGCAACTAACGATAATTTCCATCTGCTATCTCGTTTCAACCTAATAATATCCATTCAGTTGTTTGCTAATGCAGGGCATAGACTCTACGGTAGACCGGAGAGAAAAACTGCACAGGTATACCTGCGCAGGTCGACCGGAGCGTGTGTGTCGTAGTTTTTCAAGGCTGCACAGGTCGCAGGAGCGAATTCGGGTTCGACTCGGTCTAGTGGACCGTATAGTCGCTGCTAACCAACACACGACCCGTGTGGTTTACCAGAACGTCTCCACACACGAGGCAGACCTGCACAGATATACATGTACAGTTTTCCTCTCCGGTGTACCGTAGTAACAGAGTACTGGATGTCCTTCGAAACATATGACCAGTGTAATTTTTGAGTCTTCTAGTTTCAAGTAGTATGCTTGCCGACTACTTGTCGAACACATTTGTGTTGACTATAACGCAAGAAAAAACCAGTTTCGTAATACATTTCTTAACAATCTCAAACCAGTTTACTGAGTCACCATTTTATTTGCTATTTACCTCAAATCTCGGAATTTAATTTTTTGTTTGTGAAATTCTCTCCGTTGCTGTGTCAGATTTTATTTCAACATCCTTAATAGATAGATCATAAAGTTATTGTATATGACATGCTCCAGTAATCTCTAGTACCATTGCAACTGTCATCAGAACAAATGTTTCATTCAGAGTATTGGATTTTTGTGGAATTCTTTTGGTATTTAAACTGGGCAGAGGGATAGTGAAACACGAATAGGTTTTAATCGTCTACACTCTACACACTCTAATATGCAACAATACTTTTTAAGTCTCAAGTTCAGAATAATTAAAAAGATAATATTTCGTCATAATCAGCTTATGAAAAACCACTGATGTGGTGGGTACTACTTCAACTTCGTTTGGGCACATGGAGACAATTAGCAATTAAATTGTTGGTTGCAGCAATATAGGGGTTGTTGAAATGAAGCTAAACTCTAAAACAGAGCATCTTTAAGAAATTTATGAACGTCTTCCTCGGCGAATATGCTTTCTTTGGGATATACCCATCATTTTCTTCTTCAGAAAAGCTATTAGCTGTTGAATTGATTTGAATGATTTTCAAGTTCCAGAGTGCGAACGTAGTATTAACCTGTTTGATCTTTGAGACATGAATATTTTCGTTAACACATAGCTAATTTTAACAAAGAATATTAATTCCATAAAGTGCATGGGGACGTCAAGATGGTGGCCCTTTCGTGAAAATATTGCAAAAAACATGGTCATCACTTTCTTCGTTTTACACCATTATTTGTATTGATTCTTCGTTCATAACGTATTTTCGAATTTTCATGCAAAAGACAAGCAAGTGCCCCGTTCACATGTTCCTCTTTTTTAGATTCACTGATTTTGAATGCTATCTATTCATTTTTAATCTATTTGTAGGATCGGACGAATTATCCGTACTTATGCGTTTCGTCCCTGGCGCACACATTTGGACTCATCAATATGGCTTGTGTGCGCCATGCCATAGACGCAGGGTTTAGAAGTTTGAGGGAGCCGCCGAGAGTTGAACCCGGCACCTAGTACCTAGTCGGTGTGTAACTTGAGCGCTAACCTCTAGGCCACCGAAGCGCTGTGAATTAAGCTATGCGTGGCTATATAGAGTGCCGCCAAGAGATCCCTACAGACTCCCCTGCCGCTGATAGATTGCCGCTACATATTCAATCACTATGGTGACAAGTATCACTACTAGATTATTTATCGATTAGAGAAAATAAAAGAAGTATTTTATATCAAACCAGTTTGAATGTTTACATGAATTTGGTTGTGATGGCGAGAAAAATTTAATGCTAGTTTCGTAGGACAAGTTCCTTCCTTAACCAAAGTCGCGTCCTGACACCTCGAATAAAAAAGTACACTTTCCCTACTCGAGGTGCAAATAACTATTCAGTTGAACCACTCGATATACAAACAGAAAAGAAATTGAAGAGGATGAAATTAAGATAACATTGCAAATAAAACGGAGTGGTTTCACAATAATTGCATCAGGAGGTGCGTGAGCTGAATTTCGACCTCAAGCGTTCCTTAGATAATTAGCAATTAACACCTTTGCAAACCAAACAATCTGCCCAATTTTTTCCACTCACAACCCCAATTAGTTCTAATTCCGTTTGCGGTCTTCGAAATTAATCTCGGTCTTCTCTGCCCTTCTGATATACATTTGCGGTCGCGTGCTAGATTCGATCGCGCGGTACAAATTACGTGAATTATGGTCCGTAATTGAATAAAACCTTTCCGCATTGATTAAAATCGGAATTAGACCGAATCTGGCCGCCCTTTGTGCCCGCAAACGTTCAATTACCAAGAAATTCCTATCTGGTACTGGCAAAGGAGACCCTACACAAATTCACAACAAGCAGAAAGAGGTAAAGTTATAGAATCAAAAAATGTGGAAAAATATAGCCGTGAGGTCAGGAGATTTCTAAAGTCTTTCTCTGAACTTTGGAAGAGCCACCAAAAAGAATGTGAAGGAATCAAAAACTTTAAATTTTAATATATAATAAGCACTCATAGTTTTCCATGCTTTATTATTACGATTAGTTGCTCGTGCAGATATCTTGTTTTGGGAATCCCATTGACGACGGATACAAAGTCCTGATGATTTTATTCTGCCAAAACGTTTCATCTTTGTAATATTTCTGTAGTATTTCTCTTTATTTTCAGCTAGGTTTATTCATATATAATTTATATATTATTATGTAGAGTATAGAGGATTTTCGGCAATGAGCACTTCACTAAGGTGATTAACGTAACCATTTCTGAGCTACGCGTTATTTTTAGTTGTGTTTAGTTTATTAAAAAAAATCCCAAACCTAAAGTAGCACCCAAAAAATAGCAAATATCACGCAAAAAGAAATTCCTGTATCTTCATGTGGGTTCACTCTTCGAAAATAAAATTTAAGGATATGCAATATATCAATAACTTTAAACAGGCTGTTTCATTAAATTGTATCAACTACATCAAGCGGACGACAAATATATTTTTTTTTATAGTATTTACTGAAATTTACAATCTTCTTTCAAAAAGTATTGGATAAATGTGTTATATGTACAGACTAATACAAAGTATTTCACATAGATGGATTTTCAGTTATGATTAGTCAGTTAGTCGTTTGGCAAAGCCTTTAATCTTCGTAATGCAGGGCATACACGCTGCGGTCGACCGGACAGAAAAAACTGTTCAGGTATACCTGCGCAAGTCGACCGGTCGAGATTCGACTTGGTCTAGTGGCACCGTACGGTCGCTGCTAACAAACACACGACCAGAGATATAGAGTGGGGAGAATACGCTTCGACCACTGCACGTCCAAAATTGGTGGCTAAATTCTCATGTCAAATTTCGACCATTTTTATACTTTCGTAGTCAGCTGTTCTACGTTGACATACTTGTCAGGTGAATTAGAAATTGCTCGAACTTTACATAGTAATGAACAATGAACGTTATTATTTCTTCCTGGGAAGATAGCATAATTGAAAAGTAACAAGCAAAGAAAATTCACAAATTTAAATATATTTCCTTTCGATTTGTACCATTTAAGATTCGTAGGAGTTCATGAGAAAGAAATATCCATTATAAAATTTATTCAATGCACTTGAACACTTAAATAGGGATAGGTATAACTTTTTGGAGAAATGTTCTTTCGATAAATTTCTACCAACAGCTGATCCAAATGTTCATCACAATGATTTCCAATGACATTCCGATACATAAATTCCTACATACTGCATAGAGATCTGTTTGAGGATCCATCGAAATTAAACTGAATACCTCCATCTCTCCCGCTCTCGAACGTTCATTGACGTACAAATTCCAAACTGGTTGCCGAAACTCTAAAAGACGACCACCGTCGCGACGGCAGATTCCATCTTGAAAGCGGGCTTTTTCATAAAGGAAAATCATAAATTCATTTGGGTTAGGTAAGGACGCTCTCAAAGCGTCACACGCGGTCGGTATCTCAACAACTTCTTATGCCCGAGCGGAGGACGACAATGCTCCTCCCGATTAACATGACAGGGCTTAAAGACAAAGAAGCAGCATCTGTCCTAGACAGCTCCGACAATGTTAACCTCGTTCTGGAGTATCTTAAGCCTCTTTAGAGCACAAGGGACCAGAATCGAGTGCTGAAGCCATTGAGGGGCAGGTCTTTGGATTAGCCTCACGAGTGGTTGCATTAAGCGTGCTTCTGTCTATCCGAATATGCAGGCTAAATATTAAAGGGCAGGTAAGATGCAGGGGATTACGGAATGCTCGCTGTCGTCTTCAGATGGGAGCTAATAGAATCATCCATCAACAATGTACCAATTGAAAGGATCTCTTCTAATCCATTTTCTGGGATTCGTTGTTGGATGTTTAAACTGGGATTAGTTGGAGGTTGTTTCGAAGTTGCGATGTCACTCTGGCATGCATATGTCGATTGTGTAATGTCTAGACACAGAACAACAATGTAGTGAAATGCAAGCAGCATTATAGGTATATCTTCTCTTGGATTTTCTTGTTCGAAATTATTTGTACAATACGATGTTGTATGTGATCTTGACTGAGCTTATTTTTTTCGTTTGGTGCGTTATACGAGGTCCAATATTTTTTTTCAGATTTCTCAATGTTTTACGGAATAACGGCCCCATGCAGCCGGTTAGCTCGTTCACCATTATTGGTGTCCATACTACCATGTTTGAAATCAGCAAACCATCTTTTGATGATCGTTTTCGATGGTGCAGAGACAGGATAATATTTCGCAAGCTAAGCTTGAGTTTGAACCATCAAAACCAATGATACAGTACCACTCGATTATGTCAAAATCTCAACAAAAAAGAGGTATCTTGTTTCCATCTGAATAATCATTAAAAATATAGGAAATTAGCTGTAACTTTCAACTATCAAACATAATTTCTATTCAAAATACTTAAGACTTAAATTAGATTCATCTCTCAATTACAATGCTCATTTAAATGATCTGAGCCTAAAACTGAAAACTAGGAATAATATTCTTCAGAGATTAGCTGGATCATATTGGGGTGCTAATGCTTCCACTCTTTGTACAGCATCTCTAGCCTCAGTCTTTTCTGCAGCTGAATATTGTTGCTCTGTTTGGTTTAATAGTGCACATAGACAAAAAATCGATGCACAATTGAATACATCCATGAGAATAATTACTGGCACCATAAGATCTACACCAGTTCATTGGTTATCAATTTTGTCTAACATTGTCCCTCCCCATTTTCGCAGACAAACTGCAGATTTGAATTCTTGGAGCAAATATCATTATCTTCCTAATTTATTTCCAATTATTTCATACATTCCACAAAATACTCTTAGCTGGTAGTTAGGCTCGGGGCTCATTGTCCTATGTACTGTATTATTAAATTGTGGAACGAAATATGTACAAAAAACTCATAATACTCCGCCCAAAACTCTGAAACTAATGTTTAAGGGTGTAGTCAAAACCTACCCATTTGAAATAATATGACACGTTATTCTTCCAATAACAGTTTCAACATGTTATCGAATGACAATAGTTTGTTTGAACGAATAATGGACAGCTGTTCCTTATTAATGAAAAGGGGTGGGTCAGTCGTAAACAACACTTTCTAGTCTAACACAGGTCAACTTCCCTGCCAAAACTTAAAAAACGATCGCCTCTCTAAAATAAATCGATTGTCGTTCTCGTGAAACCCGAGATGAGCACGCTCTAATTGCATCCCTTGGACCTTTGTTAACACTGAAACTGAAACTATAATAGTTCCTCATCCTCTCTCCATATGGGTTCCCAAAACAAACATCGGTGTCGGCATGCCAATGTGCGGATTACCATCAGAGATGGGTGCCATATTGTTGTGTCCATTGATTTATTTACGCATCATCCCCTTTATCCCAGCTACCGACTCACAAAAGAATACAGCGCAAACATTGGAATTGACAATGCACAGGCATAGGTAAATAAAGTATCCTCAGGGAAGGATAGTTGAGGATAAATGAAGGGTGCATAATGTAGCGCAATATTTTAATAGAATATTCTTTGAAGTTTGTGTTCTTTATCTCGAGTTCTCCCTCGGCAGATTAAGTTCATGAATTCGCTATGGAGTTGGAGATGTACTCCGGTGCTTTGATTTTAATTGAGATATTTCCATATGGAAATCGCGGACGCTGATTTACTTTTGCATTGGGGATGTTTCTTGTCGGGCGGAAAAATGTGGGAGTCTGGAGAAAAATCCTAATTAAGGTGGGATTTTTTCTCACTCGGGAAATCTTGTAAAGATATTCTTCTTCAAGAATATTTCTTGGCATTAGTTGAAGAGGGAGTATAATGTAGTACCATTCTTCTGAATTCTTTAATACAATTTTTGGACATCTCTCTTCCATCTATTGATTCAAATTTTCTCAAGGCCAAGAAAGGTTTAGACATCTACAATCTATTGATTTCATTATATTTAAATCAGTCATCAACATACTCTTTGTTTACTGAAGTACTGATTTCTCACCCGCATGAGAGTAAGCTTTCAATTCACACATCATTTGCTTATCGGAAGTATCCTCTATTCCACCCCTATACTTGAGTTTTCTTGAGAATGCGACCGGATCATATTACCACCACTCCTTTCTTTAACCCACATTATTTTTACGCTCCACCTGTTTGTTTAGAGATTCTACCGAATGTGCCTCAGCGTCGAACCGTTATGATTTTGTGTAATCTACCTCGGAGAATTTCATTGTGCTGGGCATAAAAGGTCTGTGCCCTGAGGGGGTGGTCTTGGATTTGTTTCTTCCGTAAGGAATACACCGATGAGAAAATAGCACATCTCTTTGCGGTCCAGATTGACAGATGATATATCAGTTGAATTAGTGTCGTCAAAAATTTTTTTAGATTCCTTGAAGTACGTTTTCCGAAATGTCTTGGTTTTCGTGTTATAATTTTCAGTCTATTTACAGTGAATTCTGCCATCGAGGTTCCAAATTTCAACTACAATTTAAAATACAAAAGAGAGTTTCCATAACTTCTGGTTAAGTTTAAAAACTGGTCGTAAACTATCAAAATCATGAGAACAAAATAGCAGTTAATTAGCCTATGTTATTTTAATCGGCCTTCGAAGGCAAATAAGCTCAACATCGTTGGAAGACGATTGAAGCCTGTTTAAATTATTTTCATCCACTTTTCACTATTGTGTTGGTGAAATAAATTTTAAAATATTATCCTAAATTAAAGGCAGAGAAATTCTGAGAAATGACTCAAGTATGTGTAATATATAATATATATATATATATAAATTTCAAGATGGTTTTAGGGCTATTCATGATGTTTCCGATTCTTTCTTTATTAATTTCAAACGAATATGATACGTATTTTTGTTATTCAATTCTTTTTTCTGCTTTTGGCTTTTTATTTCCAGATTCGATGTGGGCAACTTGAAGAAGTCTCTGTCTCCATCAATAGAAGAACACTCTTGAAGAAAGAAGTCCCTAAAATATATTTCAGCTTATTTGTTTACTTTCACACTTAGGCGGGGAGCCAGGGTTTTTTTTACTGGTGTTTTTTTCCTAGGCTTTTATGTGATACGCCAAATTGTATGACACCCCGTCACTAACCCCTGATCTATATGCTTTATTGTTTGCTAACTGAATATTGTAAGCCAAAAATTCAAAAGAATATATATATATATATATTACAATATCACCTTTGTGAATTGATTGGCTCCTTTTAATTATCGGCCAAGTTGAATGGAAATAATTTTTACAAAATAATTTCATTGTATTGTTAGAAGATGTCCAGACTGACAAAGGATGATTTTCTAACAAGATGGCGCCCTGTCACTATACAAAACGAGGAAGAGAGCATTTGAACACCAATATGCTGCAAAATTATGGAACAAATTCATTCCTCAGAAGAAAAACATTTGACCACAAGAAGGTCAGTTTTTTCACTTTTACCAAATTTTTTTGAGTTTTTCATTTTTGAAAGATTTTTGTTGCGCACTGTGCCATCCCCTATCAACCCTCTCAAGTTCTTGAATAGGAAAAGTCAGTCATGTGGTACCCTTTGGCAAAGTCTTTGTATTTTCTTTACAGGCTCGCAGATTGGCAAGAAAAAAAATTTAATTTGAAAAATCAGAGCAGGAGTCTGTAACGGGCAATTTCCTGAAAATTTATATCGAGGCCTGCATGGTGCGATCTCTGAGTTTCCGTGTGGCGCGCATGGGGCAGAAGTGAGATTGACTCCGATCGACCTTCTTCGATCTTGCATCATTTCTCGTGTTAAATTGTTGAAAAGTACATGGGTCTATCTTGTGTTATTATCTTTCTCGAAATCAAATATAAATTCAATTAGAGAGTTTGTCGTGGTGAACAGTTTCATAACGTTCTCCAAATTTGCCGGAGCTGAAAATTTACCTAAGAGCTGAACCAAATTTGCCGGAGTTGAAAATTTACCGAAAAACTGAACCAAATCTGCTGAAGTAAGAATATAACCGAATTCGACATACCTTGCCGAGGCTGAACAGATTTGCCGAAGTTGAATTTTACGACGTATTAACAGATGCTTTCCTGAGGACTGGAGAACTGAAAGAAGAAAAATTTTTGTTGGAAAGTTAGAATTTAAGCGCTCATAGCTGTCGTTCTAAAAATTCAGAAGCTAACTTTTGAAAATCGACATTTCCCTCAGGAATTAAAGAATATTTTTGTATGTCTATTGAAACTTGTAGAAGCGGATAAACCTGAAGAGAACGGATTATATTTCTTCAACCACCGAACATCGCTACTCTGAGTTTCTACAGTCCCAATATTTTTGATAGATATTAAGATGAAGTGTTATGAGTGACCATAAGTTGACCTAAGGTTCCGCATGATCGAAAGACTGAATGGCACTCGTAATAAAAACAATAATCGTCCTACAGGAACATCCAATTCCTTTATATGAACCGAAATAACAGTTTTTATCTTTTCACCCTTCATAAAATGTAACAACAGAAAATATTAATTTTATCCGTAACCCCGACGAGCACGTGATTACGATCCACGTTCGGAACGTCATCCTCGAAATAACCACCCTCGTCATAACAGCAGAAACACCCCCGAAATTACTACCTTGGCTCCGAACCCCGTCGCGTAGCGTGAAAACACTACATTCAAAACAAACACGAATTTTTACGTTCTGTATCTTTTCATCTGCTTTTTAATTCCGATATTTTTAATTTGTATTCTGCTCATGCTGTATAATTTCGCTGCGACCTTAGTCATATGCATGGTGCTGAAATATAAAGGAACGAGATATGAGATGACGTATGATGACTACGTTTACGAACACTGTTTCGAATGAGGTGTATTCAGGGAGTGAGCGTCCTTCATTTCATGAGAAAAACTTGATGCTATCTTTCTAAACGCTTCTGTTTTTTCCACGCTTTCAACCATCTCTACAACCGATGGTCGTTTTAGACCTTTTGATTGAATTGTCGAATGATTCATTAAAATTAAACTTCTAATGAGACATTTTCCCGGACACCGTGTATATAATGCTTACGGAATAAGGTGAAAAATTTAATGTTAAAGGACTGCTTTATGGATCAATAATCATAAAAGCGTCTCCAAGTTGCAAACAACTAACAAAAACGACGAAATAACTGAAAAGAAATTGAATAATATGATTCAGATTTTCACGAATTTTTATTGTTTTTTAAAACATTTGTTTCGCCAACACTGTGGCTTCATCAGGTTTTACATTTTGAATGATAGTTTCACTGAAGTAATTCTGTATTTATGACTGTAAAACTTTTTCGGAACGTCGATTCAAAGAGGGTAATAAATATTGAGGTATGTTAGGATTTTTTCAGGAAGATGTTTGGCAACGGGCACCGGTCAACTTCTGTTTGTTCATTCAAAATAATATTTTGTGAGGTATATCTGTTTATTTCGAGGGATTCTAAATTTGTTAATCTTAAACTTTTAATTTTTGTATGGAGAATTTCGAAATTATAGTTAAAATTATGTCCGTATTAATTTAAATGTTGCATATGAGGAATTATTATTTTCGGTTACGTAACTACGTTGATGTTCCTGAACCCGTTTATTGAATGATCTTATCATTCTATCAACTATTTATTATAAATTGTAAAAAAACAATTACTATAATTTGTAATATCAATTCCAATGGATTCTACAGTTTTTACATCAGTAGTTGATGATTGTTGGCAAACTTGTAATCCTCTTTGGTTGTTGGCACCAAAAATTGCTTCTGATATTTTTTCTTTTGCTCTTTCGAATTTTCGATGTAACCTTCAGCGACAGTATTGCTTTTCCATCCGCCATGGCGTTTCACGGTACACAGATCAGCTCCAGAATGAGCCAAAAATGAAGCAGACGATCGCCGAAAACAATGTCCGGTATATTCTTCAGAGCGAGGTAAATTCAAGAAAGTGGCAATACCTTTTGGCATTTTACCAAAGGCATGTATTCCAACGGGTTGTTTTGTGCATTTCTTATTTCTATAAGTGACAAAAAAACGTAGATGGTTTGTGTTGCAAGGTCGTATTTTCACATATTCTCTGACAAGTTCTACCATATTCAATTCTGGGATAGTTCCCGAAGAAAAAATTCTCGCATTACCTTTGTTTTTGTATTCGGTAATGTAATTCTAAAAACGGATCCTTCATCTATTACATTTTCAACAAGCATATTTGTCAATTCCTCTCTTCTGCATGCTCCACTTGGTCCAATTATCATGGCAACTTTATTAAATAAGTATGTATCATCTGATGCTTCCGTTAAAAACTTTGTAACATCTTGTTTAGTAAAAATTTTGGATATTTTAGCTCTGTAACCTTCTGATTTACGTTTTAGTAATGCAACCAGCTGTGGGTACTTACTAATATCGACGTTTTTTCTTGTTGATAAAATACTTCTTATCATCGAATAATACGACCAAAGAGAAGATGGTTTTCTTTCCTTAGATAAGCATTCAAAGTAAGCCAACAATACTTTTTCATGAGTGATATTCTTGATTTTTTTCAGCAGAATACCATTCTTCGTACCGATAAAACACCATTTCATATACACTCCGTGATTTTTCCGGCAAAAGGGAGTCCACGATATTTCTCGACATTTCTTCCAAATCAGAAGGTTAACTATCAGCTTCAGAATCACTCATTTTTTAAATTATATTAAATTCTACCTGACAATAATTATTGAGTTCGACAGCGATAAATAAATATTGCCGTTACAACCTGATGACGTTGTCAAGGAAATGGCAAAGCACAGCTCACTCACCTACTAATAGTATTAGTAATAGTAATCTTTATTCATGCCTCACAATTGAATAACATTGTTTGCACCCGTCAATATAGAAAATTTACAATATTTCATCGCATATTCACAACAAGTATATACGTACAAATATATATGAAATTATATATAAAAGACTGAATATTACAACAAACTTATTATAAGCGATATTCAAACATTTGAAATCTTCTCAAAATTGAGTAGAATAATAAATAGGAAAACAGAAATAGAAACAATAAATACATAAAACAGACTGAGTGAAGGAGACAAACGTCCTCAGAGGTATCGGTTTAAATCACACTTCAAAAACTCATCAATGTCGTAAAATGCACCCTTAATCAGCATAACCTTTACTGCATTCCTGAATTTACTTAGGGTCATAGTTTTGAAGTGGGGAGGAAGCCTATTATATAATTTGATGGACATATAAATAGGTCCCTTTTGGCTTAAGGTCAGTCTACGAAAATCTGGTTTCAGCAGATCTCTACCTCTAGTACTATAGTCATGGGTGCTACCTACTGTAATGTTGTTACTCTTGTTTTTATGACAGTGTATTATTGATTCGAAAATATAGAGACAGGGAAAGGTCAAGATCTTATGCGTAACCAATGTGGATTTACAGTCCTCCCTGTATTTCAAACCAGCAATCAGCCTTAAAGCCCTCCTTTGAAGAGCAAAAATACGGTTCCTAGAGGAGCAGTTTCCCCAAGCCAAAATTCCATATAGCAGCACCGACTCAACCAAAGAAAAATAGGCTATTCTAAGCACTTCACCCGACAACCTACTAGACATTGACTTGAGCAAATATATATTCCCCGACAATTTTCCAGCCAGCTGCCCAACGTGGACATACCATCGGAGACAGGTGTCAACAATCACATCCAAAAATTTTGTTGACCCTATAGTAGTCATATTTCCAGTTTTCTTCATGGAAAAAATCAGCTCCACAGTCTTTTCCCTATTTGCAACCAGTTCATTTGAGCTGAACCATTCTACTATACTAATATTTGAAACTACACAATACTTACTCCTTTAAAAATAGTTGTCATTGTGACATGTCGAAAATGCAGTTTTTAATTTTTCGAAAATGTATTGATATAAATGCCATCAGATAAAATTTTGTATGTAATACGAATCATAAGCAATCATTATGGCACACCCCGTGTTATATATAACATTCACGACTTGTACCATAATGATCGTCTTTATGATGCTTATTACATAAATAACTATTATATAACTGAGACAGATGTATTTTTTGTCTTCATTATCTAATGTTGTTGGGAAGACATAACTCTTTGCAATTTTCTTCTGTTTTTTGAAAAGAAGTTTATCAATTAGGTTTGGATTATATCTATTGTTTTTTGCTCTCTGTTTATTAATGTTCCATTCTAAAGTGAAATTTTCTTGGTTATGGGAATTTGGGTTAATCTATGAACCAAACTATTATAAGCTGAAAGTTTAGGAGTAATAGGAGGGTTTGAAGAATTATGGATTGTTACTCGTTTATCGTTAAATTTTAATATTTTCAAATCTAAAAAATTTATGCATTCGTTTTTTTCACTTTGAAAGTGATTTTAATATAAGGGTGGCTTCTATTGATAAAATTGATAAATATTGTGAAATGTCTCTTCGTACCTTTAAACCAACAAAGAATGTCATCAACAAATCTAAACCAATAAAGAAAACATTTGCTCAATACATGTATGTGTATTTTATTCTCAATATAATCCATAAATATTTCTGCTAGGATCGGGCTAAGTGGATTTCCCATAATTAAACCTGCTTTAGAAATATAAATATTATTCAAACACTATATTCATCATGGATAAAATATATGTAGGAAAGGTATATCAGGTGAATCCACAAGTAGCAGAAGGGAATAAAGGAAGATGGTACTTGCCGACACGTTTATTTCCTTCTGCTACTTGTGGATTCACCTGATATACCTTTCCTACATATAAATATTATTATTAAATTGAAAATAATTTTTTTCGAGGCAATTCAGAATATCATTTTGATTTTGATGGGGTTTGTATTTGACTGAATTAGTAAAGTATTATAGTTTATTTTGGTGGTATTTTAGGTAACAAATTTTGAACATTAAATGAAAAAAAAATTGTGTCATCATATAATTTGATATTTTTCAGTTTTTTTGTCCGCTCAAAGGAATTTCTCATAACTTTCAGCTCATAATGGTATGGTTCATAGATTAACCCAAATTCCAATGAGCAAAGAAAATTTTACTTTAGAATTGAACATTATTAAACAGATAGCAAAAAATAATGGATATAATTCAAACTTAGTAGATCGACTCCTTTTCAAAAAACAGTAGAAAATTGCATAAGTTATGTCTTCCCAACAACATAGGATAATAAAGACAAAAAATACATCTGTCTCAGTTAGATAAAACACATTTCAGAATCAGTATCTGAATATTTCATCAAACATTTCAACTGCAAATACTCATTCAAAACAACAAACAAAAACTGAAGTTTTTCTTTTAATTCTTGCTAATATATCCGATAAGACAGTTTCAATTCAAAATATAAAATTTTATACAATGTTTTGAATGCAAATTGGAGAAAAAGTTTTTATTCACAATTATAGGGGAATAGAGGAACATACGATTTGCTCAGTTTGGGAATATGAACATTTTTTATGACCCGAGTGGAACAGCTCAATACGTTTTAATCGAGCAGCTCTAAGTTTCAGATGCGACACTTTTCAATGTAAATAAAGGGGTCTACTCTTATATAGCCCAAGGTTCTACAGCAGATGACAGATCCTGTTCGATATTGAAGTACTCGTTTCTAAGAATTCAGCAAGAAAGAGGTCCCACCCCCGAGTGAAACATAGCCAGAGCTAAAAATCAAATCAGCATCCCAATCAGCAACCCTTTCGAAAACGATATCGGCAATAGAGTGAACGGCCCTACTCAACCCCCTGCATTTGATTTCCTTTTGAAGTTGCAATTTCGATCCTGATCTAATTCCCCCTCTACCCTGTCACTCTTGCACGTCATTCGCACTATACGTTAAATAAAATTTCGCAGTCTGCCGTTTTGCAGGAAATTGAATTTGATTTTTAATTGTCAATCGTGACGTAGAGTTGATTGGATTCGTTCGGCGCTCATTTTCACGGCTGCTGTTAAGGTTTCCTTCACTGTCGGATTGTGTGGTTCCGTTTCTGAGACGCTAAATGAGTTTTTGGAATTATGCTGATTTTATTTAGAGATTATCCTGTTCTTCTCAGTTGAAATCCTGCCGAGGGGGAATGGAATTGAACTGATTGGGATTTTGGAGTCTCTTCTAGATTCTTCAGTTGGTGTTTGAAGGATTGTGTCTCCTTGATAAAATTGTTCATATGTTTTTCATTGCTTGATTATAAGGCCTATTCAGATGATCTGCAACTGAAATTGAGTACATGGTATAATTTTATTCCATGTTTGGTTTGATCATCTTGGGTTGGTGATGCTTCTCCTCTTTACGTACAACATTCTTAGCGCTAGTTTTTTTTGCAGCCTAGTACTGTTGCTGTGTTTAAGTTAACACTGTGATGTACACAGAATATTAGTGCACAGTTGTATACAGGGGTCGTTTGCAACAAAAAATGTCCAAAACACTTTTTCGAGAAGTTGATAGTTATCGAGTTATTTAGGGCTCTCTGTTTTTCTTACAGTTACATCAAATCTGATCATATCATCAGAAAGGGCAGTAAACACGTTATAAAATAGGTACTCGTTGATGTTAAAAAAATGTTTTATACCGGGTGTTGTAAAAGGGTAAATGTAAAAATTGAAAAGAGTGCAAACTTAGTGGTATTTTCTTGTAAGCTGTACCATTGAAAATTGGTGAATAAGTAGAGGTTTTTTTCTAGGAAAAACGAGTACATGTAATAGACTTTTAAATGGTATATCAACTTTTCACTTTACTTTTTGTTTTTCCAACAATATCACTGTTTAAAGTCAGAAAAACATAGAATTCAGAAAGGCAAATTTTATAACAATTCATTTCAAACCATTGTAGGTTAGAAACAGACATAAATATTAATAACAGTAATATAAAAACATTAAATAAACTTTGAATGAAACTAAATGAACGTTAAAATCAATGTTATTGCAAAACCGAATTAAAAATTATAAAAACTGTTCAAATCGCCTACCCCTTTGCTCAATGCATTTTATACATTTCTTTTGTTCAGAATCCACAACCTTTCGAAGTTCATTACGTTTTCGATGCATTGTATCACAACATTCCTGAATTCTGTTGATTAGTTCTTCTCGATCATTAATGCGATTTTTATACACATTTTCTTTCAAAGTACCCCAACCGAAAAGTCTAATGGGGTAAGATCGGTTGTTTTTGGTGGCCATCTCAAGGGACCATATCTTCCAATCCATTTCTCCCCAAAGCGTTGATTAATCCAGTTCCTCACAATCGACTATTATGGGCAGGGCATCCGTCCTGTTGAAAATAAAGTTCATATGTATCCGCTATGGAAATATTTAGTATTATTTAGTAAATTTGTGAATTCATTGGAATTCGGATCGGGAAGTATTACCGGGGAGAATAGCCGCTCTCTCATGAATCCCAATCAAACATTGACTCTCAATTCTTGCTGATAATGAGATATAACAGTCGCATGTGGATTTTCCGTTTCCCAGATATGGGAATTTCGTAAATTTATTATTCCACTTTTAGTCGATGTTGCCTCATCAGTCCATAATATTTGATCACATCCCCACTCTTCCAACTTATTTAGGTACCACCTATAGAATTCTAATCTGACCTCATCATCCACAGGTAACAAATTCTGGACTTTATTTAAACGATACCGGTGTAAATTATTTTGTTTCAAAACTCTGTGTACTGTGGAATGGTGAAGCCCTAATGTGGAACCAACACTCCAAGTGGGATCTTCTCTAATAGCGCGAAGTATTGCTGTGCTTGCCTCCAGTGCTGAGCATTTCGACCACCTTCTCTATTTCGTAAACCTCGAAACGATCCAGTTTCACCAGAATGCCTAAAAACTTCTACAAATGCCTTCCTGCTAGGTTGTTGTCTATTGGGGAAACGTAACGCGTACTCCAGCACTGCATATCCCGATATTCAATATTTGAGAAAACAGGCATATTCTTTTTTTTTGTAGATGCGTATAAGTAGAATTAATTCGTTAAAGTAAATGATATTTTTCTTAAGTTTACTTAATGACAGATTTTGCCAAATTTAAATTAATTTGCATTTCCTCGAACCCATTCAAATGACAAGTTTGCTTAGCTTGAGATTAAATTCCGCCATATTCTTCATTTTTAATCGTGGTAGTCATTTAATACGGGGCCGCCAGATACGCACTAATACACCCTCCAACCCGCCCCCTCCTCAAACCTTTGTTTACAACTTTGCTATTTTTATGTTACTATTAATAATATTTAAAACTGTTTGGAACCTACAATGTTTTGAAATTAATTATCATAAAATTTGCGTTTCTGATTTTTATGTTTTTCTGACTTGAAACCGTAATATTGTTGGAAAAACAAAAAGTTAAGTGAAAAGTTGTTATACCGTTTGAAAGTCTATTACATGTACTAGTTTTTCCTAGAAAAAAACAACTACTTATTCACCAATTTTCAATGGTACAGCTAACAAGAAAATACAACTAAGTTTGCACTCTTTTCAATTTTTACATTTACCCTTTTACAACACCCGGTATGAAATATTTTTTTAACATTACAAACTATCTATTTTATAACGTGTTTACTGCTCTTTCTGATGATATGATCAGATTTGATGTAGCTGTAAGAATAACAGAGATATTCTTGTTTTTTAAGGGGAAAGCAAAAAATTCCGAAAAACCAAGAAGTGTTGAAACTCGATAACTATCAACTTTTCGAATAAGTGTTATAGGACATTTTTTGTTGCAAATGACTTGTACTATCACCTACTGAAGTTTGGCACCTATTATAGTGCACACCCTGTATATCCACGAGAATTATCAGTTGAATCATAAAATCTATATCGGTTCATTGAATACCAGTAGGGTCTGAAATTGTCCAAACTAGTGTTGGGTGGTACACGTCTTAAAATTGAGTGTTAATTTTAATATATAGTTTTAATTGTACATTTGTGTTACCAATTGTTATATGTGTTTTTTTTTGAAACCATTGTTTTGATCTATTATTCAATTTTTTATGCCAGATATATATTTGTGACATATTTAATCTCTCTTGATTTCTCTTTTGTAGCCCTGAAGAAGTAGAAATTTATCTACGAAACGTTGGCATTAGTTGAATGTTTTTGACCTAATTTTTTCCTCAAAGTTCCATGAGAATCAATCACAACATATCTCTACAAGGAAATGATCTATCAGACCATTGCTATTTGACATTGCATATGGTACGATGCGCACTAAAATAACTACAGAATAAAATAATTGCAGAGTTTGACTGAATTATTTATTCTCTTCAATTTTATGATGATTCAAATGATCCCCCATAAAATAAATCCCTCGAAAAATATAACGTGCATTCGAATCAGCCCCAATTCTAACCAAGCATGCATGGGGCGACGCAAAAGATCAGAGCGGGCTAAGCAAGCACTTTCCATATCCGTAAGTCTCCCTCTGGAAATGACACAATGTAGGGTCGCACAAAATGCAGTCCTCCGATAACAAGTACCTTCGAGCCCTAATCCCTCGTCTCTATTCAAGGTGGATTTTTCCAACGCAGAATTCTATTCCTTTCAGTCATATTATCCCCTTTTCATTCAGCATTATCTAATATCGTTGAGGGATATGACATGGTTTACAGACCATTTCACTATCACTCATGTGTATCTGTCTATCTTTTACCGGTAGAGGAGGTTTTGAGTATCCTATTACTCGAATCTGGATTGTATGAATGCATTCTGGCTGATTACATGGAAGATAGTCTTTACGCTTTGTTTCACTTGGTCTATATCATACTTTAGTTACAGTCTACAGATTTCCAACCTACTAGACCTCTAGATAACTATATGTATCTTCTACATGTCGTCCTAAAACTTGGTAAAAGTTCAAGGTACATCAGCAATAAATAATAGTATATTATTCATCGAGTGTGTTATGCTGCATTTCGACATCAAGATAAGTATCAAGCGTTAAAATAATTTTTATTTGTTTCTCATTTGTAAATGTCAGTTTCCAAAAACACAATATTAATCAAGAAAGTTTATTTTATCAAGTCACTCAATTGTAAAACTGACAGTTTACTTGCAAAATTTTTACAAGTTAGTTGTATTATTTACATTAGATTTTGATTTATCGTCATATACAGGGTGGCCATTTGAAAACGAAACAGACGAGATTACGGGCGAAATAAATTTTTTCGATAGAAATGCTCGAACAGGTCGATTTCTGTTTCGAGAGTGGCAACTTAAGATATATATATATATATATATTCCTTTGAACTTTTGGCTTACAATATTAAGATGTAGGTTAAGGACGCATAGCGCTTCAACCCTTGCTACTACAACCCTCACCCCCAAATTTTGAATAGGGAAGATGGGGTGAGTGATACCTCAGGTATTTTTATACTTATTTCAGCATAGTTATTGTTTTTGGCGCTCTTGTTCACCTGAACAGAGTGCTTATCAATTTGCCCAAATGTCTATGACTTTCGAATTTTTGGGCAAAAGTGGTATCAATCGTTTTGTTTGGACCTACTGATGAATAATCCGTGGTCAAAATCGATTTTGTCCGTCCGTCCGTCCGTTCCGTGAACACGATGAACGGATGAAGTTAGAGAGTTGAAACTTTCAGAATAGGTTTGAGGTATAAATATCTCGGCCGAATAGGTTCGCAGTAACAAAAAAAAAATTTTTTTCAAATGACACTGTTCAAATAAAAATTTTTTTATGGTGCAGTTTTATCAGACGTATACAAAAATACCACTCTCGACTTCGACAAGCAAATAGTTCTGGAGATATGATTTTTCAAAATTTTTCATTTACTCAAGAGAAAAATAGAAATGTCATGAAGTCCGAGCTTTGTCATTGAAAGATTTGCCATCACAGATCGATATTCGTTTGACAACTTGCGGACCTAGATATCAGTGTCAGTTGGCGTAATATCAATCAAAATTTTCATAGAATTCATAGAGGCAGAATTCGATGTCGATGACGTTGTCAAAATTCAGAAAAGCACAGACGTAATATTAATCAAAAAATTCTTTATCATAGAGAAAGAATTTGATGGCGTTGTCAAAACTCAGAAAAGCAATGACGTAAGTTCTTAGGAGAAGCATAGAACAAAATTTGGTGAAAATTATGAGTAGTTATTTTCAAATTGAGATAAAGGTTCGTTTATTCATTAGGCTTTCATATTTGCATCACATTATCCCATAGTACGGAAAAAGACTATTGTTCATCCGATCAGAGAGCTCATAGATTTGTTAAGGTTTGAATATTTACTCGCAAGTAGCTCAACAAGAGCGCCAAAGCAATCTGACCTCACGTCAGTGCTTTCTAAATTTTTTCATATCATGCATTAGTTCTCGAAATATTCTTAACTAAGTATTTGAAAACGAAATTGTGTTTTCATTGCACTTGTAGTGTTTTTTTAAGAAAAATCGATATTTTGAGTAATCTTACTGGAGATGTGTATTTGGACTTATTGGAAAATCACATTGATCCAATTTTGAAGGAAATTATTGAAAACAATGCTGGAAATTATGTGAAAGATCAGATTGTGTTTCAGCAGGATGGAGCTCCTCCACACTACGCCTTACCAGTTCAAGAATAGCTGGATCAAAGATTTCCAAATCGGTGGATTGGAAGAAGGGGTCCCACTAAATGGCTAGCGAGACAAATGTAAAGAAAAATAAACAGACATGTTCATGGCAACGCTTCCATAGCATTTGCGACAAATTATAGAGATTGTGTTGGAATATATCTAACCTTTCTACAAATGAGAAACAAATAAAATAAAAACAATACACGCAAGGTACCGGATTTAACTGGCTCAAGGAGGTTACTAACTTGCCTGCGGCTCATCAGTTATATCCTCCATTCGCCAGTAAAGACCCCCTTACCTTGCTAGTAATGTTATATACTATTTATGTTCTCTGAATAGTCCACAATAATGGGGAGTCCAACGAATTCTCATCGGTTACATGTTTCTCTGATTGCCTTTCAAAAAATTCACGTCATTTTGTATAATTTTCAACATTCATTCCCTGATTTATACAGAGGGTGCTGTTCGACATACAGTGGAAAGTCCATTGAGAACATGCTTTATATTTTGAAACGGGAAAAAAATTTTCATTTATTTAATTAATTCAAAATATTCCTCCGGCTAGCTAGAGCACAAAACCATCTCATGTTTACCTTTAGAGAGTTTAAATAGATGTTTCCACCCCAGTAAATGATAGTCAACACTCGAACAATCGAAATTTATTACTCTTTCACAAAGACTAGATACTTACAGTATGTACAAATGTTGAATTGTCCAAATTAAAAGTGGCAAGTGGAACTGATTAATTTGTGACTATAAAAATCCACAGGTGACGTTCACAATTGTGGCTGGAACTTATCTTGTCTGTCTTGAGTACCAATTCGTGCGATAACAGGACCATACAACCATCCTGGGTGTTCGGGACGCATCTGGTGTTGAAAATGGGGCTTAAGTCTTCCACCCTGTACACAAACTTTCCAAAGAAAAACTATTTCTTCTCTCAGTTCTCCAGTGCTCAGAAAAACATCTGTAAATACGTCGTAAAATTCAACTTCGGCTTATTTGATCAGCCTCAGCAAGATATGTCAAATTCAGTAAAGTTCTAACTCCGGCAGATCTGGTTGAGATCTTAGGTGAATTTCCAGCTCCGGCAAATTTGGCTGTGATAATCAATTTCATAAGTACTTGAGCCGATAATGTTCCAAAGTTTCCAGCGATGCCTGAATGTATTGACTCACAAAACAATAATATCATGTGTTCAAAAAAAAGAACTCAGTGGTACAGATAATTCGATAGAAAATTCATCAAAGAAATCTAGAAACTGAGAAAGATTAAAAAAAGTAATCATTGAGCAATATTGAATCTGACTGAAAAACAACATATGGTATAAAAATCAACTAATTTAAAACCTACCTATAAAAGCAACCATATTGACGTAATAAATAAAAGATAAAAATAATCCAACTCCATTATACCTATTATAAAATCACGCCTGAGAATTGCGATATGTACCACGTGATCCGGTGTGACCAATGAAAAATGATAACCACATTGTGTCGCATCAGTTAATACTTATGCCCCGCCCATCTGGCGTGTGATTGGTATATTCAGAACAATTTGTCAGATAATCTCTAAAAAATGTAGAAAAGCACTGATGTAAGGTCAGAGAAGCTTGTTCTAAACTCTTTTCGCGGGCTCTGCAACTGTATTATACAAAAAAACATATTTATTGATGTAAAATTATGAATAAAGCTTTCCGACTGTTATTTTATACTATGGGTTGTCCCAAGGATAAAACTATTATGGAAAATATTCATGCGACATTTTTTCAGATTTTGAAGAAAAATATTAGGTGCATTTCTGAAATACATTGAAATTTCCAGTCTTGCCTGATATATGGAAATTTGGCAACTGCTCTGTTATTTTAAATGGGACACCTCGTATTTTTATTTCGTTATGATTACCATAAAAAATTAATGTGATTCATCCTACTTCCCTGTATCTATCTTCAACGGTGTTTGATCTATGTGAGAATTATTTTTAAAAATTTTAATTAACATTTGAGAGCCACGCAAATGGCAATAGTTAGCTCAATATTCGATATTGAACTTCGAAACTTGGCATAACCAATAATTGTTCGATCTGCGCCACCGTTTCTGGATCCAAGTTCTCAGTTATACAGAGTGGCCAATAAATTTTATTACGATTTATCAATTACAAAATTGTAAAAAAATGTTTTTTCAAATCAGAGATACAGTGTGTTTTTATAAATTTTTGAATGAAAATAACCTACCTACATCTATCTTGTTTGGATTCTTGAATTTCAAGTGTTTTGTAAGGGTTTTTTTAAATAATCTGAAATTCATTAAATGCAGATAAATTAGAATCCAAACAGGATAGGTATTGGGAAATGTATAGAAAAATTACAGACTGGGTTTTAGTAATTGTGAAAACGGAAAAACATATAATTTGAAAACAATAGAGATCTTCACAAATTTGTTAGTTGGCAAGTGATTTTCCCGAATGAAATCTCTAATATTGAGCGAAACATGGCCTTTTCGTGACTCTCAAATACGATTTGAAAATTTTAAAAATAATTTACAACTCAAAAATCGTCAAAGATAGATATACGGAAGTCAAATATATTAATTTAGATGATTTTTTATGGAAAATCTTAGAAAAAAATAGAATACACCTGCAACAATGGGAATTTGAAAGAATTTCAGAAGTGTACCATATATAACCTTATATTGTCCTACAAATTATGAAACATTATTTTATGAATAGTTTTCATAAAAATTTAATAGGTCAACTGCCCACCTTGGAACACTCGATTTGCACAGTTTTCAATATTTCTGAGGCACAATTTTGGAGTGATTGAATTAATTCCTACGAAATGCCTTAGAATTATTTCACCGCATTCTGGATCAATTGTTATTGCTATTGAATTCCTAAGGTTCCTTTCAATTATTACATATCACTCGAAGAGTTTCCATTGACAGTTTTCCTCCTCAATCATTTTTCGGCCCCCTCTCACCCTTTCCGAATACATACGGAGCTTCTTTTTGTGTAAATTCAATAGCCTTCCAGGGTCGATATATCTACGTCAAGCTCTGAAGCCTAAATAAACTCGATATTGTTGTGTAAAATATTGTCATTCTCGCCAGAAAAACTCGATTGTGAAGAGTTTCCAAGAAGAGGGTTGAATTTCGGTGTAGCAGATACGAATCGAAGGGTTTTTTATTGAAAATCCGGACACAGAGATCTATTACATTCCGTAGGATTGATATTCTGGCTCGTACACGAAGTAAATCAACAATGGAGATGAAGGCGTAATAACTGTGTCAATCGTAAGTGGATTTCGATTTCTAAAATTCATCTCAAGAGAACAGCCACCTTGTCATTTCAAATTGAATTATCCCTCAAGAAAATTCTGAATTTTCCTAGCTATGTATTGAAGCCTGTAAAACTCAGAAACAATGCTCTTGTTTTTTTTTATATAAACCTATCGAGAATCATCTAAAAATGATTATCATCCTCCTGGTACGTTCTTGTCTTTCAAAATAATTTATCAATTCAAGTCAAAGATTCAAAAAAATCATCATCTGACAAACAAGTATAATCGTCAAAGAGAATATTATTGAGATATTATTGAAGAGGAAGTCTCGTATAAAAATAATTCTGACAATTAGGCAATCAAGTATAGATAAGTTTTCTAGATTTTTAGTGATATTAATATTTTTTTCAAGTTCAAACAACGAGTTGAAATATCTTCCAAGTTAGAACTTGATGGGATGAATATTCTAGGAGTTATAAAGGAAACCAAATTTCAAATGGTCATAACTCCTGAACCATTGGACGGATTTGGCCAAATAACGCTTCCAGCACATATTCGTATAAAATCAAAATCGTAAAAGATGTGTATATTTATATATATATTTTTACAATTTTTATCTGAAATTTTTGCAAGAAATATCTCTATTATTTAATAGTTTTTCATCTGTCCTAGAGACGGGATAACCTTTTTGACGCACCCCATATATCGGTCAGAAATTCATATGTTTAAAAAAGCTGCTAATTGAGTTAATTCTGTTTCACTATAAATGAATGATCAATCTGACATCACCGAGTAAAGACGAATCAAAAATTACTGCCCTTCATGAGTTTTGGGTTAAAGCTAACATTTTCCTTTCCAGCACGCACAAGAAAACAAATCCCCTATTTAATTTCGAGAAGTATCATCCAGCGTCCTCATTCATCCGAGTTCGAACAAAACCTCGAAAGTTTAGGCCATAAGCAGCCTGTTTTCGATCCTCAGAAACACGAAAATTTCCTACGTAACCGCAATACTACCAATAAAAAGTTAGGGTTGAGCCAGTAATGAGAACTGAAGCATACTTATTGCTTTCGGCTGCGGGATATTGTTTTATGAGAAAACTTGGTCGGGCGAAATGGAAAGAAAAGAGATATTAAGAATAAAACTCCTCATTTCTACCTTCTTTAATCTTTTCAATAAAACGAGGAACAATTTTTCGAGTAGTCCTCTCTGCGGTTTTGCGTTTGAAATGGTTTAATTCGCGGAACTTAACTCGATTATAATTATTTCCTTTTCGAGAGAACTCGAGCGAGGGATGAGACCGTTGTATCGAGGGCTGTTTTCTGGGACAGGTTGCCAGATGTTTCGACATCTTCGTCGTTGCAGCTTCTTGCTGACGCACACGCCGCAAAACTGGGGATATCCACCCGGATTGGAAACAGATGATCTGAGATGTTTGTTCTGTCTTTCGTCTCTCTTACCGACATTAGCGGTGCTTTCCTTTTTTCTATTTATACATTTTGTTTGTTTTGGGAATGATGCTACGGATTTGGAGGAGATGGCCTGTTAACATTCAACAAGTAACCTCAAGGTCGTATTGCAATACTGTTTTTTTAGGGATGGACATCTAACTTGAAAATATCGATTACTTTATTCATACTTACGTTATTTGGCAAAAAATGTAGTTATCCACGTTGTGGAGTGGAATAATTCATTTCTGTATGATACTAATAATCGACACAAGAAATTCAGTTTTCTTTCAGTTGTGTTTAAAGCTGAAATTCTCTTCTCTTGAAAATCATCCAAAAGAAGGTATATCGTCTGTATCTGAAGTCACATAGAACTAATATCTTCCATCTAGTAAGTCATTGACCATTTAAATGCCTCATTTTTTCAAGTCCAAACACGAAAATGAGGCTGCCAATCAAATCATTCTGGTTCTTCCGAGATCCCAAAGAATATGGATAACTAATAAATTCTTCTAAGAAGCTGAAATTCAAGGATGTTCTGAATATCAATTACCTCAATAAATTTTTCGCAGTTTGGTGGATGTCTGATAAATATCGAGTGATAAAAAGGAAACTTTAGGCATTTTTCAACCTCATTCAAAGATTTTCCAAATAAAAATTGATCAGATCGACATTCCAGGAGTAATGGGGGAAATCTCATTTCAGAGTCACATAACTGCTGAACTAGGCGACGAATGTGACCCAATAACGAACTTGACCGAGACATTTGGACCACTAGCCTTTTCTGAAAATATGAAACTAAAGCTGATATCTTTCGGTTAATGAAGAGTATACGGCCTACCAAATATTTAAATTTGACCATGGATACTTCATCAGGAACTAGAACGAGCGAGCATAGATTGGAACACTTGGAACATGATACCTCGACAGGTGTCCTCACTTTGCGATGTTCTCGCATTTTCTTTCGAAATGTTCGCAAACTTTTCTCTTTACGGAGGAAGAAAACAAATGGAATAATCTGCCAGTCAATTTCAAGTCACTAGCAAGAGGTAAATTTGTTTAAGACCACTTCCTTGAGAATTTGACCCTCAACTGAAGCCTTTATTCCAACGAGGCCCATCTCTGGCTTAATCACTTATTCGTGAATAAGTTGCATTTGTGCTGAGGATAATCATCCTCAAGATTTTCGAGTTTCCTCAGTATTCAGAGATGGTTGCCGTTTGGCGTAGTTAATGGGCTCTGGGTATAATCGGGCTTAATATATTAAAGAGTCCTAGGAACATCGTGTTACTGGTAATGGTGAATGCTGATGAATTTTCATATATTATTTTCAACCAAATCGTGATTCATATCTCATATCTTATGAAACGATATCTGTTTTACCTGAAAGATTTCCTAGACTTGCGATTTCGAGAAATCCTGACGTAAATTGACCTCCAAGGTATTGCGACATGTGATATTTTTTGTGTAGTTGAATTTAGAGTTCACAAAAATAAACCTCGATTGA
The DNA here is from genome assembly GCA_030674115.1 of Micraspis discolor. Taxonomy (NCBI): domain Eukaryota; kingdom Metazoa; phylum Arthropoda; class Insecta; order Coleoptera; family Coccinellidae; genus Micraspis; species Micraspis discolor. The sequence continues at coordinate 4,858,090 of JARTUT010000872.1, forward strand.
ATACCGCATTGCATGCTACTTGATAACACTTGATATGTGTCAAAGTGAAATGAAAAATTGGGCATTCCGGATAAATGAAATTATAAGTCGAGGCGGATATTTAAACAAGATTATTTTCAAATTTCAATGTCAAAGGTAACTGTAGTGACAATATAAAATTATATGTTTTATTGTTTATAATATTCGTTATGTTGAATTTGACGTGGTTATTGGAAAATTCTTGGCAATTATTAACTTAGTGGTCACTGATCAGTTTGATTTAGATAGATGAATATCGCCATTTACTCTTCACTTCATATTTTTTTTTCTTCACCAATAATAACTTGTCATGTTGTGAAAAACGTGAAAATATCCTTCAAGACATTGATTATACGGTTAATCTATCATAGGCAATATTGATGGAAAAAACATAAATTACTTTATCAAAACATCGATTTTTTCGATCAGTTGACGAATCCATACCCATCCTTAATTTTTTTATTTTCGCATTCAGATGAGTATATGGTAGGTTTCGACGAATATTTTCGAGTTTGGATTCATAATTTTTTAATTTTTCGCTTTTGAGCTTCACAATATATCAATACTAAAACAATATTGCCTGTGTGAATAGAAGGTTTTTGAAATTCAGTATACTTGCTTTATAATAGCTCAAACACTTCGACAAAAATTTCTAACTGTTCATAAAAGTTGTGATTTGTTAATATGGGAAAAGTTCACATAAAAAAGTTTGGAATTTCTAATATTGAAACCCAAATATACAAGGAATCAGTTTGAAACGATCACTTGTTATGATGGATTTTGAATCAAATAGTCTCTGAATGAGGAATCTCTGAATGCAAAATAATATTTAAGAGATGATTGATTCCATCATCTTGAACTGAGAATTTTTTAGAATATTAATGAAATTTCATGGTTTCTTTATGACTGTATCGTATTTCAGCGATCATTCAACACTCTACTACTTCGTCCAATGAAATCGCTCAATTTTTGAAAACGGACCAATAGGAACAAACTGTATCTGAAAACACTCAACCTCACAGTGTTTTCACTTTTAGAAATTTGTTTTTATCAAATGCCTAATTTGCATAGGAATATTAATACGTCCGGATAGCTTTGGCCGTTGGTGGAAGTAGCGGTTGTCATGGTTACGATAAACAAGCACTTGTTAGCGATAACTTCAACAGCATATTTGGCAGTTCTGTCAGTTTATTTTCGTATTTTACCATAAAGTAGATAAAAATGAAACGTTTTGGGAATTGTAATATTACTTCAATTGAGGAAAGTGTGAAGAAAAGTGTGCCGCTTAATACAGTGAAGTCAAGATTCTACATTTGGAAACAATTTGAAGAATTCTGTGCTGCCCTGGAATACCTTGTAAATGAAAAAACAAGTTTGTCAGAGCCTCAATAATATTATGCTAGACTGGGCTTTCAATATGAAGAAAAGAGATGGATCAGACTACAAGGAAAGTGTCGTAAAAACCTTGTGGAATAATACTGCCAAACAGCTGCAGGAAAAATTCTATTCCGAATGGGGCGTTAGGTTCGATCCATTCACAGACGTGGTTTTTAAAACGGCGCGGGATGCACGAAATGCCAAGAGGCGTATTTTGGAAGTGGACCTTGAGAAAAGAATAGTTAGTGCCAAGGCGCTGTCTTTGGAGCAACACAAAAAGATGATCAACTTATGTAAAGAAGATAATCCATACGGTTTGAACAGAAAATTTCATTTTATTGCTGCATTGGAGCATACTTGGTGCGGAGGAGAGGGTTCATCATGCCTAATTTCGCATTTCCAATTCGAAATTGAAATCGATGGTAATCCCACGGGCCGAATTGCCTACAATCCGATATTTTCTAAAACAAGACAAGGTGGTGCCCAAAAATGTGCGGAAACGAAATGGCTGACTCCCATTATTGAAGAAGATATTTGCCAGGTGAGGTTATATAAGCTACTTGTATCCAAAAGAACTGCAAACATAACCACTGAAAGACTATTCCTTACTCCACATAAGAATTGGAAATATGGTTCATGGTTCAGAAACTCCCCAGGCGGTCCCAATACGATAGCTAAATGGACAAACGAATCGGCAGAACTCATTGGCATCAACACAACCAAGTCGAAGATATCCAACCACTCGCAACGAGCTACTGCTGTCAGCCAATTAGCCAAAGCAGGGATTGGCGAGGAACAGCTGATAAAGATAACAGGCCATTCTTCTGCAGCGTCAGTGAAACCGTATCTCCAATTGGACCAACAACATCACAAAACATAATCACAGCCATAAGGAATTAAAAAAAATAATGTTCGTAATGTGTATAATAATTGTACTATCAATAATTATTATTTTGAGAATAGAGATGAATAATTTGTTGTTATGCTTCTATCTGGTTATTTTTGAATAAAAAACTATTTTTTATTTCGTTTGATTTATATTGTTCAATAATTTTCCCAAATACCACACGAGATTCGAATTTTTTAGAACACTCTGTCGTTTTTTGAAAATTATACAATTTTCACTCAACAAAGTGATCCCGAAATAACTTTGTTTCCTGAAATTTAAACGCATAATTCCCAAAGAACAAGAGTGTTCTCAAAAAATTCTCACCTCTAGTGGTATTACCCTTGAAAAATATCCCAAAAAAATCTATTATTGATGAAGAAAACAGAGTTTTCTTATATGTAGAAGTATTACAGATACTTAAATCGAAAGTGTGAAACTATAATTGCTATTATTCATTTTGAAGAGTTTTTTTTTCTATAATAGGTCCATCAAATCAATTGAGCAGCTGTACAAGGGGAATATAAAATGTCCGCTTCTAGGAATCCAAATTTTAACATCAAAGAAAAAATATCGTTTTAATCCCATTGTAGCTTTCCTTCAAAATACCCACGTCCCAGTCCACATTTTATTATTCCCAATAGTGAACCTCCCTTCTTTCCTTTTGCCACTTCCGCATATACAAAATCTTATTACGACAAATCCCCCAATACATACACGAATGAGGAAGAATCAAATTTGGCAGAATAGACGCGAAGATAAACATATTGATCGAATCATGCAAAACATGACAATATGTACCACAAGCAACGGAGGATTCTATTTCCTTCTGGAACCGGAATCAACTTCGAATGGCGTTGTTTCATCAAAAAAGATGACTTGCGGTTTCTAGAGCACCCTCTAGATTCCGATATAATTATTTTATGGCTTCAGCACGAACACACTATATGCTCCGAAGGGGGCATTCAGAGGGATTGTTGATCTCAGAGCCAGTTTTCCAAACCAGAAAATGTAATTAGAAGGGATTAGCCAGTCATCTATGAAATTGTTGAAATCTTTGGTTTTGTTGGGAAGTTGATTCATTGGACGAAATAAAAGGATCAATTTCTTATAGATGGAATTAGTTATACAGGGTGGGCCACGGTCGATTAAACGGAAGACCTTCCCGGAGGACGAAAAACAGAAATTTGTTGACGATTTATATTCTTCTTTATCACTTGAATGAAAAAAATTCAGAAAAGCACTGGCGTGTCATCTGGTACAATGTAGTACAAATACAACCACCACTGCCTTCGCCGTATTCGGAGCTAGCATTAAGCCAAGTTTTGGCTTCAACTGTATTTCTTCCCTCAAAGAAGCATTAATCAATATGCGAAATTCCTCTGCATCCATTTATTCACAATAACATAAGTCGCTTCACTCAGAATGCGTTTATACACAAACTAATACACCGAGAACTGTCAACTTTATACACGTTTTTTTTTACGGAAGGGCTAACTGAAGAATATATGGATTTGATCCTAGTAGCTCCATCTATGTGTTAGATCAAAGACTTTTCAATCGACCTAATATCTTCAATATAACATTTTCTTCACAACTTGAAATATATATATTCTTTTGAACTTTTGGCTTACAATATTTAGCTAGCAAACAATAAAGCATATAGATCAGGGGTTAGTGACGGGGTGTCATAGAATTCGGCGTATGACATAAAAGCCTAGGGAAAAAACCCCAGTAAAAAAAACCCTGGCTTCCCGCCTAAGTGTGAAAGTACAAAAATAAGCTGAAATATATTTTAGAGACTTCTTTCTTCAAGAGTGGTCTTCTATTGATGGAGACAGAGACTTCTTCAAGTTGCCCACATCAAATCTGGTAAATAAAAAGACAAAAGCAGAAAAAAAGAAATGAATAACAAAAATATAAAATTTGAAAGAGATAAAGAAAACACCCTCGAATTCGCCTTTTTGGATTAACTCGATATTGTGAATCAAGGATTTTCTAACATAATAAGCTAAACCGTAAATTTTACTAAGGAGATAACCAATTAATACATAACCTTTCATGGTTCCTCTTTCACGAAGCCTTTTTTTTAGGATCCGTATGTGTCTCTTGAAGGAGAATAATCTCAGCACCATAGTCCTTTGCTAGTTTAGAAATAAAATCACTCTTCTTCTTAGACCCTCTATATTCAAATCTAATACACAAAATTTGTCGCCAATCTGCAAGGAGGATTCTTCGAATCTAGTCTTGCGGTCAAAGTGACGATTTTTCAGATCTTCTGATGTTTGAAGTCTGCTATGGAACCCATTCAAAGGGAAATCATCATCCATAGTTGGGGAACGTTGTGATATAACACTTATTTCATTGAAAAAAAAACAGTCTATGGTCACTTCCTGTGTGAAACTTGTTCAGCATGGAGACGTCCTTACAGATCCATAGTAGATGACGAGATATTGTTGATGATGGAGCTCGTGTTGAATGATGGTTTGGGCTATTACCATCATCTATTGTGGATGTAATGTTTTCCGACGTTTCGATAGACATCTTCTATCTTTATCAAGGAGATTGAAAATTATCAATTTTCAAAAGGTGTTTTACTTTTCCTCCTTGATAAAGATAGAATATGTCTATCGAAACGTCGGAAAACATTACATCCACAATAGATGATGGTAATAGCCCAAACAATCATTCAAAACAGATCCATAGTAAATTTAAATTATTCTAATACGTTATTGAAGCTCGTATCGTTCCAGATTTGGCAATGAATTAGTTTCTACTTTTAAATGTCGAAAAATTATAGCTTCAAAAGTAACAGCTACTGAAATACAGACCTAGTCATAACATTGATTTCTAAGCCAAATTCCTCTCGAAACCAAGCATTCTCTTTCCATTTGAGATGATCTCTTGTACTCAAACATACTCAACTCTTAGGGAATAAAACCCAGATAATTGTAGGCAGTCATTCCAACACTCCGCCTGTTTCATGCAAAAATTAACATTACACACAGAATGAACACCCGGCACATATTCCAAAATTAAGGCTTTCCATTCCGACCGTATTAAAAATATATCAGACAATACATTTAATGAAACGAAAACACATTTCCCATTGTATCCGGCCCGCCGGAACGCTTCCAGTCATTTAATATTTTTATTGTTCCAACTCCCACCTTTTACTCCATTCGTTTACGGAAGGACGAAACAAAACGAGCTGAAGATAGCATCCGGTTGGTTCACATTTCAGCAACGGAGATACGTCTTCGTGTTTCTTGTACAAACTATGCGAATTGAAGGGTGTGTGTGCCTTCTAGATTTCCCCTTTTAGCGAATCAATTACACACGAGCAGCGTGATGGAGAACTTTCATGCAGATGATTTGGATCGGGTAACTTGGCAGAACTGAGTAAAGGGTTTTGAAAGGAAAATAGGAAGGAATCGGCTGCTCAAAGTCGGTTTGCACTTATTCAGTTGGAACATGAAGTATGGGTTTCCTCAGGGATCAATTATTGGGTCCTATTAATTGTGTTCATGATAAATTGCTTGATAGAGTTAGCGTATATGCATGAAAACTTGAATCCGGTAAGAATTACTTATTTTGATAAGTTTGTTTCTGACCTCCTGAGGGAAAAGGTTTTGAAATAGCAAATATCTACAATCCTCTACCGTCTAAATATTGAACACTGGAAGAATACGAAATTTCCAAATCTCATTGCAACAAATCAAATAAAAAGATCACTAGTGTATTGAGTAACTACCGAGTACATCCTAAACAGCTTGACACCTTTGTTGCATTCTGTGTAATAATAATAATAATAATAATAATTTATTCACTCTAAGTACAATCTCAATAACAGTAAAATAATTTATCAGTGAACAAAAGTATACTCACGAGACTGCTTGTATGTGAGAGATAAATGAAAAAAAATATTGAACAATTAGGATTTAAAGAGAATCGAGGATGTGTCACAGATTAAAATCAGCGATTTTTATAAAAGAAATCAACTTAACTTTAAAAGCACTTTGGAACCAGAAAACACCACAAAAAGAACACTCAACTTTATTTATTTATTTATTTATTATTCATATGGATCACATACAGGTAATCAAATACCCAAAAAATGTGTTCACAAATTAGAAAAAACAAAATTCATCTACAGAAGTGTAAATTAAAATTAAAAGACAGATTTCTTATTTCCAACTAAAACTAAACAATTTCGACAACAGTATATAGTCAGAGCAGGTGCATAACATTGACAAAAAACTTTCTATCAGCTGTATAATTGTACCACGGTGAGTTTTGTCCATAAAAACTCGGAGTGCCCTCTTGAAATGGCGAAGAGCGGGACTCTGTCTTATCTCGACCGGGACAAAATTGAAGATTTTAGGCCCCAAGTAGTTGAAATTCATTTGTCCAATGGACTTGTTCATACGTGGTAAAAGGATTCTATGTCTATGTCGAGTTGTATAATCTTGACTGAAAGTACATACTTCTGTTGCTGTATTGAAGGACTGCAATGTTTATAAAATAGATCTGTCTGGCATTAAGCTGCCCGGATTCAGAATAAAGCAGATCGCTAGGATAATCATAACCCTTTCCCTGAATTATTCTGAGGAAACGTTTTTGTACCACCTCGAGAGAATGGAGGTGAGTTCTTGACACTCCACCCCAACCAACAATTCCATAGTTAAGATGAGTCTCCACCAAACTCTCATATACAGCAATCATCTGTTTGGACCTAGGATGTTCTTAACTCGTTTGAATTTATATAATATACACCTCAACTTTTCAACAATATACTCTATGTGGTGGTTCCATCTTAAGTGGCTGTCCAGGATAATCCCAAGGTACTTGATACCTTTAGAAATGATTCTTTATTTCATACCTCTTTGTTCTCAGTTTAAATCATGCAAAGTAATGGAACATAAAATCCTCAACTCTTTTGGAGCAATTTTAGAGCTTTTTTTTGTGAGAATAAACAGCAAGGTTTATTCTTCCTGATAATGATACCTGGTTTGTTTCTGAGAAGATAAACTTATTGTTTTTTCTGCAGCGTCTTCAACTCTAATTATTAATATTCTAAACAGCGCTCGTATATAACCTAGTTCGGCCTTGAACGAATTTGTACCAAGCATATCATTCGATCGTCTTCAAATTTTCTCATTGAAATCCCATAGAGACCATAACCTTGAAATTATCCAAGAATGACCTGAGAGCATCAACAGGTTAAGTATGTCCACAAGCGATGCTGTGGAATTAGAATGGATACGTTCTGTAGCACCAAGACAAGCCAGCCGCTGCGATAACTGCAACCTGCTGTGGATGGTGATCTAATCACTACTTTATTCTCCTTACTAGAGATGCGTATGTGAAATGGGGCAGCATATTTTGTCTATATGAGTTATTCATATTGGGGTTCCTGTCGTTCGGTTTCCTTACTTGTTTAGGTACCGACAAACGTTAACAATATCTTAGACCTCTTTCCTGAAGGTTAAATTTATTTATTCTGAAATTTCCATCTTTCGTTTTGATTTTTTCCAATGTTTATTTACTTTGACGATTTTTCATCTTGTTATAGCAAAATAGATTGCAAAGAACAACTGATCCTTTTTTCCGCTTTGAATAAATCTCAGGTCCGCTGCTGCAGTCCTAAGCAGTTGGATAGATCTCGTACATAACGTTATGATTTTATTATCTCTGATATATGCAGTTTTACGAATTGAATAGACAAAATGTCCTTACAGAGAACCAACCCCCTTCTTCGTTGAGTTCAGTCCGAATGTAAAAACCCCTCACGGCTTGCAGGATGGTGGTCGGATCTGAAAGAGAAGTGAAACATACAAAGCTACTTATTCTGTCTGAGAGGCATAACGAGCATAATATGTAAATCTCCGGTATGAAAGATAATCCCCTTAACATGCATCGACTTTTCGCTTTCCGGCAATCCGACTACTTTTGTATGTTGATGTTAGTTATGATGCACAACCGCACGTGTCTCCCTCGCCCGGAACTAAATGAGCATAATGGATTCCATCTCAAAGTTGTTTTAAAGGTTGGAGAACTATGTGATAAAGTTTGACTTCAGTCATAGACTGCTAGAGCTTTTTAGTTTGATATTAGATACTACGGTTTGTGACGCTCTTTTTCGGTATTCCTTTAAAATTGCCCTGCGCCAGACTATTTACCTACAAGGGCGCCACCCTTATCATCGCACTCTTCCGTCAAGTGAGCCTGGGTAGTCTTCAGTGTAGAATAAAGTGGGTATTTTATTGGAGGTGGAGTTATCAATAAAATCCTAAAATAAAAAAAAAATAATATATTCAATAAAATCATAATAATCTCGGTCTTACTGAAACATGGCTTGATTCATATATTACTAATCTAAAAATCTACAATAATGCAGTGAGTCCAACCATTATGTCTATCAGCGGCACAAATTCAATACCAAACAACGGTGTGAAAAAGCTACAAATAGTCCTCAACTAAAACTATTTTGTTTCATTCGAAAGCTCCAGCTACGACACCGAACCAGTTCAACTCGAGGGATCCAGTCTAAAGAGACTGAACGGGATCCAGACCCGTCTTGGACTTTGCTGCAAGTCACGTGGATCCAGTCCTGAATACTAAATTATCTGGGTGGAACCGGCCACGCTGACCGACTCCCTGAATGATGCAGCCTTGTCTGTGTCTCCCACCTCTTATCACCGTTAGGCGCGACCAAGAGTGGGACATCAACACGTCCCACTACCGACGGTTGCGTGAGCTTGAGCTACTCTCAGTACCTTCCCGAGGACGGAAATATCGCCTGGTCTTCTTCACACCGCGATTCAAAAACATTCTTCATTACATCTCATTACCAACATCAGTAAATCAGGAGCTCTTCCTTCAAGGTGATTATATGTTAACTACCATATCAGAGTAACTTGCTTCAAAATAAGTGGAACATTTTCTACACTGATGGAATCAAGTTGTCGAATTCCCACTTACCTTGTCAAATGGAGATCTCTTCAGATAACTTCGGATACTGAATGTCTATTCAGATTTAACATGTTATTTTATTTTACCATCTTATAATTCTTTTTTCATAGATATTATGGACACTTCATTCATTTCATAGGATGACCTTCATTCGTAGTATGTTCAATGAATTTATCTTCTGTGGTGTGGTGTTCCAACCTTCAAGTTTTGATACGTCGTTTAGTTCCACTCTTAGGCTATTTCGTATATGCATTTATAAGTTCTTTGATTCTCAGTCACTATCATTATTCTATTGAATTTTTCTGAGAGAAATTTCATTTTTATTTGTTGGAATTTGGGACAGTTTTCATATAATAAACAAATATTTCATCACTCTCGTACAATTTTTGATCTTCATTACGCTTATTGCGAAATCTTTATTATCGATTATTATTGTTATCTCATGAATTAGTCAAGATGATTTTTCAGAAGACTGGATGTTTTTTAATGAATTCCTTTCCCTTATATTTGGAGCTATTCGCCCATTAAAAGAGTTGAAGGTGTCTCCAGAAAAGATTGTTTAGAGAAAATCACTAATAATTTGTTCAGATATTTAATGTAAACTTCGAATAAAATATTTCATCTCTGACGTTCAGACACCGAATATTGTCAACAACATCTACCGACAAACCATAGAAATAAATTCATATACACCCTATACGTTCAGTCGCTTTAGTAATCGAATGCAAGTTTCGCATTCGGGGACATAAAGACCGGTCGTTTCCGATGAATTATCATCATGTGGGGTGGAAACAAAGTGGATATTTTCAAACGGCAAATTGTTATTTATGCCGTAGCGCAACCGATTGAATTGTTCCTTTTTTTTCGTTGGGGGAAACGCGGCTTCGATTCCAACAATGGTTGCGAGAAATTAAAAACGCAATTCCCGTCATGACTTTCTAAAGATCTGAGGGTTTCTCTGTTGGCGCCTGGAGAAACGTTCGATTTCTTTGAACATGCTATTGGTTCCGGCGATGACAATCAATAAAGGATGAAAAAGCGTTGTGAATATGAGATTTTGTTGCGTTGCTAGAGGGAATTTTGTTGCTGAATCAGATTTTGAATACTATATCGAACTTTTGTACATCCCATATATATGAACTGGAACAGTTTGGACACCCCGGACATTTCTATGGTTGTGTGTGACAGCTGACAGCGGAGAAGGAGAGCGGAGAGACCTCGACACTCTCGTACGCCGGGCGTGTTGAAGGGCTATTTTATCGCTGTCATTAAGTAGTTCATTTCTTTGCTGTTGAGTGCATTTTATCTCAGCAACATGATTTTTATATGGTATTTTTTCTTTGGTATTGAGTGCAATTTATTTTGGCGAAAAGATTTTTTATGTGGTATTCTATGATTCTCTTTGCTCAGTTCACAAAATTTTGTTTTACCTTGGTTCGCATGAACAGGAGAGACGGAATTGTTAGAAAATTCAATCTCACAGATTACAGATATTCAATGTTGTGCAATAAAAATATAGGGAAGTGTGAATAAAAAAATTGTGTTAGCCTCTCAAAGATTATACGGAAGCACAATAGATCGGATTAACAGAAATGGCGTCATTTAAAATTATTATTTTATATTAAAATGCTGAAACCTGTAAGTAATCGATGAAAATGGATAATGTTGGCAAAAGCAGAATGACAACAAAATTATTTCTTCCAACTTTATTAAGACTGTTTTAAATAGTTGAAAGAAAGTGTAGTAGAGAGAATTGGATTTACATTGAGATAAGATCGAGTATTGTTTAATGCATAATTATTCAAATCGTTATGATTGCCATGAGAGGTAGATACTCTCCATCAATTTGAACACAACATTTACAGTGACAGAGTTTGAATTTCTCACAAACTGAATATTGGTTAGATTTGAAAATATTCCTTATAATAAGAATTAAAGGTGTTGAGTGGGTACAATGGAGTGTGATTCGGATAAAATTTGTTGATAAGGATGAGATATTACGAAAAATAAGCGAGTTAATCCAGTTTTAGTAATATCACATAGGTACGAATCATCAAAGCAAGCCTTGAAAGTGTAGTCGGTGATTTATTTCTAGTAACTGTAATGCTCTGTGCTTGAACCATGGAAATAATTCTATAATCTGTTAATTTCCGTATCAGTCACAACAACTGCGAAAATAAAATACAAAAGACACTAGGATAATCTAAATTTTTCATTGAATTCCAATAAATTTCGCACAATTCTTGACTGAAATAGAGAAAATATCGTCTTATACTCGTTGGAGAAGGGAATTCCAATGGGTGCCCATTCTGCATCTTGTTTTAAAATATACTATTGTAAATACTCGGAAGTCAATTGGAGAAGTTCAAGAAATCATTATAGATAATAAAGAAAAATGAAAACAGGATATTCTTCTTGATGCATGATGAGGAACTTATGGATAGCAATCATTAGCCCTCATAAAATGCGTTCCAGGGTATACCTACTCAAATCTGATACCAACATAAGTGACCGTCAATAGAAAATTTACTTAGATCAGCTGTTGCAAATTTAATTTCGATTTTTCATGGTCCCCCTTAATGACACTATATCGTGAATGGACTAGATGAAAAGTCTCACATTTTTTTGACTATTTTGGACATCGATTGTCAATTTCACAGGGAAGTCGAGATGTGTCGTGAAGTAAGCCGATTAGGTTAATAAATACTTGAAAGCGCAGAAGACTGCCTCGTCGAGTCAAAAGTTCCCCCAATTTTCAACAACTGTATAAACATTTATCAAAACCGATACAATGAATGCTCTTCCATCATCATTCACTGGAAATATCGCATAATAAGTCAGTCTTATCATAACCCAGAAAATTTCTATCAACCACAACAGCATCTCGGTCCCAAATCTAGTAACATATCATCCTCCAGAATCCAACCAATTAATTCGGAGGCTCGTGCGGCTTTGTATCTATCCTATATATTTTTTGTCCCCCCGCATCCTGCACGCTTGTAACAGAGAAAAATTTGGCACCGTAATCCTCCAACTCTATCATAAATAAGGCAGGAACAAATATCGTTCTCTCTTTCACGGTGTGCATTCCTCTGCCATCCCTTCCCTCCCATGTCCCGGATTTATATTAGTTGGCACCCCTTAATAAAATACCTCCCTTTCACTTTCGACGACGTCGGCGACGCGGCGTCATACGAACAGTGGCGTAATGCGATATCGACCTAAAGGAGGTGAAGGAATTTTGAACGGTTGAGATTGCAAAGGAATCGACGAGGATCAAAAGATTATTCTCAGAAGAGATAGAAGGCCGTTGATCTCTGAGGAAGCTGTTTGGGGCTGAGAAAATGCAGGGTTTGCTTTGAAAACGGAAACATGAAAATAGTGGGTAGACGCTTCCTCATTTCCGTTGAACACGATTAATTATATTGTTCGGCTCCAGCTTGTATGTAGATGAAAAGAACACTGCCTCTTTACCGTGTTTCTCGTAGAAAATTTCGGTGAAATGCGGTTTCACTACTATTTTCGCCTTATTATCCCCACGTAATCTGAGAGCTGGACCGATAAAAACTTTCAATTAACTGAGTTCAGTTGTTTTACTTGGTTCTATGAGCTTTGGCCCACACAAGCGAAACTGTGAACTCAGGTGCTCTTCAATAGGTGTCGTACCTGCCGAGATAATAAAATGAATCAACTAAGGCTGAAAACTGTAATACAACTTATATATTGCATAAAACTAAAAATAAAGAATATAAGTAGGCTGAATACGAGGACGAAACTAGTCTTTCGATCGCCATGTATGTGAAAAAATAAATAAATACACTATCAAGTTTTAACATGGCTCGGCAATCAACTGAACCCAAAAGACTGAAGTTGAAAATTGATAAATGAATCTCTGGAACTGAACCAATCTTTACTTCCACCTGCTCTACCTTCTTACTATGTTTTGCTATTGCAAAAAAGTTGTAGTGACAAATTCGGTCTGCTTTTTTTGAAAGGTAATGTTTTGCTTTGTAGACGACAGAAATGTCTGTGGAAAAGTGGGTAAGAAAATAATAATTCTATATGAGTCCCAACATAAAAAAATTTCTCTCCAACAACTTTCCAGCATATACCAATTGACTAGGTCAGTCTTGCTCAATTGTCAATTCGTGTGATTGTAATGAAGGCGCCAATGACACTGCCAAATTAGAAAAATATATAAACATCCTGAAAGAGGAAGAAGAAGATATGAAATATGATAGTACACTTTCGAGTGTATTAATCTGAGTAAGCAGCCTGGCACTGTGCACGCCACTGGCGAAATCTTAGTGTCACATGACTCAATCTGGGATATGCACGGTAAAGTCAGTTTATTCAGCGGGCTGGCGCAATTTGCCGGCCCCACGGTTGCCTCTTCCAGGCTTCTAATGGTGTTAGCGCAACGAATTTACCAATTCCGCCACCCCCCATATATATATGTTCGCCCGCTGTAATGCACAAAGAATGCAAAGAGCGGGAGACCACCCCCGTCTCGGCACTATAAAATTTCATTACATGTTTGATCTAATTGAAATGCAGTTTATGTTTCGCTTCGACACGGAGCCAGTTTAAAATGAGTTATCGCAGGAGCGGGGTTGAAATGGGAATCGTCCTTTATTACCGTTGGTATCGGGAGGGGGTGGGTTTGGTTAGGGGTGGGTTTCAACGGTGAACGCCTGTGAGCTTTGATTCTTGATTTAATTCGGTTTCTGGAGTTGAAGAAGAGGGAAGTTGCGTTAATGTATCCCTATTTGCAAAGCCTATTTGTCCTCAAAAGAAATTGGGCAATATGCATAAAAGCTCTTGGGGTACTTCATGGAAAATTTAGTTTTTTCTAATTAAGATCACAAATCAAGTGAAATGGAATCTATCATGGACTAAAGGGGAAGCGATGTATGCACCTTATTCAAAGTTGCGAATTTGTTATAATCCTCTACAAAAATCACCCAATTCTCACCAGACATCTGAAAGCATAAAGGATGAAGCTTGAAGCATTTTACGAAACAACCATTGAAAACTAAGAGAAAAGAGGAACACGGTGAGATCCTTTTGGAACACCCAAGGTACCCATGCACTCAATCAAAATAGAGTTCGAGTTAAAATTATAAAACAATTTCATTATCTCAAGAATATATAAACCTTAACAGAATGACGCCCACCCAGTAAATTTCACAAATTAATATTTCAATGGAGTCTACAATCTATTTATACCAACCGGACGAAACGATTTCCGTCTGGTCCATATCACGAAGATCGACATTCTATTTTCGCGAGATACACGTTGATGAACATCTGCAAATAGAGAAATAAAATTATCTCCCGGTGTATACGGAAGGCGGAAAGAGCAATTAGATCCTAAATCCTGGGCAGATCGACGGGAATTACGTGGAGAAACGCGCGAGAAGAAACCGGGCCAGGAATGCAGCATCATATTCCGGGCCTCGGGGATGAAGTACAACCCCAATAGGAGAAGAATGGAGTCGTTATTGCGATTGAATTTCTAGCTATGGACCGGCGGAATTAGAAGGATCGCGGATTGGTCCTGATAGCCCCTTCTTCGGATGCTGAATGGACTGTTTCTTCGAGTTACTCCTGGGATCTTGATTGGATTTTGATGAGCGCCGACATTAATTACTCCTTTACATCGATGATCTCCAGAATTGGTTTTTGAGTATACAACGAGAAAAGAATGGAGTGTGAACTTCTTTCGAAAAGTCTTAGTATTTATATATATTTTATATTGGTTATTAGTCATTTTCTGAGAAAAATAAAACCTTCATATTACAATAACGTCAGTTTTTTCATTTGGTTTATTCTTATCTATGGTTTCACGAAAGAAACTATTTGTGAGGCGCACGCGTCATGTGTGGATTTTGGTGCAAGACAAGCTATACAACCAGGAGTAGTTGTTGTTCTAACCGCTCCAAAGATATATATAATCATATGTATATACAGGGTGAGTCTTTGACCATTGCGTTAATTTTAACCATAGATTCTTGACGTCACAAGAAACATTTTATTCCGACAACATTTTTCCAAATTTGGCCCCGTTCAAAAGATATGTGTTGAAATTTCATGAAAAAATTGCATTTTCACCTGTAATATTCAAACGACAATATATATGGTGTTGAATTGTTTTTACCAGAAAATTAGTATTTTGTATCTTCCTTCTGGATATGGACCTCATCGGATGAAACATGAGTGAGTGAATCATTTTTTAGAGGAAAATAATGTTTTTAAACAATTCAGAAACATTAGTGGATGATGTGGAAGGTATTTTTCATTCAACTAAACTGGACTACAGAGGGGTATTTGCCCAATGTGAAAACTTAAAATGCTTATAACTTTTTAATGCAGCTGAATATGGAAAAACCGGAATGGAAAAAGTGTTTCTTTTGATCTCAAGAACCTATGGTTAAAATAAACGCAGTGGTCAAAGACTCACCCTGTATATTTATCATAGCTATTCAAAGGATAACAAGATACCTACGTTTTGTGGGAGATTGCACATAAACGTAATTTGACGAATTAATTCATTGAAATCTACGAATCAGTTAATACAAAGGTGTGTGAACTCGTTTTGAAGATACTTCTGTATGATATTTTATTTTTGTTTTCTTTAAATGTTTTTTCAATGGATTTTATTTTGGACACTGATACTCATGAAATAAACTAAATTATCACTATCCTTGTGTTCTATTCCTCGTTGCTCTATTTTGCTCAGAATTATCCGTAAGTTTTTGTATTTCCTCGGTTATTTATTTGACCAGTACATCATTAGGAGATGGTCCAAACTATATGTATATCATGTGTTTAGAATGCATAAGATCCTTTTACCTTCAATAAACTCATTTCCAGCTCCTTCATTGAATATTTTTGAGATGGCCACCTAGCATGATCTCAAGTGAACGAACTAGTACCTCCATACCTCCAGTGATGCACACACAGGAAAGCCACTAATTTTTTGTGGATGTTAATCCTGGTTCACTTGAGCAATCCAGACTGCTGCCCCATATGTGATTATAACATCCAAGCTTTTAATTTTATAACAACCCTGATTCAAGCGTTAGTGAACTAGTTGTTCTGAGAAGTTAAATATGAACCTGTTCCTAACATGGAAGTTTGCTATTTTTCCTCTCAGAAGAATGTTTTAGATAATTTGTGTGCAGAATGTCAGACACATCAGACTTATTTTCTAAAAAAGTGGTTGCACTTAAAAATTGCTGATTAATCATCAAATGATTATTTTTGAACGTTCATCCTGGCCCCTTACATTTTTTCTCATCGTGTTGAAAAACCAAAGTTTCTTTGTAACCACTTTTGCTCAAACATCAGTAGTTGATCAATTCCTAAACTACGCATATGTCTTGAAATATCATCCAGCGCCGCCGTCAGAAACCTAGAGACGGTCGAAAGTTTCTCTAATTGGGCACGTGGCAGATCATATTCTCAGTAGAACTCGTGTTCGATTTCGCCTTAATACAAAGTTTTCCGGTGATTGGGTATCCGAAGCTTCATTACAACTCGATATCCAGTCGAATGGCTGAATAGACGTACAGTTCCTCCTGCTCCTCCTTCGGAACTTTCAATTGATATTTAATCACAGAGACAAACAGATGAAAGATCGTCCATATCTCTTTGATCGTTTGGTTTGTCGTTTTATAACGAGGACTATCAGGCGAGGAGCTTTGGCGGATCGATGAAGTCTGTCGAGATTTGCATAGTTGGGCTTCGATATCAGAACGACGGTTATATTCAGCGACTACTTTGATGGATAGTCTTTCGGTTTCTCACACCGATTTCTCTTGGAATTGAATCACTAAGGATTTGTCTTGATACTCGATGGGAATGAAAAATGTGGAAGATATTATTCTACTGCAGTACAATAAGATCTTCGGTTTCATGATATATTGCAGAGGATTTCTGTATTGCCTTGTTGAAAAGTACTGAAAGAAAATACAATTGATCGTTTCATGATTGAATCAGTACCATCATACAAAAAACCCTGATGTTACTGAAGCTGTTTAACCACCTGATCTGCTGATTGGTGAGATATGGAAGCTGTTTGACTCCATGTTAAACAACGCTATGTCTGCTTACATCATGACGGTTACTGCTGCACATCTGTTGTATAATCAATCGAGATATGGAGCATCTGAGAAGTTTCCAATTCCATTCAATTCCGCTTCAACGACAAAGTAGTTATTCAAGTACTCAGCAAGGTTACTATTTTCACGAGGAAGAAGTCTAGCCTCGTCATCTACAATCTATAGCTGAGGTTCTGACTAGTACAGCTACTGAAATGTTTACTCCAGAATCTGTATGGAGCTCATCTGTATCGCATCTGCTCGAGAGCAACATTCTTCGGTTACTAAATACTTGGTGTATAAAGTTCAGATTATTATTCCCCTAGGAGTGATGTTGATTCTTAGTTCTCTGGCATTTGTCGAGAAACTGTTTTGAGCTCTAAGCATTTCGTATCTTTTTGATATTCAAGAAATCACTCTCCAGCTGTTCTCTGCCTTTGTAAGTAATCTTAAAAGGGTTGATGAGCTGTCTGCAGTTTCATCTTTACCAACATTATCAATTCACACATCCGCAACAGCTCTTACTTAATCTGTTGTCGCTGTCATTCTAGTATGGCGAGCTATGAGAACATTAGTTTATGTGATTCAGATTTTTTAGGGCATTCGACTGAGTTCTTCATATTCGTCTTCACCATGAGTTGGCTGTTTGGAATGGAGGAGGACCTCCTTGAGTAGATTAGTGCACATTTGGTCGTCACACGAGTGACAGTTGTTGATGACTGCTGTGTTGCATGTTCTAAGAGGTGTTCCTTAGGAATTCAATCTCCGATCCCAGCGACGGTATAATCTCTATCTTCCGAAAGAAATGGGCTAGAATTTTCGTATTCTTAGAATAGGTGAATTGTTCAAATATCTCGGGAAAGTTCATTATTCGGTCAAAACCTTAGACTATATAGGATAGACAATGCATCCTTTGTAAAATGTCGATTTGTTTTGACTCCCTCATTGAAAGTCACTTGTGAAGCTGGTAGTTTATAGAAGACTTTTATAGCCAGATAGTTTGCATTCAGCTGTGAAGCTACAATTAGGTGGTAAGGAATCAACAAGTTGATTTTATTTCGTGTGTTGTAAGTGTGGTTGTAGTTGTTTTCCTGCAGTATATTCTTATTGTCATAGATGTATAAAACACATTCCAATACAAAGATGGATATTGAGGCAGGTATTTTTTGTTTGGGGAATAAATCTCTGCAACTACTTCTGCTGCTCACACCACATAGAATTCTCAGGGCCTGCTTCTATTTCGTGAATATCCTTTTGCTTTCAGTTGTTTCTCCCCAGATGAGTATAGCAAAGTTAAGGATACTGTGAAAATAGCTGAAGTAGGTCATCTTGGCTGCCGTGGTTCCTGCAATATGTTGTATTCTTCTGATTGTATTCTTCTGATTGCATATGTGGCTCTTGATAATCTTGGTATAAATGTGTTTGGTAACCTTCAGGTTGGACTGCATTATAATTTCCAGAAACTTCATTTGATCATTTGAGGAGGTATCAAAAAGCATATGCTGAGTTTTTCGGCATTCATCTTCATTATGCTTGAACCGAACCATATTTGAGATTCATAAATAGTTTTCTGATTACTTTCCTCCAATGCTTGTTCATCATCCCCAACATTCAGGAAGGAAGTGTCATCTGCAAAAAGCACGTTCTCATCTGATTCTACATTTCCAGGTAAGTCATTTATATGAATGACAGAAAAAAGAGGTCCCAACACTGATCCCTGCGGCACTTCAGAGTTTCCCATGAAGAAGATTTGTCACCGAATCTCGACTTCTGCATCCTTCCAGTTAGATAACTTCTCAATAATGTCAGAACTAGCCCTCTAATTCCATAGTATTGCAGCTTTTCCAACAGTAGATTGTGGTCCACGGTGTCAAAGGCCTTCGACAAATCGCAAGTGCACAAACTACATTTTTTCTTTTCATCCAGCGCTCTGCTTATCATCATCAGCAAATCTGTTATCGCTGTTTCCACAAATCTGCCTATTAAGTGTCCATGCTGTTGTTTACTAGCTATTCCTGTATGCTTGAAAAAACTCAACAGTCTGTCTTCTATTATCTTCTCAAACAATTTTGTGAAAACTGGTATTGATAGCGGACGGTAATTGTCCACTGAATCCGAATTTCCTTTTTGAAGGACAGGTATTATTTTTGCCTTCTTCAGCTGATCAGGATAGTGGCCTTCCTCCAAACATTTGGTGATAATATCACAAAGTGGTATTTCTATGATAGGAATTTCTTTTAGTATTCTTGGTGTCATCTCATAAATATCCTTTGTATGTGATGATTTAATCGGGGCTTAGGCCTTTCTGAGTTCCGGGATTCACTGAGGGATACCGACTGAGCTGTCCTATCTTTGTTTTTCGCAAGAGCCTCAGTGGATTTTCTTGTTGTTCTCCACAACCTTCCAGTGTTGGAATTGCAGCATTCACAGTAAATTAGAGATAATACTGCAAATAGTATTGAATCGTCAAGTTCAATTTGTGTCAAGTAAAAATCATGAATTTCAAGAGTATTCCCAAGATATCGACAGAGGAAAACTTCTTGCAAAACGTTTTTCATCACATATATCGGAAGGAGACGTCTGGAGTTTCGTTATCCAAATTTGCATAGTTTATGTGCATAAAGTGAAGGTTTCCAGCTGCATGTAATCAGAGTGGAATTTGTCGGAGAGTAGATTGGAGAGCGTAAGAGTAAATTCTGAGTGGCAGATTTAAGCCGAATCCGTAGAAGAGCTTTCAGAGGTCCCGCGTGTATTCTCTATGCGTGGCGGCAGGTTTCCTTTTTTTCTTCCACACACGTTCGACTTCGGGTGTGGTTATGGGATCACCCTCTACGTCTCGCCTTCTTCGGGGTCGATGGAATGTTAGTCTTTGGTTTATTCACTTCCTGCGATCGATCACTCGGATGGAAGATGAGAAATTTTGTTTCTGGGGAAAGTTCATGATGCACTCCCTGAGGAATTAACACTCAATAATTTTATTTATACTTATTCTTCAAAACATGAGCATAAATTTCATATTTTAATGCATAATTATATGAACTCGTTTCTAAAGTACTATAACGTCGATTTTTCCCGACAGGGGATTTAATTTTGTCTTCTGTATATTTCTAGATCTGTGTATTTCAGGTTGGTGTTTAGGGTAAAAATGCCAAAAAGAAATTGACCGATGTGTATGAAGAAAACATGGGTTTCCCAGGATGCGTTTTTTTTTTCCGGAATTTCGAATGTCCTATTTCGTCCTCATGCCATTAACCTTAATTCTAGATAAATTCAAAATTTAATAGATACGATTGAAGACTCAAGGTCTTTGCAGTGGTCGATGAATCAATTTACAGTAATCAAAATTATACAGGATTGGCCATCCATATCATTTCGCCCCAACTTTTGAGCATTGGGGTAGAATGAACAAAACGCTCGGACAGGTCAAATTTCGTTGAAAAAATTTGACCTGAGCGAGCGTTTTCTCGTTGTTCCATGCCAAAGCTCAAAATTTGAGGTGAAAAGTTATGCAGTGTCTACCCTGCTCAAAATGTCTTTTCACCTTAACGTATGATGGCACAATAAGTTCTTCAGTATGAACATAAGCGATAAAGAATTATCGAATACTGAGGGAACTCTTACGAAATGTTCAATAAGTATCTCGTTTCTGATCCATCTGAAAAAATTCCTGGTTTTGATCTTCCAAGAAAAATTTGGACAGTTCTTAATCGTTCGAGAACCAGTCATGGTCGTACCAATAGCATGCTTTTCAGATGGAACTCAGTTCCAAGCGCAAGTTGTGAATGTGGAGAAGCAGAATCAATAGTTGTCCCATATATAAATTTCAAGATGGTTTTAGGCCTATTCATGATGTTTCCGATTTTTTCTTAGAATGGGTTATTAATTTCAAACTAGTTCTTTTTCTGCTTTTGTCTTTTTATTCCCAGATTGGCTGTGGGCAACTTGAAGAAGTCTCTGTCTCCATCAATAGAAGACCCCTCTTGAAGAAAGATGTCCCTCTAATATATTTCAGCTTTTTTTTTGTACTTTCACACTTAGGCGTGGAGTCAGGGGTTTTTTTTCTGGGGTTTTTTCCCTAGGCTTTCATGTCATACGCCGAATTGTATGACACCCAGTCACTAACCCCTGATCTATATGCTTTATTATTTGCTAACTGAATATTGTAAGCCAAAAGTTTAAAAGAATATATACCTTAGCGGCCTTGAAAACCTCCGAAACTTTTGGTATTGGTTAAGAAAAAAATCGAGAAATATTCCATGAGGTGCATTAGCAAACTCCAAGGAATTAAATTAAATTTTTTGCAGCAATTTATGGAAATCACAGAAACCATTAATCGATCACCTCTCAACAAGATGGCCACCATCTTACAGCTATCAACTGATGCGTCTCCCTTAAATATCCAAGTGAAACATATTCTCTTTCAAAATACGCACCTCGTCAAAAACGCCGTCAATCGAGAAAACACAGAGCGGAAGGGTGACCGATCACAGAGCGGCACACCACTCGATATTGGATATTGGGGAGCGTTCCATTCGGATAGAAGGGGGCGCGATCAATCATTCATCAGCATTAAAATTAAAACATGACGTACAAGAAGTGGAGAGGTGAAAGGGGCGATATCTGCGGAAGGCAGGCGACTTGATGAAACGCAGCTATAAGTGAGATGTATGGACCAGGATGAAGTCGGACATTATTCAGAGCTCTTCTGCTCGCTCCAGTCCGGACTTAGTTGGCTGGTTGTACGTTGGACCATTATTTATAAACTTGGACTAGAGGGGGTGTATTATAGAAGGCTGAGAACTGCAATTTGATTAGATATCGTGGCTCTGGGAACGCTTTGTTTCTGTCAGTTTGATTCGAACAATATTGTTGCTTGTCTCATCCAATTCATCCCGGATTTTTCATATTCTTTGGATATACCGATGGACTAGAAGGAAATAGAAGCGATGTATTCAGATTACTTCGCATTTTGCAATTACCCCTAATTTGTTTGGAATGGATTGTTTTGAAGATTATTTGGTCGATTTCAATTACAAGGCTGTTTGTTATTAGTTCAAGTGTTTCTTCAGCCTTCCTTCACCTTCAGTTAGAGAATTCATCAGTTGAAGTCTAATGGCATATCTATTATTGTTACATAATGGCAGAACACGCTATTGGTCTTGAAATTAAGAAGGCAGGACTCTTTATTGACAGGGGATTTTACCTTTATATAAAGAAACTGACATAATAGTTTCAGTTTTCATAGCAACGCCTTTAAGACCAGATCCCACTTTGGGCTTGAGAAGGATTACTATAGCTTAACGAATGAAAAACTATCTTTTGAAATAGTCAATTGGTATTACCTACTCAGCATGAGCATGGCTTCAAATCACTAGATCACCCTTCATACAGTAAAGACCTATGTTTTCCCGAATTGAAAACAAAACATATATCTAAGAAATACAAATGTATAAAGCTTTAAGATTATATCGATAAGGAAAATATATTAATTGTTTCATTTTATTCAAATCTCCATGGATGACTCAGGAGATGAGAGTAGATGGGAAAGGAAACAGCTGGATACATAACTTGAAAGTGTTCAAAGCTGACCTTACAAGGAGAAGCTGCAGTCGAAGAACTTCATGAACTGAAAATTAAGAATACTCAAGACGTTGCTATATATCCTGAGTTCCTTGTCTGACCTTCAAGAAAAGAAGGAAATGATTTTGCTTGCACAATGAAAGATAATTACTTTTGTCACAGCAATAAAAAGCTTAAAACCCACATTCAACAACTATGACAGTATAAGTACCTCTTGATAAACACTCGCATTTAGACAATTGATTCCCCGAAGAATTGAAATCGCTACGTATGTGTAGAAGCTACTTCGAAACTATTGAGAAAGAGTGAGTTTTTATGATCGAATGTAGCTCAACCAGTACTCCATATTTGAGAGTATATATTTTGTGTTCACGCTTCGATGGTCTCCAACCCTTCTCCATTCTGTGCTCGGAGCTCTCTGGTCTGGTGCCTTCCCCCGTTCCGTCTTCATGACGCGGTAAATTCACTGACTCGCTGTTTGGGCGAGATAATTCAGAACCGGGATACGAATCAGTGATTCGGAGTTTGGAGTGGATATAAATAGCCTTAATTTGCTGAAACAACAGTTCCCGATTTCCCCTTCTAAAGAAGCCCCTCGATGAATTGGTGAGATGGAATTTAATTAACACCGCTATCTACTTTAGTCTACAGAATTTTTCTATTAACCCTGATGATTTTCTAAAGCGGATGTCGACGTTCGATTAATTTAATGTCAAGAAAAAATTTGGTAGAAAATTGCCCACTTGTTTGACTGTCTGAAGGAGATGGAAGTGGTCTATGATGCCTCATGCAGCTGAAGTCAGGAAGCCAGAAGTTGATTGGGTAGTGTTGTGGAATGATGGGCAATCCAAGTGAGTGTATCCATATGAATCTGCATTGGCAGAAAGCACTGGGGTTGACATTCAAACAAAGAATCCGGGGTCGAATGCAGAGATATTGAGTGAGGAGAATACGCTTCGACTACTAGTCGATGATCTAGGTTTCATATTTTCAGAAAATTAAATTGTCCAAATATCTACGACGAGTTCGTTATTGAGACACATCCGTCGTATGATTGAGCAGCTTTGAGCATCTGAAATTTGGTTCCCTCAATAAATTCTAGAATATTCATTCGATCAATTTGTAATGAGAGATATTCGAAAGGGGTGGTTGAAACGAAAAGGTTTGCAGATTTCCGTAGAATTCGTAACATTAGAAAGATGTTATTGTGATCCTACATATTCTTGTACAATATATCATTATCGTAGCCTTCTTTCTCGGATAGATGTAGAGGTTTCTTAATTTACTTCAGGGCAGGGTGTCACAGAAGGTCTTAAAATGAACTAAAGACTGGATGGTTTCTTGCTTGTATAGTTTATTCGAGGTTGTCCGAATAACAACCAAAAATCTTATTGTCTCAAAATTAAATGTACCGCTATGTCTATAGGAGATGATCATCCTTTTCAGAGTCCTGTGCAGGTCACAGAAGATTCCTATTCTGAAGAGTTTGTAGATCCAGTAAATATAATGATATAATAATATTTCTTGTGATTAGGTTTGAAAGTTCCTCTCTGAAAGCGATTTGTTTGAAAGATAATTTTCATCTTATTCGTGTAACTGAAAGTTGTATGATTAAGGCGGGTCGATTCGAAAGGTAAATTTCCGACAATTTTCATGAATTTTAAATGAAACGAGTGGGACGAGAAGGCACAAAGTCAAAGGGCGACTGTGTAACTTTCCTAGCTCGTTTTCAGTTCGGTACAATTCTTCATTATCCTTGAATGTCGGGGAAACTAGGGAATTCTATCGGAAAATTGTATTCATTTAACTTTGAGGAAAAGTTTTTCTAATTTATATAATGGCTTTGATAATGGACTTTGCTGAAATAGTCATACACTTGTGAAATCCCATTAGCCGTTTCGTCAAGAACGAGTTATAGTTTGAGAGTTCGGGAACATTTCCTCGGCTCCAATCACTTTTTCTCATATTTTAATTTCTTTCACTTGATTCGGCTGGAAATTGAGGAGATTATTGTTTTTTTTTTTAGATCATCTGAATTATGATATTGTATTCCTCGATGAATCCACAATGATTTAAAATTTGTAAAATATTTAAAATTGTTTTTCCATAGAAGAAAAGTATATTTGCAGTTGTCATATTCTGGTAAGCCTGGTCAGAACTCGTACTCTGAGAAAGTTTAATATACCACTACGACTATAAGAGATGATCCTACCTTAGGTCCTGTAAAGGTTTCAGAAGAATCGATTCCGAGGAATCATTGCTTTTTTGTTATTGGGAATTGAATATATGAGGTATTTCAGCGAGGATTCATTGCTTTTTTGTTATTGGGACTTGAATATTTGAGGTATTTTCAGCAACAAGAGCTCACTGCAAGAAATATTAAATTTTAAAATTGTTTTTGATGGATTAGTTATAACTACTTCTAATTGATTTTCAAGAAAAGAAAGTTTGACTTCTAACAGAACTGAAGGAAGACTGTGGGTGGTTAATTGTCATTCGAAATATAGGTTTGTTTATTGATGGTGACTTCAATACATATTTCAGGAATAATGAATCTCCACGGCGTCATTTTACAAAAGACATCTTGGAAGAAATGTATGCATTGCTCTTGTTGTGAAACTTAATACCAAATTACACGATATAGTTTCAGACGGAAACAAAAATAAGGTACATTTGAGAAGAGAAGCGAGGGACGCAGTCAGTGGAATGATTAACAGTTATCAAAACTACATGTTCGACTTTTGTTTTGAGGACAAGTGTTATTGCATCATAACAACATTAAAACCATCATTGCTGTCGGTATTGGTCAGTAGAAAATCTGAGGTTATTTCGTGGGCGCATGCTCAGCTTTCCCAAATATTATATGTTTACTTATGACCACTACAAACGGTGTATTAAAATTCAATTCTATACTACATCGTCCAATGAAATCGCTCAATTTTTGAAAACGGACCAATAGAAACAAACTGTGTCTGAAAACACTCAACCTCACAGTGTTTTCACTTTTAGAAATTCGTTTTTATCAAATGCCTAATTTGCATAGGAATATTAATACGTCCGGATAGCTTTGGCCTTTGGCCTTTGGAAGTAGCGGTCGTCATGGTTACGATAAACAATCAGTTGTTAGCGATAACTTCAACAGCACATTCGGCAGTGCTGTCAGTTTATTTTCGTATTTTACCATAAAGTAGATAAAAATGAAACGTTTTGGGAATTGTAATATTACTTCTATTGAGGAAAGTGTGAAGAAAAGTGTGCCGCTTAAGACAGTGAAGTCAAGATCCTACATTTGGAAACAATTTGAAGAATTCTGTGCTGCCGAGGAATATCTTGTAAATGAAAAAACAAGTTTGTCAGAGCTCAATAATATTATGCTAGACTGGGCTTTCAATATGAAGAAAAGAGATGGATCAGGCTACAGGGAAAGTGTCGTAAAAACCTTGTGGAATAATACTGCCAAACAGCTGCAGAAAAAATTCTATTCCGAATGGAGCGTTAGGTTCGATCTATTCACAGATGTGGCTTTTAAAACGGCGCGGGATGCACTAAATACCCAGAGCCGTATTTTGCAAGTGAGAAAAGAAAAGTTAGTACCAAGGCGCTGTCTTTGGAGCAACACAAAAAGATGGTCAACTTATGTAAAGAAGATAATCCAGACGGATTGAACAGAAAATTGCATTTTATTGCTGCATTGGAGCTTGCTTGGCGCGGAGGAGAGGGTTCATCATGCCTAATTTCGCATTTCCAATTCGGAATTGAAAACGATGGTAATCCCACGGGCCGAATTGCCTATAATCCGATATTTTCTACAACAAGACAAGGTGGTGCCCAAAAATGTGCGGAAACGAAATGGCTGACTCCCAATATTGAAGAAGATATTTGCCCGGTGAGGTTATATAAGCTACTTGTTTCCCAAAGAACTGCAAACATAACCACTGAGAGACTATTCCTTACTCCACATAAAAATTGGAAATATGGTCCCAATACGATAGCTAAATGGGCAAATGAATCGGCAGAACTCATTGGCATCAACACAACCAAGTCGAAGATAACCAACCACTCGCATCGAGCTACTGCTGTCAGCCAATTAGCCAAAGCAGGGATTGGCGAGGAACAGCTGATAAAGATAACAGGCCATTCTTCTGCAGCGTCAGTGAAACCGTATCTCCAACTGGACCAACAAGATCACAAAAAAATAATCACAGCCATAAGGAATGGAAAAAATGTCCTTCAAGAAACAACATCAGTATCTACTTCATCATTCGAAAATAATGCTCGTAATGTGTATAATAATTGTACTATCAATAATTATTATTTTGAGAATAAAGATGAATAATTTGTTGTTATGCTTCCATCTGGTTATTTTTGAATAAAAAACTATTTTTTATTTCGTTTGATTTATATTGTTGAATGATCATTCCAAATACCACACGAGATTCGAATTTTTTTTGAGAACACTCTGTCGTTTTTGGAAAATTATACAAATTTCACTCAACAAAGTGATCCCGAAAAGGATAACTTTGTTTAGTGAAATTTAAACGCATAATTCCCAAAAAACAAGTGTGTTCTCAAAAAATTTTCACCTCTAGTGGTATTACCCTTGAATATTTTCGGTATAATGTCCAATGTCTTTTCCACAAGACCTGGCGTATTTTCTCAATTGTCAAAGAGTACCATTCCTGTGTGGAAATCAGATGACTTCCGGTTTATCATAAATTGAGTTGTTTAAGTGACACATTTTTTATTTTTAAGACCTATGGATTCAAAGCAATTTCGTGTTCTGATTCATCATTGCTTTTGGATAAGATTCAATACAAAGAGGGCTCAAAAAATATTACCCGGTCTATACCTCTTCAAAAACGACCATCAACCGATGGTTTGACGATTTCAAACGTGGTCATATGGACACCGATGCTTTTGAAGGCCCTGGTCTGTAAACGAGGCAGTTATTCCGAAAAATATTCAGAAAAACTTGAAAATCATCATTGGCAATTGTAAAGTAGAGATGCAAAGGACAGCTGACACCTGGGTTCCTTATTCTCTAGATCTGGCCCCCAGTAAAAGCAATGTTTCGATAGTGAGGAAGTAAGAGCAAAATACCAAATAATCTTTGTGGTAATTGTATTAGTTCATGGATTATTGTTTTAGCAACAGGTGGATTTTTCATCTAGACTTAATCGGTAGAAAGGAAAATTTCTAACTGAGTTCAAAATGCGATACCACCTTCCATCCATATAGCGGTTTATACCTAGTTAATTCAGTATCTCTAAGGTTTCTGCGATTGAGAGTTGCACCTTGCGTTCTTTCTCATCAATCTGCCTCATTGCATTGACTACTCATTTGCGCGAATCTAGATAAAAATGACATATGTTACAGTCCACGAGTACGATTTTGAGTCAACGCGTTGTTGCCGGTTATGAGTCTTTTTATATCCTATCAGATTGTGAATTGCTTTTTCCAGAAACTTCGCCAAAAACACCTATCTATTCGAGTACCCCGAATCCCAAATGAATATACTTGATGGAGACGCCAGTTTTCATTCAGTTTTTTCCTCTCGCGTAAGAGAATTATGTCGAATCGAGTTAATTCCGAGTTTGTTTGGAACCAGGACGCGGATATATCCAGGGGAGGAGCGCTCTCCGAAGGCATCACCTAATTAATTATCTTGTTTGCCAGGGGAAAGTTTTTGGCGGCGCGAAAACTTCTCGCGTAGAATCGAAGAGTGCGTCGTCGTAAATTTCGAAAGGCCGAAAGCCGGTAACTGACGTCCTGAATATCCTCGGGTAATCTCTCGATGCTGTCAGAATTTAATACAGGGAGAAAAAATGATGATTCCTGGAAGATTGATAGTGGGTCCGTTCGTGTTGTTCTTGTATTATGCGGCCTGTGTTTTAGTTGAGTTAGTTTGTCGGAACATAAATATTCAGAGAGAACCGAGATGAATGGTGGATGTTGCCCGATTGGCTCGTTAAGTTTTCATTTCGATTAGATGATTTATATTAAATTTTTCACTCCCTGAGAGAATTGTTTTCAGGAATCATTTCAGAAATTTTACTGATGATATGAGCTTGAAACCGATGTGTCAATATGAAAATTTATACCGGGTTATTCTTTGACTAATTCATCAATATTAACTATTGATTCGTGAGACCAAGAAATAATATTTTGCTACACTGTTTTTTTGAAATTCTTTACCGGTCAAATGATAAAGAGTATAGATATTTAATTAAAAAAATTGTTTTGGATAGTTCAAAGGAATTCCAATGTTGCAGAAGGTTTTGAACGAATAGTACACACTGTGATATTCAAATTGAACACATTCACTCTATCCTTTAAGGTGTTCCTTCGAGATAATGGAACACCATCTCGTAAAATCTTCAAAATTTGCTATAAATAAATAAATCATTTATTGGTCCCACAAGACAAAGAAAATGTATAAGACAGGTCAGGAAAAAAATTAGTTATTACATAGCATCATCATAAATTAGGCAGTTAGGAAACACATCCTAGCATGTTCTATATGCTTGAAATTTTCACTTATAATACCACAAGAGCTTCAAAATTATCGGGTATTTCCCGATAGGTTCGTTGCAAACAAATGAAGGAGTCAAGTTTTTCAGGTTAAAAATCGAGCGCGTAATTTTTCTGATAATTTTATTTGCTCAGGAACCTATCGGGAAATACCAGATAATTTTGAAGCTCGTGTGGTATTCGGGGGATTATTTTTCTGTCCCAAATGTCGGCCAATGGTATTGCACCATGTGACGAAATGTACAGTTAACAAATAAGAATTTCATAATGAATAAAACAACATTTAATTAAGAATCAGGGTAGTGCAATTGAAAATACAATTGTTGTAAACATTGGTGCATGTTTTCTTCAAGTCAGAGTTATCGGTAATGGTCCCAGAAGAGGTAGATGGCATGAGGTTTATGCTGTTGATGGCATTTTCTGCAGTAGGCTCACTCCTTCGCAGTTTCTTGACAATTAATTCGTGGTGTTCCTGGTCGAGTTGGAGATACGGCTTGATGGAGTTACTGTTGGCATGTCCAGTTATTTTGATTATCTGCTGCTCTCCCAGGCCCGATTTCGCTAGATTGGAGACGGCTGTTGCACGACTGGAGTGATTGGTGATTTTTTGTTACCAAGGTCGAGCCAAGCTTTTTGTGCTGACTCCTTAACCCACTTTGAAATCGTGTTTTGGCCTACTGGGGAATCCTTGTACCACCTAGCGCCTGGAACTTTATTCCAGAATGGATTTTGGGTCAGGAATAGTCTGTCGCTCTTGATATTGACATCTCTCTTCTCTCTCGATTTCTGGAACAGTCTCACTGGGCACTTGTCAGGGATTTCCCGATTCTCCACCAGCCACTTGCTGTCTGATAATTTTTTATCACCACCTTGTGTGGTCTTGCTGAAAATTGGATTGTATTCAATTCTCCCAGTTGTTTCCCCGTCATTTCGCTGTTCTGCCTTGAAGTGATGTATTGACGCCATGCTGCCCTCACCACCTCTCCAAAAGCCAATTCCACTGATATTATCATGAATATTTTTTTTCTGGAGGCCATCAGGAGTTTCCTCGTCCCAAACAGTGGTCATTGCATCCCAATCTTTTTCCTCCAACGCTGCTGCACTTGCCCTCCGTTTTTCCGGAATAGATTGTAAAGCCTTACGCTTGGCATCACGAGCTCCTCGAGCGGTTGTTTGAGTTTGACGTGTGCTTAATTTGACTGGATCATGTTTTGTTTATATATAGCAACTACCAGAGAAAATTTTCAAAAAATTATCAGTATAATACCATGTAGGTTGTACCACATGACGTCGAATGGTGCAATTCTATTGGTCGATATTTGGGTCGGAAAAATAATCAGAAGAATTCATTACTCCAGATTTATTTTTCTGAAATATACCGTTTCTAAGATGTTCGATGTCGAATGTTTCAAAATCCAGAAGAAACATTAATTTTTCGAAATTCAAACGTGGGTTATAAACTCTTTCATTACCGTTTCACACTTCGACCATAAAACAAACTATAAGTTCGAAGGTTTCGCAATAGAAGAACAGTTCGAGTACTGTTCAAGATGCAATCTACCAAATTTCAAGAACGATGTGTCGAAATGAATTCTAAAAAAATATAAGTACTATTTTTTCTGTTATTTCATCAATTATAATTCTTTGATATGGAATACTAAATATTTCTTCTCAAATTTTCAAAAATCAATGATCACTATCCATCGTGACTAAACACTCAAAATAGCGGAAAAACAAAATATGATTGTCAAGAAAAATATAGATCTAAAGATACTAAAACAGCCCTTGCAACTCATCATTTTGATAATAAACATAAATTTAATTTTCAAGCGGTTTCTATTTTGGACATAGAAAGAAATTACACAAAAAGAACCATCAGTGAGATGATATACATAAAACTAAATGATACCGTCAATTGCCGAACTGACACACAAAATTTGAGCTTGATATATAATAACATATTAGATCTTTTCAAAAACAAATATTCATAACAGTGAATTGAGGAATTCAACTTTTTAACAACATATTTAGACTCCACCTGTTGTTGAACAGGTTAAGATAGAAATAAATATTTCAGTTTCGGATCACTCATTGACCGTAACAAGTGATTGTGATGTTTTGCAATTTGTCTAAAAAACATTCTAGACGGAGTTTTCCAAAGTTTTCCCATAAGTTCCTTTTCAATTTGCTCAACAAACTAATATTAAGATCCTTTGTGTGTAAAACATAAGTTCGACTTTGGTAAGGTTTTTTAGATTTTAAATGTGTGTTTCTGTCAGATCCAAATAGAAAAAGGAAAAATAACAAATAAATTCGAATAAATGTAATTTTAATATATAGTTTCAATTGTACGATTTTGTTACCGTTTGTTATATATGTTTATTTTGGAACCATGTTTTAATCCATTATTCAATTTTTATATCAGATGTACTTGTACCATATTCGATCTCTGTAAAAAAAAAATTTCTCTTTTGTAGCCCTGAAGAAGTAGAAATATATCTACGAAACGTTGGCATTAGTTGGATGTAGTTTTTGACCAATTGCTTTCCTCAAAATTCCATGAAAAATCAACCTAATAGCGGTTTATAGTTAATTCAGTATCTCTAAGGTTTCTGCGATTGAGAGTTGCACCTTGCGTTCTTTCTCATCAATCTGCCTCTTTGCATTGACTACTCATTTGCGTGAATCTAGATAAAAATGACATATGTTACAGTCCACGAGTACGATTTTGAGTCAACGCGTTGTTGCCGGTTATGAGTCTTTTTATATCCTATCAGATTGTGAATGGCTTTTTCCAGAAAGTTCGCCAAAAACACCTATCTATTCCAGTACCCCGAATCCCAAATGAATATACTTGATGGAGACGCCAGTTTCATTCAGTTTTTTCCTCTCGCGTAAGAGAATTATGTCGAATCGAGTTAATTCCGAGTTTGTTTGGAACCAGGACGCGGATATATCCAGAGGAGGAGCGCTCTCCGAAGGCATCACCTAATTAATTATCTTGTTTGCCAGGGGAAAGTTTTTGGCGGCGCGAAAACTTCTCGCGTAGAATCGAAGAGTGCGTCGTCGTAAATTTCGAAAGGCCGAAAGCCGGTAACTGACGTCCTGAATATCCTCGGGTAATCTCTCGATGCTGTCAGAATTTAATACAGGGAGAAAAAATGATGATTCCTGGAAGATTGATAGTGGTCCGTTCGTGTTGTTCTTGTATTATGCGGCCTGTGTTTTAGTTGAGTTAGTTTGTCGGAACATAAATATTCAGAGAGAACCGAGATGAATGGTGGATGTTGCCCGATTGGCTCGTTAAGTTTTCATTTCGATTAGATGATTTATATTAAATTTTTCACTCCCTGCGAGAATTGTTTTCAGGAATCATTTCAGAAATTTTACTGATGATATGAGCTTGAAACCGATGTGTCAATATCAAAATTTATACAGGGTTATTCTTTGACTAATTCATCAATATTAACTATTGATTCGTGAGACCAAGAAATAATATTTTGCTACACTGTTTTTTGAAATTCTTTACCGGTCAAATGATAAAGAGTATAGATATTTAATTAAAAAAATTATTTTGAATAGTTCAAAAGAATTCCAATTTTGCAGAAGGTTTTGAACGAATAGTACACACTGTGGTATTCTAATTGAACACATTCACTCTATCCTTTAAGGTGTTCCTTCGAGTTAATGGAACACCATCTCGTAAAATCTTCAAAACTTGCTATAAATTAGGCAGTTAGGAAACACATCCTAGCATGTTCTATAGGCTTGAAATTTTCACTTATAATACCACAAGAGCTTCAAAATTATCAGGTATTTCCCGATAGGTTCGTTGCAAACAAATGAAGGAGTCAAGTTTTTCAGGTTAAAAAATCACGAGCGCGAAGCTCGAGTGATTTTTCCTGAAAAACTTGACGATTTTATTTGTTTGCAACGAACCTATCGGGAAATACCGATAATTTTGAAGCTCTTGGGGATTTTACTCCAGATTTATTTTTCTGAAATATACCGTTTCTAAGATGTTCGATGTCGAATGTTTCAAAATCCAGAAGAAACTTTAATTTTTCGAAATTCAAACGTGGGTTATAAACTCTTTCATTACCGTTTCACACTTCGAACATAAAACAAACTATAAGTTCGAAGGTTTCGCAATAGAAGAACAGTTCGAGTACTGTTCACGATGCAATCTACCAAATTTCAAGAACGATGTTTCGAAATGAATTCTAAAAAAATATAAGTACTATTTTTTCTGTTATTTCATCAATTATAATTCTTTGATATGGAATACTAAATATTTCTTCTCAAATTTTCAAAAATCAATGTACTGTTCCATCGTGACTAAAACTCCTCAAAATAGCGGACGCCATCAACCTGTCCCCGCTCCTTTAAGACGCCCTGTTCCAAATATGGCTCGAAAACAAATACCCTTGTATATCTATAAAATTTATGAAAGTCTTGAACAGAGACGACCAAAATTAATACTATCATGATTAATCGAAGTGAATATTACCCTGATCTTATGTACAGGTCCATGTTTTTTCAGTAAAATAAACACACCAGGAATATAATGAATTTTCTTCGAGTTTTTAGAAATATTGTAGGAAAATGATGATCAAAACTATTCTATTATTATTATTCAATAATAATAATAATAATAATATAATATATAATTCTTGAATATTATTACAATTTTGACATTTTTATTACGTGAACTATTAAATTAGTTTGAAATTTACGATTCAAAATAGGACATAGAAGATCGAACAGATATAAATATTTGATATTTATTGAAAATAAAGATCATGGCGATATTGTTAGAAAAGTTGATGTTACATATGAGTATATCTTTATAAAAATTCAACTCAATTGTGAAAGAAATTAAAAATTGTTGATTTTTTCAGCAATATTTGGAGAAAAATACACTAAACAAGAAATTCAGTGGGATTTTCAGCTGAAAAGATGTTATGGATGGAAAATTATTTAACGTTCTGTGGAGGACAATAAATATCTGTTTTTCATCATGAAAATTGCACTTCGAGGCCTTAAATAGGAACAGGGCGTAAAAACAAGAGAGAACATGTCATGTACTTATATTACTTTTGAACGCTCTTGTTCAATTCAACATTATGTTTTTCAATTTGCCCCAATATCTGTAATTCTCCGATTTTTGTGCAAGAACATTATAAATCGGTTTAGTCAGGCTCACAGTTCAAGAATATGCGGTCATCATTGATTCTGTCCGTTCATCTGTGAGCACAATAACTTTCAAATGAATTGAGCTGAAATAACATTTCCGGGGTATGTTTTAGGAGAGAATATCCCGACTAAATTTATTACTGGGTGAAGTTGTCCCAATAGTTGGGGAGCAAGGAAATATTTTCAAATAAAAATTCAAGATCACTTCTGTTTCGAATAGAAATAATATCATGTGAGATCATTTTATAAACCGATCCATTATGCGTGAGTGAATCTGATAAAATAAATATCAAACTTTCTCTGGAAAACAAGATAATTAATGAGTTGATGCCTAGGAAGAACCCTCTATGCCTGGATATATCCACGCAAGGGCCTCAAAACAAACTCCGAATTAACTCGATTCGACATAATTCTCTTACGCAAGAGAAAAAACTGAATGAAAACTGGCGTCTCCATCAAGTATATTCATCTGGGATTCGGGAGAGGATTCTCACATCCGTCCTCCCTTCCGGGGAATGCTTTTTCTGGGACAACGAACCAAGTCCCACCTTGCGCGGATTTCCATCGGGCTCGGGCACCCCAATTCGTGTAAGGAGATACAAGAAAAATGGAGTTTTCGTTAACTTTGAATTTGGTCGTGTTACTATGACAGCGAACACTAAGCAGGACTGGTTCGAGGACCGGAAAAACAATTTCTCTTCCGGGAAAGGAGGTATAATTGAATAATACATGCAAACTTCGGGCTTTTATTATTCTTCTTGGAAATTCGAATGTTTTGACTCGGTTGTGCACCTGAATTGAAAACAGGAGGTTTTCCTTCTGGTCTTAATAGTTATCGATCAATCAGTGTTCCGGATTCTGGAAATTCATATTCTCTATAGAGTTGAAACTAATGTAGAAAATGCTCTAAAAGTTTTCTTTTCTGCTCTATTATATTCATTCCTTCAGAGCAGTTAATATCGTGATTTATCTTAGAACGATTAATATGATTTATATAGAAGGTTACGTGTTATTGTTGAAAATAAAAGTAGCAATTTCAAAATATTGATAAACGGTCTTCCACAAGGATCAGTTCTAATTCTTTTACATTTCAATTCATTTCTCAGTGATTTACCCACGACATCATCTCAAAAATTTGCTTATGCTTATTTCATTGCTAATGCTTACCAGCATTCGGATTTCCATACTCTATAAAACAATCTATCATCTGATTTGAAAATTTTAAAGAATTATTTCCTCAAGTGACGATTATGTCCCAATCCCAGAGGAATCTTTTCATCTGAATAATCATGAAAAATATAGGAAATTAGCTGTAACTTTCAATGATTCTCCTATATATCATAATTTCTATCCAAAATACTAAGGAGTTAAATTAGATTCATCTCTCAATTACAAGGCTCAATTAAATTATCTGACCTTAAAACTGAATAATATTTTTCAGAAATTAGCTGAATACCGTTTTTCCATATTCAGCTGAGTTAAAAAGTTATGAGCATTTTAAGTTTTCACATTGGGCAAATACCCCTCTGTAGTTTAGTTTAGTTTGAATGAAAATTATCTTCCACAGTATCGACTTTTGAATCTGAATTGTTTAAAAATATTATACATGCGACATGGTTGAAAAAACGTCAAGTCGCATTATTCAGACAGCCATCGATGAAAAAAACTTGCGATGAAAGTGCAACTAACCGCATCTGATAATTGCACATTTCTTCATATTAAAATTCGGTATGGACAAAGAAATCAAGTCTCTGCATCGCGTGGGAGACCATGGCCCTGATTCTACCTTACAAGAAATGTTGTATACAATACTAAGCGAAGAATATCTCTGGTGTTCTTAATCCTTCGTGAAATACACATACTGAACATTTGATGCTTATTTTACTTTGAAACTCGAACACAAACGAATAAATAAACCGTTCTGTCACTGTATAGCTTTCCAATTCATGTCGAAACATATTTTTCTATTAGGGATAATAAACTTCAAACTCCGCATTCTGTCATACAATAACAGAGACAGGCAGGCGTACCGACTCAGTTCACTGTTTCGAATTTCAAAGTCTTTATGTTGTCTCGTAAATACTTGAAGTTATGACGCTACGAGGATTAATTATAAATGTTGAACTCCCACGATAAAGACTTAATAGAGATTTATTCGTTTTCGTTGACCTTTTCCATGAACGCAGTCGGGAAAGCTTTGGATTTTCTGTCTTTTAGCAGCTGCCAAATTATTAGACGGCAGGATTTCTATATTTCTGTGTTCAGTCTAGAGCTCTATGCTTGAAACTTCATCAGTATATTATTTTCTGATAAGAGCAAAAATGTTCGGGCTTGTAATTCATTCATTTGAATTTCCGGTGAAGTTAAATGTCTGGGTTGGTCATCTCAGCATACTTCAGGAAATACACCCAGACATTCTGGAAAACCATAAAGCATTACACCGAAAAAATTTGATATAGAAGCACCGTTTGGAGTTGTCATCGTTGAGGACCTCCATGCGGCAGTACACCGCATAGATCTATTCGGAAAGGACTCATTTGTTTGGTCCACAGATGTCTCTGAATGTAAAAATCGGACAGGCCTAAACATAATTAGAACTAACTATAGGTTTTGCGCACTGGCCTTTCTATATCATAATTAGAATTAATAGTAGTATTACCTTCTGTGAAAGAGTGTTAAAAGAAAACTCGGAGAGGCCCATATATCTACGTTCTCAACGATAGCTAGGCTACCTTAAAGTTGAACCTTTACTAATCCCAACCACAGTATAGGGACCAAGCAGTAGTCGCAATCCGTCGATTTTGAACTGAAATCGCTTACACCAAAGGGAACTCGCGCATTCCTCCCTGCGCATAACCTAAACGACCGCGAATGTAAAAATTTATGAGAAAAGGTTATTTGCATTATCTGAAAACTTAAATATTTTGATTTAAGCACAGTGATATTTAGAGTTTATGGACCATTGTTTAGTCAATATTCATATAAAAATTATGACTCCGCTCATAATGTAACCGTAAATTTAATCACATTTCCTCACTAACATAACGCATTCAATAAAAGATATATTGTTTTATTGTGGTTTTAATATCACTTTGAAAGAAACAGTAATTAGTGATTAAATTTACTCAATAGTGTACTCAGAAACAGCAGAACCGGTGCCTCTGAAACTTTTTGAAATGTGTTAAAAATCATTGATACCTTAGGATTGTAAATGAAATTACTCATTAAAATTTTTCTAAACGAGGATTGAGTTAAAAGTAGGTATTATATGGAAAAATAAGTAGTTGGTGGTTGAATGCATCGAATGTGTTTAATATCAAATCCTCATTACTTATAATTTCACAACATTTATCTTCGAGTCCATGAAAAATAACTTTATTTTTATATTGAATTGTTTCGAACAAATTTTTCTATGAATTCTCTGATGATTTGATTTGAACTGATACTATTTTTTACTGTATACAATTTATGAAAAGAGGAATTTGATTATGGAATTCTTATCTATCGACAAACCCCTCAACACGAAATGTTGTAAAAACCATTGATTTCTGTAATAGGCCCCATATAAATGTTCTTGCTTCAAATTTCTTTCGAACTTAAGAATCCTGTTTAATGCGATTAATTAAATGTAGTAAATTTTCCAGATTAAATCAACATCAGAGCATATAATTTGTTACTTGTTAGTGGATTTCTCCCAGTTTGTTTATATTTTTGCCTTAATAAATTTTTTCTCAAGATTCGTTCAGTCTAGTCTAAACTTGTAGTACAGTTATCAGGTAATATTGAATTATCTTCTCATAAATACAATAAAAAAACTGGTTTTCTGATATAAAATTATATTTTTCATATTTCTATAATGAATATAATATAGTAATATGCAACGGAATAAAATACTATACAGTATCATAAAAAATAGTTTAATTCTGCATGCATTTCAGTCAACAAATATGTATACATCAATACATTCAAAATAACAAGTATACAAGGACTTTGAAAGTGATATGATATATATATAGAATGAATGTTTACGCTATGTGGTAAATTTGCATTAAGATCAATTCCATCAGAAAATTTGTACCTAATCTATAAATAAAACGAATACTGACAAACTGAAAATACATTAAAACTAATGCACAATTAGCAGGTTCGAAATATCTGTTACCATTGCATTGGTGAAATCCAATTATTTGGTCAAGAGATATATCATAAAAAAAATGAGTTTTGATAGACATCTCATCAACACATAATATGCAATCCTTTGCTCTTTCTGTCATAGTTTTTACTTTCACCGAAATTGCTCGAAATACATATTCATTCAAACCAACGGAAAAGTTCGATTTGGTAGTTATTCTGCATAGAGTAGTCTTGTGAGGTAAGGAAAAAGTTTTTCTTAAACTTTAGGTCCCAAAAAATAGAGAGTAAGTGCAAATTGTTTATAAGCGATGGAGTACCTGTAGCCATGAGGATTTGTTCATTTGAGTTGCAATTGGGCTATCATGAAATCAGCCATGTTCGAACTGAAATTATTCCTGCAGAATCGAATGAAACTTTCATCCTCAATTTCTA
Source organism: Micraspis discolor (assembly GCA_030674115.1). Classification (NCBI taxonomy): domain Eukaryota; kingdom Metazoa; phylum Arthropoda; class Insecta; order Coleoptera; family Coccinellidae; genus Micraspis; species Micraspis discolor. The sequence continues at coordinate 4,897,324 of JARTUT010000872.1, forward strand.
CAGTTTCTTACTCCTTCATTGAAATCTTTCTCCTATTCAAATTCTTCACCATATTCTGCAACCTTTTTTTTCTTGGAGTGTAGGCAGACAAACTTGGTGATGTTTGAGTCACACAGTTTTTCTCACTACGAGTAAAGATAATCTTTCATTAGGCTCAGAGTTCAACAAATAAATAAAAGATAATGTTCACTTCTTACCAGGTATAGTACAGATACTAAAATCCATACAAGTTTCAGTATTTTCAACCTCAGCATCCACATTCTGATCAGAATGTGTTACATTCAATAAATAACCTTTTCACCTGTTCCTTCTTGGAATATATCTGGAACTGCATCCTTTTTCAATTTTCCACGCTACAATTGTCAACCATTTTGGAATTAATTTGAAAATAACACATAATTGAATCAGAATACTTACTTGAATGAAAATAAATTATTGAATAAATGAGCTTTGCTGGTTTATGGTAGATTTTGACTCAAAGAAATTCCACTGAATTTATAAGTTAGGTTGCATCTTTTTCTTCAACTTCTTCTTTGAATTTTAAATAGATCTTAGGAAAATTATTCCAGACATCAATTATTGATGAAAAAAATGAAAATTTTTACATTCGCGGTCGATTATAGGTTATGCGCAGGGAGGAATGCGCGAGTCAGACTTGGTGTAAGAAAATCCACGGAGTGCGACTACTGCTTGGTCCCTATACTGTGTCCAACTAGGCACTAACCTGGTAATGTCACAGCTACCTCAAAGACCTGAATTGGTAATCAGCTTGTTCTAGTACGTCCTCTAATTCTTTTGAATTTTAGGCAAGTGGAGTAACTTATTCAATTGTTGCCAATTCATTCTAAATCAGTCTTGGAATTATCCGGAATAACCTAGATTATCAACAGGTCTACTTTCTGGCCATTGGAAGTACAGGTACTAGATGCATGAATTGATAAATGATGTAACAACAATTTTCATATTGTGTGGGATGACGGATGAACTCATTGAACACATTAGGTGCAACTGTCCTTGCAAATACGTTTGCTCCCGGCATAATAGAAAACCAAGAGGCTTCCTTAATTTCTGGGAGACTACTGGTTTGACGAAGGAACAAAAAAATCTTATTTTCCTCAGTTAAGGAAGGTATAGAAAGCTGAACTACCCATCATCTACAATCTAGAATGCTAGATTGTTGAGGGGTGTTTATATCAGGTGAAAACATTTTTTAACAGGCGGAAATCTTGGGAAAAAATTGTTCATATTACAATTAGTGAAATGGTTGACATTCTTCATGATATTTCTTTGATAAGAAGACTGATAGTCTGCGGAATCAGAATGCACCAGTTGAAACTCTGTTCCACCAATAATTCATTATGTCCTTTCAGTTTCTACAAGAAATACCGTGAAGAAAATTGAAACATTTACAAAGTAAGAGAGAAATCTAATCGTTTATGTACCCTTTCTGGTTGTCGGAGCTCCGGAGATTGTCAGGTACACCTCGAATCATTCAAGATTCCAATTGCACTAATGGAAGCTTCCGTGATTAGCTACAAGCGTCGGTTTTCCGTGTCACGGCGTCGTTCCTCAAAACTAGGACACAAGAATCTACATTACGACAAACGTCTTCCTCGTCTTCTGGATCAGAACCATTATATCGACTTGAAAATGAAAATATCTTAATGGCAGTTGAACTCAAGTTCGAACCCATTAGAAGAAATCTCCGTGATAAGGGCACGTATAGAAACTTCAGCTTTAGTATAAATTCGCATGCTTACTGACCATTTTGATAAAAGCCCTTCTCCCTCTACCCCTTTAACGACTCGGGGCATCTAGATTTGCCGGGATATATCGGCGGTGATGCAGGTGAGGCGACAGGACAGATAGACGGGGTGAAATCAGGGGTGCGCATGCGTTGGCCGCTATCGAGTGCGCCCCACATCCACTGCAAACCCCACTTCGTCCCAAACTGTTGAATAGATCGTGCATTTCTTGCGGTGTGTCCATTCCGATTCACACACGGCGATGCTATCTCGGCCTGGCCATCGCGCTAACAGGACTTAATTATAGTTCCTGCTGATTCGCACCTCAATCGCGCGCGAAACGCGTTTAAACGCCGATTCCGTATCGATTTATACCGGACGTTGTTCGGACAGTTGACATTAACTGATAGTGTTACACGATATGTGAAAATGTGTTAGTTCGCTAAATTTATTTTTGCATCCCCGAGCGATCCTTCGAAATGGATAGCTATGGTACGAGACCACCCCCACTGCCAAGACGTGTTAGAAATATTTACGCCGAGCCTTTTTCGCATGAAACAAGGTAATGATCGTAATTTCATATTAGTGTTGTGTGTGTGCAAACGCAATTCATGTCAAAATCAGGTGATTTAAGACCGCCACAAATGTACGTTGTGAAGTTAGGATTTACAGTTTCCTGTAAAACACACTATATACCTTTGTCGCGCAAACTACGATCCTAATGAAGATAATTTCACTGATGCTTCAAGTTGAGATTAAGAAAAATAAGTTTAAGGAAAAGATGTTTGGTCATAGTCAGGTATTGAGATGATGTAATGATCGTTTCTCACAAAAATTACAGATATATTGGTTGAGACAAATCAACTTCAAGTTAGTTGCTGTTCAGAACACTTTGTCGAGCAAGTTGTTGAAGTGGGACATCACGCTATGTTATATTTGAAACCGTTTTTATTCAAAAGGACTCAATCTTCAATGACATTTGGTGAGAATTTCTCCTGAAACATAATGAATATGAAATGAAAAATCGTTTCGGCTATACAGAGAGAAATATGTATTCGTGCAACTTCAGGTCTACCTCCTTCAATCTAATCATTGGTTACTAGCATAGTGCAACGAACGATGCCCTAGACAAATTGGCTTAAATGCTACTGATGAGTAATTGCTTCAATACTGAACAAGTTGATGGATTCAATGGAGCAAATTTATCAAGACTTAATGACATTAAGATTAAATATTTTCCTTCAATTGCCTCGATGAGATCCTGTATTAATACTATGTGGTTTGAAATGGCTTGCTGTTCTCGCATTTTGGAAATTGTTCACATGCATGTTTTCAATCGTGCTAAAATTCACTTGAACTCGATAGATAGTTAATTTATTTATGATGAAGAATGAGCATGAAAATAATGAAAAGAACAAATGAGAATGTAAACATAATGAGTAAATGAGCCGTCTACAATCATTGACTCGCCGAAATCTGAATTATTGAATAATAGGATTGCAGAGAAGTTTTTTCTTGACTATTTAGGGAAAGTATCTAGGACAGTGCTAAATTAATAATTACAATCGAATTGAAGAGCAGATATCAAAGAAGACGGTTATATATTTCCAGACCTCAAATAGAAAACCTGGAGGAGAAAAAGAGCACAAACAATCATTGCTCTTGATCCTAATGATCTACAGATACATGTACAGAAGTCCTGAATTTATAGAAAGTCTTCTATCCTCCAGATTAGTTTTATCTATGGGATGACAGAGGCGTTATGCCACGGTTTCCCGTCATAAGAATCTCCGAAGTAATTTAAAGTTATTGCCTGATCATGAAAAAAAAATTCTTACTGACATGGGTGTGAATCTTTGTTTGAAATTTTGGAAAGTAGGAGTTGTTATATCAGAGTATATAATAGGTGACGAGATCCATAAAAATAGTTCACTTAACATCATGAAAAAATGGAATGATGTACCTCTTGAGTATTATATCTGTTAAACCAAATAGTTCTTGGAGTATTCTTGTAAAATGTTTGTTATGTAGATTTTCTATATTTTGCAATAGTTCATAGAACTTCGAATGCTCCTGGTTCTTTGTAAATCGTTTTCGTCTTGGAGTGAATCTCGGTTGAGTTCCCATACCGTCGATAAACACTGTTCGTTGAAGGAGCTTCATCGCCAAAAATTGAATTACTTTCATCGATGCGCTGTTGCTGAGTTAGCCCAGTCCTACAGTGGAAAGCGGATTTGGTCTGGCCAGCCAACCCGACCCGATTTGATTCTCTTCAGAGCAGTCCAGACCAGATCGAACACTGCCTTCAATGTAGGAGGAAACTACGTTTTCTTTGTTTTTGTTTCCTCCAAACACAGCCAGACCCGTCCAGACCTTCCAGACTGTCTGTTCTGGAGAAATTCGCTTCCAATGTAGGACCGGCCTTAATCCACTTCGAAAATCGTAAAAAGTAATCGCACGAAAATATTCACGATTTAATTCCATCTTTGGACGAGATGAATCTTTTAAGATACCTTAAACAAAACAAATAGCGCTTGTATGTCAAAACGTTCTCACAACGTATAACCTCAAGAATTTCAAGCTTTACGATAGAGTTGTCAGTTGACAGATTGCAACACTAGGGTTGTCCAATTCGAAATGTTAAAGGCAAACCTCGTATACATTGTTCAGTGATAAATAAAGGCGTCATTGATTTCTGCTTCAATATTCATACTATATACCAGCTATAGTTTGGGGAGCATTTTATTAGTCAGAATCAATATTCATTCGTGTTGTTTGAGAGTTATATTTCTTGATTGGTCTGGATTGGTCTTTGTCCCGAACTATAACTTCCAGATTCCCTATAAGATGGAACATAAAATTATCTTTAATTCATAAAGTTGAACCAACCAATTCCCCCTTGCAATTCTTCCAAATTGTGTTGTTCGAACCTCAATAGGCAAGCGAGGTTTTCTTTACCAATCCCAAATGAGATCATATTAGTGATTATAAATACAGTTTTTGTCCATCTCCTCTGGCTTAAAAGTTGTAGTACTTAAACATCGAAATATGCCCACCCTGTAAAGATAAGTCAATCCGGTGAAGTTCTTGATATGAATATCTGCATCTTTTAGTGATTGTATTCGATGTAGATTATTTTTATTCGCTTCATTACCATTGTTATAGTTTCTCGTTCATGTAAAAGGTGATATAAGTTTTAATTGTTCGAAACTTGTGATAATGATAAACTGGAATCACAAGTATTTACTGAATATATTTTTTTTCAATAGCGTTGATATGAATGTTGATTGGATGTTTTATTTATCATCCTACAGCTATTTGTTCAAATATTTTTTCACCCTCACTTCTTTTGGGGAGGACTGAAACCAGGGATAGGAAAAATTAATCTCCTTCCGATATACTTTCCTTTGCGAATGTTAACATGAAAGTAAAAGTTTTCGAATGTAACCCATATGCTGGGTAAATCTTTGAAACCCTCGTTAGTTCCAACTTTAAAGAAAAATACTTTTTGATAACAATTTTTTCAATTCCAGACAGATGATAATCAATTCATTGAATAAAAGTGGTAGTAGCGAAACATTATAAAAAAAAATTGATATTTCAAGTCCTTTCATCAAATTGAATTTCAAATTGATTTCGAAAACTATAGACCTCAGTTGATTACCTAGAGATGCTTTTAATATCACGAAATTGACCGAATATGCGGAAAAAGTAATTTCCAATAGACCTGAATCTTCTTGACGGATCCAAATTTCGAGAAATGAAATGAAAAGTCCGAAAATCACTGAGTGAGATCAGATCAGAATCTGAAATATCTGAAATATTTTCCCTGACTCTTGAACAGTGCGACACAAAAAAAACAGAGATAGACGATATAAAGGAATCGACGAAAAATTAAATCTTAAACCCAAAATAATTGAAGTTAGAGTTTTTCTTCGTTCCAGCCTTAATCCTGTTGCGCTCAAAACTGTTCTCTATATCCTGAGTGAATTGAAAATAGTATAATATGTATTTGGATTTCATTATATTATCCATTATAGATGAAAATATAAATCTAAATAAAACATATGTCGTACTTATTCTATTTCAATTTTGAATAAATTTTTTTTTAATTGTTTGATGTTGTGATAAGAATGAAAAATTATCTCTTATTTATCAAAGAAACCAGTGTTTTTTTGAATAAATAAAGATATCATTGATACTTTCAAGAAATGTAAGACTATAATTGTCAATTTTAGATATTCTTATATAACAGTATTCGCTTTCATTCTTCTCATCGAACTGGGATTTAGGTAATGAATAGTTAGTTATTTTCGATAGTGATTGATTCTATGATATTAACTTCTACTTCATATAATCAATTGAATCATCCAATGCACATGCCAACAGAATCAGGGAAAATAATCTATTGGTAAACAAGTTCGTTTTTCATCATCATACGAGAAATTCGGACGAATAAAATCTTGTGAAATAGATGTTTTGTGGAACTCCGGGTATCATTTTGATGATCACCAACGAGACTGCGAATCCAAATAATTTTTATATTCCGAGATCTTGAGAAAATTCAATACAATCGTAGCTTCCTACTATCAGATCATTTAATGCTGACTTTTAAAAGGATGTTTTGAATATCAATAACCTCTATTCACATTCAACAATATCATATAAGATATCGATCATTTAGAAAATAAGTATATAAGAATTTTTCAAAAATTTTTAGAGTGACTATTACATGGAAATTTCATGAATCTGTTCATCTCGATCTCATTCAAACATCTTCGAAGATAGAACTCAAACTTAAAAACGTTCGTTAAAAGAACAATAATAGGTGATGGGTAATTGTCCAAACAATAATTTTAAAGAACTTGATCGTATGAATATTCTCGGAGTTATTGGGAAAAAAAATCAAAAATCATCACAGCTGAACCATTCGAAGGATTTGCCCAAATAACGAACTCGACCGAGATATTTGGAAAATTAACCTTTTATTGAAATAAAAATCTCAAGCTCATCTCTCCAGCAGATAGAGAGTATACGGCCGATATAGGCTCGATATTAGAAAATTATAGATATTTTGGCAAAACAATAGCATGCTCTTTCACTAGTCTTCAAATTAGAACAAGTTCTCAAGCATTCTTTGTTTCAATCTTCAGCATCTTTGTTGGATTGAAATCGACACTTAAAAATGTAGAAATATCTTTAACAGCGTAATAAATTTGATTTACCAATCACTAGGTACTTTCTCTACTCATCTGAATCATTCCTTGTACTTGAAGAAAATTGAAATAATGCTTTCAGCAATAACAATTCAGAATGACAGAAGATATATTACCGCAAGAAATATGAGGAACTGAAATCTTTACAACCGAATGCCGAGCAAGAGTATCGAATTTCCTCACGGTCCAGACCACCGAGAAATTTATTGTCATCTCTTCAACGACGACCGAATAAACATCGCTTAATTGCTCGCCAGGGATGAAAATATAAATGAACAGGAAGCCCGTTCCGGAAGCTCCAGAAGCCCATCCAGAAAAAGCCATCATCCTTATCTCAACAGATCCATTACTGCGCCCAATATAAACTTGTGGAGTGTCGGAGGCAGAAAGAAAACTCGACCAAAAATGTTTGGAAACGGTCCTCTCGACCAACTTTTCGATTTATAAACTATAATCACTCATTGCCCTATCGGAAAAAATAAAGATTGGTGAAGGGAGGCGGGCCATAAATCAAAAAAGTTAGGGAAGTTCTCGCCTTATCTGGAGGTGTCAGAGATAAAAGCCCGAAGGAACATGACAGCTTTCAGACAAGATTAGTAGAGTTGAATGTTAAACATAAAAGTTTACGTGAAACGTCAGTGGCTTGTATCATAATGAAGTTGAGATATTGCTGGATAAAAGAAGAGTGGTCGGGATTGATCAACAGTAAAAACCCCATTTTTCTTTCCTGTATCAAGTGGCTTATTTATTTTCTTTCTTGGCTCCAAAAAGTCACTTCATTTTTCATAGTCAAAATACTCATTTCTTCTAACAGTTAGAATTTCTTATTGAAAATCTCAAATTTAGGATTCTTTGATGTGTTCAGTCAGAAAACGCCTTTACTACTCCTTAAAATACGAAAATTTCGATAAGATATAAGTACTAACGGACAAAGGAACTGCAACACTCAGAAGGAGCTCTTTAAATATTGTGTTTTATTTTGGTTGAACAACTATTGTATAGCAATAATTGAATGATTGAAATTGGAAGAAAAAGAACGAATGGTTTACAATATTTTAATTTCTGGAAAACTATTAGTATGAGAAAACTTTTCTATCCTTTTATTTATGCAAGCAATCTATTTGAATTTATTTTATGACATCATTACATCGCCCCTCAAATCTTTGGTTCTGATTTAATTTCGTTTCAAGTGTCTGTATCCTCAATTTTTTTTTTTTTTTTTATGGTTTTGGATAACGTTCGTGCGATCCATTCTATTGTTACTTAACGACGTGAAGTTTGATATCTCATAATTCTGTGATATACTACATGGATCAATAAGTCCCGAGACTAACCCAGAGATGGCCCTCGTAATAAACCAGTAACCAAGTCTTTCTAGAGTACTAACCTTTGCTTGAAACGTGTCAAAATTTTAACTCGATCGGATCATAAACAGCTGAGTTACCGAGGATGGAATAAAGTCGTTATGTAGTTTGTTTAAAAAATGGAAAAAAACGAGTTTCGTGTTCTGATAAAACAATGTTTTTTAATGGGTAAAAACACTGTGCTAGCGAAACAATGAATTGAAAAATATTACCCGGACCCTTGTCCATCAAAATCAACGATTTGTCGGTGGTTTGCTGAGTTTAAACATGGTCGTACCGACACAAACGACGCGGAACGCTCGGGTAGACCTGTGAAAGCTGTTACACCGGAAAATGTGAGTGGAGTGACAAAAATTATAATGAAAGATCGTAAAATGCAGCTCCGTGAGATATGCAGAGATGACACAGATATCATATGAAAGTATATTTACTATCCTTCGTGAAATATTGAGCATGAAAAAGGTTTTTCCAAGTGTGTGCCGCGATTGCTTTCGATGGAACAAAAACAGCAACGAGTCGATGATTCAGATAGCTGTTTATTGCTATTTACTCGCAACAAAAAAGATTTCTTGCGTCGTTACGTGACCATGGACGAAACATGGATACATCACTACACTCCAGAGTCGAAGCGGCAGTCATCTGAGTGGCGCACAGCTAGCGAAAGCTGTCCAAAGCGTCCGAAAACGCAGCAGTCAGCTGGCAAAGTCATGGTGTCAGTTTTTTGGGATACGCATGGCGTGATTTTCATTGACTATCTCGAAAAAGGTAAATCGATCAACAAAGATTATTATATTGACTGGCTGGTGCGTTTGAAGAAGGAAATCGCAAAAAAACGACCACGACAATGCACCCTGTCTCATCTGCTTCCCCACCCCCATACTCGCCAGTATTAGCCCCCAGTGACTACTGACTCTGCTGATCTCAAAAAAATGCTCCACGGAAAAAGAATTTGCTCTAATGAGGAGGTCATCGCTGAAACTGAAGATTATTTTGAAGCGAAAGATATTTTTTTTTATTAACATGGTATTGAAGAATTGGAAAAGCGTTGGAACGATTGTATCACCCTAGAAGGTGATTATGTTGATGAATAAAAAAAAAATTACAAAAAAAATTTTGTTTATCGTTAGTCTCGGGACCTATTGGTCCATGTGTTATGTATTTCTATGGTATATAACCTCCAAGGAGGTGTCATTGACGGTTGATTCAGTTTTAGTAGAATATTGACAAATTTCATATCACGATAGTTGATTTGAATATCTAATTTCATTTCAGTTTGATGACAACGTTTTATCTAATTTATTCTATTCTGATTTTGTTCAATTTCATCATTTTCTCAACTTTGAGACTCGATTGGCTATAAATAACGGCTACACGTGCTCTAGGCATTTTAACAACAATTGAACATCTTTATGTGGTCGCCTCGAACAGCTGGTTTGTTGTGAAAGTGTAAAAATTTGCTGAAAACGATTGCAATTTTCAAATAGTAGAAATGTTTACACGAAAACACTTTCACAAGTTTTTCCTCAAATTTTTATTATTTTTGGCGCTCTTGTTCACCCGAACAGATGCCTATCATTTTGCCCGAATGTCTGTAATTTTGGAATATCGAGCCGAAAATGGTCTCAATCGATTGGGTTCGACTCCCTGATGAAGAATTCGTGGCGAAAGCTGAGTCTGTCCGGCCGTCCGGCCGGCCGTATCCTCTCTAGCATCCAAAAGGAATCAGCTAGAGTTTTCAAATTTTCAAAATAGGTTAATTGTCCAAATATCTCGGTCAAGTTCGTTATTGGGCCAAATCCATATTGTCAGCCGGATAGCCTTCGGCAACAGATGAACTTTTCCAACAACCTTGTCTCTTGAGTGATGACATTGAGGCTGCCGCATCGGCAATCGATGTCGCGGATGTTCGTCTTCCACAATGGCCTGTATACGTTTTCGTATTATCTAAATCCAACCATCCAGCAACCTTACTCGGAATCGTTCCAAAGGTATTTCTGCCGAAAGGCTGAAGTACATCATCCCTATAAGCTACGACGAAACTGAGAACGCCTTGTGGACGCAACTCCCTCACCAAACGAGCAGCTCCCAGATCTTCTTCATCAATTATAGTGAATATTCTGTTTATATCATTCTTAGTCTTTGATACTTTGATATGATTACCGACCCACGATCTCCGATATCTGAAGATAGTATATTCACCAACTCTTGTGTTCTGCAGGCACCAGATTTCCATTATTGAAACAACCTTCAATATTATAGAAATTTTATCAACAGAGGAAATCAAAATCAAGCTTTTACCTTATACATCAAAAAACGTCATTAGGAGCTCGCGCTGCTCCCGAAACAAAACTGTTGATGTTTTAGCAACGTATCCTTTATTTTTTTTTCTCAACAAATGCTTCGACTTCATCGAATAATTTGACATCAGTATTTTTCCTTCAAATGTAGCATTGATCTTAACATCAATAGTTCCGGCCATAACGTGTTTGGAGAATATTTCTGCGACTGGGGATCGAATGAATTAATCATACATCAAGAATAACAAGAATCAGAGCAACATTCCAAATCTTGGAAATATGCTAACAAAATATTATCGCTCAGACCGTTCACCAAATTTTTTCTCTTCCAATCCTGAAAGCATTCGTACTCTTTACTGTAGGCAGCTTGAGATTTGGCGGGAACCAAAGATTCACAGGCCTTTGTCGCTTGAGTTTCGACGTAGTTCGACATTTTTTAATAATTTTATTTTTGACAAGATTCTCAGAAACATGGCCCATAACAACGTTAAAAATTTAATTATCATAAAAATATACAATCTGATAATCTCGTGATTGATCTGGTTCAAAATTATTGGAGGTCACGAAAAAATTGTGCGTGTGATCCAAAATATCATTCGTGTTGAAATACATCAACGTTTATTTCATTATTATTATTATATTCTATCGTTGTGTGGCATTAATCAATTGAACTTGAAATTATGTCATAAAATCCAATTGAGAGTTCGTTGTTGAGCGTAGGAATTACGTTCAGGCACTGTCGATGATTGGACACAACAATGCCGCTTGCGGGGTCGACAGAAGTGGATTATTCAAATTCGGATAGGGTCGTGCCTAACGAGAAATTTGTTGGTCTTCAGCTTAATGGTTATAATGCCACCTTGATCTCTGTCTCTACGCTTCAATGTGGTAAACATTCGAATAATGTGTTATGATTAATTTATAGAATTTAATTCTTTAATAGTAGACAACACTGTCAGGCTTCGATGTTTAGTTGAGAAAATAAATTACCTTGCTATATACATGGTGAGTCTTTGACCACTGCGTTAATTTTAACCATAGGTTCTTGAGATCAAAAGAAACACTTTTTCCATTACGGTTTTTCCATATTCAGCTGCGTTAAAAAGTTATAAGCATTTTGAGTTTTCACATTGGGCAAATACCCCTCTGTAGTTCAGTTTAGTTTGAATGAAAAATACCTTCCATGAAATCTGAATTTTTAAAAACATTACTTCCCTCTAAAAAATGATTCACTCACTCATGTTTCATCCGATGTGGTCCATATCCAGAAGGAAGATACAAAATACTAATATTCTTGTAAAAAAAATTCAACACCATAAACATCGATTTTTGTTGTTCTACTATAATTTCTTTCTACTTCAAGATTATAAACCATCCCTTTCTAGTGAGAAATTCCAAAGAAACCTCAGAATTATTGGATGTTATCATCATACATTTGTTATTTTCTTCTTAAGATTTTCAAATCATGAAAACCATCATTTTTATGAAAAGTTGCAAGGCACGAGGTTGTCACATTGTTTTTTTTCACTCAAAGCCAGAAAAAATCATCTATGATTTTTCAAACACTGATATTTCAGAAGTTTCTTCTCCTTGACCAGTGAACAGGTCTATGAGGTCTCTTGATATCATACTGTTAAAAATATGAAAATCTTTTTCGAAATCTACAATGACAATGAATGATGTCACTACGAATAATTATTTTAAAGTGATGTGACTGTGCTAGACGATTATTTTCTGTACTGAATCCCAATAAAAAGTTACTTGGACAGATTACAAGTATTCCCAGATTTAGGTGTGCTATTATACCTGCTTGGCAACATTGAACAAATCTGAAAATCGAGTTTGATCACCTAAATTTGCAATTTAGAAAAAAAAGATGACGAACGATTTTATCTTCTGAGGTAGTACTAAATACGGACCTTTAGTTCAAGTGATATTTGTTTTTCAAAACCAATCACTGAGAAACCCACGAGAAATGGAATAAATCTAATGATGCCAAAATATGCATGACTGTTATCAAACACCTTCTACAAGAGATCATTTCAATTTATATTGTCGTTTGAATATTACAGGTGAAAATGCAATTTTTTTATGAAATTTCAACACCCTTTATCTTTTGAACAGGGCCAAATTTGGAATAATGTTGTAGGAATAAAATGTTTCTTTTGACGTCAAGAATCTATGGTTGAAATTAACGCAGTGGTCAAAGACTCACCCTGTATATGACTTCAGCATATGAAACCAAATACAGGTATCCTACAAGGATCAGTTCCAATTTCTTCACTACATGTTGCCACAGGTTTTCTTTTTTGATATCATTATCATCATTGATAATTTTAGCAAGTAATGAATGATGTAAACCATTTCACCTCTTCTGTGGATTGATGAAAATAAAGAAGGCATACGTAAAAAGTTTCTTGTAAATGGTGAATCAAAGGAAATTTTTTTTTGTTTTTAATTCAATAGCATAACACTTTGTGTATTTGAACACGTTATCAATAACTTTCATTTTTCGAAATTCAAATAAATCAAAGCGCGTAGGTTAGGTGTGGTTACCTTTTCAAGATAGAACAAGAGAACTACTAACTAGGATGCGAACTTTGATATGAAGTTTCAGAATCTATTCTCAAAATGAATTAATACGTACTATTTCCTGTGTTTTTAGATCAGTTAAAATTCTTCAATATGCAATAGTGAATACTTCATCTCAAATTATTATAAATATTTAATCCGATTCCAGTGACAGTTTTCACTCTATCTTGTGACAGAAAACAACTTACAAGTCGGGAAGTTGTATGTTTCAAACAAATAAAGAAATAGAATATTGTAATCGAATTTTTCATACAACTTATCTAAAGATGACTAAAGTGTTGATTTGATGATCTAAAGAATTGAAAATATTGTTTTAGAAATTTCAATATTTTCACCAATAACCTGCTGGAAAATAACTAACTATGGAATTCTGTATGATTTTCAGCTGAAATATTGATTTCGATGGAAAGCTATGTGACATTTTCCGGAGAGTAATAAAAATGTGTTGTTATCACTTGTAATAACCCAAAGAGATTGATTATTGTTCGAAAAAATTCTATGACAGATTTCGAAAGCTTGTTGCTTGGAAACAAGTTGCCTACATTCAACAATCTTGAGAAAATTGTGTTTGGAGCATTTATCAATGTCCGAGGGTTATTCGGATAGAACAGTTTTTGCTAAATACAAAGCTAATATAATTTATTTGAAGGTGCAACTAACAAAGGACAATTGGAAAAATTGAATGAAGATCCAGACGTGTTAGCTTCTATAACTGATGAAGATGTATTTCCACTACGCATGCTGTTAATAATTTGATTATGATGTTCTTCGTCAATATTCAAGTAAGGTTTAATTGAGCTGACATTGTTGTGACCCGTAATTTTATAAGCTGTTGTTCCTGTACACCACTTTTGGCTAATTTTTTTTCCTTTGTATTCAATTCAATCGCTTCGGCAGTGGATCTTGTCCAATTTTGAATCGTATTTCTTCCAATGGGCATATTATCATACCAGTGATCATTTTTGGATTTCCATTGACGATTTCGTCTGACGAATAATCTGTTGGTTTTAATATTTGGGCCCCTTTTCGACATCAATTTTTTGAATAATCGATGATTTGCTGTCATCGTTTTCTATTAAAAACTTGCTTCCAGAACACATTCTTGAATCACCCTGGCAAGTCTTGCTGAATACAGAGTTGTATTCCACTCGGTTTGTTACAGAACCATCTTTATTTGATTCGATTCAAATAAATTCAGTCAAGCAAGCAGCAGCTTCCCCACCTTGTTGCAGCCCTTCAGGAGTATTTTCATTCCATAAATTCTCCATTTTCGTCATTTCGACAGAACTAAATGCTGCCGAACTTTGTTTCCTTTTACTTGGATCTGATTGAAGTTTTTGTCGTATAGAATCACGGGCAGCTCGCGTTTATTGAAAAACAACACTTTTGAATGGGGCAATAATAACTTTCATTTCTTTATAATATTTTTCTTGTAACAGCTTACTTGTTATATTCCACATGGTTTTGAACGTACTTTCTTTGAACTCTGTACCATCTTTTCTCCTCATGTTCACAGCCCAATCCTTCAAAATCAACGCAAATTCTTCCGCCGTCCGATTTCCATCTAATTGATACTTTCTATTGTTGCAAATGTCAATAAATGATTTTCATACAAATTTCTCACTGTAAACGGTGATTTTTGGTATGTTCGATTCTATAATTTCATTAATAAATGAACCAAATCGTGACATTTCGAAATATTAAATATTTGAAACTTCAAAATCGAAATAAATCGATATGTGACCATAGCAAGGGAAAACAACCCATGGCCTGTTATCGATGTAATGTTGACATGATTGGGTTAATTTGTTCATATGATGCAAAATGAGGAAATTTGATTGGTTGTTGGAACAAAAAATTTTCATAAATATAATACTTGAGAGCCTTTGACAGAAACAGGATGCATAAACAAGTAGGTCTCTATAATTTTATAGAATGTCATGAGGCAAATGCTGATATCTTTGTGTAATTTTCGAAATAATCCAGTGATGGCTTAGCCCAACTTGAAACCTTAGATCGCTTATATAATTGGTACGTGGCAGAATTGGAAAAACAGGTATAGGAATAAAATTTTTATTCGAAAATCATTAGTGAAAATTAAACCAGAAGTAGGGTCACTTGAACAACAATCCCGTAGTTCTCCAGAAAGCTACAATCAAATCCAGGGTCTACAGTTTATTCACAATATGTACAATATTGAAACGAGAGTTTCAGAGTTATGTTAGTCTTTCGAGAATTTTATGTCCCGACATCTCGTATATAAAGTCTCAAACGTCTTCGTTCTCAACTTAAATTCTTCATCTGTGAATTCCTCCTGAACTTCTTGCCCAATGTGACTCATGTTTCGCGAACATTGACACTCAAATCAATTTCTACATAAAATATAACACAACCTTTTCAAAATTATTAATCTAACGCGACAGCCAGTGCCAAAAACATCCGAAAACCTGCTCTAGCCCGTATTTTTCGCAATATCCAGAGGCATATCGACCAATTGTGTAAACAATCGCTTCCGCACCAGAAACCTCGATCCATCACGTTTTAATTCATCGGTAGTACATCGAATGAAACGGCCGTGTGTCGTTCCATTCCGATGAAAAATTCATCAATTCGCGGAAAGGGTTCGTGCGAAGGAGACGCCTGACCGACCAGGATAATTGCAACTATTTAAATTTGGAATTCGATCATCGGCCCACGGTCGGTTATTATGACGAATCCGCCATTACGATGCAAATGAATTTCGGCGCATAGAGATTGCCTGCTCATACGACCGACAAATTATGTTCTATGAGGGAAGCCCCTCATCATATGCGATGCGGATTCAGCCTCAGATTTACTTAATCGCTTCTCGATGGAAAAAATCGCCCCCGGGAATTTGCTGGGGATGAGTTGATCTCCGTCTTTCGAGATCAGCAAGCAATCCTTCGTGAATTTGCATTTTGCCCCCATATTTTTCGGGCTCGCAATATGTAAACATCTCACCAGGCGAATTGTTGAATGAAAATTAGGGAAAGATTACTTTGGGCCCGATATTCGACTTGATTATAGGAAATATTCGAAACAATCAATAACTATAATAAGGAATTTTTCATCTCATAGGGAAATAACAATTACACCGTAATATATTAAATGAAAACTGTTGAAGGGACGTGAAGTCAACAGCTTTTACACTTTTGTTAACTAAATTATCAGTTACTTTTACAAATTTCTACAAATAGTGCAATCTTCATATTGAAAACAAGGTATTTAAACAGCTATACACCGAAATTATGAATCAAAAACGACATTCTGAATATTTGCAAACTATTTACAACATGTATTTGAATTGAGCACCAAATCAAAACAGAACTGACTTCTATTCCTAACATTATTGACAGCATTTATCGATTCTATCGCAGGTTTTGAACGGAAGGTCCCCCTCTGCTGCTTCCAATGCTTCTCCAGAATCAGGATGACGTTAGTATGTGACGTCCTTTGTTCTTTCCTATAGGTTAAAATCTAGAGGCATAAGATCGGGAAATCTTGCCGTCCAATGCACAGGACCTCGGTTGTCAGGCCAAGTATTGTCCGTAAATATATGTCTTCAAAAAAGTTCATGCAAAGTTACTTTTACAGGCATTTCGAACATGTGCTCCCTAAAGAAATTATTGCGTGATGTTGGTGAAGTCGACTGTGCCATGAAAGCACATATATCAAGCAGTTTATCCTCTAAATATTTTTTTTCGTTTGGCGTTCATACGTAGATGGAGGCTTCAACCCTTGGTGATTTATAAAACTGCAGATTGCGACAAGTCAACCATGTTCTGGGCATAATATTCAGATATGAGATTATTTTATCGTCGTTTATAGAGTTCTATATTTACCAACGGATGACATAAGTCAAGAGATAAGGTTATGCTTTTAGAAATCTCTGAAATAAATAATTCCTCGGGGATTTGCTAGCGAATAAACGACATGATTAAGCCTGAACATGTTGTGACCCAGAAAACGCTGAAAATATACGGTCGAATTGAAATGTTACTAGTCAGGGATTTTCCAATAAGTATTTGGTAACTTTGGATCAATTTGTTAACATATCGTCAGGATTTATGATCTGTTGCCCTAGACTTGTTTCCTGCAAGTTTAGGCAGTAACATCACCTTGTTTGGTCTGAATCATTTCCCCAATACTTTCAATACGTTGATGAGCAATCGATAAATCTACTAGTCCATCAAAACCTTCGAACGTCCACAAGACGATGAAGTTGATGGATCATCGCTCATCGCTGAAATTACATCTGATTCATCGCGGCTACGAATGAAACCCCAACGGGGTGATATTTCATACAGAAACGCATCGAGTAAATCTAGTGGTCTAATCCCCGACAGTCTCTTGAACTTCTGACAAATAGGGAGCATTGCTTATGAAACATAATTTCACGCCCGAACTGGTGTTCAAATGGGGCGGTGTTTGGGCCCGATACAAATCGCATTCTTTAGCTCCATTCATAAATATTACGCCACAAATCTCCCATTAAATTAAAAATAGATGGAGGTCCTTTGGTGATTCGCTCGGTTTTGGGACCTTCAGATGCTCGCCTTTGCTGCACGTTTCATTAACTGGTCCACATTAGGGTTTTTACGCATCACACGTCAAGATGAAAGGAAGCTATTTGTCATGAGAGCTGTGTATTTCTGGGTTCATATTAATTGGGGTTCTCTTGATATTGATGCGATATTTGTAGATAATAAGGAGTTGGGAATGTTTTGATGTTTTTGTTTATCGCTAACATATATATGAAATCATTTAAAAAAATCATGTTGACAAGGGATGGCTTGTGGTCGAGAGATTTCCTGGGCTTTTAATCTATTGACTCTGAGATAAAACGATCAATAAACAATAGAGTGGGGTCATAAAGAAAAATCCATACATATTTTGAATTAAAAATAACTGATCTTGAATGGTTGAGGTCCTCACTTGATGGAAATCCATTTTCATTCAATTTGAATGTGATTAAATAAAAACTTATTTAATAAAATGTCCACATTTATTGTGTTTCAAAAATATTATAACACTTTACAACAATTTTACATCAAAATGTAGTGTTACAATATTGTTGAAACACAATAAATGTGGAAATAATATTAAATAAGTTTATTTAATCACATTCAAATTAAATAAAAATACCTGTATTTTCCTTCAATTGCATTTCAGCTACAAGAATGTTCACTTAAAATTTTACTATACTATCATATGTCCTGGTTGTCTTTGACTGTTATCTGTTTTTTCACGTTTTCATTTCGATTCATTCGATTTTTTCAGTTCTAATACACCTTTGTCGATAATCCAAGATATCGATAATCAAAGACAAATGGACGCTTTTCCATTTGAAGACTGATATCTTGGCAGGAAATGAACGTATCAAGGTATATAAAGAAGGCCTGATGAAAATTGCCTAAAATGGGACTTTTTTGAACCCTTAATGTTTCCAGTAGTGTATTAGTTCGATCTCCTTCATTTTGATTTTTATTAATATCTTCCTCTAGCCTCTTCTCTATTTTATTCAAGGTCGACGCTGCATACTTGCATAAATGAGTTATGCTCTTTTGAGGCTCTAGATTGTATTTAAAACAAAAGTATAAAATAAAACGTATAAGATGTAAGTGCAAAATAGAACTTGTTCAGAATATCCTGGGTTGGGCATTGGTGTTTTTTCCACTCTTGCTGCATTGTCAGCCTTTAAGAGATGCTTCACTCGTTCTATTTAGTCGTTTTCCAGCCTTTCATCCTTACAAGGAATCTAGACAGCTCAGAGCGACCTATTCACCGCAGAATGAGCATTGCCGCATCTCCAGGAACTGGTTTCTCGAGGAAAAACTGATTTATTTTGGTCATTGCACCCTCAAAGCCATCTCGGTTCGTATGGACCGAAATAGGCTGCCTTTCTTGGCAAATTCTCCCCGTAGTCGGACGGCAATTCATCCTTCCGAAGCTTCCTGGGATGCATTACTCTTAATCGTCTCTTCCGAAGCGTGCATATCCCTAAAAAAAACACTTGGCAGCGGCAGATCTTGCGAAATATAGAATCGATCTCATCCCTCATGAGAAATAGCATTTCTGGCCATTATTCCATCTTTATCGCTTTTCGCCCAGACATCCAGGTGATGGGGTGGCGTTTTTTGATTGGATTTTTATTGCTGCAGGTTAGATTTTTTTTGAGAGATGAATTCTGAAGTTTTGGGGTGAGATTGCATTCTCTTTAGTAGTAGAGGATTCCTAAATTGCCAGTGACGAGATAAAACTTCTGTTATGCAATTATTTGAAAAGCAACATTCAATTGACTGCGCAAAAGTATTTTTCTGATTCTTTACCTGAAACAATAATAATCCAAGGAATTCACTTTTTCTTGCTATTTATGGTGTTGCGAAAATGGTTCATTGCATAGATAAATACCGATATTTAATTTTTACAGAAATATACAAAAACAAGTCATGTCTTCCCCCAACGCCGGTATTAGCGATTCAGCATTTCTATCGGGTGAATTATCAAGTTTAGACGTGGCTAGGTAATCAATTGAATCCAGAACACTGGGGATGAAAATTAATAAATAATTATTAAGAATCGATTTCAACTCTACTGCAATCCGCTCTTGAACAACTTCTTAACACCATTTTCTGCAATTGTAACAAGGGCTACAGTGGCAAATGTGGCTGCAAAAAGGTAAGCTTGTCTTGTTCTCCAGCATGCAACAGTTGCCGAGATCAGTCTTCTTAAAATATTGATTTAAAAACAACCCAGGAAGATTCATGTGCTTTTGATGAGCATACTGACCATTCGTCTTCATTTGAGAAAATTTTGAACGTTCAGAACGAGGAAGACGAACAAAAAGACTTCGAAAAAGACATGGCTATTGATGAGGACTTGGAAGAATCTGAATGAAATTGAAACAACGCAAACAATCAAAGCTGCTCAATATACAGGGTGAGTCTTTGACCACTGCGTTAATTTTAAACATAGGTTCTTGAGATCAAAAGAAACACTTTTTTCATTACGGTTTTTCTATATTCAGCTGCGTTGAAAAGTTATAAGCATTTTAAGTTTTCACATTGGGCAAATACCTCTCTGTAGTCCACTTTAGTTTGAATGAAAATTACCTTCCACAGCATCTACTATTGAATCTGTATTGTTTAAAAACATTATTTTCCCTCTAAGTAATGATTCACTCACTCATGTTACATCCGATGAGGTCCATATCCAGAAGGAAGATACAAAATACTTATTTTCTGGTAAAAAAAATTCAACACCATAAACATAGATTTTTGTTGTTCTACTATATTTTCTTTCTACTTCAAGATTATAAACCATGCCTTTCTAGTGAGAAATTCCAAAAAAACCTCAGAATTATTGGGTGTTATCATCATACATTTGTAATTTTCTTCTTAAAATTTCCAAATCATGATAACCATCATTTCTATGAAACTTCCAAGGCAAGAGGTTGTCACTGTGCTTTTTTTCACTCAAAGCCAGAAAAAATCATCTATGATTTTCCAAACACTGATATTTCTGAAGTTTCTTCTCCTTGACAGAGACCAGTGAACAGGTATTTTCTGTACTGAATCCCAATAACAATTTACCTGGATAGATTACAAGTATTTCCAGATTTAGGTGTGCAATTATACTTTCTTGAAGAAATACCTAAATTTGATTTTGAAAAATCAACTAGGTGTTCTTTGATAAAAAATTTTTTGTTAAATCATTAATATGAATCTATTCTGTTTAGACTATAATTCTGATAAGAGTGATGGAAAACTTTTTCTTTATTCATTATGGAATATTATTCTGGATTAAATATTAAACAAGGTGCTAGACATCATTAACAATGAATACAGCATATGGCAATTTAGATTTTGTGGTGAATGTAAAACAAAAATTGTTCAGTGGTTAATTTCATCTATAGTGTTTAGTGGTGGAACCATAGACTGGAGAGATTTCCCCAATCTTTTGTAGAAATATTTAATAAAGACATAGAATATGGAAACATTGAACAAATCTGATTATTGAATCATTTCAGCACAGAGTTGGATTTGGGAAAATCAGAAAATTTGGACAAAATTATATCGATTCTATTCCTTTCAACTTCAAATATCTCAAGAATGGTCCAATTTAGGAGAAAAGATGAGGAATGATTTTATATGCAAAAAAGACTAATGATTCCAGGAAGTACGAGATACGGACCTTTAGTTCAAGCGATATTTGTTTTTCATGCAATTTAACCAATCTGTAGAGTAGTAGTGAGAAACCCACAAGAAGTGGAATAAATCTATTGATGCCAAAATATGCACGAGTGTTATCAAAAACCTTCTAAAGGAGATCATTTCAATTGATATTGTCGTTTGAATATCACAGGTGAAAATGCAACTTTTTGATCTTTTGAACGGGGCCAAATTTGGAAAAATGTTATAGGAAGAAAATGTTTCTTTTGACGTCAAGAATCTATGGTTGAAATTAACGCAGTGGTCAAAGACTCACCCTGTATATTTATTGTATATCTTTAGTTATGCATTTACAAAAGTATTTTCTTTTAAATCAACCTAATTACAATTCGTAAATTAGGCCTACTCGGAAAATCACTGTAAAAGAAAAATCGCGGGAAGTGGACTACCTCACAGGTGGCGTGGAAATGTGTGCGTATCATGTATTACCTCACTCTAACAATCGGAATATCTCAGAACTGGTAACTCTTGAAAAAAACTCAGTAGGACCATTTTTGTAGATAATTTTTAAGTCCACAAATTTTGTCTGAAGTTAATTTTTGATTAAACTCAGCGTTTTCTGTAAAAATCTAAAAAACACAGATTTTCGACCTTTGACCTCGAAGTACTTTGATAGCAGGCACTGGATCTTCCTACACTGAAAAAATCCTATACTGGATATCAGAAATTCATATATCCTGTATATGAATGTCTGATACTCGGTGGGACAAATGAACGCTTTTTTAACAATATATGAAGCAGGATACTTGATTCGAACACACTAAAGCTACTGAATTCTAGTGAACAGTCGGATAGTGATTAATATCCTGGCTCATTAAGTCTATACAGTTAAGGATTATTGTTTCTAGTTGACGGTCATATAACGTTAGATGAATGGTTCTATTCGCTCTCAGAATATCCAGCAGATTGTTTCTATAGGCCTACTATTCCAAATGAATGATTGGTCATATAGCATTCAAAATTCTGTTCAAGAAATTTGAGTAACCATCCAATTTGGTACCAAACGGTAGTGGGATAACTTTAAATAACCGTTTTGCTTAGTTCACCAACTAGGCTAATTAATCCAGCTAATCTGTTAAATTGGCTTGGATGAACAGTATTTCCAGCTCGAATATATATATATTCGTTGAAATTCATTTCAAAAATGTTTTAAATGAACCATTGTAAATCCAGTTATGCTCAATTTTCAGAGAGTATTCTCCAATCCCAAATGGATTTCATTTAAAAAATGGGTATTATGTCGTACAAATTTATCTCTCATTCCAATTTTAATAAATATGAAGAATATTTATTTTTTCTGACTTAGCAATAGAATGATGTGTTCAGGGATATAACAATATATTTGCGAGTTAGATATACCGAAAAACAATTCATAATATTAGTTATTTATATGAGCTGAGGAAAATCAAACAATGTGCTTATACAGTAATATTTCTTTATTCTGCACAAAAATAACAATAAATAAATATGAGATGAAATACATACAAACCTGTGGAAATAGACGACTAGATTCGAATGGGTTTGTTGTAATAGGCTCCAATTATTCTGGAGAAAAATCTATTCTTCCTCTCTTAGCTAAACTTCCCAGAGTATTCTCTTGAATATCATTAGATGACTCTTTGAATATTTCTTCTATTTCCAATCCTGGGGAGAACGACATAGACTGAATCGAACACTGAGTAGAAGATGTTGCGAAATTTATAGTTGAGAAACTATCAGTATTTGTATGATTAACCTGACAGAAATGGAAACAGAAAATGTTTTATACCTCATTTTCAAAATTATTGAATTTAAGTAATTCATTAAGAGTAATTTTGAAGGTTTTTTGGCCAAAAAGACTCGTTTCACAAAAATTTCAGTAATTCACTTGGATATTTTCTTTCTGATAAAAATTAATTAATTTTCTATATTCAATCAAAATGCGCGCCAAAACATTTTATTTGACGATGGAAGTAATCCAAAAACAAATGCATGAGTTCGTCAAAAAAACTTATAATAGGTGATTAAAAATAACTCACTTCAGAAAATCCCAAATTCAAAAAGTATTCTTGACCCTTTTTTTCTTTAAAGTAGTCGAGGGTCTACTTTCGGTATTAAGTACGTAATTGTACTTTCATCCAACATCATAAAAGAATTTTCATCGATTCCTTCATATGAAAAGTGCAGCAAAGTAGAAGAAATTCTTGTGAAGATCATTTGTAACGAAAATTTCCAACTTCAATGTAAAGAAGTAAATTTCCTTCGATAAGTCTGTGCACACAAATTTTTTTCCACCGTTTCCCCCAAATTTAATCTTCCATTAAACCTCACTACGAAAATGAGTGATTCAATTTGTTCTACTTTTCGTTTAAAAAAAAACTTTGGAAATAATTTTTTGTTTACTTCACAACGATCATAGATGAAAAATATAATTTTGACCTATTTTGATTAAGATGGCGTGATGCGGGGTACCATGTGTTCAGAGAAAACGCACGACTCCCGCGTTTTTGCTGACCTCTTTTGAAATAAACTATCACTATTCTACAATTTGAACATATCTGAAAAAATGTTGAAACTTACTGCAAGATACTTTCAGAGAAATGATTGTTTTCTTCGTTGCGATAGATATATCCATTAATACCTAAATATATAATATAACTAACTATATTTTGATACTAACCTTCGAAACGTTGAATAATATCTCTACTCAGTTTAAAACTGTCTAATAGGGTTTCGAACTCCATCAATCACCACTTTATGGATTTTCCACATACAATAATATCGGTTCCGCAAAAAAGGAGGGAAGTCACTCAAAGAAACGCGGAACAAGCTAACGACAACAACACAACATATCGAAGTACTTCGATCAAATAAGGCGCTATAGCGTGATACAAGTGGCACCGCGAAAAAAACGTGATCATTTGCACTTCTTTCGTGAATATTCGTTAGAAAAGCAGGGAGATTGGTTATCAGGTTAAAAAAACGGGCGTTTAAAACTAACACTCTGATTGTTCTAGTTTATAGGGTAGATGTATTAGGGTAATATGCAATTTTCAGTAAGCTTCGGCGTATACATTTAAATAGCCGTACTATTATGATTAAACGGCATTTATATAGAATTATAGGAGAGGTTACTGAAATGAGATAAACACTTCTAGAAAGATTTGGTTTTTAATCACTATTGTATGGGTGTTCTAAATTAACATGCTTTCGTATATACTTTATCGAATTTTCAGACACTGTGTATATGAACGAGAGCAGAAGGACCGACATATAAACTCATTTTTTTCAGTGTAATGGTGAATCCAAGTGTCTTACAAAAATTTGACTCTGTCAGAATTTTTGTTATTTCAAATGTTTAACATGACCGGGCTATACTTGATGAGGCCAATTGACCGTTACATATCCTTCTATAAGAATGCACAGAAAACTCCTCGAATCGGGGTTGTAAACACCGGTCGACATATCCCCAAAGGTGAAATCGATACTCTGGCCCCTCATCCATAACCCTATTCTCAGACATAATTTCATTTTATCGTTTCTCTCCCGTCACAGAAAAAGAAACACAGAGCTCATTTCCACGTCTCTAATACCTCAATTTCTATTCATGACGCAAAAAAAACGAAATATTAACTACATTTTAGCACCATGTTTCCCCGTCGCAGTGGAACGGTTTCATCCCCCGATAGGGGGTTTCGGAGTCAATTTCTATTCGACAATCGAATTGAAAGTGGCGAACTACACAGACTACCAATTCGGTCGACTTCAAGTAGTGTTTCTCTTCGACTGCGTCGTTGTCATTCTCACAGTCGTGGAAATGGCAATTTCGGGCACGCTGTGTGTGTCTTATTTGCATGCAAATCTATTCGCGGTGGCGACAACGAGAAAGATATTTACAACTCTGCGGTATTAGTTCTGGATCGACTGAATTAGATGCAGTGCAGGTGGATGGATCTAGACGTGTTCGCAGGCCATCTGCTCATTTCGTTCTTGCTGTTCGATTTAACTTGATGGCACTTTGGATGCATTGCAATATTTTGATTCCGTGTTGCTCCACTTCAGTTATCCATGATTCCCTACAGATGGTGTAATTTCCTTTTTTCCATTTCAGTATCATAATGAGTTCATAACAGTACTAAAAACAGTGCTGTAATGAACCCATTACAGCATTGTTTTTAGTTATATTTTTCGTTTTGTGGTTGACAACACTGACATCCTATCCTTTCGAATGTCAACACGCGTCCATTGCATGTCAATTGTCAATATTAAACCATGTAGAGAGTTGAACGCACTATTCAAATCCTATAATCTGTCAATTTTCGTATAAGTCACACCAACTGCGAAAATAAAATACAAAAGGCACTAGGGGGTATAATATGAATTTTTCATTGAATTCCAATAAATGTCTCACAATTCTTGACTGAAATAGAGAAAAAATCGTCTAATACTCGTTGCAGAAGGCAATTCCAACACCCATGAGTTCAGAAACTCGCTCCTTCGTCGCTCGTTTTCGAATTGCGCATTCTTGTTGGAATAGGTGCCCATTCTGCAACTTGTTTTAGAATATACTATATACAGGGTGAACCACGACGAACTGCATCGATCGATATCTCAGAAACTGAATGTGGGAAAAATTTGAAATTTTGGGAACTTGCCAGATGACTTGGGACCTATAGAGCTAAAATATTTTCATCTATTGGGCACTTCCGGATATACCGGAAATAGACCCTAAGTCGCTTATTTTAAATGGGATACCCTATATATTATTACATTTTTGGATTCTACTTAACATTCTAGGCAGATTTCATGTATCATGTCCTATCCCTAAGTCTGAGCGTTTTTGACATATTCAGGTTTTTATGTCAAAATTTACGATTGCAAGCCCTAACTTAATTATCAATTGTTCCTATAAGGAAGCCCGTTTTACTTACTTTGGGTTAGATGTCTTGTTGAAAAGGACCTACTTCAATAGATTTTGTATAATACTTGGACAAATAATCATACAGAGTGTTCAAAAAAAAAGATCTAGAATGAGATTGAGAAAACTGACAAAACTCGATTTTTTCAAATGGAAACCCCCCATTTTTATTATTTTGTAGCATTAATCATTAAAAATGAAGGTAATTTTTATATGAGGTTATCTATACCTAAAATTTGAAGTTTTCGAAATATTGCCAATTTAATATTTTTCTATGGCGGTTTTGCATTTAATG
The DNA here is from genome assembly GCA_030674115.1 of Micraspis discolor. Classification (NCBI taxonomy): domain Eukaryota; kingdom Metazoa; phylum Arthropoda; class Insecta; order Coleoptera; family Coccinellidae; genus Micraspis; species Micraspis discolor. Next base: position 4,923,982 of record JARTUT010000872.1, read on the forward strand.
TGTAAACAAGTAGATCTAGGATAGCCACGTTTATATTTGACTTTTCAAGTAGCATTTGAATCAGGCTTAAAAAAATTATTTAAGTAAATATTCAAATCGGTGTCCTTGAATTTCTAAACATTTTTCGCATCTCAGCAGCAATTGTTCATGGGTGGCTTTTCTCATTGATTGGGGGTCCAGGTCTTCAAATGCTGTTCTCACACGTCTCATGCAGTCTTCCATGGTGGTCACTGATGTTTTATACACGTTATTTTTCACTGTTCCCCATACATAAAAATCGAGCACTGATAGGTCCGGGGAGCGAGGTGGCTAAAGATTTGGTCCATTGTTGGCTATCCATTGATCGTAAAATAAGTTTTCCAGATAATTATTGACCAAATGGGCATTATGTAGAGGTGCTCCATCATGTTGGTAGAAAAGTTTTCGAAGTTCAGCCAAGGGCAAGTTGTCTAAATAGTCAACTTCAAAATTCCGCAAGATGTTGAGGTATCGGTCTCCTATAAGTTGAAATATGTGTTTTATATTAGAACTATTCAGAAAGACCTAACTTACCATTCAAGTTCTTTTGATAAAATTGTAAGCAAACAATGCCGTCATTTCTTACGGCACAATAAATGTTTAATTGCCAGGATTCTTGAAAATTGTGTTTCCTGAATGGGTGTACATTTCTATCACTCCAATGATGGCAGTTACGTCGATTAAAAACACCATTCCTTGTAAATTTGGCTTCGTCGGTCCAAATAATATTATCCAAAAAAGAAAAATCTTTTTGTGAACGAAGTATTATGAATTCACAGAATTCCATTCTTCTTGGAAAATCAGTTTCATTCAAATGCTGCACTAATGAAATTGCATAGGGATGATATTTGTGTTTGTGTAAAATTCTTAGAACTGACGATTGAGATAATCCTTATTCTAATGCTACTTACCTTGAAGATTTTCTTGGATATGCTTCAAAATATCCCAAAATTGCTATTTCAATATTTTTATTGTCAACAACTGGTTTCTTTTTGTACATTTTTGCCTTTACGGATCCAAAATTCTTGAAGTTTTCTATAATTCGTTTAACAGTATTTGGTGATGGTTTTTGTTTATGAGGATATCGGGTAGCAAATGTATCACAGGTTCTTGAAATAACTTTTTCACATGGTCCATAAATAATAAATAAGTTTAAATAATTCTCGTTCGTATAATTTAACCGGGCTGGCCTTACGATGATTTGAAATGTCAAATATAAACGTGGCTATCCTAGAGCTAATTTTTTACACATTAAATGCAAAACCGCCATAGAAAAATATTAAATTGGCAATATTTCGAAAACTTCAAATTTTAGGTATAGATAACCTCATACAAAGTTACCTTAATTTTTGATGATTAATGCTACAAAATAATAAAAATGGGGGGTTTCCATTTGAAAAAATCGAGTTTTGTCAGTTTTCTCAATCTCATTCCTGATCTTTTTTTTTTTTAACACTCTGTATGATTATTTGTCCAAGTATTATACAAAATCTATTGAACATTCAACAAGACATCTAACTCAAAGTAAGTAAAAAGGGCTTCCTTATAGGAACAATTGATAATTAAATTAGGGCTTGCAATCGTAATTTTTAACATAAAAACCTGAATATGTCAAAAACGCTCAGACTTAGGGGTAGGACATGATACATGAAATCTGCCTAAAATGTTAAGTAGAATCCAAAAATGTAATAATATATAGGGTATCCCATTTAAAATAAGCGACTTAGGGTCTATTTCCGGTATAACCGGAAGTGCCCAATAGATGAAAATATTTTAGCTCTATAGGTCCCAAGTCATCTGGCAAGTTCCCAAAATTTCAAATTTTTCCTATATTCAGTTTCTGAGATATCGATCGATGCAGTTCGTCGTGGTTCACCCTGTATATTCTGTGTCCTCTTGAGTAATCTTTGTTTTTATCGACACTATAATATCTTCATCGGTGTTATAATGTCATATATATTTTCGTGATAGTAGTTTGTGTTGTCTAAGGTTTGATGAGATTTTTTAAATGAAATCTTTACTCAATTCTTGATTCAATTTGAGTGTATCCTTCTGTAAATCGTAGATAAGTTTTACTCAGTTAGCCATAGTTTCATCCCTTTTCTAAATTTTGTCTTATTGTGTTTATCTTTCACGTTTTCGGTATAATGGAGCAGATTTTTGAAGATACATATGTTAAAATCGCTGTCCAATTTTTTTCATTGTCCTTGTTCTTTAATTTCATGTTTTGCTTTTATGTTGTATTCGTGTCCTTTTAATAATACGGATATTTCATTCGAGTAAAGTTTCAGAATTAGTTGTTGAGAATAAATATGTGTTATATCCAGTGCTGTAGAAATCCAGACTTCCAAGTCTCTTTCTATTCACGATCAATTTCAAGTACAGTGTCGCCTCAATTCGATAGAAACTGCCAGGTCCATCCACTCTGTCTGGATGAGACATAAGGCAGGTTTTTCTCGCGCTATGTGGTCAAAGAATGGAACTCCATATGTTAAATGTTATTCTTCTGATCAGTAACGAACCTATTCCCGCACACCTGCTTCAACCGTTTTCCCGGGTAGGCATACAACAAATCCGCTGATCGACAGGAAGACAGCCGGGATACCAGATTGCAAATCTGACCCACATAACGACAGGAATGAATCATTCATGAAACATGGCCGCTTTTATGATACCATCATTTGACGGGTAATACACATAGAGCCGAAATTCCGCATACTTCGACAATGATCGAACATGATGTAAGCAAGAAACGAGATTGAATCCAATTTATCTCCCGTTTGATGTACAGCCTGGCGTCTCGCCATTTTCTGAGAGTATCGGGGCGTTAAATCATGTCGATAACGCATTATCTAAAGAGTGGTTATTCGAAAGTCACTACGGGGATGGGTGAACTCCATCAGATTGTTGGATAGATTCGGAAGCCGTCGAACAGCCAGTAAACAACTGAGGTGGAAACTATTGTGTTGCGTGATCGCACACAGGAAGGACCACCACTTTCTGGAGGAAAATGGGGGTGGAAGGGGCGGTTTGATATTATGTTTATCGGGGGCTGTAATTTTTCACATGGTGGTTTTTCAGATGAACCCAACCTAGATTGAAAATTTAGATCTGCAACATACTATCACTTCTTGACAGCTTCATAAGCACATTCACGTTAAAACGTTTTCAGTGGAAATAATATCTCAATCTCATAATAAAATATATGTTAGGCCCGAAGACCGAAAACGCTCAGTGGCCGGAAAAAATGCCCACATCGCGTTCTGGCTGTCTTCGAATGCACAGAACGCGTTTCGGTTGTTTTTAAACGCTCGCAACGCGTTCTGGTAATTGTTTAACAGCCGGAACGCGTTTGTCTAACGGCAATTGGTTCAAATGTAAGACCCTGTAGTTTTTTACATTTTCAGAATAATAAAAATAAGTTGTTTCCGAACATGTTTGGTACTTGTGGTCCAGCATTTCTTTATGAGCACTGAGCACATACAAAACTATTGTATATTTGTCGACCCTGTACCTATTGGAATCAACATGTGATACATTTTTGGAATCAGCTCAGCTAGAGTAATCCGGAAATGGAGACAAAATAGTTCAATTTAAAAAAAATGACGGTGATGTCATTACTCGAAAATAATTCACGCTGTATATTAGATTATTATTTTAAAATAAGGTAAATTAAAATAAAAATCGATGTGTTTCAGGATTATTTCTCAAAATGGTCTGATTAGCTAAAAATGAATTTGTTCCATACTTTACGGATACAATTTAAATGTACTATGTAATTCGAAATGTCATTCAAACAGTTCTTGTAAAAATAAGTAACGTACCTATTTAAAGTACACAAAAGTTCGGAAAAACCCGTCGTTTGTATTTAATTGTAGTTTTCAATAATTGAATTGTTTCTAATAAAGTAATTAAAAGATTTATAAATTCAAGTTTGTTTTGTTCTCCACAATAAGTTGGATTTGTAGAAAATAAATTGAAATTCATTTGTTCAATAAAGAACTTTTCGCCCTTTCATTCATGCATTTATATATTTTATTCTCGACAATATAAGTTTATTAGTGTAACTTTCTTCCTAGAACTGAAAAACAATTATAAGAAATTTAATATTGTTGAAATGATTCGGCAAGAAAAACCGAACCCATCTTTGGTATCCAATTGTAGTTGTCAATAATTGAATTGTATTTCAATTTTGTTTTATGAGGGACAATATGAATTTTATCCTTCGCAGGTATAAAGCGGCAAATAATACAAGTCGAACATTAAGAACGCGTTGTGAGCGTTGAACAATTGACAAAACGCGTTCCGGCTGTTTAACAATTACCAGAAAGCGTTGCGAGCGTCTAAAAACAGCTAAAACGCGTTCTGTGCGGCCGGAGGCAGCCAGAACGCGATGTGGTCGTTTTTTCCGGCCACTGAGCGTTTTCGCTCTTCGGGCCTAACATATATACAACTTCTACAGCCTTGCAGAGGCGTATTCTTTTCGTCAAAATGATAGTTTTTCCCCTTAACAATATGTTCGACGACGCTACGATTTTGAGCTATAGCTTACGAAAGTTGAAAAATGTTCTAAATACATCATGATCAATGTATTAAAAAGCTATGAATCGCTGAAGCAGGTTGATCGATCTGAAGTGAGGATCGCCTATTCAACCGTTGGTATCGTAGGGTTGCATAACTGCACTTTAATTTTGAACTGGCTCATCATACTTTACACTTAAAGGATTCGCCTGACAAAAATTTTGAATTATTACTCTTCTGTTCAGTAGCAGCGTACTTTCAGAAAATTCAGATTTGCAAAAATTCATATAGTTATAAAATTTAGCCTCCGCATTCAGCGCCCCCTCAAGTCGATAGAATTTCTTGGACCTCAAGGCAAAAAACATATCTAAAAACCTCGAGGCTCAAATTTTATCAGTTTTAGGAAGTTTTAAGACATCCGACTTTCTTAAACAAAAAATTTGTGCATATATTACTGATATCGTTTGTATACTTTACATTGGGATAAATAAAGCTGAATAATTGTTACTGATATCTTACATATTCTCAAATTTTACTATCAATTTCATTCGGCAAGCGTATAAATTTATCAAAAATTCATTGTTTCAGGAGTTCATGAACAATGGACATAAAGAGATTATTCTGATGATGACAGAGCTCATAAAACAAACTAGCAGCAAATCCCTCTCGGCTGAGTTGACTGAAACGTTTTATAGCAGATCGTGTGAGATACGAATCTCCAGACCCTCTCGTCACATATAGAAAAGTAATTTCCTCGTCCCCGAAACCAGCGACGCCCCCCAAATCTCAGAGTGTCATCGTTAAATCCCCTACTTGGCTGATTTCGGCGATTTTCTGAACTGCACGTGTCCTCGTACCACAATAGTCCCTCCGTACGAAACCAGTCGTTCAGCCACCATGAAATGATTCACCATCAGTTCCAACCGCCAGCGTCCATGTTTAATTAGATTAGTTCGAAAGTTGTTTGCTTTTTAGGGAAATTTATCGGCGCGTCGTTGGCAACCCTGAAATCGTCGTTTTCGTGTCCGACCCTTCGTCGTCTTTCCGAAGACAGGCGGAACGTCCGGAAGTGTAGGATTGGTTTTTCCGCTGTTTCATCCATGCCTCTGGAAATCTGCCCCAGCAGGTCGTCGAGGATTTGGAGGATTTGTCTTGTGCGTTGTTGAGATTATTGCAAGTTTCCGGGCGTCGGGAAATCTGAATCGCCCATATTCTTTCTGGCATTGGATATGTGGTGCATTCATGAATTATTGACATCGAAGCAGACCTTGAAAGATCTGTATATTCTATGAATCTAATTTCGAAATTCCTTCACTATTCGATGTTCCGGGCCTAACTACTATATTACGTCAATATTGAAGTAGCCATGTGATTATTCGAAAGCGTCAACCTTGAAAAGATTACTGTCAAATTTAATAACCTTTATGGTGGGTTTCATAAAGCGTTGATTGGTCGATCAAGTGCTTGATCGGCAATCAGGCATTCTAAGCCCCATTTCACAATTTGATTGTCGATCAACGATTTGACGGTCCGATCAAGTATTCGACAATCAATATCTTGTGATCGTCAATCAACTCTGTTTGATTGCCGATCAAGCGGATATGGGTTTCATAAAATATTTAGACGATTGATCAACCTTGAAAGAGGATGTTGCTCTACAATCAAGCTGATTGGAAGAATTGGGTGATCACGAGAATCTAAAATAGTATTTTCCTGATATTATTTATTAAAAATCGAAATAACATACAATAGTTTTCTCTATATTACACAGTTTCTTCCTTTTTCTACAGTGAAAACCTAATATTAATGAGCGATTCAAGAGCAATATGACTTCTGCTTCAACATCATTTTATGTATTATGGCATAAAAATGTAAATACGGAGAAATAAGATCCTTCTAAGTAATTTTTGGAAACTCCAAATTTTATTTATTGGTTTTAATATTTTCTAATTGCGTCCTGAAATAGAGAAGGGAAAATAATTAGATATATTAGATGCCTAACAAGCAACTTTAGATGAGTAGACAGATTTTATTTACTACTGAAAAGTCCAACGTCTATACTTTTAATTTTTGTCCTTGCCACTTGTTATTTATTGCATACTAGTGGAATGAAAATATCGAATCAACAATAAAAGCTTCTTTAATGTCACTGCACTTCGAATAAAACTCACTTCTGGACTCGGAAGGTATCATGACATATGCTTATGGAACATTTCTGTGTTCTCGATGATCTACACTTCGGAAAATCGATGTTGTCAGATTGTATTCTCCAATCAACTAACGGAAGTTTTGATTCCACAATAAAGCTTTATGAAACTCTATACTGGTTGATCAGACCGTCAAATTTAAAAGAAGAATCAACAATCTATTAGTTTATTATTCATCAAGTTACACTGGTTTAAGTGATGCTATTTTTATGAATTTTGAAAACGTAGGATTTAAAACATGATGGGAAAAACAGCGGTGAAGCCCAAGCTTGGTGCGGCTTCAACCACATCGAACACGACTATTAAGCAATGGTTTGCCGATTTAAAAGGTAACGGTAAGGACAACGATGACGCTGAATACCTTGGTCGACAAACTAACGCATAAAAAACGCATAGCATTGAATCTTCAAAATCATCATGAGCAATCGCAAAATGAAGTCGAACTTCTAGGTATGGGAGAGTTTCCAAATGGGGACCACGTTTGGAGATGTTGACGCGAAGTGAGTTGGAATTTTTGAATCCGTACATCACAATGTATGAAAAATCAACTCACCATTGCACTACGGCAGTCTGCTGAGAAATATGCAGACAGATAACACCAGAATTTTATTCATTGACTACTCAAAACATTTAAAAGCAATCAGCAGTGACTTTCATATCGATGATTTGGATCGTTTAAAGGCCGAAATTGGTGCTCATACACCTAAACAGTGCACCATGTCACAATTCAATAAAAACCCGTATGTCATTGACGTGCTTCGAAGCACCGCGATCGTATTTTTGGAGCATTTCTTTCGACCAATCGACACAACCTTTTTTTTGAGCTATTGACAAATTGTGTGCGATCCAACGCGAACAAATATTTTTGACGGTCAAATGTTCATTCAATATGGAAAATATGCTGATCCCACTAATACCTAAGGTTATCTCAATCTCACGATAGTTTACATGACGATCTTGCAATATCAGTTGGCGCACAGCATCAATAGTTTCGAACAACAACTGATTTTGGACGATCTTCACGAAAGTAATCTTGGAGTGAACTACGATCTCGGTTGAATTCCCCATTCCATCGATAAATATTGTTCCTTGATGGAGCTTCATCGCCGAAAATTGAATTGAGTTAATCGATATACCGTTTTAGTTTTGTCCAATACCGAAATATACAAGGCTTCGACATAATGTACCTACATGCGTTAATTAATTGTTACATGTATGAAAACTCTTATTGCAACCTAAACAATTTGTCTGCCAGAATAATTCTGCGGAAAATACCATGAATCAATGATTTTATTCATCAATAATTAAATTTGCATCATCATTTTCAGTATCTGCCTAATATTAGCATATTCAACATTCCCTGTATAATATAGTTCTTTAATTTCTGCCTGTTTGTTCCAGTAGAAGAGCCTTCTATCGTTTTGCCCAAATGTCTGTAATTTCACAACTTCGATACGAAAATAGTCTCAATTGATAGGGTTCGACTTCCTCATAAGGAATCCGTGGTCCAACTTGAGTAGGTCGGTTACACTCATCCTCATATTTTGAGTTATAAGAATATTGAAGGAAGAGTGCGATATAATTCAAAAGTATACAACTGTTCATAAATCTTATGACCGGATATTTTTGAAAGGATTGAAGCATTTTTTATGTGTTCTACTGGTGTTCTTTCTGTGAAGCCTGAAATATAGAGAGCAATTCTCGTATCTGAGAATTCCATCATGAGCGGACTATAGTATCAAATAGAAAAATTTTGTTATGTATCACAGAAAATTCGTCTTATAGGATATGCAGCTTCTTATGAAAGAAGCTTCACAGGATGGCCAGATTACTCATTGATCGCGTTCCGCCACAATTTTGTTACAATTGGTAGGGATAACAAAAGGTCGATTCATGTGCCTACTGTCACCAACGTTAACGCAAAGCAATATCTTAAAATCAATTACCCATTGAGAAACTAGCACGTCATGGTGTGCACCGCAGGGTGTCACGGTTTCTGTCTATTGAGGGTGTGGTGGTGTGATAGGACCCAGTACACCGTAAGTGGACCACTCCTTCTGAACGCTCCACTGGTGTTCTACAGGGCTTCCCACGAAAACACAATTGACTTAAACCCACAAGACATTCGATAAGAGGATGTTAAGTAGTTTGAATGAATATAGAATTTCCGTTGTGTCTTTCATAGAAGATAATGGATGCATGTGATTGACCCATCAATTTTAAATGAAACAGATACAGTTATTCGAGAACGATTTACTGAGTTGACTTATGCATCCGTGACTTCTATCCCTGGATGAAATATAACTGGTTATTCAAAATCCGAGTTACATTATACATCCATAAACAAATCCCCTGCCTTAGTAGGAATTCAGATTTAAGTCGTTTACGATGGAGCAATGTCCGGATAACATTTTTCAATGCAATCTAGGATTTGATCGGTGTTTTTTCATCTAAAAGCAATTGTTTGCATCGTTTTTAAAAATCACAAGACTAGCGTCACTTAACGCACTCTAACTCGATAAATAATACACCAATCATCATGAAATTTCAGCAGGGATCTTCTGAAGATTGGTACTCCAGAAAAATTACATGGATATTCTGTCAATTGTACCATCTGGTAGTTAGGTTCAGCACTTAGTGACCCGACACATCTAACAAAGTTCAGTCTAATATTATTTATTTCATGACACTTGGGATCATGGTATGAATAAATGCCAATAAATAGACAGAAAAATGGCATTCTGCACATTGAAATCAACAATTGAAAAACTGTTGTTTTGAAGATTTACATTCTTTCTTGGTAAATCGATCTGATGAATTTGTCGATCTTCCATCGGCGATGTCCCAAAGCTCGTGCAGCTGTCAAGAATATTTCTAAAGTGCTTGTTAATTTGATTGCAGTTGATGGATGAATGAAATCCATTTACATAAACACAAAAGCCATTCGTAATCGACGGAGGTACAGACTTGGCACCAATCAACTGGTGTTTACATCAGAAACAGGGGGAGCATTCTCGATTTTTCATACCCCCAATCGTTCGAAGGAAGAAATAATCCTCGGGGCTGAATGCGATTAATTTTCATGCTGAGATACGCGACAAAGGATTATTTCCAATATCATACAGGGTGTCACATTGGAGTATCGACAAATCTTTCTTTTGATGAAGAAAATTTTGGTTTGAAATAGTTGTCAGAATAAACTTGTGATACCAAATGAAAAAGAGAATAGTGAACAGAAAAAGGCCATCCAGAATATGCATATGTACGAAGTTTGTTCAACATAATATCTTGTATTTCTCATGATTATTCAGATGAAAACAAGATACCTCTGTTCTGTTGGCATTGGGAGATAATCTCGGGTAAGCAATAGAAATATTATCAGCATAACTAATTTCTGAGATCATGTCGTGGATAAATTACCGAGATATAAATTGAAAAGTGAAGGAGCTAGAACTGATCCTTGTGGAAGACCGTTTTTCAATGTCTTGAAATTGCTACTTTAATTGTCAACAAAAACACGAACTTTCTATCAGATAACATTTTTGAATAATCTTACCATTTTTCCACACTTCAGATGGATATAGAGATTGAAAATTAATCCTTCTTTCCATACAGTGTCATATGCCGATGATAAATCGGCATATGACAATCAGCTCCTGTTCTCAACCTATTAATGAAGTCTGATTCTATCAAAGTTGTGAGGCTGAGAACCTGATCTGAACAATTTCTATTTTTCCTAAAGCCTCCCTGGATTTTGTAGAGCATTCTCTATAGAAGGTTCTTAATTCTAAAAAGAATTATCCTTTCTGATATCTTGAAAGGAACACTCAATGAGCTGATTGGTCGATAACTATAAGGATCACAAGGATTTCTTCCTCTTTTCAAAATACCTTTTACTTTATCCTTACAGAATTCGGAAAGAAAGTTTCCTGAATTCAAATTATTGTTATAGAAAGACAATAACCAAGATAAGACCTTTTTTCCTAAATGTTTGAGGAATTCAGGATAAATTCCGTCAAAACCTGCTGCTTTCCGAGATTTGGTAGACGTAATTCAATACCGGTGATCGATTGTGCCACACCTTGATGCATGTTTTTTTATACTGATTTCAGCACAGTAATTGTTTTTTTCATTTTATGCATTAGTTCTCGAAATATTCATGCGTTAGTTAATTTTATCATTTAAATTAATTTTTTGAAATTGCAAAACATCTACCACTGGGCAAATGAAATCATTCCGTACGTGTTAATGCTACTAGGGTCAGATGTTCTACTTGCTGTTTTATTCACTGAAATCATTCTCCAACTGTACGGTATCAGATCACATCACATCAATTAATTAAGTATTTAAATTGTTCACCATTAGCTTCCATACAATGAAATGAGTTTTGTTCGAAACGATGGCGCACATTTTGCAGCATTTCTGGAGTGATTTGACGACATTCGTTCACTATACGTCTTCTTAAATCTTCTATGGAATAGGGCTTTGTAGAGTAAATTTTACTCTTCAAGTGGCCCCAAAGAAAGAAATCTAGTGGTGACAGATCTGGCGATCCGGCTCACCATTCAGTGGGACCCCTTCTTCCAATCCAGCGATTTAGAAATCTTTGATCCAGATATTCTCGAACTGGTAAGGCGTAGTGTGGAGGAGCTCCATCCTGCTGAAACACAATCTGATCTTCCACATAATTTCCAGCATTGTTTTCAATAATTTCCGTCAAAATTGGATCAATGTGTCATGGTTGTTTTGAAGCTCAAAATGTCGATTTTTCACAAAAAAACACTACAAGTGCCATGAAAACATCACTTCATTTTCAAATACTTAGTTAAGAATAAGTCGAGAACTACTGCATAAAATGAAAAAACAATTACTCTGCTGAAATCAGTATAAAAATACCTTTCAAATGAGGTATCACTCACCCCATCCTCCCTATTCAAAATTTGGGGGTGAGGGTTGTAGTAGCAAGGATTGAAGCGCTATGCATCCGTAACTCACATATTAAGTTGTCCCCCTCGAAACAGAAATCGACCTGGCCACCCTGTATACATACATACATTTCTTTTATTGGTGGTAGCAGGATCAATGAAACGGGAAAATGAAAACTATGTCAGTTCGCCGACGTTTCGGAAATATATTTTTCCATCTTCAGGGCTAGACTAAACAATTGTTTCCTCTCATTATCCTCTATATAAATAATACAGTTTACAGATCTCAGGTATGTATTTTTCATGGAAGAAATTATCTGACCGCAACGAAAATAAACAAACTTTGTTTATTTCTTTTATTGTTTATTAGAGTTTATAATATTGTAGAGGACTGTTCTTTCGGTGTATTTTATCCAGATTTTCAGCTTGTATCTAAATTGATAACAATTTTGGATATTCCTTATATTTTCAGGTAAAATGCTGAATATTCTTGGAGCCAAGTATTGGTTGCATCTTTGGACTATTGTCTTTTCAGCTCTGGTAGTTTCAAATACAAGTACGGAAATTTTGGTGTTTCGAAAGCACGAAATGTCAATTATTCGCAGAAAATTAATTTAAGTGATAAAATCAACTAACGCATGAATATTTCGAGAACTAATGCATAAAATGAAATAACAATTACTGTGCTGAAATCAGTATTAAAATACCTTTGAATTGAGGTATCACTCATACCATCTTCCCTATTCAAAAATTGGGGGTGGGGGTTGTAGCAGCAAGGGTTGAAGCGCTATGCGTCCGTAACCTACATCTTAAGTTGTCCCCCTCGAAACAGAAATCGACCTATCCGAGCATTTCTATCGAAAAAATTTATTTCGTCTGTAATCTCGTCTTCAAATGGCCACCCTGTATGTAAATAAAACATTTTGAATGAAGAAATTTCTCTACAATGCTTCACTGAATTTTTCATTCAGCTCTCTTCACTACTTAGTACTTTATAAGATGGCGCTTAGTCTTGTATTGGGAGTATCTCATCTTTACTTTACGTTTGTTAAGTTAGGACCGGCTTTCCATTCCATGAATGCTACCGCAAATTATGAAAGTTCGACATCTCCGATTTCATTCCAAATCTCGAGTGGATCAGAAGGAATCACCGCGATGCATAAATAACAAAAATTATCGACACGGATTCCGTGATACCGGAGTAATTCCGTGAACTGATCCGGGGGTTAAAGATTTCCCCGAGGACCTCATGTAGATTACAGATAGTGTTTCAAGTTAGGCGCAATTTCAAGTAAAATCCCCAGATCGCGGGTAATTCGCAATCGTGGAACCCGCATAATACGTCCGATATCCGAAATCCACTTTGCCGTATATCATTTGGGAATTATCCCCCTATAATGGGTACACATGTCGATGCCCGGTCAAAATGAAGAATGGCGGAAATTAATCTCGGATTCATGACCGTGTCGGATACAATGGCCGTTTTAACGCGGGCTAGTTCCACTTTCGATACTATTCGATCACAGATATTGAAAGTACGTCGGTAATGAAGTTTGGGATTTCATGGGAATTTATGTGATTCGGGTCCATTTGAAATGGGTCGATAGAGGCCTTGACTTTACTGGAAATGTTAGAATTACTAGAGACGGTTTAGGAAATTATAATTCTTCAAGCTAGGTTCCTAGCTTTATTACTAATTCTGTCGTAACTGATACTGTCAGTTGAAAGTTTTCCTGCAATTACAATGTTGCGTAGTAGCGCCCAGCAGGACAAAGTTTATCACTAATTCAAGACGAGGAACTGCAATTTCCCTGAATAAAATTTGATACCGATAGTTTCATGATACAGTCCGAGGAGTACGTTGATATTTACATTCTGTGCAACCTCAGACACTTTAAAACCCACAGACGGCGGTTGTAAAAGAATCTACATAAATATTCCCATAGCCCGTACTCTCAAAACGTATCGAAAAAATGTGGAAAAGTACTGACGTGGATCAAGAGCTCTAATGATCTTGTTCAAAAGTATTTTCCCCTACTTTTAAACAGTGCGATATAAAAGCAACGGAAATAGACAATATAAAATAATAAACGAACAAATATCTTTAATTAAAATAAGTCAAAATCACAGTTTTCCTTCAGTTTCATTGCAGTCATAATACGATTCCAATTCAAACTTTATTATAGAGGGTGAGTCTTTGACCACTGCATTAATTTCAATCATAGATTATTGACAACAAAGAAACATTTTCTCCCAAATTTGGACCCGTTCAAAAGATATACGATATAAAATTTCATGAAAAAATTGCATTTTCACGTGTAATATTCAAACGACAATATCCATTGAAATGATCTCTTGTAAAAGGTTTGTGATAACAGTCATGCACTAAACTGGACTGCTGAGGGGTATTTGCCCAATGTGAAAACTTAAAATGCTTTTAACTTTTTAACGCAGCTGAATATGGAAAAACGGTATGGGGAAAGTGTTTCTTTTGATCTCAAGAACCTATAGTTAAAATTAATGCAGTGGTCAAAGACTCACCCTGTATAATCTTACTAAATATCCTAACATAGGATTACGATATGTCATTCAATGGATCTTCAAACATTCCTATGATTATCTATATAGCAACAAAAAGCCTTCGACTGTGTCTGGCATATGGGATTGATTCGAAATGATCGAATCTATCTATCTCCGATCCTGTACAATTTATACCAATATGACTTATACGATAATAGAATCCCAGGAGGATATCACATAGACAGGAAAACATATATGTTGCAATTCGCGACGATACAGCATTCATAACCCATTCTAAAACAACATAATGTATCTAAAAACTACAACAACTCACAGACGTGACAGTTGCATGGAGGAGACGCTAGAGGACAAGCTAAAGCCCATCAAAGCTGATAATATCCAATCCTCAAACCAGGCCCCACTCTCCATACGCAGGGTGTCTGGCGAGGAATGGGACAACGTTTAGATGCTGATGAGGGATATCTCAAGAAGCGAGAAAATACCATTTGAAATCGTCTGAGGTTCATGGTTCCTGATATACAAGAAGTCTTAGAAAACATTTCGAAATTTCAAATAACTATAATTCTGGAAATAGTAGAGCTTATCTGACGATTTTTGGTATGAACAAAGATAGAATGAGTACAAATCTGTTTGAATGAAATACTCGAAATAAAATCAGATCCGGACTCAAAAATTCTGGTTTATCAGAAATTAGGAAAAAACAACACCCTGCATGTGGTTTTCAATTTTTTGACTTCAGATTCTGAGAGAGCAGGATAAATACTTTCAAACTCAATTGTCATCCCAAATGGCACAAATTGTGCCTGCTTTCTTTGGCCCTTCGAATATCGATCTTACGATTTTCGCTTCTTCCATATATGGTTACTTATAAGTAAAAAGAAAAAATTTAGAATGCACTGACGTGAGGTGAGATTACTTTGGCGCTCTTGTTAAGCTACTTGCGGATAAATATTCAAACCATAACAAATCTATAAGCACTCTGATCAGGTGAACAATCCTCTTTTCCCGTACTATGGGACAATGTGATGCAAATATGAACGCCTAATGAATGAACAAATCTATATCTCAAGTAAAAAACAACTACTCATAATTCTCCCCAAGGTTTGTTCGAAGCTATAATTCTCTTCCCCTAAAAACTTACGTCAGTGCTTTTCTGAATTTTGTCAACGTATATTATTTCGGCCACCGAGATTGAATTCTATCTCTATGATTTCCCGTTATAAAAAATTTGGATTAATATTACCCCAACTGACACTGATTAATGAGCCCGAAATTTGTCAATCGAATATCGATCTGTGATCGCCATCGTTCAAAAGAATATATATATCGTTCGAAGAAAATCACTGGGACTTCATGTAATTTCTCTTTTCTCTTGAGTAAATGAAAAAAATCATCATATCTTTAGATGGAAAAAAGCTAGGACAATGAAATTAGGGGACGAGTAAGATATCGATCCCCTTAATATATTAACGAATTCTTATTGAAATCCGAAAAATGACTTATGAGATATTGAGTATTAGAAAATTTTTTTTTGGAAATATTTTTAAAATTTTCTAGCGCGACGATCTCTGAGAAATTTTGCTAGCCGTTTTGTTTCAGCCTCCCTCAACAATATTTCAAGTATCAACTTGATCGGATGGATATTTTAGTAGTTATTGAGAAAAGAAAATTTCAGATGCTCATAACTACTGAACCATCCGACGGATTTAGCCCAATAACGAACTTGACCGAGATATTCGGACAATTAACCTATTCTGAAAAAATGAAAACTCTAGCTCATCTCGTTTGGATTCTAGAGAGGATACGGCCGGCCGGACTCAACATTCGCCACGGATTCTTCATCGAGGAGTCGAACCCAATCCATTGAGACCATTTTCTGTTCGATATTCCAAAATTACAGACATTTGGGCAAAATGATAGGCACTCTGTTCGGGTGAACAAGAGCGCCAAAAATAAAGGAATCAAAAATTTTATAAAAATTATGGAAAAAGTGATAAAACAGTTAACATTTGGAAAATTTCCTAAGTATTTCTAAAGTACTAATGGATGATTCAATAAAAACGAAATAAATGATTGATTCGTGAAATATTGTTCAAAATGAAAACCACAAATGCACAAATGCTATTCAAAATTTCGAACTTATTGGAAAACCGTTATGTTGATGAATAAGTACTCTTCAAGTTGACCAAAATACTGTTTTTTCCTGTCAGTGTCACAACTTTTTACGCGATCTATTAACTGTCAATATGTTGATATTTTTTCGGTCAAATTGAAGCTTAAATTCATTTCTGTTTCCTTTAGGGTAAGTTTCTCCTTCACTTCCGAACAAAAAACCGCAGTTTATCCGAAATTTCAATTTACTTTTCTTTCGTTCGAACCCCATAACTCATTTTCCTTTTCCAGTTGTCGGGAAATGTCTACCGACTGCCTCGAACCGTAGAAATTTCCCAATCTCCCCTCAACTATATGCAAAACTCGTATATACGAGAAAAATGTCGCAGCGGAATTCATATCAAATTCCAATTTTTTCCAGCGATATATCGACGGGAGCATTGTTCCCGAACTTCCCGAATAAATATACATCCAGCCGAACAGAAATCATGGCAGACTTGGCGTAATTTGCTTATTCTGGAATAAGGGACGTATCGAAGTTTTCCCTCGCGGTAACTTGTTTTAACAGTTGTTGATTCACATTTACAATACCGACGGGAATTTCCATCTCAGAATAAATTACGTTAAATACGGTATCGCGGAATTCATTTCGCCGGGAATAAATCCAATCCTGATGGGCGTAATAGCTCCGGTATTTCATCCAGACGGAAGCATGCGCCAGCCGTTTCAATTATGACATATCTTGTTTTCGTTCCGGAGCTGCACGATTTACTGGAAATGATCAACTTGCCGACAAAAAAACCGGTGCACGAGTTAATACATTTCATCCTACGATAACATTGAGTTAATTCTCCACAAGTTATCTGAAAATTTTGAAAAACATTGAAGAACGCAACAATGGGAGTGGTACGACCCTCCACGATTTCGACAACCAGAGGGCCTTAAAACGGCCGACTAATATTTCGAGTCTGAAGTCATTAAATGTTGATAGTCCATTGAAATGTTACATTTTTTAGGCTTTACCTTGCGTTTTTTAGAGGACGCAATTTTATTTTTTTGATGTATAGGGGGGGTCAGTGTAAAGCTAAAACCAAGTTTGTGGGGTCGCCACCCTTGTCCCACGGCCGCCATCTTGAAAATAGGGGTTGAAATGGTATTTACGATATATCTCTTCAACTATTTATTTTATAAAAAAAATTCATTAACATTTTTTGTTGCAAATTAAATTCTCTACAACTTTGCTCCAATAACTATTTGTCGTAGAACTATAAATTAAAAAGTTATAAGCGAAAATCTCCGGAAATTTGAGAAAAAAATTTATATTTTTCGATGTAACTTTTTTTATAATTTTACGAAAAAATGATGTCTGACCATTTTTGTACATCGTTTTTTGAGGAACAACTTTTATTCGCATCATTTTTTCATTTAGTCAATAGCTAAGGTTTTACAGCGCTCCGAAGTGAGTACTATTTTTCAGTACTCTTAACTATACCTATATTATACGTGTGTACCTATAACATGTCATCAGTTATTGTTTTTTTTTCTTTTTTTTTACTTTATTATTATAACTTTTTTTTAATTACAAATTTTGCAATATTATTAATAATTAATTATTGACTCTTTTCCCCACCACCCACGAGGTAGAGTCTAGAGGCGCGTTTTTTTTTACGTGGTATCCCCAATAGGCATAATCCACGGTGATTTTCTAAATTAGAATTACTCCGTCCTCAGTCGTTTCGATGGACCAGGCTGCGGCTCAGTATCTGATCGGCTTTCTGAATTAAATACCAGTGGGAGAACTGGAGAAGGAAGGGGTGTTAATATTGGCGGTTCATCATCAAAGTCATTTTCATTTATTAAATATGAGAGTTCCATTACGTTGCTGCAAGTCTCTCCAGAACAATGGAAGCACACTGCAGAACATTTCATTCCTGCTTTTCGGCATCCACACATCGCTCCACAGTTTCCTTTGCATTTGCAAAAGATCAGTTTTAGAAGCTCAGGGGGTGCTGGAGGTTTAGAGTTCTGCACTGGCATCAATAATTTTCCACATTTTTTCCAGCCCCAGTCTTCAGGATCATTATAATTACCAAGCCACGACTGGACCTGATGGTAGACTCGGAAAGTATGAAAGCGAGCTGTGTCTTGTGTTGGAGGAAGTGAGGATAAGTTAAAGGTACTTTTTGTCACTGCCTTGGCGAATTGTTTGTATCTTAGGCTGTCAAGAGAATCATCATCTTTATTACCACCGTATAAAGAGATAAAAAAACTTTCACCAATTACAGTGAGCAAAGCAAGGTCAACTCTCTTGTTGAGAAACAAAGCCGTTCCACTTGCAAACTCTAAATGTTTCTCTAGGGATTTCACAAATTTCATTTTACCGATATTGTAAGGAGCTGAAGTTGTGTCACTTCCGGAAAAAGCATGAAGAAACTGCAAGTTATTTGCAATGACATCTCCGTACATAAAACCTGATGCACTATATAATTGTTCTGCTGTTCGTCCTTTTGATGGTTTTAAAAAAAATACATTTGCTTGTTTTCTGCCAAGTGCTGTGAGCAATATCATTATGTCAATATCTTCAGCTACAATAGTAACGGTATTAAATAATGGAGATGCAGCAAGAGCAGTACGAACGATAAGAGCGTCTGCATCTGATTCAGCTTGGTCAACAGTCACTTCGGAGCGCTGTAAAACCTTAGCTATTGACTTAATGAAAAAATGATGCGAATAAAAGTTGTTCCTCAAAAAACGATGTACAAAAATGGTCAGACATCATTTTTTCGTAAAATGATAAAAAAAAAGTTACATCGAAAAATATAAATTTTTTTCTCAAATTTCCGGAGATTTTCGCTTATAACTTTTTTATTTAAAGTTCTACGACAAAAAGTTACTGGAGCAAAGTTGTAGAGAATTTAATTTGCAACAAAAAATGTTAATAAATTTTTTTATAAAATAAATAGTTTAAGAGATATATCGTAAATACCATTTCAACCCCTATTTTCAAGATGGCGGCCGTGAGACAAGGGTGGCGACCCCACAAACTTGGTTTTAGCTTTACACTGACCCCCCCTACACATCAAAAAAATAAAATTGCGTCCTCTAAAAAACGCAACCTAAAATGTAACTTTTCAATGGACTATGAATATATCACCGGATCAAAGAACCTGCAGGCTAATCTCGATCGGCTTCTAGAATGATCTGGAAAAAGAATTTGCTGAATATTAAATACGTTCAAGGTAGTGATAGATAGCGTTGGGTACCTCTTACAAGAGGTGGCTCATTTGTCCCGTACACGACGAGGAAATTTAAGAGCAGCTCATTTTTATACAATGTACCACCTCACTTCAAACGTCCCACTTCGCCTCGATGAGGACCAGGAAGCGATGGTGTCACGTGACAAATACAAAGAGGGAGAGGGCATAAGTCCTGGTCATCAATTTTTGTGTTAATACAACATTAGTATTGTGAATATATTAGATATTCATCAAAGGGATTTTTTAATAAGTGAGAAACGTTACAGTATAACCTAATCTCAAAAATGGATTTGAGTTTTGAAATGCAAACCGTTTTCTATATCATTCGAAACTACTTTTTAGGATACTGATATGAACAGTTTTTAAACAAAAAAAATAGAGAAGCGAGGTTCTTTGGAAATTTCGAAAATCATATAGGAATTATACTCATTACTGCTGACTTATTGGACGGAATTGGTCCAGTAACAAACTTGTCCTAGATATTTAAACAATTAACTTGGCAATGCACATTCTATATCTTTGTAAATAATTGTATTTTAATCGCCTAAAAGCTTCCCTGTTTTCTTTTATTTTGCGTTCGACTTCTGGCGATCTGTGGTGATTTCCGGTCAGGGTCGGATCCAGGAAAAGGAGCAATCTTACTCCGAATTTCATATCATTCAACATAGAATATTTTGAAAACGGTGCATTTTGGGAAGATGAATGTTGAGTAATAAATTATTCTGAAATGTTTAGGCATACAGAAGATGCTAGAATGTGTTTAGTTATTGCCTAGTCTATAATAAATTTTAACGATTTTGTGAGTAGATGATTCAATAACTCTAAGACCTCCTATGATAGAGAAAGAGTGTTTAATCTGATATGTGTGTTCAATTTGTTTGAAACTTCCTACAAAATTTGAATTTATTTGGGTTATTCATCACGGAAATATAAACAAAAAAAATTTTTTTGATGAAATTTCAACAGCCTGCATCTTTTGAATGTTTCATCATCACAAATCTTTAAGGTGATCTTAGGAGTTCATGCATAGATTTACATTTAATATTCTGGAATATAGATGCTTCAGCAAACATATAGATATACTCACATGAAATAATATTATGAATGAAAAACTATAATGTATTGTTAATGAGATTCGGATATGAATATGTTCATTCCGACGTATGGAATGTTTTTTATTCCATTAATTTCGGCTATACATAGGCCAATCGATGTAAAAACGAATTAAAGGAAATCGATTGAATGACATTTTACGTTTGAATTTCCCTCATCAGCCGAATGACTCACGGCATGTGTCCATTAGAATGTAGAATTCATATGATTCTTCCAATATTTGTTCCTACTAAGTACGTAGGCATGCTTGGTGTTTTTCTGTGTGTCAATTTACTGGAAATCATTATTTCTAACGAGCATTTTCTAACCTGAAAAACTCCTATTATGTTGATGATTGAGCAAGCATGAACTCACGAAATGAAACTATTTCCATTTTATCCGAATGATTAATGATCTAGAAAAAAACGAGGTAAAAATATATATTCAAATTTATTTACAAATCACCCCATCTGCGGCAATTTCATCGAGGCTTGTTTCTATTTATATCAACTCTTTGAGTATGCCAACATCGCCCTTTATAATTGAAAACAAGGTAATTCATCAATTGATGATGTCATCCCACATGTTGCCAATTAATTTTTAATACCCTCACATGTGGGGTTCCATTTGCAACTAACGAACCCCTGGTTGGTCATTCCCTTTTATTCCCGGTTGTATTCTAAAGGCCAGATTGAAATGTCCATTCTCATTTGGAGCTGTAGTGGAGGGATGTTCACCTGAAAATAGAGAATCATTAATTTTCAGCCATAGATATATTATACTGTTCATTTAACTTACTTTTTGCGCCAGATCAGTATGGCGTTCTCGAATAAGGACTTCGCATTTTTCAATTCAATTTCCAGCTGTTACTATCAATTGTTAATAATGATAATATTAAGAGAGTTTATTCGTTGAAAACGTCTGAATTCTAAGATAAACTGTCGAGTTATTTTAATGACAACTGAAACCTGTTTACTTCGGTAAACTGAAAATTTTCATTACGGTTAAATATAAGAACGAACATGCAAATTTATTAAAAATTTATTACAGAAACTTGAGATGCCAAGACGTGTTTGAGAGTGAATAGATAGATGATCGCGATGAAAAAACACATTAACAAATTCATCAAATCAAATTGTAAACCCATTGTTTTATTTCTTCGAATTTCAATCATTTTCTCCTTGCCATACCATCAATGTTTTAACAGAAAAAAATTAAATCTAAGCAGCTCCTGAATGATGGAGTTTTTTTGTTTGTAATTATTTAACGCAAGACGCCACCTAGTGCTCACAAGAAATACACATATCTTATAATATTCACCGAAAATAAAAACTCATACTCCCATAAAAATGGTATATTTTAAGAATAATGAAATGATTGGATATCAAAGTGGACCGTTGTTTCAATTACATTTTTTTTCAGGCTTGGTACTGCCAGCATCCAACAGACTCAGCTGTCGCAGCAGATGGGAACTGGAACGGGTTCAGTGGGTGGCGGAGGTACCCTTCAAAGTTCCCATCAGCAAGCACCTCTGGTCATGCCCGTCTTCCCTCTGAGGCCTGCTCCAACATCAGCATCAACTCACTATTCACCGTACTCCCCGTCCAGATTCCATATCGATAAACGATGTCAACACAGATGCACTTGGAAATGTCTCAGTATCGGACTTATATTGCTGGCCGTAGTTTTGACAGCCATGCTAGCCTACTTTGCTGGTAAGTTTTTCCAAGACTATGAAACACTGTAAATGATTGATACACCAAGTTAAGTCAATATTGCTCATTACTTTCCTTTGTCACTGAATACTGGGGTTAATGATAGTAGTAGCTGGTAAAACAAGCGATGCTTATGCAGAGCAGCCATTACCACTCGGCTCTCATGAACCGGTGCATTATCTTATAGAAGAGTTCCTTTGATATATTCACTGGTTGAGGTCATTACCTTTTCTTTTAACACTCCTCACACGGTGCAGGTTCGTCTCCTCACAACTCCAAAAACTGATTTGACGCATCGACGAGATGCTGTATCTGAAGCGGCGTTAGCATTCTCGACACTCAAGATGCATACCCATATGGTCATGAAGGATTCGCAAAACGTTGGTATCTGATACTCTTGTTTCTTTGTAACATTTTGAAATTACAATCCCAAAATTTATTTAGATTCTATCGTCTCTTGATCTATTTGAAAATAATTTATTTCAAATTAATTTGCTATACCATCTAATGTTGAATATTGTAATTTCCTGTGCATAAGGTATTATTCTTTATAGAAATCTGTTCATTAAAATTTTCGGTGGGGGTGTCTGGAATTGGATGTTGTTATCGCGAATTAATTCATTCCATCTTTGAAACTGATAGTATGCAGACATTATCTCTCGATTGAGAATTTGTTAATTCGCGTTTACATATTATCCAAGGAATTTTATAATATTCTTTTCGTGTATCCCTTTCTAGAAGGTGAGTTCAAAATAATCAAGCGAATTGTTTTGCTGATTTAAGTATATTTTTTAGGAATTCCTGTATTATCGTATTGTTAGATTCTTAAATTCTCGTCTTCTTAAGTTCTTCGTTTCATATAATCTCAGATTTCTCGACTCTTCGATTCAACAACCACTCCAGACGCTGTCACCGAAGTTTTCTCAACAACTAACATCATTTGAAGAAAAGTGAGTACCTATATGTTGGAGTCTATCGCCTTCCTGAATAAAGAGATTGTTCACCAGAGTGAGATTACTTCTTCAATTTCGTACACCGTCATCCTGAGATCACATTCGTATGTTTATTAGTTTTTATACGAATAGAACTAACTCAAAATTATGTCTAAACTAATTGGCGCCCATATTATCACACAAAGAAAAGATCACAAATTTTTATTTAATTCAAATGAACCTACGCCCATAAATGTTCTCCGGCCAACAGCTGCCGTACGCTTTGTGTCCTTCTTTTAACATCAAATTGTCAAGGAGAAAATTACGTGACATCTTTTCCAAACGGGTGCTATCTAGCATAACTTTTTCCACATTGTCTTCTGATGTGGTGGCCTCCACTGGCTTGCCTAAGTGGTGGTTGTTTTCAATGACTTCAAGCCACATTTGAAGAGACATTGCCATTTGTATATCTTTGATTTACAAGAGCACTATTCTCCATGAACAGAATCCATTTTCAAAATGGTCTGTGCGTTTTTCCCTGCTCGGTGAGGAATTTTATTACGCTGTTCAATTTTCTCCCTACTTTCCGTTTTCTTTCGGTTTGACTTGTTTATCGGAAGAGCACCCGGGAAGGAGTTTCGCTATAGCGCTGAAACTCCGCTTGTACATTAATTTGAGTCGTCAAGGAGCATGGCATTAAGCAAGTGCATCAATCCCCCCATTCCACAAACTTTTCGTATATCAGACGTCTACAGCATAAGCGGCTGAATCTGGATGTTGACATCGTAAAATCGAATAAAACAGAAGCATATGAGAGAAGTTCTAGCCAGCAGTGGACAGTATAAGTTAGAGGAGAAGAATATATGATAAAGAACATATACCATATAGATGTCACTACATCTAACTGACAGATCACACGAATCGGCCAACAAGAAATCGCAGTCGCTTGTGACACTTTTCGGGCTTCAATGCGTACTAAACTTTGTGAAAAGAAAAGGCGAATCCTTCTCTCAAGGGTATATTAATATATATTTGGAATTTACATAAAAAAAGTTGAGAGACAAAAAAAAATCAATGTGACAAGATTTGTTATCTAAACAATAAATAAATACAGTAAGAATGAGAACCAGTTCTCCTTCGAGTAGCTACAACTGGGGGAGATGTTTTCCTTGAGATAAAATCTCAGAGATCAGATCGATTGGTGGGCGACGTCCTCCATCCCTGAAAGAAACGTTCCGTTTGAAAAATCCCAGGAAAAGGTGGAATGAACTTCTGGGAAATCTCCGACGTCAGAGCGGAAACGAAGCAAATACTAAACAAGTTCACTAAATAAGTTTTAATCGAGTTCACCGAGTTCGACAGGCTCATCTGAATCGGAAGTTTTTCGCTCAAGCCAAGTCCCAACTACATATAAATTTTTCGGTATAGCTTCAGGATTCCCTACTTGAATATTTCATCGGATAGGAGAAAAAGCAGAAATCGAGGATTAGTGAGATTTTCCTGGATTAAACTTCTCGATCTGCTGAATACTTTATACGTTATTTTCTATTTTTCCGGAAATAGAAATGAACTGCTTCGTGTAGCCATATCAGTCAGTACCAGACGAGGTCTTGAACTTATACGGTGATAGGTTTTGTTTATTAAATCTGTTTAATCTGGTACCTGCGTCTTCAGTTTGATGTACTTCTTGATGCACGTGAGTTCGAAACTGCAGTCAATATCTCATTATAAAAATGTTGGTAGAAAATACATAGAGAGAAGAAACAACAATAGTTTTAACTGTATGGTCTATTTGCTTATGTAGACATCATTCAGTGAAATGGTTTTTTATCATTCATGTTGCATTACCTGAAAAGATATTCAGGTAGGATATGTCATATTCTCAGATATCAAAGAATGATCGCTGGCAAGGAATTTTTATCGAATGAATATCGCAAAAACTCGTGCCCACTAGAAGAAAACCGAATGAGATCTGATTGTCATTTGGGATTTGAGTCGAAAACCCATTCGATATCGCTAGGATTAGGTGATCTACTATTATATATATTTCCATGAAGTTAAGGAAACCTCAGAAAACTTAAGATATTTCAAGTCAAAAGAACCTCCTTCACAACGTGTTGACCACATAACATATTTTCCTAGGAAATGCCAAAAATGATTGTTAGTCCGATAGGTACTACGTTCGTTTTTTAGCCATTAAACCACAACGCGGAGGTATCAGGTTGAAACCTTTCACTACCAAAAACAATTATTACATTTTCCATCATTCATGAAGTATTGATGTTGATGAACATACTTATGAATTGAATGAGTTCAAAAACCAATTGAGGTTGTTTTGCAAGAACAATTCTTCAAGTAGTCTGCCTACCGACCAAACTCATGGAAAGGAAATCTACAGATTAAAAATTCATTGAATTATCAAGTTTCCCTGGTATAGACCGGAGCTCAATTTGGTAAATTGCGCCGGATTGAAACTTAGATCTTCAAATATTCATCGGCTCCTATCTGAAAGTAGTTGGACTTGAGCGATATCAACTTCGATTTTCAACGGAGGGAGAAGTATCCGGTAGAAAAACTTTTGCATCAGAAATTATGAGTTTGTTGCTTGATTCGGACATAGCATTTTTCAATTACAAGTTCTACCACTTCAAAAACAACACCCAATAAATTTCTGAGGTACGAGAAAATCGTTTTTTGCATTTTTTCGACTTCAACTAACTTCAGAGTCCATGCAAGTTTGCATTGCGAATCCAGTAGGTATTTTCGCAATGTATTGAGAAACTCAATACTCAATTATAGGAATTTCATCACAGAATTGAATCTTTTCACGGATACGAATGAGATTGAAGCTATTTCGAGTCGTGATTTAAATTTAATATGAATGCAGGTTTGTACCCGATCTGCCAACTGCTCGGGTGGAAATAGTAATGAAAAGAGGCGATAATCAGTTTTGATGCGGAGCCGCAAACGAGGTAAATTTAGAGTTTTCTCAATTCCACACAGTTCGCCATCTGTTCTGGGTTTATTTACGTCTTGATGAGATGGAAAAAGAGGAAAGGAAACAGCCGAATGGCTCGTTCCATTCATCAAGAGTTCACATCCTAGTCTGATCGTGACCGTTGCGGTAACACGGAGCAGTTTATTTCTATTTTTGGAGAAAAAGAAGATTACGTATTAAGTATTCAACAGATTGTGAAGTTCAACCATGGGCGATCTCGGTTATCCTCCTTTTTTGTCGTTACTGGGTTATCGCTTCTTAAAAAGGCATTGTCTCAACTTGAGGAATCTATATATATTCTTTTGAACTTTTAGCTCACAATATTTAGTTGGCAAACAATAAAACATATGAATCAGGGGTTGGTGAAGGCGTGTCATTCAATTCGGCGTATGACATTAGAGCCCAGGGAAAAAACCCTGGCTCTCCGCCTAAGTGTGAAAGTACAAAAAATAGCTGAAATATATTTGAGGGACTTCAAAAATGGTCTTCTATTGATGGAGACAGAGACTTGTTCAAGTTGCCCACATCGAATCTGGAAATAAAAAGACAAAAGTAGAAAAAAGCACTGAATAATAAAAATACGTATCATATTGGTTTGAAATTCATAACCCATTGCAAGAAAGAATCGGAAACATCATTAATAGCCTTAAAACCATCTTGAAATTTATATATGGGACAACTATTGATGAGATGAGGTATTGTTCTTCTGCTTCTCCACATTCACAACTTGCGCTTGGAACTGAGTTCCATCTGAAAAGCATGCTATTGGTATGACCATGACCTACCTGTTCTCAAACGATTAAAAACTGGCCAAATTTTTCTTGGAAGATCAAAACCAGGAATTTTTTCAGAAGAATCAGGAACGTGATTTTTATTGAACATTTCGTAAGAGTTCCACTCAGTTTTCCATAATTCTTTATCACTTATGTTCATATTGAAGAACGTATTATGCCATAATGGTTTACGTGACTTTAATAATGAAATAATTGGTAATAAATTGGAAAAAGAATGATATTTGTTTCAAGAATTCAGAGCTGCAGTCTGTCTGCGAATATGGGGAGGGACAATGTTGGATAAAACTGGTAACCAATGAACCGGTGTAGATCTTATGGCGCCAGTAATTATTCTCAAGGATGTATTCAATTGTGCATCGATTTTTTGTGTATGTGCACTATTAAACCAAACAGAGCAACAATACTGCAGAAAAGACTAGGGCTAGAGATGCTGTGAAGAGTGGAAGCATCAGCATCCCAAGATGATCCAGCTAATTTCTGAAGAATATCAATCCAAGTTTTCAGTTTTAGGCTCAAATCATTTAAATGAGCCTTGTATTTGAGAGATGAATCTAATTTAACTTTTAAGTATTTTAGATAGAAATTATGTTCGATAGGAGAATCATTGAAAGTTACAGCTAATTTCCTATATTTTTCATAATTTTTCAGATGGAAACAAGATACCTCTGTTTTGTTGGGATTTGGACATAATCGCCATTCAATCAAATAGTTCTTTAAAATTTCCAAATCAGATGACTGTATGTTTTCCAGATTATGGAAATCCGAATGAACATTTTCTATAGAAGATTCAATTTTAAAAAGAATTAGCCTTTCTAATATCTTGAAAGGAATACTCAATAAACTGATGGGTCGATAACTACTAGGATCACAGGGATTTTTTCCTCATTTCAAAATACCAATTACTTTAGCCTTACGAAATTCAGAAGGAAAGTTTCCTGAATTAAGAATATTGTTATAGAAAGACAATAACCAAGAAGAGGCCGTTTTTCCTAAATGTTTGATGAATTCTGGATAAATTCCGTCAAAACCTGCTGCTTTTCGAAATTTAGTAGATTTGATTGCAGCCCTCAATTCATCTATATTGAATGAATGTGACACATTTTCTAAAGTTGGAGCTGGTCTCCTGAATATGTGTAATTTTTTCTTCATATTTTGAGGAATCTATCCGATTCATTCGATTACTGTGGATATTCGATACTGACATTTTATTATTTTATTTTGTGAAAATCTCTATTTCACGAACAAAAAAACTGAATTTTTTCAAATTTGAAATCTTCTGCATTGCACGAAAATTTGGTAACGTTGACTTCTAGATTCTTCATTTAGGAAGGTGTTGCGTTGGTCTTTTACCTCCACGCAGACAATACGCGTCGATAGAATGGCTACTACTTTGAGAAAGAAATTAAGTTCCTTATATGAGAGTCCCTGAAAGAAGTTGGGAGAAAATCACTGCTGGAAAGAGCAGGTGCGCATTCCTGAAGTAAACCTTTCGATTGGTGAAATTCCGCAGGAGTGTTTACCATTACGAAATACACAGGTTCATCTATAATATAAAAATGAATCGCAAAATGTGTTGGTAAGCGCATAACTCAACAACGCCTGGACCAATTTGGCCAAATCTTTTTTTAAAATGTTCGTTGAAGTTCAAGGATGGTTTTTACGGCGAGAAAAATTAGAATTATTACTGGAAAAACCCTAAAATTAGCCCTTTTTTTCCCATACAAATGATTTGTAACTAAAACGTAGTCAATTTGAGCTTTATTGCTATGGTATAAAGTTCATATTAAATTACAAGCACTCACTGTTGTCTAAGCAATGTAGGTGTGTTCCTAACATCAAAGATCATATCTATGTTTGCAATTGCTTGAAAATGACGCTCATTGGGATCAACCTCTCAATGATGCTGTAATATCATCACACGCTCATCAAATATGAACATTGTTTTCTATAATCATATCTACATGCTTCCCATCAAACCCAATTGATTTATGGATCAAGTACAAAGATTATATGTGTGATGATATTTTGTATCAAATACGGAATAGAATGGGAAATCCAAATATACAAATTAGTGAAGAAATTTACAATGAAGCATTGATTTCAATTGAGGACATGTGCTTGATAATGTCAAACAAACTATTAAGTCAATTAGGCCTGACCGCACCCAATCGCCAATGCATGAAGCTTTTAACCAAGAGTTGCATCAAGAAAAACTGTATGATCTCAACGCTTTGAAAGAATTAATTCAAACAAATCTTCCACTGTTAAATGAACAACAGAAGTATGAATTTGAAACTCTTATGAAAGTAACAAATGATGCAACTGGAGGGATTTACTTCTTAGATGCACCTGGTGGTACAGGAAAAACTTTTTTGATTTCATTAATATTAGCAACAATTCGCTCACAAAATAAAATTGCACTTGCACTCGCTTCGTCGGGAATCGCAGCAACTTTGCTTGAAGGTGGTCGAACAGCCCATTCAGCTCTAAAATTGTCATTAAATATGCAAAGCAATGAAACTCCAACCTGCATCGTTTCGAAGAACTCTGCAATGGCAAAGGATTTGCAGCAATGTAAATTAATTGTTTGCGATGAATGCACGATGGCACATAAAAAATCTTTGGAGACTTTAGACAGAACCTTAAAAGATCTACGGAGCAATAATAACCGATTTGGTGGTGCAATAATGATTTTATTAGCAAGAGATTTTCGTCAAACATTGCCAGTGATTCCACGATCAACGCCAGCTGATGAACTCAATGCATGTCAATGCTTTCAACCGCGTCGTCTTCGCCCGCTGCGATCTAAAAGTCCTCCAATTTGTGGAAACATGTCAAAGTACTTCATTTAAGCAAGAAAATGCTTGTCGAGTTGCAAAATGACCGATCTGGAAACATATTCTCTAAACAACTCATTGACATTGGTAATGGCAAATTTCCTATAGACATGTTGACTGGCTCCATTAACTTTCCTCAAAGTTTTTGTCAGTTAACTCGATCAAAAGATGAACTTATTCAGAAGGTGTTTCCAGATGTTTCTCGAAATTACAGAAACCATGATTGGTTGAGCGAACGAGCTATACTGGCTGCAAAAAACATAGATGTAAATGAATTAAATTTCAAAATTCAAGAACAAATTACAGGCGAATTGAGGATATATAAATCAGTTGATTCGGCTACTAATCAAGATGATGTAGTCAACTATCCACCGGAATTTTTAAACTCGCTGGATTTTCCAGGATTGCCACCTCACAATCTTCAATTAAAGGTTGGATCGGTGGTTATAATGTTGTGAAATATCAACCAACCGCGTCTTTGCAACGGTACACGGTTAGCGATAAAAAAATTACTGAACAATATGATAGAAGCAACTATACTCAGAGGAAAGTATAAAGCAGAAGATGTTCTCATACCTCGCATCCCAATGATTCCGACTGATGTGCCATTTGAGTTTAAACGACTACAGTTTCCAGGGCGGCTTGCTTTTGCTATGACTATAAACAAGTCCCAGGGGCAATCATTAAGTGTTTGTGGTATTAATCTAGAAAACCCATGTTTCTCACATGGTCAATTGTATGTTGCCTGTTGCCGTGTTGGAAAACCATCAGATTTGTTTATCTATGCGCCAGGTGATCAAACAAAAAACATCGTATACCACAAAGCACTACAATGATAATAATAATAATTATGATTCACATGATTAACAATAAATATATCACTTACTTTTAAATCCTTATATATGTTTCATTTAATTATTTTTTATTCACAACGCCCTATCAC
Organism: Micraspis discolor; assembly: GCA_030674115.1. NCBI lineage: Eukaryota > Metazoa > Arthropoda > Insecta > Coleoptera > Coccinellidae > Micraspis > Micraspis discolor. The sequence goes on from JARTUT010000872.1 coordinate 4,954,874, forward strand.
CAGGGTGCCGGTTCTTCAGGAGAATTTTTTTAAATACGTGGGCACAAAAACTGCCACATTACAAATCTTTTTGACAGGACGAAGTCTGTCGGGTCAGCTAGTTGAAAATAAGAATGTAATGAAATTGTGCGTTATATCAATCGAAGTTTGTATTGATGTGTTAGTTAATTTCAGGAATTTTTGTATTATTTTCTTTTTTTCTATCAATCTGTATTAAGTTGTATTATATATTGTTATTATAATTATGTATTTATTTGGATTTGTGAAATTGGGTTTATCCCGTTAATAAATAAATAAATCCTTTCGAAAAACCTACGTATAACCTCAAAAATGTCAAGCTTTACGATAGAGCTGTCAGTTGGCAGATTGCAACACTAGGGTTGTCCAATCCCGAAATATAAATGGCAACCATCGTATAAAAGGTATAACTCCTTCGTAGTAGGATCAAGCCACTCAAAATAACTATCCTCCATAAAGAGGGTAATATAGTGAAACTACGAAATTAAAGACTGAAAAGTCTGGTCGTCTGGTTCCTGAATATACTGTCATTGCCACGAGCCAAAAGACAGTAGCATCAGTTCACATTGAAAAATTCAATTAATTCAACAATTAAATGAAACTAATTTCGCCAAATCAATGGAAATGCATAGGAAATGCTGAAACGATTCAACAGTTCAAAGAACATAATATTCAGTGATCATGGTTGACTATTCGACCTAAATAATATTGAGAGATTATACCATTTTCCATGTCAATCAACGGTTGGAGGAATAAATACAAAATTCGATTCCGACCAAATTCGTCAATATTTTCCACCAGTTAGTTATCACAATCAGTTTTAGATAAAAACGATTTTAACTTCGTTATCCTCTGCGTCCCAGCAAATTCAGATTTGTGCGTGACAGTGGATATTATATTCGACCTCGATTTTGGACAAAACATTCAGTATCAATCTTTCGCCCCCATGCGTGAGTTTTGAATAATGGCCATATACGATATAATATGTATTCTGTTCAGTTTTTTGCTTGAATATATCAAGCGGGATTCAATGTATTGTTTGGCTTTACATGCGAACATCACAGTGGCAGATTTCTGATTTTTAATTATAATGTGTCCTTGCTCTGGTTTCCTATTTCGTTATATTGAAGGGGTCACATAATGGTTACCTCGTTAACTGAAGGAAATCATATGGTATACAAATTCATCCATATCGATCAGAGCTACAGAAGCTGTAATACTGTTTCATTAGTCAGTGAAAACTTGAAGAATTAGTGTAAGGATACAATTATTCTTATCAATTAGTCCTGATTTAAGCCCAATTACATCTTCACCTGCAATCTTCGTTTCAAAGGTTGGCAATCATCGAATCCGAACCTCGGATAGCTAACTCGATGAGCAGTTCAATCAGTCCCTTTGGCTTCGCAGTCAGGAGCGTCAACTACTTCCGACGCCTCTTCTATCCCGAAGTTTTTTCTGCTCTGCCAAACGCAACAAGTCATATGTTCCTCTTGCATCATACAGCCGTGATATTGCAGTTTGAGTTATTTTACTGCTAACACCACTTTCCCCTTATACATTGTCGTTTGTGATACTGTGCATCCAACTCACCTTAAGAATCTTTGGGTACACCTGCATCTCAACCGCATATGGCTTGGGTACGCCCATCATTCTATCCCATGAGAAGTACGACAACACATAGCATGGTAAGAATCACACCTTCAAATCCAACGGGAGATCTTTACTGCATAATATTCGTCTGGTTTTCATGATAGTAGCTGCTCTATTCTTTTTCCGATCTGTTTCAAGCAGTCGAATTCATGATTTATAAGAGTGCCAAGGTAGTTATACTTCTCAACACTCTCGATTGTTGGATATCTCAGGACAAGATTTGTATTGGTTTGAAGATTCCTTGAAATTATCATCAACTGTGCCTATCAGATCATACCAACTTCACCAGATGAATTTCTCGATCACAAAATGAGACACTGTCGTCTGCATATCTAATATATTTTCCCAATTTTTATTCACTACAACCTGAAATAAATACTCTTTCATGAGTACCTGACGATAGATTCATTTTGAAAAACAAGAGTGCAAATCGAGAATAAAGATCAACCTCATTTACTGGTTCAGAACAAGTTTTTGGATAATGAAAATTAGTGGCAGTAAATATCACAATTGGAACTACAAATCGTAGGTTTTGGACACAGGAAGGGGCTTCTTTATAACCAATTCAGGTTCATGAAGGTATGCAATACCTGTTAGTCAGTATTTCTGTTCAGATTCTGATACAGAATGGATACAGTCTGTAAAAATACAGACTCTATTACGCAGATGGCACCCTCTTTGTTGCAGAATCTAAGGATGATCTGCAACGTCTGCTATGTACATTTAAAAACATCACATAAGGATACTATAAGAAAATTTCTATCGAGAAAAATGAGTGAATGACAGTATCAAGAAAAACTTAGAGCTACAAGCTGGAAAAAGACGTCATTGAACAAGTAATGTGCATTGATTGACTACTGCTGTGTGAAAAATATCCACGTGATGTGGGTTTCAAGCTAGTGATTCTACAAACGTTTTAATTCTTAAACGAGACGCTGAAATACGAAGTTATTTTCCATCCCGAAATATTGCGTCGACAGATCATCACTTGTTTCGGTCGAACGTCAATAATAAGTATGGAGGATCAGCCCTTCCACTCAATAAGTCATAAAGAATGGTTTTATTTGTAGATCTCTATAAAAGAGGAACCCATTCCTTGTAATATTGTTGAAGTACTGCCTTGAAGTTTGCGATGGGCAATACTTACAACCTTTATTTCACAATGATGTTCGTTTTTGTCGAAAAAATCATTGAAAAAGTTGATTCGCTGATTGCATATAACGATGAAAGTTTTTCACGTAAAGCTGCAACATAATCAATTGAAGATTATAGAATATAGGTACTGCAAATAGAATTAAGCTAGATATGAAAGCCGAATAGCTCGAACAGTAACAAGTGGGTAAGTTTTAGATGCAGAACCCTTTGTCAAACGAGTTTAATCAACAGTAAATAATGTAGATTACTTGAACTAAGATTTTATATGCATTTCGAATATTTGGCGCCCAACGTGGAGCCTCTTAGCTCGAACCGTAACAAGTGGGTAGGTTTTAGATGCATAACCCGTTGTCAAACAAGCATAATCAACAGTAAATAATGTAGAATACTTGAAATAAGGTTTTATATTGATTTCAAATAATTGGCGCCCGACGTGGAGCCTCTTAGCTGATTACCCTTCTGCCTGATCTACATTTTATTCCGGTCCCTTCCTGAATGTTGGATATAGCCATGACTCAGCTATTTTTGCACGATTCCCTTTCATATCCAGTTGTGAGTTTCCCCAAGAAATAGAACGTCTGCGACTACGCCATAAATCTGTATCCTCCACATCCGAAAATCTGCAAGACATATTGGAGGTCCCGTTGTGTACACGCGAGGACAGTTTCATGCCAGGAATTCACAATTCAGACGTGATATCATCATTCGGAAAGAAAGGGACATCGGAAAATATCGTCGGATGAATACTAAAGCGGTGCAAACGGTTTTCATTTAAATGCGAAAGTGGAACATTTGGACTTTTATAATAAATATATGCGGGATGGCGCATGTATAATGAATCTAGATGTATATTTATATATATCGTAATGCACGGGAAAATACATTTTACATGACGTGTTTTCGTCCAAAACGACGACGTCGAGATGCTTCCTTATTAGTATAGCGTGCTGTGTCACAAGCTTCCGGACTTTATGTACGACCGCACGTTCCTGAAATGTAGAAGACGGCGAAAAATATCGTGCGCCATTACTGGCAGGTTTTTAAAGCCGCAGAACGATACGGTTATTATCCAATTTCTGTAAAGGGTGATTGATGACGGCCACAATTTGTTGGGCGCTCTGATATGACGGAAAATTTGCCTACCTCATAACGGAAAATGTTATCTGAGGATATTATTCGTTGCTGGGGGTTTTCCTGTCTTGTTAGAACAATGATAACACGAAGATTTCGTATCTGCTAAAAGCTCAAATGATATACATTCAATACCCTTCTAAATTACTGGTGAATCTGGTCTTTGTAGAGTTTATTAAAGATGACAATAAAAATAATAACGCGGTGGCCAGGATAATTCATCAAGAGTTGGCTATGAAGCATCAAATTCTTCAAGTGAAGAAGATAACTTATTATCAGTAACTTGAGTGGTCCTAATATTCTGTTATCCTTGAACCCAAATAATGGATTTGGATCCACTTGAACCTGAACTTTATTGTTGGTCTTCTGTAGGCTCCACAACTACTTGAACCAGACTAATTAACGTGCATGGGCTCCACGAGTGTTTGAACTCCACTATGGGTCTTCTATGAGCTCCACATTGACTTGATCTCCATCATTAACTTTTTATAGACTCATACAGGCCTCATAAGAACTGAAATTCATCAAGAAAACGTTAAGGGGACTCCACAAGGACTTGAAATAGACTAATGTCCGCGGAAAGACTGGTACCCGACTCTACAAGGACTTAACTTCACTATGACCTTCATGCGGGCTCTGTTAAAAATAAGTGAGCGTAAGACTCATATTCTTCATATAAAACAAAAAATTAACGACCCCACAACATTTCACAGATATAGTGAATATTCGATACACTCCCAGATGTTCGGAGAATATTCTACACCAAGGTTATTCCAATTCACTACGGTATTGTCCACAAAAATTTTGCTGGTCTCAAGTGCCATCAGAGCGAAAAAACTTACCCTTGGGAGAGATACCATTATTGAATACACCAAGAAACTGGATATGTACAAAACTATTCGACTCCGATGATGAATTCCATTATTGAAGATGTTATCAGGGTTATAACGTAAATTCAGAAACATTCCAGGGGACGTATGCGGCAAAACATACATAATCGACTCAAATTTCCGATTTTTCCTCGTGCAATTACATCAAATTATTTGCCATTGGTCCTCCTTCGGGAGTGATATCAATTCTTGAAAAAGTACCACACTAAAATGATCATCTCGACATAAAATCAACTATGAAGGTCGACTATGAATCCTACCATTGAAAAAAAATGACTTTGAATCAGAAAAACTTCCACAAAATCTTAGTTCAATCACCTCCGCCCAAAATATCTTCTTCCGAGAAACAAAAGAGGTTATTCCCGCTACCGATAATTCTGTCATCCCCCGTCACAATTCTATGCTTCCGACAAGAAGTCAAACATGACTTCCACCCAACCGAGTTGCTGCTTTTATGCATCGACTCACATATTGCAACTGCGTGGAGGAATTTAACCCCTTTCCTGCAATGTTCCAATGACAGAACTCGCGTAACTTCATCTCGATCACAGAAACCAATGAATTTAATTCAAACACGTGACACTTTGTATTTGAGATAAATTTCTCCTATTTCATTAATTCCATTCCTTTTATTGTTACAGCCGTAAATTCCATGAAGCCGAACATGGATTCCTCGAATTGCATCCTTGTCCAAGATGTCAAGGACGTCACGCACGATCACATGACCCAAGGATCAGTTTCCACTCAGATGCCAACGGAGGGTAAGTTGATTCCAAACTGCCTCGATATGAGGTGAATGCCAATGTTTAAATCAATCGATGTTCGAGGAAAATATCAGAATGAAGGCTATAAACAGTTCTTCCTAAAAAAAATTCCTACTGAAATGAGAATATGATTCACAATCTATATTAAAAAAGTCGTGATGATTACGCTATTCATAACTCAAGAAAGGCTGAACTTATTTGACTGGAAACCAAAAGAAGGATGCAGGACATTTATTAATATTCGAAAAAATTTTAGAAAATGTAGAAACACGGCTATTGAAACTGTTCCAAAAAAACGAACACGGAGGTATAAATAGATCGCGAAATCATAAGGATTGTGAATAATGCAAGTACTTTGTAGAAATTCGGCAGCATAGCCATTAAGCATATTCGATGGTGAATAAATCCTAGCTGCTCTAAACCAAGATTGGGTAATTTTGTAATGTCACTTAATTCTGGAAGGAGGAAACTATGATATATTTTGTACGTGAATATTCTTGACTGTTCATAAATACTGTAGATGAACAGTTGGAATCCCTCGCCTCGAGTAGTTCCACCCACCGGGCGTTAAAACACGTTTTCAACACCTAAGAAATATTTCATTGGTAGAAATTAGCTGTTCACATAAAAATAACGATTACCAAGTAAATATTTCAATCAATCTAGTGATGGAGTTGTGTTTCTGTTCGTGAAATAAACAGTTCAACTAAAAATAAACATCCCGCATAACTTTGGATACGGACGATAAATTGCCGCAGTTAACGTGGAAACTTCAGGGTTTTAATAGCGGATACATTCATGATGCGTTTTACCTGTTGGAGGATATTTCAGTGTTGTAATGAGACTACTGTAAAGAAATGTGTTTCCAGCTGGCTTCATTCCCCTCATTTAATGAAAATAATTCTCGAGACCCTCCACAGAAGTAATCATTCTGGATTACATGAATGTGAGCTGTTATACAAGTATGTCGAAATCATATACAATTGTTTGATTCACTCTATTTGACTGCTGTAGTAGTGTAATACATTAATTAGAACAGTATTTTCTGAATTCGCCATTGAGATCCACTGCACACTGAAACAGCATATTTTCACCCTCATAGAAAATGTCCTATGAGGCATTGCAGGTTCAATGTACTGTCTAGCCCATTATGACGGTTTGCCAATTCCAGCACAATTGTTTTTTTACGTTGAGCATTCTGGAGCAGTTTCCAATTTGCAAATGGCTCAAATAACCAAGAAGATAATCTCTCGATCGACGAGAGTATTGAATACTTAAAGCTTCGGGTTCCCCAAATAATTTGATTAACTTTTTTCATTTCTTTCCCCCTGAAATCGAATTTTATTGAAATATCGATGAGAATTGATTCTATTTTATTCGCTTGATGAGAGGAAATGAGAAAAACCGCCAGAGACATTGATAATAAATGAGACAAACAGGACAGGAACCTGAAAAATTATATCATTTGCTCCTCGAGTATTCCTGAGTAGTTTCGGGACCTAAACTTCGAAGATAAGAGTGTTTGAAGAATGCATAGTACGCATTCGAGAGGGAATTCTTCATTCCGACTCAACCTGAGAGACACATTGTGCTACCCCTATGGTTTTCGTTGTCATTAGATCCATATCATATTTCCGCCCACTCAACACAAGGGTTAATGAGTCCTGGACCTAGGTAGAAAAACAACGTGATCTCAAACCCATCCACCAAGCGAAACGTTCCCTATGATTCTAATCTTGTGGATTCATTATTCATTTTACCTGACGATATAATTCTATCAAAATCAATTAAAGCATCAGTGTGAAGAAAAAAGTTGAGAAACTTCTATAAGTTTTCATCCCGCAGAGTTGCCTTCAGAATTTGATTCTGGATGAACCCTCCGCAGTGACATAGATCTTACTGCAATAATTTTTTGTTCTTCCCGAATCCCTTGTCTCAGCGGGTGGTTATTCTCCCTCTTTCATACAATTTCATCCGGACGACATTCCGGACAAATCAGAAGGGCATTTCAGCATCTTCCTTCGTCATTAACGTAGCGATTACGTTAACGCGCCCCGAACAAACTCCTGCTGATTCCTCAGCGCGCCGACTCTGTCTCTCTGCAGAAATGGATTCGAGGAAGTTGAAAATACTTTAAATCGCTCCCTAGATCGGGGGTCTGCGTGGATTGTCCCTTTTAATTAAAAGTTAAATGAATTTAGTGATGTGCAATTAGAATGTTTGACGCTGATAATTCATTACAGAGTCTGGTCCTTCGGACAAACAATCCGAGGAACATCTCGCGAGATTGCCTCTGAATGACTTATAAAAACATTTACACAAACATTCCTTCTCTTGATTAAATATCGGTTACATAATGTGCTTGTTGAATACTTTCGAGTAAGTAAAGTTCCTTTCGATTGAAAAGAAAGTTATTGTCTTACTGCTATTCAAGTCGCAACTCTTTGTTCAAGGAATAGTTCGAAAAGTTACCAATCTTGTAACTTCTCTAAGTTATTTCATGCAAGAGAAGAGGACAATATTTCATTATGAATATTCATTCCTGAAGGTTTGGTTTTGATATTATTTCACTTGATATTCTTCCTCATTCACGTTGATATTTCTTTTCCTCTTAACTTTTCTGGTTCAGCAAAAGCAGCAGGGTCAAACGTGTCTTTCATTTTTTTTAACTTATAATGATACTGTGAGCAATAAGCAAAGAATGTGGTCTTTTTGAGAAATTTTCCATAGGATTGACTCCTTACCACAGTGACTCAGATAGTGGTGCAGTATCTCTCCCAAAGTATTCAAAATTTATGTACAATAAGCCATCAAAGAAACCTGAGATGAGAATACAAGTTTAGATGAGATCTTAATAACCGGTGTTCAGTTCAGTTTCAGCTGACATTTGGTAATGGTAGTAAGTAATAGGACCTTGTCTGGTAGGACGCTCCCAGATTAGAAACTCGAAGTGGATGATATCGAACCCTTAGACTATTCTCGAGGTTTTCTCTGATTTGCAAGTATTTGATTTTCTAAATGTTTTAGAATATCATCTGGCTGCAATAAGACTTATTTTTATCATTCAAGTGCCAATATCCCATGAATGAAGTGCCTTGATACAAGAAAATCCCTTATGTATTCAAAATGATGTCCCTCTAAAATATTCATAGCTCACTTCAGCTCTTCGGATACATCACAAGACTCCATTAGTGATCGTGAATGACAGATTATACGAATAAAATTCATTGTCTCATTTCAGAGGGTGTTTTCTTGAGTTGCCTGACATTCTGATTGAAATTTCCAGTATCGGTTAATGAACCTGGATTTTATTATGCCTGAAGAAACTTATCTAATAGAATTATTCCTTTTTTTCAGAATCTCTACCAACGAGCACGGCAGAACATTTTAGTGCATCTACCCAATACAACTCGTTGCAACCACCACAGCAACGAAACAGCCAACCTCAAACTCAATGGCCTCCTCTTCCGCTGCTCGAAGAACGAGAACTGGATACCCTTCACATGGCCACTATACCACCCTACCAATTTTGGAACTCGGAATTCCGAAACAAACAACCGGCCTTCATCAGGTTCAACTTTACACTGCCCTGGGGTGCCAATTTCGCTGTTTACGGCAGGAGGAACGTCGCCCCAAGCGTGACGCAATACGATTTCGTAAAGTTCATAAAGGGAGGAAGAATCGATCATCGTTTGCGTAAGAGAGAGGCGGACGACTCTGGTGGTTTCAAGACTCCTTACGATACACGTAAAAGAAAGACGGACGTCTTGGATAGCATCTCTAGCTCATATGAAGGAACGAGAAAGATACTGGCGGATTCGGAGCCACCCAAGGGTCCGTTCTACGTTCCTCATAGTATTAAATGGAGCATAGATGATAGCGGCGCGACTGATCTACCACATCCTACTATAGAGTTGGGTGTGGATATCGATGAACACGTGATATCGAAGCGAGAAACTGAATTATCGGACTCGAATATGGTTAATATAAGTCTCTTGCAGTATCTGGATACTGGAAGGTGGTTCTTATCGGTTTATAACGATGAATTGCAAGCGCATACTGTGTCCATGATAATCTCAGAAGCGGAAGGTGTTAGTACCACATGTCCTAATGACTGTTCGGGTCGCGGTTCGTGCTATCTGGGAAAATGTGACTGTACTGATGGATTTCAAGGGATCGACTGTTCGAAAAGTAAGTACTACAATAAACTCTAATTTAGTGCATTCGTTCAAATGTGATTTCCTTCCGCAATATTGATAGTTTCATTATACGCCGATCCAATGGAAATTTGACAAATTATTCTTCATTCAACATCCATGGTGGATTATCACAAAATAAATGAGTGAATAATCCGATCCATTAGACAAATTTCACCTCTTTATTTTTGTTCATAGCTCGTACATATCGATCTTCCTGAAAAAGACACAAAAAGGGTAACAAATCCCATGTCTCTAATTTGTCAACTCGGCGTTGAAAGAGAACGTATGAATTAAACGATGACTCCCTGCAAGTGATCTCTAACAATCCATCAGCAGTAAAGGGTTGAAGTACAATTCTCTTCATTACTATCTCTATTGTTTCCGCAAACACCACCCCTTTCATCCCACATCATCCCACCTTTATCTCACTCATACAGGAACAATATAAAGATGAGAATGGGAGGAATCCCTTCGAACCCCTAGAGAAATTCGGAAGTAGCTCTCTCTATTAAATTTGGGATTCTGACTCCGATTTTGGACCTTCGAAAATGTGCTCGGTTCGATAGATAGGGATAGAACGTCTTGGCAGCTCTTTATATCAAAATACACATATCGACCTCCAAAATTATTGATATCGAAGGTGGCGTTGCGAGTTCAGTCGCAAGGTCAGTTACTGAAGAAAATGTTTGCCTTGAATTTTTGATATGTACAGTTTTTTATTATTGGTCTAAGGATTATGATCATTTCCGTATAGTTATCTTCACAACACGACTTTTTCATGAAATTCCTTCCTAAGTCCCGGTTCACAACCTTGACTACAGTTTTCCATAGAAAGTTTTAAAAGGACTATATTCATTGTAATTCTAATTACATGTCTCAATAGTATTTAGGCGATGGTTAGTCGATAATACTAATCTTTGCTTCACTACAATTTGAACTCCTTGCAATTACGTGCGTCTTCTTTTGAAACTGAATTAAATAATTCAATATTTTGTTTGACTCTGTCTGCCATACTCAATTAAAAATATACAGGGTGAGTCTTTCACCACTGCTTCAATTTTAATCATAGGTTCTTGAGATCAAAAGAAACACTTTTTTCCCAAACCGTTTTCCATATTCAGCTGCGTTAAAAAGTTATAAGCATTTTGAGTTTTCACATTGGGCAAATACCCCTCTGTAGTCCAGTTTAGTTTGAATGAAAATTACCTTCCACAGCATCCACTATTGAATCTAAATTGGTTGAACACATTATTTTCCCTCTAAGAAATGACTCACTCACTCATGTTCCATCAGATGATTATATAAATTTAATTCCTTTCAACTTCAAATATCTCAAAAGTGGTGGAATTTAGGAAAAAGGATGATGAACGATTTTATCTGTGAAAAAGACTAATGATTCTAGGAAGTACATGATACGGACCTATAGTTCAAATGATATTTGTTTTTCATGCAATTTAACCAATCTGTACAGTAGTAGTGAAAACCACAAAAGAAATAGAATAAATCTATTGATGCCAAAATATGCATGACTGATATCAAAAACCTTCTACAAGAGATCATTTCAATTGATATTGTCGTTTGAATATTACAGGTGAAAATGCAATTCTTTTATGAAATTTCAATACTTTATCTTCTGGACGGAGCCAAATTTGGAAAAATGTTATAGAAAGAAAATGTTTCTTTTGACGTCAAGAATCTATAGTTAAAATTAACGCAAGGGTCAAAGACTCACCCTGTATAGTTTCAGATATATGGCTTCTTTCATCACTTATTTAATAACTTCTATGAACCACTTGAAAGTCCTTTCCATTATTCATTATTGATGAAAATTTTACAATTTGATTTTCACGTCACTGAGCCTCTCCATATACAGGTGCGCCTAAAGTCAGTTCAACGTTCTGCATATAAGAAAAAAAAACAAAAATAATAACAACGAAATTTCATCAAATGCTTCGCAAACTTTGGTCAGAAATCTCCAATTGTTCGACAAAAGATTGTTCATGTTTTCCTCCGTCATAACGGTAGCTAGGTGACCTGAACGCGGCTCGTCGACTACGGTCCACTATTACGAATTTACGATACAGTTTATGCACATTTGTCTGTCTGGTGGGAACTTGCTAATTTGGAAAGCGCTGGCGAAATTCTTCGAAAATTTCAGCATATTCTCCTTCCATTCAGGTGAGAAATGAGGAAACCAACACGTTCTTCTCTCGTGTACTTTACAGGCGCAGCCATGGCAACGAACGCACTGTAAACGTACACAACAACACTATTACATGAGGACAACTTAACTCGCTACGTTTCAGCTGCCTCCTTCCGCCCTAGGTACGATACTGGCCGAGAATACGAGCATGCGTAAATACCAGGCAGTGTAAACTGACTTTTGCAGCACGCTGTATATTTCATGAATTAAATTAATATTTTAATTGCCTTCCAATGTTGTTCGACTTCTGATCACTAGTAGGATTTGATGTTTCAATGTAATAAATAAATGATATTAAATCGATACATCAACTGTTTTATCCATAACATAAATATGACCACGGATTTCAAAAAATTTCACCTTTACATATAATAATTGGTCATCATTATTTGGAAGCGATGTTTGTCATTGATTGAATGAATTCATTTTCGGAAAGACCAGAGGTCCAAATATTCATGTAATAAAAAATAACTATCAGTATCATCATGGCTTTTCAATTTGGTTGTATCGCATTTTCCGATGGGGACTTGACAACTCTGAATTGAACTTTTGATTAATCATCAACTGTCATTATCGATAATATTTTCATCATATCTCCCCAGTTTATGGGTGATTTTATAGAGGAACAGCCTAGTTGCATTCAAAAATTTCAAAACCATCAATTTTATTAGCAGGAAATTCCTGAAATGGGTATCGTGTAAAACCGGATTGAACATGTCATCTGAAATTACAACCAAAAGACAATTGGTCTTCGATCGTTAGACGTGAGAAGAGATAACCTAATTATTATGCTTGGAGTCAATCTGGAAAATGACCTCATAGACTGTGGGTATTTGTGAACAAAATAGACTTAAACAGCGTGTGGTTTTAACAGGATGGTACAATAAGCCATATAGCACACGTGATTTTTTGAAGAGTAAGTTTGATGAGCTAACTTTCCATAGAAATGGACCATTCCATCGGCCGCCTCGTTGGTTCGATTGAACGTCTCTAGACCTTTTTCTATGGATTACATCAAATATTCGGTCAACAAACTGACGACGTTGGAAGAGCTCCTAGCTTGTATTGAACACCAAATAGCAATTGTTACGACCAAAATGTGTGGCTGGAAATTGGTTATATGGAATCGACCGCTGCCAACTTGCTACCGGTGATCATATGAACATAGTCGAGTTCGATTCATGAATGGTTTAATGTACCTCAACTTGAGGAAAAAGATATCTCAACTGGTTTGCATTTTATTTTGAAAAAAGTTTGTCCTTATTAGAAAACATTTCATATGGAATCAGTCACTACATAATTTCTGAATATTCAAAAGCTAGTCAGTCCCCATTTCACCATAATGAGTTGGTAATAAACCTTTCCCATGGAGATGGCATCAACCGTCAACATTTCTTGAATAGACGAAATATTTCGATTAGTTTGAAAGTTTTTCAAATCATAACTGTCCAGTTCAAATTTTCAAATCCAGATAATTTTTCTCAAAATATTGTTATTTCAACTGAGCCCCAAATTGGGACATTGTTCAAATTATTGTATCACCCACATAAATCTGAAACTTTTTTGAAATTCAAAAATAATTTTCAAGTTTTATAATTCTCTTATTCCTAAAAGTTTTTCCACCTTCAGTTGGTTTTAATGGAATAATTTTTTCGAAGGAACAGCTTCTTGATGGTCCAGAACTCTGGAATTATTTTGGATTATTGGTGAGATTCTGCTCATTTTTTATGCAAGCTCTTATTTTCAGATCGTTTCCTTTCCATAATTCCCAGTAATATTTGGTTTCAAAGAAACTTGCAAATTCCTTGATGAAATTCTATCTCGTCCTCATTTTTTTTGCATGAGCAGGTAGATTGGTTTATAAAACATGTTCTGCGAGTTTTCCAAGAATTCCTACAGGATGGCAAAAGGGAGAAAGCCTGATACATCCTGAGCCAACATAAAACACGCGTTCAGACTTATTCAGAAGCCCCTAGAGAAATTTCGGGAAGGTACCCCATCATATTAAATTTGATCTTGTTGGCGATCTTCTCACTATTTCCATTCCATATCTGGCTCAGGAGAGATATACAAACAAACAAACGGAAGGCAAGACGAGGGGGTGCCCTTTATATCAAGCATCCCCAGCTAACCTCCGATACGGGCCAGTGCACCTTTTGGCGGACAAGACCACCACTGCTTTATTATTCCAAGAGGTTGGAGGGAAACTGGAAATCTTCGCTCCGTCGTGCAGGAAGATACCTCCCAGGAATATCATTAATATCAGACCGGAACACCCGGTTTCCAAATGGGGACGTGATAGGCAGCCATGTTTGAAGTTTTTGTTTCTGTAAGATTCGACAAATTGGATCAGAACGAAATTAGAAAACATGTGAAAAAGTACTGACTCGAGGTCAGGAGCTTTTGAGCGCTTGTTCTGAAGTATTTTTCCTTACTCTGGATAGCAACATTTATTGGATTTGGCTCATCTTGAAACAACCATACAGTCGACTGCTGTTTACTTTCGGGCTCATACGCATAAATCCACGATTCATCACCTGTCACGATGCCATAGACGTGCTTCGAAGTACCGTGATCGTATTTTTGGAACATTTCTTTCGACCAATCGACACGAACCTTTTTTTTGACGACAATCGATTGTGTGGGATCGAACGCGAACAAATTTTTCTGACGGTCAAATGTTCATGCACTATTGAAAGTTTACTTCAAACCATAATATACCATCTAACTAAATATCTTACACAAGATTAACATATGTTATTGAGTGAAACATCAAGCCAGATAATCAGACACTATTATGATTATCTATCGGGTTCCCCAAGGCAAAAAATTTCCAATTTTTTATATCAACATAAGGGTATGTGAGATTGAATTTTTAAATATTTTCAAATTTCCAGTTTTTCCAGATGTATGCAGATATGGCAACGATTTTGTGATTCCAAATAAAACACCCGGTATTTCTATTTTTTATGAATCTGAATAAAAAATTAAATTAATTTACTTTTTTGAGTTATAAATTACTTTCAGTTTGGAATTTGGGATGTCTTTAGACAATAGTTTGATCGACGTCACTGTTATACGGAGTTGTCAAAAAAATAACAATTTTTCAACTCACAAAATTTTGAAAAGTTTTTTTTCAGATTAGATCTAATGTATGTTTTTTCATTTGCAAAATGAGAACACATACTCTACAATTTTTCTGTACACATTCCTGTACCTATCTTGTTAGGAATGTTAATTATCTGCATTCATAGAATTTCATATTATTTCATACAAAAACTTGAAATACTTGTTATTTGATGTGTGATTTTGAATAATGGTCTGTTATGGATCGAAGGAGTCATAGATATTTGGGTTTATATACGGCATAGGGAGGAAAATGCATCTAAAAAGTGTGTGGTTTACATCATGAAAATGAAAAACATACTGGTTGTCTCATTAAAAAAAAATAAATCTTTCACAATTTTGTGAGTTGACTGATGGTAATTTTTTCTTGACCACTTTGTATAACTGACAACTAAGATTTGAAAACCGTGTCAAATAACAAACTATCATCCAAGGTCATGCCAAATTTCGATATTAAATTTCAAATATTGAACCAAATATAGTCATTTTCGTAATAAATTGATTAAAAATTTTGCAAAATAATGTTTTACTCAAAAACCGATAAAGATAGATGGGGAAATAAAGGTGAGTAAATTTGATTTTTGTGCTATTTAAAATAACAAAAGTGTTTCATAATTTCCATACATATACATAGCAATATTGGAAATTTAGGAGCGTTTCAGAAATGGACCTCACATAAACTTATATTGATCTACAAAATTCGAAATTCGAATGACCGATGTGTCATAAGATATTCATCCCGTTCAATACATCTAGAAATTGAAGTGGATTACGTCAGTTTCCAACTGGAATATGATATGTGACTGGTTCTTTTTCTATGCAAGCCTCGGCTTTACAGAATACACCCATCAGGAGTTATTATATTCCTGCTGTCAGGAGCAATTACAGTGGCAGGGCGCGATCGATAGCTGGCAAGCGGCAAGTTATTAATGGGGAAGTCTGTTTGTAGGCCGTAGCAGGACTTTCTTAATGGAATTGGAAAGAGGGGAGCGGGGCGGAAAGCGGAACAGCGAGAGATAAAGTAAATATCCGGGCCCTTCTCAGGGACACTCTACCGGAGTAATCGCATACCGCCAGGTGAGTCGGACCACAAAGCGAGCTATGACGCCTTGAACTTGCTACAGTTTATCTGGCAGGTTACGGACGGTATGTTCAGTGGTTGGAAGAGATTGAGGTTCGGGGTGGATCGAGGGCAACTCTAGTATTCTCTTCTTCGATCGAATTTTATCTGGAATATACTTCCGCTCGTTTTCTCGACATTTATAGATGAGTATTTTCATTCTGAGAGAATGCTGTACAATAGTCTGCTTCCCTGATTATACTCAAGCACTTTCGGTCATCTGTAATAGGGTTTCTTGAACTTCAAGATCTTTATTCGAAAGATCGCGAGGAATTTTGTTTCAACCCCATTCAAACATCTTCCAAGTTACAACTTGATCGAATGAAAATTTTAGGAGATATCCAAGAAACCAATTGCAAGATTTGAGGAATGTTATTTTAGTGGCAAATTGAATAATTCATAATCAACAACACTCCTCATTAAAATGATAGGTAGAGCTCGAGTATTTTATATAGATAGAGAGATAATGCAATATAAACTCAAAGTCGTCAGAAATTGAAAAAAATATATAATGTATACTTATGGTGACATCAATCTCAAACCACCAAGCAATACATCCAACCAGGTTTTACAGAGATTTTGAGAGTTGATCTGAAGATCTGTATAGATATCGAGAACAGGCAGGATCTAGATGATGACTACAGCTAGAACGAAGAGGTACCTTAAACTCGTAATGCCTGAGAATTCTAATCGTAATCACTTTGAATTGCATAGCAATGTTGTAAAATAGAACAGAGTGAAGAGAAATATGTAGGCTTCTATTGAAGGTGAAAAGAATGTGAGGAAATCCGTGTCTGAATATCATGAGGGGAGTTGATTTGAAAAATAAATGTATTGGATAATAAAGTCCACACTTAACTTGAGGTGGGCAAAAAATTAATATCCTTTCATATAAAATGAAACCTTTCAACAATTTCAAACAAGCACATAAATTTTCATCCCAAATCTTGCTCTTATCAATTTTGCAGCTATTCTAATGATAATAATAAATCTTTTTTTCAGGTATATGTCCAGTTTTGTGCTCAGGCCATGGCCAATACGGGGGCGGTCTTTGCCATTGCGAACAGGGCTGGAAAGGACCAGAATGCGACATTCCAGAGACGGATTGCAGGGTTGCAGATTGTACAGGACACGGTCAGTGTGTTAGGGGGTCCTGTCATTGCAGACCTGGTTGGAAAGGCGAAGCTTGCGATGAACCTGATTGTGAAGATCCTACTTGCTCTGAGCACGGTGCTTGCGTCCATGGTCAATGCTACTGCAAAGCTGGGTGGAAGGGACCTCAATGCGATGTCATAGACGAGCAAGTACACAAATGCTTGCCCACGTGTTCGGACCATGGTGTATACGATTTGGAAAGTGCAAAGTGCATATGTAATAGGCATTGGACTGGGCCGGATTGCTCTCAAGGTAAGACCATTTCAATATAGTTATTCAAACTTCTTTAGTTGAATAGACTAGCTGATTATTTTGATTTGAGGGGAAATGTTTTCCTGATAATACTATTGTTGCAGCTCTTTGCAATTTGGACTGTGGACCTCACGGCAGATGTGATTCCGGCAAATGCCGGTGTGAAGCTGGCTGGACCGGAACTAGATGCGACCAACTACCGTGTGATCCTAGATGTCAAGAACACGGCGGATGCAGAAATGGTACTTGTGTCTGCTCCCAAGGATGGAATGGACGGCATTGTACTCTCCGTAAGTTCGATAGCGGCGTTGCCAATAGTTGGTCGGAACTAACGGAACGGAAATTTTAAACCGTGACAACTCCCCCTTCCTTCCACAGGAGGTGAGCATAGGTCACCGACGACTCACATAAGAACCATATTGCGCACTCGCCAAACAAAACTCAACGCCAAGATGGCAAAACAATCAAAAAGTGAAAGATATCTAGTCACTGAGGGCGACTAGATACCGGCTTGTCCAGCTGGGTATAACGGAAAAACTACAAGAAGAAGAAGAAAGCAATCGATTCAACCAAAAACAAAACAATAAGCCAAAATGGTCGAAATGTCAAATTTTGAAACAAAGAAAAACTTAACCGGAATCCGAATCGAAGACCACGGTTAAGGTGCTGAACAAGGAGGACTTGCTTTATCGAAGGTCGCAACCTCCACGACCCCCATCACATCCTAGAGAGGTGATGTCCGAATCGGGAAACTCAAAATCGGGATAATAATTTACTCAAATATAGGCAACGTCAAAGCCGGAAATTCCAATGGTCCTCGTGGGTAAAGTGCGCTGCGACAATACACGACCACTGGTGTCACTAACTCGTCGGGAGTTTCTCGAAAAAAAAACACAATAAAAGGAAAATCTCAATCAAGACACGCGCTTCCAGGCAAACGCAAAGAAAAGTCACAATCGGGTATTTCACGTCATCAACTCGGAATCAAAACGCCAAAAGTCGCCACATCGGCACAAAAATCCAATCGCCGACACGGCAAAACCACAACACTTCTGCTCCAAGGCAGCCAACAGTGTAAGCCAATACGAAATCAAATCATCCCCACCATAATCGGGGATCCCAAACTCACAAAGCGAAGGCAAGGCACAACAAAAAAAACAAAACGAAACGGACACGTCAGATGTTAGACGGTCATAATCCCGAGCATATGACGGTCCCAAAATATATCCCCACCGTCACCGGGGCTAAAACGTACAGAAAAGGCAAGGTACGAACGACATTTACTTACTGAAACGGACTCGTCAGATGTTAGACGGTCATATTCCCGAGCGTATGACGGTCCCAAAATATCCCCACCGTCACCGGGGCTAAAACGTAGAAACAAAAGGCAATCTCAAGCCGGAACGCACTCATAAAGCACTAAGCCACCCGACAACTCAGAACCACCAAAACTAGGTACTCTCCTCCAAACAGGTATCAGGATATCGTCTGAGATCTTTAACATGCCAGACACCTCTATCACTTCCATCCCTCCATTGCAGTTGATAAGCATTATGGCCAACTCTCCGACGCACAGTGCAGGGTCCGACAAATCTGGGCGCCAACTTGGAGGCAAAGCCCTTAGAGGCATCAGATAAAAAGTTTATTGCGGGTCAGGACAAGATCTCCCTCTCGGAAAGTGACAGGACGGCGGCGCAAATTATAACGTTGACGATTACGCTCCTGAGCGCGAGCCAAGCGCTTCTGAATGTCGGCAAACAACAGCCGGTAGCCAACCTTTTTAGCGTCCACAACCTCCGAAGGACGTCTAGGGTCCAACTCTACCACAGTGTTATAGGCATCTCCAGATGGGCGATATTCTCTGCCAAAATTAGCGAAGTATGGGCTACAACCAATAACCTCATGACGACCAGTACGAACGGCGCAAGTAACAGCAGAAAGGTGTTTACTCCAAGTTTTATGGTTATCCTTGACATAACAGGAGAGCATGGTCTTAACTATACCATTGCTGCGCTCGGTAGGATCACAGTGCGGACTATAAACTGGAGTGAATATGATGTTGACTTTATATTTCTGACACAGCGACGTGAAAGAGGTACTGCGCATCTGGGTGCCATTATCGCAAATGAGCAAACGAGGAACTCCGTAAACAAGAAAAATATGCTGCTCCAGCAGATGACAAAGGGAAACAGCAGTAGCATTGCGCAAAGGAAAGGTCAAAACATACTTGGAGAAATAATCAGTAACTACTAAGATGTACTTATATCCGTTGGACGATGGCAAGGGACCCACGAAATCCAAACTTATCATCTCCCAAGGTTCGGTAACAACCGGTCGGGTTCCCATAGTTCCAGCAGGAGCTTGAAGGTCAGGTTTATGCTCCAGACACACCGAGCAACGACTCACATATCGGGCTACATCGGCACGCATCTTAGGCCAAAAATAGCGTTGTCTCAAGCGCCAATAAGTCTTAAAGACACCAGGATGTCCGGCGGAAATATCATCATGATGTTGACGAAGTAGGCTCTTCCTGAACTCCCTAGGTACCACCAATTTCCAACAATCCCCGCATCTCCTAAACCAGGATAAAGGGCGGAAACGTATTTCCAAAGTAAGCCATGCTCCTCCCTCCAGGTAGGGTATTTGTCCGGAAATGTGTTCAAGTCTTCTCTCATCTTGAGATACCAAGGATCCCTAGACTTATGGAACAGCTGGCGATCATCAGAGTCCAGCACCTCGTCCACAGACACTGGGACGGACCTGGACAACATATCAGGCACGACATTCAGTTTACCCTTGCGATGGACAATTTCAAAGGTGAAGGGCATTAGGCGCAAACCCAACGAGCCAATCGACCCTGTGGGTCCTTTAGGTTATGCAGCCACAGCAAAGAGTGGTGATCGGTAATTACCTTGAAGAAGGTACCCTCCAGGTAATGGCGTAGTTTTTCAACAGCCCAAATCACGGCAAGGCACTCACGCTCCGTGGTCGAATAGTTGCGCTCTTGTCGAGTTAACGAACGGGAAAGATAGCACAAGACTCTCTCACCATCATCAAATTGTTGGGTGAGAACGGCTCCGAGTCCGTAGGCGGAGGCATCAACTTGCACAATGAACTGGCGATCAAAGTCAGGGCAAGTGAGTACAGGGCAGACGCTAGCTTCTCTTTTATTTCACTGAAAGCTAATTCACACTGGGGTGTCCAATTCCAGCGGACATTTTTCTTAGTCAAATTCGAGAGGGGTTCGCTCAAATCGGCCAAATTAGGAATGAACCGGCGATACCATGCGGCGGTTCCCAAAAAGGAACGGATGGCGGCAACATTAGTGGGAGTAGGAATACTCAAAATAGCCTCGACCTTTTCAGGATCCGGGCGAAGACCATGTCTGTCGACAACATACCCCAAATATTTCAGCTGAGGGCGACAAAAACATTTTTCACGCTTCACGACAAAACCAGCCGCTATAAGCCTATCCAACACCTTACCCAAAATTTCTAAGTGTGTGGCGAAATCTCCACTAACGATGACAATATCGTCCAAGTACACAAAGACGTACGGCTGAAGATCAGGACCAAGAACACCGTCCATAATACGTTGGAAAGTAGCGGGAGAATTAGTTAGTCCGTAAGGCAAGCGTCGAAACTGATATAAGCCGCGACCAGGGACGGTGAAAGCCGTATATTCCCTCGAGTTAGAAGCCACCTGAACGTGGTGATAGGCCGTTTTATATCCAAAGTGCTCAACACACGAGCATCGCGCAATTTGTCTAGTATTCCAGAGATATATGGAATAGGATAAGCGTCCCTCTTGGTGACGGCATTAAGGCGCCTATAGTCGACGCAAAAACGATAAGTACCGTCCTTCTTAGGGACGAGACAGACTGGTGAAGACCACGAGCTACCAGAAGGTTCAATTATTCCCTTTCTCAACATATCATCAATTTCCGCGTCTATGATCTTTTGTTTGTGTGGGGAAACTGGATACCAACGTTGTTTGACAGGTCGGGTATCAGGAAGCAATTCAATCTGGTGCTCAGCAGCAGACGCACATCCAAGGTCATCGCCCATGCGAGCAAATTTTTCTTCAACATTCTATCCAGCTGCATCCTCTCAGCAGGTGAAAGGAATTCCTTAACGCCATTCGAAGCCTCGAGTTCATCCAAAGCTTCTACAGGGAAGCAAAGTGCCAGACATCATCTCTTATATTAGGCACTATATCCATTTTTCTCCAAAAATCTATCCCAAGTATCAAGGAATGCCGCAAAGATGGAACCACCATTAGGTTCAACCAAATCAGCTTGTTCTTCAACTTAACAGGAGCCGAAATATAACCAGGACTCTCGCATATATCCCCATTAGCCACAGTACACGATTTAAGCGATGGAGTCAGTTTCAATCCAATCTCCAAAAGTCTCTCATATCCCTTACCACCCACAAGCGAAACACTCGCACCGGAATCTAACAAACCCACAAATTTAAGCCCCAAAATATGTACAGTAAGGTAAGGTCGCTTGTCTCCATCAGCATGGGACAAAATGTAATCAAGAACAGCTGCTCTTCCTATGACCGCACTATGATCAGACGAGGACGACCCGCGGTCATCTAGTTTCCTCGTCGGGAGTTTTCCGAAGGCGGAGGAGAAGCAAAGCGTACAGATCGAGAATTTACCTGAGGAGAGCAATCAGGGCATGTCCGAACAGTAAAACCGGTTTTTCCGCAGCGATTACAAAGTAATTGTCTTGGTGACGGACAATTGACACGTCTATGACCAGACTTCTGACAGTTCCAACACACGACAGCGGTCGACGTCGTCGGCGGTTCACGAGGACTCACCTCAGAAAGAGAACTAGACCGAGAGCTAGAAGAAGCACAAGGAAGCGACACACACGCTAGTTCGGAGTCAACATAACTCTGACGTTTCCTAGATGGAGGCACATAGCTATCAGCACGATACTTTTTAACCTCGAGGCGCAGGCACACATCCTCCAGTTCCTGTAGGCTATCAACAACAGGCAACTGCGTCGCATAAAAAGGCGCCAAATTTCTGGTTATTATTCCTAACTTTATCTGTTCATCAACTTCCCATATCTCCTAAACATAGAGTTCATGCACGTCAAATAATCCACAATTGATTCTGAGGATCTTGCGTTCGGTTCAAGATATCGGTGAACAAACGAGAACGATAATCTGAGGTTCGTAATGCCTAAGAAGCAGGGAGGACAAGCTCTTCCAGTCCTTAAATTTATCACGATTAGATCGATACCACATTAACGCTCTACCGGAAAAAGATCAACAGCTGAATCGAAAATTTGACTCTCTGTCACCCACGAGCCCTTCCCAACTCTACAACACGTTCCAAGAAACTATGCACCGTAATATCCTTCGGATCACCCGTGAAAGTTAAATTCCACTTCTGTAAATTCAAAGAACGAGGGAGGTTCCCAAAATTCGCATGAGTGCTAGTACGAGCAAATGGTGGATGCGCGGAAGCAACCGAGGCTTCATCATCAGAACAGTCACCCTCAGAGGAGGAGCAACAAAAACAGAGGCAGGATCATAAGCCGGAGGCTGAGCGCAAACATCAACTAAAGTACTTTACATTTTTAAGCATATCAGCAACATTCAATGGCAAAGATTCTTTCGAACTACCAGACTCTAAACGTTCCAACCGAGAAACGACATGACACAACCTAGTAAATATCGCCTCAAGGCATGGGTCAGGTCCCCTAAACAACGTTAACAATTCATCATACTTGCTCATACAAATATTAAATTCTGATACAGTATCCAACTCAACTATAGGATACTCAAAAGACCTATTACCCTTCTCTACTTTCAACAAAGGACGCAAACAGGCACGCAAATCCCGAACTGTCTGTGTATCCGAACATTTAAAACCTCTTACACGCAATTCATATTGTAATTCATCTTTCTTAAGCCTATTAAGATTATTTTTCAGAACCATACTTGCCAAATACCTTTACAATAAAATCAAAATATGATCAAAATCTGAAAATCAAAGTAAACTGCACAAAAATTCAAATGAACCTTAAAAATAACAATCTATTTTCATCCAGTCACCACCTCAGTTGAACTTGTATAAATAAAAACAATCTCAAAACAAGTTCCCTCGAAACCACTTCGAGCCCCACGTTGGGCGCCACTTTATGTCACGAGCCCGCCCGGTTCCAGAGAGTGTACCAAATACCTCCCGGACTAGCTCTCAGAGCTGAGACTATTTACTAGGGCACCTCTCTTTTATGATGTTAAATAAAAGGGAGGTATCACCACAGATCTCAGGGGAAAACAAAAGAGAGAAAACGTACACGAAAACCCACTCTCTAGAAGCCAGAACAAGCTCGATCACACAAAATGAGAGTAGTGACTGGTAGGAAAGAAAAAAGAGAATCAATTGTTTAACAATTTAATCTCACCAAAAATGTGGTGATAACACTACAACTAATCAATGTCCTACCACAAAATATCTCTATCGAACTTACTAGTCAAATATCTTAATATGCGTTTAACTGAATTATATTACTAAACTTATCACCCAAAGGTGAACCTCAAAGTTAGATTAATACTGGCCAGCATGAACAAAACACCTATGTAACGGTCTATATCTAGGTGACTGAACAACAGGTCAACTGTTTATCGCTATATCAATGTCTCGACCTAAGTCGTTTATATTCTCAGATAACTTAAATGCTACGGACTAACCTTACATAACAGTCTAAGATGTACAGTGACTGTGAACAAAAAGGATATTATGGGTTCTCAACCAACATTCACTCTTCAACCCTCGTAATAACATACAATAATTTAAGTATTACATTCCATAATCAGATCTTGTTTTCCAAATTACTTATTTGAGGTACCCCGATATAGCGGTGCCTTTGCTTACTCGATGTCTCACTTCCACTTAGAGATCCCCATCGCTACGAATTCTGGCTCTGAGGTAGTTAATCATATTACTTACTATAACGATGGGTTTTTTCACATCGTAGAAATTTCTCGCTGCGTCGATGATCGGGCGATATTTTTCTCCTAGTGACTCTGAAAGGTACTGAAGCGAACCCATAGACAACCTATAGATGGGAAACTCTCTCATTAAATATTTCGAGAAATTGAGCTGATTTTAAATGCTTGAACAGCCGTATGAGGCGCTCGCATCTCTATTCAGGTTCCTTGCCACGCCATTGTCGCCATTACGAAATGTTATTCGCATTTCATTTGCAAAGAGGTTAAGTACGAAGGTTAGGAAAGTGACAAGTGCCTAGTCTTATTTTATTTTTACAATAATTTATTTAATTTTCACATTCAGTTACCAATACCCAATTATATATAATAAAATGGAAAAATTTACTATTTCAAAACCTAAATGCTGTTCCAAATTGTGAGGATAAAAACTGTAAACTACACAGATTTCCTAATACTGGAAAATATCCGATTCAGTTCGATGTTTTTCATTTTAATTTAACAGATTATTCATAACGCCCTTGGGATTCTTGACAAAAATTTTATTTAAATATTTTCAGTTTTGTATGTCTATTATGTTGTCCACTTAATTAGCTTTTTTATGCCGTTGAAGACGCAAAAATAATGCTTTTATCTTATAATTTTTGTTTGTATGAATATTAATCCAGTCCTCTGAATATACTGAGATTGTATCATTCTGCGACAATTTATATATCCTAACTCTGAACATATATATGGGGGTTATTGCAGAAATCAATGTTTTTTGCAACATTTCGTGTTGATGGGGTTTGCCGATAGTTAAGAATTCCATAATCAAATTCCTCTATTCCTAAATTGAATATAGTTAAAAATAGTATCAGTCCAAACCAAATCATCAGAGAATTCATTGAAAAAAATTGTTCGAAACAATTCAATATAAAAAGAAAGTTATTTTTCATGGACTCGAAGATTAATGTTCAGTGAAATTATAAGTATTGAGGATTTGATATTAAACACATTAGATGCTTTCAACCACCAACTATTTATTTTTTCATATAATACCTACTTTTTAACTCAATCTCGTTTAGAAAAATTTTGTCATTTCACTTACAAACCTAAGGTATCTATGATTTTTAACACATTTCAAAAAGTTTCAGAGGCACCGGTTCTGCTGTTTCTGAGTAAACTATTGAGTAAATTAACTAATTACTGTTTCTTTCAAAGTGATATTAAAACCGTAATAAAACAATATATCTTTTATTGAATACATTCTGTTATTGAGGAAATGTGATAGAGATTTTATTGCCTAAATGCGTGACGCAACGTTATAACTGTATGGCAGGAAAGACAATGAACCCATAGAGGAAACGGGACTGTTTAAGTCTTTGAGATGTAGATGGCGCGCTTTCAGGAGAATACTTGGGAGTGCCTCACAATATTCTTTAAGTACTGGCAGCCCCCCATCATGAGTTCAGTGCTACATTGTGCTGATTAGAGGCAAAACACTTTGATACCGGTCCACAGTTGCACTTGGGATCTTAAAACTCTGGGATATCATGCGTCGTCAAACATGACCAACTCGCACCACAGTACGATACCAACCAGTAGTCGCACTTCGTGGATTTTCTTACACCAAGTCTGACTCCGCGCATCTCGCAGGGATTATAACCTCCTTGTTCACTGTTTTCATCAATAATTCTAAGATGT
Source organism: Micraspis discolor (assembly GCA_030674115.1). Classification (NCBI taxonomy): domain Eukaryota; kingdom Metazoa; phylum Arthropoda; class Insecta; order Coleoptera; family Coccinellidae; genus Micraspis; species Micraspis discolor. The sequence goes on from JARTUT010000872.1 coordinate 4,981,200, forward strand.
CTGAAATAATGTCATTATTATTATTTTAGACATCTTAAATAATTCCTTTGTATAATTAATTCGTTTAATATATAGAAGAATATAATTTTTTTGAGATCTATTTAAAATTCAAAGACGAAGTCTAAGAAAAAAATACAACCTAACCTATAATTCAGTGAAATTTCTTTGAGTCAAAATCTCCCATGAACCAGCAAAGCTCATTTATTTAATCATTTATTTTTATTCCAGTAAGTATTCTGTTTCAATTTTGTGTTATTTTCAAATTATTTCCAACATGATTAACAATAATTGTAGCGTATACAACTGTAAAAACAATAGTTTCAATAATTCAAACTTTCTTTTTTCTCAATACCATTAAACACCGACAGGTGACTGATACATATAGTATTGTAGAAAATGTTGTTTATTAAAAGCTCCGTTATTTGAGTAGTGCTTCATTCAATTAGTTGAGATTAGTTGTTGAGATATCAGGAACCAATGGAATTTCAGGAGGTTTACGCCTACTGTCATCATTTCTTTACGATAAGTTGAGATATCAGGAACCAATGGAATTTTAGCAGATTTACGCCTACAGCAGGCTTAGTATAGTCATCATTTCTTTACGATTAGTTGAGATATCAGGAACCAATAGAATTTCAGGAGGTTTACGCCTACTGCATGCGTATGCATTTTTTTAGATAAATATTTGAGTGTGTATCTATATGATTTTCAATTTTATAAATAGAAATAACAATGATATAATATATATAACAATAATTCAATAGGTTTTTAATTTTTTTCCCATCATAATGAGGGAACTCTTTCTAGAGAACACTCAGCATATTTAGCTCAGGGTATTTACGTCGGGGGGGGTGTACTGGGGGGAATTAACCCCACCCCCAGGAAAGAGTTTTTCACGCTTAATCTTCGAATGGAAACTATCTAAACCTCCCCCCACCTTACCTTGCTTTTCACTAAAGATCAGTTCAGGTCCCTCGCTAAAACTTGCCACTAATTCTAGAATTCCATAATCAAATTCCTCTTTTCATAAATTGACTATAGTAAAAAATAGTATCAGTTCAAACTAAATCATCAGAGAATTCATTGAAAAAAATAGTTCGAAACAATTCAATATAAAAAGAAAGTTATTTTTCATGGACTCGAAGATAAATGTTTCAGTGAAATTTAAAGTATTGAAGATTTTATATTAAACACATTCGATGCTTTCAACCACCAACTACTTATTTTTCCATATAATACCTACTCTTCAACTCAATCTTTTTTTAGAAAAATTTTAATGAGTTATTTCACTTACAAACCTAAGGTATCTATTATTTTTAACACATTTCAAAAAGTTTCAGAGGCTGTTCCTGATTAAACTATTCAGTACATTTCATCACTAATAACTTTTTCAAAGTGATATTAAAACCACAATGAAACAATATATCTTTCATTGAATGCGTTCTGTTAATGAGGAAATGTGATTACATTTACAGTTACTTTATGAGCGGAGTCATAATTTTTATATGAATATAGACTAAACAATGGTCCATACACTCTAAATATCACTGTGAAAACTAATTACCAGCTTAAATCAAAATGTTCAAGTTTTCAGATAACGCAAATAACCTTTTCTAATCAATTTTTAAATTCGCGGTCGATAAGATTAGCTGCGCAGGGAGGAATGCGCGAGTTCCCTTTGGTGTAAGCCCACCGATGGTACTTTAAGAGTGTAATCACATTCAGATCGCTGTGGTGACCCAAAATTGGGATCATTTTTGTCGTTTGAATCCATAGAGGAAACGGGACTGTTTCAGTCTTTGAGATGTAGCTCTTTCAGGTGAATACTTGGGAGTGCCTCAAAATATTCTTTAAGTACTGGCAGCCCCTTCATGAGTTCAATGCTACATTGTGCTGATGAGAGGCAAAACACCTAGAAGCCGGTCTACAGTTGCACTTGAGGTCTTGAAACTCTGGGATATCATGCGTCAAACAGGACCAACTCGCACTACGTAAAGACAATTTTTCATTGTGTTTCCTGCCATACAGTTATTACATTTATTGGTCACATTATGAGCAGAGTCATAATTTTTATATGAATATAGACTGAACAATGGTCCATACACTCTAAATATCACTGTAAAAACTTATTACCAGCTTAATTGAAAAGATTTCAGATAACGCAAATAACCTCTTCTAATCAATTTTTAAATTGGCAGTCGATTAGATTAGATGCGCGGCGAGGAATGCGCGTGATCCCTTTGGTGTAAGCGATTTCAGTTCAAAATCTCGTGAGTGCGACTACTGGTTGGTCCCTATACTGAGGTACTACGTATTGGTGCCCCATTCTTAGTCGCGCATGGCGGTGATAAGAGTTTAAGAGGGGAGAAAACCCAGGGGTATATATAAAAGGCGATTGCTTACAACTTGCAGGCTATTCGGTCTTTGCAACTGGATCCACCCAAGTGAGTCCTACACTGTATATTCCCGACTTGCACTTCAGGTTCTAAACGGATTTTTCGAGTGAAATAATTCAGTCTTTGAATCTGGATCTTCGAGTGGGGTGGTAAAGGCCAGTAACCGGGCCTCTCGTATCAAACATAGGAATAGTTGGGAGTTTAAATTTACTTGCCACAGATTGGTATGGAATTTTGGAGTAAACAGGCAGATAAGAGTTTAGGCTTGAAAATTCATTTGAATGTAAAATATAATTGATTGAGGTCTGCTGAAGTCACTGATTGTATTGTTGAGGATTCTAGGTTAGGACCCATTTGTTTTATTGATGTCGAGGTATTGCATAAAGTATTTATATGTTTAGTTATACTCTAGTTTTATTCATACTTATTCTTCTCTTTAGACTACTTAGGTTCAAGCTTGAAAGTTTAATCAATTGAAATAATTAGATAGATGGTTTTCTCATGATGATGAAAATATGTAGTATGAATTTTAACAACGAATGAAAATGGTTAAAATAGCGGTGGTCCATTAACAAATGAGAATCAAACAAAACGAGAATTACCCAATAAACATTCCATTTTAATTATGGCCCGACTTCCTCGGACGAGTTCCTCGACCCTCAATTACTTCAGCTTCCTTCGATTCGAGACTGAAGCGCTTTAAAATAGATATTTCCGTATTTTCCGCTAGCGATTTCCGTCGCAATCTAGGCAGAGAACCCTTGTATCAAATTAATTAACGATTTACGACGAGGCGAACCCTCTAGCGAATCTGTCGTTTGCGTTGTTATCAGCCAGAGTGAGTCTCGATGAAATTACTCAATTATTACTCGTTATTACCAACCCTCTCGAGTGATGCAAGAAAAAAAAATTTGTTGCAGCGGGATGCGAGAACGGATGTTCCGGACATGGTCAGTGCACTCTGGAGGACGGAATGTACAAATGTGTTTGCATACAGGGCTGGGCCGGTTCTGACTGCAGCATCGCCCTGGAGATGAGCTGCAATGACGACCTCGATAATGACCATGGTGAGTTGCTCTTATTGTTTCAGTTTTTTCATCAGTTCGTGTATTAATTTCTAAGCCGCATTCTGTTGAAAATGGTAGTGTGAATAATTATATACACGCGTTCGTCACTCAGTGAAATAGAAAATTTTCGAAAAAGTTTTAAAAATACCCCCCTTTGTCGCATTTTCAATTACTTTGATCGCAATTTTCACTATTCTACGATATTATTTTCAATAATGTTATTTCAAATAACAATGCTTCCCATCGCAACTACAACTCAAAATAATGTCTTTTAGACTTGGTAAAATGAATCAAGTTTTGACGAGTTTTGGCTCTGAAAATTATCTTCAGCCAACTTGGAAACTCCATGTTGGGAAAAAAGTACGATACTATCGTTAGCAAGATGGTCGTTTAGCCACTTTTCTTGTCAAGAAAAGTGTCAAACCCAATCAAAATAAAAAAAATTGTATTATTCACACATTTAGTAAAGAAGCACAAAGAGGAGCTACTGTGTACTTATTCTAATATTTTTTTATACTCTCTTATTTGGTTATGCGAAATCCGTTTATATCATTCTAAAAATGACGCAAAATATTGAAATATATTGAAGTCTTGAAACTTTCTGCGAATTAACTAAAGATGCTTTTAATGCTATGAAAGGAAGGCACAGTAAGAGAAATTTCCTTATTTCAAATGTACTTATAAAAGCAACTTTATTGACGAAACAGATGAAAAGATCAAAATACTTCGACTCTCGATATCTTATGAAATCACACAGGATATTTGTCTGGAAATGACCATTTCCCTACGTGATCCAGTATGGCCAATGGAAAATGACCGCGTTGTGTAACAATGTTGTTAACTATAAGAAACCAATGAATCAACATATTTGAAATTTGTTGTATACTTCGAAATATGTTACGACATTATTTTCATTTGCGAAAAATTAAAAAACTAACATGATTCAAAAAAATATTACAACTGTAAGATAGAGAAGACAAAAAAACACACGTATTAAGTCTTTTGAGTTCAGACCTCATTATATCAAAAGAATACAAAAAACTTAAATATATTAAGCTCCAATAAAACTTCTGTGAATTAACTAGATGTCCTTTCAGTACTATAGGAGATGAATAAGGTATTAATGAAAAAAATAATGTAGTGAATTTTGTTTCAACTCAAAAATATGAATTGAATCAATGTGTAGTTCAATTCCTATGGCCAAGGTTGAAAAAAACATACAGTGCTCTAACAGGAGAGCACAGTAGAATCTATTTGAAAAGCACCGATATTGACGTAACTGCATTAATTTTAATCAAAGATTTTTGAGATCAAAAGAAACACTTTTTTCCCATAGTGTTTTTCCATATTCAGCTGCGTTAAAAAGATATAAGCATTTTAAGTTTTGATATTGGGCAAATACCCCTCTGTAGTCCAGTTTAGTTTGAATGAAAATTACCTTCCACAGCATCCACTATTGAATCTGAATTGTTTAAAAACATTATTTGCCCTCTAAGAAATGATTCACTCGCTCATGTTTCATCAAATGATTGTATCGATTCAATTCCTTTCAACTTCAAATATCTCGGAGGTACAAGATACGGACCTTTAGTTCAAGATATACTTGTTTTTCATGCAATTTAACCAATCTGTACAGTAGTAGTGAGAAATCCACAAGAAATGGAATGAATCTATTGATGCCTAAACTTTTGTTCTCCTCAATCTTAAAGAAATAAGGATTCTTGATCAATCTATGTAGGAATGTTTATAGCAACGATCATTCAACACTATACTACATCGTCCAATGAAATCAATTTTTGAAAACGGACCAATAGAAACAAACTGTATCTGAAAACACTCAACCTCACAGTGTTTTCACTTTTAGAAATTTGTTTTCATCAAATGCCTACTTTGCATAGGAATATTAATACATCCGGATAGTTTTGGCCGTTGGTAGAAGTAGCGGTCGTCATGGTTACGATAAACAAGCAGTTGTTAGCGATAACTTCAACAGCACATTTGGCAGTTCTGTCAGTTTATTTTCGTATTTTACCATAAAGTAGATAAAAATGAAACGTTTTGGGAACTATTATATTACTTCAATTGAGGAAAGTGTGAAGAAAAGTGTGCCGCTTAATACAGTGAAGTCAAGATCCTACATTTGGAAACAATTTGAAGAATTCTGTGCTGCCCGGGAATACCTTGTAAATGAAAAAACAAGTTTGTCAGAGCTCAATAATATTATTCTAGACTGGGCTTTCAATATGAAGAAAAGAGATGGATCAGACTACAAGGAAAGTGTCGTAAAAACCTTGTGGAATAATACTGCCAAACAGGTGCACGAAAAATTCTATTCCGAATGGGGCGTTAGGTTCGATCCATTCACAGACGTCGCTTTTAATGCACGAAATGCCAGGAGGCGTATTTTGCAAGTGGACCCTGAGAAAAGAAAAGTTTGTGCCAAGACGCTGTGTTTGGAGCAACACAAAAAGATGGTCAACTTATGTGAAGAAGATAATCCAGACGGTTTGAACAGAAAATTTTATTTTATTGCTGCATTGGAGCTTGCTTGGGGCGGAGGAGAGGGTTCATCATGCCTAATTTCGCATTTCCAATTCGGAATTGGAAACGATGGTAATCCCACAGGCCGAATTGCCTACAATCCGATATTTTCTAAAACAAGACAAGGTGGTACCCAAAAACGTGCGAAACGAAATGGCTGACTCCCAATATTGAAGAAGATATTTGCCCGGTGAGATTATACAAGCTACTTGTATCCAAAAGAACTGCAAACATAACCACTGAAAGACTCTTCCTTACTCCACATAAGAATTGGAAATATGGTTCATGGTTCAAAAACTCCCCAGTCGGTCCCAATACGATAGCTAAATGGACAAAAGAATCGGCAGAACTCATTGGCATCAACACAACCAAGTCGAAGATAACCAACCACTCGTATCGAGCTACTGCTGTCAGCCAATTAGCCAAAGCAGGGATTGGCGAGGAACAGCTGATAAAGATAACAGGCCATTCTTCTGCAGCGTCAGTGAAACCGTATCTCCAACTGGACCAACAACATCACAAAAAAATAATCACAGCCATATGGAATGAAAAAAATGTCCTTCAAGAAACAACATCAGTATCTACTTCATCATTCGAAAATAATGCTCGTAATGTGTATAATAAATGTACTATCAATAATTATTATTTTGAGAATAAAGATGAATAATTTGTTGTTATGCTTCTATCTGGTTATTTTTGAATAAAAAACTATTTTTTATTTCGTTTGATTTATATTGTTGAATGATCTTTCCAAATACCACACGAGATTCGAATTTTTTTTGGGAACACTGTCGTTTTTGAAAATTATACAAATTTCACTCAACAAAGTGATCCCGAAATACAACTCGCTTTCGGCTCGTGGTATTTTAAGGATAATTTTGTTTCGTGAAATTCAAACGCATAATTCCCAAAAATCAAGAGTGTTCTTAAAAAATTCTCACCTCTAGTGGTAACCCTTGAAAACTTTTCATATAAAAACAATCGGAAGCATTTGAAGGAATTATTGTTAATCGGAGACATTTCCCGACATTAATTGTCCATACACATCAGGCAGATGTTCAATTCGAAAAACAAACAAAACACTAGTTGAAACAAATCCTTCAATTGCCATAAAAAAAAATCAGGCTTTTCTCTATTTATTTCGAATTCGTGAAATTAAAGAACGAGGTCCTGATGAATTTTCCTTCCAGATGGCATGACAGATTGCTCGGACAGCGAATGCTGTTCTCACGAAAGCTGTGCCGATCACATAATGTGTCTCTCTAACAACGATCCAGTCGAAGTACTTCTCAGAAAACAACCACCATCTGTAACGGCCTCGTTCTACCAAAGGGTCAAATTCCTGATCGAGGAAAACTCGGTCCAATCCTACGCCCATATGGATGAATACACAGAAAGGTACGTACATCTTCTTTCTCTTTCTTTTCTTTATCGATAGTGTCTAAACGATGATGTACAATCGGTAATGTGATTCTGGATCCAGACAAAAGCTTGTGCAATCAAGCGAAACGATAGATTTCGCAAGAGAAATCCAGGTTTCAGTTCTTCCAGTTTCCACCTTGGTTTAATCAAGTAAATGCAAACATCCAATATTTGATAGTCGTTTGAAACCGACGGAAATGAATTGGTGCTAAATTGTTAATCAATACCGCAGCATATGAGAAAATCCTAGCGTTTAGACGAAAAGCACTCAGATAATGACATCGGTAGAATTATACTCTGCCGGTTTTATTCTCGCGATATGTTATTTTAGAACTCAATAATGAATCGTGAAATGTTCTTTGTAAATTACACTGTTCATAGATTGAATATTTGTACAGGGTCGAGAAGTATGGAATCCATGGAGTTAGCGAAATGTTAGAGTCGATATTTCTGAAAGTATGTCAAATATTCCGTACCTATTAAGTGCCTATTAGTGCCTTACCAAACTTTTCATGAATGTATGAATAATTCAAGTTCCTCCATTTTACAGGACTTGAAAAGTCTCGAATTTCGATCATACAAAAAGTGATTATATTATAAGAATTCAATCTCGAACATTCTTTTTACTGCACTTTTTGCATTGGTCCAAATAGTTTTCCAAATATCCATGAAACGAGAAGGTATTACCTATATAATTATATATTGATTCTAGGAATTATCACTTCAAACTAAAAAAAAATTGTGTTCCAAACCGTGAAATTAAACCGTTATGATGCATCACTGGAAGAATCTACTCATTTTCTTCAAAAGGAGGGTCCTCGTTTAAGACAAATCAATACTTTTCGATTGTACAACATCGCAAATATTATTAGAGCTTTGTCGAGTAGACGAAAATGGTCGTTATCACGAAAAAAAAGTGACCACACAAGGATCAAGGTCTGCACGTGACCAAGGATGACCCCCATCGCTGGTTGCTTTGCTCGGGCACCGCACACCCCCCTTGGGGGCTACCCAAAACCTCTGCAATCAAACCTAAACCCTCTATCCCCCGGGTAGATTCGGTGCCACACCGGTCCAGTACCCGGATTGTGTCTTGTCTTGTATCACAACCCAAAAACATCCCTTCTGTGTGCGTCAACCTGCCTCAAAGCCCGAGTCTGTCGCTCTTAAAAAGTGTGAGTGGTGGACCTATTTTTGGATCCATCACTACTGAGAGATAAAAAGACAACTATATTTTGTGTTTATAACCGAATTGTTTCACCATTACTGATATAACGAGCTCCTTTTCTACCTTTAGCTCATTAGGTATGTATTTTTAAGATGGTGGTGGACACAAGTTCAGCAACGAAAATACAATGTTGTTTCCTCTCAAGAGAAAAAGTTGTATCCTGCGATGCCAATCAATACGCGAATAGCCATAGCCATTCTCTATTATTTCACGCATTTTTTTTTGTGTTTTGCTAGTAGATACTGCTAACTTGTGTCTGTCATTGTCTGTAGCTAAAATCTGTTTTTTGATTGTGTGTGTACTCCGTTAAATTGTGCCGTCGAACCAATAAGTGAGTCAGAGTTGGCGTGAATGTGATGAATGAATGAACCCAAGGTCGTAGAATTCATAGAATCCTTGGATTCTATGAGTTCGCGAGTTGACATGCGCGCGCTGATCGGTCTCGAATGACGGACGGGTGACGCGCGCATGCTCACAGTACCGAGTGATTAGTAATTGTCCTGTCTTCTGTGTCCCCTATGTCGCTGCTGCTGCAACCAAACACTTGTAGCGAGTTCTGGAATTCCTTTACACCGCGGTAAGTGGCAGCATCCTCCCTTCTTGTTCTTGTCTAACTGTACGTCTATCCGTGTGCTCTGCCTGTAAAGCCTGTTCCCACTTGAATGTTCCCGTCCTCTACATGTTTGTCAAAAATGCTGTACATAATTTCTCGTTCATTATTATTAATGTTGTTTGTTCATTTAGTCATGCTTTCTTCTTCTTTCGTTTCGGAAGCATGGGCTCGTCCACGAAAATTATTCGATTTCAGTAGAGTTTAAATATCATAAGCAATTTATTTTTGATTCCTCAAGGGATGAGCTCAAGCCCGAAAATACTCTTTTTTTCAGTTGCATTGAGATTGCTCGATAATGTTGTCTGTTCCGCTGTACATTCAGAAACTATCATGTGATGGCTACCTGTCCTTATTTTCGTTCATCCACTCATTTTCATCACTAAACTTTAGTCAGAACATGTGGATACTATATCGCCCTGTCGATTGATTGGTCCGACACAAATTACAAATGTATTACCTGACTGAATTTTAATCCAAAATTGTATGTATTCTTTTTCATCAGAATATATACAATGTATTAATTTCACACTTGATCGCACGAACTGTGCAAATACTAGATATGTAAGCTATTACCAAAACCAAGCAATTCAAATTTTTTCGTCAGTTAAATTTACATCTTTAGGTTTATTTTCTCTTCTTTGAGTAAACGGTGTTTTTGTCGAAATAGTCTCACTTGAGAAAAAGATTACAAGTAATAAAAATTGAGAAAACCTATGATTTCGAGCAGTGAAAGTGTAAAAAAATTATAGCTTCAAGTTTTTGTTGAAAAAACCCTCTTTTGTCTTGATAGGTAACAAAAATAGAGTATTGAAGTAACTTTTTCGGCAGATTTTATTGATATACAATATACTATTTACTCTACAAGTTATATAGAACAACATGAGTTTCATCTCTTGTTATCAAGAAAATCACTGACATAACCTAGGTGGTCTTAGCACAAAAATCTAATGGCATTATTTGATGTTCATTGTTTTAAAAACGAAACGCGATAGAACTTCTCTTATTTCGCAGAACTTGTAGTGTAAATCATATAATTGAAATAGACATGCTGAAAAGTAACCTTAATATGTCAGGTTCGAAGTTACACATCGAAAACTAAAAAAAAAAAATTTTTAAGATTATTCTACTTTTTTAACGAGTCATCTTCTGGTAATCATAGGTGTTTTCGATTTTTATTGACAGTAACTCTTTTCAGCTTTCAAATATAATTGCATTGAAATGAATACAGCATCGTTCACCTATAGAGAAAAAATTTAAATCGAAAAATGGAACATTTCCCGAAAAAATGTTAATGCATTGATTTTTGAAATAGTTTACATAATTGTTTTTTCAATTTTTCATCTCTTATCCGCCCATTTTGAGTTAAAGTGTTAATTTCACTCTGGATCGTATGAAATGTGGGGATAGGTACTATATAAAAATGATTTATGAAAAATCGAAAAAAATATTCGAAGTGAGCTTTTTCGAAAAATCAAGTTTTCAGTAAAATTTTCATCTTTCAGTCGAATTTTTGTTTCCATTAAGTAAACATTGTTTTTTCAATGTAGTGTTATTCGAAAGCCGAAAAGTTTTACTAGTAATATAAATTTTAAGAATATATTGTTCGTGTAATTATTAAAAAAAAAATAATAGGAAAATTGTTGAAAAAATCATCGAATGAACCATTTAGCATGTTTAATTAAATTCCACGATTTACTCCGTAAGTTCTTCAGAATCACAGGGGTTCTATCTCTTTCCGTATTTAAAATAAAAAACATCAAAGAATTCCCTCTGATATTTGTGCTGAGATTAATTACGTTATTTTAGTGATTATATTACACAACGGCAAGATATTGAACCGATGTTATTTTGAAGAATTCATAAAGTACATCCTGTAGTTCAATCAAAAATTTTTAAAGTTATCACAATATGCTAGTTTTGAAGTAACGTATCAAAAATTTAAAGAAAGGTTTTTTTCAAGAAAAAATTACCTCACTTTACGCTGCTCGAACTCATCAAGTTTCATTAATTTTTATTTCTAGTCTTCAAATAAGATAACTCTGGAAAAAACCGCGCATTTGAAGAGATAAAAAATTAACTCGAAAGAATGAAATTTTACTCAAAAAAATTTTGATGCCTTGATTTTTGAAATTGCTCATATATTTTTTTTCCCATTTTGTAACTAGTATCCGCACATTTCTTCAATTACGTGTAGAATTAACACATTGTTTATGATTTAAATTCGAAAAATTTTACGCAACTGAATATTATTTGCGAGTTATTCAATTCTTTAAATATAATATCCTGGTATTACAAAATGACAATTAAACGCAAGAAGAAAGCAAAAAGTGTACATTTGTAACTTGTATAGTTAGTTCATTCGCTTTGCATTCGATTAGTCACAGGATATTGAAAATTCGAAGCATCTGTGTTACTCTTCGCTGAAGTAATAAAAAATATAATCTTTCTAAAATAAAACATGTCCATACTATCTCCAAAGTGGTTCATATCATATTATCATCTAAACTAAAATTTCTTCCAGTAGACGCGTCCAAAAAATAAACTTTCAAAATCATGATCATATCGGCATTGAGATTTTTGTGGCTTGAGTAAATTACAAACAATTCATTCGTGGTCATTTTCGGGTTTCGAGTTGAAAATATTACTTCGAGGAGTACACGAAAAGTTCAATTCAATATTCTCTACCGAACTGAATATAGTTATGTTTCAAAAATTGTCATAATATAATTTCCTTTCAATAACTTTTTGATTTGTTGGTTGATAATTTCTAGCAAAGAAGATACCTTTCAGGTCTCAAAAAATATTCATGGAATATTAAGACTGGGCAAGTTTCTACCAGATCAATTATTTTCAATAGCATGACGGAAATTTAAAAAAAAATTAAAAATCAAAGTATCTGCCCAGCCACAGATTTTCAGACCATGGTTTACGAGACTTAATTAGTTGTTATTGACGTTCAGTTAATCCTCTTTGAAGGGTTATGCCCAATTACCATCATCCTTTATAAAACGTATTCCATAAATCAGAATCCTAATTGTGTGTACAAAATGGCGGGGGAGTCGGGTAGTTACATCAGCAATTACCACTACTTATTTACGATAGTTGAACACCTCTCAAGTGTCACAAATTATTTCGATTATAAGCTTCAGATAGAAATTTCTCTGGAGATTTCATTTACAGCTTTTAAATATACGTTTGGGTTTTCGAAAAGCATAAGAGTTTCAATGAGTAATATCTTTTCGTCCGGCTCTAGCTGGATGACATTGAATTCGAAAAAGTTAGAACGAAATTCCTGTACTAACCTTATGCAAAGTTTCGACCAATTTAGCGCCAAGTACAAAGAAACAACATTGCACCCGTCTCCGCCCAACTGATATGCTTTGGCATTTTGGACGACAACTTAACAAAGTGCGTGAACAAAATGACGGCTCGGCCGAACCTCCTTCCTTTGTCTACGTGTCATTGTCAGCCACCCCAAATGCCTTTGTTTACCACTTTCCTATACACCTCCTCTACGCCCAACTCTCTCGATATTCTCTACTTTTTTACATAAGAACCAGTGCCCTTTTTATTGCATTGTTGCATTTTGAACAGCTATTTTTTTATTTATCATTTCAATACTTGATGACACATCCAGGGTGCTGAAGTTCTGGGCACTGAGTCCTTTGAATAGCTCAGTTTTCGACTATTGTTAATGTAATTTTATTAATTCCTTTGATATTTTTCTCTTTCAGATTCGTTTGCAATCTCATACTGACAAAAATAGAGTTGATGGTTGACGATGATGAGGTTTCATTTTATTCTGCTTGGCCATCAATTTAAGAGACGAGAATTCTTATTATTATTCCAATAGAAACTATCAAATAATCATATTGAATAAATAGTGTGCTTCATAAAGGCTATTTAATTGATCTATGTATATATCTCAAGATTGGTGAGTTTTGAGTGACTCCATTCAAAGAGGCTTTTATCTCTGAAAAAGCTTAATATTCAAGAAAATGTAAGAGGGGAGAATATCCTTTCCGATTTCAAGAAATGAATGTGGTGGTCAAAAATTCACCCTACTGAGCATGGCAAACTCTATGTTCTAACAAATTAGCCCCATGTGAAGTCGTCAAACTCTGTGCCAGGCAACCTCGTAAGCTGATTCTTCATTAGAAAATTGAAACCATATTTTCAACTGAATTCTGAAAAAAAAAATTAATATAATAATGAATAACAAAAAATTTCCATGATCTTCTACAAACAATTGTTTCTTCCAACTGAAAAAAACAAATTATAGGAACCTAGAATCTGCCAAATATCAACTCTACTTTTTTGTGTATGTTGTTGGTTTTAATTAATAACGTAATTATTTATTATATTAGAATTCTATATATTCATTTGCAGTTTAAAGTATTTAAAGCTATAAACCTCTTGGTAAGTACTGTAGTGCAAATATTCTGAAAGATATGTACAGTGAAATCTTGAAAACTCTCGATCATATTTTGAATTTTTTTCTTATATATATTTTTAGATTTTTCTTACTCAAGGCTTGAGAGTGAACGCATTTTATGGGGCAGCTATGATTTTTTTTTTCAAATTAAAAAGGAATAGATTATATTCACTGTACATTTCTCATGTGTATATATTATTAAAGTTTATGAGAATGGATTTAACAAAAAAGCTTCCATATGTCAGCTAAATAATTGATTCTATGCACTTTCTCGCTCCAAAGCAAAGACGATTTGGCTGATATAGAATCACTTAAAAATCATTAATTCTCCTATGTTTTCTTTATATGGGAAAAGGTTCCTGTAAATTATTCCATTCGAAGACGAGCTATTTCTACAACTGGTGCCCATTACTTCGCATTCGATTCATCAGACAATAATTCCACAAAACTATCAACAAAATTTATATTCGGTTTCATAAAGTAGATAATGGGACTGCCTGCACTACATTATGGACATCTAAGTTGCAATAATGAAACGCAATTAAATTCAGAAGGTCCATATGGGACTGAATTGTTATGGCTATTTCACGTAAATGAGACAGAATGAGGTTATGTATGGCAGCGCACACATGTTCGATGTTATCGTATTGGAAACAGGTGGAAATTCAATTTGAAATATCATCTGTACACATTCCTGTGTTCATAATTCGAGACATATTTTTATATTTCAACTCTAACGGATACAATTTATCAATTTCAAACGAGTTAAGTTCATTTATCGGTAAATTTACGATATTTATTTTGTGGTCGCTTTTATTTTGGTTATTTTTATGATTGATATCTTTGTTATTATTGGAAAATTACTTTATTTTTTTATTTGAATTCGATTTTCAATTAGCAAATGAGCCAGTTTCACACATCCCACTTTTGCTTTCAATTTGTGCATACGCAGATATAGAGTTCATCTATAATTGCTCTGCAACATATTAATTTCTGCCGAACCTGTTTCATCATATCCATATAAACCCTTCAGATTGAAATTACTCACATGTTGACATTTTATTAAGTTCTAGGTTCCATGTTAACTTCATTTCATTAAGTTTTGCGTTACATGTTTCATTTTATTAATTTGGCAAATGTCAGTAGAGTTTATGTTTTGACATATACATAGATTATATCGAAGAGTGACTTTGTCATATCCAAACAGTACTCATTAAGAAATATTCTTAAGATCATAAATAAGTTGTTGTGCACTAAATTTGATTTCCTGTAGACCGAAAAATCTTTGGTACATGAAATCTGACTAAATTGTTCGTTCCAAATATCCTCTTCAAATGGATTTATGAACACGATATCCACTTTTCAAATTCACACAACCTCTTAGTTTCATGGTGGAAACGTGCCTTAACAAGAACTCTGTGAAACTCTCGCGATATCGGCAACTGCCAGGAAAGTTCCCTCAATAAAAGTGTCCAACAAATCATAAAGTTTCATTATTGCAACCACAGACGCAGCTTTATATACAGCTTATATCGATCAGTTCGTCCAGAAGTGCATGTTTGTCGAACTATCGAATTGTATGTCGCTAATGACAGCGCCAAATCGATAG
This sequence comes from Micraspis discolor, assembly GCA_030674115.1. Lineage (NCBI taxonomy): Eukaryota > Metazoa > Arthropoda > Insecta > Coleoptera > Coccinellidae > Micraspis > Micraspis discolor. The sequence continues at coordinate 4,996,511 of JARTUT010000872.1, forward strand.
TATGACTATTATATCGTCCTTATGATATTTCACGATGCTTTTTCAGGCAATTACTTTTATTTTAGTGATTAAGCGTCAGCGATGTTGCCTACAATTTGAATAACCATAAAGGTTCAAATAAAGGCAATACTCGTTGATATTCCCAAAGATGAGTTTTCTTTAACGATGTCAATTAATCGTAATGGAGGACTTCGCGCAAAGAAATTCGTCTTTAATTTGATTTCTTTTATCGATTTATTGTGGCTGCAGGAACGGACTTCCATCCGATTGTATTCCCAAACGTAATATTTCTCAAATAGAATACTTTGATGTTATTTTTTAATGGTTGCCATTTGAACACCATCATGATGTGCCTCACGTTGGGCGCCATTTGTATCAAATAAATGAATAAAACCACTTCAAAAGTATATTCTTCGCATATTCAACTTCTGAGTTCTTCAACGTTATCAAAACGAATAGGATAACATTCGAAGGTCCTTTACCAACAACAAATGGTGGTGGTATTAACTATATTTACCCAATTGTTTGATCGAAAAGATGTTATCGAATGGTTGCAGACTTTAGAAGGACATATTATTTGGAATGGTATGGGTAATGAAAACTTATGAGAATGTCAATTTTGGATTTCCAAACCAAAATGGAATTCCTCCCTATAGATGTGTTTCCGGATAAGTTTTGGATCATTTCCATGAATTTCTTGGTCTCAGATATTAGCTGAAATAGATGGCTTGTAATAACATTGAAATTTCAAAGACACAAGTCTATTCACAATGGTGAAAAAGGTATTTGTGAGATTCCCGATTTCAGAGATAGATAGGGAATCGATAATTCTGAGTTTTTGCCAACACCAAAGTCCTTACAATCAGTTACAAATGTTAGGGTTGTGGAACATCAATAGACCAAATAGACTAAAAGGTCTAAAATCAGCTGGTCAATCTAAAACTCCTAGGCTTTCACAAGCAAAAAGTTCATTATTGATTCAGAGATCTACTCCAAATACTCATTGATCTTCAATTAGCTGAGCTAAGAATGCTCATGAAGTATTATCAACACAAATGAAGCTAGAATCATAAGATTTGCCAGCTCTATTGATTCACAGAGAAGGCATTTAGAATGGAAATGTCTGAAGTTGCTAGCTTCAGAATCATATAATTGTTCAGTTCCTAAGGTGTGGCCTAGTTTCGAAAGGCAATAAAACGAAAGACTTTCAATAAGACATGTCAGAAGGTGACAGGTGCCTAGAAAGTAGCGTAATCGACTGGAAACCTCAAATTTGGTATGTGGGCAATTGAAAGTACTCTCAGAAATACGTGAAGCCTTCTGTTGGGCAGTCAAATGATTGTTTCAAGAGTTCTAGGGTAATGGATGCATTGAACGTGGTCTTGACTGTAGTCATCCAATAGAGTCGCTCATTTTCTATGGAATCTATTAATTTTCTCGGCAGTTTTGTACAAAAGGATGAGCAGAAGATCATTTGGGGTATTCGTATCATCTTCCGATGTTTCGATCAGCAACCACCTGCATTTTGTTCATGAATTTGTATCATTACCAAGAAAATTAACAGTTATTCCGATAATGACATCAGAACAACGAATGAAAGACTTGAATAATGTTAACCATTAAATTAGGTTATCAATGACATAGAGCTGGAGAAAGGAACACCATAAATTTTCTTGACATAAGCAAATAGGTCGCTAACATTCGAATTAAACAGACAATAAGGAACAGAGGAAATACTAAACAACATCTCAGTACATAATATCAAACAAAAAAGCATTAGCACTTATTATGAACTACAGTCTTCGAGCTCTCAAGCCAACAGCACTAAGTTACAGATGAGAAGTCAAACGAAAAACAGTAACTCTGATATCAAGAGACCACAATTCAAAAAACAGCATACAAAAATTCGAAACATTGCACTCAGATGAGATGCAGATTGAGCGGCTTAAGAGCAAATTCAGAAGACAGCACCTACTCCACACCAACATACAATCAATCCATTATTAGAGAAAATAGCGAGCATTATCAAAACACATCAAAATTACATCCAAACTAAATATTTGAAGAGAGAAAAAGTTAATTCTACTAATGCCTTAGAGCCAGCACAGCCTAAGCAATATATTGAAAATGAACGACAATTACGAAGCACTATCGTTCCAGTGTGCTAGCTAGTCATTATTGACGCATGGTAATCTCAGAGAATCAAGTGCAACTGTGGACCGCTTTCATCAGCACAGTGTGGCACTGACAGTCTAGACACTTGACCACTGGTAGTATTTGAATTTGGAAATTATATGTTGTCGTATGAATCTGCTTAGAAAGTGAGTCTGATTCTGGTCTTCAAGATGTAGATGGCGCTCTCTCTGGACATGTCTGGAAGGTTCAACACATACTCTTTTAAGACTGGCAGCCTCCCCCAAGACTGTCAGAGCCACACTGTGCTGATGAGTGGCAGGCCTTTGTTGTTCCTTTTTAATAAATGCTTTGTCTGTGCTATTTCAATGGCATAAATAGAAATCATTTATGCTCACTACTTATTGCGTCCATAATAGGACTAATAGACGAGCGTTGCACCTCATCTCGCCAGTGGTACTTCGATGAATGTTAACACATTCGATGATCACTGGTAGTACTTGGAATAGGGAAGTCATATGTTGTAGTATGGATCTTCAGAGAAAATGAGTCTTGTTCCGGTCTTCAAGATGTAGATGGCGCTCTCTCTGGACATATCTGGAAGGTTCATCACATTCTTTGTTAAGACTGGCAGCCTCCTTCAAGACTGTCAGTGCCACCACACTGTGCTGATGAGAGGCGGTCACCTCGAAACCGGTACACAGTTGCACTTGAAGTCTTGATTCTCTGAGATTACCATGTTAGCTAGTCAATAATGACTAGCTTGCACCAATGGAACGATGGTTCTTTGTAATTGTCATTTCTTTCTAATATAAATATTAAAATATAGCAAGTTTGCTTTGAACTAAAAACTTAAAATTATAATATGCCTCGTAAATACTGTAAAATGGTTTATACCGGACAAACAAACGAAAAGATTGGAGGAATGAAAACAAATGTTCCAAAAGAAAACAGTTTCATACAATCATGTAATCAACAACAACCAAAGGAAATATATAACAGAGAAAATAACTCAAAAACTGGAAAAATTGCTCGTGACAATTATAATAAATAATAATCAATAATTATGAAACATAAGATTCTTTTAACGAGAGAACATACACAAAAAAGATCAAATCAACATTTATCAACAGTTTCAAACATGAAGACTGAAGAAGAAAAATAGAACCATCAACAGAACTGAAAGCATAACCTCGCCTAACAACATTATACAAACACACTTCGGTTCAGTACAACCAAACAAGAAAACATTCAAATGAAGGCAAATATAAGACATTTGCTCTGATATTTATGTTATTTATTGTACTTTGACAAGTACAAGTATTATTAGAAAATGATCATTATTTTATTTAGTCCTAAGATCCTGATTTGCGCTCTAGACTGTCAAAGTTGGTAGTTTTGGTAATGATCAAGTCAACAAAAAATTTGCAAAAACCGTTTCTGCGTAAGGATAACACCCTGATGAAAATAAATGCTGAAACTGATAAACTACAAACATCGTGACTATGAATATGTTCAATAAGAGTTTTATATGTAATTCTCGGTTTTCAGTGCAATTATCTTATCTTATGCTTACCGAAACGTAGCAAACAATTATTAATGACACCATAGATGATGCAAACACCTCGAATAATCTTGAAAAAGCCCTTCATTATCCAGAAAACCACGCTCACAAATAGACGAATCACTCCGTAAACTGAAATGTTTTCGGTTTTTCCGTGAGGAGTCCTCCTAAGTAATCAATTAGAAACGATTGTTCGTTCGTTAGAAAACTCATCTCTAAGCCGTCACCCTCTTTCTCCATCTAGTCGTCGAAAGACTTAAAGAACCCTCACTAATTGAAGTTTATCGACAGCCGTGTAGCCGTAATGAGAGGTCAAGTGGTCACACCTCAAGGACTTGGAATAGTCGGCATCAGAGTATCCGTCGACAGAGAATCCAGACTGGGCTTCACGCTAACTCGACAGGGTGGCTGGTGAGTACTCAATTATTTTCTCTAATTTTTTTTTATTTGAACACATTGGCTTGCTAGATTTTTCTGGCTATTCATTGAAAATTAACGATTTGAAAATTGTGGGCCCCACGTTGGACGTCGTCTTAATCAAAATAGGTGTCAATCAACTTCAATATGTTCGTTTTGAATGGAAAAGAAGCAGGAAAGTATTGAACTTAGGTTAGTGTGACTTTCACGCGTGTGTTATCTAAGAGAGATTGTCATAAAAAAAAATTTGTACGAATATTTTAACATATGCCGAAAGATGTTCTCCAAATAATAAACATGACGTGATTCGGCAATTCTTTCAAACCACCATGGTATACGAATTACACGAGGTAGCTTATCTGACATGGAACCCTCTGTAAAATGTCAAAAGTTATTTAGAAAGAAATTCTGGAAGTATCCATTATCTGGAACGTATCTTCATAATATATGCTTCTGGTTTATCTGAGAAGAAATGGGAAGAGACCAGAATCATCATTATATAATACGAAAAAATATAACAAATGTGCTCCCTTTCTGAATTTTACAAATAGCAATACTACTAACGGTAACACTTTGGTCAATAAAAACAGGGTCGAGCTAGGAAAACAGTATTTCTTTACCCAAATTTGTTTTGATTCAGCAATATAACCTCCATTGAGGGCGATGAAGTTATTTATTTCTCGTTTCTCTGGTTTCAAAATATGCTTCAGTTTCGGTAATCACTTACATATTTGACCAAATCTCTTTCCATAGGGCATCTTCTTGGGTTCTGCGAAGAGCCATTATTCACTGTGAGATAGATCTGGAGAATACGGTGGGTGTGCTAGCAATCAGAAACTTAATTCGACCATATTTGTGGCTGGTTTTATTATCTCGTGAGACGGTGCATTATCTATGTCTTATTCAAATGTTGCCTATTCTGGGAAATTTCGGACTTTATGCGATCCAAGAGACCGATATAATAATCGTGGTGAATTCATGTTTCATCCGTTTTTATATACCGACTCCTTATTTCGCAAACATTTTTTTGTGTGATGAATTCGAAGTGTTAGGTGTCACTTGCATTTTCAATTTGCGATTATCCACCATGATTTTCAAAATTTTCCAATGTTTGTCCGGAAAAACTGTCCCATTCGACCGACCAAAGCGTTCAACGTTATCGGTGTCAATACGACCACGTTTCAAATTGGAATCCGGGTAGAATTTTCCTAGCCAAACTAGGGCTTGAACGGTGGTTTGAAATTGCTTTGAATCCACTTTTCTAAATATAACAAGAATAGTGTTACTCAAACCACCGTAACTTGATAAATAATGAACCAAACTTCATCAAATGTTGACAGTAATATTTTGAAGGTTGGCACTTTCGAAAATTTACATGAATATTGTGTTAGTGGCGCCAGCTTATAGTTAGGCCCGGTACTTATCGATCGATATAGTAGATGCCAAGAAAGAGTAACCTGGTATACACTTTGACAATCAAATAGATTAAACCTATCTTCCTCCGGAATTTTTAAGTCAGAAATTGATTTAATTTATATGAGTTCACATCAACTTGAAGGCCCCACGTCCGGGGCCATAAAAACCGAATGAATAATTCACCAATCTCTAAAATTTTCGAAAGAAGCTCTGAACGCCAGATGAAAAGGGGGAAAACCTTATGATAAATAGGTTGACATGACTACAGGAAAAATGTTGCAGGTTGGGCATCATTCTCTACAAATGAATTATTAAAATTGCCAACAGAATACTCGAATAAAATTCCTCGAAAATTATTATTTTCCCTTTTCGTTGCCGACAAGTAAATAATTCCAGGCGAAACAGTCGCAGATTATCAATTAGCCGAATTTAACACCGTTGTCTCGGTGAAGAAGTCTAAAAGCTCGCCAATGCCACCTCGATTTACATTTAGATTACTCCGGGGGAAATAGGGAACTGAGCGAGAGCAGGAAAAAAAAAATCGGAACAACTCTGACCGAAAAAAAAGAGTGAACAGACGAAAAGCAGTCGGTTTCGCCAGCCTGTAGAACTCGGGCAAGTAAGAACTAATTAGCAATTAGGCCCCCGGAACACTCGCTCTATATTCCCGGAATTTCAGCGGATTAAACCTACGGCGGTGTATTCCTGAAGTTAAAAACACAAATAGAAGGCGGGCGCTTGTTTGGAAAGGAAAGAAGGCCTGCGGGGTAGCTTGCCGTAGTTATATATTCTCTGAAATTCATCCTTAGTCTGAGATGGTCTAGGATTTCCCGCTCAATTACACACTGTTTCTGTTCTGAACTCTGAGCCGAGAAGAGTTTCCTTGGAACAAGCGCTTCTAGTTTTCAAAATTTGCGATAAATATATGCGATTATGTTGGATACGCTGGTGCGCACCTGATTCAGCCCTGCATCGCTTGCCAACTTCGAAATTTGATACACCGCAACTTCGATGATTACTTTGGAAAATGTAAATTAAGATATACAAAGACTATATGACATTCCTTATCCTAGCTGTAAACTTTGAAGGGACCAAACTTGAAGTTCAAGAATATATGAAAACGATGATAATAATAATATTAGGTGTCCAAAGAAAGTATCAGATATTTGTGATAATTAAATCCATGTCCTACTTGAACAGAAGAGAATATTTTGTGCAAATCGAGCACTCTCGCTCTCCTGAGTTTTGTACTACGTCTGGTGTTCCTCAGGGATCAAACTTTGAGCCTCTACTTTTTCTGCTGATCATTGATGACATTTTCATTTTCATTGAATAGCGTATAAATTTTCATTTTTTATATGTTTGTCTCTGGAAATGGATAATACATTTATGAGAATTTCAAATGAAACATTCAATATTGCATATTAGAGAGTTTTAACTGATCAAGTAACAAAGAAATTCTGATCCAATAATCTGACACAAATCGAAGGGGTTTTCTTGATTAGACAATTTGGAGATGAAAAACAATGCATTTTCCAAAAATATCTTCGTAATTCTGTACAAGTTTTGTTTGAAGCAATTTTAGTAGTCATTTTCACTTGTCTCTTCTAAATATTAGAAACTGCCAGAAAATCCAATGGACAAATAAGGATACTGTCTGCTTCCGCTTGAAAAATTCAATCGATTCGAGGGGAGACGAGAGATTCCATAGATAATCGAGTACGTTAAATCCGATTAGTTTCTCGATACTACCCTTGAACGAAAAATTTGCATACGGCCCTGCACGGATAAAGCTTAGAGATTGGAATGAAAATGGAAAGATACAATGCAAGTATCCGTTGAAACTCATCTCTGGAGAGGTCTTGATCTAATTAAGAGGGGAGATTATTTAATTGGTAGCGCAGTATCTCGCCCTCGTTGCATTTTTAACGACGTCGTTAAGCTGTAGCGACGACAGTTCGTTACGTCAGAATTCACCGAATCCATGGATTTAATTCACGGTTTCGGATTTCAAATTTTTTTTTATTCGATAAAGATCACTCTGTAACAATACGTACTGTAACAAAACGAATTACTGAAGCTATCAATCCGGAAACTGAATAAAACAAACATATTTCTCTCGCGATTAGGTCATAGATGGTTAGCAAACATTCATTAGAACAATAATTAATATTGGTGGAGTAAGAGATTAATATCAGTAATGATTTCCGCGCATTCAAATCAACAAGATAATTTGAATATTTCAATAAATGTTACTGAAAGAATCGTTCATAAAAAACTGTTCATAATACACTTAAAACTTCTGCGTACGTTGAAATCTGAATTAGCGCTCGAGAATTAATAAAATAATATACATGAAACACAAGGATTCCTTGGAGACTTTCGAACTGGATCTGAAGATCGAACTTCACTTCGAACGTCTGCTTCGAGGACAATATTTTATAAATGTAGCATGGACCTTGCACATCCGCCATTTCGCAACCTCTAAATTTCTTTGAGTTGACGTTATTCAAGTATAGGGAGTTCGAACTTTAGTGACATCTCAACTGTCCCATCCTGATCATAGATGCTTTAGTCTATAGTGAAATCAGGGCTTGCTTGATTATAAATTAATGATTGAGTGTTGGTTGTGCGCTGAATTATTTTCTTGAGCTACGTCAAAAGGATTACCAGTGGTTAGACGCGTGTACATGAAAAGCCTGATACCGCCCAAGATATTTTTTTTTATTATTGATTATACATAGCTTTGGTTTCATAAACAACGCACATATTGAAGGCAACAATGTCTTTTGTAGCAGTCGTTGTGTTTTTACCTCGCACATTCACCATTTTGCAATATTGTGAGTTTTTGCGTGGTTGTTCCAACTGAAACAACGAGCTATTGTTTCGTCCAATTGTTTGTAAATGTTGAAGATTAAGCCAGAAAAGCTAAAAATATAATTGTGAGAATAAATTATCTAGCACTGTAGGATCAATAGCTGTCGAACTTAGAGATTGTAAAAAATCAGAATAAATTGTAGTAAAAATTGGAAAATACTAGCTACATTCATTTTAGATGCTTGATCATGAAAACACAATAAAACCATCCTGGCAATCCTCTCGATATATTCAAAAGCGGTTATTCAAACGAAAACTTGACTTATTTGACATCTCAATTTTGAAATTTGAAGGTTTGTTACCCTCCTCATCGTTTGATTTTTTTAAACTCGTTCTTAGAAATTCATCTTCTCAAAACCAGAATCAACTTATTTTTTTATCTCAGATTTTTGTTTTTGAGTTCAGGAAAATTACATTTCTTTTTGAGGAATTCGGACGTTAGTGACACCCAGTACTTTTCAATACTTCGTAACCAAACTGAATGATGTTGTTTTTATTCGTATTTTTTTTTCAATTATTTTCGGAATAAAAGACTATGAATATAGTATTACTTGATGATGTGATGGATAAATATTGCCTTCGTACTTCCATTGAAATTTTCAGCAATATACAGGGTGTATGTAAGTGAAAACGAAGAAATGTGGGAAATGATTGCTTAGTGAAATTCATGGGGGTATTACTTCAAAATTTTTTCGGAATCGCCTACGTTTCCAAGTCACCACCCTTATGGGAGGTAGACGAATTTGTGGTTTTGAATTATTTTTCCTGCAGAACACATTTTAATTCTTCGAATAATTGAGCTGACACAAAGGTATCACAGAAAAAGTATTTCATCTATACACATAATCAAAGGCTCTTCAACTCAATCGTCAATTATTCTGTGAACTTGAATGTAATTCAGATAAATACTTATTCCAAATTTTGTATTATTCTGGGAAAAGTATCGGTTATATCAAAATTTTTCAATAAACATTTTTTTTTTTTTTAAATTAGGGGTTCAAGGGAAGAAAACATTTTCAAAATTTCGTGTTCACAAAAACAGATTCACTAGAAAAAATAATCCCCAATAAAACAGTTTAGGAGTTGAAAAAATCGCTGACAAAACTGTCTATGCAGTCAAGAGAATGTGTGGAATTTCATTACTATTCGATTTTCAGAACTGGAAAAAATCATTTAAAACTCCAAATACGTTGACCCTTTCTGAGAGGTGTAACTTAAAAGGAATGCGATTTCGAAAGAATTTTAAAGGATACCCTCAATATTTTTCACTAAGGAATCATTTTCGCATTTTTCACAGGCAACAACCTGTTTAGTAATATATGGAATTATACAAAATCAACTACTATCGTGAAGTTGAAACTGATCCAATATGATTCGATTCCATGGAACACTCAAGCAAATCCTAATTGATTCAGAGAATCGGAAATGTCAGTTTTGTTGTTTCCCATAAATCAGAAGAAAAAGAATCATAACATCTTATTAGCGAAGTTCGAACGGGGAAGTCTTGGAAACTTCTCGAATTTAATCATTTGAGGAGATATATTATTTCTGTTTCGACATCACTGTTGGCACACGACCAAAAAAAGCAACTTCGATGAAATAAGATACGTTCTCGAACATTCTCTCAACAATTCCGGTTTTTTTTCAATAATTATTCTTTTGAGATTAATCGTTCTAGATCAGAAAAGTATTGAATTTATCGTGATATAATTCATTTCTGCGTTGATATATTAAAACAATTGAAAATACAACTTGTGTTTTGATTTTTTTGTGGTTTTTCATAGATTTCACCAGAACTGTGAGAGTATTTTATTAATATATTCCCTATTCTTCGATTCGATTTTTGTTAGTAATTGTATAAAATGAAATATTTTTCTTCAAATGATCCAATTTGAGATCCAGATTTAGATCTCACATTAAGCATGTTCTTTTATTGTGCAGCTCATAAATATGAGTTGAACATTTCTTCAATACATTGAAGTTACTTACTTATTTGAATTGCTGTTAGCACAGAATATTTTTTAAGAGAGGCACGCATGAAAACCAATGTGATTCATGGCCATAAAATAGTATTCAAGAAAACATCTAGATTATATTTATTAACTCTACGTATAACATGAGATACAAAGTCTGGATGGACTCTCAAAATATTGATTTTGAAGGCATGATCACTAGAACAAATTATAGTTATTCCTCTGTAGTCTCCAACATGATCAAACGATATATTAATTTATTGTTCTGTATATTATCATAAAAAATTATTATTGATGATAATTTTGTTATTCAGGTTCGACGTTTTGGTGAACGGTGGTGGAGCAGTAACCCTCCAATTCCAGAGATCACCCTTCAAACCTCTAACCCGAACCGTCTTCGTACCTTGGAATCAGATAGTCATCCTACCCCCGGTGCATATGCAGCTCAATGACGATTCCGACATCTCTAATCTGCATACAAGGTGAGAAACTCAATCGAGCGTGCCACGCTCCGAGGAAATTCGAATTATTAGTTCCTAATATATGTCAGACGGATCGTGGAACGCTGAAAGTTTGATTGTGCATGCATTGTGGTAATCAGTCGAATCTGCTGAAAGCCCATTTTAGATGGAGATGAGCTGGTCTCGGCGTAACTAAACAGATCTGTCTGTCGAATTTCATCCCATTCTTTCACATCGCCTTTGCAATTTATATGTTCTATCGATTGATTTGAATTTAAGATTCTGCCGAGAATTTCGTAGAAGGAATACGATCAAGAAACTAAATTTGGCTCATCACGAGTATTGCCTAATGATCTTGGTAATATTCATGCAGTTCGGCTTCTGCATCAAACAATGCCGTAATCTTTCTATTATACGAGACGAATTTACAAGCTCATTGATCCAGTACTCGGGGCGAATGTCTTTACAAGCAAACGGTTCAATTACAAGAGGTGACTTTACAAGCTAACGGATCAAGTACAAGGGGCGACTTTACAAGCTCATTGATCTAGTACACGGGGAAATCCCACGCTGAGGGATTAATTACAATGGTCTACTTTACAAGCTAATGGATAAAGTCTTCAGTGTGACTTCACAAGCTCATTCATTTAGTACACTTTAGAATTCGCAAGCTCTAATTCCATAGACGTTCAGTTGGCTAATCTGACATCATCACGACTGCTAGAGACAAGAGCTAGCTATAGTACACGGGAGAAGCAGCAAACGTAGTGACTGCGTTCACTACACGGGGCTACTCACAAGCTTGGTGGCTTAATAGCCGGCTGCCTAGCTTCTGAGGTAGCTCCGTATACTTGATTCTCAAGAAGCCGGTTCGTGAAAAGTTGGTGAAATGAATGCGCTTCTACCCAAAACATCACAGTTCTCATTCGCTCGGTTACTTAGACGCTCAGTTGGCTCCTCAGAGAGCTTCAAGATTACTGGAGACATCTGAACAAGGGCGAATTCACAAGCTCATTTGCTAGAAACTCGACGTAAAGTCGCCGTATCAAATTTATTATTCATGGAATTTTGGCATTTCAGTTTCTTGGCGAGGAACCCCGCCATCAACTTCCCGGGTGTCTCCAGGTCACTATTCGGACCTACTGGAGATGTTATCGACACTTGTGAGGACCATGATCCCTTCGTACTGTCACCAATCATCACTAGCACTTGGATGCCGGAAGTTGTAGGTGGCGCACCAGGTCGTTCTGTGATTTTTGCAGAGACCCAGATTGTACAAGAGTCAATACCGATACCTGGATCAGATCTTCATCTGATGTACCAATCTTCGCAGGCCAGTGGGTACCTGAGCTCGATCTACATGAAGTTGACAGGCTCTTCTGTACCTGAAACTTTAACTCATGTACACGTCAGAGTAGAGGTAAGTGAATGAGGGTCCACGTCAATCATATTTTCTTGGCGTAATATAAAGTCTGAACATTGGCTTATGGTTACAGTTAGAACTGAGTATTGGAAAACATACCACACTTCAAATTCGTTTCGTTTCTCCTCTTCTAACATGATTAACTCATTCAAAGTAGTTTTAGATCGAGGTACTTTTGATAATTTCTATACATAGCTTTTCATTGAATTTTAAAATATGCTGTGTATTTATAACTGGAATATATAAAGCAGTTGTTGTTGAAATACCTGGCATTACTATTCCCCATCTTATCAGAAGATTTTGCAGAGTCTAATTCTTTTATGTTCTCACTGACGCCTATTTTTCTTCTATTCAACTTACATGAATACTTGAAACTGCGGAATGAACATCACTCTTATTTGGTCTAGGTCGAAGGTTCCCTCCATGTGAAAACTTACGAAGCTGATCCTAATCTTATTCACACCTTTGCCTGGAACAAGAGGAACGTGTACAAGCAAAAAGTTTACGGCATTGTCTTAGCCAAGGTTTCAGTTGGTTACGAGCACTCAACCTGCTCAGAATTGGTATGGGAGACCCAGACAGCATCCCTAAAGGGATTCGACGTGGACATCTCAGATATCGGCGGATGGAGCTTGGACATTCACCATCACTATAACTTCCACGAAGGAATCTTGCAAAAAGGAGATGGGTCTACTTTGCACTTCAAACAGTATCCCAGAACTGTCCAGGTGGTTATGGGAACTGGTCTTCAGAGACCTTTAGACTGTCCTGGTCGGTGCGATGGACCTGCCAAAGACAGCAAGCTTTTGACACCGGGTTCTTTGACAAGCGGTCCAGATGGCAGTATTTATGTTGGCGATTTCAACTTGGTGAGAAGGATAACACCCGAAGGAAATGTTTATACCGTACTGCAGTTGAGGTAAGTTAATTAATCTTTGTAACTATAAACATTGAATAATGGAACGGTGTATTATTAAGGCTCAGTTTTTGTTGTTGATTAAATATTTACTGTCGCATATAGTTTCAAGGCAACATATCGCGTTCAAATAGGTAAAGGGTTTTTGTTTATCTGCAAAAGAATCTGTTAAGAACACTTCCTCAGTGTCTGGCTCAGAAAGAAAACTGGTTCCGAGTGAAATTAGCGATAGGTTTCCTAGATTAACTTAACAATTTACCACAGAGAAGGACTCTTGCACTTACAATCACATGGTGGTACTCAATAGGTCTTGAAGGTCGTGGTACTGAAGAGATATTTATCAATATTTTCATTTCTCACTCAAGGTTGTAACTCATCACTTGTAAGTGAATATTCTGAAAATTTGAATATTTTTTTTTACTTCAAATGAAATTGTGGTTCTATTAACACCATTGAAACTTCTGCAATCAATCATTGCTCAAAAATGTCGACTTATAATTCATCTTGCGAAATTGAGAGCATTTATCCGTTATTTAATCTTCATGAAGATATTGCAATCACTCAGACGCCTGCTAGGCCCATAACCTGCTGAATTTTTAGTGGTATCAAATGTGGTTTTATGATTTCAACAAAGAATCACATACTTATTTTTCAATGATTCCCTATACCCCATCATCAAAACTGAAGAAAACCAGTGCCCGAAGTTGTCGAAAAAATATAGCCCTATAGATCACCTCCAGAATAAAATTATAATAGTGCTAACTGTTATGTGGCCGGTCAGTTGATTTATATACTTGACCAAAACCGTATCGAACAGATTGCGTTATTAGATTTGACGATCCTCTTGAGGGAGGGGGAGAAATACATAAAAATTTAGCACCCTCGTGGCATCGAGACCTGTCAAGGGGCAATAAAAATGATGGTCCGAATAGTAAGGATAACGCTGAACTGCCATAACCGGACGCTGGGGTGTATGGGGTTATGATAATGGAGATTTCACATTTCTGCAATGATTGTGATTCTTGGACGGAATATATATTGTGACTGTGGTTCTGAAGGAATGTGAGTTTATGTGTGGAGGAATGTGAAGTAGATATCACGCGTTCCCATTATTTATATGAATGGATGATATCGCAGACAAAGGCCAAGTCGTTTAAGCAATAAGAAAAGAATGTTTGTACCGTATAGTTTCACTTTAGTTGGGAAATCAGAATTTTCAGCGTTAACTAATCCTTTGAGGTTTACCTTCAAGAATACATCGGTATCACCAATGAACGAAAGACCGAATTGATTACATCATGACGATGGCTTCTTTTTAATTTCTGATACTGAGTGTTGCCAGACTAGATTTGTCGCCGCCATCTTGAATCATGACAATTTTAACAGTTCACGTGATCAGAATGTTTTGACGTCCCAGTGATTGTTTTTTCCTTGCAGTCGCTTGAAAAATATGGAATTATCTCGTTAAAAGTTTCCTGCGATCGTGTTTTATCAATTTCGGCGTAGATTGCGAAAAGAGAACACTGATGAGATTAAATTTTTATATGGTGCTGGAGCACCATTCTTCATTTTTTGCTAAAAACAAGCATCGATGCTGTGTAGAAACTGATTGAAGATCATCATGTGATTGATCGTGAAATCGTGGCATGCCTGGGCATTGATATGAAATGCATACGTACAATCTTGCATTAAAACTTGACAGCGAAAGCTGTGTGATGGATCCCACATTTGTGGCTTGACGCTTAAATACGGGCGATTATGGAGGCACCAAATTTTTGAGAAATTCAACAGAGCTGCTTCAAACGCCTGTCAACGAAATTTGTGTGATATCAAAGCACTGCAAAGCAAAAAAATAGTGGCGTGATTCTTCACGAAATTTGGTGGCGACTCTCGAAATTTTGCATTCAGCTTGGATCATATCCATATCATATAAACAGGGTGACTCTTTAACCACTGTGTTAATTTTAACTATAGATTCTTTTCATTTAAAGAAACATTTTCTTTCCACTGTATTCAAAAATTTTGAAATTTGATAAAAACATTACATAGTAATATTCAAACGACAATATCAATTGAAATGATCTCTTGTAGAAGGTTTTTGCTAACAGTCATGCATATTTTGGCATCAATAAATTTATTCCATTTCTTGTGGGTTTCTCACTACTACTGTACAGATTGGTTAAATTGCATGAAAAACAAATATCATTTAAACTAAAGGTCCGTATCTTGTACTTCCTAGAATCATTAGTCTTTTTGGCATTTAAATCATTCGTCAACTTTTTTCCTAAATTACACTATTTTTGAGATATTCTAAGTTGAAAGGAATTAAATCGATATAATCATCTGATGAAACATGAGTGAGTGAATCATTGCTTGGAGGGAAAATAAGGTTTCTAAACAATTCAGATTCAATAATGAATGCTGTGGAAGGTAATTTTCATTCAAACTAAACTGAACTTTAAAGGAGTATTTGCCCGATGTGAAAACTCAAAATGTTTATAACTTTTTAACGCAGCTGAATATGGAAAAACGGTTTGGGAAAAAGTGTTTAATTTGATCTCAAGAACCTATGATTAAAATTCACGCACTGGTCAAAGACTCACCCTGCATGTAATAAGAGGTTTTTTTTATTTACGAGTGATGAATTTTTTATTTGAATACAAAAAATACAGAAAAATTAGCTTCAGTATATAATTTTTTTAATATTCATTGTCGATATCTTTAATTTCTGTGTCATAAAACGTCGAGTGGACTTATTGCAATATTTAAATAAACATCTTCATCATTTTCATCATTGGTTGAGTTTGCGTTTGAGCATGACATGTCCACAACTTTTGAACATCTTAATCCAATTTTTATGCAACCACATTTGCCGCTGTATAAAGGTGTATACAAAAATTCAGCTCAGTAGGAATTTTTCCGCAGATAAAACCTAGAATGACTGGACTTTGAATCAATGGGATGGTAAAGCACAAAAATATTGCGTTAAAACGTCCTGCCTAGGCAGGAAAAATGTTACGTAGCTGATTGATGTGAATCTGCAGAATTAATATTTGCTGTAAATCTGAGGAAAATTAAATTTCCAAATCATGATGAAAAAAAAACGGAAAAAATCGTAAAAAATTATTATGTTATTCAATTAATTCGTTTCGTGGAAGTCGGAACAGGGAAAACAAACAATAAGAACCCAATAGTTCAGTCGGAGCCCACACCAACCGACGCATCGACCGCTGATTTCAATTGGGCAACAGCCCTCATGGGAAATGTTTGTACAGTTCTTCAATTAAGGCGAACATTAAAATTTATTATGTGTGTTGTGCGTGCATCGTGAATGTGTAGGCAATTAAGGGAACTTTATAGATCGTTTTTCCAAAACACGAGGTAATAAACGTATTTCACGCGTGCTGTTGCGATTGCAAGAGTTCCAACGATGTCGCTAGCAATATGATAAATGAACATTTTGCTATTTTGCGCATTAATTTTTTTTATGAGGATGGGTACAGGAAATTGGAAACAAGGATCTGCTCTCATTAAGTTTATCTCTGTTGCTTTCATGATCCTTTGTGTTAGTAATTCCTTCCGACGTTTGGTGTGCATTTGAACGCCTTCAAATTGACTAGTGTTTCATTGAAAAGATCTGATAGATTTAAATGAATGCTGAAGAATGTGATTTTTTTAATACTCCATAGCTCATAAGACATACGTAGGATTTAAACAAATCTTTGTGCGTGTATGGAAGTTATTGATATCTTACATATTCTCAAATTTCTCTATCGTAGATCAAAACCTCGAGGAGTATAGGATGTTACAAGTCTCTCAATACACCCTGATTTTCATGGAAAAATTATTATGAGCGACAAGTCACATTTCCATTTGCATAGGTATATGAATAAACAGAACCCCTTAAACTATTCATCAGTCACCTTTGCATTCATCAAAAGTATCAAACACATTAACATTAAATAAAGCATTCTTCAATATAAAACCCGTTCTTTAAACAAACAAAATAGTATACTTTTCCGACGGACACCCTGTAGAAGAACTTCAGAAGCTTTCTCAAGTGCTCAGCAGCGACGGATACAAGTCCAACAGAATGAGAGGCATCGGATTATATCAAATATCACTTATATCTGATAAATAAAAACTTGCATGAAGAGAAAGACTTAACTTCTGATCCCATAGATAAACGACACAAGTTTTAATTAATTTCATGGGTTCTGTCATTATTTTCTGCTTTTTTCTAAGCAAGTTCACCATGGAAGATGTCTATCGAAATATGGTTGTTAGAAGATCAATAATAGATAGTGGAAATAACGCAAAGAAACCTTTTACACAAGTTTCATCATAGAAAATATCTCGTCATAGACAATAGACTAGTATCCCAAGTGGGGTGGCTTATTAAATGATTATGAATTCTAATCATGCAAAATATTTCAAATTTTAGGTCAATATTAGGTTATCTAAGGTACATTTTGGAAAAAATTTCATATTTCCAATGTTGCCAATGTTATGCAAATTCAGCGAACAACCTTGGTTTATAAAATTTGTAGTTTTTCATGATTCTCCACAAAAAAACTTCAATTAATATACTTCAATTCCCTGTAGCCATCTTTAACGGATTTTCAGTTATAAATTATCTTAAAAATTCAAATCGAATTCAAGACACACGAAATTGATATTTCGCTCCATATTCGGGATTTCAATTCGGAATTTAGCATGACTTTAGATAATTGTTTGATCTACGCTACTATTTCCAAAAAACACAGTTATATAGAGGGGTCAAGAAAATATTACCATTAGTCAACTCACAAAATTGTAAACAACTTTGTTTTTTTCAAATTAGACACCCAGTGGGGTTTTTTCATTTTCTGAATGAGAACAACCCACTCTACGATTTTTTTATTCATTTCTCAATACTTTTATTGTCTTAATATTATATTTTCTCTGTGCTCTCTATGTCTTTTATAGATAGACATATCTATGGCTCAACTCCATCCATAGAAACCATTATTCAAATTACATGACAAACAATAAGAATTCCAATTGTTTTTCAGGAGTTTTCGTATAAATAATCTAGAATTCAATAAAAGCATATAACGTAAAATCCGAACAAGAAAGGGAAATGGATAGAGAAAAATTTGTGAAGCGGGTTGTTTTCATTGTTGAAATGAAAAAACATACTAGGAGTTCAATTTGAAGAAACTGAGTTCTTTACATTTTTGTGGGTTGACGAAGAGTAATTTTCTTTTACCAATCTGTATGTAAAGGGTCGTTTGACAAGAACTTTGTTTTTCAAAATAAAATAAAACAAAAAATGTTGATGACGATGATTCAAATTTTTATCGTATTACAAATATAAAAGCAAATTTGGTTTGCACTAAATTGATCGTCTCATTGGATGTGTGACAAGTGGCACCGTCTTGTTAAAACCACATGTCAGTGATATCCATCTCATCAATGATAAGCCAAAATCGAGTTGTTAACATCTCGCGATAGCGTGATCCATTGACCGTTACCGCATTTGCAGTCTCATTTTGTACCGAGCTCGTCGACTCAAATTTAGTGACCAAGTTCTTAATAGCGGTCTCAGAAGGTCGATTATGTTGTCCAAAAATATCACGAATTTTACTGAATGTAATTTTAATTGAACCGCCATTTTCATAGTGGGTTTTAATTATTTCAAGGCGATTTTCGAGCGAAATTGAATTCATTGTAACAAATGCCAGAGCATCTACTACGAAGATGTTAAAAAACTGTCGATGTTGTCATGTGGTAGGTGTGGCCACAATTGAAAACACGGAGTTGAAAAACCCTTTATTTGAATGGAATAACTTATTGAGTTGATGGTTTTGTTTTCTATCATAATATATCGTAAAAATTGTCATTTTTTATATGTTTGTTTCTGGAAATGGATAATATATTAATGAGCATTTGAAGTTCTTGTTGAAGGACCCTTTATAACTGAAAACTAAGATCAGGAAACGGTGGCGCTAATCAAACTATTATCTGAGGTCATGCTAAATTTCGAACTGAAATCTCGAATATTGGGCGAAATTCTCGTGACTCCCAATTTCGATTTAAAATTTTTTTGAATAATTTATTACTCACAAATAGTTAAAGATAGATATTGAGGAGTAAAATGAATCAATTCAATTTTTAATGGAGGATCATACAAAGAAAATAAATACAGAATGTTGCCAAATCTTGCAACACTGGAAATTCGGAAGTATTTCAGAAATGCGCTTAAAAAACCTAATTTGATCTTCAAAATTTGTAATAATTTGCAAGAGTATTTTCCATAATAATTTGATAGGCCTCCCACCTTGGGACACCCGATCTGGTGAGAGTATATCCTCTCAGTGCCATGATCATCGATCGCTCTTTTCATCAGATAAACAGTCGATTTTTTTTTCCAGCCGCATCCAACAATTTGAACCTCCAGTAATAACAATAAAAACAGAGATGAATAGAGAGAACACAGGAATGTTAATTAGCTCTCTTCAAACGAAACAAAACAAGCCCTGATGATTCCGGATTCACGCAATACGCCCTGTAGAATTTTCCTGCTTTTTCATTCGCTGTTTCCCATATTTGCCCGTAAAAATTTACGATCGAATGAAATTCAATTAAAACGGGATTAACCGAAATGTATTTTTATTAGCAGTAATTTTCTGTTCTAACGGAACACAGGAACCCATTTGAAATGAATATTGGATACGAACGAAAGCTATTTCATTCTACGAACTAATTCGCAATCATTGATGAATTCGCTGTGTAGTTTTAGTAATTTCGTTTGTTATTTTCCAATGATGAACATATTCAAACCGAATAAAAACTTTTCAACCATGCTTTAGAATGTTTTTGTTAAGGTTAGATTTTTTTCTGGTTTCCAGTTTAATTTTGACAATCATCTCTAGGAAAAGCATTCTAAATAATAGAAACTGCCCAAGTAATCGTCCAAAAGATTTTTCATATGCAGAAATATCACATTCCCAATCTTCTCTCTATTGTTTTGAGAACAAAAACCAATATTAATATTTGAAAATCGCTTTATTGTTTTTCAAAATATTTCCCATAATATCTTTTGCATGCGTTCGAACCAATTGTCTAAAGACTTTTCCACTCTGATTGAGGTATCTCCAAAACATGAATTCTGAAGACATCAACCACTTCTTCGGGTGACCGTCAAAAATATTTGTTCGCGTCGTATTCCACACAATTTGTCAATCGCTCAAAAAGAGGCTCGTATCGATTGGTCGGAAGAAATGCTTCTATAATACAATCGCGGTGCTTTGAAGCACGTCTGTGACATCGTGGTAGATGATGGATTTACGCGTATGAGCGTAAACAGCAGTCAACTATATGGGTGTTTCAAGATGAGCCAAATCCAACAAAAGTTGCTCACGCACGAAGCACTTCCAAGCAAATGTTTGCCTGTTTTTTCGGAAAATCTAGACATGTCACGATCGTACCACTAGAAAAACAGAGAACAGTCAATTCTGAGTGGTACACAGCCTTTGTTGCCAGTTGTCTTCCAAGAAATCGGGAAAACCAACCGCCTAAGACGGATCACCCTTCACCACTATACTACGATCTCTCACACATCGGCTCAAACAACTGCATTCGTGAGCACTTAAAACATCGATTTGATGAGTCATTCGCCATATTCGATGATGAACATTTGATTCTGTTCTTTCATCTTGAAGTATAAAAGGCAACCCTCGTACTACATCATTCATTTTTGAAACCATTAAGAGGATCTCAGGTCAATTCGAAGAAGCCTTGCTAGAGTTAAATTTATTCAAAATTTTCTGGTCCTTTCGATATCACGAGGTCTGACCTACAATAATGCAATTCGCCATTTAATTGCAAAATTTCTTCGTTTCAGTAATGAATCATCATGTTCATCGTGTTCTTTGTATTAAGAAACAGTTATTTTGTTTCTTACAACTCTTTTACTTTTTTTAATTCTTCAATTGATCACAAACTTAACTAAATTTTTTTATTGATGCTCATACAATTCTCGAAATCGATATTACACAAAATATTGTATGAAAGTTTATTATATTGTTTATAAAAGTTTGGGTGCGATGACGATCTCTACTCGTCCTTCATATAAGTTTTGCTTCCCACACCTTCCATCACGTTTGTATGAGTATATCTCTTTCACTGATTCATATCGACCATATAAGTGTATACAGTATAATTAAACTCTAGTGTTGAAAACTCGACACTCATGTTTTATTTATGTTCAAAAAACAACAGCCTAATTGTAAACCCCTGTTTCCATTTCGATTACAATTCTTCCAATTACTTATACTCGTTATTTTTCTTTTCAGTGCTACACAAGTCGCTTACCAATATTTCCTCACCATTTCACCTGCTGATGGACACCTGTATGTATCCGACCCAGAAAAACATCAGATATTGAGGGTACTATCTCTGGAACAAGTTCAGGATCCCAGCATCAACAGCGAACCGGTATGTTCTCATAAATATACTAGTGGTATACAAAGACTAGCACTCCATATACCAAATAAGAGTTATATTATGAACCATACCATTTGCAGGTCGTCGGAAATGGAGAACGCTGTATACCAGGTGATGATTCCCAATGTGGAGATAGAGGACTAGCTAAGAATGCCAGATTGGCACATCCAAAAGGCATTGCTATAGCCGCAGACAAAACTATGTATATTGCCGATGGAACGAATATCCGAGCTGTAGATCCCAATGGAATAATACATACTTTAATAGGCAACCATGATCATCACAATCACTGGAGCCCAATTCCTTGCAAGGGAGCAATTCCAGCCAGCCAGGTAAAATTCCCATATTCAATTCCTTCGACAGAGGACTTCTGATAAGTAGTCAGTAATATCAATACCGTGGAACTCAACTGTCCCGGGTCTAACTACCAGATGGAGCCACTAACAACTAAATTGTTTTGGGGTCTCGGTGAATCGTTCTACCCCGGTGGTATAGAAATGCAAGAGAAACGTTGGAATGATTGTATCTGAGACCGAGATTGTATTGGTCGATAAAAATGAATTTTGACAAAAAATTTAGTTTTCTTACCTAGGCCGGGAACTAATTGACTGATATGTTGTAGTGATATTGTTGAAACTTACATTAACTAACCCTCATTGGATGCGTATCACCACAAGGACCTAAAATTGTTTCCATGGTCAAAAATCTTGAGCTCGTTCCAAGAGGATTTAGAAAATGTGGCAAGAATTTTTATCGATATTGATGGTTAGATCATAGAGTATAGAATTAACAGGAGGAAGCATATTGGGCTTTTACGGCGCTATCGATTTTATGCTATGAACTTCAAGTTAGGAATTTTCAGCCAACTCTTCGACAATATATCTGTCAAAAGTGTAATGCCTTATGTTCAAAGTTGCCAAAAGTCCGAAGGCTACATCGGTAGAAATGAATAATAATAATAGGTAATTGATCCTTTTTGACATATGTATACATATATAGGACATGTCGATAATTGATGAAAGAGAGGTAAGTCTATAGTAGTATGATTTTTTAATCAACTTAATTTTCACGATGAGAAATTTGAAAATAGTATTATTTAATTATTAACTCACTAGTTTTCTTCAACTGGAAACCTATATAAAGATGAAATAAAATTTTTAGATACAAATTGAACAATTTTAATTTAGGCATAACAAAAAGGCCTCAGAAATAAATCTGGGAAAAAAAAATTACAATTTACAACTCTACTCAACATCTCGTAAATCAGAGCAACGAAGCCGATGAGCCTTCATTTAATGACGAGAGTTCTCGCCTTCGGCAGTCATTTTGATATTTGAAGGGGTATAGAATACATTTTGATGCCAATTCGAATTTTTTGTGTGGAAGATTCAATTATTTTGGTGAAAGGTTTTATTCTGACATAATATCTAAGGAACTAAAATAGCTTTTTGGATTAATAGTAACGAGTACAAATCGGTAGAAATATCGATAAATCGTTAGCAGCGGCAACTCTGTTTGATGAGTCTATGTTCATAACAGATTATACAATTTGAATTAGTTTAAGCGCATGAACCTTTCCAATTCTCGCTTCAAGACCTTATGCTCCCTCCTGTTGTTTTTTACTGTGTAGGTTGGACGCAGATAGAACAAATAATGAGGCAAGGCGATAAAAATGTGACACATGGAAGGAACTCATCAAACCAGATAATAAAAATGAATAAGAAACAATGTCATCTCATTAGCTATAAATTTCTTCTCAGAAAAGCTTCGAAATTCTTCCTGATTTCAGGGTGCACATTGAAATTTCCCATACGAATATGGAAGATTTCATGTAACACTTTGATTACAGGGGAAATATTATAGGATTCGCACCCTTCTCTTCCTTTACTTTCGTGGTTAAACTATGATTTTTTTACTACCTATACGAGGATTTACAAAACAACATTTTTTACAGACACAACTTCAGTGGCCAACAGGTCTGGCTCTGAGTCCTTTGGATGGATCATTGCACTTCTTTGACGACCGCTTGGTCCTGAAATTAACAGCCGACATGAAAGTAAAGGTCGTTGCCGGAATCCCGCTCCACTGCCACAAAGAAGACAACGTCACCCGTTTGAATAATGAGAATGTTCTAGGAACCGTTTTAGCATTAGCCTTCTCCCCATTGGGCGAATTATATATTGCCGAAGCGGACACTCACAAGATAAATTACATTAGAGTGGTCGATTCCGCCGGTAAAATAACGCATTTTGCTGGAAAGGTTCAAGATAAAGAAAGGAATAACTGTGATTGTTCTTCGAACTTGACGACTGTCAGTCCGAGTAAATCCACGCATGATTCAATTCTTCCATGCCTTTGTTCAACTGTTGATGAACTTACCAGTAATGCTGAAACTCTGTTGTCTTCTAACGCCAAATTCCAAGCCATATCTGCTTTGACTGTATCACCAGACGGTGTTTTGCACGTGGCCGATCAAGGCTCACTCCATATTCTTGCACTTCAACACTATCTTCCTCAGCATGACGAAAATGGAGAATTCAGGATACCATATCCACCTTCCGGTGAAATCTACGTGTTCAATCGCTACGGTCAGCATGTGGCAACTAAAGACCTTGCCTCCGATAAAACTAGATATTCATTCTTGTATTCCAAAAACACCAGTTTCGGCAAATTATCGACGGTAACTGACAGTTCCGGAAACAAAATACAATTCCTCAGGGACTACAGCAATATGGTGTCATCGATTGAGAACACGCAGGACCACAAATCTGAGCTGAAAATCTCTGGCGTGGGTTATTTGGTGAAACTTTCTGAAAGAGGACGTTCCGAAATCGAGCTGGACTATGACATGAACTCGGGACTGTTGACCAGTCGATCTGGGGTGAGTAGAAAGAAAACGACGTCTATATTTTCAATTTTAAATTTTTCATTTGATTGATGTCGTTGAAGTTCACGGCAACTTAGTTATACTTACTGACAAGGAAATTGTTGTTTAAATTTTTATTTTTTTTAAGATAAATACTATAGCAAGGAGTAAACGATTGAAAGTAAATGAGCTGGATGTCAAGTACTTTTTACTTTGATCCATTGAATACACATGGTTGTAGTGCATCGTCTTGATGTAAAATAATTTTCTCTTCTTTAAACCAAGTCTTTCTTAACGAATTTTTTATGCAACCCACTACTTGTTGAGTACTCTCCAATGCAAATCTGTGCGTTTTTTTGTTATCAATCTGTTTAACAATTTTTCGAGTTTGTGAAACGGTATCAATCGATTAATGCAGCTTCTTTTCTACTCTCAGTTTTAATGACACCCAATCTTTTTACAGGGTGGTGAAACGTTTATTTACCATTACGACTGGATGGGCAGAGTAACAAATGTTATATTACCTTCTGGCGAAACTCTAGAATTATCATCAGAAATATCAGATAAAGAAGGATTCGAAGTAGCAATAAGTAAACCTTCTTCAAAACTCACAATTACAGATGAATCGAATAAAAAAGTAATCCTCCAAAACGGTAATTTCAATTGCATACAAACTGCTATTCGGTATTAAAAATAAACTTATAATTGTAGGTGATGAGGTCACTACTGCACAGAAGTTCATCAATTCGAGTCTTTATGCTATTTCTCCTTGGGGAAGTCAAATTCAAGTATCTGCCTTGGCCAAACATCCTCTATTAGAAGCATCCCTTCCAGTAGAAGCTGAAATGTTGCCAGTTTGGTCCCAACAGATTGTTACATCTGGAGAAGACATAACCAACACGATGCAACTGAAATTCAGCCTTGTGGGCGATGTGAGAAACCCCCAACAGACTTTGTGTAAAGAAATATTCGTTAATAACTCCAAAGTATTAGGAATTGAGTTTGATCAGTTCACGAGCAAAGAAACGTTTTACGACCATGATAAAACGCCTATTTTGACGATAAGCTACGATCCATCGGGTCTTCCTTTATCTTACAAACCCCACAACGGCGCTGATAGCGTCAATATTTCATACGATACCTTCAATAGGTAATATACAAATTAACTGATAATTATTCGTAGATAACATGGATGTTTTTCAGGATCGACTCATGGAAATGGGGTTCATCAGAATTAAAATACAGTTATGATCGTCATGGTCTCCTATCAGAAGTCACTAGCACATTAGATGGCACCCAAACCTTCACTTACAACGGTTGGAACCTTCTTTCCAAGATAACATTAGCGAGTCAGAGAAGTTACACCTTGTCTTACGACGAAGATGGCCGTTTAAGGCATGTGGTCCTTCCGAGCGGTACCAGGCATTCCTTCAGTCTTCAACCATCCATTGGTTTCCTCAGAGCCACCTACACTCCTCCAGACAGCACCCGATTTTATCTCCAACACTTCTCCCATTCCGGTCAACTCCTCCAAACGGTCTTCCCAGGCGATGGCGCTAGGGTGGTGTATCGATATACCAAAGATGGCAAGCTGAAAGAGGTCGTCTACGGAGACGGCAAGGTTGTTTACCATTATTCCGAAATAACTGGCCTTCCAAGCCAAGTTTCCCACGTGGAGAATGACTTAGAGTACCGATGGGATTTCCAACACGTGAGGGGGTTACTGATGGAAGAAAGAATAGATTTTGGTGCTAAAACGGCGTTAAGTAACGCGAAGTTTACGTACGACTACGACAATAATTTCAGACTTATATCTGTTCAAGGAAGGATCGGTGGACAAAATCTTCCGCCCCACATCTTGGCCTATAACTCTAAAACTGGTGGTTTGCAAAACGTGGGATCATTCACTGTTAATAAATCTAAACCTAATGAAACTGTAGTATATGATAAAAAAGCCACGTTTTCAAGACATATCAATTCAAGATTTCTTGAAACACAGGTCGCTTTAACGTTTCATGGAATGGAAGTCTTCAGGATGGAATTTAGCCATGACATGCATGGGTAGGGAGGAGTAAATAAATTTTCGTTTTAATTATTTCATTACGAATCATTTCAGCCGGATATCTCAAACAAGGACATACACCAGGAATGTTGGAGTGAATTCATATACTAACGTCAAGAACTATACCTGGGATTGTGACGGGCAACTTCTTGGTGTAGAAGCTCAAGAACCTTGGGGATTCAGATATGACGATAATGGAAACATGCTCTCCCTCACATACAGGTAAAAAAATTAAAATTTATAAATTTAAAGGACTGGCAAACTTAATATATTTGTGTCAAATGATGAAATATGGAGAAATTGTAAGTAAAATTTAGGAAATGTGAAAACTTGACTATTGGCCATTGTTTCCATTAGAAAATGGTGAATACTCCAGGTTTAATGGATCGTAAAATATGAACTCGTAATTGCTTTATATTGTTGCCGGAACGTTCAGAACGTGATTAATATGGAGGAAAATTTTGATTCTAAATAATGACACCTAAATGCAAATTGGTTGTTGTGATAGGTGCTTGGCCAAGATCCCATCGTAAAATGAGCTTGCCTTCATTTGCGACAACTGTAACTTTGCTAAAAGATGGACGAACTGCACCATCGACCTTGCAATCCACTTAACATGCAAATCAACGAAACACCAATTTGCAACATCACCTACAATAATGCTCTGTCAAAGATTCTTTAGATAAGTAAATCTCAGTTGACACTTCAATCGGATTGATAACTTTTTCCACAATTTTCTCACCCCACAGGATTAAAAGGGAAGCTTATTCAGATAGGAGTGAACTTGCAATATTGGTGACAAACATAAGAATGTCGATGATCTCATTGCGACCATTTAGAATTTCCTTCCAAGAGAGTTTTGAACTCACAAATTAGTTGACATATTCACAAACCCTGATCACATAGTCAACCATCCAACAGAATTCTTATACCCATTGGAACTGCCTAGAGTATCACCACATAATTTGGAATTAAAATCAGGATCAGTTGCATATATGCATAGGTGCAGGATAAGCATTCAAAAATAAAGTTACGACGTTCCCTAGGCTAGCTAGTAAATGTATCAAGATGGTTTTTCAACGTTCGATACGTGACATCTTCTTTGATGAATTGGAGTTGAAAGACCTTGTATTATGACGAATTCATAACCTCAAAACCCCAGAACAATGGCCGGTATGCTCGTTGAACTTCATAGATGGCGCAAATGCCACTCCCCGACATCCTGATTTTTTTTATTGTCCATTCGAGAAACAATCAATTGCCAGCTGGAAACCCTACCATCAATATTGACTCTATCTCGGGTAGTTCGTTAGGTAGTGCCATCCTTGTTATTGCTGTTAGAAATGCAGATCTTTATGCCCAACGCACGCGGTTACTTTTTCCATCATATGATGACAACCCATCTCTCTCTTACCACCTTCGTATATTATTACCATTGGAGACATGAATATTTCTCGAATGCAATCTTGTTTACTTGCTCTGATTGGTTCAAATTTTATCACCATTAACATTAAAAAGCTATGATCACCCTTCACAAGGTGTGTAGATGAATGAAAACTTTTTTTTCAGGGGAAATATAATACCAATGGAGTACAACTCTCTCGATAGAATAATAAAGTTTGGAGAGGGTCAATACAAATATGACAACAGAGGTTTAGTTATACAGAATGCACGGGAAGAAAAGTTCCATTACAATTCGAAAGGATTATTGATACGAGCAACCAAGAGAGGGCGTTTCGACGTCAAGTACTTTTATGACCATTTGGACAGGTAACGACTTTATTTATACTCGCACCAAAGACCGCATGATTTTTATAAAGCATCATTGATTATGACATAATCTTCTATCTTAAAAATTTCTTCGATACACTACGAATATCTAGGAAATATTATGAAAAGTTAAAAAATGTAAAGAATATAACTAAATAATCATTACTTGCTCATTACAACCAAATACAAAGTCATGAGGTTCCTGGTAAATAGAGAATTTTAACAAAGAAAAATTACGGAGAATCACACATACAACCTAAATTTTCCAGATTATCAGCTAGGAAGGATAACTATGGAAACGTAACTCAATTCTTCTATCTAAATCCCGATCGTCCGAGAGAAGTGAACCAGATCTACTCACCAAGAGATGGAAAATTGATGTCACTAGTTTACGATGACAGAGGTCATCTAATCTACGCCCAATTCTACCGTCATAAGTATTATGTGGCAACAGATCAATGTGGAACTCCAGTGATGATCTTCAATCAATACGGAGAAGGAATCAGGGAAATTATGAGGTCTCCCTATGGTCACATAGTTTACGATTCGAATCCATACCTCTATTTGCCCATCGACTTTTGTGGAGGTCTCTTAGATCAGGTAAGGATACTCATCATAAACGTAGATTGATATTTTTGATCATGATGACGAAAAATTGCAGGTAACATCGTTGGTACACATGCCAAATGGAAAAGTTTACGATCCTCTTATTGGTCAATGGATGTCACCTCTGTGGGAGAATGTTTTAGACAGAGTCGCCACTCCAACATTACTGCATTTGTATAGGTTCAACGGGAATGACCCTATCAATCTGGGAATCGACAGAAATAGACCAACAAGTGAGTATATAAGTATATAAATAGGGATCATGAGGTCCTTGACATTGCCCTTATAGGTTGACTACACTCTTTTTCAGTATGGTAAATGGATTTTACTGATCTTCAAAATTTATAAGATGAAATAACAAATTATCAAAATCATGTGAAGTTGGAATTTTGCCACTGTGAAAATGACCTTTCTATTTTTTATAGAATCAGTAATAATATCATTTATTTTTATGCTAAACCCTTTTTGTAGATCACATGGACTGGTTCAACAAACTTGGTTACAGTCTGAAAAGTTTAGCACCACAACTGTTCCCAGACGATCTAGCAGGTGGAAAAATGCCCCCTCTTCTCACTAAACCAGCAACTTTCTGGAATCCATCCCGAAAATCACTGATAAGTTCCATACAATTCACATCAACAGACATCCAATCCGGCTTCCTTGCTCATCTGAATACCAGAAGAATGAACACTGCCGAAGAGCAAGCCTCGCCAACGAAATCAGCGCTTAAATCTGATGTGATGGATTTGAAACTCACCAAGATTGGAGCAGCATCCGAGCCGCCATTTGGTAAAGGTATCTTGGTATCGAGGTCATCTAGCAATCAGGCGGTAGTGTCTAGTGTTCCTGCAGCCAACGCCATCTATAGGGATGTTTATACGTCAGTGTTCAACAGGTCCTATTTGCTGCCATTCTCATTTGTTGTTCACAACGCCCAACAAGACGCCTTTTATTTCGTTAAAGAAGAAATTTGGAAGGCGAGCGACGACAAAGGCCAACTTAAAAGGCTACAAGGCCAAGTGAATACCACGTTCCACGAAAGTTCTAAAGAAAACGGCAGCGGTAACAACTACTTTGATGTCAAAATCCATGGTGCCAACGCTGTCGTGAACTTGAGATACGGTACAACAATAGAAAAAGAGAAACAGAGACTGTTGCACCATGCTAAATTATCTGCAATCCGTAAAGCATGGCACAGAGAGAAGGAAATTCTCAAAGCCGGATTCACAGGGTCCGTTGAATGGACAGCAAATGAAATTGATGAGATATACAAGATTGGCTATCTGACCAACTATGAAGGCAACTACATACACGACGTTCAGGTGTATCCAGAATTGGCGGAGGATCCTTATAATATCAGATTTTCGAAAAAACAGGGAGAATCTTCCAAGAAACGTAGGAAAAAACGAGATACAAAAAGAAAGGTATGTCACGATAAATGGTGGTTCTCTTGGAAAGGAGAATGCTAGTGCTCCTTCTGATATAGACTTCTACCGAAGATATATTCAATTAACTATGTGTGATGTACCAAGAATAAAAAAAAATTAACTCGCCACCAGTGACGAGATCTTTTATACCAAAATACCAAAGTCTATTTGTGTATGTATTTCAAAGATGCCAAAAATGTATAATTATTTATTTACCAATATGTTAACTATATATGTATGTGATTTGAGCGCTGACACATATCGTCATCTCGAAAAAACCGTTTTTTATATACTTTTAATAATGACTGATTATATCGAGATAACGATCTGTGCAAAGCTTCTTGTAAATATATTCTTCGATAAATCATTCTCTAAAAAAACATTGTGAATCGTTTCTGAAGGAGACATTGCGAATGGAAATATTATTCATATCGACTTTTTCCACAACGAAGTGTAAGACATACAAAATAAAATTGCAAAAATTAATTTTGAATTCAGCTCAAATTTACATGTATGCTTTTTGATTCTGACTTTCGAAAGCTCATTTTGTTTTTATATTTCCATTATGCAAACTGAAGAATGGTAATTTGAAAACATTTTTTTGACAACTCGTGTACTTTTGAGCATTGAATATCTAGTCATTTTTAGTTAGCAGTGGGAAGAAAAAATCAGCAATTTCGGTTTAGAGTGCACAAGTTAGTGTGATGAAAATATTCCCAGTTTTTCAATACTAAAGATCAAAAATGTATGACCTTTGAAATTCAGAAACGGAACTGAGAAGAAGGTTTGCACAATTGTCGACTACTCCTTCGTTAGAGAAGGGCACTTAAAAATTGAATGAGAATAAGATTACTGTAAATAGAGTCCAGTTATTATTACCTTTTTAATGATTTTAAAAATTAAAAAGATCGAATTTATCTTAGATAGGCGAGAAATTGAATTATTATTACTGTATGTTGTGTTGCTTTACTTAAGAATATCATTGTGACTGAGCCATGTTTGATAGTGAAGCAAATTTATCTGCTATGTACCTTGCGATTTACGAGAAAAACACTGAAATTCTTATTTTGTTACAAACAGATCAGAGATCTATAAATAATATATATTTTTACTTCGCCTGCTACAAATATCTTCTTGGTATTTTCAGTGTGCTATGTATCAAACCTACTGTTAAACGTTATCACTTGGTCTGTATCAAATATGTCAGTCATTGGCATTGCTCATTTAACTATGACTTAAATTTTGAATTAATGTTGAACACTGTTGAATGAGTGATGTTTGTGAGCAAAACCGTCAGACTGTAATGATTTAATGTTATTATCTGTGTTACCCAATGGAAATGTAAATCTTGCTGGTGTAATATGTTACCTATCCCTCATTTTGTTATTAGAAAAATTATTTTCCCGAAAGCTGATATTACAATTTTATTTTTTCTTATGAATATTATAAATGTTTTAAATAAACATATTGTTTTATAATACGCCTTTTAAGTACCCTGTCACCTTTTAAAACACAATTGTAGCACTACTAAAGAATTTCTTTGACGTTCAACATTCATGACGTGGCTGCTATGGACCTATCCAGAGAAGTATCAGATCCAAAATTGCATATGGCGTGTGCCGACAAACAAAACTAAGCTGTTTTATGTTATGAATTGAGATGCACATTCCATTCCATTGGTTTTCCAAGATCAGAACCAGAAATAAAAGGAAAATTTATTTGATGTATTATCAGATTCTTTGGTTGCTATGATAACAGATCTTGTTTGTTGGTCGACGCCATCTTGTATTGGATAGGTCCATTGGTTCTTGAGACAAGAGTGACACAAAGATTGTTCCAAATATTAGGTTAATTGAAAATTCCCCGGCCTGGTACATAGGTGGCGCTACTACAATTAAATCTATATGTTTTTATTAATTAACAAAATTGAATTGCGTTTCACAAATTTGTGAAACGTACAGTCAAGTGTTTTTATTCAATATTTGTTAATTAATATCAAACTATGTTTCACCATTGGATAAGCGAGGAATCAATTACGATTATATGTTTTTAAGTTAGTCCTAACCCTTAAAAGCTGCGTATATAAATTTGACAGCAATCAGATCATTAGTTTGAAACATAGCATTTTAAGTGGAGCAACTTTTGTTATTTGAAAAAAACTGGATAATGACTTTCCTGTGTTGATAAAATATTGCTTTTTGAAGGGAAAAATACAGTTCAAGCAAAAACTTGACTTGGTGCCGAGTTTTCGGATACTGTCCCGGAGAAATCAACCATCAAAGACTGGTATGCTAAGTTTAGACCTGGTGAAATGAGCAGCCAGGACAGTGAATTCAGTGGAAACCCAAAAGAAAAAATCAACAAAATAATTTTGAATGACCGTGAATTGGAATTGAGTTAAATAGCAGCTGAATGTACAACAGATCATTCACAAATATTTGGGTATGAGAAAGATCTGTCAAAAACAACTAGTTGATGGTTCAGAGCAGTGTTTGAAGATCATAACATGGTTTTGCGTAGATATGTGATAATTTATCAAGTCCAATTGATGGTCATCCGAGTGGACTGCACGCGATAAATGCACTACCAAAAATGGGAAAAAACTGTATTTTGGAATGCGCATGGAATAATTTTTATTGACTACCTTTACTTAGGAAGGATCATCAATATCGACTATGTCATAACACTATTGATCCGTTTTGAGGACGGAATCGCCGAAAATTGGCCACATTATAAGAAAAATAAAGTTCAGCTTCACCAAGATAATGCACCGTGACACAAGTCGGTGAAAACAATGGCAAAAATTCAGGAATTGGGCTTCGAATCTCTTCCTCACCCACCGTATTCTCCAGATTTGGCCCTCAGGGACTATCTCTTGTTCTCAGTTCACAAAAGAATGCTCGCTGGGAAGAAATTTTCGCAAATGAATAGATGATCGCCGAAACTGAGGCCTTGTTGAATGTCACACATTGAAAACACCAGGAATCTTCGTTTCTTGTTGTTACACTCAACAGCAATTTTATGAAAAATAAACAACGATTTCTCACCAATGAAAATTATATTTATTAACATAAACATTTTTAAAAGATAAATGCTCTTATATTACAATTTCAAACGACAATAAAAATTTACAAAACATTTAATATCTTATCTATATATCTCTGATTCACACATCATTCACTCCACCACAAGTATAAAATGTATTAGGCACAAATTATAAACTATACACTACTCACAGGTCGTTTACTTTGGGAGTGCTTCGTCCCCATAACCAGTTTAGAAGTACTTTGGATGGACTCTGGACATCACGAGCTGAAAAGAAAAATTTTCAAATCATATTATGATTTCAATTCTTGCATCAACTCACATAATGTATAGTTTGCATCAACTAATCGAGCAGCTGCTTCTGGTGGCAATTTGGCAGCTTCATCCATATGATGCTGCATAATTGACAATTGCTGTAACCTCCTTTGCTGCTGTTCATCCAGTATAGTTTTATCTCTTCTATATCCGATGTTTTTGAGTTCTGACAACCTGATGAACAAATGTAATGATATCATAATTATCTTGAAAAGAGTAGTCCAAAAATAATGCATAAAGCTTATTGAAAGTCACAAATTAACTATAATTTTTAGCACAACTAGACCTAACCTATCTTTATAATTATATTGACACAATCAATAACCAAGAACTCACTTGTTTTCAAGTTGATTCTCCGAAATGTTCATAGAAGATTCTTGTGCTTCTGTGGCAACTTCAGCTCCACTGGCACTCAAAACAATATCCGATACTTTGCCTTTGGGTATTGCACCTTTCGATGGAGAGCTCCCAGCATCTGGAATGACCTCCGATACTTTTCCACCATCTGTCATCACTCTCTTGAATTCTTCTTTTTCTCTCAAAGCATTGGAAAGTCTAAGTTGCAGGGTGTCCCTTTCTTCAAGAAGTTGAGTTAATTCAACTGTTAATTCTTCACATCGTACATCTCTCTGATGTAGCATATACAAGGCGATATCCAGTTCTGATCTAGTTACCTGTCAGAAATATTCATTTAGCATGAAATGATTATAACAAAATTCTGTTTTCACAAAATTATAGATCAGAATAAGAACCTAGCTTTTTACCACGAGTAAAAAAACATATTCAAGAACATTTCCTTGGAATTAATTTCTTATAGATCTTCAAAATGATCATAAAATTACACCCAAGATGGCGGACTAGTTTCTGAATGCACTCTTTACAGTATGCGTCTCAATAGACGGGCCTCACTACAATGATGACAAAAATAAAGAAATGATAATACTGCATATTATCCTCATTACATCTAGGAAGAATACAAATCTCATATATACTTACAACTAGGAAGAAATACTCAATAGAAAGCTCACATAGTTGGCTTTGGACGCATTCGACCCTGAGGGATAGTCGCAACTGCGCATGCGAAACAAGTTTCCATGAATGATGCAGTATTCTGAAACCTGAATCCCTTCATAGAAACTGACTGATCCTTTGAAGAATTTCATGTTACTGTCAAATTTGAAAAGCGGGTCATCTTGACCATGAATATTTGAGCATGCGCAGTAGAGATGATTCTTAGCCCTTTTTTTGCTTACATTCACAACATATATCTACTACACATATGAAAGAGTGAAAACATTCATCTGGAAGCCTATTATAAATGAAAATTACTCACCCATTCATTCAAATCATCTGAAGATGAAGGACCTATGAGTCTTCCCTGTCCCATTGGTTGCCTTGCTTCTTGGTCAATAACATTCGAATCACCTTTTCTGATATCTAACTCAGCTATCAGAGAGTCGTAATCGTTGCTCTTTTCATATAGTTTGTGTTTCAACTCTTCGATCTTCACCACCTGGTTTTCGATAATGGCTTTGAGTTCGTCCATCTGTTTTTCTTCTTCGTTTAAAAGTATATTCTGTTCCTCGTATTTCCTTCTCATATCTTCAAACTGATTTAAGTTTTCGCTGAGTTCGTTGTTGAGTTTCTTGTATGATTCAAGTTGACTGTTCAATTCGAACAAATGGATGTTTTGTTCTTCGATCTGAGATTGAAGAAAGTTGACAGATTGCTGGACCGCATCTTTCTCAGCTTTGAGTTCATCGTAATACAGTCCCGCATGACTTATTTGATTTCGCAAGTTGTTTAATTCCTGATCTCGTTCGGCAATTAAGTCGTTTTTATCTTTTTCTAATGTATCTTTTTCATTTATATGTACCTGCTGCAATTCCTCCACAAATGATTTCAGTTTTTCCATATTGGTCTCTCTTTCTACATGGATACTATGTTGTTTTTCAAGTTCAGAATTCATAACATCGATAAGGGATGTTTTTTCATCTAATGTGAGTCTCAACTGGTCGCATTCTATCCGACACTGTTGGAGACTGTATTGCAAGTTACGTGTGCTTTCATCTTCACTTTCTTTGGATTTTCTAGTTTCTTCAAGCTGATAATGCAAATTAGAAATCTCTTCTTCTTTTGCTGATAGTTTGAAGTTCAATTCTTGAATGCGTTTTTCGTATTCTTCTATAGCTAATTTATTTTTTTCAATAAATAGCCGAGACTCCTCCAGTTCTTTCGTTTTCATTTCCAAATCAGTCTGGATTCTTGATACAACCGCTTCTTTAGCTAGTAACACATCATTTAATCTATTGATTCTATCTTCAACGTCACAGTTTTTGATGTGCTCTTTTAATCGTTCGATTTCTTCTGAATTGATATTCATAGATTGTCGACAAGATGAGATTTCATCTTGTTTTACTGATATATCATTTTTAAGACTAGAAATAAGGGAATCTTTATCAATTAAGCATTTTTGTAAGTTGGACAATTCATCTGGATCAATTACACTTCCCAGTTGTCTTTGCAGTTCAGATTTTATACTCTCCGCATCGAACAATATTGGAGAAGAGCTTTTTTGCTCCAATATTTGAACAACATCTTCTATAATCATTCGTTTTTCGTTGAATTGATTTTGTGTGGTGTCAACTATAATTTGTAATTCATTTATTTTCAATTCTTTATCTTCAATTATAGCTTGTAAACGGGTGATATCGTTTTGAGCTTGAATAATTTGTTGTTCTAGAGTGTCAGCATGTAATTGTTTCGCTATCAAATTTTCTGATAACTCACTGATTTGTTGTTGACGGCTATCAATTTGTTGTTGTAATGCTGATACTCGATCAACTTCATTTCTTATTTCTGTATCAACGTTCCTTCTTAGTTCATTGTTCTCATTCACCAAACCAATGCATTTATCTTCCAAATCATTAACTTGTTTCCTCAACTGCTCTTCCAATGTGGCAAATTCAGTTTCTCTCATATCTAAATGAAGTTTCCAACTTTCAGCAACGTCACTACCACGTTGATCTACAAGAATCTGCCACTCCTGGTTCAATCTCTCCATATGTGTCTGATATTCTTCGGTTTTTTCCTCAATTTTTTTGGAAAGATTTTCAATCTGCTCCTCCAATTGCTTCTGATGTGAAGTGAGCTCTTGGTTTTCTTGAATCAACTGTTCCACATTCTGAATTTGGTCGTTGACTTCTGTTTTCAGTGATGAAGATTCATCCTGTATCTTCAGCTTCAAATTTATTATTTCATTTTCTTTAACGTTCAAATCTTTAAGCAAACTTTCTTTTTCTTTTTGCAAAAGTTCTATCGAGTCATTTCTGATATTCATTTCTTCAATCAGAGATTTTTCTTTGGATATTTGAGAATTCAGTTCGGACATCAATTGATTTTGGTTTACTTCTAAATTTTCAATCTTCTCTTCCAATTCTTGAGTTTTAATATCAGTCTGATCCTTTTCTTTTTTCAATTCATTCAGAGTGTTAATTTCAATTTTTCTCTGCTCCAAATTCATCATAAGCTCTTCCACTAAAACATCCTTCTCCTGTATCATTCTTTCCATTTTCAGTTTTTCATCGGAAAGTTTCATAAATTCTAAATGATTTTCATCGTTCCTTTTAATGATATGATTAAAATCGTCTTGAAGTTTTTTCTTTTCCATTATTACTTCTTTCAGTTCGTCTTCAAGTAATTTTTTCTGTTCCACTATTTCTTTAAATTCGTCTTCACTTCTCATATTTGAAATAACTTGATTTAGTTCCCTTTGTAACCTCTCATTATCAGTAGTTATATCACTCAATTTAACTTCTATTTCTTGTTTCTGATTAATAATGTCCTTCAATTTATCCTCAGTTTCCAAATTTGAGGAAATACGATGAAGTTCAGCATTAAGATTTTCTTTTTCAGTTATAACTTTGTTGAGTTCAGCTTCCAAATTTTGTTTTTGGCGAACCACTTCTAAATACTCTGTTTCTGTCTTCATGTTGTCGGCAATGGGTTCAATAGATTTGGCTCTTTCAGCTGTTATCCTGAGTGTTCTTTGTTCTTCTAGCAAGGCCTGCAGGTCTTCATTGTCTAAAGTGAGATCTCTGATTGTTTCATTCATTTCAGCAATTGTAGCCCGAAGTTCAAGAATATCAGATTCACCTACTTTGTCCACATCGGGGAGTTTCTTAGGTTTTTCCGGTGATCCTTCACCTTGACCCCATTCAAACTGTTCCAGTTTTGATTTCAAATCTTCTGCTTTTCTCTGCCACATCAGCATTTCAATATCTTGCTTTTCCTTCATTTCAACCATCCTTTGATTTGAAGTACATGTGGTCTCTAATTTCTTTTGCAGTGCTTGTTTTTCATTCTTTTCTTTATTCAGTTCACATATGACTTCACCTATTCTCTTTTCTAATGTTTCGATTTGAGTTTTCAATTCTTCCTGAATAGCACTTTCAAGATTGAACATGTCACTATCATCTTGTTTTTTGCTTTTTTTTAATGTTTCATTCTGAACTTTGAGTTCTTTTAATTTTTTAATCAATCTACCAGATTTGATCTGCAATTCTTGAAATTCTTTATTTTTATTTTCTCTTTCAACTTCTAGAACTTTTATTTTGTCTTCTAATTCGATCATCTTCAAACGAAGAGGATTAGTTTCGAATTTTTGATTTTGGATCTCTTCTAGTTTTGCTTCTTCAGGGCTCCAACCCCAACCATCGTCATTCTCACCAAATGCATCATCCGTGGTAGTCAGTTCTTGATGTGCTTCTACTGATTTTGAATGCTCTGCTTGTACTATAGCTTCAGCATTATCAGGATAACACAAATAGGCATTCTTCTTTTGGATTGGTTCCTCCAAGAAAGGGTTTGTAGAATCAGTTATGTCTCGAGTTTTTGTGAATTCAATTTGTTGCAATTCAGCAAAGGTTGGTTCAGTGGATCCTTCTATAACGACTTGTGACTCAACTGAATGAAGGAGACCTTGACTTTCTTCTGGATGGCAAAGGTAGGCAGATTTCTTCACACATACGGGCTCATTTACTGGCTGTAAATTCTTAGTATCAAGTGAATCTTCAAAAGCCTTCATTGGATTTTGACCACGGTACACCAAAGTCATGAGTTCGTTTGACAAATGTGAACATTGGTTCATCAGTTCATCTCTTTCAGTTTCTACATTTTTCAACATGAATTCAAGAGTTTTGATTTTCTGCTGAAGTTCTTCTTCTGTATTTGTTGCACTAGAAATCACGGGTTGTTTTTCTTTAAGAGGTTCATCAGAAGGAGAATTAAGCTGTTGAAGAAGTGGTTCAGTTTGTTGTTCAACAAAACTGAAAGGATCATTTTCTTGACTAGAAGAAAACAATTGTTTTACATCTTGTGGATTTTCATTTGGTGACTGAGCAAAGGCATCTTCATGTTTTTTATTGACTGACCTAAGTTCATCTAGTTCTTTTCTTGCTTCTTCCATTTGGCGTTGAATAGTGTTAAACTGTTGTGATGATTCACTCACTTTCTCTTTCAAATTCTGATTTTCTTTTTTGATTTCGTTCACAAAATTTAGCTCTATTTGCTTTGAAGATTCCAAATTTCTGATTTCAACAATATAGTTGTCTATTTCCTCATTTTTATTGTCGATTTCTTGTTTGAGAACGCGTATTTCTTTTTTATGTAGAGAAAGCTCATAATCACTAGATTCTTGAAGTTCAATACTTTTTTCCAATCTGGATTCTAAATCTTTGATTTTATCTGATAATACTTGTTCTGATTCTTCCATTTCCGTAATTTTTTCATTTAATTTTTCACAAAGTATGGACAATTCGTTTTTTTCTTTAACTATTGAATCAAATTGATTTTGCCAATCATTATTTAATTTTTCAAGATCAACTCTTGCAGTGTCTTGAAGATTAATTTTATCAAGTTCAAGTTTACGAACATCTTGTTCTAAAAGTGCAATATGGTTCTTTGATTTTTCTAGTTCTTCTTCTACCTGCGATGTGTGTTCTTTCATAGCCATCAGTTCATTTACCCGTTCTTGGGCTATATTAAGCTTGACTTTGAGTTTTTTAGCTGATTCTCTGAGTTTGGTGTTCTCATTCGTTAATTTACCATTATTAGCAACCACTTCTTCAAGCCTTTTTTCTATTTCTTCATTATGTTTAGATAAGTTTGCAAGCTTTTGTTCCAATAAGTCTTCAGTTTTTGATATTTCTTCGAAACTCTGCGACTTTTCAGCTAATTGCGCTCCTAACTCATTGGTTTTCTGTTCTAGAGTTTTTTTCTTTTCATCTATTTCAGACAACATTTCCTCCAATATATTTATTCTCTCTTTGTAAGCATCCAAATCATTTTGTTGAGTTTCGACAATGAGTTCTAACTCCTTTATTTTGGTGTCATCTCTCAACATGAAAGTTTCTTGAGCAAAATTACTTCCTAAAAGTTCATCATGGAGACTCATTTCAGTTTTAGATGGTGAAGCATGAGATTGTAGGTTATCCTTTTCTATCTTTTCATTCATAGTGTCTTTCAAATTATTTATATCTACTTGATACAATTCTGTCTTCGATCTCAGCTCATTGATTTCTTCTTCTGCTTTCTTCAAATACAAATCTTTTTCTTTCAATTCAGTTTCCCATTTTTCTTTTGATGAGTTGAATTGCTGTTCTAATTCCTGACACATTTGTGTTTTCTTTTTCAAGTTAGCAGCGATTTTCTTCATTTTTTCCATGAGTGCGCCGTTTTTATTGGTGAGTTCTTCAATTTTTTTCTGTAATGGTTCTTTCATATCTTCAAGAGATTCAGTGTTGACATCTGTTTGTTTTTGAAGAGAGATGAATTTTTCTTTCATTTCACTTGAGACCTTATGGAACATCTCATCTTTAGAAATTATCTGAGATCGAAGAACTTCAATTTCACCTGTTAATGTTGTAATAGTTTTTTCTTGTTCTTCATTTCTGTTGTCTATCAAATTCTGAAGCTCCATATTTTTAGAATTCAACTCTTTCAATTGTTTATTCAGTTGTTTTATCAGATTTG
Source organism: Micraspis discolor (assembly GCA_030674115.1). NCBI lineage: Eukaryota > Metazoa > Arthropoda > Insecta > Coleoptera > Coccinellidae > Micraspis > Micraspis discolor. The sequence continues at coordinate 5,037,304 of JARTUT010000872.1, forward strand.
AATTTTCTTCCAGTTCATTTTCATAATCATTGATTTGTCCAATATTTTCATCTAAGACTTTTTTCAAATCTTGAAGCTGAGTTTGCAAATTTTCAATTGTTGTTTCATTTTCCTTTCCTTCCTGACATTTGCTTTCCAAATCATAGATCTTTTTATTGAAATTATTGATTGTTGCGTTGAGAGTTTCTATTTCTGATTTATAGTGTTCTATTTCAGAATTTTTAACATCAATGATTTCTTTCAGTTCATTGATTTGAGCTGCAGATTTTATGAAGTAATCTTTGTTCTCTTCTATTACTGACTGATATGTTTTTATCTCCTCCAAATTTTCTGTGAAATTAGATTGTAGGTTGGATATTTTTTCGTTTGCTTCTTGCAACTCATTTTCTAATTTATTTTTTTCATAAATGAGTTCTGACTGAAGTTTAAGTTTTTTATGGAGACTTTCATTATCATCACCTAATTTAATGTATTCCCCTTCTAAATCAAACAACTTGTGTTTCAAAATATCAATTTCGCTAGTATTGTATTCTTTTTTCAGTTCATCAATTTTTTGGTGTAGTATTTCATTTTCTTTCTCTAAACTGTCCAATTTTTCCTCAAGTTTTTCTTTTTCACTTTGAAGTTGTTCATAAGTTTCAGTTAATAACTCGCTATTGTTCTCAACCTGTTTGAGTTTCAGAGTGAGATGGGAGTTTTCAGTAGCCAGAGATTCCATTTTTTCCATAACTTCCCTCCTTTCAACTGTAAAGAGTTCAATTTTTTGTAAGAGTTCGGATGTTTCTTCTGTTAAACGATTGACGCTATCGTTCAAATCAGGATTTTCTTCCAAATGCTCTTCGCTAATCTTCAACTTTCCACTATGCGGATCAAGATTTTTCTGATATTCTTCAAGTTCAAGTTTTTCTTGCACGGTCAAATTCTCAACAATCTCAATGGATTCGGCAGATGATACTTTTTCGGTGCTCATTTTTTCTAATTTATCGATTAATTCCATGTTTTCTTGAATGTACTGATCAAGTTTTGATTGGAGCTCAGTTTTGTCCTTTGTCAGCCTTTCAATTTTTTCGGTTAAATCGTTGCTTTCAATATGTAGTTTTTCATTTATAGTTTTGAGCTCTTGTAGCTCCGACTGTAATTTTTCTTCATACTGAACAGAGGATATCTCAGAGGTTACTCTTTCGTTCTGAATGTCAGGGAAATCAAGAAGTTTTTCTTGTAACGAATCGATTTCCTGCTTCAAAGATTCATTTTCTGCGAAATCAGAACACAAGAAATTAGCAATTTACACTTTTTCAATTTCGATGCTTAAAATTATCATTATTAGTTCAATTATTTGGTTATTATTATAATTTTATTTCTTTTTATTATTCCCCTTCATTATTTTATTATATTAAATTAAAGAATTGACTTTGAAGCTGTACAAAGTTCACCGGGTCAGCTAATTATAAAATGAAAATGATTCTCATCTAAATAATTCATATAAATTTTTAAAAGAAACAATAGCTGTAAATCAGATATTTATTTATCAAAGGAAAAAAGAAGGGACTGATGGGAAATTCGATTTTATTGTTATTGATGAAGATAGCAGTGTTTCAACCTTATTATTGAAGATATTATTTGAGATAAAATATACAAACTTACCAGTAGATACACTACCAAGCTCCTCCGATTTTTTCAACAAATTGTCAGTGAGTTCTTTCACCTTTGCTTCCAAGGTTTCCATACTTTTCATATATTCTATAAGATTCAAAAATTAATTTATAAGAATACAATGAAAAAATCAAATTTCACCTGCAGAAGATGTTTCATCCATCATTCTCAATTGATAATTTCCTTTTTCCTCCTCTAACTCAGCAACCCTTTCATTTAAAACATCATTTTCCCCACTCAATTTTACAATTTGAGCATTTAGATCTCCAGCTTTTTTGAAACTATCAATTTTCTTGTTCAGTAACTTGATTTTCTTCTTATGTTCTGCCTTCACTTTGATCATATTTTTATTCAAATCTTCTAATTCTTTCTTTAATTTTTCAATATCAGCAGGTTGTTCACTGCCCTTTTCCATTTTGGAATGTTCCGAAATTTCTGATTTAAGATTTTCTATCATGTTTTCAAGTTCACTGATGTTTTTTTGTTTTTCATTCAACCTACCTTCATAACTATCTTTCTGATTTTCTAACTGCTTTTTGAATTCATCTACAGTGTGACTGTATTCTTCATTTTCTTTTATTAAACTAGAATTTGAAGCTTCCAAGTCATCATTCTTTTGTAATAAATCTTCAATTTGTTTTCTTAAATTATTTTCAATGATGTCACCTGATTCGTTGCTACTTTTTTCATCTGGCTTTGATAATTTTTCATTCATATCCTGCAATTCAGCAATTTCTAAATTTTTCAATCTCAAATCATCAAGGAGCTTAATTTGTCGAGCCTTCATCTCATTTTCTAGCTTGACAAAATCTTCCTGCATTTTTCTCATATGATCTTTAGTCTCATCTAAAGTATCTTGGGTATTTTTACTTTTTTATCTATAACACAATCTTTTTCCTTGAGATTCTCTTGTAAATCAAGAACCGTTGTTTCTAATTTCTGAACTTTCGATTGTAGGTCAGTAATTCTTTTTTCCTTGTTTTTCAAAATATTAAATAATTCTTCTGAACTGCTGTTTTTACTGTAATCTATTTTAGGTTCCGAAATAGAGAAATTTGAAGAAGTATCATGTATTAATTGAAGTGAATCATCAAATTGTGCTTTCAACTGAACCACCATTTCTTCAATATCTTTCTGACTCTTTCCTCGTTCTGCTAATTTAGCTCTGAAAAATGAAAGCATTTTACCTCAAATTTCAAACTTGATGCAATAACAGTTGAACTTAACAAATTTAATAACGATAATTATATGGAAGCTAGTTTAGTTGTGATTAACAGAATCAAACAAATGATGATCATATAATTTACAAATGATCTACTTGGAATAAGATTCATCGTAGCTAAATGTGACAGCATATGCACTAATATATCATCATACTTATTTTCTTCTAATTGTCTCCTCAGTAAAGATATTTTCTCATTAACAGGTGTCTCAATTCCAGACTTGGAAGTGCTTTTCTCATTGGTTTCTTTTCTAAGTTTACTTTTTTTAGCTCTCATAGTCATTTTCGACAAGGTTGAAGCATATCTATCAACTTTTTCTTGCATAACACTGCTCTGATCGGTTTTTTGTAACATCTCTTTAAACTGAGCTATTACAACTTTTTGGTGTTCTAACTGGTCTTTCAAGTCTGGGGATTCAGACCTCTGCTCTAAAGAGCTTGCCTCAGGAGGAGGATCCTCTGTAGGATCCTGCTGGAGACCCTTCTCCATATTAATCAACTGAAATAGGTTTTTGAAAATTAAAATAATTGATACTCCAAGTAAGGATTCTACCTATCAATGGACGAAACAATACAGTAAAAGTAAAAGAAATTTTTCTGGAATATGAATTTTATGTACAAATCACATATTTTCTTTTCTGGAAATAAATAATAAACGTCAAAACATATTTTGCATATTGCTCTTCCATTCCACGTCAACTTGACATCAATGACAACTAACCATAAGTCAAACGTCATTTGAGCGCTGTGGAAATCTCTGTCAACTGCTAGCTGCATAGATAAGTAAAAAAAAAGTAAAAGCTGTGTGGCTAATAGCTGTTAAATGCTGAAGATATAGGCGTCTAGTCTATCTTCGGTTTTCTGCACATCGTTACTGCATTGTTTATATTATATGTATATGTATTATATAAACAATGGTGATTTTTAAATCGTTTGTCATATGTGGCCATCTGGCGAAGAAACTTTCAACTAATGGAAAATAAATATTTCAATATAGAATTCTTGAGGAAATCTCAAAACCGTGTTATATCAATTTTCATATAAATAAACTATGAAGGGTAGAGAAAGGAGGAATCACTCCGTATGCCTAAGGCCAGTCCTACATTGGAAGCGGAATTTCACCAGACCAGACAGTCTGGCGGGTCTGGACGGGTCTGGCTAGGTCTGAAGGAAACAAAAACAAAGAAAACGTACTTTCCTCCTACATTGAACGCAGTGTTCGATCTGGTCTGGACTGCTCTGAAGAGAATGAAATCGGGTCGGGTTGGCTGGCCAGACCAAATCCGCTTCCAATGTAGGACTGGCCTAAAGTGTCCATCAGAATTGCACTTATATAGGTGTCACTTGTGTTGTGATTCGACTGAGAATCGATCAAACTGAAAAATAACTTTTAACAACTGCTCGCAAATGTTTCTACATTATTACAATGTATCTTAGGAAATTGTTTGAAATTCAATAATCTCCTACGGATGAGAGTTTACCTATTGGGAACTTCTGAGAAGCGATCTTTGACGGAAAAAATCCGCACACTTCGTAGGGAAAATATTTACCTAAACCCATAGACAAAGAATTTATGTCTTCTCTTCAATTTATATTGACCATTGTCCCAATATAAGAACTCACAAGACGGCAAAATTTTACCTATACATTTCGTCGCACCTGGAAGATATCAATATAAACTACAGAAAACCACTTTGCCAAACAGATGGCCCTAGCAATTTAACATAGCTGCAAGAAGAAGAAATTTGAGCCTCGGGGTAGTCCCAAAGTTCTCCTCTGATTGAGTGGAAGGAGGTAAACCATGTCAAAACCAAAGAGAAAATGAATTGCTCTGTAGGTGAGGTGTCACCCCTTCCCTTGCCTTCTCAAAAAGAAGCCCTAGCAACCGCAGCTTTGTCTGCTAGCTCAGGCGTTTTCTACCAAATGGAGGACAGGTATTCCATCGCTGTATGGATTCTAAGAATTCTTGATCCAGTTTCTGATTAGCCCGCCAAACGGGACCAGCAAACTTCAGGATAAAACTCACATAGAGATCTGCTTGTCGCTATATCACATCCAGCGAAAGTTTCAGACAATCAGTAAGTAAATTGTTCAATCCTAGACACAAAATTCGAAAGAAAAAGACGATCAAGATCAGAAGTATGCATTAAGAGCAGGATAGGATCCAGAACTGAACCCTGAAGGACCCTCACATCTGAGTACGATAAGTACGGTGGGACAACAATGACTCTATCCAAGAGAGCCCCTCTCTGACAAGCACTCAAGCTTCCTCAGGAGTCGGCGGTAAAGGGATACCCATCAAATGCCCGTGCAAAGTCGAGGTGAACAACATCCGCATACCAGAATCATCCACTACGTCCAATTCAGGTCAGTAAGAAAAACACCCATGTCGTTCCTTTGGAATTAAATTATTTTGCAGGGCAAACGCTATTAACTTATCGCTAATAATGCTCTGGAGAATTGCAAACATTAGGTGCTTATTAGTCTGTATTTGAGGCAGAAACCTTGTCGCCCTTGAAGATAGGTGTAATAGAATCTGATAACCAATCCTGTGAGTGAAGATGTACAATAAAAATAAAATGGACAGTGGCTCAGCCAAAGCATCAGCGCAGGAATGAAGCAGCTGTATTTTGCTTTGTCGAATATGTATTATGGTTGTTTGTATTATATATGTATGTACCTCTCTGGATAACATGTGGTCAGGCTAACAAAAGAATTTAAATAGAGGTTAAGACGTTTGCTTATGTTTTTTCTACGAAATAGCTCAAAAATCTGCCATCGTGGCGCTGGCATCTTCACAGAAGTTCCCAATTACAATCAAGTAATATTTTTTAAGCGTGTTACGTTTTCCATGTTACTGAGAATAGAACTCCAGTCACTTCGACAGTTTTTAAATCTACTTCTTGTTCACTGATTCCTTGAAAGCATCACCATAATTCCGTGACATCGAAAGACGTCAGTGTTATTTACACAAATCTGAATATTTGAATTAAAATGATAATGGCTTGCGTAGCTAAGTGCTAGACGGTTCTTACCGTATCATTTTACCTTTCTTTCATTGTTAATAATTTCTTAACAACGGGATTTGATATTTAATTGCCATAAAAAACTCGTTTGGTGGTGAACCATAATAATCAGATGTTTTCATAATAATGAATTTATATTTTAAAAGCGGCACACTATAGAAAGGTACGTCCCATGTTTTTCCTGTAAGATACACTGCCGAGTATATAATGAAGATCAACTGGTATTTTCAATTCATAATTGATGTGTGTAATTAAGTAACAGCTGTGAACAATGAAGTTAATGTAAATGTATTTATGCAGGATGCTCCATCTCATACGTGTCACCCCGTTTGTTTCCGTAGATTATAGATATTTTATCCCTACGCGTTTCGTCCCTGGTGCACATACACTGCAGTCGTCAGTGTGGGTGAATTATCATGATAATTTATATTGAGCCCCGCCCATCTGCCATCTTATTGCTGAATTCGAATCAAAGAGATTTTAACGCAACAACAATAACTGAATATGTTCGTTGATTTATTGATATATTGGAAATCGATTGCAACTATGCTTACCTCACTTTCAAAAATGCAAAGCAGTTGAGTGGAAGAAAATATCTGATTCCTATGTCGATATTGCCCTGACAAATAATTCGAAACTGTAAAATGCCAATTCAATGACTGAATGCATCCAAAACATGAGGATTCAGTACTGAAACAAGATAAAGGCGCTGACCAATTAGGAACCTGAACCTCTATTGTCGACATTGATTTGTTAGCTACGTCTGCAGAGACTCGAATATAACAATGATGACAGTTCGACCTTAACCCCCGCCTATCGGCCATCTTATTGCTAAATTCGAATCAATTTACGAGATTCCAACAAAATACAATAACAGAATATGAATTATCCATTTTTATTTTTCCCAATGAATTGTTCACTTCCATATTCACTTGATTTTTAGGGATTCGGGATAAAATCAATATTTCTATTTGTGATCAATAGATCACGTTAACTTTATTGCCAAACGACGTTTCGGGCTGTGCTCTCTATCAAATTTGGAATGAAATATAAATACGAGTATTATGGATCTGTATTTTGTGTTCTATTTTGTACATAATGTATCCGTAAGTTATAAACTTTATCGTTGTAAGTGTAATAATCATCATAATACTTGCATTTATATTTCAGTCCAAATTTGATAAAGGGGCGCAGCCCGAATAAATGAATGTGATCTATTGATCATAATTATTTTTTGTATAGTAGGAAGAAACCCACCCGGCATTAAGAAGATGGAGAGTCAGTTGCCAGTCGATTACAGCAGAATAATAAATCTAGCCGGAAAAAACCGGCAAATTAACTTACTGAAACAGAAGAAGACATTCTTCACAGAATCGCACACCTAAAAAGCAATTTCGTGAGATTTGCTTAACCACTACTTGAAAATTTAAATTTTTTCCGCTCCACCCGTACTATCCAGGACACGTGCATCTCCATGCAACTAGGACGAAGCATTCTTCATTCTGCAAAACCTTATCCAAACTCCAAGGTTCTTTTTGTTCAATATGAATCAGACGCATGATATACCCGATTGAGGCATTCTGGTCAGATAAAGACAATCACCCTTACATTGCTCTATCGCATTCAGCACCGGATGCTGAGGAAAATCCCGAGAAATATCATAGTGCGCGCATGGAAATGCGCTCGGAGAAAAATCGATCTGAAATGACCGAGTTTACGAGAACTCGTTGCAATACGGTTCATTATTGTTCACAAAAAGGTTCAAGGTGAGCCTTATGAGAGTCCGGGTTCGCTTGCACTCAGACCTCACTTGCACTGATGACGTTAAGAGCTAATTTTATTCAGTTTCGCTGTAGAACATCGACCTTATTGCTTTGTCGAATGCGCGATGTACCGGTATTTAGTTCTACCAGTAGTCATCCTGCAAATCAGCTGAGTTGTTTATACCAGAGACTACATTACACACAACACAGGCACACACACGCGAGATCAATCCGCATAGTTTGTGAATAGTAAGAACAGTTTTTTGAGTGCTATTTAAAAGCTACCGGTGTCTGAATCAAGTGCGCCAAGTTAGTTTTTTCTACCGGATGGGACACACTTAATTATAATGGTGAGGTATTTATATTTACTTCGAAAGAAATTCCCTCATACAAAGCTGTATTTATTGTGAGAACTGCATTCGTTGTTTATGTTTGATTGTTCAAAATAAGGATTGTATATATCATACGAACTAATGCCATGAATGACAACTTATGAATAATTTCAAGGTAAATTTTTAATAATTGATCAACAACTCGTGAAACTCTTGGACGAAATGATAACATGTATTTGTCATTTAACACAAAACTGAATTTTTGTTCCACAGTCCTTTTCCTCCTAGTTAAATCCCTTTAAAATTAGGTAAAAATATTTGTTTTTATTTATTTTATTCACCTGGGAAAAATAAAGTTATAGATAATTGATTCTATTAAAAGTTAATTATTATTAATTAATTATTTCATTATATGGGGCTTATTGAATAAGTTAAGGTAGACTCATTTTGCAAAAACATATCCAGCAACGGCCGTTTCCACCTATTTTTTGCGATCGTCAGCTTTGGGGGGTTGTTTCTGTCAAGCTTTAGGGGGATTACGGGGAGTCACAAATTATTTCATCCTATAGATTATATTCGACCTCATACAAAGATACTATTTTCATCAAAAAATCGCCAGCAATGCGCAGTTTCAGTGTCCGCCGAATTTTTGAATTCGAAGGGGCTATTCGGGGGTAGGCGGGGGGTCACAAATTATTTCAACATATAGATGGTATTCAACGATATACAAGGATGCCATTTCCATCAAAAATCGCCAGCAACGCACAGTTCCTCATGCTACGGAATTTGGAATTTTTTTATTATACAGGGGGGCAATTCTGATTAAAGCGCGGGGTCACAAATTATTTCATTATATGGGGCTTATTGAATAAGTTAAGGTAGACTCATTTTGCAAAAAAAATATCCAGCAACGGCCGTTTCCATCTAGTTTTTGCCATCGTCAGCTTTGGGGGATTTTTTCTGTCGTGCTTTTGGGGATTACGGGGGGTCACAAATTATTTCATCCTATAGATTATATTCAACGTTTTACAAATATACTATTTTCATCGAAAAATCGCCAGCAATGCACAGTTTCACTGTCCGCCGAATTTTTGAATTCGAGGGGGCTATGCGGTGGTAAGCGGGGGTCATAAATTATTTCAGTATATGTGCTGGATTCAGGAGATTATATTGAATAAACTGACATAATTATAACGCAAAATAAATTATTTTTTGATGTTGGAGGTTTTGTGGGTTGTTGTTGGGGGGTCTTTTTTATGTAGGTGGTTCCCCCCACTAATGAAGTACAAAAGATATAATACTTCCCGAAAAAAATCAGGTCATTTCATTCAACCGATTACAAATGACACGCAATCGTAAATATAAACCAGCTTTCGAAATCCGTTGCTGAAAAGCGTTGCTGCAATGACACCCGTGGATGGATGCATGTTTTACTTGCATCTAGAGCTCATTTGACGATCTCAGAATGACAACCAAAAATCATGCTATGAGAAACTTTAATGTACCTACATCTTTCTCTTTAGGAGATTATTCATCTGCTTTAGGAACCTGTAGAGGTTTTCGAAGAATAATCGCTTTTGTGTAATTTGGACTTGAGATATGAGTTATTTCCAAAAACAAGAGTCTAATGAAACAAAGAAATTCTAAATGGTTTTTAACGGAGTATATATAGCTTGGTTGATTTTAAAACGAAGGGAATTTGAGATTCGAACAAAATCGAGGAAAAACTGCTAGTGGTTATTTTTGATTTGAGATATAAGTTGGTTCATTCATTGTGGCGGTTGAATAAGTATTACACTGATCCAGAGTACGGAAGAAGACTCAGGACAAGTGCACAAAAGCTCCTGATCTAATGTGAGGTTTTCCCACATTTTCAGAGAGAATGAAAGGTTAAGACATTAGAAAGATCTTTCCAAATCCATTCCTCAAATAGGAAGATATGGACGCATTCATAAGTTCTGATGCAAAATATTATAGAGGTTGTTTTTTCCAGCCTCTGGAGATTACATTTAAGGGTAAAAAAACTGCCGTTCTATTAGCACAGTTACCTGCCAAATTTCATTCATCTTAATTTCTTCAAAGTGGATATATCAAATAGAAACAATTTTGTTAACTAATTTTAATGGGCTGTAACTTCGAGGAAAAGGGTGTTGCACACCCCATAATTTTTGCTTAAGAACCAGTATTTGGAATCTTTCGCATCGATACAGAAACGACCAGAACATTCTGAACTGAAATCATATTCACATATTTAGATGATCAGCCAATAATGAAATAAAAATTTTTTTCATCCACAATCTCATTTTATGCTCATGTATACTTCATTTTCTCACGAAATAACATTAAAAAGCTAATGAGACATCATTTCCTAACAAAATAATGGTTATGTTGATTCGTTTTTCCACTGAAATGAAGGTATCGTAGGTTAGCAAAATTAGATATTAATTATTTCCTCAATGTTCGTTATTAAGGTCTACAAGGTTGTTTTGTTTATAGGAACTTTAATGATATTCGGAGAAGTTTCAGGTATTCATCATTTTTTGTTCATTTCATATCAAAGAAATCATTAAAACCGGTTTCACATAACATGATACTTTTTCTGCATGGCGTTTGGTAGCATTTTTTTCAATCGACCTTTGAAATGCTCGATAGGAAAAGATATTTGATAATATTTGATACTGAACAATATCAATGCAATCAATTCTTCGAAAGCAACTCCACTAAATGCATCCACTTTCACCATGTTTCGCTGTTAATTGTTTTATCTTTCCGATTAGGTTTGATGAATTGGAGATTGTACGAGGTGAAGCTATTAAATAACGAAACTTCAAATGAAAAGTGATTCAATTTGATAAAAATATTCCACAACCGAGTGTATTGTTTCATTATACCTGTTTCCTTCGCCACGAACCATCTCATTCGTCTATTCGATTCCTATATGAGCTATGCTAGAGGTCGTTTTCTTAAGACTATTCAGAAGTTCCATTGATTTGCATTTAATCTCTTCTATGGATTCGAATCAGATCCTTTATTCTGATTGGATGTGAGAAAAGGAATGCCTAGTCGGGGGAATAGGACACGAGCATTGGAGTGTTTCTAGCGGCCAGAGAACGGTTCACAGGCAGTATTTTCTTGCAACTAACCACAGACCACTTGCCTTCAAATTGAATTCAACACATACTAGGGTTGCCTTTTATATTTTGCGATAAGAGAAAAAACAAATATTAATAATCGAAAATCGCTTTATTGTTTTTCAAAATATCCCCATTGCGACCTATACACTTTTGCATGAGTTTGAATCAATTGTCGAAGCACTTTTGCCACTCTGATTGAGGTATCTCCAAAACATGCATTCTGAAAGCATTAGCCGCTTCTTCAGCTGTCGAAAAACGTTGACCTCCCATTTTATTTTTAACTTACGGGAATAAAAAGAAGTCCTTCGGTGCCAAGAAAGCACTATACGGCGGATAACTCATCAAATCGATGTTTTGAATGCTCAAAAATGCAAAAAATTATAGTGGTGAAAGGTGATCCGTCTTCGGCGGTTGATTTTCCTGATTCCTTGGAAGGCAACTGGCAAACAAATGGTTGTGTACCACTCAGAATTGACTGTTCTGCGTTGTTCTAGTGGTACGATTGCGACATGTCCAGTTTTTCCGAAAAAGCAGGTGATCATTTGCTTGGAAACACCCATACAGTCGACTGCTGTTTACTTACGACTTATATATATCTTGGAATGAACTACGAATTCGATGGAAGTTTATCGATGCAGTGTTGTTGAGTAAATCCAAGTCGGAAGTTATAAAAAATAATCACACGAAAATGTTCACGATTTAGTTCAATTTTTGGGCGAGCTGAATCTTTACATTTAAGGCAACCCTTGTGTCTCTAGCTTTTCGATACCACCGGTGTAGAAAGTCTTATCGTGACCTTCGATATATGCTTCAGTTCCGGCAATCACTTTTTTTTCACGGAGCATCTTCTTGAAATATGCGAAGAGCTAGTAGTCGATGGAGACCAGGTCTAAAGAATGCAGTTGGTGCGGTAGTAATTCGAAACTCAATACGTCATTGACTTGTGACACGGTGGAAGTGCACCTTTTTCTTCTTCAACTAAGGCTTTTCTGCGCAATTCTGTTCCTCAAATACCTATACAAGAGTAAAATAATAGTCCTTCTCAGCCGATGTTTGCGTATTTAGATTATTTTATCCATCCCCATGATACTCAGCAGCATCCCAAAGTAACGTGGTGAATCTATGTTTCATACTCTGATGTACCGAAGCGAAAACTCCTTTTTACATCACGTAAACATCTCCAAACAGCTCTTAATAAATAAATAAATATATAAATAATTAAAGTTTATTCTGTTAATCAACTTACCAGTGACGGCTCGTGCCCTCTAGGAGTGGGTCTGCTAGACCAAGCATATATATATATATATATATATATAATTTAGAATCAATTTTCTTGGGATTAGAGAACTGGATTGAAATTAGGATTTCATCTTTTTTTTATTAATACTTTACTACATATGTTTCGGTGTACATTGAGCCTTTTTCAAGTTTACATGTTACAAATACAGTGACAATCATATCTAAAATGTATAACTGTCTAACAATTCATCTTGAAACTTAGTAAAATTAAAATCATATTCATTATGTTGTGAACGCTGTCAATTAGAATTATTCTAATAATGGAAAACCTATTATCTACTAAAAAACTAATGAAATCACCGCAATTTGATACTACCTCTCTTACACTTGCCATCTGGATCACTCACATTCAATTTGTAACCAAAAACGAACGAAAACTCGTACAACCCTAAGCCCTACACACTAACATCTTACTCCAAACTACTGACCTAGTGAACTGAACTCTGATAATCAAAGTGTAAACACGCAATGCAAATCTCATATACCCCATCCCCAAGGGTATCTTGGCCGACCTAGTCTTTGAAAAATGAACAAGTCGTGGGATGCTGTTCTGCTATTTACAGTTACTAAGAATGAATTTTTATGGTCAGAAAATCACAAAATTTATTCCATACAGTACGAATACACTTTTTTCTGAAATTGAAATAATATTCAAGTACTCATGATAATAGTCATTTGAGATGTGAGGGTGAAAATTTCAATTATTAACAGGATACGTGACAAAATTTTAAATATATAGTGATTCCTCTTTCTATCTCAAATTTAGGATAAACATATGAAGATGTCGGATATTAAATTACAATTTTTAATTTGATATTTGCAATAAACATCGATAATAATAAACAATTTCACCCGCCTGCCGTTTCACATAGGGACGGCCGACGGCCAAGGGTTCTCGGCCGACCTCGCAAGTGTCACAGTCGAGGTATTGTCTCTACAATCCATAATAGGAACTTCGAGCGACGTATGTGTTAGATGAAATCATAAACTGAAAGCTGTGGCTCGGCTGGCTGAGCTGCGTCATTACGTATAAGGACAGATGCGGGAACTTGGAATAAAAATTATTTGAGGTGTTTGACCGAAATAATGTGTACTTCGATGTGTTGAGTGGAATTATGAGATATATAGAGGGCAGAGGAAAAGATACAAAGGGAATTTCTCGATATTTAAATATTGCTATTAATTTTTCAAATAAGTTTCGATTAAAAAAATATTTATTTTCACCTTCTCTTTTTCGGTTGCGTTTGCCTACCCTGACGAGCCGTCACTGCAACTTACAGATGTTATCACAGAAATATTAACAAAATTTGGATGAAACATCTCTAATGAATGCCCATTACAATCTTTGAGTTTGAGTTTCCAGCGATGTGGAAGATTTGATATTATGGGTTAATTTTTTATATAGTTCTACAGCGGTATAGTTAGGTCTTCTACCATAATTTGTTTTTGTATTCATATCTAGATCGGATCTTTCTCTATCTCTTGTATTATACTGATGATTAATGGTGTTTTCCATTGTTAGACCGGTTTTTATACATTATTTGTGATCTTGTAAACAAGCATGTACTCTTGCAAATAGAGTTTGTGTACAGGTAAAATGGGGTATTCTACTATACAGTAATGAGGTAGCTGTACCGAATGGCGTTTTGTGATCATTGCAACCTATTTATGTTGAATATGGTCGTATTAACCCATATGACAAGTAAGTAAGTTAATATTACTGTTTATATGAGCGTTGTAGAACATCTGTCTTTCTTAATCTGTAAGGTAATTCTGTATATGGGAGATGGCACCAATGATACTACTGATTTTATTAATTAAAGTGTCAACCTGGTTGCTCCGTCTAAGTTCATCATCAACGACCAATCCCAAATATCGTTTATCTTCAGAAACTTATCCGGTGTTTTCTTTCTTTCTTTTTATGAAGCTGAACAACATGTTATAATCTACTCGTTGTTGTTTTTGCTCTCGTTTGAATCAATATGGTCCAAAATTAACGGAAATGCTAATAGTATAATTCAGTATATCAATATATAACACACAATTATATTAAAGCGGTGATCATGGAGTAAATAACATTATCCAAGCGCTCATGCATGGATGCACTTCAAATTGTCGATAAAAAACGGAACCTGATATGCGAATGACGACAATTATCAATACAACCCGCATATAGCACACAAATAAGCTTAAGGCGGCGTTAGACATGGCCTGTTTGTCAAATGGCAAAGGCTTGAATTTCACTGCGGACATTCAGTAATAGTCTAAGAGCCCATGAACCCCAGACCTACATTATTTTATAAAAGTTATTCAGGGTTGAAATCTAGTAATTGATAATAATGTAAGGACCTCAAATATAACTAGGAAAATAAACACACTAAATCTCCTGACATTACGTCCCGAATGGGTTCTGATCATTATTTACCTGAGTGGAATATGCAAAAGATGACCTTTATCTGAAATAACAGAGCCGACTTTCTTCAAACTAACAGTAATGATGTCAATAAAGTCTAATCGATTGGATGCCGCTGCATATTCTTTATCTAGATGGGCTTTCAAATTATGAGTAAACATTATCGATCGAGTTCTGAATATTTCATGGCGATTCCAGTACAATATCATCCTCCAGTAATCAAGAATATAATTTTATTGGAGTGTTTCTATTGTTGTGAACGTTGATATTTCAACATAAAATGTACTCGTAATTTTTGATGAAAGATTGTATTTTTATCGAATTATGAAAACATTGGAAGAAGCTACTTCCATGAAAATCACTCAAAAAATTGATCAGCAATAGCGGTCAAGACTGAAAAATGAAATTGATATTCTGGATAAAAATGAATGAAAAGTTTTGATTACGAATGTGTCAGGGGCTATAGAAACACTTTTTCACATTTTTCCCATTATCAGCTGCGTTAAAAAGTTATTATTATTATTATTAGCATTTTAAGTTTTCATATTGGGCAAATAACCCTCTGTAGTCCAGTATAGTTTAAATGAAAATTACCTTCCACAGCATCCACTATTGAATCTTAATTGTTTAAAAACATTATTTTCCTTCTAAGAAATGATTCACTCACTCATGTTCCATCAGATGATTATATCGATTTAATTCCTTTCATCTTCGAATATCTCAAAAATGGTGCAAATTTAGAAAAGATAATAGATGAATAATGATTTTATCTGCAATAAAAACTAATGATTCTAGGAAGTACGGACCTTTAGTTCAAGTGATATTTGTTTTTCATGCAATTTAACTAATCTGTACAGTAGCAGTGAGAAACCCACAAGAAATGGAATGAATCTATTGATGCCAAAATATGCATGACTGTTATCAAAACCTTCTACAAGAGATCATTTCAATTGATATTGTCGTTTGAATATTACAGGTGAAAATGCAATTTTTTTTATGAAATTTCAACACCCTATATCTTTTGAACGAGTTCAAATTTGGAAAAATGTTATAGGAAGAGAATGTTTCATTTGACTTCAAGAATCTATGTATGGTTAAAATTAACGCAGTGGTCAAAAACTCACCATGTATAGTGGAGATTAAATATATGTAGTATATCAGGCGAATCCACAAGTAGCAGAAGGAAATGAACGAAAATGATACTTGCCGTCACGTGTTTCTGCGTTCATTTCCTTCTGCTACTTGTGGATTCACCCGATATACCTTTTCTATATATATTTACTCACTACGATAAATATAGTATGTTTTAGCAAAATATTTTCTTCGGTGTTCATATCAAAATTGATTTTTGAAAATGACAATTGTTTCATAATTCACACTTTAGACACTGGTAAACACAACAAAGTAACAGTAAGAAGCTGCATAAAATACTAAGAAAAGGAATAACACAGTCCGAACCTAGGTAGGAAAACAAGAGAGTTTTTTGCCAAATGAAATGAAATGATTTTCAAAGAACGCAAACCAAGTTGTTAAACTTACAGAAAGTAACATTTCAACATTCATTTTCTCATGCATAAATTACCACATGATCCAAAAACTTCTCCAGACGGAGCATTAATTGAATCCATTTGAAAGTAAATGATCCAGATTATTTCGACGAGTTATTCTGAGTTCACTGTATTATAATAGATGAATTTCAAACATTTACTTGTTGAATCCGCTATTTCATGTACTGATTATGTATGTTTCCTGAATCGAAAGGAAAATGGAATTTGAATTAAAAAAAAAAACGTCTGATCGCTATTTTATATCATTTGAATGCGGTTTCGTCACAATTCTTGGAGAAAAGAAACTCGCTCTCAATATGGATGGTATTCTGCCATATGAATTCTATTTCAAATAGGTGAAATTGATTCAACTGGGTCATTTTTAACAATATCCGAAATTATATGGGGGTGTACTCATAAATCTTCCATTGTGTTCATGAATACTTGCCAATCACCATGAATAAGAATGAAATTGAATTAATCGTCGAAAATTCAGTGAATTTTGATCACCAATGAAACATAAAGAAGAAGAATTTATTGGATTTCATTACATTGTAAGATTTATACAGTGATGGGCAAAAGTGTGGAACCAAGTAAATATCTCTGTGCAATTATTAAAGATATCAAAATGAAATTTAGAAGATGGATACCTACTGCAGTAGATTGCCTATTTGTTTTTCATTTTGAATTTCCGGTTTTACCTGAAGTAATGTCAATTTTAAAATTTGCAATGGAACATCCTGTGTATTATTTTAGTTTCTGTTGAAATATTTTATTACGAGTAAAGAATATCGGGTTCGATATTTTTTATTTCTATACCTACCGAGATATTAACAGAAAAGTAACTAAAGAAAGGAAAAATTTGATGGTATCTAGTAGTCCATGAAATTCATTGTAGAAGTGACAGTAGTTGTTAAAATAAGTTATTAGTGTTTGATGTGAACGTAAAAGATTATATTGTTTCAATTTGATCTTAAAATGGCCGAATTAAGTGTTAAAGAAATAATAGAAATATTAATGATGATTGGGTATGGGGAGAGGAAAAGAACGCATCAAGAAGTTGTCTAATCTAATGAAGGTGCAGCTCAAAATGTTGCTATATCTTTGGAAGAAAATCCTCACTTATCCACTACCGATCTCGCCAATATGAATGGAATTCGCCATCATTCAGTAGGAAGAATATTAAGGCATGATAAATATCATCCATGCAAAATTCGCCTCGTTCAAGAACTGTCCGAAGACAATTTCGACAGACGTTTACAATTTTGTGAAATTATGATGGATATTTGCATCCGTGATAATAATTTTATAAGAAATGTGGTGTTTTCAGAGTTAGCTACATTTTGTTTAAACGGTACAGTTAATCGACATAACTGCATCTACTGGTGACAAACTTATCTTCAATGGCTTCAAGAGGCTCATATACAACATCCCAAGAAATTGAACTATTGGGCGGCATTTATAACAGAATCGTGGGACCCTTCTTCCTACAACAAACTTTAAACGGAGATAGGTATTTACAGCTAATAGAGACACAAGTGATTCCGGCATTGGAGGTAAATGGACAATTACCAAACAATATCTGGTTCAGCAGGATGGAGCACCTCCCATTTACGCTCGCATTGTTCGAGATTATTTAGATAGACATTTTATCACAGATGGATTGGAAGAAGAGGTACTTATGAATGGCCTGCACGAAGTCACGACCTTAATCCGCTGGACTATTTTCTGTGAAGTTATTTAAAGGCCCCAAGAATTGACCGCACCAGTTTAAAAATCGCTGTATCAGTGCTTCTTGTCTCCAAAAAACCATGTTGACAATCCGAAAAAACACCTGATTTTCGGAAGAAGTTTAAAAGCTGATTTACCAAAATTTTCTCAAACAATTTAGAAAAGCAAGTTAGCAAGCTTATCGGACGATAATTCCCAGGATGATCTCTAATTCCCTTCTTGAATAAAGGTTTCACGATAGCTATCTTTAGAGATTTCGGGAAAACTCCTTCTTTAAAGGCAGTATACATTATGTGGGCTACTGGCAGCGCTATTTTAGAAATAGACTTTTTAATAACAGTCATCGGTATCTCATCAAAACCAGAAGAACTATCAAATTGTTTTCTCCTCGGTTTTCGACCTTATTCTAATTCCGTAACTAAAGGACTCCGAATATTTATCATTGTCGTCAGATCAGGATTATGCTTCTCCAGGAAAATGATAAAACTGATAATATTCATGTGAAATACAATAAAAAGTCTGACCACCTGTAAATTGCAGTTTCAAACCGATACAATTTGATCTAGTTAACCTTTATCTGCGACAATTAACAGCATATATTTATTCTATCAGGATAAAAGTTGTCCCAATTCTACGAGGCAGATTCAAACAATTTGTGGGTATATCGAAGAGGGGAATATAAGTCCGACTCAGTCTATTAATGGCTCAATTTTCTTATTATGGTCCAGAGACATCTGTGATCACTGATGTGTACAAAAAGTTAAAGTGTTTGTACTTGATTGTGTTCTTAGGTATGAAAAAATGTCTAATCTATCAACTTTCACCCAACTGAGTTTTGATTTCGCAATAATGTAACATCATCAATAAGATAGTTTCCGTAAACGTATATTTAAGATTTCGTCATAGCTTGACTCGAGCTCTGTTATTTTGAGTCTCATTGTTAAATTTTGCTTTGTCTTCGTTTTATCTTTGTGCTTGATGCACGTGTTCTCTGTCAAGGTCTGATAGGGTTTTTGTTGTTTGGAAATTATATGCATTTGAACCTTAGCACTTAGGTCAGTTCTTTATTATTTTCAGTAGGTTGTGTTGATTATTGATTAATTAACCAGTTTTTGCAATGAACTTCAGTCAAGTGATGTTAATTATCAATCAATCGAGTAGTGCATCCAGATCACCTTCATCTAAAAACAGCTGATATGCAATAGTCTCTTTATTTCTGTACTATTGAAAAAATTCGAGGATAATGAAAAATCCAAATTTCGAGCAAAATGGTCGTACAAAATAAAAAAAATCGTATCTCAGAGTCAAGTTTTTAGACTAGAATGTTAAAATTGATAGCATCATAGGAATGCCTGTGAGATGAAAATTTTCAACTTTTTTTTTATTCAATGGGGTGGAAAATTTTTTCTGTTAAACTACAATGGGGATCGAATACCTTATGTATTCAGCGTTGATTAGTTTCTATAGACCTTGATACGTCCATTTCTTGCCGAGATATCTGTCCTCAAATGGAAAGGAACCTTTTTGTCTTTGATTCTCAATTTCTCGGCAACGAAAGATCGTACATGAAGTTTCTTTTTTCGAAAAGAACAAAATAGGGCACGGGATCAAAAATATTCTGGAAACTAATAATCATAAGTAAGCCATTCACATAATACAAATTAACTAATTCAAACATTTTTTCTTTCACCACACCGAATTTTTGAAATAATTGGAGAATCATGTAATTTGCGGTAAAATCTCATAATATTTAACAAAATAAAAAATTCTGGGGTCCCCTTATTTCTACTCAAGACTGGTTAAATAAATTTTTTTCATAATTCTATAGAAACTTTTTTAGTGCAAACGGATAAGTTTCGAAAAACTGTTTAATCTTACGATTTTGAAAGGTTTCACGAAAATTATACAAAAGCGAATTTTTTAAGTTCTTCTGTTTCAATCTAATTCAGATATCTTTCGATAAGAACTCATCCGAGATATTAATTCCCCCGACCTACCCTGATAATTTCTACAAAATTTAAAAGTTTCAATCTAAAATCCTCACACTTAGAGCAACGATTTCCTCCTTTTATTCTTTTTGTATAACCATTTTTCCCGAAGTTATGGCCTGTTGAATACCGACCAAAAATTTTTTTTCTTGATCCTTCATTTTTCACCAGTATTACACAACTTCCTCCCTACGTTATTCAAATGAATTTCAATTTTCAAATAGATCGGATGGATATTCCCCGAGTTATCGAGGAAACCAAATTTCAAAAGCTGGACTATTCGACGGATTTGACCCAATCACTTACTGGACCGAAACATTTGGAAAATTAACTTATTGTGAATATATAAGAACTTCATTTGGAAGATGCAAATGAACGAACGGAACCTCAACCCTACTAGCAAATTCTGGGGCAAGTTTGACGTGGTGGATGGCGCTCAAGTGAATATTTCAATCCCCTGGTGAATTAAAGCAATTTTATTTCATCCAGTGTATAAACGACAAGTCGAATATCACCGTAATTCAAGGTCAAAGTTGTATAAAAAAAAATAATTATCATATATACATGTAAATCATCAATGAAGTGAAAATTATATTGAATTCGATGAGAAATATTCATTATAAATAAAAAAAAAATTTAACAAGGTAACTAAATTAACATTTTTCTGGTCGAATCGTTATCAACAAAAATCTCCAATTCACGAACGAGGTCGTAGTATGTTGATTTCTATGTGAAAATCTTCCATATCATATAATCAAGGTCGTGAATCAGGTTTCTTAATTTTTAATTTCTTTCCAGCTTCTGCGCTCCTCTACAATCAAGAATGAATTTATGACAACGGCATAGACGGAGCTTCTCGAAATGGAAGAATTGAAGAGTGTAAAGATTCAATTACAACCCTCCGTCGAGATTCCAGGGCAATCAGTTTCATACAAGGTGAACGAGACGCTCAACAATGCATCCGAGATGGGGTGAGTGAAACATGTCACCTTGAAAATTTTATTTAGCGACTAGAAAACATGAATTAACTCAATTAAATAGATAGGTCTCGAACATTTGGCGCCATCTATAAATTTTGAAAGGTTCAACAGGAAAAAATTTTAATTTTAACACATCGTCTTGTCCAGTGGCGTAGCACATATTCTCGGCGCCGTTCCACAGACATTTTGAAATGTTTAAAGAAATTTATATTCCACTGACGAATACATAGGTACCTGACCTAGATGGACTTTAAAATTAAACTAAAGCAGGAAATTTGGTATGACAAAATCAATAAACATGACGTTATAACACAAAAACTTTCATTACATCGTACATATACCTAATTTTATATCAATTACTTCACAAGAGTAGCCTTTAATTACTTACTTAAAAAAGTCTAATTCTATTTTTTTCAAGATATCAAAACATCTGCCAGGTTGTTCAGATCTGAAGCTCTAGCTGTTTTGTGCTCAATGCTTAGAACGTCAAGGGAGCTTAGTCTAGAAGTTGTCATAGAATTCCCCTTAGGTATATTCTGATCAACTTCAGCGTTGAATATTACCTGCAATAAACTATTCTGTTAACGATGTAAATTATAATTGAAGTGAAGGTATGTTTTTGCAAAATATACATAGGGTACGGCCGGCAGGCCAGACATACTCAACTTTGACATCGGATTCTTCTTCACGAAGTTAAATCCGATCTTTTAAGACCACTAACGGATCGATATTCGAAAATTACAGACATTTGAGCAAAACGATAGCTCGCTGTTCCACTAGGAACACCTGTTCATTGGATAGAGTCGGATAAGCTAAATGGTCCTAAGGTTCTGACGTCTAGCAAGCGAGAAACGAAAGTGAAACAATGATTTATGATTCCTGTCATTTGTATTTCCTGATTTTTCGAACCAAAGTTCAAGTTTGGGATTTCGCATTCAGGCAAGAAAAACGTATGGAAATATTTAAATGTTTTACTGTTAAGGAGCAGTCGTGATGTCTAGGTTCACATCTGTAGTTTTATGCCCAGTTGTTCCAAAATTTGGATTTTCCACTGGTCTTGATTATAATAAGAGCCAACATCATCAGATTGATTGGGAATTTCTTTATTTTTGCTCGCTTCTTCTAGTATAACGGCGTGGAATTCTATATTTGTCAAAGATATGAGTTTGGGATTTAGCATTCAGGTAAAAAAAAGTATGGAAATAATTAAATGTTTTACTGTTGAGGAGCAGTCGTGATGTCTAGGTTCACATCTGTAGTTTTATTGACATCTTATATATTCCCAAATGTCATTATTGTAACCTTTTATTACGAGAAGATATAGGAGTTTTTTCATTTACTACAGGGCAGAAGTCACAGAAGTTCAGTTTACTTGAAGTTGTCTGAATTGACAACCAATAATCGTGCTCTGGAACAGTTTAATGCTATGTCTATAGGATAGTCCTTAAGGTCCTCTAGAGGTTTCAGAAGATTTGATTTGATAATGATCGATTTTGTATGATTTGGGCTCTAATGTATAAGGTATTTCAGAGAACAAGAGTGTCCTGGAGGAAAAGTATTCTAAATGTTTTTCGATGGAGTAGATTTCCTCCTTTTGATTGGTTTCAAAGAGAATGGAAATTGAACTTGGAACACAACTGGAGGAAAACTGCGGATGGTTATTTCAATTTGAGATATAGATTTTTTCATCCATCGGGGCAGTTGAATAAGTATTACACTGTTCCAAAGTTCGGAAAACACAAGCGAGATGAAGCTCCTGACCTATCGTCGGTGCTTTTCTACCTTTTTTGCAATTATGATTCTAACTTATCAAGAGAAATTCATGCTCTGTAGTTTTATTTTTATTATCTTGGTTTTAAATGAGGTTGAACCTATCAATTGATTTCCTGTATGAATGTTTCAGTGGAGTTACATCGTAGTTAAATACCTATCTTATGCGGTATTGTATGGTTGCAATGAATTCATTTGACGTTCTATCGTAATATCGTTCTCACAATTTTTGTTTTTTAAGATGCCTAAACTCTCTATGAAATGTAAGTGATATATTATTTTCCACACTTTTGATTCAATTATCATATATTTACGCTTTTATATTTTTAATTCAGAAGAAGGCAAGTACATTTCAGTAACCATTTTGATTCTGAACAAGAATGCTGAGCCTCCTTCAGAAAAAGCTTTTACTTCTTTCTGTGATATAGTTTTCAAACCTATTGCTTTTTCATTAAATTTTCATTTGAGTTTTCTGAATTAACATGATATGTTAGAAAAGAGTTAACCGATTTGAACGACAACTACATCGAATAAAACTCGATTACACCTAAACAATGCATCACAATTGACGTAATGTTTTGAATAACACATGAAGTTTATGATTTGTAGATAAAGGTTTCTATTTCATTCGATACAACTGAATTATAACTAACGATTTCTGTAAAACCTAGATTTTGTTGCCATTTCATTTTTCTAAGGAACTCGCCTCAATTAGGCCTTAATATCTAGATATCATGAAACCAAAATAATGCAGACACAGATTAATAATCTTGGGTTATTTTTAGACCATTCGAACCTTCAGCCAGTAATTGAACACGAACTTCGTAGTCTGAATAACGGAACGATAGTTGGCTGATTTTCTCGAAATTACTCTTTTACTGTATAGGATGTTTCACAAATACGTTACAGGTTTGGACCGTAATACCTCTCCTAATACCAAAAATTGTGTGTCCATGAAACCGAAGTGTAATAAATATATGTGTATAAATATACACACAATTTGTGATAGCTGACAATTTAGAGTAGAAGGTATGATTGCACCAAACGAATCAGCAGGTGGATGAGGTTTCTGGGTTCTTCTACTTCAATTTTGATATATTTCTCATTCCCTTTTGAAACTAGTTCATCGTCGAGTCAACCGTCTTAACTGCTAACACTAACTTCTAAAAACTGCACTCAGGCACCCTCTTTCAACGCCCAGAGTTCACCCCGGAAAAACTGTTTATGTCTCTGAATTTGTTGTCATTATTTCTACAATAATTAATCTTTTTCGACTTCTGACAAATGAAATGACTCTAAAACTTATCGACGTTTTAAAACGCAACTGGTGTCATTGTAAGACTAAACTACTTGAACTTTATACTTATTTACCTATGAGTTATTGAAATTGATCTTCTACATATTGAAGATCAATGGATTTATTATTTAGGTTACTTTAACTAGTGAATGGGGACATTAATTATAAATATTAATTACACAATTTGAACAATGTGTGATATTGATCTCAGCGGACAACAAAGTTTTTTGGGTAGCATTCATTTGGGTATTCTTCATGTTGTTTTCTCCAAAAGTGTTTCCGAAATCTTTTGTTTACTAATCATGGAAAACTCTACGTATCTTTCAGCATTAGTATTAGACCTTCATCCTTCATGCTGTTTGATTCTCAATAAATCAGCTCCAGAATCCTCCAGCAGAGTAGTCGATGACCGCCGAAAACAGTTACCAGTAAAAAAAGAAGGATTTGGCATCTTCAAAAACTGGGCGATAATGTTCTTCAAATTTCCAAATATGTTAATATCTAGAGTTTGTATTTCATATCTCCGATTCAAATATTTGGCAAAAAATCTGTCATGCTTAACATTTGATCTCCTAGATCAACGTATCTAAACCATTTCGATGCAATTTACACCGTCCAAAAGCTCCAGCGGTTATAGCAAATTATCTACATACTTTTGTATTTGTGTTGAGAATAGTTACCTCAATAAATTTCCCCTGAATCACCTCCTTTTCTACGAGAGGAGAAGGAAATTCACCTTTTCTGAGAGCTCCAGCAACTCCAACGACCAATGCTACCTTATTCATTAAACTTGTTGCCCAAACATATGTATTATTTTCCTTTCTTTTAGTATAAAATCTCTATCGTAAACAACAGATCATTTTTCTTTGACAGTGAGTCACAATATAACCCCTGCAACGGTCCCATGACAATAACTACAAATGGCGGTGCGTTGAGAAAAGTTCCGAACAAGAATAGTCCCGGCAGCTATAAGAAACCAACCATCATGCTGTCCCATTTACCAAAAAGGCCACCGGTCGATATACAGTTCAACGACTTATCATATTCCATATCCGAAGGCAGGAAAAGGGGTTATAAGACAATTTTGAAATGTGTAAACGGCACGTTCAAATCAGGAGAACTGACAGCAATTATGGGCCCATCAGGTGCTGGGAAGAGTACATTAATGAACATATTGGCAGGTTATAAGTGAGTATGAATTATTATCAATATTAAAAAAATTCCATTATTCAGTATGCTTAACATTTACATGATAGTAAATTACATAAACGTACCACCGCTACTCTACCAGGTATGATTGATAATTACCCGTGTTTGGCAATAGAGGGAACTGTAAGCAAACAATATATACCATCTTTTGGTGCCATCCTTTAAACGATGTTTGTAAAAATTTCCCACCAATTTATCGAGTGGTTTTGATTTGCCGACATTTCATAGTAAACAACTTCGTGTAATTATAAAAAATGGGAAAAGAGCAACATCAGAGCCCAATATCAGTGTTCGACGAGGACCGCCCAGGATATCCACTGCGGATGATATGGTCGATAAAATCCATGATATCGTGTTGGTCGATCGCCAACTGAAGATTAGAGAGATGGCAAGGATATTCAAGATTTCATACGAATTCATCGTGAGATTTTTTTCTATTTCCAAACATAAAAAAATAGTTCGGCGGTCATCGCTGAAACGGAGGCCTATTTTGTCGAGTTCGAGAAACATATTCTTCAAAAGACTTATGATTACTGTTTATTTTTGGCACGAATTGGAAGATATGGACTTAGACAACATTTGGTTTCAACATGCCACATAGCACATATTACAATTGACTCATTGAATAGTGAGTTCGATGAGCATGTTATCTGAAGAAATGAACCAGTCAATTGACAGCCTCACTTGTGAGATTATAGGCCTCTAGATTTTATCTTTGGGGCTATGCTCAACAATTGTATCCTATTTTCAACTGGGATAAAACCTGGGCATATTATACCGGTTAATGAGGAATGTAAAACAGAGCGATGATTTATCGTTCTTACAATCTTTTTATGCTTGATTTACTTATGATGTTGCTATTTTCATATTGAATTGCATTATCCACATTGTGTAACAAGCTATGAAGTACGAGTAATTGAAAAGTAAACGTAATAAATGAAAATATGTCACACAATTGATATTCATTCCCATATAATAAATCCATTTTTGTTTTTTCTAGAACTTCTAATTTGACTGGATCTGTACTTATAAACGGAAAAGAGAGAAGTTTGAGAAGATTTCGAAAAATGTCATGTTACATCATGCAAGACGACTGCCTATCCCCTCATCTCACAGTCAAAGAAGCCCTGAACGTCTCCGCCAACTTGAAACTAGGTAAAAGCGTCAGCAGAGCTGAGAAAAAAATTGTTGTGAATGAAGTTGTCGAAGCCCTTGGCCTAAAGGAATGCATTGACACCCACGCCTGCAGTCTTTCTGGAGGACAACGAAAAAGGCTTTCGATAGCCTTGGAGATGGTTAATAATCCCCCAGTGATGTTCTTCGATGAACCAACGAGTGGTTTGGACAGTTCTACGTGTTTTCAGTGTGTGTGTCTTTTGAAATCTTTAGCTAGAGGTGGTCGGACCATAATTTGTACTATTCATCAACCTTCGGCCAGACTTTTTGAAATGTTCGATGCGTTGTACATTTTGGCGGAAGGACAGTGTATTTACAGGGGTGTTGTGAATGGACTGGTTCCATTTTTGTCTTCGATGGGTTTGAATTGTCCGAGTTACCACAATCCGGCCGATTACGGTGAGTAAATTAGTTTTCTTTTATTATATTATTTTCATAATTTACCCATTACCCCCTTTTTTTAACACTCTTTTCAGCCATTTCTGCATTATTCCAAATAGGCTTCCAAGATTTTATTCTGGTTTATTTTATCTCAAGCTCGTTTTAGTTTTACTCTTCCACCATCGGAACTATCTTAGATTCCTTTTTAACTTGACGCTGCTCTTTTCAGTATGTCCAAATGACCTAACCGTTTTAGCTGCTTATGTTACGTATGCCCATTAACTGTTTTTACTCTTAGATCTCTTATTATGGTTTGATTCTTTATGTTCCATATTTCAGACACTACTTTAATTTTTATTTAAAATTTCACATTTGCATCTTTCAACTTTCTTCATGTCATCGCTGTTGTATGAATTGCATCGATTTCCTTCATTTAAAATTCTAAATACTTTTCACTTAATAATCCAATTCATTTCTAGCGGAATCAGTATCATCATTGTTCTCTATAGGTATATTTTTAGTCACTGTTTATTCGATATACTAGTAATCTTTCTCGTTTATTTTAACCTCGTATTGTACTATCATTATTTCCGTTTTCTACCCAGTTACTTTCATATTTAAATTTCCCAAAGTTACAAAGCACATATTGAAGTTTTGCTGCAGTACTTCTTTATTCTCTACAAATATTTCGGAATCATCTGTGAAACAATTTGTCTTATTGAAGCCTATCTATGTTCATGTAGTAACCTCTTTTGTCACTACCTATATCATCATCATAAAAAGTACTGTACTCGGGAAACCTTTTATTTCCATGTGAAATTTATCCTTGGCGGTAACTTTTTTTTTATTTCAGGAGTTTTTTGAGAATGGTTTCAAAGTTTATAACATCTCAAATAATGTACAATTTCTTGCAATCAAGTTTTTCTATTTTCATTTGTAATTCATTTATTCACTAGGTCAATCAGGAAAGTATTATTAATAGACATTCGTTTAATGGTTTATTGGTGTGATTTCATACTCTGAACTATTATAAGACAAGGTAATTGCTTTTAATACTGCTTATATATGAGCATGAGAACTTCATTTCATTTCGTGTGAAACTTGAGAACTGTTGTTTTTCCCATAGAAATTGGATTCAATTTTGTTTATGTGCCTTTAAATTGCTATATCGAAATTTCTTCTGACTCTACTTCTATATGGTATATATATTCCTTTGAACTTTTGCCTTACAATATTTAGTTAGAAAACAAACAATAAAGCATATACATCAAGGGTTTGTGACGGGGTGTCATACAATTCGGCGTATGACATAAAAGCCTAGGGAAAAAACTTTAGTAAAAAAACCCTGGCTCCCCGTCTAAGTGTGAAAGTACAAAAATAAGATGAAATATATTTTAGGGACTTCTTTCTTCAAGAGTAGTCTTCTAGTGATGGAGATAGAGACTTCTTCAAGTTGCCCACATCGAATCTGAAAATAAAAAGACAAAAGCAGAAAAAAAGAACTGAATAACAAAAATACAAAATTTTGAAAGAGATACATGGTATTTGATTGGATTGTGATCAGAAAATGAGACACTCGTTGAATTCAATGTGGTTATGAATGGTATTATTGAAATGATGAGATCGGATTATATTTTTGCGCGCTTGAACAAGCGCCCAAAAACTAGTAGAACAGCGTGCTATCCTTTTGCCCAAATATCTTCAATTCAGAAAATAGTCCCAAATGATTGAGTTTGAATTCCTGATGAAGAATACAGGGTAAAATTTGAGTGTGCCCATCCGGCCGTATACTCTCTATCTTCCCATTAATATCGGTCATTTCAGTTGGGGAAAATTAATCGAAATGTTTCATTTATGGTAAAATAATTTGTGTTTTCGAAATTTAGGAAAGCACTTACGTGGGTTTTAGGGGAAGGGAATTTGAGTTTCGAGTTCCTCTGTTTAGTCCAGTTTTGTTTTGCAAAGATTCTAAACTTTATGGGAATTTACTTCCCACCCAGAGAGGATATACCCAATGATACTTACTGTTTATCCTTGTGCTAACTTCAGGGAAGAGAAAAAACACAATTTTTTGCATTTTTTCAGTTTCTCAGTGATAATTAGAAAACTGAGCTTTAACGAGAGAAGATCAGCCATTTATAAATTGAAGTAGGAATAATTTTCTAGAGAATTGGGTCTTGAAACTCAATTTTTGTTTCAAAAATATAAAAAATGGCCAAAATTTCTGGAAAACTAGTTTTCTGTTGTCATTCTTCCTACACGTTAATATTTCCATGATCCATTATCATATTGTGTTGAATCTCCCATCTTTATTGCAACAGTCTAGATACTTGATGAAAAAACTCAGAGATTTTCGCTAATGAGTGAATAGTAAAGAAAAAACCTTTAAATTTCATATCAATGACTCAATAGAGACTGGATTCTTACAACTGGTTGAATAAATCTGTGAAGTCGAATTTGAAAATCTGTATCGAAACTTCAGGTATAATCTACTACAGAGATCGCAATGCCAAGGATCGAAATATAGGAAATATTGAAAATAGGTTCGGAGTACTCCTGAAATTATCCTGAATTTGGTTAATATCATCACTCAAAACCAAATAAATAAATAAATAAAATAGGATAATGTATACGCAATGTTGAAATCTTTTATTTTTTTTAATTTGAATATCATTTGATATTCTAATATTATCCAGAAAATATCCAAGTGTCTCAAGCCCATAAACTAGAGTGCTGTTGCCAGGTTTGTCTAAAATCTCTCATGTAAATGCTTAACTAAAACTATGTTCATAAAAAGAAAACTCAGACTTCCTATTCTATTACATTGTAATACTATATAGACTTATTTCTTTATCAAAATCATTAAATCTCCGATTCTGTGAAAGATTTGCAACAAAGTAATTAATCAATAACGATCTGTAGATTAAAGAAATGACACCTACTCTATATGAGCTATTATATTGAAACACTCAACATCATTTGAATGTATAGCATTATATGATTTGATCCTTATCCGTACTTTACACCTGAAGTGCAAGGTTATTGGACAATAACCCAATGATAAATATTTATAAATTCTACTTTCGTTCCATTTTTGAACCAACTTTTTTAAGTGGAAATTATCGTATTTCAGTGATGGAGGTTGCAAGTGGGGAGCATGGCGAAAACGTTCACAAACTCGTAATGGCAGTCAACGAAGGAAAATGTAGCAGGTCGCTGCAAAAACAAGCACTGGATCAAGAATCTATAGAAGCCAAAAAAATCACAAACGACATCATCAAGCATCAAATAACGCCCGAGTCAATATTACAAAATGGAATACCAAAGGCACCCTCGAAATCACCAACATGCACCACTTCCCTGCTGGATTCTTCAGATAATTTAGCTCAGATGGGGTTACAAAGTTTTCCTGCATCTGGATTGTTACAATTCTGGATTCTACTCAAAAGGACTACTTACATAATATTGCGGGATAAGATGTTGACGAGACTGAGGTTGTTATCGCATGTTGTCATAGGGATATTGCTAGGTCTCATTTATTACGATATTGGAAACGATGCTGCCAAAGTGATGAGTAATGCTGGTTGCCTATTCTTTATAACGCTGTTCACTATGTTCACCTCCATGATGCCAACCATATTGACGTGTAAGTCGTGTCAGATTTGGTTGATTCTTTTTATTGAATACTACATCGGTCAGTCCCAGGCCTTATTACCAGACGGTACCACTAACAAAATGCCCATCTGATTCTTCGAGAAACCCAACCTTCAAAAGATTACTGTCGAAATTTCATTATATTTGGTTCACTGAATTCGACTTGAACAGAGTTGAGGAATGTGGGTTATCAAAAAAATACATGCAACTAATGCCCAGGTTGCTTGGACCAATTTCAACTTATTCAGGGCCAAAAAAAATTACGAAGATATTTTGTACAAACATTTCAAATGCTTAAATTTAAAAAACTCCAAACAGTGACGACTCGTGATTTTCACGAGTGTGGAAACCACATATGGGGTAAAATTAATTGAATTATTTTTGTTGAGGAATATAAAAAGTCTGAGACACATGGACTTTTGAATTCAGGTGTGAGTTACTTAAACATAAATATTCGGAGTGATCCTCTAAAGAACTTATTTCAAGAAACTGTATTGAATGGAATATTATGAATTATACCGGGCGAAATTTTGGAATTGGTTACTCGGAAAATTTTGATATTTTTCATATTATCTTAAGTTCATGTACCTATCAAAAATCGAAAATAATTGCCAGGTGTATTTTGGAAAAATTCAAGATTAACTAAAACCTGGCATATCCATGAATTTGATTATTGATAGGTGCGTAGCGTAAAAACAGCCTAGAAACTATTTTCACTTTGTATAGATAGATAGATAGATAATAATTTATTTTGTTCGAAGTACATGATGAAATGTACAAGAAAAAAACGTCAAACAAAGATACATTAAAGAGAAATCGACCTTTCAGCCTTACAAAAATCAAAGTATTCCTTAATATTATAAGGTTCACACCTCAAAATAAAAGAGTTCAGCTTACACAGCAGTAGTTTCTCTGTATTTACATCGCGAAATTGCCTTGGCAATGCATTAAACATTTTCATGCACATGTACATAGCATTATGCTGTGTCAAAGTGAACTTATGAGCTGGATAGAGATAACAGTCTATTTGCCTTGTCTTTTCATTCTTATTTCGATATGGCTCAAAAATAACCCCATGCTGAATTAGAAACTTGAGGGAAGTGTACACGTACAATCCTGTTAAGGTATGAATATTGCCAGCCCGAAAAACACCCCTACATGACTGCCTGTATTTCATGTTCATAATGGATCTTAAAGCATACTTTTGTTTTACGAAAAGGCTGTCCGTGAAGGAACAGTTCCCCCAGCAAACAATACCATATGACAAATTCGACTGAAAAGCAGCATAATAAAAAATCTTCAAGGTGGGCAGATCAACAGACATCTTGAGAACATTAATGGCATACAACGCTGAATTTAATTTTTTATTTAAGTGATGTATATGTACATCCCATCTCAACTCACGATCTACATGGACCCCAAGGAACCTGGTAGACTCAGAGATCTTCACTTGACTTCCATCTAGAGAAATTTCATCTGGGAATCGAAATTTTGACCTTGAAGAGTGAAAAACAACACATTCTGTCTTTTGTGCATTCAATTTGAGCATGTTTGTTGTGCACCAATTTTTTACACTCGAAAAGGCAGTATTTAATTCTTCATTCAATTGAGAGGCGTTACACAAGATCTTAATAATATTGGTGTCATCAACATAGATGATTGCATTCAACATTTGGTCAATATTGTGAGGTAGGTCGTTTATATATACAATGAACAGTAAAGGACCTAGTATGCTGCCTTGAATTACTCCATTAGTGATATCCTTATCCTCAGAAATGAAGCTTTTATCGTTGATAGTAATGAGTACTTTTTGTTTTCGTCCTTGTAGGTAGCTTTGTATAAGTTTTAGTTGGTTATCCCTTATACCATATGCTTCAAGTTTACTTAATAATCTACTATGGTCTACAGAATCGAAAGCTTTGGAAATATCTAGAAATAGTCCTACTGGCACTTCACCCTTTTCAATTGCTGTTATAACAGTTTGAGTCAATTCAAAAATTGCTGTACATGTATTCTTGTTGTTCATAAAGCCGTGCTGAGATGAACAAAAGATGCCATATTTCTTAAAAAATTTAATAAGGCGATCTGAAAGAACTTTTTCAAAGATTTTTGCAATAGTTGTTATAATATTAATAGGTCGGTAGTTATTAAAATCATCATTACAGCCAGATTTATATAATGGTGTTATCATTGATAGCTTCAAAGCAGATGGAAAAATACCAGTTATAAATGCACAATTCATAATATGCCTGATTGGCTCAACAATAAAGTGGATAGCCTTCTTTATTACAATGCTAGGGATTTCGTCATAGCCTGATGAGTTTTTCAACTGCTTCACTATGTTAAGAATTTCGACCGCTTCAATATCAAAAACAAAGAATGACTTGTCTAGACGTCTCAACCCGCCACCAACATCACCATGTGAAAGAGAAGCTGAACATTTAGAGGCATTCACAAAATGTTCGTTAAAGTTTTGTACTACCTTTTGGGGGCAACCATTTGGAAGCATGCTTTGCCTATGCTGAGTTCTACCAGTTAGTGACTTTATTATTCCCCAAGTTGTTTTGGTTTTATTTCCAGATGTTAGGATTCTGTCTCTGATTATCTTCTGTTTCAATTTTGTGATTTCTAAATCATACTGCTTTTTACATAGTTTATATTCTTTCTTGCACTCTGGTCTATGTTGTGAGATCACATATAAAACATCAAGCCTCTTCCTCAGGGCAACTATATGAGGATCAGATCTACACATAATTCTGTAATCATTATTTATCGGATGATTACTAGATGATTTTACCGTCACAGGAGTAAATGAAGATTGAAACCATTAAAAAAGAAATTCCACATATTATATTTCGTATAATAAACCATTTAATACAGTTTGATGAACCAGGAATGGCATAGAGTCTTGGAACAAGAAACTTTTCGAGAAATTTTTAGTTGCCATATTTAAATTAGGAGAACCTATTCTTTATTAACCTATTCTTTATTGAAAAACTGATCATGTCAATTTAATACTACTTTGCTTACACTTGCCATCTGGATTTCTCGAATAAATTGATGGAAACAGTATGAAAACCTTATGTACTACTTACTATTAATTATATTATGGAAGTAACCTCTCAGTATTGTAGAGAACATTATAAGAAGATGTTATCGCGATACATCGTAACCCCTTGCATCAAAGGTAGGCTGATTGATCCGAATGTTCCAAGAGATGTGATTGTTTTGCTATCACAACTATTGTTAACGAATTTTTATAGACGAAAAATCACGAAACTCCTCTAGAATTTTACGGATATACACAATTTTTTCCATACAAATAAAATTCAAGGATTCGTAATTCATATTAATAATTATATGGGGTTTAAGGATGAAAATCTCAATTGATAACACGATACGTCAAAAAATTTGAAATAGCTACATATTAATTTTTCTTTGGGTCTCATATTTATAAGAAACTCGAGATGTCTGATTTTCAAAGGAAATTTCCAATTCTATATTTGAAATAAACATTATTAATGAGAAACAACAGGCAACGCTGCCGCTATCTTTAGCGTGTAGGGTAGGTCTGCTCACTTCGGTCTACCTTGTGTATATGAAGTAGCGACCTAATATAGAGAAATTGCATAGGAACATAGGAACGGCGTATGTGTTAGATAAAACCGGTACTGAAAGACGTAGCTTGATTGGCCGACTTGGGCGATATAAAGAGAGTTGAGGGAATTACAATTATTGTTGGTCTCATGTCATCAAATAAGGTGTACTTTCATAAAGCAACTTGAAATATAAGATATAAGATTCAGAATGAATTTCTCCATATTTGAATTTTGAATCTATCATTCAGAGTTCCTATGATTAAAATATTCATTTTTAATCTCTCCTTGTCGATTAGTTTTGGATCGGCCAGGCCAATCCTGCATATCCTGACGAGCCTTCACCGACTTCATATATGCATAATATAAATGATGATGAAAAACACACATTCTGTTGAAGTCGCAGTCGGTTTCAATATCTACAATGAAATGATCAATCAGACCATGTTTGGTTTATCAATTATCGTGTTACAGTGGTTCAATTGACGTTATTTTTGTGATTTTCAAAAAAGATAAATTCAAAGCAAATGTTCTTTTCTCCATAAACTGCTAAATATGACGTTTCAAAAACCACCCGCGCTGTTCCAGTAATTTATAAAGACTAGGTATGATTTTAAATAAAACACGAAGATCGCATGAATATGAATTGTAAACATAGGATGTTAGTCTTAAAATGGCAATTTGTACCAGGTAATTCTGTAGGACCAATCAAAAATGGAAACGACGCTGCAGGTAATGATGTCATCATAGTTTTATCCACAGTGACTTGATCCTACAGTGACGTCAACTGGTAGTAAGCGTACCTAATAATAAATATTGAAATGCAGGGTCATTTGTCAAGCCTGGCTGGATCCAGCTTTCATGACATTCCCATTCTTATGTAAAATATGGACTTGTTACTGCCAATGTGCTATGAATATCTGAACTACCAAAGTAATCTTACATGGCTAATTTTTGTCCACAGTTCCAGTAGAAATGTCAGTTTTCGTGAGGGAGCATTTGAACTACTGGTATTCCGTCAAAGCCTATTATTTTGCCAAAACGCTGGCTGATATACCATTTCAGGTAGGATCATATTGAAAAAATAACTGAAGGAGTTTATTACATTATTAATTGGTCTCTTTTTTCAGATCGTGATGACTATGGGGTATGTTATGGGCGTTTATTACCTCACTGCTCAACCTATGGAATTGATTAGGTTTTCTATGGTGCTAATAATTTCTGTTGCCACTGCTCTAGTTGGACAGAGTTTTGGACTGCTTGTCGGGGCTGCGTTCAGCATAGAGGTGAGTTATTCCATAGAGAAAAATTATTTTTATGTGGTGTCCTTCTTTCATAAGGCCAGACATAACAGCAGAAAGTATCGAAAACTCGCAAATGAATATTTTCTAGTATGGATCATATGTTCATCGATTTCTCTCGTGGAAGTCTGAATTTTTTCCATTCTGGGTTAACATATTAAAATAATATTTATTCATTCAATGTTCGAAGTAACTATGATAGAGGCAGACGACGTGTCCATTGTGTAGTCTCCATCATATCGAAAGAAGATTTAGAAAAGCACTGTCGTGAGGTCAGGAGGTTTCGCGCGCTTGTTCTAGAGACTTTTTCCGTACTTATACAACCGCATCGATGAATAAACAAAGCTATGCCTCAAATTAAAAATAACTACCCACAGTGTTCCTTTTCGAAGCTCAAATTCCTCAGAGTAAAAGTTGCTTCCATCATTTCTGCCGCTTATTACAGCACAGTTTTTTTTTTTAATTTTCTCACATATTTCACTTTTCGATATTTTGCAAGCTGACATCGAAGTATGCAAGTACTTCGACGTTGTATGTATTTATAATGACATATTGACAGATGCATACAAAACCGGTAAATCTGTATAAGTCATAGTGAGAAAAAAACATATTTGTAAGTATTTGTATGTGGTCAATTTAACTCCTCGTTTGTGATTACCTGCCCTCAAGTAAATGAAATGAAAATTAAACCTTATGTTGAAAAAACCTGCGACAATAAAATTTGCAAATATGTAAGGTATCAATAAAGTCCATAAATTAACAAATTTTTGTTTAAATACGACGGAATTCAATTATGAAGTATAAAGTATTGAAAAAAATTTTTTTTGGAATTTTCTATCGTTTTGATCACTACGAAAATTTGTGAGCCTATTTGTTTCAATCTCATTCAATTATCTTTCAAGTTATAACTTTATCCCATAGATATTCTAGGAATTATTGAGGAAATCAAATTTCGTCGTGTTAACTGAAGTGGTATTCTTGTTCAGTAGGGTCTGACATTTCATAATGGAACGTCTTAGCCCGGCACACCGTCTATAAATTGTTCAGCTTCATTACGAAAATGGGCGTTTTTCGTTTGAGATGTATCGGGCACTTGAGCGACTTACAGTCCAAATAATCGGCCAACCGAACGCACAATTCGCTCAACCGTCACTAAGTTTGAGACTCAATATATCATTATTGGATAATACTCGACCAAATAGACAATATCCAGCTTGTAGTGAAGAAAATATAGTGGCGGTGGGGGAAAGTGTACGTGATGACCCTGAAGTGTCGATTCGTCGCCGTTCTCAACAGCTTGGGGTTTCGTATTCAACGACTTGGCGGATTTTACGTAAGGATCTTTCTTTGAAAGTTTATAAAATTCAATTAGTTCAAGAACTGAAGCCGACCGACCTACCGAATCATTTAAGTTTTAGTCGTTGGGCTCTTGACAGGCTTATAGAGGATCCACTCTTTTCGACAAAAGTTTTGTTCACTGATGAGGCCCATTTTTAGCTTAATGGGTTCATGAACAAAGCAAAAGCGAGAATCTGTGGTGATGAACATCCAGAAGAGTCTCAAGAATTGCCGTTAAATCCAAAAAAGACAACTGTTTGGTGTGGTTTATGGGCCGGTGGAATAATCCGTCCATATTTCTTCTTAACAGAGGATGGCCGGAATGCTACTGTGAATGGTAACCGTTACCGCATCATGATAACAGTCTATTTCTTGCCAGAAATCGAAGCCGGTGGTCTCGACGTCAATAAGATGGTGCCACTTGCCATACAGCTCCTGAAATCATCGCTTTACTATGAGAGCATTTCGGCGAGCAAATCATTTCGCGCTTCGGACCAGTGAATTGGCCGGCTAGATCATGTGACATCACACCTCTTGATTTTTTCCTTTGGGGCTATGTGAAGTCCAAAGTCTACATGGACAAGCTGGCTACGATTGAGGTATGGGAGGCCAAAATGGTCCTCTAAATGAATCACCCTTCATTAGTATTACGCTGTTCAGGGTACGGATAAAGACTTTACAAGAAGCGCGTGAAAGGCTCTCACCTCACGTCATCGTGTTATTTTCTTTAGACTAATCAGATTTAAATAATCTCATTAAGTTCTTGGAATTTTTACGAAAGAAAAACCCCTTTTCTATTAGTTCACTAAATTGTTTAAAAACATTGCGATTTTTTCAATCAGTTTCGGAGAATACAATCTAAAAGGCACTTATGTACTACTTAATTTATTCTTTGATTCTTTATTGATTATTTTATTGTGTTTTGTATTCTTCTTATGAATGCTTATTCTTTACAGAGTGGTGTATTTCTTGGACCAATTTCTACAATCCCTATGGTACTTTTTTCCGGTTTTTTTGCAAACCTAGACGACATACCTTACTACTTGAAGTGGTTACCTTATGCCAGCTACGTCAAATATAGTTTCGAAGGAACAATGATTGCGATGTATGGGCTGGACAGGAATAAACTGGAATGCAACATAGAGTACTGCCATTATAAGTACCCGAAAAAATTCTTAGAAGATATGTCAATGAATGATGATATGAATACTTTCATTATTGACGTGTCTGTCTTAGTTGGCATATTTCTTACCCTAAGATTTTTTACATATTGGGTTTTAAGG
This sequence comes from Micraspis discolor, assembly GCA_030674115.1. Lineage (NCBI taxonomy): Eukaryota > Metazoa > Arthropoda > Insecta > Coleoptera > Coccinellidae > Micraspis > Micraspis discolor. Next base: position 5,075,397 of record JARTUT010000872.1, read on the forward strand.
ATCAAATTAAGACAGAATCGTTAATTTTAAGTGAGGGAGGTATTGGTAAATGGTTTTCTCTGAATTTGTTCAGAACTCGTGGTTATGGAACATTGCATTATACATTCCAGCAATATATCAGAAAAAAAATCAGAATTATATACGATCATATGATGATCGTGCGATGGAAAGTTGGACAGATTTTTCATTTCCTTATGTGATATAGATTTATTTTTATGTAGGAAGTGAACACAAAATTTTGAATACTTAAAATATTCATGGTGATAATTAAAACCGAAGAAAAATTACTTGAAGTGATGTATTTCAATATAAAAAATTTAATATAATAATCTTCTCAGTATTGTTATGTATGAGAGAGGGTATAAATATATGTATAAGAAAATACAATCTTTCAACTAATGGTGCTATGCGAAAACTTGGTTTCCTCATACGATGATGAGTTCTGAGACCAAGTAAACACTGAGAAAAAAAATTCTAAGTTCTATGACATATCAGAACCTTGATGTGCGTGGTCCAACTGATTTGAATTCATCAATATTATATTATTAATTTCTGAATACTCATTTCACATCTGAACACTTGAAAAAATAAGATAAATCAAATTTTAAAGAATATCATGAAAATTGTGTTTAAATAATAAGTATCATGAGGTTGAGTTAAAATTGTTCAGTCCAAGTATTCATTTTGAAGTATTCGCTGCAAGTAATTTTTTATGCGGGAATCTATTTTATAGTAGTGAAATTATTCTATATACATGAATTTTAAGCTTCATATTTCAGTTTTAACCTTAGCGAATTCCTTTTATCTGTGATTTTATCTTAGGAAAATCTATAGCACCTTCTGATTCAAGAAGTATCATATCACTTATTGTTATTTTTTTACCATGGAATGAATTAAATATTTGTTTGGTGATTAGATTAAGTAAAAATTGGATCTGCTTTCCAGAATGTGAGATTTCTAGTGAAGATATTTTTGTTTTCTTTATATGAAAGCTGAAAGTGAACTTCATTATATTGATTTCACTCTTTACCACATATGTACTCATATTTTCCATGTACATCGCAAAACCGTTCGAAAAGTTATCGGTTAGCTTCACCTAAAGATTTGAGTTGTTATCCTAAGATATTTTTATATGCAATCTGTGATTAAAATATTGTCTTTATTTTTTGAAATTCTAGGCAAGCCTGCAATGTTAGATGAACGTAAAGTATGAATTAGTGTTGATGATATTGATGACAATGCAGGTTTTTTATTTTTTGGTGAATACTCTTATTATTTGTATGTTTTACTTCTACAAAAATGCACAAATAAAATTTTGAAGGAAAATGTTTTAATTATTTTTCGATTCTCATTATTACCTCCATTTCATTACTTCATAATTGAGAACTTCTGTCTGGCGATACGCCCTCTATCGGATTGAATCTGAACACTTGAAAGAAGGTTATATTTCCGCTATCGAATTTTGATTGGTGTTACGTTTTTCTTTTTAAGCTATTCTAGGGTGCAGATGTATACCTATTTCTTAAATATTTCATTGCCGATTGATTACTATATTTTGCTAAAAAATATATAAAACTTAAGTTTGAGAGTTTCGAATTTTGAAAATGACGGATGGTTTATGATGTGGAAGGATAGCTCTCCGTTCGACTAGAAACAAGTGCGCAAAATTTTGAAAAGCATTGACGTAATATAATAATAAAAGTGTCCTTTATCACCGCTTCAATAGTCTGTGGTAGAACAGGTAGGGCTACTGGTTTTCGTATGACCCAACGGATTTCAAGAAGTGCAGAATGACCAGCTCTCAACCTCCTCTTATTATTTCAGATTATGTTACACAATTTACAACCTGAGTGAGGTTTGTAGTCTAGAAAATTAGATTTTCTCACTTTTCCAGGGCGTGGGATTTGAACCAAGCTTATAACAGAATAACTGACCAGGCACCTTAACCACTCGTCCATGAACACTCTTGCATTCCAAAAACACTTGGTTTCAGATTTGTTATTTCTTGGCCCATCTAAGAAGAACATAGTCTGTAATTTTTACAAAAATATTCGAAAATAACCCTTCAAGTTTGCAATAGATTATTTTGTTTTGTTTATGAATTCGTACTGAGAAGGCTGTCTTGGGATTATATCTAGTTGGTTGACTAAAGGAATATTTGCAGACCTATCTTATTGTACTGTTATTTATCTTTGGGTATGAGTGAGTGTTTCACCAACTATGGTTAGCGCATCCACCTTTTATATTAGGAAAATATGTAATCATGAAGGTATTTTGAATATTCACCCTACAGGTACTGAAATATGTTTTCATTGAAAAAGATTATAACATTCGAATGAAATTCATGGATATCAATAAAAATTTTTATAAATTATATTCTTCCTGATTCCATAATAATACTTATAATATCGAAGGACATAAAAAATGATATTGAAGACTAAGAAAACCTGCTACCTATCAACCAGAGATCTATTTAATGCTAACATGGATGAGAAATGTATAAATAAAAACATTTTATTTCATTTCAAAGATACTAACTTTTATTGAAATACACTATTGTATAGGTATATCTCGACACTTATAGACTAAGGTTGAAAAGAAGATACAGATCTCTGACTAAAAGGCACAGTTGAAGACATTTACTTCTTTGAAATCAACTTATAAAAGCAACTACATTGACGAAACAGATAAAAATAACTGAACACCAGATATATTATAAAATCATGCAGGATATTTATCTAAAAATGGCGATTTCTACCACGTGATCCGGTGTTACCAATGAAAAATGATAACTAAATTGTGTTGACCAGTGACGCAAAACAAGACCTATGCCACGCCCATCGTCATGTGATTCCTAATTTCGAATCAATTTGTAGGATTACTAAGAATGCAATTACACTTTGAGATTGAAAGGGATGTTCATTAATTCTACCACTTTGATTTTCCCTTTTGTAGGTTTCTTTCCTTTAGATATTATAGATGTTTCGTTCCATCCACAGCATGTTGTACCAACTTGGATTTATCGGTGTCTAACACTGGAGAAAGCTTCTGATGTTCTTTTATTTTCACCTTCAAAGGGCTCTTTGTTTCTCCGATATGAGATCTTCCGCACTCGCATTGTATCTAATATATACAGTTCTTCGTTCTTTGATTCTCGTTATCGGGTTTAACTTTTGTTAGATTAGCCCTGAATGGTATCTTGTGTCTTGAAGGCAGTTTTATGTCGCACCTATTTCCAATTCTTCTCATTTTTTCTGTTGAACCTTTCACTTAAGGAATAACGGTTTTTATAGCTTGTTGCATATTCTCTTGTGTTGTATAGGGTTCGAGTAATTTTTTTCGCTCTTTTCAATATATTTTTGAGATAACCATTACTTTTCTGTTTCTGTGACGTTATTTATTTCCTTGTTTTATCTTATTGGGTAGAGCATATATTTGTTGCTTTATCATATAAAATTTTGCCACTCCCAATTTAGTATTTAATTGATGGTTGTGATTTAAATGTAGATATTGACCTGTGTTGTTGTTTTTTTTGTATACACTTGCTCTTGGGATTTCATTTCGTTTATGAATTAAATACAGCTAAAAACAGGAGTTGTTTATTTTCCTCGATTTCCATTGTGAATTTAATAGATTCTTCTTGATTGTTAAAATGTTGAAGGAATCCATCTATAGTGTACATTTCATGTTGCCAAATGATGAATACATCATACATAGCTCACAATTATAGATGATGGTTATTGCCGACCTAATATGAATTATAGAAAAAAGTTTTTTGAGAATTTAAAAAAAATTTTTTAGCGTATCCATTTTTGCTAAATTTTGCAGGACTAGTTGTTCTGATCTAACTCGCATCTCTTCCAAATTACAACCTGATCCAGTGGATATTTTAGGACTTATAGAGGAAACCAAATTTCTTATGCTCATAACTCTATTTGACGGATTTGACCCAATAACCAACTTGTGGGAGATATATGTGCACTTAACCTATTCTGAAAATATAAAACTGTAGCTCATCTCCTTTGGTTGATAGAAAGTATACGGCCAGACGGTCGGCCGGCCGGTCGCACGTACATACTCAAGTTTGACCGTATATTCTTCAGCTGTCTGTTATCTTCGGATAACAGACATTTGAGCTGAACGATAGCACGTTGATCAACTAGAACAAGCTCGCAAAAGTGTATATTTCACTTCAGTAACTTATTTTTTTATTTTATTCAAATCTGCTGTACATTGGCCTCTTCGTGTACAAGTTTGTTATGAATTTCGGGACTCCTGTATATCCTTAGAAAAGTTCGAGTGATTAACCTTCTGCTGACAAGCCGGTATTTGTATTTTCGAAAGTTTTACGAATACGGCGGAACATTAAGAAACTATGAAGTTAAAAATTTAGAGAACCCTATTAAACACATTCGCAACAAGATTGGCTGATGACCATCAAGACCCGATTTGATAATTACTGCTCATAGTAATTGCTTCAATTGGCTCACATTAACTTCAGAGGAAGTGGGTAAGGTGGACAGACCACCTCATAACTAATTACATCAAACACATTACGCATCCAACCACCTACGCAACTATTTCAAATGGACCCAATCAACTTAGACCATCCTCAGTGTACCCGTAGATACCTATACGAGATGAAAACAAAAACCTATCTACGATAGAGAACGGAGAACTGAGCTGACGCTATCGCTATCTGGTGAGCGTATACGGAACAATCCCACCTGTTTTACCTGTCACAGGTGCGCACGGAGGAGGGGGACACCAGCTTTTTGACTAAAAAACAACACAATCAACCGCGCCTTGCATCGTACAGACATTAAGAACGGCCTTCTTCTAAAAACCCTTTGTAGGTGTACGATAGTGTAGTGAATGTTTTTGTTTGTGAGTTCGAATGGTCAACAATAGCCCCTTTTCGCTTTCAACATCCACGTAACTAGCTACAAAGTGCCAAGTTAATCGATTTCTGTGATTTAATGTTTCTTAAGAAGGCATCCGTGATGAAATTCTCTGCTCGTTAGAAATTTAAAATCCGAATAGACCGTTACCAGTGATATCTGATGATTCAACCCTATCTGGCGTCTTTGTGTTGATCTTCAAACGGTTAACGGTAGTTAGAAGAATGTCATGAACGTTTTTGAAACAACCCGGAACAATGTGCGAGTTGACGAGGAGTGTTCTATGTTTACTATTGGTGTCCGCGATTTTTTGTCAAAATTTGGATAACACAGAAAATTACGCGTCTGATGCTGGTGGAAGACTGACGGAGCATCCTGGTGGTGTCATCTCTAAAGGGGTGGTTGTTCTCAACAGGACTTTCAGCCCTTATTGGTTGACGAACGATATTATTGTTGAGAGGGGGGCTAAGCTGATTATAGAGCCAGGGGTGGTGGTGAAGGTCCAGCCTCAAGTTGGGATCACAGTCAGGGGTATACTTATTGCAAGGGTAAGTGCGAAAATTTTTGATACGAAAAGTATTCGAAATCAATAAGAATTTTCGAAAAACACTAATTTCTCCTCGATCTAATTCAGAAAATCTTGTAATACACGAATGATATTTGCATTCCATCAGCTTTTTGGAGGTAACATATTATGAAAGACGTCTCATTTGCAAAAAAACTAACATCGCAATGGATTTCATTTGAGACATATTAAAAAAAATCCTATACAACTGTGATGTTTTTTTTTCAGGCTATGTTCAATTTGTAAGATAAATTTGAGAATATATTTCAGTACTTTCTCATTAAGTTAAACCATATTTGACTAATGTACTCATTGTTTAACAGAAATTATCCGATTTCTAATGTTATTTCTCGTTAATGAGTTATTTTCGTTCTACTAAAATTTTCATAAATAATTATATTGTCAGTAAATGAATTTTGAAATCTATGGAATTTGTATATTTAATCCAGTCTCAACTTTGTATTTAATTTAAGCTTTTTTTCAAAATAAGATTTACTTCGAGGTTAAATATTTGGTTAACTTTATTTGTGTTTTCTGGGTTCAAAAAAAGATACTCTCGCTTTTTTGCCCATATTACAATTTGAAAACAACAAAGGTCATAAACTTATCTTACTCCAAATTTTTAGATGTGAATGTGATTTTTTTTCAGTCTATTTTCTCTATTTAATGCAGCTTATTGTTTTTTTAAATAAGGTTCAATTATACACTGAATAATTGTTTTAGATAATTTTTTATAATATATCGTAGAAAAAAGTTTATCCACTAGATGAACAAAATATTGGATGTTCTCTTTGAAATATGATATCTTACCCCAAATTTTGAGGAGTAAATATGTACTTTTTATTGAATGCCATTAACAAATGCTGCATTTGTAAATTCAAATAGTATTGTTAGATATGGCTGACATATGATCAAACATACTTTACAAAGCAAAACAATTAAAAGGTAACCTATTATTCATTGAATTACTGGGTTTTAACGGTAGGAATTCCACTAACTATCGAGGACACGTTTGAGCTAACACCGTTGAATTTTTTATGTAAATTAACATGCTTCTCGAAAGTGAGATGAATCATAAAAATATTTAACGTATAAAACTGACTGAGAGAATCTTTATGTCCTAGTACTTTGTTCCTCTCACGTTATCAATAAGTAAATAGTATTACGCTTTTTTAATTGGATCACTATATGATTCAATTGAATTGGGCAATTGCTAAGATTAGCCAATTTTTCTATTTTCATCATACTTACGTGACGAAATGAGTTCATTATGTTTGGAAACGTCAGGAACTTACAAGTATTAATCATTAACTATGAGAAATCTAAACAGAGGATTTTCCGTATTTTTCACGAACGATGGTAATCTTGACTTATAAGAAAAAAGAGTATGTTTTCACTGAAATTTAATTAATTTTTACTAGGTGAGTCTTTGACCACTGGGTTAATCATTACCATATATTCTTGACGTCAAAAGAAATATTTTCTTCCTATAACATTTTTCTAAATTTGGCCCCGTTCAAAAGATATAGGGTGTTAAAATTTCATAAAAAAAATTGTATTTTCACCTTTAATATTCAAACGACAATATCAATTGAAATGATCCCTTGTAGAAGGTTTTTGATAACAGTCATGCATATTTTACATCAATAGATTTATTGCATTCCTTGTGGGTTCTCACTTCTACTAAACTGATTGGTAAAATTGCATGAAAAACAAATATCAATTGAACTAAAGGTCCCTATCTTGTACTTCCTAGAATTATTAGTCTTTTTTGCGGCTAAAATCATTCATCATATGTTTTCCTAAATTGCACCATTTTTTGAGATATTTGAAGTTGAAAGGAATTGAATCAATATGATCATATGATGAAACATGAGTGAGTGAATCATTTCTTAGAGGGAAAATAATGTTTTTAAACAATTCAGGTGGAAGCTGAGGAAGGTAATTTTCATTCAAACTAAAGGAGGGACTACAGAGGGGTATTTGCCCAATGTGAAAACTTAAGATGTTTATAACTTTTTAACACAGCTGAATATGGAAAAACGGTGTGGGCAAAAAGAACATATGGTTAAAATTAACGCAGTGTTCAATGACTCACCCAGTCTATAAACGTTATTGACAACTTGCATATTCTGATTTTTCATCATCGTAGGGTATAATCACTATAGAAATGAATGTGTTTTTAATTAGACGAAATCATAGAAGTTTATTGAATGAATTTTAGAATTAATATCCATTTTTAGTAATGATGAATTGTACAAATTGAAAGCACCACAATGAAATTTATGAATCGTTATTGTCATATCAAATAATAAAGCTTTAATATAACTGAAATGAATTTTTGAAATTAAATTGAATTATAACAATTTCAATAATTAAAAATAAAAATATGAAGGATCATCTCAAATAGACATAGTGGAGCATCAAACTTTTTCAGAGTACGATTTCTGGTTGTCAATTAAAATATACATATTCTTTTTGATTTTGGCTTACAATTGTTGATAGCAAGTAATGTTAGCTGAGGTTAATGACAGGGTGCTATACAATTTGGCGTTCGATATAAAAGGCTAGGAAAAAACCCCAGAAAAAACCCTGGCTCCTAGCATAAGTGTTTTTATCTATACTAAAATAAGCTCAAATATCAAATGACTAAGGGTTCGCTAAGTTTCCCACATTGAAACTGAAAATGAAAAGACTGAATAAACTTAATAAAACATATCAAATGTACTACCCATTTCACGAAGGAATTGGAAACATATTGAATAGCATTTAAACTATTCTGAAATTTGCATATGGGACAATGATTGATGAGATGATTCCCTGCTCTAAAGTAAATGAAAAACCTTCCATATCTCCTCGTAATAGAAAGCTACTATCACGAAATTTAATAATATGTAAGATATAAATAACGTGAATACATGTACAAGTTTTTGTTGAAAAGTTTATTTCCAAAAACGACCATTTCTACGAAATTTCGCAAAATTATTTGTTTCAACCCCATCTAAATATATTCCAAATTAGAACCAAGTTATGAATTGATCAGGTGGATATTCCAGGAGTTATTGAGGAAACTAAGTTTCAAATGCTAAACTGCTAAACTATTCGACGGATTCAGTCCAGTAACGAACTTTTTCGAGATGTTTGAACCACTGAACTCTTCTGAAAATTTAAAAGCCCTGGCTTATCACTTTCGGAAGATTGATAGTGTACAACCGGCCGGACTCACTCAATTTTGATCTTGGAATGTTCATCAAGAAGTCAAATGAATTGAAACCAGCTATAGATCTCATTGGGCAATATTTTGAAAAACAGTTAAGCGATTATCTATTATTGATATTTGTTTTTGATCTTTAATCCCGAAATATAAAAGGCAAACCCCGTAACCTCAACTTTCATATTGTTGGAGCGAACCTGAAATATCTTTCTTTCGATGCCATATTAAATTTCCCTAAAATGCCTTGATTTGTCAAATATCGTCTCGAATTCCAACTCGTTGATAGCCCCATTTCTGAAATTCTTCCTGAATGACATAAATTAGTAATGGGTAGTCAGAGTTCAGATAAATGTGTAGGTAGATAAACATCCGTCAGCGCATGGTTTCTTCAAAGGAAATCGTTTATTGGTTCATTTAGATCCAGAATAAACAACTTGGATGAACTGAGTTATTCTTTAATTGCATTGAGCAGAGAGTTCACTAGTGATTCACGAAAAATTAACACAAGCAATTAAGAAAGGAGCAAAAAATCGAAAAATATACATCATTACTCTTGGTTAGAGATATTTTATAATGAACTATAGAGAACTTCAAGTGTTTGTTTTAATGACGATCTTTTGAACTTAACAGAGCGTTCTATTCATTCATCCTATTGTTGACCCATAATTCCGATATATATATAAGAAAATTAAGAAATTTTCTTTTGGTTATATTATTTCATTTCTTTCGAAGTAATTTCCCGGCATTCTTCACACAGATGACATTTACTGTCGCCAGTACACGGAACCAAAGAGCAAGCTCATTAAAAACACTGGTGGTATAATTGACCCTGCTAACTGTTGATTTAGGTGGGTGATTCTGCCAACTACAGGCGAAATTAACAAACAAAGAATTCAACGGTCCATAGGTAAACTTAATATGGTGTATATGCTTCCATAAAACAAGCAGCCAAATTAACCCAGTCTATCTCAATTCGTCTGATTAAATCCATGTGTATCACAAGGAAATAGAAGCTCATTCCCTGGAACAATGGAGGTCAAGAGAGAAAAAATTCTTGAGAATTAGAGAAAGGAAGATAATCTTACGCTAGGATTCACGATGTGCTTTCTTTCTTCTGCTCTCCTAGTTAGCAGAATTAAAAGCAATGACACAGTCACTTTTATTGAAGTCCTGCGATGAACATGAAAAAAATCGTTTCATCATCAAGCGTGCAATCTTTTTATCAAATGCCGCTCGAATTCGCTACTAAATGGCATACAAACAGGCTGAGAAATTAACCGATCAACTTGCAACAAGAAAAACGTTAGTTAAACTATTAAAGATTCAAACAAAATTTTTGAACACTCAGTGATTCATATAAAATTAGTCAGATGGTATCGGAATATTGATGGTGTACAGAAAATACTGGTATTCTGACATTTCAGCTTCGTAACACCTAAATGCGAAAAACTAGAGAAGTATTTTATATTTTCGAAATATGTTTATTATACAAATAGCTCCGTCAAGATCGTTATCGGACCAAATCCGTCGAATAGTTCATAAGTTACGAGCAGATGTAGTATGATTTCCTCAATAACTCCTAGAGAATCCTTTCGATAAATTTATAACTCGGAGGATGTTCGAATGAAATTGAAACAAATAAGTGCGTTACATTTAGTGGAAATTATCGCGTTGAAAATTTTCCAAGGATTCCAAATTTTTACTTCTAATAGTTGATATCTCATAAGATATCCATCAGAGATCCACACAAGACGTCAGAAAAAGCCTAATCTTACATAGGTGCTTTCCTACATTTTTTGTTTGAATGCGATTGGTTTATTCTAATTTGAGGCATTGGTTGATATAATAGTGCTAGTCCTTCCAGAAAGGTAAACCGCAGGTGCTTCTGTGTAAAAGCAACCGGAAGGCAAGTATGGGGAGTGAATTCAGAATGATGGGTAAAGGTATAATTTACATTCCATCATTGTCTAGACAGAGGATTAGAAGCCTCTAAGAAAGTATCAAATCACGTACAAAAATGTTTGACGAAGTTTGGCCATTTACATGTTAACAGCAAACGGAAGAGAATTCAAAGAATTCTAATACTTGAATGTTGCATATATACACTTGCCTGGCGATTTTTAAAGAAATCTTTTTTCTTTCAATGTTATTCGAAAGATCAACTTTTCGACGGGTTTGGCCTAATAACGAACTCAACCGAGTTATTTAGACAAGAGAGTAAAAGGCCAGTTAGCTGGATATGCTCAAATATGACCACTATCAAGAAGTTCAATCCAATCGATTGAGATCATTTTGTGCTCGATATGAATTAAAAATAAGAGATTTGGGCTAAACAATAGGACGCTGCGATTGAATTGGCAGTAGACGAAAAAACATTGATGAAGTTTATTTTCGTTGAATACCAACGTTTACTATATTCTCGAAATTAAGTTATGTATAAATAAAAGGTATAAATTCTACAGAGAAAGTGGCGATAAAAAATATTTCTTACTTCACCAATTAAATATGACGAAATTTCGCACAATTTTTGTTTTATTATTTTCAACAACTCGAATTTATCGATATTCCAAATTTTTGAATATCCTCGGACGCATTCGAAAGATTTTGAAACAAACTTTCGTACATTCTCTTTGTCTTCGAGTTTCATAAAGATTATGTCATTTTAAGTTCAAGCAATAGCAGTTCTTGAGAAGTTTTTGCAAAGTTTTTGGTTACATGTCAACTAACCAGACCTGTAAGCAGTGGGATTCCCAAAGGTTCCGTTTAGGTGCCGCTGTTGTTTTCACTTTATTCGTCCGATATGCTTTCTTCATCGAAATACTTGCTAAATATTTGTGCTAGAGTACCTAGGAATCTATAACCAAATTTAAATCTTTCAAAAAACCATTGCAATGGTATGAAAAATTTTCCACTCGATCTTTCAGATTATAAACATTTGGCCAAACAATAGCTTGTTGTTCAAAGAGGCATGCAAAAATTAAACGAGTTTTATGGAATATATTATATGAATATGATTGTCGAATAAATTTGGTACAATTATGAAAATAATAAAACATAATATGTCTTGAAAAAATTCACACGACATCCCAACTCCATTTTAAGTGCAAGTTTTCTCAGTGAATCATGAGTAGCAGTTCAAGTTTTTGTTTTTCATACGTGAAAACAAAAGAAATAAATCTTTTCGAACCATAATTATATTTCGGATAAGAGTTCAGAAAAACATTCATATATTATCTTGAAAAATTAAATTCACTCCGTTCTTTTGGAACGTCTAATGATTACCCTTTTGTAAGTTATCGCATATTTGTGGTGTCTCAATGGGTGACCTATTAACTTATTATGGAAACTATTCAAATTTTGTCGATCAATATAAGGTTTATGTAAGGTACTATTCGAAAATACTTTCGAATTTTCAGTATTGCCAGATGTATGCAAATTTTACAACACTCTTGTTATTTTGAATAGGACACATGGTTTTCAATTTTTTTAATTGTTATTCATAAAAATTTGAAATAATTTATTTATACGTCTCCATATCTATCTTCAACAGTTTTTGACAGTATATTTAACCCAGTCTTTTTGATTTAAATCCAAACTATTGCATGACCTTGAATGAGAGTTTAATTTGCCCCACTGTTATCGAAAATTAGTAGTCAGGTATACAGAAAGGCCAGAAAAACATTTGTATTCTACCCATTTCACTATACTACCTATCTTGTTAGTATTTTAAGTTAGCTGCTCTTATTCAATTTTGAATTGATTAAATAGAATTTAACATATTTGAATTGATATTTTCTCTGTGCTCCATATATGACTTAATTCGATTCATAGAAAACCATTATTCAATTTTACATGTCAAACACCAAGTACTCTAAGTGTTTTCAAGAAGTTTTGTATAAATAAGATGAAATTCAATAAATACAGATAACTTACAATCCAAACATGATAGTTATAGGGAAATGAATAAAAAAATTTTAGAATGTATTGTTCTCATTCTGAAAATGAAAAAATAAACGGGATGTCTTATTTGAAAAAAGCACTCTTATTTGAAAAAAGCACAGTTTCCAATTTTATGAGTTGAAAAATGGTAATTTTTTCGACGACTTTGTATAACTAGCAACTGAGATTCGGTAACGATGGTGCAGATCAAACTGTTATTTGAGGTAGTACACCAAATTCCGAACTGAAATCTCGAATATTTAGCGTCATTTTTATGACTTTCAAATTTGATTTAAAATTTTTAAAAGTAATGTTTAAGTCAAACAACGTTAAAGACATAGATTGAAAGTGGAGTATATCACTTAATTTTTTATGAAGGACATAAAAAAAAAGATGTAAGCGGTTTCCTGTCTGAAATGACCAAGTTATTGCCAAATGTGCATACATCTGACACACTGGAAATTTGAAAGTATTTCATAAAGGTACCTAACCTAAGCTAATATTGATCCAAAAAATTGAAATATTTTGCATGTATACTTCCATGATAATTTAATAGATCACACACCTTGGGACACCTTTAGACAATTAATAAGTACTCCTAATATATTATATTTCGTAAATTACTAATATTAAGTTGCATAAAAGGCCAACGGTCAATTGCTAAAATTATTCATTGTTTATCAATGAGTCATATTATGAATTAACTCACCAACGAATTCTTGGTGATGATTTACTTGCAAAGTTACCACTTCTAGTTTACCAAATAATAGTCCGTAAAAAGGTATACTGACCCCAATAGCTATTGTTGATTCTTTTTTGTTATCATTTCCGTTTCAACGCTTCAACACTCTTGTTGATATTGTTATCGGATTACCAACCATGAAGAACATGTGTATGAACAAATTGCTTTATCTTAACTTATACTTAGAGGGATGTACTGTTAGATAAAAGAAGTCATAAAATGTTGAATAAACAGGTACAAAAACAAATAATGATTTTTTTTTACGATCAACTGTATAAAATATCCAAATCTAGGGGACCTACCTGTTGTGAATAAAGTTTGCAATGTGAAAACTAATCAAAAAGAATGCGGATTATCAATCATTATCTATCAATTATCATTTGATATATTTGTTCAGAAGTTACAACATTTACAGAGTCAACATCATCAAATGAAACTCCGATTGTGGTTTCGAAAGAATTAATCTCCTTTATCTATAAACTGCTTTATCTTTTATTATTGGAAAGTAGAGGACGTATTGATAAAAACGTTTCCTTTCTTCTTGCATTTTGCTCTATGGATCAGGAAATTTATAAAAAAAATCGTGTCCGATTTCGAAAGAAATTATATCAGCCATTCATATTTTGTAGAATGTTACCCTAATATTGTAGACGGTAGGTGTGCTGAAGTCTGTAAAATTGTGTTTCTGAGGTAACCCATACAGGGTATTTGCCGGGAGGGTACAGACATTGTTTATAATTTTTCATGGAATAACAGAAAGAAAATGGATTTTATATTGGTGAATGTTTTATTTAATGTCGGCAATTATAGGGTGACTCTTTGACCACTGGTTTAATTCTAACCATAGGTTCTTGAGATCAAAAGAAACACTTTTTCCCATACTGTTTTTCCATATTCAGCTGCGTTAAAAAGTTATAAGCATTTTAAGTTTACACATTGGGCAAATACCCCTCTGTAGTCCAGTTATTTGAATGAAAATTACCTTCCACAGTATCAACTATTGAATCTGAATTGTTTAAAAACATTTGTTTCCCTTTAAGAAATGATTCACTCACTTATGTTTCATCAGATGATTATATCGATTTAATTTCTTTCAGCTTCAAACATCTCAAAAATGGTGCAATTAAGAAAAAATATGCTGAATGATTTTATCTGCAAAAAAGACTAATTGTTTTAGGAAGTACAAGATACGGACCTTAGTTCCAGTGATATTTGTTTTTCATGCAATTTAACCAATCTGTACAGTAGTAGTGAGAAACCCACAAGAAATGGAATAAATCTATTGATGCCAAAATATGTATGACTGTTATCAAAAACCTGGTACAACAGATCATTTCAATTGGTATTGTCCTTTGAATATAACAGGAGAAAATGCAATTTTTTTATGAAATTTCAACAGATATCTTTTGAACGGGGCCAAATTTGGAAAACTGCTATACGAAGGAAATGTTGCTTTTGAAGTCATGAATCTGTGGTTAAAATTACGGCAGTGGTCAAAGACTCACCCTGTATATAGAATACAATATCAGATAAATGCTAGCCTCTGTTAGCCTCACAAATGCGAGCTCTTCAGCATATTTTCCATTACATACTTACACAGTTCACGCGGTATTTCATTAATTTCATCAGGAATATTTTGTATATGTTGCTCAAGCGTTCCTGGTTTGTTTGTATATACCCTGCTTTCCAGATATCCCCATAAAAAGAAGTCCCGAGCAGTCAAATTAGGCGACCGTAGAAGTCAATCAACATCACATTAAAAAACTCATGGAAAGAGGTCTAGTAGTTCCAATTTAATCCTTGAGTTATGCGATGTGGCACCGTCTTGTTTATATCACATGTCAATCAATCCCAAAGTATGCAGTTGTAGCGTTAAAAAGTTTTATGATATCACGATATCGCTTCCCATTGACAATTACCATTAACTCTTTTTCAAAAAAGTAAAGTGCCACGATTCTTCTAAAAACCGCACACCACACAGTCACTTTTAATCATCTACAGTTTCTTTTTCTCTGAAATCATTTACTACACGATAAGTATGTTGTTGGACCTCGTTTCTACCAAAAATGTCACAGTAATCGAAGATTGTTTTTTAAAAAATATTTTAACGATTAAAGTTGCTTCACCTATTTTTTTTTATAATAAATTTTTCACGTCTCTATTTCACGACTGGCAAATATGAACTTCCAAGACTACTTACTGCTCACCGAAATGGCGGCAAAAAAAGGTGGAGTCATCTACCTTCCTTGGGCACACATCATAAGAAAATTAATTCTTTACCCAAACATTGGATGGCTAAATTGTTTTTTCGAAGATTCAAAATTTTAGTTGATTGTTCATGTTTCTCACAAGATCGATAAAATTCTCCAGTAGCAAGGTATACTTCGTGGTTTTTATTGCAATGTAAGTAACTCAAAAACTTTTCTAGTTTTGGTCCAGTCAAAGCAGGGGGCGCTTTGAGTACTCAGTTGAGCAAGTTTTTTCAAGATAAGAACAATTATTGATGGAAAAATTAAAAATTTTGAAGGAAGAAACGAGCTCACATTGGGTACTCTCAATGCCATTGAACTGTTCAATGATGCACTCACCTGGTTTAATATGGATTGAATGTATCCGATGTTGCCATTCTATCTGATGTTCAGTGAACGAAAACTTCAAGATCTGCTCTAATTATTTCAAGAGGCAAATATTTCACTTCAAGATATCATTGTTGCTTCAGGAAAGCTTAGAACAATGGTATGCTATGTTATTCTTCGAGAGTAATAAAATATTCTCCTTCATGCATATACTAATAGAATGTCCATCAATTGGAAGGAATATTTTCATTGAATATTGATTATTTAGGCTATTTCTACCGTTTCTTATTGATATTGATGGCCTGTTATAATATTGATGCATTAATCTGCTGAGATCATGTGACTACAAAACTCAAATACCTCGATACCGGTTCAATTTTTTGAAGTAAAACTGCTTTAGGCGTAACGAGGAGGTAACTGGATGACAATGCACCGTTACGGCAATATGGCGTCACGATTCTGTACCATCCAGTTTTCAAATATTTTCGATTTTGTAAATATAATCAAATCAATTAAAAATTTTTGAAAAAATAAAATAACTAGTAAAAAATATTCAATTAAAATATTAAATTGAATAATAATAATAACTAATTTTGGTAACACAAATCGACCGCCATATTTGGTAGTACAGGAACGAAGCAGCGGGAAATATGAATTACCAAAGCAGCAGGAATTCTGAATTTTCTCAAGCAAGCATGGTAAATATGCACTGAGTTGTGCCACTCATGTGAAATTCAGGACTATATTATTAAAATAAAGAAAAATGCTGTTGTAAATTTTCATCATTCTATTCTAATTTTGTGGATATTTAGGAATATAATTACAAACTATTATATCATATGAAATTATCTCCAAAACTGAACAGACTAAAAATTCAGAATTCAGATCAGGAAGAATTATATTGATATGAATGAAACCTCAGTTATTAAATGATATGAAAGTAATAAACAAAATGAAAAGAAAACATTAAATGAATATGAGAAAAACAAAGGATACTGAAGTTTCGCAAAAATAAATGGAAGAAGAATATTTTACTTTTTGAAAATCATAACATGACATTCAACCATGAATACAAATTTTCAGAAGCATGGCATAAAGAATGGATAGGAAAAGTTGAGTCTTCAGTATTGCTAGCACGTAAACAATAAAAAAAAATATTTAGAGGATTCAAATTTTTCGATAAGCATACTTTGAAATGCAATGTGATACCACTAATTCTTGCTGGAGATTTCAATGTCAATTTTCGTTCAGAAAAATCTGGACCATTGATCGATTTTTTAGGTAATAAACTAAATTCAACAATGAATAAGAAATTTAGACAATTTGCACATTAGAATTTATCTCACATTTCAATTTTCATAAACCAATTATCTCATATTTTAAGTATGATTGTAATTAAATTATTGTATTAAAATGCATAGTAGTCGAAATTAATTAATGATATATTACTAGTGTTACATTATCAAGAAATGCTTTTCAAAATTTGTATATTATGTATTGATTTTTAACTCAATTCCCATCTCGTATAATGCCAATGAAGTTTTACTTCAATCGCGTATGAACGTTACACGCACTTTTATTTGTATTTATATTTTGTATTGTGTTTTGCTCCTGTAATTTTTTTCGCTCTATCCATGGTTCAATTTCTTTTACCAAAAAGAATATAACATAAGAAGTTTGGTGAAAAAATTATTTCTTACCCTTCGAAAACGCAGTGGATAACAATACCATGAATAAGGAGTTGTAATAAAAATATTCTTTCTGCCAACAGTGTCGAAGACCTTCTAAGGCTATGTGAACGTGTGATTCGTGAATTTTTGAACTGGTGTCGCTCAAACCGCCTAATGATAAATGTAGATAAAACGGTATGCATTAACTTTTGTTTAAAGAATGATGAAGAAACAACCTACAGAATAAATTACGGGTATAACTCAATCTTGACATCTGAGACAACTCAGTTTCTTGGTCTCTATGTAGATAATAATTTGAGGTGGACGGCCCACATCGATATGCTATGTAAAAATTGAACAGCTCTTCCTTTGCGATTACCAGAATCATGTTTGCTAACTGAATATTGTCAGCCAAAAGTTCAAAAGAATATATATACCTACCAGAATCAAAAATGTCTTGCCTTTAGATTGTCTTTTGAATGTATATTATAGCCTTGTATATAGCTACTTATCTTATAACATCTTGCTATGGGGAAGATGCTCTGATAGTCGTAGCATAAAAGCGTATTATTCGTTCAATATTCAATCGCCATCCACTGAACTCTTGTAGGCCAGTTTTCGTTGAAAATGAAACTTTTAACGTTGCCCTGTATATATATTTTTAAATGTTTGCTCTTTGCTAAAGAAAATGAAAATAGATGGTTGAAACTGTCAGATCATCATAACTATGAGACGAGAAACTCTAAGACGTTTTCATTTCCGAAGTATAGAACACATGCACAGATTTGAATTTAGTCCTTCATACACAAGCATGAAATTGTATAATCATTTACCAGCTTCTTTAAAAAATTTTAATTCTAAACTGTTCAAGAATGTCATTAAGAACATTCTTATAAAAAAAGCTTTTTACTCCATAGATGAATATTTGTTCGACTCCTTAGTTCCATAGTATAAGCCTTACATGTCCTATACACTGTAAATCTAGTGTCTCAATGGATTAAATAAAATTATTATTATTATTATTTTTTCAACTACAAACACTTCTGCAAGAAATTTCAATCTGAGGCATTTATTATCTAGAAGTTAGGCGGAGAAGTTTGTTGAATTTTATCAATTCTGGAGGGATATGCATTTTGGGTCAGTTTTCTCATCAAACTATACTTATTATTCTCTAATTTCCAAAGGCAGAGCCTGCTGGCTTAGATTATCATTTCGAGAGACACCAATTACTATTTCTCACCAAGCTTAACTATTTTTTTCCACACATTTTGACTACCAACTTATTTCAAAACTTTTTAACGACTTATTCGACAATTTTTAATCCATTTCACATTGATTTTCATTAAAACATTTTTGCGGATTTGTGATGGTGCTCAACTGATGCTTCCTCTTCCTTTCAAGTATAAAATTAACGTTAAAAGAAATTCACTGCTTCATACACTGAAACTCTTATAAAGCAATTACAGTTTTCCGGTTTACCTACTCTATTTCATGTAGAGGATATGTGTAATAAGCGGAAAACGATGTTAAGAAACGGTTGGATGGAACAAAAACGCTGAAGATTTCGGAATGAGAAAGATTGTATCATTTCACCAGCAACTGTACACTATGGTTCAATATAACGCCATGGTATTTTGCGTGAAAGTTGCAAGGTCAATATATTGAGTCATAACGTGTTTCTCTTGAAGTTATGACGCCTATAATTCTATCTATCGGACGAATAGTAATGACTGGAGCAATTTGATGTAATTATGGTCCATTCATTCATCGTAATGATCATAGTGTGGCAAGTTATAAATGAAGGTATTCAGTGCATCTATTTATATTCATCGTTTTTCGAAAGACGGATTACAAATTCATATGGACTGATTACTGAGTCTGCCGACACAGACAATGCAATTCTCAGAGGAAACTCACAATTACGAGGGTTGCTTTTTATATTTCGGGATTGGACAACCCTAGTGTTGCACTCTGCCAACTGACAGCACTATCGTAATGCCACAGTATAAGGACCAAGCAGTGGTCGCACTCCGTCGATTTTGAACTGAAACCGCTTACACCAAAGGGAACTCGCGCATTCCTCCCTGCGCATAACCTAAACGACCGCGAATGTAAAAATTGATTAAAAGAGGTTATTTGCGTTATCTGAAAACTTAAATATTTTGATTTAAGCACAGTGATATTTAGAGTGTATGGACCATTGTTTAGTCTATATTCATATAAAAATTATGACTCCGCTCATAATGTAACCGTAAATGTAATCACATTTCCTCACTAACATAACGCATTCAATAAAAGATATATTGTTGTATTGTGGTTTTAATATCACTTTGAAAGAAACAGTAATTAGTGATTAAATTTACTCAATAGTGTACTCAGAAACAGCAGAACCGGTGCCTCTGAAACTTTTTGAAATGTGTTAAAAATCATTGGTACCTTAGGATTGTAAATGAAATGACTCATTAAAATTTTTCTAAACGAGGATTGTGTTAAAAAGTAGGTATTATATGGAAAAATAAGTAGTTGGTGGTTGAAAGCATCGAATGTGTTTAATATCAAATCCTCATTACTTATAATTCCACTGAAACATTTATCTTCGAGTCCATGAAAAATAACTTCATGTTTATATTGAATTATTTCGAACAAATTTTTTCTATGAATTCTCTGATGATTTGGTTTGAACTGATACTATTTTTTACTATATACAATTTATGAAAAGAGGAATTTGATTATGGAATTCTTAACTATCGACAAACCCCCTCAACACGAAATGTTGTAAAAAACATTAATTTCTGTAATAGGCCCCATATAAATGTTCTTGCTTCAAATTTCTTTCGAACTTAAGAATCCTGTTTAATGCGATTAGTTAAATGTAGTAAATTTTCCAGATTAAATCAACATCAGAGCATATAATTTGTTACTTGTTAGTGGATTTCTCCCAGTTTGTTTATATTTTTTGCCTTAATAAATTTTTCTCAAGATTCGTTCAGTCTAATCTAAACTTGTAGTACAGTTATCAGGTAATATTGAATTATCTTCTCATAAATACAATAAAAAAACTGGTTTTCTGATATAAAATTATATATTTCATATTTCTATAATGAATATAATGAATATAATATAGTAATATACAACGGAATAAAATACTATACAGTATCATAAAAATATAGTTTAATTCTGCATGCATTTCAGTCAACAATTATGTATACATCAATACATTCAAAATAACAAGTATACAAGGACTTTGTAAGTGATAGGATAGAAATATATAGAAAATCTATGTACAATAAATTTGCATTAAATCAATTCCATCAGAAAATACTGACGAAAACTGAAAACTGAAATACATCAACTAAATACAACTAATGCACAATTAGCAGGTTCGAAAGATCTGTTACCATTGCATTGGTGAAATCCAATTATTTGGTCAAGAGATATATCATAAAAATAAGAGTTTTGATGGACATCTCATCAACACATAATATGCAATCCTTTGCTCTTTCTGTCATAGTTTTTACTTTCACCGAAATTGCTCGAAATACATATTCATTCAAACCAACGGAAAAGTTCGATTTGGTAGTTATTCTGCATAGAGTATTCTTGTGAGGTAAGGAAAAAGTTTTTCTTAAAAATTAGGTCCCAAAAAATAGATAGTAAGTGCAAATTGTTTATAAGCGATGGAGTACCTGTATCCATGACGATTTGTTCATTTGAGTTGCAATTGGGCTATCATGAAATCAGCCATGTTCGAGCTGAAATTATTCCTGCAGAATCGAATGAAACTTTCATCCTCAATTTCTACAGTTTCTTTCTCCCTCATTGAAATCTTTCTCCTCTTCAAATTCTTCACCATATTTTGCAACCTTTTTTTTTCTTGTAGTGTAGGCAGACAAACTTGGTGATGTTTGAGTCACACAGTTTTTCTCACTATGAGTAAAGAAAATCTTTCATTAGACTCAGAGTTCAACAAATAAATAAAAGATAATGTTCACTTCTTACCAGGTATAGTACAGATACTTGAATCCATAAAAGTTTCAGTATTTATAACCCCAGCATACACATTCTGATCAGAATGTGTTACACGTTACATTTATTCAATAAATACCCTTTTCACCTGTTCCTTCTTGGAATATATCTGAAAATGCATCCTTTTTCAATTTTCCACTTCTCATTTGACTTTGAAAGTGCTCACTACAAATCCTTTTTCTATGAGCTACTTCTGGCAGTTCTAGGATCCATTCTGACCTACCTATCTTAAAAACCCAAACGGTTTGTCTGCGAAGAATTAATACAAAATTTGGACTGATAGCATAATGAAGGTCAATATCGATACTATTCGTAAGTGGTTAGGCTACTGAATCTCCATGGTTGAATGAAGCACTACTCAAATAACATTTTAAATATATATATAAACAGCATTTTCTACAATACCATATGTATCACTCACCTGTCAGTGTCTAATGGTATTGAGAAAAAAGAAAGTTTCGGATTATTCAGACCATTGTTTTTGTAGTTATATACGCTACAATTGTTAACCATTTTGGAATTAATTTGAAAATACACATAATTGAAACAGAATACTTACTTGAGTGAAAATAAATTATTGAATAAATGAGCTTTGCTGGTTTATGGTAGATTTTGACTCAAAGAAATTCCACTGAATTTATAAGTTAGGTTGCATCTTTTTCTTCAACTTCTTCTTTGAATTTTAAATAGATCTTAGAAAAATTATTCCAGACATCTTAGAATTATTGATGAAAACAATGAAAATTTTTACATTCGCGGTCGATTAAAGGTTATGCGCAGGGAGGAATGCGCGAGTCGGACTTGGTGTAAGAAAATCCACGGAGTGCGACTACTGCTTGGTCCCTATACTGTGGTAATGCTTGACATTTTTGAGGTTATACGTAGTCAGAATGTTTGACATACGAGCGCCATTTGTGTTCTTTACAGAAACTTAAAAGATTCATCTCGCCCAAATAATTAAATCGTAAACATTTTCGTGCCATTTCTGAATTGAAGTCCGTGGTCTCGACGAAATGTGGTTCCAACAACTTGGTGCCACTTGCCATACAGCCGGTGAAACCATGGCTTTACTGCTAGAGCATTTCGGCGAGCATATCATTTCACGCTTCGAACCAGTGAATTGGCCGGCTAAATCATGTGACATCACACCTCTTGATTTTTTCCTTCGGGGCTATGTTAAGTCCAAAGTCTACATGGACAAGCCGGCTATGATTGAGGTATTGGAGGCCAATATTACTCGAGTCATTGGAAAGATATGACACGAAATACTAACACGCGTCATCGAAAATTGGAACTATCGAATGGATCTTGTTGGCCGTAGTCATGGTCAGCATTTGAAAGACATTATCTTTAGGAAATAATTGTAAAGAATGTTTCTTTTATTTGTTAATAAAGACTATAAACTAAATTGTTTTTACTAATTTTTTTTTGTTTAAAAAATAGTACCTCTAAATGAATCACCCTTTAGTTCATTTCTAACATATATGAGAACTTGAAGTCATCTAATTCTATATCATCAGGTCAAATTGTTGATTCATAAAGGTTTCGAAATTTTTCTCACCACTACGACTTTGAGTATATTTCGAAATTATTTTCACATATCCTCTGGCTGCTCTATATTCTTGAAAATTCATTTGCAGGGCACTCAAGAAGAACGAATCATACTAACAACAGCCGATGGAAAATCAAACAACGCCATCCAGTTACCTGATATAAGACTGGTAGACGGACCAACAATCTTAGCTGGTCGTCTTCAACTAAAACATAGGGGGGAATGGCGGAGCGTATGCACAAATTCAAAAAAGTACGTCTCACTTTTACGATATCCCATGCAGATCAACAAATTAATTATTTTTGCAGTTGGACCATAGCCGACCTCGAAATAGCATGCAGACAGCTAGGTTTCCAAGGCGGCTCTTTCTTCATGTGGTACAACAGGCTGTCTCCTTTGAAACCTAGACTGCTTTACGAACAACCAAGTTGTACAGGAAGGGAAGGCTCCCTCTTCGACTGTAGATGGAGTTCCAGACAAATGGGCTCTGGCGTATGTGATTACCATCCAGACTTAGCGATACAATGTTCCCCCCGACACGACAGACCTCTTCCATTTTGGAGAGGCCTGAACTTCGAACACGCTGAACACGAAAGGTTTTTGAGTAGAAGTAGAACCTTATACGTCCCAAAATCACTGTCAGAGTTGAATTATATCAACATAATGTTCGCTGGGGCTGGTAGAAACCAAAATACAACAAGTGCAATAGAAGCTGTAGGAGTTGTACCTATTATGGATAATATAGAAATTCTCAATTCAGCCTACAATGGTATCAACGTATCTTATTCAGAGTCGCCGATTTACTTAAGCAATTCAACTGTAAGAAACAATAGGGGTTACGGCATTTTCGTCAACTCAAGCTACGGATCAGTACATATAGATAACAGTATTATTAATGAGAACGGAGGAGATGGAATCCGGTTCGTCAGAGCATTAGAAAGACCGGAAGATAGAGTCAACAAATTCGGTTACAACGATTTCTGTAACTTAGCAACGCAAACTAGTCAAATCTACCCGGTACAATTGTTTTTTGAGCAAACAGCCTACTTAAACCGAGATAAAAATTGCGATAAAGTTTTCTCGACAAGATATGGTGAGGTATTGACTCTTTACATAGTTCGAGCAGTGACAAGCAAAAATGACAGCGCCGATGTCGAAGTTTACGACGGCTCCAATCTGAACAATAGACTGATTGCCAACTTTCCCATAAGAAACAACACACGACCTCAATCCATAACCACGACAATAAACCAGATGTATATTAAATTTCGTTCTGAACCTGCCACTGAAACTGTTGTATTCTTGAGGATCATTTCAGGACGTCAGAAAACGTTTGATCTGAACGTTAGCAACTCTGAAATTTCAGACAATCTAGGCAGGGGGATTGTGGTCGATAATCTGCGTTCCCAACTGCACGTGTACAAATCATCCATATCTAAAAATCAATATGTTGCTGGAGTTCATGTAACAAGTGGCGTGGGCGATATAAACGTTACTGCCAGTAAAATTTTTTTCAACAATGGCGATGGTATTAACATCACGTATACAGGAGGCAGCCGGAATATATCACGATCATCAATTAGCTCAAATCAAGGGTATGGTGTTGCAATATGGTTGAATCACACCAAAGAAACAGAATATTTATTCACGAATCAATCAACCGTTTTGCAATATTCGGAAATTTACAAAAATATAGAAGTTGGAGTTCTGCATGGAAACTTCTGTGGGCCGTCATCGTATAATTTCAGCGGAAATACCTTCAGAAGTTGTCTGAGCGACGCTTTAGAAATCCAAAGTTGCTGGAAGAATATTAAAGATTTAATACATTTACAAATCGGTCATAACACGTTCTTAGGAAATGAGAGAATAAGTCTGAAAATATCACCAGCCTTAAATTTCAAGGCGAAGATTGAGTATAATCATGTCAGATCTGGCACTTTCGGAGGTTTCCTTATCAAAAATAAGCCACTGGAACAATTCAATATTTTACCTAATGACATATTGGTACAACAAAATTATTTCTTGAACAACACTGGTATATTCGTCGTGAATTGTGCATTATCCCCTTACGCCTCCAACCAAAACCTTATGTTCACAAGGAACTTCGTGAAGAATAATAAAATAATCGAGCCGTTTCAACCTCCAGACGGATCAATATCTCAACTGATTCCAAGAAGTCGAGTAGCAGCTCCTATTGTTGTAGGTTCGAATAACGTTGTAATATTCAGGAATATAATAGAAAATTTGGATTCAAAATACGAAATTGGAAGTCATCTAGAAGACCAAAGTAAAACAATCAATTGCACGTTCAACTGGCTTGGATTTGGAAGTGACGAGCATATTTTTCATAGGCTTTTTCATCGTTTCGACAGATACAACTTGGCAAAAATAGTATTCATACCTTTTCTTTTACACAATTCGAATCCATTGACCAACAAATATAGTATCCAACAAACCTATGTACCAACGTTTTCTGCTAGAGATTCAAATAGAATCGGAGGAGAGATTGAAGGTGAGGAATTCCTTACAAGAGGAGAATATGTGGTTGAAAAAGATATCAGTATAAGACCTGGTGGAAAACTAACATTAGAACCAGGAGTTACACTAAGATTTCCTCCTTCCATAGGTATGCTAGTCGGAGGACAACTAGAGGCACGTGGCGTAGGTCCAGATAGCATCAAACTGACACTCAAAGAAGAAATATCACATGCACATGACAACGAAACATTCAATCCAGATTCAGATACCTTTGAATTCGCTACTGAATTCTCTCCAGTTGAAACCAAAGGCCCAATAAGACTACTTGGTGGAAAAACAGAGACTGTTGGTCGTTTACAAGTAAAGATAAACAACGAATGGGGAACTGTTTGTAATTATGGTTGGACCAAAGAAAACGCTGCCTTAGTTTGCCAACAATTAGGTTTTGTTTTGAATCCAGACGACTGGATAGTGGAGAGAAGCGAATTACCAGATGCTGGTACAACAGAAAAGATTTTGTTAACCAATGTTCAATGTGAAGATTTCGACTTAGATATAACCAAATGTAGGGCAGAAAGACTAGGTAACTTTGAAAATTCTTGTAGTCATGATAACGATGTTGGTGTTAAGTGCTATAAAACATCATGGGCGGGAGTGAGATTCGCTGGGTTGGCCGAAAGAAGCAATATCCAATATTTAACAATAGAACAATCAGGTCTCCTCGATTACACCACGAGTTCTTTCAAACCCGCTTTACAGCTTGATTTTGCCAGACACAACTTCGAGAATATAAAAATAACTAATAACTTTCAAGATGGTTTGGGTATTCTATATTCTGATATATACACAGACGATACAATAAATATAATTAAGAATTCTGAATTCAGCTATAACAAAGGAGCTGGAATAAGTTTGAAACAATTTGGCCTCAATGTTTATGGGAGTACTATAGAAGGAAACAAAATTGGTATAAAACACGATTCTTCTTTGCCTGGTCTCCAACAACGAGAATTTACTGGTTGGTTCGTGGACCAAGAAGAAAATTACGTTTACCGGCCAATTTTAATTCCATATTATTCAAGTGCCGAACACATCGAATTACAACACGGCGAGACTAAATACTTGGTCACGAAGAAAGTTGAAGGTGAAGCTATCACGGATATTTATACCATCAGATGCGATCCTGGATGGGTAATTGGTATACAGTTATTGAATCCTATCGAAAATAGAAGTACTGAGGAGATTTTTATTAAAGATTCTCTATCATTATCAGCGAAATCAGACAGGTGGAGCCTCAAAAGAGATTTAACAGTGTTCCCAGCAACATCTAGCAGCTACGGGATAATTTTGGAATATAACAGTGGAAATCACTCTTTGGGAGGAACTGTTATAGTTTTGAGTAACATTAGAGCTCCTGTACAGAATATTTTCAACAAGATCGTTAAAGGACCGGTACCAACGCTTACGATACATAGAAGCATAATCCGTAACAACGAGATAGGTATAATGGGGCTTTATTACAACAGATATCTGGACGATCTTGGCAATCATTATTTGAGAAAAGCCAACGAAACCCTTAAGTGCATCTTTTGCGATATTTCCCATAATAAGGGGCAAGCAATCCTGATAGAATCACCCAACTGGGATTTGCACAAAAGCAATATTTCCGAAACGGTTATTATGATAAATAATTCCTTGATAACAGATAATGGGCAGGGTATATATCACTTTTCTAGAGACATGAGACAGTCTAACAACCTATTTCATTACGTTCTCCAACATGATACTATCGAGCGTAATAAATATGGAGGATTCGATGTTCGTCTTCCATACGTTTGGCAATATAATGAAAACTTTACACACTCAATTTTCATGGATAATAACACTTGGACGAACAACAAGGATTTCACAATAAACATAGATGGCCACTATGCAGAAGTTAATATAACGAGAACCAAATTCAACAACAATTACTGTAAATCAGGGTTATTATCGATTAAAGGCATGGAAAAGAAACTGCTTATAGTCGAGAATAAATTTAACAATAACAATGCGAAATTCTTGGTTAAATTCAACTTAGACAGCCAATCAGAAATTATAGGAGACGTACCTGCTATATTCATGTACAACGAATTGAGAGATAATAGGTATAACCCCACGAACCTTGGTGATCAAGATGCAACCACAGTAATCTCTTTCAGGGGTGTTCAAAAAGTGAGAATAAAAAGGAACTTGATGTCTAACAACGACTTAGATTTCTTACTCGTCGCTGGTATAAATACAGCCAAAATCAACAACTCAATCAACGTAGCAGAAAATTGGTGGGGAACAAACGATTTAAACCAAATCCAAGACAAAATTTTTGATTTCCACGATTGGAACAATCATGCCATTGCTGAATTCCAGCCATATCTACTCAACAACGATTTCGAAGCAAGCTTTTCGATGAGTTACGACACTGAAAGGCGACGGATAAACTTGGATAACTTAGGAGGACAAATATACGGCAACCTCACTTTGTCCAATCGTGGAAAACCATACACAATAACATCTGATATAACTGTGATGCCTGGATCAGTTCTGAAGATCGAACCAGGAGTAGTAATGGAATTTGCTCCAAATGTTGGAATTCTGGTTCTTGGTACATTGAAAGCTAAAGGTTTCCCAGGAAATGATATAATAATGAGACCTATTGGTCGTTCAAACCAGTACAAATTCATAACTAGAAGAAGAAGACGAATGGAAAGGTTCCAAGTCAATCAAATCAGACTCTGTAAAGACTCTAGATGTCAAGAAAACGATGGGTCACCTCCAAACGAAGGATTCCTGGAATATTTCAACTCAACAACGTTTCAATGGGTACCAATGTGTGATTCCAGGTTTACTGAAAGAAACGCACAAGTAGTTTGTAGAGAACTTGGCTACGATCCTTTAAACGCTTATTTCGCACATGATCGAAGGATAGAATTTCACAGCAACTCGCTCACGAGGATTTGGTCTTGGCCTGAGCCATTACAATGCGATGGAACAGAAAACAGATATACCGATTGTGCGATTAGACTCAACGGTCAACAATATGGGCATAGACACAGCTGTAGATGGGATTCTGAGTTTGTTTTCATAAATTGTGGAGATGAGAGGGATGATAAAAGGGTTTACTATTGGGGTGGTGTGCGATTTGCTGATCCCTTATTCGAGCAACAGTTGTTTATACATAGATTACATGATGTGCATACTCATAACGAAGTGAAAGAGGAGGAATCGTCGATGGAATTTGTACAAATAATAGGAGCAGGGATATTACATAACGAGAAATCACCAGCTATTCAAGGAATTCTTAAGAGTCCTAAAATAAGTTATGTGACTATTAAAGATACCGCATCCCATGGGATCAACTTCGTTTCTCCACAGAAAACGCTTAATATATTGCATAATAAGATAGAGAATTCAGCTGGAGTAGCCATTAATATTTTATCACTAACTGGAGAAGGAAGGGAATCTGAATTTTCCAGTTTCACACCCTTACGAGACTTAAATATCCCATATCAACTATTCGGATTAGTTGACATCTGCGACCCCCATAAAGAGATTATTATCGAAGAGAAAATGCTAGTATATTACAAATATGATAATCATCCAGTCAACTGCATCAAAATCTTCAAGAGCGCTTTCAACATCAAAGGATTAGGGTTCAGGTTTCTCCAGTTCAATCTTTTTAACTCAACCAATAAGTATACTGTTCCTGATTTTGTATCGTTGTACGATGGGGATATTTTCAATGTAACGTCGAAGAAGATGGCTCAGTTCACGATGAATTCTGGCAACGAAAATGGTTTTTACAAGTCCAAGTTGCCCAGTTTGAGTGTTAAGCTTTTCGCTAATGGAGCTTCCTCTAATCATGGATTCTTTGCAGAAGTTGTGACTTTGCCAATTTCAGCCATCGCATTCAGTAAGTTTTTTTCAATATGCCTGAGGTTTAAACGAGTTTTCAAAAACTTTTAATATTTCTTAAATTCTATCTTTATTTCAGATCGTGATGTTCAACATAATATTTCCTTCTCAACTATGGAGAATAACAAACAAGGTGGCTTGGTCTATGTGAGTGCCGGAGAAGTAAATCCTGTTGTAACAGTGGAAAAGAACCAATTCAAAAATAACTGTCGAAAGTTTTACGGCAACTTCACTACTTGCACAGCTGCTGTTGAGATTGATGTTCAAAATACGGAATTATTGTTCTTCAGGGTGAGTAAATCAGTTTGGTTTCCTTCCTCTTCTCCAGCGTTTGCTGTCCACTACTGAACAAAGACCTCTTTCATATGCTTTCATTTTACCAGCCACCCTTTTGGTATCATCTCTCTATGGGTAGGTGGTTGTCTCCTGTTGCGAGGCTCTTCGATCTACCGTTAGTCTAGCAATACGTCCTTTCAAGTTCCACTTCAAATATATGATGATCTCAGCAAAATATTATATCGTTTCATCTCTTTCCGTTATATTTGCTACTTTATCTTGAAGGGTTATGCCTAATAATTCTTTTCTTCGTTCGTTACATCAGTTTTACCTTCTAGATGTTTTTTTATATATTAATGTTTCTGCGCCATATGAAAACAAGAACTGGTCGAGAATTTTCCTCTTAAAACGTATTAGAGGATTGGACTTTGAAACTGATCGTATCTAAATACTTTTCGGTGTTTCAGAACAATTTGGTAGAAGGAAACCAAGGAGGTCTCTCCATCAGATCCTTTTCAAGCAGCTCTGCAACATCTTTGAAAGGGTACATCAGGAATAACCTCTTCGTAAACAACACGAATCTACCTGCTCTTTACATCGAAGGTAGACAGTCTTCGCCGTATGAAGAAGTGACTCTAACAAGAAATTATTTCACAAGAAACGTTTCTCCATACGTAAACAACATTATACTGAAGCAAGTGGTTTCTAGTTTTACGCACAACTACGTTAAGAGAAATATTGGATTCAAAAATGTGGAAATATCTGGATTTAATGGAGTGAGGTTGCCTATTTTCCAGACCATGTCGCACAATGGATTTTATAAGTAAGTTACCGTGGGATTCAGAAATGGGGATATTGTTAATTGTATATTATTTACAGTAACTATGCCTTATCTTGGGATTCCCGCTCGACTATTATTGCTGGAACTGCTGGACAACAATATGTTGATAATATTTTCTCCAATCCCGATAATGACTATGAGATGATAACAGTGAATAGATCATTGTAAGTAGATGCAAACTTTTTCTCACTTCGAAACAATCTAGATTCAATTTCTTGCACAATGATGGATTTCTTTCTTCTTCATACCAGATTTATTTATTCATTTTGATGACAAAGAGTTTTCCAATTTATTGGTGGTCAAATACTTCTAAAATACAAAAAATGTTGCTTATAGACTATAAACATATTATATAGTATTATATGGTACCTCGAAATTTAGCGTATGTGAACAAACTGACTAAAAACCCAGGGTGATAATTCTTTACAGCTCTACGTTTAAAAAAATTGGTGTTACTTACACTATTCAAAACTCAATGGCTCAACCGATTTGTCTGAAAATTGGTAGGGGAGAAGCTAAGAATTAGGAGAAGGATATAGGAAACTTTTTAATTCCAAGGAAATTTTGGAAACATTAACATGGCTCTTGTCACGGTTACAAATTGGCGAATGCGCCGCGTTTAATATATCGTGACATCCCAATTTGTAATTGCTTGATTTGGTATAAAGACTAAAGTTGTTGTGCCCCTCACAAAATGAGGTAGAATCAGCTCTGGATTCATCTGTAATAGCTGTCATTATGTTCAAAAGCGGATGACCTGCACTGTCGGTTTTGAGATTACTTCAGTAGAATTTAATAAATTAAATAATAAATACCTACCTTTCAAGACTTTCATTAATTAAATTTGTTTTTATGTGCATGCTGTATGCAGATTCGAATTCAACAGGTAAGCAGTGGTGATTTGTTTAAATGTTTTGTGGTGTCCTTGTGAATCTTTCAAATAATTACTCGAAGCGTCTGGTGAAAAACAATGAAAAACGGTGTGTTTCAATAAACAATAACTCTAACTCATGTTAATTCACACGAATAATTATTTGATCGCACGCAAACAGCTTATAACAATAATGGATAATCTTCTGCAAGATTCATTCTCATCTCAAAATCAGGTTTCTCCATTCAAATATGAAAATTTTAGCACTTTCAATGATAAGTTTCAAAATAGGTATAACATACTTGCATATCGTTGAAATAATTGCGCGGACCGAGGTGATACCCTTGAGTGTCACCATTCACTCGAAATGGTTTGGATACTATGCTTTTCAAGCTTTGTGTGTGTTTCATTTGAATAAATGAATCATTACTAATTAATTTATATATTCCAGTACTTTTCAACTGTGGAATACAAAAATCGACGCTATTTCGAACTACTGGGGCGTAAACAATTCTCTGGCTGTCAGTGCAAGAATAAGGGACCAAAGTGACGATCCTCGACTATTGGAAGTACAACATGTGCCTTATCTAATGAATAATAAATCAGTACTGAACGATGGAAAGTGTCCTCCAGGATGGAACTTAGTAGGCCAAACCTGTTTCATGTACATTGGAGCACCTATGAGTTTTCATGAAGCCAAAGCTTTCTGCGAAGTGAGTAAAATACCCACAAAGGATTCATTTCATTTTGCTTTGTATTTTACTGTTGAATATAAGTGATTTCATTTTTTATATCGTTATTTATTCACAGGCCGATAATGCATCAATGCCTTTTATCCTGGGCAATATCCATTATTTACCGCTGTACGAGTTCATCAAGAAACAGAGTCAATGGCTTCTCTATTCTGAAAAAGTCTGGGTCCAACACATCGATAAAATAAACGAATGTACCATGTTTGCATATCAGACTATAGATGTCGCTGACTGCAACCTAAAAAATCCATTCATCTGTGAAATAGGTGAGTGAAAGCACAGAGATTATATCAATCCAGAATTTTATTGACTAAATTAAAATATTTTTCAGATCCTCAAGTGACAATCAGGATAATTCCAATCGCAGATGACATTGTTACCTTGTCTATTGTATCTGGTGCTATAGTTGCCTTATTGGTGCTATTCATTGTGATACTCTGCTGGTGGATGAAGTCGAAATACCGTCATAAACAGAGATTAGAAAGAAGAAACAGCATCAGAACAAGTTTGCATTCCCTTCGGTCTGTAGGGCTGACCCCAAGCGCCATTTTCTGACCCTGGGTATAGGAGGAAGGTGGGACAAATGGTATGTAAAAAAAAACATACCCTGGAATAAGCTTACCTTTATGTTATGACAATAATAAAATTTTATAATAATACTATATCTCAACGTCATAAGAAACATGTTTTTTTGAAGAAGCACGTGCTGCTTAACTCACAGTACATGAACGAAATCTGTTACAATTACAAATCGAGATGTTGCTATAGTAAAGCCAATAACAAAAAATGTTTAGTCACTGACGTGACGTCAGATGCTTTTACGAGCGCTAGAGTATTCTCCCGGGATGTGTGTAATGCTAATACAACCACCACATCGAATGTGAAAAAATTGGTAATATTATATCTTAAATTGAATATAACTCGTCTAGTTTTCTTGCAGTTTTGTTCGAAGCTCAAGTTCTCCTCTTTTTGAAACCAACAAATTGAATCTTTTTCTCGACATTTTCATGAGAATGGGTATCTTCCTTCCGATAGACTCTTGTTGATTGAAATACCTTATTTGTTCAAGCCAAAATTACGAAAAAAATGCGTCAGTAACTGAATCTCATCGTCAAAGTGATTATTATTGGGAATATCTTAAGGAAGAAGGAAATTCTCGTTGATTTTGATTTCTTACAATAAAATGATAAATTCCTTAAACTTGAAGATGTTCTTAATATCAATAACCTCAGTATATTTCAATTCTCTGTGGATCACTGATGAATATCTTATGAGATATCAAGTATTAGAAAAGAATATAGCCAAGATTTGATTGAGAAAACAAAATTTCAGGTGTGCATAACTGGTGTTTTGTCCCATAACGAACATGACCGAGATATTTGGATGGTTCTGAAATAACGAAAACTCCAGTTCGTATCTTATATTACTCTAGGCAGATTTCGGAATATGCAATGTATCCTCTATAAACGTACAATTTTGTTGAGATCAGGTGAATGTCTTAAAAGTAATGGAATACTTTCGGAATTAAAAAAAAATTCTAGCATGAGGTTTTTAGAAGATTTTTCCTTTCTCTCAGCGCTCCAAATGGATAGGATGGATATTATAAAAGTTATTAAGAAAAAACAAATTCTGATGCTCATAACTGCTGAACTATTCAACGGATTCGGCTCAATAACGAACTTGACCAAGATATTTGAAAAATAAACCTATTTTGAAATATGGAAGCTCTAGCTCATGTCTTTCGGAAGTAAGAGAGTATACGGCTTTTTTTGATAATTTTCATATAAAGTCTGAGCATTTTTAAAGCAAGATTTCGTAAATTACCGGCCCAAAAAGTCTGAGAATTTAACGCAAGAACAATGCATTCAATTGATAACAAAGGAGTCTTATTGATAATATCCGTGCCCGAAACGTAAAGAAGACTTTTTACAATTACAAATAAAACCATTAAATCATTGAATCTAGTTGAAATATTCAGCAAATATATTTCCTTTCGGCCCACCCACACTCCACTTCTGTTCATTTTGACAAAAAAAAATGAATGCACAATATTACTGATCGGAAAAAATACATTCAGCAAAATTCTTGGCGAAATAGCAACTTTTCCAAGATTGCTCGAACCGCGTACATATACAGCACATTGCTTTCGCCTACTTCTTCTACTCTGTCTGCTAGCTAACTCTGGGGCTGATTTGATAACAAACGTGGAAGCTGGCATTGTTCTGCAGTTGCAGTAAGCTATATTGATGATTGTTTATCCAATATAATTATATTTCGCCAAAAATCCTTGCAAATCAACAGCAGCAACCTAGCAGTAGTGAATGTACCCCACTAAATGAAATACCAGTGAATTAAGATATTTCCAAGAATTCATCAACTTCGTCCATTGACATAAGTCATAATTTTAACAAAAAATCAAACACCTATCAGATGCCTACAAAATCTGCTATTTTTATTCATAATTATGCCCAAGGAATAATCAATATCAATTATTACAATACATAAGTTCAACCTTTCATTAATTAAATTAATGATTATGTGTCACACAGGATAGGCATTTGTTGGCACTCAGCTGTCAAATGTCCGGGCGATGCGAGGGCATCAAACAGCCCCAGGCCAACAAATGCATCTTTTCTGCCCTTGAGACACTATGTACTATTATTTTTGATTTATTTTCATTGATAGTACTCGATCTTGCTGTAATAATTAGAGAAATTGATAGTTTCTTTTATGGAAAAATCCATTTAATAAAAAATACCATTTACCGCTCCAAGTACCGATACATACTGATCACAGCATAAGTTTTTTTTTCACTACCTTCTTCAACGTTCTTTAGCTGCTTCCTATTTATACTTAGTGTAATGTCAATTAAAAGTTGACATACTGCTCTATTTCTATTGTTTATTCTTTGTCGAAAAGCTAATAACAAATACGAATAAAATTAGAGGAGCAGCTCACTTGATTAGGCATCCACCATATCAAAATAAATTTTAGGGTACGATCCCTTATTGAGGAAAGGTGAAATTCCCCAAACACATATACAGGGTGAGTTTTGACCACTGTATTAATTTTAACCATAGGTTCTTGAGATCAAAATAAACACTTTTTTCCCATATCGTTTTTCCATATTCAGCTGCGTTAAAAAGTTATAGGCATTTTAAGTTTTCACATTGGGCAAATACCCCTTTGTAGTCCAGTTTAGATTGAATGAAAATTTCTTACCACATCATCCACTATCGAATCTGAATTTTTTAAAAACATTATTTTCCCTCTAAGCAATAATTCACTCACTCATGTTTCATCAGATGATTATATCGATTTAATTCCTTTCAACTTCAAATAGAATTCAGTGCAATTTAAGAAAAAAGATGAAGAATGATTTTATCTGCAAAAAAGATTCTAGGAAGTACAAGATACGGACCTTAAGTTCAAGTAATATTTGGTTTTCATGCAATTTAACCAATCTGTACAGTAGTAGTGAGGAACCCACAGGAAATGGAATAAATCTATTGATGCCAAAATATGTATGAATGTTATCAAAAACCTTCTACAAGGTATCATTTCAATTGATATTGTCGTTTAAATAAAACAGGTGAAAATGCAATTTTTGTATGAAATTTCAACATCCTATATATCTTTTGAACGGGGCCAAATTTGGAACAATGTTATAGGAAGAAAATGTTTCTTTTGTCGTCAAGAATCTATTGTTACAATCAACGCAGTGGTCAGAGACTCACCCTGTATAAAATACTGACATAAAACTGAAGCTCCTTCAAATTTTTTTCAGAGCACCAGATCTACCGACACACTGACGAAAGGTGCAGACTACAGGAAAGTCATCACCAACGGTTCCATAGACAGCATGGAAAAATCAGCATACAATTCTTCAATAGAAGACACACAGTCAGTAGACACCTTCGAAAGTCAAAATCCAAATCCGTCATCTTTCGCCTACAATCCCATCATAGAACTCCACAAGTCACCTTCGAAATTCGAAAATCAATATGCAAAACCAAACACTTTCGATTTAGGATACAAGAATGATGGTTATAGGGACAATTCTACATTTGCAAGCACCTCGAACTTTCAATCAGCCAATCAGAGTGTAGATGAAGGGTCTTTGAATGATGACGAGACGCCGATTATGAAATCCCAAAATGGTAGAACCAATTCTTATCCACCTAGCGAATATTACACGACTGACACTCTTCCATTGACAGGAGTTTACGATAGTATTGATAATAGGAATGATTCAAAGCACCGCTATGACCCTAAATATAGTAGAGATCGACCTAATAAACAATTTTTGTTTGAATTGAAACAAAGGATACCTCCAGAAGAGTTACCACCTCCACCTGAACCACCAAGAACATATGAAGATAAGATAGCAGCTTTAGAATATAGCCCAGATTTTAATACTGTTGGAATAGCACCATATGAAGACGATAGACCACCTTCAAGCAATATTTTAGAGACTGATTTTGATACTATATCTTCTCCCAGTTTATCTTTGCCACCAAGGGCCAAAAGTGAAGTGTTATTAGAGACTAATTTTGACTATACTCCGATAGGTAGTCCTACCATGAATCAACCCATTTCTCACAGAAGCAAAAGTCAACCTTTGGAAACGGCCATGTAAAAAATCCGTCCCTATAAAGTGATAATGTGATAGAAAATTCATAAAAAAATACGTATTGTTTTTAGCTCGAATTATTGTATTTATTATGCTGAAAAAGCATTCTTTCAACATCACTAAAGACTTTTGTGATAGCTATTGAATCCTATGTTAAAAGTGGAATATTGTGTTCATGATAAAAACTCAACATAATGTGATATTATGGAAGCATACCTGAAAATTCATAATGAACAAAATTTGACCAACACTGGTTAAAACAGTGGAGAGAGCCTTAAAGTTTCATGACTGCCTTACATTTTGTCATACATAGTTACAGTATTGTTAAGATTTGTTGATGAGACGTATTTATATTTTTGCGATAAGATCTCAATTTGTACATAAATCATATCTTTATATAGAAAATTGAAAATAAATAATGAGAAATTCCTTTCCATTATCTTTCCCTTTCTCGGATAACACATGTGCGCTTTTTTTTTCAATGAAATAAGTGCTTTATCACAACCTTCCCTAACTATGGATGATGATTTCCCTTTGAATGGGTTCCATAGCAGACTTCAAACATCAGAAGATCTGACAAATCATCACTTGGACCGCAAGACCCGATTCGAAGGATCCTCCTTGCAGATTGGCGACAAATTTTGTGTATTAGATTTGAATATAGAGGGTATTTCTAAGGACAAGAGCAATTATATTTCTAAACTAGCAAAGGACTATGGCGCTGAGATTATTCTCCTTCAAGAGGCACATACGGATACTAAAAAAATATCTTCGAGAAAGAGGAACCATAAAAGGTTATGTATTCATTGATTATCTCCTTTAGCTTGTTATGTTAAAAAAATCCTTGATTCACAATAACGAGTTAATCCAGAAAGGCGAATTTGAAAGTGTTTTTTTTATCTCTTTCAAATTTTGTATTTTTGTTATTCAGTTCTTTATTCTGCTCTTGTGTTTTTATTTCCCGATTCGATGTGGGCAACTTGAAGAAGTCTCTGTTTCCATCAATAGAAGACCACTCTTGAAGAAAGAAGTCCCTAAAATATATTTCAGCTTATTTTTGTACTTTCACACTTAGGCGGGGAGCCAGGGTTTTTTTTTACTGAGGTTTTTTCCCTAGGTTTTTATGTCATACGCCGAATTGTATGACACCTCGTCACTAACCCCTGATCTATATGCTTTATTGTTTGCTAACTGAATATTGTAAGCCAAAAGTTCAAAAGAATATATATATACACTTGTGCGCTTCCACCATTTTATGGATTCATTTATTTATTGAAGTGAAACTTGCAACATCTCTTAAAATTGGCATGGAAATATTAATAAAAGTATAAAGAAACGTGGCATTCTTGCTAGTAGTAAATAAGTGTGAACGACGTAAAATAGTCGAAGAACTTGTTTGTTTGATTTTTATATTCTTTATTTGATTTGCTATTTCTGTTAAAGTTAATCTAACCCATCATGACCTAATATGCTAAATATTCTCGCAGGCCAAGACCATCTAGTTCTAATTAATAAAAGATCTATCCGAGGATCTATCAGAAACGTAGTAAGGTAGATTTGTTGATCTGGTGGGTGTAGATCAAAAAAGATGCATATGAAGGCTCCTGAATTCCCTCCCAATAACTCTGAATTTAGAGAGATTGAAAAATTAGAAAAGCACTGACATGGGGTCAGAAACTTTTGCGTGCTTGTTCTAAGTCTTTTTTTAGACTAAGGAATAATACCGAAGACATTCAATGTTCAGCAGAAACAGTCAGTATTACAGGTGTTTCATAGTTAATGAACATAAGTCTAATGTGTAGATGGAAAAAGTTACACGAACATTGCAAGAAAATGAATTTTTTTCGTGTCAGTAAACTCATCTGGATTTTCTCACATAAGAAATATGAGTCCAGCAAAATCACATACGCAGAATGGAGAAGCCTAATCATTTATCATAATGATGAATAAAAGCAAAAATAGGTACTTCTAGACATTCCAGTTAGCTGCAAAACTGCTGCCAACGGTGTAGAAGTGAGGTACCCCTCAACAGAAGACGGTTAACTTTGGAATCAGAAGTTGCTTTTTCAGTTCGATGCAATTGAAATACCTAATACCTTTGAGTCAACTTAAGACTAATAGCCTGTAACCTAATCATATCAAGGCAGTTGGCATATTCACGAAATTGGTAAGTTTATTCGGAACCTGAAAAAAATGGCTCCTCTAAATTGATTCAGATAGAAATTCTACTCCATTACTCTTGAACTTTATCCGAAGCAATATTCAGGGATGAATACCAACAATGATTCATTTGGTTCCGATCAACGAAGCTACTGCATCTTGTTCTAAAATACTGATCCACAACGAAGGCACTCAATAACTCCGAAGTGAGCAAAAACTAAAGTGTAACACATATAGAAGAAACTGAATCATTTTTCTTACCATCACAAATACGGAAATATGTACTCCAAACCCTTTCAGATGGCTACAGAACTGTGGACTCAGCTGCAGACGCTGTAGAAGTGAAGCAAGCTTCAACAGAAGACAATGGTCATAGTTTGACATCTATGAAAGGTCAACCTGTGACCAATCACTTGAAACATAATTATATCAAGGCTGTTAGCATATCCACATCATTAGGTTCTGAAATACTGATCTTCTTCGAAAGTCAAGGCCATCTGAATTAGTTCGCAATGAATAAAGGTCCAGCAGAAACAGACAGTATGATAGGAGGTTCGTGGTCAATGTATTAAAATCTAATTTGTGAATATTGAGGAGAATATGAGAAAACTGTAAGAAACGAAGAGCCTTTGCCTCAGTAAACTCTCATAAATTTGCTTCCGATCACTGGAGGTCAAGAAGAAACTCTTACGTAAAAAAATCTGATTCATTCATCCCATCAGGAATAAAAAGCGAAAATTTGTACTTCAAGTCATTCTAGATGGCCCCAGAACAGCTGCAGACATCGTGAAAATGTGGCAATCTTCAACGGCAGTTGACTTCGGCATCAAAAGTTTGATGGCATGAACTCACAGACCAGACAGAAGGTAAAACTAGCAATTCCTCTGATTAATTCAAAGAGCATTGTTCGAAATGAAACAAATCCAAAGTAGAGAGAATCACAGGTAGACAGGTAATCAAAAAATCATATTTTTCCTTTGCAAAATAATGGACAAGCTTCCGTGTATACGACAAACTGTCCCAGCATCTCCAAACATTGTCTCTGCCTTTCCTTCAAAAGTGATGAGAGTAATTAAATTACGGAGGAATGTTTCAAACAAATCGGAATAGATACATTTATTATAAGCATCATGGATGAAAACACAAGGTATAGTAGTAGTAGTATATGCGCCATACGAGCAGCGTATTACACGCTTATTATGCAACTCATAAATAGAGACAGAAACAGAATGTGGAAACAAAATAAAAACAAGTCAACAAGCACCAATCACAGACGGCTTGGGAATCAGACCTACCTTTATCATCAATGGATTATGGGCGAATCCATTGTCGTTGAACGGGAACAAATTGGAAGATTCCATCTGGGAAGAGTTATCCGAAATACATTATTTCTCAGATTAAGATTATTTAGAAGCTTTCAAGTGCATTATGTAGTTGAGAATACCGAAAAATCCGGTTCGATAATGAGAAATGCGAGGGGATATGCGTATACGGTAGGGAACTCCCCTCTTAATAGTAAGAATGGATCCGTCCAAACGCGCGTAGTTCAGCTGACTATTTCTTATTCTTACTACTTCAGTTCTGTTTCGGGTTTCAGTAGTAGTAAAACCGGTGCAGAGTGAACTCCTCATAGCCAGAAACACTCCACAATTTCATCAAATTTCTAAAAACCGCTCTAGGAATACAATGAAAAACGTCGTTCGATCCTAATTTCGGTGTATTGTTCGTAAAAATTCGTCATCGTGGCGGCCAATTCGGGAAAAAAACCTCTAAAGGATAATATGCTCAAACTATTAACTCATAAATTGAGGACACATTCGATAAACGACCCTAATTTCATTGAGAAGGTGTGTATTCTGTCGTTTTTCTTAGATTTTGTTTTGTTTTAACCTCATTGAAGGTCATTTCCTAGTGAAAAATGGCCGACTGATTCGTGGTTCTGGAACAAAGGAAAGGAATTTTCAGTTTCCATCTCAGGCATACGGAACCAAACACCTTTTTTGAAAAAACTACAATAAGTTGTCTCCCATTCGAATTCATCAGTTTCAAATTTTTGTCATTTGTAATCCATATTCATCCATAGGTTTATGCCAATACCGGTTTTACAATCACAACCGTGTATTACGTAGGCCTTCAACTATGTAACAGTTAAGTTAATAGTGTACTTTCTCTCATGCAGGTTGATGAGGAGCGTGATTCTGGAACTGAGTCTGATGATGATTTAGAACCGGAATTCACCAATACACGTAAGTTTACCAATTTCATTATGAATGACTCCTTCTCACCTAACCTCTCGAAACACACATAGTATGAAGAAGTCGGTGAGAATTCCCTTTGAAATGGACTTTCCTCTTGCTTTCAGTTTCATTGGGAAGACTTGCCAATCGATCCAAAGGCTCTCCGATTCAATCATATTGTGCAGCAAATATGCAGCCTCATGATATACAGATTATTACAAGAAACTCTCATAAGAATCACCCTATATACCTAATAGCTTCAATTCATGGTCTTGCACCTCGGATCTTTTATATGAAATAATCTTTCATGAATGAACACTATGACCTCTATAGTGCGAATCTTACAAGATAAATAGATCACAGTAGATCTGCAGAGAACTGAGTATTTAAGAATTCATCGAAAAATTGAAATATTCCTCGAAAATGATGGGTGTTCCGATGCCTCTAACCTGTTTGCAATTATGTGACCTTCACCGTCAAAATGCTGAACCTTGACCATGTTCTTGAATACCAAAATGCTCTGATGGGAGATCCAGTCCAACTTTGAATTATCGTGCAACTAGTTTCTCGATTATGCAGGCAGATTTTTGTGACCTTAATTTTGCAATAAACATTCTTAGAAGTGACTGTTGGACATCATCAAAGATAGGTGTAACCAGATAGAATCTGATGGGATGACGATGTTGGAAGTTTAGTCCTGTTAAAACCTGTTATATATGTACATATATGCAGTGGTTATGAATTTTGATTCTATTTCAACTCAAGCTATCCCAAAATCATCGTTTTGTAAGCTTTAACAGCTTGTTCAGAAGTTTTAATAGTTGCTCTTACAGTTTATTCTTGATAGGAGGAAATAGATTGGAGCAATTCGATGCCTGGTCAGGACAATTGGCTCGATGACCCATTGATTTGATATTTTGAGCCCTCAGATATCTCATTATTTCAGCTTATGTTATGAGAAGTAATTCGTGTGCCCTTGTCTTTACGAATATTTATGGTAAAGAAATTGTTGTACACCACATAGAATAGACAGTTCTACGGTCCACAACTGGAACCCTGAATCAATTTCATTCGGAATTACTTCTTCCCGTAACATCTTGAAACACACATAGTATGAAGAATTCTGTAAGGATTACCTTTGAATTGGACTTTTTCCTTCTTGCTTTCAGTTTCAGCTTGCCAATAGATCCAAAGGCTTTTCGATTCAATCATGTTGTGCAGAATATGCAACCTATGTTATACCGACCATTAATGTTTCATGAAAATCACCCTCTATCTCTATCAGCGCTTAGCTTTCATTCATGGTCCGGATCTCAAACATGAAACGGCTTCCAAATCATGCAATATTTCATTAATCAAACGAGGACCTCTACTGTGCGAACCATAATGGATAAACAGATCACAGTAGATCTATATAGAACAGGGATTCGACTATCTAAGACTTCATCGAAAAATTGAAATATTCCGCGAAAATGATGGACATTCCGCTGCCTCTAACCTGTTTGCAATTATGTGACCTTCACCGTCAAAATGCTGAACCTTGACCATGTTCTTGAATACCAAAATGCTTTGATGGGAGCATCCATTCCAACTCTGCAAATTACACTGCAACTAGTTTGACGATTATGCAGGCAGATTTTTATGATCTTAATTTTGCAATCGATGGACATTTTTAGAAATGCTGTTGGACATCATCAAAGATAGGTGCTATAGACAGAATGATGGGATGATGATGTTGGAAGTTTAGTCATGTTGAAAACCTGTATGTGTATATATACATATGCAGTAGTTCAAAAGAATTTTGATTCTATTTCAACTCAAGCTATCCCAAAATCATCGTTTTGTAAGCTTTAACAGCTTGTTCAGAAGTTTTAATAGTTGCTCTTACAGTTTATTCTTGATAGGAGGAAATAGATGTACACCACATAGAATAGACAGTTCTACGGTCCACAACTGGAACCCTGAATCAATTTCATTCGGAATTACTTCTTCCCGTAACATCTTGAAACACACATAGTATGAAGAATTCTGTAAGGATTACCTTTGAATTGGACTTTTTCCTTCTTGCTTTCAGTTTCAGCTTGCCAATAGATCCAAAGGCTTTTCGATTCAATCATGTTGTGCAGAATATGCAAGCTATGATGTACCAACCATTAATGTTTCATGAACATCACCCTCTATCTCTATCAGCGCTTAGCTTTCATTCATGGTCCGGATCTCAAACATGAAACGGCTTCCAAATCATGCAATATTTCATTAATCAAACGAGGACCTCTACTGTGCGAACCATAATGGATAAACAGATCACAGTAGATCTATATAGAACAGGGATTCGACTATCTAAGACTTCATCGAAAAATTGAAATATTCCGCGAAAATGATGGACATTCCGCTGCCTCTAACCTGTTTGCAATTATGTGACCTTCACCGTCAAAATGCTGAACCTTGACCACGTTCTCGAATACCAAACTACTTTGATGGGGCATCCATTCCCACTCTGCAAATTACACTGCAACTAGTTTGACGATTATGCAGATTTTTATGATCTTAGTTTTGCAATCGATGGACATTTTTAGAAATGCTGGTTGGAGAAAACCAAAAATAGCTATAAACAGATAGAATTTGATGTTGGA
Organism: Micraspis discolor; assembly: GCA_030674115.1. NCBI lineage: Eukaryota > Metazoa > Arthropoda > Insecta > Coleoptera > Coccinellidae > Micraspis > Micraspis discolor. The sequence continues at coordinate 5,119,414 of JARTUT010000872.1, forward strand.
AATGCGACAGTTTGGTCATGCTGAAGCATGCAGTATGTGTACCATATACATATGCAATAGTTCAAAAGAATGATACATTTGTTTCTATTCCGAATCGGACATTTTCCATCATTTCAAATCCGTTAGCTGCTTCTTCAGATATTTTAAATCATCGTCCCTACAGTATATCGCTGATGAGAGGGAATGGAAAGAGATCAAGTCTGTGTATATTAAATATGCAGTTGTTCATTAGAGATAAGAATTTCACGATTTCAGGAGGTATTTATTCAATTTTATATATTGTGTTGATAAGAACTTTTCAACGAATATCTGTTTTGGAGCTCATATCCATATCTAGAGGATCTTTCTTTTACACTCGTGCCTTATATACACATGTCAATGAATTCCCCTTGTGTTGTGTCTATTGATATTCATTTGCAGTTGGATTAAAAGTAATTGAATTTGCGATTCTGATTATGCGGAGACATGTTTCATTCGGGACTAAACCGATAAACCTGGTTGACAACTTCTTCGATGTAGACCGAATGATACATCACGTATATTGGGACAGTATTATACCAACTCGTCTACGAAAATGCAGTACAATTCGTGCAAACTGTTTTTCAACACGTTTGTTGTAAATTTTGTCAAAACCTTCGAGTGGGTACTATGCACTTTAATTTCCAGGAACACAGTCAAATATTGTGTAAGATAATGTGAGATTGAGCGAAAATGACAATGAGCAATAAAGCGACGAGTACACTATATATTTCCGGCAATTGCTTCAGATCTCACTTCGTACAGAAATACAAAAAAACAAATAGAAAATTAGATTAATTTTTCATGCCTTAGTTGAATGTAGTTTTCGACCAACTGCTTTCCTCAAAATTCCATGAAAAATCAATCATAACATGCATCTAAAAGGAAATGATCTATCAGAACATAATAGAAAATTAGTTTCGATTATGACCAACTACCAAATAGCAATAGCTGATATGATCCACCTGTTGAAAGTGCGGTATGATAAACTTGAAAGTATAGAAATTTTTTCATGAATTTAAGGAAACGGTAAAAAATTACATATAAATATTAGGTGGGAGAGAAAGAAATCCATTATTTTCACTTTAATTCTGGGACTTTATTCAACATGGTTCGTTAATGCTCAAATATGCACCCATTTCTTCAGTTGATTGTTGCCATTTAGGTATGTTCATTATGCTTTCTTACCAAAAAGTTTTGAGGATAATTTTACACCACCACGTGACATGCACAAAATTAAATTAAAATCGCTTGGCGTCAGATCTGGACGGATGCAAAAGAACTTACCAACCAAGGCCCCGAAGCTTTTGGCGGGTCATCAAAGACGTGTAAGGCCTGGCGTTGGCCTGATGGATTACGACACATCACATATTTACTAGTTCAAGTCTCTTTTGATCAATTGCTGCTTTCAATTGGTCTAACTGCTGGCAGTAGAGATCCGAATTAAGCGTCTGGCTATTGAGCAGTATCTCAAAATAGACGACCCCTTTCCAATTCCACCAAATATGCAGCAAAACTTTCCGTGCCTTCAATCCTTGTTTGGCCACCGTTTGTGCTGCGTTACCGGCCTTCGACCATGAATGTTTTTGCTTGAAATTGTCGTATGTGACCAATTTCTCGTCACCAGTAACTAACCTCTTTATAAATGGATCTATTTTGTTCTGTTTGGCCAAGGAATCGCAGATGGAAGCAAGTTCCATAAATTTTTTTTTGAGAACTCGTACAGCACCGAAACATCAAGCTTCTTTTTGAATCCGGCTTGATGCAAATGGTTTAGAACTATTTTGTGATCCATCTTTGGCTCCTGAGCGATGCTGCTGCAGCTCTCAAGCGTTTTGGTCTAGTTCGATCATTCCCAAGATTTTATCAACATTCTTGACGACAGACCTTTTAGTGCGTGGTGCATCTTTTACATCAAAATTACCGAAATTTTCGAATATTGTGCTGACAATGGTCTCAAGCGATTGGGTTTGACTTCCTGATGAACAATCGGGGTCAAACTTCAGTATTTCTTTCCAGCTGTTTACTCTCTACCATGAAAACGAGATGAAATGAGTTTTCGTATTTACATTATGCAAATATCTCTGTCAAGATCTGAAATTTGGTTTCTAGAATATCCATCTGATCAATTTGTTACTTGGAAGTGGAGTGAATGAGTTTAAAACGTATAGATTTTCGAAATTTCGTGGAAATCGTCGCTCTAGAGAATTTTCATAAAATTCCTTATTTTTTTTAAACTTAAAATATTTCGTAAGCTATTCCAGATTGGTCAATTTCTGCATTGCATCATTTCACTTCAAAGAGCTAGACTTCTTCAATATATGAAGACGTTTAATGATTAATTATTTTTATTCCATAAGGAAGCCTAGAACGATTGTGATTCATTAGAAATCTATGATTGAAACATTCAAACTTCCTCCAACGAATATGTCAAATAGAATTTTTCTAGTGTCAATTTGTGTTCTGGTGTTACGATCTTGTGATACGGAAATATGAAATATTTCGATTTCAGAATAAAAGAAAGAAAGCAGCAGAGAGTACTACTACCGAAGACTAAGATTTAATGCACAAAGAAGTGGATTACTCTGCAGAGTAAAAAAGTGAAATCAGAAAAATTTGTAATGGCAGGGCATACGTACTGAAAAAGGATGAACGTCAAAATATTTTTTCATTCCTTATTAATGAGATAACAGTTTATAGTGATGTGTGAGGAGATGTGGATGCTACTAACTACAAACTCTGCACAAAGGAGTGGATCATTCTGTGAGGAATTTCAACAATATTTGTAAAAAAGAATTACAATTTACCATTCTTAATTCTTTGAGATCGATGGAGCTTGACAAAAAATTTGCCAGTATATTCATTAGCCACGTTATTTCTACCTTCGAGAGTTTATGGGAATGAAGTCATCGTAGAGGATTGTTTCTTTCATTGTGACGGTTCTATCAGTATCCACTGTTCCAGTGTACGGAAAAATAGTTCAAAACAAGCGCGCAAGCGCCTAATCCTCATGCCAGGGCTTTTCTATTTTTATTCAACTAGTCTCTCCTTTAATATTCTTATGATTAAAATTTTTTTATGTTCATCATTGTTTTTTTTTCAAATATTTGAAAAATTATGTCAATGTTCTGTATTGATATCTTATTTTTCTATCATTGCTCATTCCAATTCAGATCTTGTTTTTTTTTGGTTTAATTTTAATGCTTTTTTTATTATTATTATTATTATTATAACAAAAACTAGAGTAGAGGAAATTTCCTATAAACTCAATACAAAATAAATTTAACTGTTTCACATTTGAACAGCTCCACCACAAAACAAGTCCAAGGCATTCTTAAACCCATTGACACTTCGAGCATCAACCACAGCACTTGGTAAACGGTTCCACCTCTCAAAGATTCTGTTGGTAAGAAAACTATGCCGCTGGGAAGTAGCAAACTTTTCCTTTGCCAATTTGAACTGGTGACCTCTCAGATTATTGGTGTTTAAAGTATATAAGCCACGGATATCATCACCAAAGTGGCCACGTAAGGACCTGAAAGAAAAAATTAAATCACCTCTGTCGCGCCGCGACTGGAAAGTCGGCAATCCGAAAGTGATGAGCCTGTTCTCGTAGGTGGGGCGAATCCTTCCAAAGGGTATACGAGTAATCCAGCGCTGGACCGACTCGAGGCAATGCTCATCGGCACGAGTGGAAGGCCACCAAACTGGGCCAGCATATTCCAACAATGGTCTTACGTAGGTGGTGAAGAGAAGCCTCAATGTAGCAACATCACATCCGTGGAAGGTCTTTTGGATGGTATAAGTCAACTGTCTGGCTCTGGCAGTGATGATGTTAACATGGTTTGACCAGCGAAGATCCTCGGAGACAGTTACACCCAGGTCACAGTGACTTGAAACTTGTTTCAGCCTATCGCCGCCGATGAAGTACTCCCTCCTCGGGTTGTTTCTACCAATATGAAGAACACAGCACTTCTCCACATTCAAAGGAAGTAACCATTCACCACACCAAACATTCAATTCTTTCAGGTCACGTTGCAGAGTATTGAAGTTAGATAAGGGAAAGTTATATATTTTGGTATCATCTGCAAACATAGAGCACGAAGAGTGGAGTAATCTAGGTAAATCGGAGGTGTATAATAAAAATAATATAGGGCCCAGGACGGAACCTTGTGGAACACCAGATAACAAAGGGCTCCCGGGACTGACATCAAATTTCAATTTTGTTATCGATAACATTGAGATTTTTGAAAAAAATGTTTCTGAATGAATAGGAAATTCGTAGTTGACAGTGTTTCAGATGATTTATTGATTATTTTTCTGGAAAACATGATCCTAGAACTGAAATATGTAGAAAATCGTTCTAAATTCACTCTATAAACACTGATACGCTGGATTCAATAACTATTCTAGCAGTTCCCATGTGTGGAAAAGGAATTTTAATTCATATGCATTACTTAGTATGTAATTATCATTCATTATCTCGATTTCATAGAGTTGCTCGAACAGTTAATTGATTGAATTAAATTACCATTCACATTGTGTGCTTGAAAAATGGGCAAAACCAACGATGCAGAAAGATAGCTGATCAAAGGGCTACCATTAAATTATTGGCAAATAAGTATGTTTTCGGTGATGCATAACCATCTGACATATATACTAGATGCATGGTGACAACAATAGAACCAGTTTTTTCCATTAATATTCAGAGAAAGGTGACTAATAATATATATAATGCAGGCCATATACGCTTCGGTCGACCGGAGAGGAAAACTGCGCAGGTCGACCGGAGCGTGTGTGACGCAGTTTTTCAAGCCTACACTGGTCGCCGGAGCAAATTCGAAATTCGACTCGTTCTAGTAGCACCGTACGGTCGCCGGTCGACCTGCGCAGCTATACCTGTACAGTTTTTTCGCTTCACGCTTCACGTATTTTTTTACCTGTACAGGCATTGTTTATGCCCCCTTTATCACATACATATAATTTATGGTAGGGATGACTGTAATTTGACAGAAATTATATTATAACGCGCTTTTTCTAATTCAAAAACTGGTAAAGTAGCGGGCTACCTTATTGTCCAAATGTAATTTCGGAATACGGAGCCGAAAATGTCTCAATGGTTGGCTTTGACATCCTGATGTAGAATCAAGGTCTAACTTGTGTAGGTATGTTCTATTCTATTTTGTGGAATGTATGAAATAATTGGAAATAAATTAGGAATGGAATGATATTTGCTCCAAGAATTCAGAGTTGCAGTCTGTCTGAAATATGGGGAGGGACATTGATAGACAGGTAACCAATGGACCGGTGTAGATCTTAAGGTGCTAGTAATTATTCTCATCGATGTGTTCAATTGTGCATCAACTTTCTTGCTTGTGCGCTATTAAACCACCAAACAGAGCAACAATACTCAGCTGCAGAAATGACTGAAGCTAGAGATGTTGTCCGAAGACTGAAAGCATTAGCACCCCAAGATGATCCAGCTAATTTCTGAAGAATATTCTTCCTAGTTTTCAGTTTAAGGCTCAGATCAACTAAATGAGCCTTGTTCGATAGGAGAATCATTGAAAGTTACTGCTAATTTCTTATATTTTTCATGATTATTCAGATGGAAACAAGATACCTCTGTTTTGTTGGGATTGGAACATGATCGCCACTCAAAAAAATAATTATTAAAAATCTCCAAATCAGATGAAAGTATGTTCTCCAGAGTATGGAAATCCGAATAGTAGTAAGCAATAGCAATGTCAGCATAAACAAATTCATTAGATGATTACGTGGGTAAACCACTGAGATATAAATTGAAAAGTAAAGGAGCTAAAACTGATCCTTGAGGAAGACCGTTTTTCAATGTTTTGAAATTGCTACTCTTATTTTCTACAAAATATGAAACCTTCTATCAGATAACATATTTTCTAATAATCATATCATTTTCCCACACTTCAGATGGTTCTAGAATTTGAAAATTAATCCATCTTTCCACACAGTGTCATATGCCGAAGATAAATCAATGAAAGCAGCTCCTGTTTTCAACCTATCATTGATGTTGTAAGGCTGAGAACCTGATCTGAACAATTTCTATTTTTCTTAAAGCCTCTTTGGAAATTTTGTGGGGCATTTTCTATAAAAGATTCAATTTCAAAAAGAATTAGCATTTCTAATATCTTGAAAGGAACACTCAATAAACTGATTGGTTGATAACTATTACTTTAGCCTTACGGAATTCGGAAGGAAAGTTTCCTGAATTCGGAATATTGTTTTAGATAGACAATAACCAAGACAATGCTTTTGTTCCTAAATATCTGATGAATTCAGGATAAATTCCATCGAAACCTGCTTTCCGATATAGTAGATTTAATTGCAGCCGTCAATATATCTATATTGAATTGATGCGTCACATGTTCTGAAGAAGGAGCTGATCACCTGAATATGTAAAATTTTTTCCTCATATTCTTCACTTCAGATTGGGATATATTAACTGATTCAGATACATCAACTAAGCGACGAGCGATTAATCTTGGATCAATTTTTGATGATGATGAGGAAACGGGAGTAGCTTCATTGTCTCAATATATCTCTCGAATGTGTGAATTCATTTTTGATACAACACTATCCTATTTCTCTTATCGGCTTGTATTGATAGAATTCATAAGCCTTTCACATTTATCAACGGATGGTGATTTTTGATGGTCCTTTTACAAATTATTGGTTCCTTTCGACCAACCTGGAATATAATCGTTCCAAAGACCTCTTGGAACGACCTTTTTTGCTGCGGCTTTCACAACACCTATAAATCTGTGAGAGTTATCATGAGTGGGTTTAATCTACCAAATATATATGTCTACTTTTTTGCAAATCCAATCCAATTTGCTTTCTTGAAATTCCAACGAGGTCTTTTTAAACATTCAGCATATTGATTAAAACTTCTTAAGGTCAACAGAATAGGCCTATCTTGGCTATGAGGAAAAACTCCTAGAATTTTCCGTTTTAAAGGAAGCGGTTTGTATGTATTGTCACAAGACATTAGGCAGAGATCTGGATTATAGTATATGTCTATTCCATCAAAAATCAAGTAGAAATAATTTTCTTCCCCCCAGTCAGCTGAAGCTATTCCACTCCTATCATTGTTATTATAACCCCAGATTACGTGGTGAGAATTTAAATCACCGCAATAAATTGAAGGATGAGGAAGACTTCTATCCAAATTTCTTGGCCAAATAGTATTCGGAGGTTTATAAATAATAACGATAGAAATACACTGCTCAACAATTGATAGGGATCACTTACTTTTTCTAAATTTATTTCTGAAATATTCGCTCCAAGATTATAAATTTAGTCAGATATCAGAGTATTTTCAGTTGATAATATGGTTCACTTGAGAAAAGAATGAAAAAATGGAAAGTTGGAGAGAAAAAAGACTTTATTAGGAACACTCAAAATTCTGTGTTTGAATAACATAAAAATTTTATGATGAAACCACAAAAAGACTGAAGTTTCGGTTAAGCTAGTACCTAGTTGGTCCCCCACGAGCTCGTCTCAAGCATTCTACCCTACGAGGCATACTTTCAATCAAACAATTTATAAAATTTTGGGGCAAATTCATCCAAATATCCCGTAAAGCGTTACAAAGGTCCTCCAGGTTATTGATCGGTTGTTCTAAGGTTGACAATTGTCTAGACATTTCAGACCAGACATGTTCGATGCAATTCATGACTGGAGAGCGAGCTGGCCAGTCCATCCTATCAATAGCATGAGTTTCTAGCGCTTCATTAACCAGACGACTACGGTGTGGACGGGCATTATCGTCAAAAAATGAAATTCTCGCCCAAGGCAGCCGCAAACGGAACAATTATGGGTTCAATAATCATATCGTGATATATCTGGCTGGTCATTGTGGTGTTCTGCAGAACAACCAACTCTGTGCGTTGGTTCAAACAAATGCCTCCCCATACATAATAGAACCTCCGCCAAAAGCTGTTGTGGGTACCATAAACTGTTCTGCATACCTTCGACCTCTTTCCCTCCAAGCAAGAATACGTCCATCGGAGTTGACCAAACGAAATCTAGACTCATCCGTAAATAAACATCGGCTCCAATCTTCAACTGTCCAATTGCGGTGCTCCCCAGCCCATTGCCGTCGATGATCCCGGTGTTGCCCGACTCACGACACTTGGCGAAACATTCAACCGCCGGGACACTTCTCGCTAGGACAAACCTTCCTGTATCCACCATATGATTTGGTCCAGTAGCACAGGAGCCAAACTTCTTCTCGGCATGACCGATAAGCTGATATTGTTCTCATTTCTTCGATTATTGTCACCTTATGTGTTTGAACGAGAGAAAAAAAAACAGATTTAATAACAAATATCACATTGCTTTTCACTCCACCTGTAACAGCCTACACACAGATATAATCAACTCAAAACATCTTAATTTTTCCTTAGAGAACATATAATGTACAGATATTCACGAGATAACTTGAAAAAAATACAAATGAAGAGAAGTTCATAAGTGATCCCTAGCAATTGTTGATCAGTGTATTACAATCTCTATCGAAATCGAAAGATGATACCCTCTTCTTGAAATAGCTACCGAAAACGGCACCCTGGGCCCGAAATTTTCAAACGAAAATCGCGAAAATGGACGTTTTCGATTAAATCGCCAAAAATGTCTCCACAGGGGGAACGTTAAAGTTCTATATTTAGAATTATTTTATTTCAATTCTGTCCCTCTAAAAAAACTCCCGAAAGTTCATCACATAGTATTGAATATGCCTTATAGATACATAAAAAGGGTGCCTGAGCTGACGAGCTTCACTTTAGTTCCTTTGAATTTTCATTATTCATATTTTGCTGCGAATTCTATTTAGTACCAGGATGTTAGAGTAATTACAGCAAGATTCTGCGAAATAAACAGGCTCATCTACCTACCTTTCGCCAGCGTCACCTTTTATATCATTACGTAGGGTTGGGGTGCACATTTTTCCGTTTGCGGATCTTGACAATGGACTACATAAAGGGTTATTAACCCTGCTCAGAAACTGAGCCAACCAGCTCTATCGTAGCACCATTAAAACGAGCTTTTCGCATTCCGAAAATCTAAATGATAAGGAGTGAAGGCGTGTTCCGTATAAATTGCACTGTTGATATTTGTGATTATAATTCTGTCCGGTTATTATGTAGTCCTAACACGGCGCGCACATATTTTTACATCAGAGTCTCCCGCGTTGCCTCAACCAAGAAAGGTTTTCATGACCGAGGTCATAACCCATTGTTTGTGGTTGGCGATAAAGTCTGTGGAATAAATTGAAATTGTTTCGACATCGACGTTGATCACGTAGTTGGGTTTGTATGGAGATGTTGACATATTTCTGTGTTCGGTGTCGATCACCTATGCGGTAGTCCACGTGTTTTTGTGGCGTCGAAGATTGTTGACAAGTCCTTGCACGTCCGCGGTGGTAGATGAATTGGTTTGTTCGCGAAATTATTCCAGGGACGAGGGAAATATGTTTGCGGCGGGTTCCGTTAAACTTTGGTTTTTGAATAAGCTTGTTAATCAAGAAGTTGAAGGTTCAGTTGGGTTGAAATTTCGGAAACTGGCAGATTGAATTCATTTAAATGAACGAATAAGATCCTTATTCGATGTTAGTGTAATCTCAAGCACAAATCAAGAATATAAGATCATTTATTAGTTTGGACAGTCTGGATGTACAATCATTGTTCTGGAAATGAATTTTCAGCATTACCTTTCTCTCTCCCAACGTGAATACCTAAATACATCCATGAGAATAATTACTGGCACATACACATACTTGGGAGATAAATTAGATTCATCTCTCAATTACAAGGCTCATTTAAATGATCTGAGCCTAAAACTGAAAGCTCTGAATTCTTGGATCAAATATCATTATTCTGCTAATTTATTTTCAATTATTTCATACATTCCATAAAATAGAATTCCCAGATTGAACTCGCGTAGACCATTTTGGTAAATACGGCGTTGTATATACTACTTTTAACAGTAGAAAAAATGTATTAAAAATAATTTTAAAAAATCATTTTAAATGTTCGAAGTGCTTGCCACTCACCTCCTGACAATATGCCCGTCTATTAACAAATTCTTGGGTAACTTTTCACAAGACTTCAAGAATCCGTTGTCCCAATTCCTGCAAGCATGCTGGTCGATTAACATAAACACGTGATTTCAGATAACCCCAAAGAAAAAAGTCTAATGGGCTGAGATCTGGAGAACGAGCAGGCCACTCTATGCGTCCTCTACGTCCAATCCATCGATTTGGAAATCATAGTGAGGAGGTGCTCCATCTTGTTGGAACCAAACGTTCGGTGGTAACTGCCCGTTCTGTTGGAGTGCAGGAATGATTCGATTATTTAGTAAATCTAGATACTTTTCTCCATTTAAGTTCCCGTTTATGAAAAATGGGCCTATTAGCCTATTTTGTACAATTCTTATCCAAAAATTCAACTTTTCTGGTCGCTGGGTTTGTGCTTCATCAATCCAATGAGGATTCTCAGTTGACCAATATCTTGATGTATGGCGGTTAACCGTTCCATTCAAACATAAAGTTGCCTCATCAGAAAACGCAAAACGTTCGTCGTCATTACAGATTTCATTAGCCGTTCGCAAAATTCGAGCCGTCGATCAAAATCATCCTCTGACAATTCTTGGACTAGTCGTACCTTATACGGATAAAAATTTTCCGTTTTTAATATTTTTCCTACGGAACGTCGACTTATGCCGCGCCAGAACTGTGGTAGAAGTGATTCCTCTAAATCAATGGCAATATTTTGCCTCATCGCTTCGTTCGTTACGTCCCGTGGTCTTCCAGATCTTGGCAAATTCTTGACCATTCCAGATGCATCAAAACGTTGTAAAGTTCTAGTAACTTCAAAAAACGTGGAGACAGTTACCTACTACAAAATATTTATTACTATGGATACGAACAACATCAATTTATTTATCTGAACGACTTTTTCCTCAATTGGACAAAATAACTGTATTTCTCCTTTTCACAGATAATTTTTACATCGAACCTGGTATGGACAGATCCGAAACAAGGTGCTCTTTCAGAATCTGCAGAAATATACAGGGTGTCCCATTCAAATAAAAAAAAATGGTTATTTTTTTCCGGTTAAACCGGAAGTATCTCATTAGTGAAAATATGCCCTTCAAACGCATTGTGGTTCATTACACTCAGCTGCCAAATTTCAAAATTATCGTCCGTTCCATTTTAAATATATTAACTTGGTACCAAACTTTATCCCAACCCTGTATATATATTGAATATTAAATATTATGAATAATTAGCAGCTTTAACCTTCGACATCTTTTCATTCTGATCTGTCCATTGAGAAAAAAGAACAGTCACTGAAATGACACGTCATGGAACACAAGAGTTACTGATACCATAGAAATTTATGAGTTCACTATCATCTGTCATAGGGTATCAATCGTTGTTACAATCCCTATGAACAATATGGCAATACCGTGCATTATTTCTCTCCTTCGTCTCAATCGATTGGGTTCGACTCCCTGATGAAGAATTCGTGGCGAAAGTTGAGTCTGTCCGGCCGGCCGTATCCTCTCTAGCATCCAAAAGAAATCAGCTAGAGTTTTCATATTTTCAGAATAGGTTAATTGTCCAAATATCTCGGTCAAGTTCGTTATTGGGCCAAATCCGTCGGATGGTTCAGTAGTTATGAGCATCTGAAATTTTGTTTCCTTAATAACTACTAGAATATCACTCCGAACAAATTGATACTTGAAATATTGTTGAGGGAGGACACGCTAGAAAATTTTAAAAAAATTCCCAAAAAAAAATTTTTTAATCCTCACTATCTCATAAGATATTTTTCGGATTTCAATAAAAACTCGTGAATATATTGAGGTGATCGATATCTTACTTATCCTCAAATTTAATTGTCGTAGCTCTTTTCCATCTAAAGATATAATCATTTTTTTAATTTACTCAAGATAAAAAAGAGAAATGACATACGTCCCGATGATTTTCTTTGAACGATGGCCATCATAGATTGATATTCGATTGACAAATGCCGGCCTCATCAATCAGTGTCAGCGTAATATTAATCAAAATTTTTCATAACGGGAAATCATAGAGATAGAATTCAATCTCGGTGGCTGAAATAATATACGTTGTCAAAATTCAGAAAAGCAAGTTTTCTCTGAAATAGCTAGACTCAAAGACGATACCGCATCGGTTAAAAGTGGTGCCAGTGGTAACTTTAGTGTGAAAAGTATAAATTCAGTAGCTTTAGCAAAAGACGTTTCACCCCCTATGATATCAAATGTAGCGCCTAGAGCTATAGCTATGCCAATGTTAAGTGGAAGAACTTCAAATCACCATAATAGTGGTCATAGTCGGAGTTTCATTCTTGATAAATGTACTTCGGCGAATGTTTTTTCTACGTCTGTTCATTCTAGATTTGTACCATTCTGTCTTTGCGATATTCTGCAATTGTGTGGGACCCGTTTAGGATCATTTTTCATCGAATTACACGGACCACAGAGAATCCAATTCGATTCTCGATTCAGTGTTCTCATCATCGCATTCGTTCAACCACCCCTTTGCAACGAAAAACTTTCCGATTGCAACTGATGGATGAAAACGGACCAAATCTCCCGAGAATACCCAGCAGTGGCCATCATGTATCGATAATAGGAGCATTATTATCTATCCTCAGTCCTTGCGGTAATGATCCCTAACATCGCTATCGCGCAAAAAGCGTAAATGTGGAAAGTTGATAATATTTTATGTCCCAACGGTATAACCCTGCTCGATTTTCCCTCAAGATGACCCGTTATCGGCCGGTTACGAAACGCCATCTACACAGCGCTCCGTAAAAGGGACAAATGGTGATGAAATGGCTCATCAATCTTTCTTGAAAATGATTAACTCCGAACTTCTTCGCACCATAGAATTGGCCCTGCACTGAATCGGCCTTATCTGTGCTCTGTTTTATTCTTGAGTCTTATTTTTGGAAAAGTTTTGAACTCGTCAAGACGTAGATTGATGCTTGTTGGAAGTCTACAAAAATGGTTCAATAATGGAAAATGGTTTTATCGAATCGAATTCTGGCCATCGAACCAGAAGTTTCTGTGTATTTTTATGGTTCATGGATGTTATTCCAGTCTATCTGTCAGAGCGAGCCAGTTAGTCATTTATATTTTAGGATGAGTGAAACAGATAGTGATGCCTATGTCTATAACGTATTGTTTTTTCGTTCACTTCACATCTCTCCTAATTGTGTAATTTTCGTTATATCGAATTTGTCTTGTGTTAACCTAGATTTGATACTCATCTGTAGTTGACGAATAGTTAAACTCCCGAACAGATGCATCAGTCTAGAAAAATTTTGTTGTTGTCACTAACTGGTCCATCCTGTGTAATTGAAGATTACATTACGCTCATTTTGCCATCTCGGATGCTTTATAACGCAGTGCTTTAAAATCAACTCACAAAAGCTTCTTACCTCACGTCAATGCTGTTCAAAAATTTCTCTGTCTATCAGATGAATAGTATTTCTGTACCGTTTTTTTTTAGATTCCGAGTGTTAGTCTTAGATAAATTTTTTATGATCTCGTTGGAGTATATCAACTCATATCGTAACTTTTAATGAATAATTCAAAATTCTCGTCAGAACTAATTGAAGTATCGATTCTTCATTAAAAAAAATGGTAGGATTTAATGGCATCTTAAGCAATCATGTATGTTCTCGAAAGAAAAATTTGTATTTGTAAAGATATAATGAATTAGTAAACATTCTGTTATCGTTGAGTGATATGCTATCTTATGAAAATTGAGGTAGGAAGTGTAAATATCATGATATTATCAATATTCCCTTCAATTTAATGCTTTGTCTATATTTTCCTGTTTCACACACACGTTCATAAATCAATTATTAATCAAGATGAATATCTAATGCTAGAACTTTATGACGAGGATAATTTTCGATAATTGGAGCGGAAACAGATTTAATTCATTAAATTATTCGTTGCTCTAAATTATGCCGATGAAATGTTTACACAGGGTGTCTCATATTTCTCAATAACTCAACAACGAACTGAAATTTGTGGAAATATGCAATGTATATTATTTCAGTTTCTGATGAAATATTTTATTACGAGTACAAAACTATGGGTTTCGATTTTTATTCCAATACCTACCGAGATATTAACAGAAAAGTATCTAAAGAAAGTAAGAAGCTAATATCCATTTATGAAATAACTAATCACAATTATTAACTAGAACTAAGTGATTTTCAAAACATTGAAACTTGACTGTTCTTAACTTAATGAATTAGATGTTTGACCTGAGCATCGTTTACTTCTTGACGATGAGCAAGTCGATTTGTAAATTCTCTAGTAACATTAGCTATTACTTCTGGTGTAATTCTCTGCTTCTCGTGATATAATCCTGCAGCTAATTCTTGCAAATTATTTGGTCTATTAATATAAACCTTAAACTTCAAATAACCCCTCAGAAAAGAGTCCAGTGGATTAAGGACATTCATAAGTACCCCTTCTTCTAATCCATCCGTGATGAAATATCCTATCTAAATAATCTCGAACAATGCGAGCGTAATGGGGTAATGCTCCATTCTGCTGAAACCAGATATTATTTGGCAATTGTCCATTTACCTCCAATGCCGAAATCACATGTGTCTCTGACAGTTGTAAATACCTACATCCGTTTAAAGTTTCTTGTAGGAAGAAGGGTTTGTTGTTATAAATGCCGGCCAAAAGTACAATTTTTGGGGATGTTGTGTATGAGCTTCTTGAACCTAATGAGCATTAGTTTGTGACCAGTAGCCACCAAATCTATAATATAAAAATGAATCGCAAAATGTGTTGGTAAGCGCATAACTCAACAAAGCCTGGACCAATTTGGCCAAATCTTTTTTTAAAATGTTCGTTGAAGTTCAAGGATGGTTTTTACGGCGAGAAAAATTAAAATTATTGCCGGAAAAACCCTAAAAATAGCCCTTGATCCTACAGAGAAGCCTGTCAACGTTTGCAATTGCTTGAAAATGACGCTCATTGGGATCAAACTCTCAATGATGCTGTAATATCATCACACGCTCATCAAATACGAACATTGTTTTCTATAATCATATCTACATGCTTCCCATCAAACCCAATTGATTTTTGGATCAAGTACAAAGATTATATGTGTGATGATATTTTGTATCAAATACGGAATAGAATGGGAAATCCAAATATACAAATCAGTGAAGAAATTTACAATGAAGCATTGATTTCAATTGAGGACATGTGCTTGATAATGTCAAACAAACTATTAATTCAATTAGGCCTGACCGCGCCCAATCGTCCAATGCATGACGCTTTTAACTAAGAGTTGCATCGAAAAAAACTGTATGATCTCAACCCTTGAAGGAATTAATTCAAACAAATCTTCCACTGTTAAATGAACAACAGAAGTATGTATTTGAAACTCTTATGAAAGTAACAAATGATGAAACTGGAGGGATTTACTTCTTAGATGCACCTGGTGGTACAGGAAAAACTTTTTTGACTTCATTAATATTAGCAACAATTCGCATAAAATTGCACTTGCACTCGCTTCGTCGGGAATCGCAGCAAGAAGGTGGTCGAACAGCCCATTCAGCACTAAAATTGCCATTAAATATGCAAAGCAATGAAACTCCAACCTGCAACGTTTCGAAGAACTCTGCAATGCCAAAAGTTTTGCAGTAATGTAAATTGATTGTTTGGGATGAATGCACGATGGCACATAAAAAATCTTTGGAGGCTTTAGACAGAACCTTGAAAGATCTACGGAGCAATAATAACCGATTTGGTGGTGCAATGGTTCTATTAGCAGGAGATTTTCGTCAAACATTGCCAGTGATTCCATGATCAACGCCAGCTGATGAACTCAATGCATGTCTAAAGTCCTCCAATTTGTGGAAACATGTCAAAGTACTTCATTTAAGCAAGAATATGCGTGTCGAGTTGCAAAATGACCAATCTGGAAACATATTCTCTAAACAATTCATTGACATTGGTAATGGCAAATTTCCTATAGACATGTTGACTGGCTGCATTAACTTTCCTCAAAGTTTTTGTCAGTTAACTCGATCAAAAGATGAACTTATTCAGAAGGTGTTTCCAGAAGTTTCTCAAAATTACAGAAACCATGATTGGTTGAGCAAACGAGTTATACTGGCTGCAAAAAACATAGATGTAAATGAATTAAATTTCAAAATTCAAGAACAAATTACAGGCGAATTTAGGATATATAAATCAGTTGATTCGGCTACTAATCAAGATGATGTAGTCAACTATCCACCGGAATTTTTAAATTCGCTGGATTTGCCAGGATTGCCACCTCACAATCTTCAATTAAAGGTTGGATCGTTGGTTATAATGTTGCGATATATCAACCAACCGCGTCTTTGCAACGGTACACGGTTAGCGATAAAAAAATTACTAAACAATGTGATAGAAGCAACTATACTCAAAGGAAAGTATAAAGGAGAAGATGTTCTCATACCGCGCATCCCAATGATTCCGACTGATGTGCCATTTGAGTTTGAACGACTACAGTTTCCAGTGCGGCTTGCTTTTGCTATGACTATAAACAAGTCCCAGGGGCAATCATTAAGTGTTTGTGGTATTAATCTAGAAAACCCATGTTTCTCACATGGTCAATTGTATGTTGCCTGTTCCCGTGTTGGAAAACCATCAGATTTGTTTATCTATGCGCCAGGTAATCAAACAAAAAACATCGTATACAACAAAGCATTACAATGATAATAATAATAATTATGATTCACATGATTAGCAATAAAGCGATTACTTACTTTAGATCCTTATATATGTTTAATTTAATTATTTTTTATTTACAACGCCCTATCACCAGGGTGACGGTTGTGTTACGTTTTTAAAATACGTAGGCACAAAAACTGCCACATTACAAATCTTTTTGACAGGACGAAGTCTGTCGGGTCAGCTGTTTCTTATAAAATTATTATCACGGTGGCAAATATCAATCATCGTTTCACAAAATTGTGAACGTCTGTCGAAATCGTCTTCGGACAATTCTTGAACAAGGCAAATTTTGTACGGATGATATATTTCTAGCCTTAATATTCTTGCTACTGAACGACGGCTAATTCCATGTATATTGGGGAGGTTGGTAGTGGTAGTGAGGATTTTTTTTCAAAGATATAACAATATTTTTAGGTACACCTTCATTCGTTGCACTTTTCAACCGTCCACTTTTTGGTAGATTGCTAACTGATCCACTTGTATTGCACCTTCGCAAAGTTTTCATCGCTACTGAACGGTATATTTGTGCATTAGGATAAACAATGTTAAGAAGGTTACAAACTTCTTGATGCGTCCTTTTCCTCATCATCATTAATATTTCTATCATTCTTTGTCACTTAATTGGGCCATTTTAAGATCAAATTAAAGCAATATAATCTTTTACGTTCAAATTTAAACACTAATAATTTATTTTGTCAACTACTGTCACTTCTAAAATGAATTTCATGGATTAGATACCGTTAGATTAATCCTTTCTTTAGTCACTTTTCTGTTGATATCTCGGTAGGTATTGAAATAAAAAATATCGAACCCGATATGTTTGTACTCGTAATAAAATGTTTCACCAAAAGCTATAACAATCTACTGCAGTTTTCATCTTCTAAATTACATTTAGATATCTATAATACATTTACTTGGTACCACACATTTGCCCATCACTGTATATATAACATCAACAATAAAAATTGTACTTCAATATTATATATATTCATTAGTGTAATGTTTTGAGCATTGTTACTATAATTTTATTGTTAATAAGTTTCTTTGTATTCATTTCACAGTTATTTATTTATTGGTGTTTTATATTCAATTGCTTAAAATTCCTATTTATTCATATTATTCGATTTTTTCGTTGTTGAAATCGTATTAATTTTGAATTTTCATAAAATTTGTTTTAACGTTATCTGAAAGTGTTGAATGACTTTATATTTCTTCACTTACAATAATGAAATAAAACGATTGATATGTTATATGATGCTTACAATTGAATTATTAATGCCATAAATCATGTCGGCAATTCGCTGAAACTTCTACTCCTTTTTGATTGCCACTCTATATCGATATTGTTGATTTACATTTTTTGATTTCTCTCATTCACTATTTTCTAAATCAAATTTATTTTCCTAGTATAGGTTTCTGAAGATTGAGCTAATCAAACTGAAAACTCAATTTGATGATTGATTCTACACATTAACCGAATAGTCGATGTATACAGTGTGGAACAGCCAAATGGAATAAATTCGATAACGAATGAATCAGAGCGTGTTTGGAAAAACGCTTGGACACGGCGATTTGTATTTTTAACTGAACATTTTTTCAAAAAAAAAAAAATATGTAGGGTGCGTCATGTGACAGTGGCTAATACCCACTTTCTTATTTTGAATGCAAGCCCTTGTATATCATTAATTTTTTGATTCTTCAGAGAATTCTAGACATACTATAAATTATGTACAATGTCCTATACCTATCTTCAACTGTTTAGGAAATATTAAGTGTTTTCAGATTTATTACAAAAATTAACTAAGACTACTTTTGTGGGGATATGAAAGTATTGTATCTAAACCCCTCAATAGATGACTTAAAAAGACGAATCACGCTTGCGATTAGATCACTTACTCCTGGGATGTTGAGTAATGTTAGAAGACATTCTATACCAAACCAGAAGACGTTCGCGGCGAGCATTTTACATTAACACTACATTGTCCATTTTTTTGTTTTAATTATTCCAATGCAGTATTAATTACATAGTGTCTGACGAAGTTAAAATAATTTTCTTTTTACATCCGTAATTCTGAAAAAGTTTCCAGAAACTTGTAGGTAAGAAAGGGTACATGTTGTTATAAATTCTATGAAGAATCAGAAAAATTAATAATATTTGGGGATATTTAAAATAAGAAAGCTGGTCTTGAACCTAATGAGCATTATTATTTTTGGGAAAAATTATCAGTAGCCACCAATTCTATAATACGCTCTCAAAAATGAATCGAATTTATTCCATTTGTGTTTGTATGTACCAACAACATCAATAAAATTAAAGCCTGGGCCAATTTGGTATTCAATCTAGTTCTATTTTTTGAACATTAATACCTCATGTTGAAGGTTTCTTTCAAAATTTTTCATTGAATGAAAGAATTTCTCATTATTGAATATTTTATTAAATGTCGGCCGTTATGTATGGAATACAATATCAGATAAATGTCCATCTCCATCAGCTTCACAAATGAGAGCCATTTCGAGCACGAATTTCATTACATTCTCCCCCATTCCATTAATTTCATCACGAATATCTCATTCAACTTGCTCAAACGTTCATGGTTTGTTCGCATAAACATTGCCGATATCCGAAGACCAATCAGCATCAACATTTCTTAAAATAACTTGTTGTAGGAAGAAGTCTAGTAATTCCATTGCAATCCTGGCTGTTTGAGGTGTGGCACTTTCTTGTTGATACCACATGTTAATCAAAGCTCAAAGAACCCAGAAACCTAGTAATATTTTTCCGTAATAAATTTTCCACTTCTCTACTTTACGACTGCCAGATATGAATTGTTAATCCTAATATTTACAAAACGGGTAAAAACAAATTATGCCTTTTCGGCAGACACACGGTATTTTCATTATTAGGACAAAACTACATGAATAAAAATATAGTTTAAAAAAACTAAAAAAACACGCTTATAAAGAATATCGGGCTAAGAAAGTTAGAAATAATTTTAAAAATCAATTTATGACAATAGTATATTAAACATACTAGTAAAATTGAGAAAGAAGCGTAGGGCGCTTTGTGCCATAATTTTCGTATATCAAGCGCGCCACGCTTCTTTCTCAATTTCACCAGTATGTTTCATATACTATTGTCATAAATTGATTTTTGAAATTATTTCTAACCCTTTTAGCCCGATATTTTTTATAAGCGTGTTTTTTCAGTTTTTTTAAACTATATTTATTTTTTATTTTTTAGTTATTGTCATAATTAAATTTCACAGTAATGAGCCACTCACGCTTAAAGAAGAAGAGTTACAAACTGCCATACATACAAGTGAAGATAATATAAGCGTGTTCAAAAAAAGAGGAACGAAGCTCTCCAGTTCCAAATTTTTAATGCATGTCCTCATAAATTAACTCCTATTGAAAGATTCAAATACCCAATCCAAATTTTCTATCAGATCAATAATTTTCGTGGTAAGTTCAACTGACAAACATGACTGATTGCGATCCACGACATAGCCTTCTCTCGCTTCATGGATTTTTAATCAGATTCGTCATCCTGCAGTTGCAGCGAACTTCAAATCTACCTAATTATTCATGATTCAGTGTTTCGTCGAATTTGTTGGTTAGTCTGGTAAGAGAAGCTCCAAAGGGATTTTCATCGATCCTGCTCGTTATAATGAAAAACCGACATTTCTTTCAGTTATTCACAAACGCGAAAAATTGAAACATGATGATTACTGCACTGGTCCGACCCAGACGCCTTTGAATCTGCATCTGCCGTCCGGAGATATTACGTGTACTTTGACGTGGATGTTGAAATAAGCGGGATAACGAAAAATGGCTGAGATAATTACATTGGCTTGGTTCGACTTTCTATTACCTCGATATTTGCTATTGATCTAGGGAGGAACAGTTTTGTTGCCACAAAGGTTTGTCTGGTTCGGATACTTTTCATTTTGTTCATCGTAAGTTGGAACCTTTTAGTGGCTGCGACAAAGTTGATGAATTCGATTATTGTACATCCATCGGCGATGTATAATTTGATATTTGAATTATAGGACATTTTATCTTGAGAGAGATAACTTACTTAACTTCAATAAAGGGATGTAAAAAAGTATGGAAGCAAAAGTAGTTATTTATTATACAAGGGAAACATATTAGATTTCAGCTCTCGGTTGCTTGTTTTGAAACAGCGTATTCAAAATTTGTGGAATGGAAAATGAAAAAAAATACAGTTTTTTCTCGGAGACAGTGTTATTGGCTTATTTTTCGGAACTGGCACAACAACAAAAGCCATCAACAGTGTAGTCGAATTATTCAATGATTAAAAGTATGTTACGATCCAATAATAATGTAGACATTTCAAAATATTTCAAACTTATTACATTTCTGAAACAAAATGGAAAAGGTTACACACCCAAGAAAGCTGCGATTTTTACAAGTACACAAATTAGTGATTTTTCAAATAATGCACCCGATGAAGTTTATTTAATGGCCAAGGTCGTTGTTGTATTTGGGATTGCAGGAGCTTGTCGAATTTGTGAAATCAGCCAGGTAACATTAGATGATATTGAAGATTCGGGAAAGTTATTAATTGTGAAACTGAAGCAAACAAAGAATGATGTAAACAGGAGATTTGTAGTTACTGAAGAATATATTAAATACTAGCTGACCCGACAGACTTCGTCCTGTCAAAAAGATTTGTAATGTGGCAGTTTTTGTGCCTACGTATTTTAAAAAATTCTCCTGAACAGAAGCGTCACCCTGGTGATAGGGCGTTGTGAATAGAAAATAATTAAATTAAACATATATAAGGATTTAAAAGTAAGTAATCGCTTTATTGTTAATCATGTGAATCATAATTATTATTATTATCATTGTAGTGCTTTGTGGTATACGATGTTTTTTGTTTGATTACCTGGCGCATAGATAAACAAATCTGATGGTTTTCACGGGAACAGGCAACATACAATTGACCATGTGAGAAACATGGGTTTTCTAGATTAATACCACAAACACTTAATGATTGCCCCTGGGACTTGTTTATAGTCATAGCAAAAGCAAGCCGCACTGGAAACTGTAGTCGTTTAAACTGGCACATCAGTCGGAATCATCTTCTCCTTTATACTTTCCTTTGAGTATAGTTGCTTCTATCTCATTGTTTAGTAATTTTTTTACTACTAACCGTGTACCGTTGCAAAGACGCGGTTGGCTGATATTTCGCAACATTATAACCACCGATCCAACCTTTAATTGAAGATTGAAAGGAGGCAATCCTGGCAAATCCAGCGAGTTTAAAAATTCCGGTGGATAGTTGACTACATCATCTTGATTAGTAGCCTAATCAACTGATTTATATATCCTCAATTCGCCTGTAATTTGTTCTTGAATTTAGAAATTTAATTCATTTACATCCATGTTTTTTGCAGCCAGTATAGCTCGTTCGCTCAATGGTTTCTGTAATTTTGAGAAACATCTGGAAACACCTTCTGAATAAGTTCATCTTTTGATCGAGTTAACTGACAAAAACTTTGAGGAAAGTTAATGCAGCCAGTCAACATGTCTATAGGAAATTTGCCATTACCAATGTCAATGAGTTGTTTAGAGAATATGTTTCCAGATTGGTCATTTTGCAACTCGACACGCATATTCTTGCTTAAATGAAGTACTTGGACATGTTTCCACAAATTGGAGGACTTTAGACATGCATTGAGTTTATCAGCTGGCGTTGATCGTGGAATCACTGGCAATGTTTGACGAAAATCTGTACCACTAGGTGCATCTAAGAAGTAAATCCCTCCAGTTTCATCATTTGTTACTTTCATAAGAGTTTCAAATACATACTTCTGTTGTTCATTTAACAGTGGAAGATTTGTTTGAATTAATTCTTTCAAAGCTTTATACCATAGCAATAAAGCTCAAATTGACTACGTTTTAGTTACAAATGATTTGTATGGGAAAAAGAAAAGGGCTATTTTTAGGGTTTTTCCAGCAATAGTTCTAATTTTTCTCTCCGTAAAAACCATCCTTGAACTTCAACGAACATTTTAAAAAAAGATTTGGCCAAATTGGTCCAGGGGTTGTTGAGTTATGCGCTTACCAACATATTTTGCGATTCATTTTTATATTATAGATTAACGAATGTACATAGCCCTTCGTCCAGCAGCAGCAAAAGATCGCCGCCTGTTTTATGCATATCGAAATGGAAAATGTATCAATCATATTGTGGGTAAAACTCAGTTTTATAAGGTATCTGAAACAGTAGCTTATTTTCTTCAACTTGAAAATGCTGGCTTGATGACACTAAAGAAACATAGCGGTTGGAAGTCATCAACGGTCGCTGAAGGGTATGTTGATGAATCGGTGGCACACAGAACAGAAATTGCTAATAAAGTGTTCAGAACGTGTGGCAGTTCTGAAATAACACCCGATTTGCGACCAGGTACATCAACAGCAGTTGTGTCCATGTCAGAGAATATTATTTCGTCTGTTGTACCGAATAGTTCAAGGAACATGTCATTCACGCGATGCACATTTGATAATTGTACTTCGCCGGCGGCATCATTGGATCGTATTTTTTCTTTGATGCCAACAATCGTCACGTTACGATCAATGGCGATCGCTACCGCGCCATGGTTCGAATTTTTTCGGCCCCAATTGCAAGGTATGGACTTGGCAATGTAGTTTCAACAGGAAAATCGATTTATTGAAGAAGATGTATGGTAAGCGTGTAATTTCGAGAAACGGCCGCCACGTTCGTGCGATTTTGGCTGGTAGAAAGAATATAGAGCAATTATTTAATACTATATATCTGAAAAGCGACCGAGGATATTCTTCAGAAGATAGGTTCGGGAATATTTATAATGTACTAAACAAACAGTATTCACTGAATTGGGCCTCTTTGATACTAATCAATCTTAACTAAATTCACTACAGACTAACCTTCTAAATAACAGTCTAGGTCGTGGCTTGACTGAAGTACAAAAGGATATAGTTTCTCAACCCATAATTATTCTCACAGTCTAGTAGATGGAAACTGGGCTCAAATATATTCCTGGGTCAACGTAGTACAATTTCTCACAGTAATGCGCCCTGGGTAGACGACAGGTGTGGTATCTTAGATGGCGAAGTCTGGTGGAGGTCCCCAAAGACAGCTCCCACGGCAGCTCGACGGTAATTCAAAGACAGCCTAGACAAACAGCTCGAAGACTTCAAAGACAGTTCAGAATCTGCGGTACCTCGCAACGGTACAATAATAATTCCCAATTCGAAGCAGAATGATGCTAAAATACGAACAAAAATCTAAAATACCTCGTGACAAACATAGGTGAACTCACCAATCTCACGTCGTTTTTCCAAACAAATACGCCACTCCGCTAAAGCGCAAAAATCTCACCAACGAACAAACCAAACCAACATGATGAGATTTTTCTCAGGGCTTCAGTTAAAATTCTGTTCAGATCCGCAAAATTGCGATTAATTACTCCAGAACATTTCAACCAAATATGCGGGAAGAACGATGTAATTGACAACCTACGTCACATGATGACAGAAAAGGACCACCGACAACGGCGTCCATCGAAACGTACGAGATAAGCTGGCAAAGTAATTCGACTAACGCCACCAGTTCGGTTTGCAGGTACTAACTGGAGCGGGAATTTTGAAACCGTGACAATTAGATCTATGAAACATCATTGAAGGCTAAATGAGTGACCGAGTCATCGAAAATTGGGTTCAGAGAGTTCATCTCTGCAAACGGGCCCATGGTGGCCATATGAACGAAGTCGAGTTCCATTCATAAATGTTATGTTTGTACTTCAAGCCAATAATAAAGTTTTTGAAATATCTCAAATGGTTTGTGTTTATTTGTTCATTTAGATTCAAAGTTGTCAAGTCCCTATTGGAAAACCCTTTATTTGGAAATTGTATATGATCAATGATTTATTTTTTTGGTTTTTCAATATCTTATTGTAATAGATCAACACTCTTATTAATAATTATTCCACCATCGACAAATATATTCAATATAAACAGACAAAAATTGGACGAGATTGCAATTCGAATGACAGTGCCTACTAATGGAAAATTAAAGGCAATCATGTCATAAAAAAATTTAGAAAGCACTGACGTGAGGTCAGTTGGCTTAGGCGCTCTTGTAAACCACTTACTTAAAAAATCATATCTCCAGAACTATTAGCTTGTCGAAGTCGAGAGTGGTATTTTTGTATACGTCTGATAAAACTGCACCATAAAAAAATTTTTATTTGAACAGTGTCATTTGAAAAAAAATTTTTTTTTTGTTACTCCGAACCTATTCGGCCGATTTGACCGAATAACGAACTTAGCCGAGATACTTATAGCTCAAACCTATTCTGAAAGTTTCAACTCTCTAACTTCATCCGTTCGAGAGTTATCGTGTTCACGGAACGGACGTACGGACGGACAGAATCGATTTTGACCACGGATTATTCATCAGTAGGTCCAAACAAAACGATTGATACCACTTTTGCCCAAAAATTCGAAAGTCACAGACATTTGGGCAAATTGATAAGCACTCTATTCAGGTGAACAAGAGCGCCAAAAAGACTACCTTCTACGTTAAGAGATATGAATTATGAAACCTCACGGGCAGAAATCATCAAAAATACCCAAAAAATTTGAAACTCAAAACTTGAGAAAAATCGAGAACATACATTGGGTATTTTCGGATACACCGGACGAGAGGAATTTAAAAACTTGTTGATGTTATTAATTGGATCACTTTGTAGATTCGGTTGAAAGTTGTCTCTAATGATCCACCTGGATTTATTCCAATCAGTCTATTGATGTTGATGTAATAATAACTGTGGATTCTTTGCCAGCTTGAAATAATGCTCCATAGAAAAATATCGAGAATACTAGACATGAAAAGCATTTTACTAAAGAACAATCATCTTCCGTTACATTGAATAAGACGTAAGGAGTAACCGATGCATTTTCTCTGTTCAGGTGGATGATGCAGACAACGGCAATTTTATCTGAGAAGATCTCAACGGTATTAATCTCAGAATTGCAACAGGAGCATAGTAATTACACTTTCAGTAGAAAGTAGATCAGTCAAATTGGCAAGAGAGGGATTCATTGATTGAAATACCGTTGTAGCTCATAATGGTATTTTGAACATTCGAGTCTATAAGAAAATGCAGAAAGCTAGATTTCTTGAATGATTATTTCAATGAAATAAGTGTTATATCACAACCTTCCCCAACTATGGATGATGATTTCCCTTTGAATGGGTTCCATAGCAGACTTCAAACATCAGAAGATCTGAAAAATCATCACTTGGACCGCAATATTCCGATTCGAAGAATCCTCCTTGCAGAATGGCGACAAATTTTGTGTATTAGATTTGAATATAGAGGGTATTTCTAAGGACAAGAGTGATTATATTTCTAAACTAGCAAAGGACTATGGTGCTGAGATTATGCATTATTCTTGGGTAGGAATTCTGAAGTAATATCTCCAACAATTTTTTTAAATCATCTTGCCTGTATGCTTCATGACATATTTAACAGGCAAGATGATTTAAAAAAATTGTAGGAGATATTACTTCAGAATTCCTACCCAAGAACTATGTTAAACAAACTCTTATACAGGGTGTCCCAGAAATCAACGTCAAGCCGAAAACGGGCGATGGGCCAAGTCATGATAGTTAGCAGAAAAATATAAAAAAAAATGCTTGTCATGCACCCTTCGAATTATGACTATTAAAAAAAAATTAGAAAAACTGACACCCTGTGATGATCTTTCATGTCCTGTGGCTACAAATATTAACTTTTCGTGAAACTTTTTTTTATAATTATAACCATGAATAACCCTTCTTTAAAATACAATTCAAAATTCAACCATAACTGCCTTAATTTTAAATTAAATGTTGGATTTTTGGCCACCACTTAATTTAAAATAATTACATCACCCAACTTTAACCGACTGTACCGTAAAAAAAATGTACTACACTATTTCGGCAAGTAACGATAAAAGATTGTGCATTTAGTCAAGAATCCAAAATGGTATAATACTTGCTAGAATACTTCTTAATTTAGGAAAACAAAAAGTTTTTTCTAATTAAGCCGGATTTCATGACAATTTCATTTAATTAGATAAATTATTTGAAATACAGCCAAGGCGTTTTTAAGTCCACAATTTACAGGCACAAGTACATACCATTTCGACAATGTAAGTGAGACAGAGCCGCCATCTTGTCGTAAGAGTAATAACCATGGGTTAATAAGGGTTAATAAGGAATTTGTTAGGTTTAGGTGCAAGTTTAAAATAAAATTCAGATTTCCTCAGTAATGATTTTAATTTAATTACATTAAGAATTTACATCAAATGTTCAAACTGTTTGCCTTCAGCTGCAATGCAAGCTCTGCATCTCCTTAAAAATGACCGTGTAATAAGACGAGCGTATCTTCTCGAGTTAATGTTTTCAGCGGCTTCCGTCATTCCTACTATTCCATACTATTAATTAAAACAGCGGAGTTCCTCTTTCCCATTTCATTATTTAACGTGAAAACAGATATGCGATAGTTTCGTGGACATCCTGTTCAAGTCAAATCATTTCAAGTGGTTCTGAATTAAATATTGTTACCGGCTGTGTGAATACGCCCCTGGATCTCTCTTACGGATGAACCAGTGTTGTGCTTGCCTGACATTTTTTATTAATTCAATAACGAGATGTGACGCTGAACGAGAGCAATCTCTCGCCCACGACCCTTTCACGATTGAATATCACCTAGAAGGTTCTCTCGCAGCTTTATTCGAACTCCAGTTCGAAGTATGAAATATGCGAAATTACTTTTTGTTCAGCATTTTTTTGAAACGAGTCCTGATTCTTAAGAACTGCCATAGTTAATGAGCATAAAAGCATTTTAATGGCACATTTCATTCGATACTGGTCATTAACAACCATTACGTAATCTGGGCAACAGAGCGAAAATGGCTGGTGCCTCGTGTTATCTTCTTAGCGTAGTTGCTCTGCATCATCTAACTTGCATTAAAGGGTTATTTTGACCCATCCATGATGGCGAATCAAATAGGAAAACAACAAATGACAAATTTTGGCGCTGTAACCACAACTAACTATGGCTACCTTAACGGTGACGGTATATATTTATATTCTTTTGAACTTTTGGCTCACAATAATTAGTTAACAAAATAAAAGTATATAGATCAGAGGTTAGTAACGGGGTGTTATACAATTCGGCGTATGATGTAAAAGCCTAGGGAGAAACCCCAGTAAAACAAAACCCTGGCTTCCTGTCTAAGTGTGAAAGTACAAAAATAAGCTGAAATATATTTGAGGGACTTCTTTCTTCAAGAGTGGTCTTCTATTGATGGAGACAGAGACTTCTTCAAGGTGACATCGAATCTCGAAATAAAAAGACAGAAGCAGAAAAAAGAACTGAATAACAAAAATACCTATCATATTCGTTTGAAATTTATAACCCATTCCAATCGGTAACATCATCATGAATAGCCCTAAAACCATTTGAAATTTATATATGGGACAACTATTGATGAGATGAGGTATTGTTTCTTCTGCTTTCCCACATTCATAACTTGCGCTTGGAACTGAGTTCCATCTGAATAGCTATTGGTTCAACGATTCTCAACCGATTAAGGACTCTCCAAATTTTTCTTGGAAGATCAAAACCGAAATTTTTCAGATGGATCAGAAACGAGATACTGAGATACTTATTGAACATTTCGTAAGAGTTCCACTCAATCTTCCACAATTCTTTATCGCTTATGTTCATATTGAAGAACGTATTATGCCATAACTGTTTACGTAACTTCAATCTAGGAATTCTATTTCGTGGAATATATAAAATAATTGGGAATAAATTGGGAAAAGAATGATATTTGTTCCAAGAATTCAGAGTTGCAGTCTGTCTGTGACGGTATAGTTACATGATAGTAAACCTGGTATTTCTGACAGATCCAAGTGTTTCAATTTTGAACATTGATGTTGTGATGAGGGATATCTTCATGTTTTGAATTGTAGAAAGTAGTTTAATGGGATTCAATCTATTAACAGAACATCTAAAAATTATTTAAATTATTTAAATTTGTTGACAAGAAACTGCTACTTGTGGATTCACCCGATATACCTTTCCTATATACTGGAAGGCCGGGAAATTGACGTTTAAAAAACAAAATTGATTTCTCGTATCATGGGACATCCGAAATACCTCATTATGTTCCGCGATTACCACGGTTTTCGAGTTATAATTATCTTTAGAAAATTTCAGAATGTTTGCCCTCAATCACGTAAAAAAAATTCTTAAAAAAAAGTATGAATCTATTTTGACTTTTTTCTCTTGCAATAAAATCTCCACAAGTTTTACTTTGATACATAAAATAATCAGCTTTGTAACTTTGATGTAAGTTTAGGAAAAATTGGTCTCAAGAGAAAAAATTACGTCAAG
Organism: Micraspis discolor; assembly: GCA_030674115.1. NCBI lineage: Eukaryota > Metazoa > Arthropoda > Insecta > Coleoptera > Coccinellidae > Micraspis > Micraspis discolor. The sequence continues at coordinate 5,148,723 of JARTUT010000872.1, forward strand.
TGCATTAAGACCAAAACTAATTTTGGTTATTTTACAAGTGAATTTAGCTTTAATAATCATAAAGAGAAAAAAACAATTTTTAAGAATTTCCACTTGGTGACTTTGATGGCGGATTTTAGCAAAAATAGCCCATTAATTATTGCTCATTTTTAATTATCCTGATTGCAAAGAGTTAGGCGCATTTTATAGGTACATTCAGTAATCAAGAAAATGTCCTTTTACATTTTTGGCGCTCTTGTTCACCCGAACAGAGTGCCTATCATTTTGCCCGAATGTCTGTAATTTTGGGATATCGAGCCGAAAATGGTTCGACTCCCCGATGAAGAATACGTGGCGAAAGTTGAGTCTGTCCGGCCGGCCGGCCGTATCCTCTCTAGCATCCAAAAGGAATCAGCTAGAGTTTTCATATTTTCAGAATAGGTAAATTGTCCAAATATCTCGGTCAAGTTCGTTATTGGGCCAAATCCGTCGGACGGTTCAGTAGTTATGAGCATCTGAAATTTTGTTTCCTCAATAACTACTAGAATATCCATCCGATCAAGTTGATGCTTGAAATATTGTTGAGGAAGGCTGTAACAAAACAGCTCGCTAAATTTCGGAGAAATCGTCACACTAGAAAATTTTTAAAAAATTCCCAAAAAAAAATTTTTAATCCTCACTATCTCATAAGATATTTTTCGGATTTGAATAAAAATTCGTGAATATATTGAGGTGATCGATATCTTACTTATCCTCAGATTTCATTGTCGTAGCTCTTTTCCATCTAAAGATATGATCATTTTTTTCATTTACTCAAGAGAAAGGAGAAATGACATACGTCCCGATGATTTTCTTTGAACGATGGCCATGACAGATCGATATTCTAATGACAAATGCCAGTATTATTAATCAGTGTCAGTTGGCGTAATATTAATCAAAATTTTTCATAACGGGAAACCATAGAGATAAAATTCAATATAGGTGGCTGAAATAATATACGTTGTCAAAATTCAGAAAAGCACTGACGTAATTTTTTAGGAAAAGGGAATTATAGCTTCGAACACAACTTGGGGAAAATTATGAGTAGTTATTTTCAATTTGAGATATAGGTTTGTTCATTCATTAGGCATTCATATTTGCATCACATTGTCCCATGGTACGGGAAAAGACTATTTATTGTTCACGTGATCAGAGTGCCTATAGATTTGTTATTTATAATTATTTACTCTCGAGTAGCTCAACAAGAGCGCCAAATCTGACCTCACGTCAGTGCTTTCTAAATTTTATTGTTTATTTATGTTTTAAAATTTTGATATTAAACCACTTTACGTAGTTTTTTCTCTTGAGACCAATTTTTCCTAAACTTACATTTAAGTTACAAATCTGATTATTTTATGTATGAAAGTAAAACTTACGGAGATTTCATTGAAAAAGAAACAAATCAAAATAGTTTTATATTTTATTTTTGTAATTTTTTTACATGATTGAGGACGAAAGTTCTGAAGTTCTCTAAAAATAATTATAACTCGAAAAATGTGAATGATCGCGGAACATATTTGGGGTATTTCGGATACCCCATGACACGACAAATCTAATTTTTTTTTCAAACGTCAATCTTTCGGCCACCCTGTATATTTGATCTCCACGATGAATATAGTGTTTGAACATCATCTATTATTGCTCTTGTGGAAGTTTATCTGTGATCAAATAAGTGCTAATTTTATCTTGTTTTCATAGTCTATGTATTTGACATTTATGAAAAGTTTTCTGAAATTGTCAGATTTTGTGAAATCTAATATTTATCTCAAACGATAGCATATTGTTCTAATAGTTTTCATGTACTAGAACAAGCTCGCAATAAATAGATAAAAACGAATTTCGACCGTTGATAAAACATTAGTGTTATTTTACTATGGTAGACCGGGGACTTGTCAATTTGCCATTAAAAAGTAAAGTTGTTTTTGATTTCTGCTGCTCAAATATCATTAGGTTTACTGTATTCCATTTTGAAATCATGAATATCTCTTTTTTGACCGTGTCATAAAATAATATTAAAAATGCCTGAACGAGAAGTAGAGCACTGTAATGAAGGACAAGGGACGAACAAACCCGGACAATCGCGTCTTTTACCGAAGGTAAATGTATTGAAAAAAACTGAATGATAGCAAATTTGTTTTATAAGTTTCAAAAGTTTTAGTCCTAACCTCAGGAGTGGGATTCTTCATATTCAAACAATCAAACTAATCATTAAATTGTCACTCAGTCGTTATTTCAGTGATTTATTTTTCGGACAGTCTGGTGAATTCAACAATTCACCCATACTGAAATTATTACATCCAGCAGTTCCCATATCCCCTCCATAAATTCCCATTATTCCAAACTCTCCTAATATTTCAGCGTTCTGAGTGTATAACTCAGTAAAAATCTAATTAATAAGTTGGACGAAAAGACCGGCTTCTTTATAAGTTTGTAATTTCTGTTCCGACAAACAACTTTCGCAATTTAATATACTCACTTTTACGAGGACATAATTTTCAAGTAGAGTTAAGAGCGTGTCTCATCAAATGTAATGCCTGGATTCGAAATAGGTAAACTCCAGATATATTTTTCGGACTTATGGGAAAAGTTCTCATGTCAAAACTGCCTGTCGCTTCGGATATGACGTTTCAAGAGGACTCCATTGAAATCAATATAGTGCAATAAAAAAAATCATTTTGAGGAATCGTACATTTTCCTGTTAGAGAGGTCCAGTTGCGGTTATGCTTAATATTGCTAACAGATCTCCTGAAACTTTTTGGTAAAACTAAAATGGTTCCCTTACGCGACCTCATTGATACCCGCTACGCCAGCTCCAAATTTGACAATTGGTTTTAATTCATTTAGTTCGACTTCATGTAGGTATGAATTTGTTACCTAGTGTCCATAATCAAATACCTGCTGAACATCCCCTTATTGGACTCACCTGTCACTGTCATTCTGTCAAGTAAATATCAAACTAGATGCAAAAACACTCAATTCAAAGAATAATATACTTCGACCTAAAAATTTTTACTCTTTTAACTATTCCCATGATAAGTGTGGTAGTGAATATTAGAACTAACCGCTTCTCCGGTACTCTGTAACCACCAATACAACTGTTTCAATAATGAACAAACCTACATAACAAATTTATTTATTTATTTATTCATTTATTTATTTATTTATGAAAATGGGATACAAACAGGTTACACCCAAAAGAGCATCCACTTAAGACTAACAAAAGTATTAAAAGTGTTTACAAAAGTGAGCCGTTACTCGGAAAAATTACAAATTTTTACGAGGAAAATTTATATGCACATATATTTTCGCTATGATAAAAATAAGGGGGACAACCAATCACAGACAAAAAATGCACTCTCAGTTGCACCTACAAGAAGGCAAAAATAAACCACGAAAGAAAAACCAGGATCAAGGACAAAAAATCCTCCTACAATTATTCTTGAAGGAAGGCAACGATAAAACAAAAATATCCAAATTTCCGACATACTTATTAAAGAACTCACACATTCTGGTCATAGGAGAATTTCTACCAATGTTAGTTCTGAAAGCCTCACTATGAAGCAGTTGCCTATTTCTGGTTTGTCTTGATGGCACATGATAATGCTTTATTGTTTGCTAACTGAATATTGTAAGCCAAAAGTTCAAAAGAATATATATATGCACAAATGATGTCATCTCTGGGGAATCGTAATAGTTCCTCAACACCTTGTACAGAAAAACCAGATCGGAAACTATCCTCCGCTGCTCCAAAAGTTGTATACCATAACCACTGCGAATAGCACCTATTCCCAATGTAACATATTCTCCAGTCATCCTAAAGTGAAGGAACCGGATAAACTTATTCTGAAGTCTCTCAAACCGCAACTTATGCACACTATAGTAAGGGGACCATAACTGCCATAAATAAGCTTACTCAAGACGAAGGAATTATATAAAGATCTCATTGCTGCCTCAACTTGGAAGTCTCTGCACAATCTACACAGGAAACCCAACATCTTATTTGAAGCTGACATGACAAAATCAAAGTGGGCATGGAAATGAAGATTAGAGTCGAAGACTACACCAAGATCTTTAATTTGCTTCACTCTATCGACGATATTCTGATGCAATTGATATTGATAATCGATCCTTTTAGATTTCCTGGTGAAAGAAATGGAAGCACACTTTTTGTAGTTAATTTCTAAATAATTCTTAGAGCAGTAAACCGACAACCTCTCGAGATCTTCCTGAATCTTGAGACAATCTTCAACAGAAATTATCCTCCTGAAGATTTTCAAGTCATCGGCATATAGGAGAACTAGACAGTGTTGGAAACAGTCACCAATGTCATTGATGAAAATCAAAAACAGTAGGGGACCAAGATGCGAACCCTGGGGAACTCCCGAAGTACCCACGAATGGCGAAGACAGGTAACAGTTCGCACTGACAAGTAGACTGCGGCCACGAACATAGGAAGACAACCACCTCAAAAGATCTCCCCGAACACCAATCGCAGCGAACCTCTCCAACAAAACATCATGGTCAACCTTATCGAACGCCTTACTGAAATCCGAATAAATTGAGTCCACCTGAACTCCATCATGTAATGCACTGAAAATATATTCGGCATAAATTACCAGGTTGGTTTCAATGGAACGCTTCGAATAAAACCCATGCTGATACTCCAAAATTGACGATCTCACACTGGAAAATAAGATATCATAAACAATACTCTAAAAAATCTTACCGAAAATCGACAATTTACTGATTCCACGGTAATTACTGACATCACTCTTATCACCTGAATTCTTCTAAATAGGAACTAGCAAAGCAGTCTTCCACACTACTGGAAATTAATGATAACCACTCCCAGTTTTCCTTCTATTTTGCTCCATGCTCAAATTCACTTAGAAGCCTAGCAAAAGAAGGTATAAATTTACTGCATTAAGAATATTTTTTTTTGAGTAAGCTTGTATCCTTCGAAATGTTTCATTTTCTAAAATACAAAAGGAAAAAATCTTCTGAAACCTTTACAGGACTCTAAGAAGCTTGAATCATCTCTTATAGAAAAAGCAGTATTTCAAACTTCTTCAGCGCCTGATTTTTAGACAGAATTAACAACCTGGAATAAATTGATTTTAGTACTTCCTGCCCTAAAGTAAATGACGTGACTTTTTCTACGAAAACCTATGTATGATTTCAACGGCATTCAATAATCTTTCAAGTAACAACTTGATTCGATGGATATTCTAGAAATTATTGAAGAAACCAAATTTAAGATTCACATAACTGCTGAACCATTCAACGGATTTTGGCAGCTGCTGATTAAATTCAACGTCTGTGATTGCTTGTCCTTATAGTAAATAAAAAAAAAATGATATCTTCTGGTGAAGAGAAGCTACGGCAATGTAATTTCAGAATAGATAGGATATCAACATCTTCAATACATTCACAATTTTTTGTTAAAATCTCACTTATATCTAATGAGATATCAAGTATTGAAATCAATTTAGTTGGGAATTTTTTGAAAATTTTCTAGAGACACGAAATCTACGAAATTTGGCAAGCCCATTTGCTTCAACTCCAATCAAACATCTTCCAAGTTACAACTCGATCAGATGGATATTCTAGGACTCATTGAGGAAACAAAATTTCAGATGCTGAACCATTCGATGGATTATTAGGCCCAATAACGAACTAGTCTGTAGATATGAAAACTCTAGTTCATCTCTTTCGGAAGATAGACAGTATACGCCCGGTCGAACATACTTAAATTTGATCACAAATTCTTCATCAGGAAATGAAACCTGTTTTACTGGTTTTCTAAACTAGAACACGAGCGCAAAAACTAACTGGTTCTTGAAATAATCTATTTTTGCGCGCTTGATCTTTTGAAAATTAATAGAATCACGTATATGCTATAATCTTGCCCAAATGTAATTTTTGAATATCGAGCCGAAAACGGTTTCAATCTATTGGGTTCGACCTCCTACCCGAGAATCAGTTTTAAAATTCAAGTATGTCTGGCTGACCGTATACTATACAGGGTGAGTCCTTGACCACTGCGTTAATTTTAACCAAAGATTCTTGACGTCAAAAAAAAAATTTCTTTCTTTAACGTTTTTCCAAATTTGGCCCCGTTCAAAAGATATAGGGTGTTGAAATTTCATAAAAAAATTGCATTTTCACCTGCAATATTCAAACGACAATATCAATTCAAATGATCTCTTGTAGAACGTTTTTGATAACAGTCATCAATAGATTTGTTCCATTTCTTGTGGGTGTCTCACTACTACTGTACAGATTGGTTGAATTGCATGCAAAACAAATATCACTTGAACTAAAGGTTTGTATCTTGTACTTTCTTGAATCATTAGTCTTTTTTTGCAGACAAAATCATTCATTATATTTTTCCTTAAATTGCACCATTATTGAGATATTTGGAGTTGAAAGGAATTGAATCGATGTAATCAACTGATGAAACATAGTGAGTGAATCATTTCCTAGAGGGAGAATAATGTATTTAAACAATTCAGATTCAATAGTGGATGCTGTGGAAGGTAATTTTCATTCAAACTGAACTGGACTACAGAGGGATATTTGCCCAATGTGAAAATTTAAAATGCTTATAACTTTTTAACGCAGCTGAATATGGAAAAACGGTATGGAAGAAATTGATCTCAAGAACCTATGGTTAAAATTAACGCTGTGTATATTTTCCAAAGCATTTCAACTACAGTTCTCATATTTTCAGAATAGGTTCATTGCCCGAAAATAAAGATTGAGTTCGTTATTGGTCCAGATCCGTCTAATAGTTCAGCAGTTATAGCATCAGAAAGTTGGTTTCCTCAATAATTTCAAGAGTAAAATGATCGATTGTTTCAACCGTTACTACTTGGAAGTTTATTATAATAAAAACTATTTTGGTTTTTTTTTTACTACGCATTTTCCACCAACATTTTTTCATGGTGCAAATGTGACTGTATTATTCAGTATCACAGTTTCAGAGTACGCAAAAGCCTTTGTCCTCAAGTAAACGCTTTTCTACATTCTATTGCAGTTCAGTTGAATAACTATATATATAGAAACTTCAATTTTAAAATTGTTAAGGTGTGAGAACCTCTTCAATAGTGTAAGAGTATGATAAAGTAAGTATATCCGTATATCATTGATCCTATCTGCACATGAATCTGACAAAAGAATCTTTGGCATTTCGTTGAATAACAAGGAGAACAGCAAATTCCATCCCCAATAGCTAACAACGTTCTCAATCTTGAACGCATCATCAATTTCGTGCAACGAGATTCCATCGGATATTTTCTATAATAGGGATGAATTTCCGGACGATATTTTCAGTTATGGAATTCCAGACGAACGGCCGGAAAAGCGTCTTCGGATACCTGTACACGAGCAAATAAATACAATGCCATTTTTCCAGGATCAGAATCTGATATCTGTCCTTGCGAAAAATTCGTTGGCAGCAAAAAACTTGCAGTCTCCTTTAAGATGGAGGAAAGTGCATGGAATTTCAAGAGAATTTGGTAAAAGGGCAAGATACATAAAGCTCTTCTTTCTGAAAAATTTCTCGGAACTATATGTTATCCGAGTTGTATAAGAAAAAAATTTGACCAGTTTGAAATGTCATTAAATTAGCCTTGCTTTTTGCATTTTTTATCCATGCAATGAAAGAAGTTGAATATACATTACAGATGGTGAGGAAACCCAAGGAATTATTTTATTTAGAAGGAAATAATTCACAATTCAAAAAATAATATGACGATTATCATTAGGAAAAAAGATAAATAATCAATAAGATTCAATGCGTGCAGCTACGTGATGCACATAAAGTTGTCGAGGAAAAATCCGAAATTATCTGGTTTGCAAGTGGTCAATTGCCGAAAGCGTATGAAGATGTAGTAATATATATATATGTTCTTTTGAACTTTAGGCTTACAATTTTTAGGCTAGCAAACAATAGAGCGTGTAGTGTTAGCAGGGGTTAGTGATGGGGTGCTATACAATTCGGCGTATGACATGAAAGTCTACGGAAAAAACCCAGTAAAAAAACCTTGGGAATTCTTTCTTCAAGAGAGGTCTTGTATTAATATACACAGAGGCTTCTCCAAGTTGCTCACATCGAATCTGAAAATAAAGAGGCAAAAGCAGAAAAAAGAAGTGAATACAAAAAATACGTATCAAATTCGTTTGAAAGTTATAATCCATTCCAAGAATGTATCGGAAACATAATGAATAGCCCTAAAACCATCTTGAAATTTATATATGGGACAATTATTGATGAGATGAGGTATTGTTTCTTCTGCATATTCACATTCACAACTTGCGTTTGGAACCGAGTTCCACCTGAATAGCATGTTGTTGGTACGATCAAGACCTGTTCTCAAACGATTAAGAACTGTCCAATTTTTTTCTTGGAAGATCAAAACTCGGAATTTTTTCAGAAGGATCAGAAATTAGATTTTTATTGAACACTTCAAAAGAGTTCCTCTCAATCTTCCATAATTCTTTCACTAATGTTCATATTGAAGAACGTTTATACCGGAATGGTTACGTGATTTCAATCTGGGAATTCTATTTTGTGGAATGTATGAAATAATTGGAAATAAGTTAGGAAAATAATGATATTTGCTCCAAGAGTTCTAAGATGCAGTCTGTCTGCAAATATGGGGAGGGACAATGTTATACAAAACTGGTAACCAATGAACCGGTGTAGATCTTATGGTGCCAATAATTATTCTCATGGATGTTGTCCATTGTGCATAGATTTTTTGTGTATGTGCACTATTGAAAAAAAAGAGCAACAATACTCAGCTGCAGAAAAAAGTAAGGCTAGAGATGCTGTGCGAATAGTGGAAGCAGTTGTAGGCTCAGGTTGTCTAAATGAGCCTTGTAATTGAGAGATTAATCTCATTTAACTCCCAAGTATTTAGGATAGAAATTATGTTCGATAGGAGAATCACTGAAAGTTACAGCTAATTTCCTATATTTTTCATGATTATTCAGATGGAAACAAGATACCTCTGTTTTATTTGTATTGAGACATAATCGCTACTCAATAAAATAATTCTTTAAAATTTCTAAATCAGATGATAGTAAGTTTTCCATAGTATGGAAACTCGAATGGTGGTAAACAATAGCAATGTCATCAGCATAAACAAATTACGGATGTGGGTACGTGGGTAGAGCACGGAGATATAGATTGAAAAGTAAAGGAGCTAGAACCGATCCTTGTGGAAGACCGTGTTTCGAAGTCTTCATACTGCTACTCTTATTGTCAACAAAAACTCCATACCTTCTAATAGATAACATATTTTCTATTAATCTTAGCATTTTCCCACACTTCAAATGGATATAGAGTTTAAAAATTAATCCATCTTTCAACACAGTGTCATATGCCGAATATAAATCAATCCTGTTTTCAACCTATTATTGAAGCCTGATTCTATGAATGTTGTAAGGTTGTAAATCTGATCTGAACAATTTCTATTTTACCTAAAGCCACCCTGGCATTTTTGTAGAACATTTTCTGTAGAAGATTCAATTCTGAAAAGATAAACCTTTCTGATATCTTGAAAGGAACATTCAATGAACTGATTGGTCGATAACTATAAGGATCACAAGGATTCTTTCCTCGTTTCAAAATACCTTTTACTTTATCCTTACGGAATTCGGAAGGAAAGTTTCCTGAATTCAGAATATTGTTATAGAAAGACAATAACCAAGACAGGACCTTTTATCCTGAATGTTTGATGAATTAAGGATAAATTCCGTCAAAACCTGCTGTTTTCCGAGATTTGGTAGACTTAATTGCATCCCTCAATTCATATATATTGAATGCATGCGACACATGTTGTAAAGTAGGAGCCGATCTCCTCAATATGTGTATTTTTTTCTTCATATTCTTCATTTTCGATGGGGATTTATTAACTCATTTAGATACATCAACTAAGCGGTGAGCGATAAATCTTGGATTAAATTTTTGATGATAATGAAGCAAGAGGAGTAGCTTCACCTAATTTTCTCAATATATCGCATGAAATCCTACTCGAATGGGTAAAATTCATTTTTGATACAACACTATCCCAATATTTTTTTCGGTTTGTATTGATAGATTGCATAAGCTTCTCACATTTATCAACGGATTTTGATTTTCAATAGTCCTTTTACAAATTATTGGTTTCTTTCGACCAACCTGGAATATAATCGTTCCGGAAACCTCTTGGAAGGAACTTTTTTGATACGGCTTCCACAACACCTATGAATTTGTGATAGTTATCGTGAGTGGGTTTAATCCACCAAAATCACTGTCTACTTTCTTGGTGAATTCAATCCAATTTGCTTTCTTGAAATTCCAACGATGTCTTTTTAAACATTTAGCATATTGAATTAAACATCTTAAGGTCAAAAAAATAGGCTTATATTGGTTATGAGGAAAAACTGCTACAATCTTTCGTTTTATAGTAATAACACGAGATATTCTTGAGGGTTCTTCAGAATAAGGTATATTTTTTCTGCAATGATCGTTATTCAAGAAGAGCAATTTTGTCCAGCACTTTCTTGATTTCTTGTTGACTGTTATGCCGTTTGCTAAACACCCTCCACAATTTTTAATCTCTTATATGAATGCAGGTCCTTATTTTAATATCTTGTTGAAGGTGTGAATTCATCCAAATATCGAACTTGTCTCAATCTAAACCGCATTATATATATATATTTATATACTAGCTGACCCGACAGACTTCGTCCTGTCAAAAAGATTTGTAATGTGGCAGTTTTTGTGCCTATGAATTTTAAAAAATTCTCCTGAACAGAAGCGTCACCCTGGTGATAGGGCGTTGTGAATAAAAAATAATTAAATAAAACATATATAAGGATTTAAAACTAAGTAATCGCTTTATTGTTAATCATGTGAATCATAATTATTATTATTATCATTGTAGTGCTTTGTGTAATACGATGTTTTTTGTTTAATTACCTGGCGCATAGATAAACAAATCTGATGGTTTTCCAACACGGGAACAGGCAACATACCAATTGACCATGTGAGAAACATGGGTTTTCTAGATTAATACCACAAGCCAGTATAGATCGTTCGCTCAACCAATCATGGTTTCTGTAATTTTGAGAAACATCTGGAAACACCTTCTGAATAAGTTCATCTTTTGATCGAGTTAACTGACAAAAACTTTGAGGAAAGTTAATGCAGCCCGTCAACATGTCTATAGGAAATTTGCCATTACCAATGTCAATGAGTTGTTTAGAGAATATGTTTCCAGATTGGTCATTTTGCAATTAAATGAAGTACTTTGACATGTTTCCACAAATTGGAGGACTTTAGACATGCATTGAGTTCATCAGCTAGCGTTGATCGTGGAATTACTGACAATGTTTGACGAAAATCTCCTGCTAATAAAATCATTGCACCACCAAATCGGTTATTATTGCTCCGTAGATCTTTTGAGGTTCTGTCTAAAGCCTCCAAAGATTTTTTATGTGCCATCGTGCATTCATCCCAAACAATCAATTTACATTGCTGCAAAACCTTTGCCATTGCAGAGTTGCTTTGCATATTTAATGGCAATTTTAGTGCTGAATGGGCTGTTCGACCACCTTCAAGCAAAGTTGCTGCGATTCCCGACGAAGCGAGTGCAAGGGCAATTTTATTTTGTGAGCGAATTGTTGCTAATATTAATGAAATCAAAAAAGTTTTTCCTGTACCACCAGGTGCATCTAAGAAGTAAATCCCTCCAGTTTCATCATTTGTTACTTTCATAAGAGTTTCAAATACATACTTCTGTTGTTCATTTAACAGTGGAAGATTTTTTTGAATTAATTCTTTCAAAGCGTTGAGATCATACAGTTTTTCTCGATGCAACTCTTGGTTAAAAGCAGCATTGGACGATTGGGCGCGGTCAGGCCTAATTGAATTAATAGTTTGTTTGACATTATTATGCACATGTCCTCAATTGAAATCAATGCTTCATTGTAAATTTCTTCACTGATTTGTATATTTGGATTTCCCATTCTATTCCATATTTGATACAAAATATTTATAGGAGGCATATCAAATATAAATTATTTTTTCACTAATCACGAACTAAACAAACACTAACTAACTAAACACTCTGCACAAAACACGATATACGAATTTGTTTCGTGTATCAGCTGACAAAACTCAGTAGATTAGGTAAAAGACAACTTTTTTTTTGTTTGACTGATGTGATGACGTGATGCATTTTATCTCGCGTGCCGAAACTAATACAAAAGAAACGCGAGTTTCGGAACGCGACATTAAACTCCTACATCTATGTATTCTGTGCTCCAACGCACACACGCACATTGTTTTGATAGATATGATCTTTGACGTTAGGAACACATCTACATTGCTTAGACAACAGTGAGAAAAGGGCTATTTTTAGGGGTTTTCCAGCAATAATTCTAATTTTTCTCGCCGTAAAAACCATCCTTGAACTTTAACGAACATTTTAAAAAAAGATTTGGCCAAATTGGTCGAGGCGTTGTTGAGTTATGCGCTTACCAACACATTTTGCGATTCATTTTTATATTATAGATATAATGCAGCTGTAGCGATTCAAAACCCCTAGACCCAAAATCCAGAAGAGCGTAGCGAGCTGATTCTTCCAGAGAGGCTCAACAAATTGTTGCGATTTTTCGAAAACACACCCCACATTTTTCAATACACCATGAATAGAAACTTCATTCATTTTAGTCGATCCGTTTCATTTGGCAGGACGATAATCTGCAAGCTTTTGTTTTGAGTGCTCCGAAATAGGGGAATGTAAAATACAATAATTCGGAGGGCCGGCGACTGAACTTGAACAACAGCGTGGAACGTGAATTTCAGTTGAATTAGTTCAATGCAACCGATAAAGTTTGTTAGATTTTTTTGCGGCTTTCAAAATATTTACTGATCATAAATGGAGTCCTGATAATTTGTTTTGTAGAGTTGAAACACGGAACATTGGCTTCTGGTTGGGAGGAATATGATTGTGAACTATTGGGTTAAATTCATTGCTTTTCTCGCTTGTTTCTAGTGAAAGAGTGTATTATGCATTAATGTCTTATTTTAGAATATCGAGTTGAAGAAGATTTCAAGCTATGGACTCAACTATATGACTAAAAATTCATGGCCGGCCGCGTATGTGACATAAGCTGATAATTCCTTGTTTACAGAATAGATTAAGTCAAGTTAGTAATTGTGGGTATTTAGTATCTGAAATTTGAGCATTTGAAATTACTCTATAATTGAAAAATCTCCACCTGATCATTTTATAACTGGGAAGTCATTTGAAAAATGATGAGAAGATAGAGTATATTGAAAATATTCGATATCTCATAACATTGTGATCTCAATGGAAATTGTATTTGGATGATATCATTGAACTGCGTCACAAGATACCATTGGAACCACTTTCACCCAAATATTCGAAAAATACAGACAAGAGCGCCAAAAATATTTTATTGAACAGTAATATTAACTGTCAGGTTGAAACACAGATAGAGGTATCAAATATTATATTTAATGAGAAAATTCTAGATACTAACTTGTTGTATATCATGTTAAAAAAATAAGATTTAATATGCATACATGAAATATTCAGTGGAGCAACTGGATATTGAAAACTGTACACAGAATACACCAGAATCCCAATCCAATAATATAATATAAGGAAACTTTCATAGCAATTCGATCGAGGTATTGGAATTTTGAACTTTTTTGCTTCTAATGCCAAGAGCATTCTCTGGAGATTCCAATGTGGGTATGGCCGCTGGCACAAACTTGTCAGTTCATCAAAAAACAATGAAGTTCTTGTTCGAGTTCAGCCTCGAGTACTGATATTGTATTATTATATTGTATCGATATTCTGTTTTCTAATCATGCTATCAGGAAATGTTGTTGCATCTCTGGAAGATCTCATCGGATATAAATTAAGTTTGTCTGTCGATCGGGATATACCGATGCTGTTTTTCTGAATTGGTTTTTTTCTCTCATCGGAAATTACTTAGATCTGGATATAATTTCTTGTTTGATGGATGTTGGAGTTGGAAGTTGCTTTGAGGATTATATGACGAGCGGAAACTTGTCATACGAAGCACCGTTACATATGATCGTAATGCAAAATTATTTTGAGGAATATTTAAGCAATTTTCATTTTAAATGACTTTTATCTAATGTGAAAACAGTTGAACACAATATTATAAAACTATTTACTTACACATTATGGTTTTGTTTCAGTAGAAAGTATCCTACATGATATTCAAAAAATACTGCTCTATATTTGAGTATAAGATCCGACCTTCAGCGAGCTGATTATGAAATAAAACTTACTTTATAATAAATTTGGCATTTAAGAACATATATCATAAACGAATTGTCGAAAGAATCTTGGACAAAAAATCATTAATTTTTCTCAAAATTAATCAATAAGTTCCATTTATTATGTTATAAAATTAGTTATACCAGGTATATCGGTATGAAGTGAGCGTCAAGATACAAATGTCTCAGTAGGGAACATTTGTTGTGAACGAGCCTTTATTTTTTTTGTTTGATTGCTATGACATCTGTGAAACATATTTAGTATACATCAAGTCATTGAACAGACAATATCATATTTTCTCATCGTGTTAAAAATTTTGTACCAGAAATTGATGATTTGCGGAAAGCATTAATTTTTTGTTTTCATTCGATGAAAAGTGTAGCAGAAGCAGAAGCAACATGCAAGAGATGGGATCAACGGTTCAGAAATAATGATTTTGATGTGTGGAAAGAAGAACGTGGAAGACCAACAGAAAAGTTTGAAGACGCCGAATTGCATACGATATTGGATGGAGATGACACTTTGAATCAAAAGCAAATGGCAGAAATGTTAAGTGTTGTACAACAAACAATTTCTGACCGTTTAAAAGCTATGGGAAAGATCCAAAAGTGTGAAAAATGGGTGCCACATGAATTGAATGAAAGACAGATGGAAATGCGAAAGAACACTTGTGAAATTTTGCTTCAGTGACACGAAAGAAGACAATGTTGTGTGTTTGGTGGAACCAGATAGATGTGGTTCACCGCGAGCTCCTAAAACCTGGTGAAACCGTCAATATTGATCGCTATCGACAACAAATGATCAATTTAAACCATACATTGATCGAGAAACGGCCAGAATTTTGCTCCATGATAATGCACCTGCACACAAACCAAAACCGGTTCAGGATACAAGCAAAATACTTGGCTGGGAAATTTTAATATTTTCACCAATACTCTGCTGGAAAATTACTGTACAATAATGCAGTATGATTTTCAGCTGAAATAACGTTTTGGGTGGAAAATTATGCAACATTTTTCCAAAAGCAATAAATGATCGTTTTTATCATAAATAAGTACTTAAATTTGAGGCCTTGAACCGAAACAAGTATGTCTCCACAATTTTATGGATCATGAAGCAATAGCTGAATTTTTTAATTAATGTCGAAAGGAATCCAATGGTGGCTTAGCCAAATTTGGAACCTTGAAGCACATATAACTTCGCAACGGGCCGGATTTGAAAAAGTGACAGAAAAAAGTATTTCTTTTCGCTTCAAGAATTTGTGGTTGAGATTAACACAGTAATTTTAAACTGTTATGTTTGATTTCCCTACTACAAAACAATTTAGGAACGGTATGTATAAATTCAATGTGGTTTTGATGGTTTTTTAAAGCCAATAGGTTTTTGTCGGGGATCAAACTCCTTTGAAAATCCACGACATTATCGGAACGGGAGTTAATGAAGAAGAACTTCATAAATCCGATCGATTTCACTTCAGATGAACCAAATGTCGGACAGAAAATATATATTGAAATTTATTTTTCCTAATATTATTTTTGTACTTCTGATGTTCTATAATAAATTTTCAAATATAATTCAAGATATTTAGTCTTACAATATGGGGGATAGTTAGAGTACCCCTATTTTACATAATTTACTTACCGAGCATGCGCACTTCTTATATTCGAACTCCTATCAGAGATGTATACTTACCTCAGAACTCTATGTCTCTTTTTTGACACGCGTTGAAATTTAAATCTTTAAAATTTACAAACTCCTATAAACGACCAAATTTTTTGCAGACTACCCTATTTCAACGTGTTCTCAATAAAACAGCGATTATATGTTGGTTGTCTTCATCTAGGCTGCTATCTTTGGCAGGTATTCTTTCTTCGTGGACTTTCCTCGAGGTATCTGGTCGGTTTTTGATTCCTCCTTAAGACTTACCCATAATGAATCCACAATTGGATGTCGCGCTGAAATCAAATCCATTTCTTTCTTATTTTGATGACCTTGGTATAAAAGATCCTTCTTTCTTTCAGGAATGCAAGAACGTATGGTCAATGTATCACCAGCAGACACCGGTTGTTCGATGGAAAGTCCAGCACCAGACCAACACGATCCACACAGCTCCGAGGAAGAGCTGGAGGTGATCAACCGTAATAAGGAAGATATTGAAGATCGCTCGGTGAGGGCGGCATCTGTATGTTTACCCGAAAAAAGAAAATGGTCCCAAATCAGTGGGGGAGTTAGGAGTAACAAAGATAACGTTGAAAATATGTCCCCTAAAGAGAACACTAGCTCGAGGTCTTCTTGTTCCCCGTATAGGAAAGAAGAGGTTGGTCACCATTCTGGATCTTCAGATGACGAGGTGAGTCCAAGTTGAAAAATTTTGATTCAATCTCTAGATTCCACGTGAAATATCTATGGTTTTTACTCAGACAACAACAAAACAAGTCAGATTGAATTTTGTAAAGCTTATTTCGTTAATTCCTTGTCTCAGCATTTGAAGTATACTCGTTATGCAGTTCTTTCTGCAAGAAAACTTGGTGGAAACTAACATTTTTTAATTGGTTATTCCAAGAATAGCTTCGGTAGATTCATTTCTTTTAGTATAGGACGGAAAGAATCTCGAAAAGAGGTGAGTCGAATTTCCTAGAATTCCTCGGCATCCATTCATTTTCTGGTCATTCGTGTAGAAAAATTTTCTGTAATATAGCTTGATAATGAGTCGAAAACACTCGACTGGGAACGTTTGACCCTTATAATGGCTTGTTCCGAGGAACACTTCGGTGAATTTGAATCTTTTGATGGTGTACTTGAGATTCGTAGGGTTATTTGCACGAATGGTTGTTGGAAGTTTTATTTTTATATATTCAAAATCATCATTTATAGTGAGTCTTACACTTATTGACTTTATCTAATGCAACCAGAGATTTTTGAAGTCCAGTGAAACACTTTGTGGTTTACCAGATTTTTCAAATTTCTTGTATAATCTTGGAATAGCTAGCTCTTCTGTCGTTTTCAAGTCAAAAATCAGCTTTTAAAAAGGCTGAAAATATTAGAAATTTTCTCAATCTACACCTATAAATGTCAAATTGACAGAACTCCGAAAAATAGATCAAACCTTATGTGGAATGTTATTCAGAAAAATAAAGAAAAATTGGGAATATATACGACAAAACAACCGCAATCAGAACACAAGATATCAAATGGCTAATTTAACAAAAGTAAAACCGGATAACGAAAATCAAAAAACGAAGAATTGCATGTATGAGATACCATGCGAACGTGGAAGATCTTTATCGGAGAAACAAAACGCCTCTGTATAGTGTAAAAAAGAAGCCTTCTCAACACCGATAGATCCAACAGGATGTGGATAAAAATCATTTGGTAAAATGAAACGATTCATCAATCATATCCAAAGAGAGAAATCTACAGGGAAAAAATCGAAGAGGCAGCATTTATGAATACGGCTCTTAGGTCCCTAAGTGCACCACCAACTGAGATGTCGGAAGTTTGGAGGCCAATTATCTACTATATAAAAATAAGTCGTCATCCCTGATACATAGCATGTACTACAAACCAATATTTTAAGTAGATGGCGCTGGTGCGTGATACATTGTTTGATGCGACTACGGCGACTTTTCTAGATGGCGGTCATACTGCACATTCTGCGCTTAAGTATGTATTCCTCGAATACAATGATTCCGACTGATATTCCGTTTGACTTCAAACTATTGCAATTTCCAGTTCGCCTTGCGTTTGCAATGACAATTATTAAGTCCTTAGGCCAATCGCTTAGTGTTTGCGGGATAAATTTAGAAAATCATTGTTTTTCACATGGGCAGTTATACGTTGCGCGTTCACAAGTTGAGAAACTATCCGTTCTATTTGTGTTAACGTCAGATCAAAACCCAAAAAATGTGGTTTACCAAAGAGCACTTCTATCAAAAGGTTAATTTGTGAACACGTATAACGCTACGATTCACTGTTTACTTTGGATTCACTTTCATTTACTTGGAGAACTCCAACTAAATAACACTTCATTTTTGTAATTGAAATGAATTATTTACTGTTGTGAAATGAAATAAAATTTTTCCTTTTCAAATATAAAACAAAAACAAAAATTTTCTTCATCTATCACCAAACGAAATGTTACATAAAACGAAGCCATCTGGTGCCGAAACGGAGTTCGCCGGTTTTGCTAGTTCTTAATAAATCACTCGAAGAAGTCTTCAAACCACAAATAAGTACAAATTTAGTGTAGTTTTCGGAATTCTATCAATTTGACAATTATTAGTAAAAATGGAAAAAAATTTCTAATATTGTCAGCTTTTTTAAAACCTAATTTTTTGCCATGAAAACAACAATTAAAATAATAGTTATTGCCCAAATAATTATTCTACAGTGGGAATATAGTATGGATTTAAAAATTTTGATATTTGCTTATTTATCGACTCTGCTGGACCTTGTTTT
Source organism: Micraspis discolor (assembly GCA_030674115.1). Classification (NCBI taxonomy): domain Eukaryota; kingdom Metazoa; phylum Arthropoda; class Insecta; order Coleoptera; family Coccinellidae; genus Micraspis; species Micraspis discolor. Next base: position 5,167,535 of record JARTUT010000872.1, read on the forward strand.
TCTTGTATTTCAGTAGCATAAATTTCCACGTGAGAAAAATTGAACCATGTTACCGAACACAATTATTTTATGTTTACGCCATTGGTTCTCCAAGCGTCAATGTCAGAAAATGTATACAACTAGAGGAAATGACGTGAAAATCCAGATTCCCGAATGATCTGAAGTGACCTAACTTCTCAATAATTTTCATGAACTTGTTGGCATCTATTCCGATAACAATCCCAGCTGGCGTCAACATCCAACATCTGTACTTCTTCCTTTGCCAAATTTTTAACTCTCCCAATCCAAACACTCATTTATTTATCATTAAGAGTAAATACTCTTCATCACAGCTTTAATGCATGCATTCGCATCTGAAAGAAGTGAATTATTTATTTATAATAAAAGGCGAGATCTTCAATGGAATGTACATTTAGTGAACAAGCGAAGCATTCAGAACCAACAAGGTGATTTGTATTGTGCCAAAACATTTAAACATTAATTTTTGACCGGGACGGAGGGTTCAAGGTCACAGGCGTACTGAAATGTGTGGCCATGAAATTAAAATAGATTTTTATGTCGTATGTTCGGTCCTGAGCCAAATTCAATAATTAATTCTGTTTTCATAATAGGTTGGTGGAAAATGAATCCATTGTTTTTAGGCAGGCAACTGAAATTATCAAGAACTCGTGTACCTAAGCAATGAAAGCAACTATTAACTGTATACTGAGTAGGAAAGAAACTGTAGTATCACTTTGAATTTAAAATTTTTTTTGTTAAACTTAGATAGACTTCTTCAAGTTACTTTGAACAATTGGCTTCCAAAGAAGTTTGGAAGCCAATAGTTCGAAGTATTTTGGATAGAAATTATGTTCGATAGGAGAATCATTGAAAGTTACAGCTAATTTCCTATATTTTTCATGATTAGTCAGATGGAAACAGGATACCTCTGTTTTGTTGGGATTTGGACATAATCGCCACTCAATAAAATATTACTTCGATATTGCCAAATCAGATGACAATATGTTTTCCAGAGTATGGAAATCCGAATGTTGGTAAGGAATAGCAATGTCGTCGGCATAAACAAATTTCTGAGATGATGTCGTATGTATATCACTTAGATATAAATTGAAAAATAAAGGAGCTAGAACTGATCCTTGAGGAAGACGGTTTTTCAATGTTTTGAAATTTTTACTCTTTTCCAGATATGTCGACAAATATGACAGAATTATTCAATCAGTTCAATGTATTTATCATCGATTCGAGATATGAGTTGGCTCTTCAAAAAATTTTGAAAGTTTTGAGACAAAACGATGTTATCGAATTCATATTTTCCGTGTAGCACTATTTAACTTTCATAGATGGCTCCAAATGTACAACTGACTTATCAGTTTTTATTAAGTAAATCAATGTGTTGTGATGTTGGGTCCGGAAATCAAGATTCTAAGATTATATAATGTTCATCTATGGATAAGTTGAATTCAATAAAACTGAAAAACACGAAGGTATAGACCCTCTGTCGCCGCCATTGACCACCACGATTGCAATCCCCAACTAGAAGCTGGCGGATCGATATTTGACAGGATCTCCAAACAGCACAATGAACGTTCATTAATAGACCAGATCGTACTGTATAATCAAGCTTGTTTTGACCAATGAAGGGCTCTGTGCTAGGCCCGATGGAATTTAGCTGTTGCAGATTCATGCGATGACACGAGTTTGATATCCACGTCATTGGGATTCAGAAATTTGGAGAGTGAGAGAAGGGGCTTCATTAGTTTGAATTGGATGAACGTTGCATCATTGTAGTGATTTCCATTCCATCTTTTTTCAACGAACAGAGTGGTCAGATATCGATAGTTGAGTTGTTAATATATCTCCTTATGCGGATGGGTAAATAACAAATTCTTCTGGAGGTAGGAGATCTCTAGGCTAGACAATTTTTTACTCTTACATTTCTTTCATAAACCTGTGTGATGAAAAAAAAATTATTTCAAATCGGACTAACAAAATGCGGAATACAAAGAAACTTTCGAATTGAAATGAGATTTATTCTTATATTTGGGTTATTTATACTTATTTGACGTGAAATTAGTCTGGAACCATCAAGCGATACATCCGACCAGGTCCAACAGAAATTTTAAGATGATGTCGAGAATAGGCCTGGTTGGCGGGATCCACATGATTACACTAGTAGGAACTTAAAGGTACCAGAAACTCACAAAGCCTAAGAATTCTAATCCCAAGGAGTCGAAAACTGCTTAGAGATATGATTGAGTCAAGAGAAGTATGTGAGCAACTATTAGAGATGAATGAAATGTGAATAAAGATGTGATGTTGTGGGACACCAGGTAGAAACGAAGTTCCTTCGGCTAATGTAGAATCGACACAATTTGCAATAGTAAAATCGTTCTTAATTTTATGTAGGTTTTCTTGATTTTTGTCTTAAATTTTACTGATTAGTTTTTATCTAAGTACAGGAAAGTATTCAGGAAATTCAGTATTTTAGGAATTAATAAATTTAAAAAATCGTGTTTCATATTATCAATTATCAATTACGTAATTAATGATTAGCTTTTGTTGAATTCAAATTTTCCGAAAAACGCTGGGATGACCATTTAGTTGAACATGAAAAATAAGAAAAATTTATATATATACATTTTAGTGCTTCTTTTCTTCAAATTCATATATTTTTACTCCACACACGAATTATTAATTTATTAATTATTTTTTCTAATTTACAATAATAATTAGTCGTAGATGAGCCAAAAATAAAATTCGAAAAAAGGGAGCACCCTCGTATGTATACATACACATCGATATTTTTGTATTGTATATTTTTCGCTTATTTTTAATTTTCTTAATTTTTTGACCTTCCCTGTATCCCTTTGATGCTCTGAATTTGCTCTTGGTGATTTTGCGGCACTGAAAATGATTAAAAATAGATTTTTCGTTTAACTTAAAGAAATTATTCAATAAATTATCTGAATATTTTCATTAGTTTACTAGATTTTTGCTTTATATTGTATCTTTCTTGCTTATTCCAATTTTTTTTAGCTTTTTGACGTTCCCTATACTCTTTTCGATACTCTGTTTTGGTTTTGGTGGTTTTGCAGTAATAAAAATGATTTATAAAAATAGAATTAAACATATATATTTAAATGTTTGGAATTGAGTCTAGAATTTTTAATTATTTAAAAAAAATAATCGATAAATTTTTTAAATATTTTAAATGTTTCCATTCGATTAGAGGATATCTTTACTCATTCCTTCCATGCCTTTATTGCTTATTCTCATTTTCTTTAGCTTTTTTTTCGTTCCCTATACGCATTTTGATACCCTGCTTTGATGTACAAAAAAAATGATCAAATATAAATAAAATTATTAATAATATGTATTTATTTAGGACAGAATTAACTTCTAAAAAGAAATATTCACACATACACACACACACATATATATACATTATCTCTTTGAAGTTTCGTAGTTTTTTCTCAATTTTCCGTATGACCTTCAAAACATCAAGAAAGATAACCTAGAAAACCTTACAAAGATTTTAGTATGTACACACAATATTAACCAATGTAAAATATTTTCTATTTATTAACTAATACTTACGTACTCAAATCTTTTGCACTGAATAATTTCCCACTATTATCACTATCAATTGTATTAAAGTCACTTGTTAATTCAGTTGCCATTGTTACTATATTTATTATTGTGTAAAGGACTTATTCATTGGGTATCTAGGTTGAAGTTTAATTTTGATGTTTATTGTTTACAAACGTTTCGGCCATCCGCCTTCTTCAGTGTAAATTATGAATTAAAATGGACATTACAATCTAAAAATTGCATACATTAATCAAATATATAAAAATTATTGCGAAATATCTCACAAATTGTCATCTTTGTTGTTTTGATGTTGTCAAGTGGGTGCTGTCATCTTTATGTCATAGTTCTAGAATTCAGTTCGTTGTCATTGATTGTCAGTTCTTTTTACTTCAATTCGGTGGTCGCTTCAATAGTGGCATATAAATACGGCTCAGATTTTTAGTGTCTAATTTGTCATTTACTGTGTTTTCGTTTGCCATTTGAATGTGAATCATCTCTAAAATTTCTCTTTTATTTTGTTGAGGTTCGATTGCTAAGATTTTGGTGTCCTCGTAATTAAAATCGTGTTTTAGTGTTCTTTATGTTTGTTCAGTGCTGTGGTTGCGTTTTTGGTGTATTTATGTGCGTTTAATCGGTCTTGAAGTCTCTGTGAAGTCTGACCTATGTATTGTCTGTCACAATCTCGGCATGGCACGCTGTATATCACGTGTGACTTTTTTGTTTTCGGTGTTGAGGATTTTATTTTACTGAAAATCTGGCCTATTTGATTTTGTGGCTTGTGAACTAATTCTCTATTAAAAGGTTTTATTATGTTGTTTATTTTCTGTGACAGACCCTGGATGAAGGGTAGGGGTATCCGTTTAGTATTGTCAGTAGTGGATTTTCTTTTTTTTGTGTGTTGTATAGTCTGTGTGTTCTTTGTTTTATAAGTTTCTGAACCATAATCTTAGGGTAGTTGTTGGCAAGCAGAAGTTCCTTCACATCTGTTAGTGACCTTTCCCCGCAGCACTGGTGATGTCAGTTTTAGTGCTCTGTCAATATATCCTATAGCTGTACTCTTTTTCTGGGACTGGTGGTGATTGGAATTGAAGTCTAAAATGTGAATAGAATTCTGCTCTTTCCTGTACCACTGTGTTAGGAGTTTTCCGTTCTCTCTCATAATTGTCACATCCAGAAAGTTTATGTTGTTGTTGTTTTCTTCTTCTAGTGTGAATTCTAATGATTCATGGAAATTATTGAAATGGTGGAGGATCTTAGTAATTTCGTCTGGTGTTGTAACGATTATACAGTCATCAACATATCTTTTGTAGAATGTTGTTCCATATTGTTTCATGATTTCCTCTTCAATCAATTCCATTACTAACTGGGCTATGGGGCTAGATATAGGGTTACCCATGGCAGCTCCTTTGGTTTGTTGGTAAAAATTGTTTTCGTATTGAAAATAGCTGTTGTTCATGATGAACTGAACAGTTTCAATAAATTTTTCTTCGGGTATTGTTGTGAACTGTGATATTCTGTCCCAATTTTTTCTAATTGCCTGTTTCGTTAAGTCGATGGGAATGTTTGTATAAAGTGATCGCACATCTAATGAATATAATCGGTGGTTATTTTGTATTTTGATGTTTTTTAATGTTTCTTTGAGATGAAATGAGTTTTTTATATAGTAAGGATTGGTGTTTGTTGTTCTTGAGAGGGTGTTGGCTATATATTTCGACAACTTATATAGAGGTGATTGTATGAATGAGACTATTGGTCTTAATGGTATGTTCTCTTTATGGACTTTTGGTAATCCATATATTTTTGGGATTTTACTATTGTGGACAATCATCGTTTTTGCTTCTTGTGCTGTGATGTATTTCTCTTGTAACCAATCTTTGACTATTTTGTTGTTCTCCTTTTCTATTGTTACAGTCATATCTCGTTTAATTTTTTTGTATGTTGTCTTGTCATCTAAGAGTTCTTGCATTTTTTTGTTATATTCATCTTTGGATATTATTACCACTTTATTACCTTTGTCTGCTCTAATAACTTGTAAATCGCTGTTATTTTTCAAGAATGTTTTTGTTTTCATGAAGTTTGATTTAACAATATTTTTCTTTTGTGTTCTACTTCTCAATTGTTTTTGTGTGCATTGAGAGCTTGTGTTATGTTTGTTCGTATGTTGTCTTGATCTTCTCTAGGCAATTTTTCGATTGAATTTTCTATTTCTGTAATTATATCGAAAACTGGAATTTCTCTTTCTCTGTCTACTTCCATAGCATATTTGGGGCCCAAGTTGAGTGTTTCTGTCACGAATTCAGGTAGTGTTGTCTGTGTCAAGTTTACTATTCTCGTTGTTTCTTTATTTATCTGTTTACAATTTTTCTGTGGATGTGTCAATTTCTGAATTTTTTGTCATGAATGGTTTTATGTTGGTTTATTGTACACTCCAATTTATGGTTCACATGTCTTTCTAGGATGTTTCTCGAATTCTTTCCTTTGATGTTTTCGAATTCGTCGAGTATTCTGTGGAGTTCACCCTCTAACCTGTTTACTGTTTTGGTCGTGTCTGTTATCAATAAGTTTATCGTTCGGAAGATGAAGTTGTCTTTTAGTTTATTATATTTTTCAGTGAGATATCTGCAATTGTACACGATGTGATCTGTTTTTAGCTTTAAAAATGATGGGCATAATTTATATTGTTTGCATTTAAGTAGAAATATTCTTCTGGTTTTTGTTTTAGCAAGCTTGTCTATTAACTTCTGAGTGTTCCTGTTATTGAGCTGTGCAGCTATTATTATTGTGTTGACGATTTGAAATTATATGAAAATAAACGTGGCTATTCACGAGTTAAATGTATCTTTAATGTGAGTATTCGCCACGTGCTTGTTTATGCGTTGGCGGGGTAGAGTAGTAATAGAGAGAGAGCAAAAAGAAGGAAGTATACACTACTCACTAGTGTATACGATTGTCGCGCATGCGCACGTCTCATTTAACGGTTTATTCCACGGACTTTTTCTTACGGTTTTACTATCTTTTTTTTTTCGTTCGGTCGCGCAGCAATATCCCCATCTCCTCCAAGACTGCTGTAAGAAACTTCGTTTCAATTAAGTATTGAATTGGGTAAATCAGTATTTGAAAGATTATGAGGAGGATATATTTGCAAGTGAATGAGGTGTTGGAGAAATGTATAGAGGATATTGAAGCATTTGATAGTAGATAGAATGGTGAAGAATTTGGGAAATATTCCTTAAATCGTTTATCAAATGAGTTCAGCTGATAATAAAGTGTGATTGGACGAAAACATGTTGATATTGATGATGGATGACATATTACGAAAAATAAACGTGGATATGCTTCTTCAATTCGGTCACATGTAGAAAAAGAATCAGTTTTTAAGAAAAAATTACTCTACCTTTTGATGAGAATCATCTTTGAATTTACTTGCATATTGGTACTTCAGGAAGGTATTATACTTTGTTTTGTCGTTAGTAAACACTAGTATTGACAGTTTATATTTAACTGTCGTAAAAAAGGAATGTGATACATTCGGTTAAGAAGTTTGAGTTTATAATGAAACTTCTTCCAGGAAACCATTTGGGTCGATGTATAATGCCAATAAGATATTGTTTCAACAAGAAAAAATAACTCGGATTCCTAAAGTTACTGAAGAAGGGCTCGAAAGTCGAAACTTTAGTTTTCAGTGGGGTTTACTCGAAAAAAGCTGTTTCCATAGCTTCTGATCAAAATTAAAAACTTTGCTCGGCTCTAAATGATGAAATAATCAGAAAAATTAGTACTTAATCAGCAAATTTTAGTTGTAATCGGTCTCCGAAGGCGGTTAATTGAAAATTTAACATAAGAAAATCCATTTTCAGTAAATTGTACTTTTTATTTGTTATCAACTAGCCTTTGTGATTTTCATTCTTGCTCACATTTTGAATCTTATTGGTGATACCGAAATCATTATAAAATTACACATGCTACAGTAATTTTACAGGAATAATTAATTTGCCATTACAAAGTTGAAGTGGATAAATTCATTGAAACACGCTTTCAATTCAATCCGTGTTCGCATGATTTTCAGACTATCACCTTGAAGGTCAATTACAGCGAAAATGGACTGATTAAGTTCAATTTTTTTTTATTATGTTGGTAGTTTAGAAGTATGGGGAGTTTTCGAAGTTAGCGAAAAGCTAACTGTATTTTTGAATTCACGATGAATGTTCGAGTTGATCCTGCTAAAAACTGACATTTAAAGCCCTTTTTGGGTAATTTTGAGCATTTTCAAAGGGCTCAATCATTTTTTCACTAAGCCAACATTTAAGACAATCATGTCACAAAGAAACTACAGAATATCTGTACCATGCAAAAGAAGAATTTTTGAAAATTTGTTGGCAAAAATCATTAAAAATAAAAACTAAGATGAATCGTGGAACTTACATAGGGTATTTCCACTAATTGGACCACCATGTAAAAGCTAGAATTTAAAAAATGCTTCACACTAAGGTTATGTAAATCTGCCCTTAGTATATCTGCTTGTTATTCTTGCATCTGAATGTAATCAGATGTATACCATCTTCTCGTTGGGGGAATACAGAAGTTTATCGCTTCTGCATCTATCGATCCGAAAGGTATTCAGAGATGTTGAGGAGCTCATCTCTTTCAAACGTCTACCAGTCTGAATTCTCACGAACCGAGAAAGTATTCAAAGTAACACGACCCAGCCGTAAGGTGAAAAATACCGTTTCCCATCCTGCATCCTCCTGCTTTTCTCATTTCCTCATATCTGACAGAAATAAAATGCTAAAATGTCAAACGGACTGACATACATACGTTCGAGCAGCGCGGCGATATAATAATCAGACTGTGAGAATTCAAATTTCCTGCATTTAAAGAGAAACATTCAACACGGAATGGAAAATGGAAGGCGTGGTGATATCATCGCGAATGTAAATAAGCGGTTTATCGGAGATGTATCACTAAGTGAGGTCATTTTTATTTCGAAAATTGAATTTTCTACCTACCAAAATGATGAAAGTTACAACTTGTACGGTTTGTTTTGCTTGCTAGGCAAATGGCATGAATTTTTTCTCAAGATGTTGCTTGATGTCACTAGAACGATGGCTGAGCATTAACTGTGGTGTACAGTACACTCCCGCATCCCCCGCAGTGCGGAGGGGCGCGGAGGTAGCCAAAACCATCTTTGGAAGAACCGCGCATAAAACTATAGATGTGAGCCTAGACATCATGATTGCTCCTCAACATCTAAACATTTCATTATCGCTACCCTTTTCTTTATCTTAATGCGAAATCACAAACCCGCCTCTTTGTCAAGTAAAATTCCGAATATAAGTACTAAATCATAATAATAAGTTCTTTCTTTATTTTCAACAGGTTCTTACCCAATTACAGAAAATAACTAATTAATATTCAATCAAATAGAGACGTCAGCAAACAGCGTCACCATAAAAGTGAAAAGAAAATGTATACAAGCCAATATTATGAAAGAAAATGAAGTGGAATCAACAAAATTTACAAATCCATAGACATATCGACAAAAAGAAATTACCACTCATTTGCTCCATACTGTACAAAAGTATTAAAATAATTATAAAGGTGGCCAAGATAATTGCATCAAAAGCTACTACAAAATACAAAAAAGAAATTACAAAAGTATCACAAAAATATAGGTGACCATTGCATACATGAGTTCAATTCAACCCTCGCAAATAACTCGTGATGATACTTGATAGCGAGTCAAAGTGAATATCACAGCTACCAGCAACCGAATTGAATGTAGATTCCATGAACCAAATCGGCGACTGCAACAATGAGTTACTTCTGGGGGTGTCAAGATGGCGCGGGGTCACAAATTATTTCATTATATGGGGCTTATTGAATAAGTTAAGGTAGACCCATTTTCCAAAGAAAAATATCCAGCAACGGCCGTTTCCATCTAGTTTTTGCCATCGTCAGCTTTGGGCGATTTTTTCTGTCGTGCTTTAGGGGGATTACGGGGGGTCACAAATTATTTCATCCTATAGATTATATTTAACGTTTTACAAATATACTATTTTCATCGAAAAATCGCCAGCAATGCGTAGTTTCACTGTCCGCCGAATTTTTTAATTCGAGGGGCTATGCGGTGGTAAGCGGGGGGTCACAAATTATTTCAGTATATGTGCTGGATTCAGTAGATTATATTGAATAAACTGACATAATTATAACGCAAAATAAATTATTTTTTGATGTAGGAGGTTTTGTGGGGTGTTGTTGGGGGGTCTTTTTTATGTAGGTGGTTCCTCCCACTAATGAAGTACAAAAGATATAATACTTCCCGAAAAAAATCAGGTCATTTCATTCAACCGATTACAAATGACACGCAATCGTAAATTTAAACCAGCTTTCGAAATCCGTTGCTGAAAAGTGTTGCTGCAATGAAGCCCGTGTTTATTTAAGCGTTTCATCTTTATTCTGAAATATTTAATATAAGCGATATTGCTTTCAAATTTCATGATTTTATTCATACAGTTCCTACATGGAGGTTTAAGATTGCCTTAAACCTGGAAGTGACTTCAGAATCAAAGAATGCATAAAGGAATAATTTGAAAGATTTGATTGTTGTAGAGGAATTTACATAAAATTGAAATTAAAAAATTGTTTTAATAATAAACCATAAATAAACTTTAAGAGCGATTATATTCGTTTGTTTGGAAAATTGTTCTGATATGAATGTTTTGATTTGCAACTTGAGCCGAGCGAGTTGATTGTTTATTTTTTATTGCGTGTGTGGGCATAGATTTTAAAAGAAGTGGTTGGATTGGAGATTCCGTTGATGAAATATGATATTGATCCCATATGGGCTCCGTGATGATCTTCCATGCAAGTGAATCTATTTTTGTGATCATGAGTCATAGTGTATCATTCCTTGAGATTCGAAATGGATGTTTTGTTGAATTCTTAAGATGAAAAAGAACTCAATGATGTATCGTATGGATTTTGTCACTTTATATTCATCTCAGATAGCTTTTTTATTGAATATTATTTTTTTTTAAACTCATTTGTCCTTACATATACGAAGGAAAGTTTAAAGATCGCGGAATGGGTAGGAAAATGATTAGTGAGAATACTTATCAGCATTTTCACAAATTATGAAACTCGTTATGAGTATAAATATCAAGTTTTATTGTTTTGAGGATATTATTGTTTGAACTATCATCGATCAAAAAATTCATGTAGTATGTAGAAAATCGAATTCCGTTCTGTCAAGCAAGGATGTCATCCGTTTACCGAGACTCTTGCCCAGGTACAACTATGATTCACAACTGGCATAACCCCATTAAACAAGGCAGGTACTCGCTTGAAGACGACCAGTGCCCAGGACGGCCGATTGAGGCCACCAATTATTCAAAAAGTGGAAAAAATAATATTGGAAAATGCCCTTCTGTCAAGCAAGGAAAATCAGTTTGAACAATGCTGGAAGATTTGTCATCCGTTTACCGAGACTCTTGCCCAGGTACAACTATGATTCACAACTGGCATAACCCCATTAAACAAGGCAGGTACTCGCTTGAAGACGACCAGTGCCCAGGACGGCCGATTGAGGCCACCAATTATTCAAAAGTGGAAAAAATAATATTGGAAAATGCCCTTCTGTCAAGCAAGGAAAATCAGTTTGAACAATGCTGGAAGATTTGTCATCCGTTTACCGAGACTCTTGCCCAGGTACAACTATGATTCACAACTGGCATAACCCCATTAAACAAGGCAGGTACTCGCTTGAAGACGACCAGTGCCCAGGACGGCCGATTGAGGCCACCAATTATTCAAAAAGTGGAAAAAATAATATTGGAAAATATCGAGAAAAAACAACTCGCAGAAGTGGTTGGAGTATCAGATAAAACCATTTTAAAAATTCTTCACAATGATTTTTGCATGACTAAAGTCAGTCCAAAATGGGTGCCGTGAATACTCACGTCGCCTCAAAAGCAACTGCGCGTGGTTGTTCTTGAGAGTTTTTAGATCTCTGTAGTGAAGACAAAGATGAAGAATTGACTCGGATTGTTCCTGCTTCTTCATTATTATAAACCTGAATCCAAACATGACTCTATATAGTGGCATAAAAAGGCACACCATCACCCGAGAAGTTTAAGGTGTCACAGTTGACGGGGAAAATCATGGCAATAGTCTATTGGGACTCAGAAGAGATTCTGTTGATCGATTATCAAGACAAAGGGGTCTCCATAACCGGAGATTACTCCACTTTAATTCTAGAGTGGTTGAGAGAAGCCATCGATAAAAAAAGAGGGAAAAGTGACCAGAGGTGTCCTTCATCTACACGAGAACGCGCTTGTTCGCAAGGGCAGCATTGGGATGGCTGCACTGCAGAAAGTGGGCTTCTAAATTTGGGCTCACCAACCTTATAGTCCTGACATGGCCCCCAGCAAGTATTATCTATTCCCAAACTTTGTTTATTTAAGCGTTTCATCTTTATTCTGAAATATTTAATATAAGCGATATTGCTTTCAAATTTCATGATTTTATTCATACAGTTCCTACATGGAGGTTTAAGATTGCCTTAAACCTGGAAGTGACTTCAGAATCAAATAATGCATAAAGGAATAATTTGAAAGATTTGATTGTTGTAGAGGAATTTACATAAAATTGAAATTAAAAAATTGTTTTAATAATAAACCATAAATAAACTTTAAGAGCGATTATATTCGTTTGTTTGGAAAATTGTTCTGATATGAATGTTTTGATTTGCAACTTGAGCCGAGCGAGTTGATTGTTTATTTTTTATTGCGTGTGTGGGCATAGATTTTAAAAGAAGTGGTTGGATTGGAGATTCCGTTGATGAAATATGATATTGATCCCATATGGGCTCCGTGATGATCTTCCATGCAAGTGAATCTATTTTTGTGATCATGAGTCATAGTGTATCATTCCTTGAGATTCGAAATGGATGTTTTGTTGAATTCTTAAGATGAAAAAGAACTCAATGATGTATCGTATGGATTTTATCACTTTATATTCATCTCAGATAGCTTTTTTATTGAATATTATTTTTTTTAAAACTCATTTGTCCCTTACATATACGAAGGACAGTTTAAAGATCGCGGAATGGGTAGGAAAATGATTAGTGAGAATACTTATCAGCATTTTCACAAATTATGAAACTCGTTATGAGTATAAATACCAAGTTTTATTGTTTTGAGGATATTAGTGTTTGAACTCATCATCGATCATGTAGTATGTAGAAAAAATTGTCAAGCAAGGATGTATGTACCGAGACTCTTGCCCAGGTACAACTATGATTCACAACTGGAAGGTACTCGCTTGAAGACGACCAGTGCCCAGGACGGCGAATTGAGGCCACCAATTATTCAAAAAGTGGAAAAAATAATATTGGAAAATGCCCTTCTGTCAAGCAAGGAAAATCAGTTTGAACAATGCTGGAAGATTTGTCATCCGTTTACCGAGACTCTTGCCCAGGTACAACTATGATTCACAACTGGCATAACCCCATTAAACAAGGCAGGTACTCGCTTGAAGACGACCAGTGCCCAGGACGGCCGATTGAGGCCACCAATTATTCAAAAAGTGGAAAAAATAATATTGGAAAATGCCCTTCTGGAGAAAAAACAACTCGCAGAAGTGGTTGGAGTATCAGATAAAACCATTTTAAAAATTCTTCACAATGATTTTTGCATGACTAAAGTCAGTCCAAGATGGGTGCCGTGAATACTCACGTCGCCTCAAAAGCAACTGCGCGTGGTTGTTCTTGAGAGTTTTTAGATCTCTGTAGTGAAGACAGAGATGAAGAATTGACTCGGATTGTTCCTGCTTCTTCATTATTATAAACCTGAATCCAAACATGAATCTATATAGTGGCATAAAAAGGCACACCATCACCCGAGAAGTTTAAGGTGTTACAGTTGTCGAGGAAAATCATGGCAATAGTCTATTGGGACCTAGAAGAGATTCTGTTGATCGATTATAAAGACAAAGGGGTCTCCATAACCGGAGGTTACTCCGCTTTAATTCCAGAGTGGTTGAAAGAAGCCATCAATAAAAAAAAAGAGGGAAAAGTGACCAGAGGTGTCCTCCATCTACACGAGAACGAGCTTGTTCGCAAGGGCAGCGTTGCGATGGCTGCACTGCAGAAAGTGGGCTTCGAAATTTGGGCTCACCAACCTTACAGTCCTGGCATGGCCCCCAGCAACTATTCCCAAACTTGAAAAAGAAGATTATTTATACCAGTAAATTCTCTATTTCTCTTGAATTAATACTTGCTCCTAATTCGTTGAATGGTTCGAAATTTATGAACATCTGAAGTGCGCACAGAATCAGTTTCAACTAGAAAAAATGTAGAATTTTTTTTAAAACTTGGGAATTTTCAGAGAAATAGTATATAACATTACCAGCAAGGTAAGAGGGTTTTTACTGGCGAATGGAGGATATAACTGAAGAGCTGCTGGCGAGTCAGTTACCTCCTTTAGTCAGTAAAACCCGTTACCTTGCGTGTATTGTTTTATATTTTATTTGTTTCTCATTTGTAAGAAGGTTAGATAAATTGCAAAATAATCTCAATATTTTGTCGCAAATGTCTTAAGCTATGGAAGCGTTGCCATGAACATGTCTGTTTATTTTTATTTACATTTGTTTTTGGCCAAAATGTACCAAAAAAAATTATTGAGGCAGCCAGTAGTGTAGTTTCAAGTTTATTACCTGTAAAATCAGCTTCAAGGTACGAACGAGAATTCGACGACTTCAAAAAGTGGCAAAACACAAATAGTGTGATTGGGGTAACTGAAGATATTTTGTTGGTCTACTTAAATCAACTATCAGCTAGATTCAGCCCTAATACTTTATGGGCAAAATGATCTATGCTGAAAAGCTGCTTGAAAATGAAAGAATATGCCGCTGTTCGCAGGTTTGTTTTCCTTAGAAAAATTATTGAAAAATATGACGTTTGGTTGTCATTTGCAGATTTCAAAAGGTAATAGCGTTTCTGAAACGGAAAAAAAGAGCATAACACGCAAAAAAAGGCCAAGGTATTAAGTAAAGAAAAGTCTGAACAATTTCTTTTACATGCTTCTGATGACCAGTGGTTGCTGGCAAAAATTGTAACAATATTTGGGATTTTTTGATGTTGTCGATGTGACGAAATTCTCTCCTTAAACATGAATGATGTAGAAGATATGGGAAAATACGTTATTGTGACCTTACGGCTAACAAAAAATTTAACAACAAGAAGATTCACCATAACCGATGATGGCTGCAGTTCAAGCCCTGCATGTTATACAGAAAATATGTAAATCTTCGGCTTCCTGGAACAGAAAAGTGCATTTCCCTTAAGGCTGGCCAGCACACTATTGGTGGTGTCCCAAAGCAAATAGCGAAATATTTAGGTTTAAAAGACCCAGAGTTATACACAGGCCACTGTTTTCGCAGAACTGGAGCCACTATGGTTGTGGAGATATTTTAGCACTAAAGCGTGCAAGAGGGTGGAAGAACACTGAAATTGCGATGAGTTATGTCGATGATTCGGTCAACAAAAAAATCGAAATCCCTAGCAAATTATTTGGTAGAAAGGAGAGTACGAAAGTTCTGCAGTCCTCGAGTTCAGCAGTTTCTGAATCAACAGATGATTCATCAGTATCAACTCTTTCATCATCAAAAATCTGTGTTACTGGAAATAACCATTGTACCATGATTTTCAACATATATGACGATAAAACAAAATTTTCTAATGTAAATAACACTACTACCTTGTAAAACTTTTGCAAGTTAACTGTCCGTTTTACAAGTTAGTGACTTGATAAAATAAACTTTTTTGATTAATATTGTGTTTTTGGAAACTGACGTTTACAAATGAGAAACAAATAAACATAATTATTTATGTACATGAAGGTTTTTGATAAATTAACATTTAACCTTTCTCAATTTCTTTGGAATTATTTTTTGTTTGAGTTTTTGGGATGAAATTTATTTTTAGTTTTTCCAGGTTCATCATCTCTTAGCCAGTATGTCCACCCCAGTACAATTTCGAACGTCTCCGCCACTGGAAGCAGTGAAACCAGGTAGGAGAACGCCATTGCACAAAACACGATCAATGAGCCCACCAGCGAAACTTTTACATTACGACCTCTCACCCCGGAAGCGATCGAGACATTCTAGGCACCCTCATGTACAAAGACCCTATTTGGATTTTGAAAAGATGCAACAGGTGAGTCCATTCCATCAGAAATTATCTACATCGATTGCAGAAATTGGGTATATGCCTAATGCCTTTATAGAGGCAGCAACGATTCCAATATCTTGTGAATCTAGATTGAAATGAAACTTTCATTTCGTTTTATTCTTTCGTATTCCTTTATATTCAATTGGAATTTATTTTTGGCGAAGTGGAATACCTAATGGCCCAAGAAAGGCGTTAAATCTATCCATCCAGCGATGGCTTGCTGCTTCAATTGGGAGATATCTAATAAGGTCATGAAGTATCAGGGTGAAACGCTTTTCTGGATTTTTAGATAACGTGCAGTACAAACGTACCCTCATCATTTTAATTTATGAATGGATAGGGTAGCACTCAATCCCTTTAAAATCTAGTGCACTTCAATGCGCAATGCTAGAAAATTCCTGGACATTTCTAAAATGCAGACTGAAATAACATATTTACCTACATACATTTTTCAGAGAGATATAGGTGACTTAAATTCGCATGAAACTCTTGATTAAGGATATACAGGGTGAGTCTTTGACCACTGCGTTAATTTTAACCATAGGTTCTTGAGATCAAAAGAAACACTTTTTCCCATACCGTTTTTCTATATCCAGCTGTGTTAAAAAGTTATAAGCATTTTAAGTTTTCACATTGGGCTAATACCTCTCTGTAGTCTAGTTTAGTTTGAATGAATATTACCTTCCACAGCATCCACTATTGAATCTGAATTGTTTTAAAACATTATTTTTCCTCTACTATAAGAAATTCATGTTTCATCAGATGATTATATCGATTTAATTTCTTTCAACTTATCTCAAAAAAGGTGCAATTTAGGAAAAAAGAAAACGAATGATTTTATCTGCAAAAAAAACTAATGATTCTAGGAAGTACAAAATACGGACCTTTAGTTCAACTGATATTTGTTTTTCATGCAATTTATCCAGACTGTACAGTAGTAGTGAGAAATCCACTAGAAATGGACTAAATCTATTGATACCAAAATATGCATGACTGTTATCAAAAACCTTCTACAAGAGATCATTTCAATAAATGTTGTCGTTTGAATATTACAGGTAAAATTATTATTAATTAATATTGTTAATTATTATTAATTTTATCTTTTGAACGGGGCCAAATTTGGAAAAATGTTATAGGAAGAAAATGTTTGACGTCAAGAATTTATGGTTAAAATTAACGCAGTGGTCAAAGACTCACCCTGTATATTTTAAGGGTGTTGTACTATTTTTTTCTGATTTTAATAATTAGATAATAATATTGAGTATTAAGGTTGTCGATATCAGTTCTTTTGTGTATGGATTTTGAGTTCTCTTCTATCGAGATCATTTCATGTAGTAATCGTTTTTTTTACAACTTTTTGAGTACCTAACATTTTACACGAATCAAAATCGAATGTTGTAATGTTATTTCTACCCTAGACCTATTACCTGTCAAAAATAAGCAAATATTAAGAACATAGGTCTAAAATCATTATATATATTCTCGTATATGGATTCTTTGATTCATTCACATTCATTATGGTTTGTTTTAGTATCATACAACTCCAGAATCCGAGAAAAGACTTAAGAACAAGCCCATAAAAGCTCCTGTCCTTAGGTCAGTGCTTTCCCACATTTTTCATTAGGTGTTAGGAATTTATTCCACAATTTTTTTCAATGAATTTTCGTCGTGTTTTCGATCCACCCCGACGTATCTTCTGCGATGAAAATTGAAGGTCTTGCCGTAAAAAAACAAAGTATTTTTCATAAGAACATCCCGATAGTATCCTACGGGATAACATGCGGCGAAGATAAATCTGAAAAACGACATCGCCGCTAGGAATTGCGAGCTTCGAATTCTGGAGAACCCGAGTCGGGAACGAAATGTCAATAGATATTTCCTCTCACATAAACACATCGATGTTCCATCTCAATATTCGGGATTCCTATTTGTTTTCGGACCGGCATCTTCCAGCCTGTTTATTTAGCTGTTATGGTTAGCGACGAACAACATGTTGAAACTGACACGGTTGGAATTGGAG
This sequence comes from Micraspis discolor, assembly GCA_030674115.1. Taxonomy (NCBI): domain Eukaryota; kingdom Metazoa; phylum Arthropoda; class Insecta; order Coleoptera; family Coccinellidae; genus Micraspis; species Micraspis discolor. The sequence continues at coordinate 5,185,375 of JARTUT010000872.1, forward strand.
AGTTTTCCGAACTTATCGGACAATTCCCTGATATGACACAGTGTATATATTCTATTCGTGTTCGTGACAGAAATCATGTCTTTGTAGAGAGCAGATCTCTTTGTATCTGCACGGTTTTTTAAGATCTTTTTCAGGTTATCTAGAATATATTTCATCGGGAAAATATTTGGTCTCTATAGGGATTCTTTAGATCGAATTGTTTGATTTTGTTGTTTCAGGAAAGAAGGTGATATCTTGATACAAAAAAGAAATTATTATTTTGTTTGTAAAGAACAGATAGCTCTGATTTCCTGATTCATCCCTCCGGGAGCTTTTACAACAAAGATCAGTTTTCTAAGAAATTTGATCACTCAAATTCCAAGTAGGTTATAACAAGAATCATTAGGTTTACCTTGAATACCTCCTTTTATAATTCTTCAACCCCATTTATCTCAATTTTCTGTTGGAGACGTGTTTGGTACAGGTTTTTTGTTGATGCGTTGGTGAGAGATTCGATGTTGAATTTAGTTTTTATTAGGGAATAATATCCCACACTCTTTCTACCGTGCCTGCGTGTGCTGTTTCGTTTAGGCGGTGCAGGGCGCTTGTGCGAATGTTTGTGTATGTTAATGTAATATAAATTAGGTTTGTTCGCGTGGCAGTTCGGAACTGTAATTTTTGGTAATTTGTTGTTCCCACCCGTTCGTCTGGGACGGAACAGGAGTTCCTTGTCGTTCGTGTGGTCGGAACACTTGATTTCGGAACTGTTCGTTACTGTTCTTACGGTTCCTGATCTAGAGATGGTACAAGGTACAACAGAAGAAGCGGTAAATTCAAATCATCGGTGATTCAAATTTTCAGTAGTTCTAATTGGCAATTAAGTTGTACATTTGGTGACTAGGATATTCGCATAGCTGTTTTTGAGTATATCTGATGTTGTGGGAGTATAAATTTTTAATCAATTCGTTATAATAGCTTCTCAAAATTTTTGTTATCTCAAAGAAGAGGAAGGATCATTTGCAATAGATGAATAAAACAATTGCATAATTGTTGATCAAAGTATGTAAGATAATTATTTTATATTATTTATATATACGATATTTCGTATTTATATACTATATATTTATTTTTGTTATTTCGTGATTGTAGTATCTTTATTTTTAAACCACTCAAAATGTATTGAAAATTTAGGAAGGAAACGGAGGAATGACCTCTTTCAAGAACACAACGACTTGTTAAAACAATTCTTATCTAAAAAATAATTACAAAGCTATGAAAATTGTTAGAAAATATTTTTATTTATTTCCCAAATGCCACCAGTTCCATATACAATTACCTAATTCTATTATATAAAATTTTCTGTACACAGTTTCCACCAAAATTACAATGAAATAACAGAAAAATGCACAGTTTATCCAGATATGAACTAACAAAAATAATTTCTCCACTGATGACCACTACTACATGTATTGAAATTTCAAATTATAATTAAATTAAATCATTTCTTTAAATATTTCATTACATATAAATTATATTTACAGTTATTTATATGGATATGTTTATGTTTATTTATTTATGACAAAAAAAATTGTTCAATTTTAATATTTGTGATTTCTAAAGTATTTCCACCGTATTAATTACACAATAACTTATTCAATATCTTTTTAACACTATCCATGATATGATCCATGATCATTGAACTCTATATGAATACCTATATGGTATTTAGAGTTCAATGTCCATGATGTACAACATAACCTTACTTTCACTTATCTATGCACTTAACGAAATCGTTTTGAAATTATCTGTTCCCACCTGTTCTCACCCGTTCGTGTCCAAATCAGCCACAGGCAAGTTGCATTTAAAACTATACTAAATCAACGTATTATCAATTGAATCATGCATATGGCAACATGATCAGGAAACGAGGTTTTCTCCATAGCACCATAAAATCGGACGGGCAAGCACTTGTCCTTTGAAATATCTTGTATACTAAAATGCGAATCCTAAACGGAAAAAATCATGGATTAATGAGGGACAACCATTAACATCGATTGCAAAACCATATCTATTCGGCAAGAAGACAATGCTGTGTCTTTGGTGGGACCAGAAAGGTGTGGTGTACCACGAGCTCCTAAAACCTGGTGAAACCGTTAATACTGATCGCTACCGACAACAAATGATCAATTTGAACCATGCATTGATCGATAAACGACCAGAATGGGGCAGAAGACACGGCAAGGTAATTTTGCTCCATGACAATACACCTGCACATAAAGCAAAACCGGTTCAGGATAGAATAAAAACAATTGGCGGGAAACTGCTACCCCACCCGCCGTATTCACCAGACTTGGCTTCTTCCGACTACCGTTTGTTTTCATCGATGGGACACACATTGGCTGAAAATTTGGTGTCTGGTTGGTTTGCTTCAAAAGACGAACAATTATATTGACGTGGTATCCACAAATTGCCAGAAAGGTGGTCAAAATGTGTAGGAAACAATGACCAATACTTTGAATGAAATGTTTCTCACTTTCCCATCAATAATTAGTGTTTTACTTTCACAAAAAAAAACTCTACTTTTATACCGGTATACTCAGGTATATATAACATATCTTTCAAGCATAACCTAAAGGAGGAAACTGTAATTGTGGACCTTCCTTGGGGGTAGTCATATCTTTCAATACATATGAAACAAAGTGACTCTCAGAAACTGTTTTAAACTGTTTATTTGACAAGCTCCCTGTATAAAATGTAAAGTTGATTCGACCTACCCCCAGAATTAAATCGAATATTCCATTGTACCCTCCCCACATTTGGGGTTCATTTCATTATTCTCCTATCAGGCCCTGAATCAAATTTGTTGTATCTTTAGCAGCTGTCCCATTTCACTTTTTCCACTCGTCATTTAGGAAATTGCAAAAAGGTCCGGAGAGAGAAGGGGGATGTTTGAAGACGAGTTTACTGTTAATGTCGTAGGCATCTGTCGACGGGTGGGCGGGGGTTTTTTATTAGCAAGAGCTATCAAAATAACGTTACTTTATTGTCTGGAGCAGCGTTCCTAAGTTTCCCAGTTATGTTAGGATATTCTGTCGAGGAAGAAGAATTAAAAAGATTCTTCTTCGCCGGAACACGTTCCATTTCTTTAATTGAAATGGATTTGGAGTGAGTATAGAATTATTTTGGATGGTGAACGTATAGTTTTTCCTCATTTCCTTGGAATGATGAAAATAACGAAAAGTTCTTCTTGGCACCTCCATTGTGTTTATTGTGGAATATCGGTGGGTGAGATATGATGCTTTTTTTTCCTACTTTCATATAAATTTTTTATACAAGGCGATTCAGTAGGCAAGTAGCAATATGATAATGAAATATATATTCCTATCATACCAATGTTAGAAAAACTGGTATTCTATTCACTGATTTTCAACAATAAGATCTGTCAGTTTGAAATATATCTTGTTATTTCAGTTTGATATATCAGTAACATTATTTTTCGATTCTCATGCCTGAAAGTGAACTCTGAAAACCCTAAAAAAATTAGTGAAAGCTATATTTCTCTCTTGTGGGATTCTCAACTCATCAGTACCCTACTTTTATTGATTCAATTAGAATCTGGTTACCTGTGATAGTAATCTGACGTTTTACTTAGTTGATTGTTAAACGTCATTTTGAAATCAATAAAAGTAAACCAGTTTTCAACCTTGTATTCATATAATTTTTGCCAAAAAGATCAACGACGTCTCAGAATCAGACGAAGAAGTATTTACTTGTACTCCACCTGAGCTGCACGAACAACTGGGAATATTTCTGACAGTTTGTTATCAACAGAATCAAAAGAACGCTACACAAAATGCTAAGATTTGTTTATTTATTGGAGAGAAACGAAGAAAGCCAGAAATGTCACCTAAAATGTATCAGGTTTATTCTTGAAATTATATCTCCTTTGATAAATCATTCAACGTTTATTATCACAAAATATACATAAGATTTTTTAAAAATCATTAGAAACCAAGAAATCTTTGAAAACATCATAGTCAGCTGAGATGCTACTAGTTTTTTCACCGATGTCGCAACGCACTTCAATCGTAAGAAAAAAAGCTTGAAGATTATCAAACACTAAGTGAAAGAACTACATTTAGCGTGAATCCAATAATGGACATGCTCTTCATTTGCATCGACACAACATACTTCCAATTGGAAGACATTTTTATCAACAAAAATTTGGAATAGCAATGGGCTCACCACTGTCTGATCCCATTTATCAGATATATCGGTATGAAATGAGCGTTTTTTAGTGAAAATAAAACACTAATTACTAATGGGAAAGTAAAAAACATTTAATCTTGTTATTTCATTACCAAACAAAAGGTAGTCGGAAGGAGTTAAGTCTGGTGAATACGGCGTGTGGGGTAGCTGCTCCCAGCCAAATGTTTTGATTGTATCCTGAGCCGGTTTTGCTTTTTGTGCAGGTGCATTGTCATAGGGCAAAATTACCGTGCCGTGCCTTCTGGCCCAATTCGGTCGTTTCTCGATCAATGCATTGTTCAAATTAATCATTTGTTGTAGGTAGCGATCAGTATTAACGATTTCACCAAGTTTTAGGAGCTCGTGGTACACCACAACTTTCTGGTCCCACCAAACACACAGCATTGTCTTCTTGCCGAATCGATCTTGCAGCCGATGTTAATGGTTGTCCCGGATTAACCCATGATTTTTCATTCAATTCATTTGACATCCATTTTTCACAGTTTTGGATTTTTCCCATAGCTTTTGAAGAGTCAGAAGTTGTTTGTTTTGCAACATTTAACATTTCTGCCATTTACTTTTGATTCAAAGTGTTATCTTCATCCAATATCGTTTGCTATTCGGCATCTTCATTTTTTTGTTGGTCTTCCACATTCTTCATCTCAAATCAAAATCATTATTTCTGAACAGGTGAAACCGTCTTTTGCATGTTGTTTCTAATAGAGCATGATCACCATATGCCTCGACAAGCATTCAATGCGAGTCTGCAGCACTTTTCTTCAAATTAAAACAAAAAATTAATGCTTTCCGCAAATCATTACTTTCTGATACAAAATTCGACATTTTTAACACGATAAAAAAATAAGATGTTGTCTGTTCAATGACTTGACGTATACTAAATATGTTTCACAGATGTCACAGCAAAGAAAAAAAAATTACATTATATTACATTCTAGTTCTCCTAGATTCAATGGGTGGCTTTGGCCGAATACAAGAACTGATTTCTTTTCTTGGAAATTGACCATCAATTCCATTTGATTTTTTATGGTTTTCTTATTTCTTATCATTATAATCAAACAAAAAAAAAACATAACTAGATTCCTTGTTCTAATATATGCAAAAAACCCAACTACCGAATATCTTTGAACGTCATTTTATTCTTCTTTTCACATAACTATCATAGAATTCTCTATTATCTCTAGAAAATTTTCCAATTTTCGCTAATACTGTCAGCTTTTTTTCAAAGCTTATTTTTTGCCTTAAAAACGACAGAAAATGTCTGTCGAACCGTTGATAACAAGAACAATTAAAGATTATGGTTTTGCCTCAATAATAATTTTACACGTGTTCTATCTTCTAACATGATTGATAATCGAAAAGGTCTAGCTGCAGGAATAATTCGAAATCAAGTAATTAACATAACATAATAAAATCAAAATGGAAAACACAAAACTCCAAACACTCAGCCCATCATGCTGATTACTCAATTCAGAAAATTAACAACCTCAATCCGTCCTAAGTCTGTAACCTAAGCATGGACGTTCTTCATAAAGGTATTATTCACAACTGCACACGTATATAAAAAAATTCTTTTGGTGTTGAAATATGCCGTTTCCTCAACTTTGTCCTCAGTTTTCGCGAACTCCTGTGATCCTGTACTATGTTTCACTCGGTGAGTAATTGAAAAGAGTCTTGTTTAAAAGTCCCTAACAGTATTGTGAAAATCCGTCTTTGAGTTTTACCTCTTTGAAGTAGTTATTAATTAAGGTATACATCTTTGAATTATGATTTATCTTACTATCCGGTTCTGAATATAATTTGATGATGTCATGCAAGATAACACAAAATTTTTAAAGCACTGACGTAAGGGAAAGGAGATCTTGTAATGTAATGCATTGCTTACTTGGTGGTGTAACTTTCCCAAGTTTACTGATGTCTCTCAACGCTTCCAGTATGTATTTTTATATATTTTCATGCGATTTGTTGGGGTTCTCAAAATACTTCCACCTTCCCCCACTTCCCCCATCAACTCAAACAAAAGAAGAGAGAAACACAAGAACGAAATAGGAGATCCTTCGGAAATCACAAGAGAATAACCAACATTGAATATCCATTGTACACCATCCGGATATCCCATCATTCTTAACCAGGAGGAAGCGTAGCCTTCATTCAGACATTCATTAGCACATTTCGACGGGCTAATTTAAACACTTCTCTCAATAGTCGATAATAACTAACAAGGAAACCCAATGAATCCAGTCGACTCAGAATTAAATCAGGCAGAGACAAGATGTCACAAGGTTAGAAGGCGCCACATTCGATCTCTCGCCCTTCTGCACCCCTCGCATCTCCCCGAAAAGAGCTACCGTACGTTCTGTTCTAATTTCATAAAATCTGCATATTTCGACGTGCATTCGCAAATTTCATTTGAATAATCGACTGCCAAATCGAATAAGAAGTGGGGAAGCAGCCATCGCAACAGCTGGCGCACGGATGATGGTAGTGACTTGACGATGTTATCTTTCTTGGTTTGAGTTCTTTACTCAGCGCGATACACCACCAGAAAGACAGAATTTTTAAGTGAGCCAACTCCAGAACTATACTTGAGCACAGTTGGATTGAATTTATGAATTTTATGTTGATATAGTCTGATCCACAAGGGTGAGGGTATTATGTTCAAATCTTATTTATTTATGTTTTATCTGAATCCATGAGATTTTACTCATTTTCCTGACATCACGCATATTGAATTTTATAAAAAAAATGATGAAGGCCATTAGGGTTTTCACCAATGTATTAGGCTAGACATCCTCCTCAAAGATCGACTATATTGTAACAAATAAAGAATTAAAAGATTGTATAGCTGACGTATTTTCAGTTCAATATGGTGATCTTTTTTACTAGATTTTTTCCTTGACAATATCACAGTGAGACATGAAAATTGTCCTCAACGTAAATTGTGCAGAAATATGTCACCTCGGAATCTGTTAAATTTGGCTGAAGATATTTCTAACTATTCCTTTGCTGATTTATATGAAAATGCAGATGTAAATATCATTTTTCAGTTATTTGTTGACACTATGAGGAGCCTGATTGAGTATCACTATCCATTAGTTTATAATAAAGTAAGAGCTAACATAGCAAAAAATTGGATAACACCCAGAATAAGAGAAGCTAGTATCGAATTGAAACATCTAATTTGAAAACTAATCTCTCCCAAAAATTGTACAAAGAAGCAAAGAATGCTTTTAACCGCATGATAAAGATGACCAAGTTGAGCTTTTTTGATCACATGATGAGAATATCTGATAATAGAAATAAAATTATTTGGAGAATAGTGAATATGGAAACTGCAGGGAAATATATAAATGGTAATGGTAAATTTAAATTGAATATTGATGGTAAAGTGATTTCGGTAGATGTAGCCAATTCCTTTGCGAAATATTTTTCTGAGATTGCTAAATTGAGCCTAGAACGAAATTACGGTAATGCACTAAGTCATATTTGTACAACCTCTTCCATTCACAATGATACTTTCTACTTCTACCCTGTAGATAGAATTGAAGTTATTGGTGCAATAAATCAATTAAACAATAAAAAATCTACTGGTCATGATTTGGTTTCTGTAAGAATATTAAATCTAATAGCGGATGATATTTCTGAACATTTCGCTTATCTCATTAATGAATCAGTTTCTTGTGGCGTCTTTCCTAGTTGTTTCAAGCTAGCAACTCTTATTCCAATACACAAAAAGGATGAGGTAAATAATATGGCCAACTATCGCCCAATCTCAATATTGAGTGTATTTTCAAAAGTTATAGAAAGAATAATTCTAAACCGCATGATGTAATTCTTGGTTAAATTCGATATTATTGCCGGCTGTCAACATGGCTTCAGATCCGGACGCTCAACTATGACTGCTATCGTGGATTTTCTTCATTTCGTTCAGTCTTCTTTGGACGAAGGTTCTACTGTTGCTGGTCTCTTTTTTGACATGCCACGAGCCTTTGATACCATTGATCCCAGTTTCCTTGAAAGTAAACTCTATAGTCTTGGATTTCGTGATACTTTCTTGGAATGGATTGTAAGTTTCGTGACCCATCGTAAATTAACTGTGAGGGTGGGAGATCAATGCTCTTCTGAATTTAATGTTAAACTGGGTGTCCCACAAGGTTCGGTACTAGGACCATTATTATTTATACTATTTATAAATGATTTATCAGACCATATAGATATGGCCAAAATTGTAATATTTGTGGATGATACCTCATTTGTTGTGAGGGCAAAGAGTGTAGGCGAGCTCATTGATCTGTGTGAACTGTTATTGAAAAACTTCACATCATGGTGTCAGGCGAATGGACTTATACTAAATGTGGGTAAAACTGAAGTGATAAAATTCGAACTGAGAGAGTCCTCTCCGTTAATTCTGTATTCTGGAAAGGAGGTTTTCCGTGCCAAATATTCCACAAAGTTTTTAGGTGTAATAGTCGATAGCAATTTGAGATGGTGCGAACATGTTAACTTTCTTAGTAAAAAACTCTCCTCTTCCTTTTATGCTATAAGTAGGCTGAGGAGCTCACTTCCACTCGAAGCATTGTTGAATGCCTACTGTGGCCTAGCTTATTCTCATCTGTCATATTATAATATCGAGGTCTGGGGTAACTCAATTGATTCAATTAGATTACTTATTGCACAGAAACGTACTTTACGTATGATCTTCGGGCTCAGCTTGCGAACATCCTGTAAACCTATCTTTCGTAAACATAAAATTTTGACTGTTCCAGGTATCTTTATATATAAATGTCTTGTCTACACTGAGGAAAATGAAAATCTCTATGTTAAGCTCTCTAGCTTTCATCATTATAATACCAGAAATGTAAGCTTGTTGTCCATACCTAAGCATAACACCAGCAAATTTGAATCATCTACAACCTACATATGTATTAAGCTATTCAATAAACTACCAGAAAATATAAAAATTCTGGACAAAAATTGTTTTCGTGCAGCAGTGAAAGCATTGTTGTACGAGAAATGTTACTACAGTGTTGATAAAGAATTTTAGGATTTTTTTTCTTCTCTTTTTGCTTCATGAATACTTTGTTTAGTGCATTTTCTTGACCTGTCCTATACATTGTTAAATGTCTTACCGGATTGATAAAGAATAGACCCCTTCTGAGCAAATAGTAGGTTTCTCGATTCCCCTATAATTGTGAATTTCTCCAATTTGCATTCAAATTATTGTATAAAATTGTATATTTTGAATTGGAACTGTCTTATCGGATATATTAGCAAAACGTAAAAGAAAAACTAGTTGATTCTGCTATTTTATGTCGAAGACCACAGATGGAAAACATTCAGGTGAAAGTCAAGACAACGCTGCTTCATTCCCTGCTTGACACTTTGAAGGTCACATGATCTAAAAGACATACGTTGCCACCTCTATATCGAAAATAAATACGCAAATTGAAGAAAATTTGCGAGAGTCAGTATTGGGTTTTACATTTTTTTTATTGTTTATTACTTTTCATCGCACTAAAAATGGTTCGTAAGTGTGAAAGTTGTAGTAAAAACAGGAATTTTAAGCCGAATTTATCGTTCCATTGATAAGAGTATTGTTAGAATTTAGCTATTTACATGTTCAGTAGCGTAGAAAGTTTTAATAGGGAAGTTTTCAATGAGATTATCATAAGATGAAATGAGGTTTTCTTGAATTAAGCTTCCCAGCTGTCGATGAAAAAAAAGAATTTGGGCTTCGCTGTTGGGATGGTCAAGTATTTGCCAAAGAAAGCAATTTTCATTTGTTCAGACCATTTTGACCCTGAAGATATTTTGAGCCGAGTAAATGGAAAAAGATTTTATGCGGTGTTGCCGGGTGAGGTTTCACAAAGAGACTTTCAATGAGGGAGTCGAAACAAATCGACATTTCACAAAGGAATGCTTTGTCTATCTTATATAGTCTAAGGTGTGTCTAATCTTCAATACTCGTATACTCTACGAAGTTCTTTTTGAAAATGTTGTATTCAAGATGCTCACGACAATTTTCAATACGTTTTTCACATTTTCAAAAATGATAGTCGGTGGAAATGAAGTCTCCATTTCATCTCAGCATCCTCAGCAACCGAACTCAACTGGTGCGTAACGAATATAAAAACCGCTGACTCCCTCAACAGTTTTCGTTTCAGATGGAAAAGAGAATTCGTGCGGCAATACATGCTGTCGGTGAAATGTTTCGCGTTTGCAATTTTTCCCTTCCTCAGAAAACGCATGTCGCTATTTATTGAATCAATTCCGTATAGGTGATTCTCTGCACACGGTGCACGTAACATAAATGTTCAGGGTTTTTCTGCACAGGTACGAGGGAGGCCCAGAACATAAATAGCGTCTTAAAATTAACGCAAGATTTGAATTTGCCGCCATTTATGCAGAACAGTTTTGACAGCCCTAAAAACAAAATAAAGCTATAGTTGACAGTATAGAATAAGTAAAAATGGAGCGTTACGCAATAGAAAACGTGTCTTCATTGTTGAACAATATTACAAATATAATGATTGCTTGGCGGCCGCAGTTTGAAAATTTCATACAAAATATGGTCTGAATAGAGTTTAAACTTCACCAACTGTGAAGAGATTAACTGCTTACAAAATTTAATTAACAAAACAACTGAAGCCCAATGACTATGCAGAGCGAACATAGTTTGTTCAATGTATTATTGAGCAACAACAAATATATGATTTTTCGAGCAAAATCATTCTAAGCGACGGAGCACATTTTCATCTTGATGGCTTTGTTAGTCGCCAAAATTGCTGCTTTTGGAGTTCTGAAAATCCACTTCTGATTGTAGAAAAACGAATACATCCACAACGTGTCACTGTTTGGTATGCATTTTGGGCTGGGGGCATAATTAGACCATACTTTTTCGAAAATGAGGCTGTTCAAGCAGTAACTGTTACTTGTGTTTGATATCGCGACATGATAAGGCAGTTCTTTTATCTGAAATTGGATGATATTGATGCGGCCAATATGTGGTTTCAAGACGGTTTCACATACCATACAGCCCATGAAACACTACAATTACTGCATGAGACATTTCTAGATCGTGTACACTCTCGTTTCGCTGATCAGAATTGGCCCCCTAGATCATGTGATTTAACACCAATCACAGGTTTCTTTTTATGGAGTTATTTGAAATCTAAAGTCTGCGTCAATAAACCCACAACTACGCGTGCACTGAAGGAAGAGATTCAACGTTGCATCAACGAAATTCAGCCACATTTTTATGCAGAACGGTCATGGAAAATTTCGACAAACGAATGCGTATTGTATGCAAAGCCGAGGAGGCCATTTGCCCCATGTGTTATTCCCTAAATAACCTCATCTTATGTACTTTATGAATCAATGAAGAAAATTACAGTCAAAAGACTAAAAGGGTGTTTTCTATTCTATTCAAATCTTGCTTTCATATTGAGACACCCTTTAGTTGGATGGCAAAACATATTTCATCTCTTGATAAGATTGTGGTCATTCGAAATCGATTTCAACAAACACGTTAATTCAGTTCTTCTATATCTGATCTGCCCAAAGCCAATTCACCGCAGAATGACACAATTCTTTGCAACTGAAACACCTCAATCCCAGATGTTTCTGAGGGAATTATGTAGCACTATATTATTTCCGTAGTTGAAAACTGGCATGCTTTTGACATTGTGATGGTAATTAATATAATGCCCCAACTCAACGTGTATCATCTTTCAGTATTTTATAATCATATATATAGTGATGGGACAATACTGAACGAAAACTAGTGAAACCTTGTTTTCGAAAACAGGAAAGTGAGTAAACCCACTCATACTGTATAGAGAGGAACAGACAAAATGTATAAACTTTTATGATCCCCATAGTTCTTTCCTGGAGCGTTTCCTAGATTCCTTAACGTTTCCATTCTTTACATTTCGGAGGCAGTATATGCAGATCCGATGTGGAATTCAAATGAATGCAGTCGTAGAAACCTGAAGTTATGTATCGGGATTCTCGGTACTGACATTGCAACCGATTTCAGCGTTCGGGAAATAGCCCGCAATTTTCCAATCGACTTGGTTTAGGATGCCTTCCTGACCCCGAACCCAAATCTATCAGATGAACCGAGCTGACTCGGAACAAAGTCAGGTTTTATTCTATAACCGTCAAGAGACAATGGGGGACTAAGAAGTAACGATTAGTAAAGCAGATATCAAGGTAATTGACGTAATTATCCATGAAAATGGTCCGAATCACCTCTGCTTATCGATTAACAATAGAAAAATGCATTTACTTGTTGGACATGGTTGCACTTATTCGGAATCGATTTCTACAGTATTTCAGTTCTTGAACATCTGACACGCCTCACGCCAATTCACGGCAGTATATCAGAATTATTTGTACTGAAGACGCCTTACTTCCCTATGCTTTGCTTTTATGGAAATTATCTAAATCTGCAATTATCACTACTGATTGGAAACAACTGGAGCCAATTTTCACAAATATTAGATAGCAATGTACGAAACCACATTCAGGCCCAATAGATATAAAACGACAAAATGTATGAACTTTTATGACCTTCATAGTTCTTATATATATATGTGTATGGTTCAGAACGTCTTTCGACGTTGTCCGACGCGTTATCTCCATCTTTGTCTATTTTCCCAATCAAAATCTTGCAGGTCTCTAGTACTCCTGGCCTTAACTACACCCTGCTTCCAATTAGTTATCGGCCTTCCTCTTTTCCTGCGTTCTGCTGGCTGCCAGTTCATTATCTGCTTCGGGAGTCTTGTTTCTGACATCCGTTTTATATGACCATACCAGGTTAACTGCCTTCCTCTCAATATCATCCACTATGGTTCCCTCAATACCTATCATATCCGTAGCAATATCATTCCTAATCCTTCCCCTCCTTGAAATTATCAGTGACCTCCGCATGGCATCCATTTCAACTGCTTCTAATCTCCTCTTGTTCTTCTCGGTAACCCCCAATTCTCAGAACCATATAACAGACTGGACTTAACCACTCTCTCATATACATATTGAATTTTTCTTTTTTTGTGATATTTTTGTTCGATAGTATGCCATTGAGACAGGATATTGCTTTTTTTGGCCGTTGTTTTTCTTCTCTATTTCCTTGTTGTCCGTTCTAGTTGAGTCTAAAATCACTCCGAGATAGTTATAGTCCAGGCAGTGGGTTATTATCTTATCATCGTCACCATCCAATATTAGATCACCCGACTCTCCACCAACATTGAGATATTTGATATTTGGTTTTTTCTTAGATGACATTTAAACCCCACTTTGCGTATTCTTCGATCAGCTTGGACATCATGAATTCCATATCATCTTTATCACCGAATACAACCGCTTGGTCATCGGCAAACTGCAAAGTATAGAGGGTCATGTTATCGAGTTCTATTCCTATGCTATGAACATGCTATGGGAACAAACAACACCCCTGTCTCAGACCCTTAGTAACATAGTTCTTCTTGGAGCATTTCCAGGATTTCTTAACGTCCCCATTCTTCACATTTCGGAGGCAGTATATGCAGATCGGGTGTGGAATTCTAATGAATGCAGTCGTAGAAACCCAAAGTTATGTATCGGGATTCTCGGTACTGACATTGCAACCGATTCCAACAATCGGGAAATAGCCCGCAATTTTCCAATTGACTTGGTTCACGATGCCTTCCTGACCCCGAACCCAAATCTATCAGATGAACCGAGCTGACTCGGAACAGAGTCTGGTTTTATTGTATAACCGTCAAGAGACAATGGGGGACTTAGAAGTAACGATTAGTGAAGCAGATATCAAGGCAATTGACGTAATTACCCATGAAAATGGTCCGAATCACCGCGGCTCATCGATTGACGATGGAAAAACGCATTTCCTCTTTGGATACGGTTGCACTCATTGTTCGATATCGATTTGAACGGATAGGAAAAGAATCTAATAATGGGTTTTTATACGTAACGTGTTTTTCCATGATATCTATTCAATTTCCTTAGCGATGGATTCATAAAAGCTAACTAGACACGGTTATACACTGGTTAAAAAATGGTGTGGATAATCTGTGTTGATGTAATGGAAGCTCATCCCTTTTTCTGTCTGCTCAATAAAAGAAGTAAGGGTAGCATTGTTCTGTTGAAACCACATGTTGGCAAAATAGTCTTGATATGATTTGATCAATATAAAATTTTTTCCAATGTTGCCAATCTCTTGTTTGATCAATATAAAATTAAAAAGCTATAGTGTACCATTTCGACTCAAAATTCAACAAATGTATTAACCCAATTTGAAACACTAAATCGCTTTTAAAAAAAAAAAACCGCTATGTCAAGCGAAAGACTTGTCATTATTTTGGTCTTTAGAGCCGTCATTGCTTATGGCGTAAGATGCAATGAAAAAGTGTTGGGTACCTCTTACAAGAGGCGGCCCATTTGTCCCGCACACGACGAGGAAATATAAGAGTGGCTTATTTTTATACAATGTACCACCTCACTTCAAATGTCCCACTTCGCCTCGATGAGTACCAGGAAGCGATGGGGCCTCGCGACAAATACAAAGAGCGAGAGGGGAGATCCTGGTCCTGGTCACTGGTACAAAAACGACAGAGACAGAGGTAAATGAGGGCTGAGGGTATGTACTGATTCATAGTAAACAGTACGCAGATGCCGTAAATTATGGAATTATGGAGGGTTTAATGGTGCAGTGGCGTCTTTGTCACTTTGGCACCTCTTACCAAATATGATGGGATTTTATAGGAGTTTCTTTGAACAGAAAAACAATTTTATTCTTGATGATTGTATGAAAATATTGATTCTTCAGAGAAGGAATAAAACGCTAAGCTCTCGATTACTACCTGCTATTTTGGTATCAGTATCTCATGACATTATAGTGTTAATTTTCCCGATTTAAAAATATTAATTATTACTAGGAATTCTGTTCGTCATAGATAAAGAAGAATTAGAAGACATGAAAAGTCGATTCGACGAAAAATTGAACGAGTTGTTCTTATTATCAAAGGGCGAAATATTCAGTTTCTTATAAACCAAATTAATACAACTTCTACATAGATGAACTTTTCGGAATAGTAATACTTAATGAAAAACCCTAATAAATGTTGAAATTGCGAATTGCGATGAGCCATAAATAAGCATAAATATCTTTTCGGCATAATGAAGTTTCACAAAAGAATTCAGCCGGAAATCACTGGTAATTGGATACATTTTTATAAAAACAGTTTGTTCTAAAATAAACAGGAAAACTGTGTTTGATGTGAGAGGAAATTAAAAATTTTTTAATTACATGAGAATATACAGGGTGAGTCTTTGACCACTGCGTTAATTTTAACCATAGATTCTTTACGTCAAAAGAAACACTTTCTTCCTATAACATTTTTCCAAATTTGGCCCCATTCAAAAGATATAGGTTGTAGAAATTTCATAAAAAAATTGCATTTTCACCTGTAATATTCAAACGACAGTATCAATTGAAATGATCTCCTGTAGATGGTTTTTGATAACAGTCATGCATATTTTGGCATCGTTAGATTCATTCCATTTCTTGTGGGTTTCTCACTACTACTCTACAGATTGGTTAAATTGCATGAAAAACAAATATCGTTGAACTAAAGGTCCGTATCTTGTACTTCCTGGAATCATTAGTCTTTTTTGAAATTAACCACTGAACAATTTTTGTCTTACATTCACTGCAAAATCTGAATTGCCATTTGCTGTATTCATTATTAATGATGTCTAGCACCTTGTTTAATATTTAATCCAGAGTAATATTCCATAAGAAATAGAGAAAAAGATTTCCTTCACTAACATAGGTACTTCGGTATATTCTCATGACAGTTGAAATAGGTAATGTATTTTCTGTCAGGACCAGTTGAATTGAAGACTTGTCTTTATGAAGAGCTGGTTCTTTATAGCTTCAGATTTTCAGGGTCCATCAAATTATATCTATTCTAACATAGGAATGCTTCAAATTAAGATCATATGAGTTTTAAAATCTTCGAATACAGTCTCCTTGATTTATTTTGTAGGTTTATAGTTTTTTCACATATTTCATACACCGATTCAACCTGGTACCTACACGAACTTAGGAGATAATAGAATTTGACTTAGTTTTAGTATTTCTGAATGTTTGTTATGATGCATGGTTAATTAAAATTCAATCAATATTGAAACTGGAAGCTATAGGTTCATAAACAAGAAAGATTAGAATAGAAATGTATTTTCTGACCATAATCATTTCATACTGAATTGAATAATTTCAAACTATCGAAATTATTATTATTATTTTATTATAATATTTTCCACATTTTTTAAATAACTGTTGACAGTTTCAAACAGAATCAAAACAACAAGGAACCACAGAACACTATTTTATTGGGAACAACCCACCACAGAGACGTTATTATAACATTTCAATGTGGTAATAATTCACTCTAGTTATTCTGAGAAAAATTATAACTGAAGATCGATAATGATTACAGATATTATCTTTCATTTAAAAAAACTTTGCAATTATTAATTTTTTTCTCTCCTGGGGTTCGGTAATAAATTAATATTCTATGGTAAGGTATTAAAATTTGACATAATCTATGAATAACCATTATTCAATATTTCTGTTTTTGTTTACATGATTAAAACAGATATTCTGATTATAAAAACCAAAAATTTGTTCAGTAATTAATTATAGTCTAAACAGAATAGATTCTTACTAACCAAAAAAACACGTAGTTGGTTGTTCAGAATCAAATGTAGGTGATCAAACCTAATTCCTTCAAGCAAATATAATTGCACACCTAAATCTGAGAATACTTGTAATCTATTCAAGTAATTTGTTATTGGGATTCAGTAGAGAAAATAATCATCAAGCAAAGTAACATCACTGTAAAATAATTATTCGTAGTGACATTATTCATTGTTGTTGAAGATTTCGAAAAAGATTGCCATATTTTTAACAGTCTCATAGACCTGTTCACTGGTCTCTGTCAAGGAGAAGAAACTTAAATAATATCAGTGTTTGGAAAATCATAGATGATATTTTCTGGCTTTGAGTGAAAAAAAGCAATGTGACAACCTCTTGCCTTGGAAGTTTTCATAGAAATGATGGTTTTCATGATTTGGAAATCTTAAGAAGAAAATTACAAATGTATGATGATAACATCCAATAATTCTGAGGTTTTTGGGAATTTCTCACTGGGAAGGGATGGTCTATAATCTTGAAGTAGAAAGAAATTATAGTAAACAGCAAAAATATGTTTATGGTGTTGAATTTTTTTTACCAGAAAATTAGTATTTTGTATCTTCCTTCTGGATATGGACCTAATCGGATGAAACATGAGTGAGTGAATCATTTCTTATAGGGAAAATAATGTTTTTAAACAATTCAGATTCAATAGTGGATGCTGTGGAAAGTATTTTTCATTCAAACTATACTGGACTACAGAGGGGTATTTGCCCAATGTGAAAACTTAAAATGCTTATAACTTTTCAACGCAGCTGAATATAGAAAAACCGTAATGGAAAAAGTGTTTCTTTTGATCTCAAGAACCTATGGTTAAAATTAACGCAGTGGTCAAAGACTCACCCTGTATAATCACAGTTAGTTTCGATTATTTTGAATTAGAAAACCCTCATATTCAGTAAAATCTTCCCCTCACTCTCTCACCGTCCTAAAGTTTCAAAATCCAACAATTAATTAGCATTCTAAATTTTGCCTCGTTTATTACTCCAATTCTGTCGACAGTGTACGTTACCTTACTTTTCCATCGACATATTTGAAGTGAGATAGACCATCAACGTTCCTAGTTCTTACCTACCTCGCCCTCGCTACGCTACACCGCCTCAAAAACCCGTCGTCTATATTAGTACAAATTTTGTCCCGACATCGTATCGCGTCATGAAGCTTCATTTGAAGTGGTACAATGGATCGCTTCTGTACAAAAATGAGGCACCTCTTACAAACTCAATTTTAAGACGGTTACTACCCAACACTACAATGAAATGACCTCTAGAAGGACCAAACGATGGCCAACAATGACCGATCTTTCGCTAGTATCAAAGTGATTCTTTTGCTTTAAGAATTCATGGCTTAAAAAGTCAACAACTCATAGTGTATAACAGGTAGTTGGATAACACCATATGTCCTATTTATTTTTTGTTTTGGACAATATGAAAACCATGTATTCTTTCGTAACCCTCGTTTTTGTATTGGATTGCATCGATAATCTGCCGAATGCCGAATACGGTCTATTCGCGGCAGCTTGATCGTAACCGTAAAAATAGTATGCCAGATTTAGCGCCTACTAATCGCCCTGGAACGCAGAAAAATTGCCACCCGAATAAATGTGAAAACTACCAGCGTTATCTCCTCTATTTTTACAGATAAAAGACGAGAATGCGGTCCTAGAAGTGCCTCGCGGAACAGGTTCCTCCTATCTCCGACCCATTTTTGTCGATTTCGCTTCTTTCCGATGAGTTCGTCATTTTGTGGCAAAAGATGGGATAAAAGATGCAACTGGATCGCAGATTCGCAGTTTCCTTCGATCGACAAAATCGGAGGAAACGTGGGATTTCATTTTCCTTTATTGGAAAGTGATTCAGGCTCCATGGTTCATAAATTTAGGAAATTTGTCGAGTGTTCTAATAAGAATTCAAATATTTTCATTTCGGGAAAGATTTTTTGGCAATTTCCAACATCTACCAACGTTGGTTAAAAGAAGATTTAGAACACATTTCAATATATCACCTGATCAGACTGAAGCACCTCGGCATAACGAAATTCGCATATTTATAATCTATCTTGAAGGGTATATCGTCTCTTTTTATTTTAAGCTATGTGTTGACTTTTAATATTTTTTACTTTCTTGTACTGTTACAATCAGGTACGACATTGAATTTGATCGAGCAAAGGCAGCTAGCTTTTAACATTGAACTTGTATAATGTCGCTTTGTTACTTTTTTCGTAGAGATGTTATACAAATTTATTTAGACCCTGTATTGAAGATTATATTCGTGACTCATTTATTTTGTGGAAATCCATCATAAATCTTGAAAGAAACAAGTATTTGTTTAATTTTCACTTTATTGATCTTACGACACGACCGGTTTCGGTTATCAAATCATAGCCAGGTACTGAATACAGACTGAAATATTTTTCAGAATTACAGATTTGTCACACCATCGATTCCAGCAAATTTACTTCAGGATCTGGATGATTTTAAAATGACGGTATCAATATGATGCTTTTCAGTGTTTATATGATGATAAACTACATGCTGCCTATCTAATTTTTGGTGTTCTTTGAATCTTCTCTAAAAGTTTCTGCCAGTTTGGCCAACATATGCAGCATTGCAATATTTACAACTGATCTCATAAATACCTGAAGTTTCGGCGGGGTTAAGTATGGAATTAGAACTTTATGATATATTTTCTTAGGTTGAGGCATTCTGAGAATATTGTTTTGAAATCAAACTTAGAGAATAGTGTATAACTTATTTCGGAGAACTATCAACATAATCCCAAAATTATTTTTCCAAATTTGATTTTAAAATAATAATTTCAGGACGTCCCAATTTAGGAAAAATGTTATACAACTCCAAACCCAAAGTGAAACCCGCCAAAACTTCAGGTATTTATAAGATCCATTGTAAAGATTGCAATGCTGAATATGTTAGCCAAACTGGCAGAAACTTTGAGACTAGATTGAAAGAACACCTGAAATCAGACAGTCAACAGTCTATAATGATATCAACACAGAAAAGCATTACATAGATACCGTCCTTCACTGATGCGAGAAAGGTCTGAAACTAAATTTTCTAGAATGGATGGAAGTGACAAATCTGTACAAGAACCACAATCTTTCATCACTTAATACCCAAACAGAGATAAGTCAATCACCACTTTTGGACATTCCATAGGTTTAAAAACAGAAAAAAAAATGTCAATCTGTACCTAGTACCTGATGATGGTTTGATAACCGAAATCAGTCGTGTCGTTGGATCAATAAAGTAAAAATTAAACAGAATACTTGTTTCTTTGAAGGTTCACCCTGTAGTACATTTTTTTATTTGCGCTTTGAACTTGATATATCCATTGATGTGCTTGCAGAATTTTTCTTTGTGTTGAAACACATTTCCAACGTTACTTATAGTGCAGTGCTAGGCAAATGGAAAATTATAGAAATACCTCAACACAGTAAAAGTTCCGACTAGTAAATTACCTGATATCGATTCCTCAAAGGGTGACGCATAAACGGTGTGGTCGCTATAAATAGGTAATACTTCTTGTGAGCCATTTCGATAAAGCCAAATGGAATCATGGTTAATTTACATATTTAAATTAGAGCAATTATTATCTCGCATGTATTTTCTTCAACACCAGTTCCATTTGTAATAACTAGGTCGACGCTACTGGTATAGGAAGGGAGAATGCTTGAGGGTTGAGTTTTTAAGTTTGGAAATTATAATAGTACATTGAAATGTTACATTTTTAGGACGTTATTTAGAGGATGCAATTTATTGTTTTATGTATAGGAGGGTTAAGCTAAAACCAAGTTTGTGGATTCACCTCCTTTTACTCACGACCGCCATCTTGAAAATAGGGGTCGAAATGGTTTTTATTATATACAGAGTGCTGCAAAAGTCAGTTTACACTGTCTGGTATTCACGCATGTGCGTATTCTCGGCAAGGGCGAAGTTGGCAGCTGAAACGTAGCGAAATGAGTTGTCCGCGTAGTGTTGTTGTGTACGTTTACAGTGCGTTCGTTGCCATGGCAGTGCGTGTAAAGTACCCAAAAGAAGAACGTGTTGGTTTGCTCAAGAATATTAAAAAAAAAAAAACAAGTATTTTTGTCTAATTTTCACTTTATTAATACTATTACACGACCGTTTTCGGTTGTTAAACCATCTTCTGGTGCTAGGTACAGACTGAAATATTTCGTGGGCTTAAATCTATGGGATGTTCAAAAGTGGTGAATGGTTTATTTCTATTTGGGTGTTGAGTGGGGACAAATTGGGTTTTTTGAACAGATTTGTTATTTCCATCGCTTCCAGCAAATTTAATTTCAGGCCTTTTTCGCATCTGTGAAGGATTTTAAAATTTACGATATCCATATTATGCTCTTCAATCACGATATGATCGTAAACTGCGGACTGTTTACCTGATTTCAGATGTTCTTTTAATCTGGTCTCAAAATTTTTACAACAGATTTTATAAACTTATAAAGTTTGGATTTTGAGTTATATAATATTTTACCTAGGTTTGGACGTCCTGAAAATGTTGTTTTGAAATCGAGTTTAGAAAAATAATTTTGGATTTGAATTGATAATTCTCCGAAATAAGTGATATGCATGAATTTATTAGTAGGTTTTTCTGTGATAGTGTAAAGCACATTAATGGTTTTCAGTTTCCTTTTGTGTTCAATTATTATTAGTTGCAATTTCTTTGATTTTATCAATTTCCGATTGTAAGGTAACGTTTGATAAAGGTTTGGTGAATGCTCTGTTAATCATAGATTTCAGAGCTGCCAGTTTATGATTATCAGGACTGAAGGAATCATATGGTATTATGGCTTCTGAATTTGTGCCTTTTCGGTAGCTGTTAAAGTCTAATGTGTTTCTATCTCTATGTATGGTCAAATCTAGAAAGTTAATCGCTTTGATGTATTCAATTTCTAATGTAAATTTTATTTTGGGGTGAATTGAATTGAGGAAGTCAAGAAACAATTTTATTTGTCTATTTGTTCCGTTGAATCCTATTATAATATCATCAACTTACCGGAACCAGAAAATGACTTGTTTTTTTGATAGGTCATTTGTTTTTATGCATACATTTTCAAGGTAATTCATGAATAGAACTGACAATAATGGGCTCAAAGGTGATCCCATAGGAAAACCTGAATTTTGAAAATATAATTTGGATTCGAATTTAAAGTAATTTTGGGATAGGCAAATTGAAAATAACTCCTGAATTTCTGAAATTAAGAGGGGGTTAACTTTTAACAATGAATCCAAACATTGTGATTAGAAATGTCTGAAAAAAGAGAATCAGATATAAAGCTTTTTCAGAATGCATGTTATAGGTATGACGAAACCTGTGTTTCAAGGGAAAGTCGTTTCATCGATAAGTCAAGCCATAGCAGGTGAAAAACCCCTTGTCGTTCGACAGAAAACACAGGAGTCGGGTTCAGTCTCCGGCAACGTGAATCCAGTAGCTGGAGAAAAATACAAAAGAGGCACGAACTCATTTATTCAAAGGAATGCATAACAGCTCATCTCTAAAACGTCGCGCTATGAATTGTTTTGTCAATTCCAGTGAAAAATTCCCGAAAGGCAGGCAAGCCTCATTACTCGTTAGTTTTTTCTACTCTTTTTTGGTCATTACGGTTATGAAGTATTCGCCAGTCCCAATCTGAGATATATTTGGGAAGCACTTCAGATCTCGGTTCTAATTCACGCTGAAATGACTCCTGAAATGCGACCCCGTCTAACATCCGTGAAGAATCTGCCACAAAGGGCGCTTTAAAATGCAAGCCAGTGACGTCGGCAGTCGATTGTGTATTCTACAATCGATCTCCAACAGATAAGATGGAGGTATTTATTTGGAAATATCCCTCTCAAATGAGAAAAATTACAGGTGAAACGAAAAGTACTTCGCGTATCATATTTAAACACATTTTTTGGAAAAATTAGTAATTTATTTTCTACGTGATACACTGATTTAAGCGACGCTCCAACTTTTCGATGCCATTTTGTACTAAAATTTGTCATTTGCTTCAAATAGGCCTCAGATTTGGTGAGCATTTCCTCATTTGACGAAAATTGCTTTCCTGCGAAGATTCTTCCAAGATCTGAGAACAGGAAATTGTCGTTCGAGGCTAGATCTGCATAATACGATAGCAATTCAAAGCTCAAATCAGGGATTTTTGCTATCGTATTCACCGACTTGTGACAAGGAGCATCATCTTGGTGAAGCAGCATTTTCTTTCTCTTTAAACGTTTCAGTGATGTTAAGTCATAATCGCTGTTGCTGGTCATTCCTTTTTCCAGATAGTCAATACAAATTATTCCCTGCGCATCCCAAAATAGAGACGCTACAACCTTGCCAGTCGGCTATTGCGTTTTCCCAAGCTTTGGAGGGGGTTTACCTTGTGCAGCCCACTCGGCTAACTGTCCATTGGACTTTAGAGTGAAATGATGAAGCCATGTTTGATCCATAGTCACTAATGGACGCAAAAATTCGGGCTTATTACGCTTGATCATCTTCAAACACTGCACCGAATCATCAGATCGTCTTTGTTTTTGGTGGAAAGTGAGCACCTGCTTTGCACAAAGCTTTATTATCAAACCCAAATATTCGTGAATGATTGATTAGATATAGACGTTAAGTTGATTTCTCTCGAGTATCTACTATTTATTCAATTTCAATATAAGGTCAATCAAAATCATTTTGTGGATTTTTTTTGTGTAATAGTTGGTAACAATTCTTTTGAATATCCACCAGTTTCCTTAAGAGTAGCTTCTGAGATATGCTAACCAATGCCTTCGTCAAGTCTATAAATATACCAATTGCTTTGCAATCCTTGTTCAGACATTCATGTATTTTGTTGGTGAACTGGTTTGAAGCATATTCCGCTGAAAGATTTTCTTTGAAGCCAAACTGTTGATCGCAGAAAGCCCTATTTTTGGTGAGGTATTTATTCAATCTGATACTTCTCGAAGATCACCGAAATAACAGAGATCGGTCTATAGTTTCCTGGATCAGTATTTTCGTCCCTCTTGAATACTGGGTAATTACTGTCTACCTCAGAGCATTTGGGAACTGGCTAGTTGTGGAACATGTATTTATCAAATGGGCCAATATCTTCATAATCACTGTTCCCGGGATTATGTTGTCTGTTCCACAGGATGACCTATTTTTCAAACATCTTATGACATCAGATACTCCGCGTGGTTGGTTACGGGATTCCGGTACATTGATTTCATTAAGTTGTGATCAGGTGGATGATGTATGTCTTCCCTTATTTCTGAAGCCATCCTTTCCCCTATCGTAGCGGAGTGAGAATTTTATATATTCTATTGGATCTGATGACATAGTTTTGTTGTCATTTAAAAAGTTGCAATCACGTGTTTCCCTATATTTTATGATCTTCCAGGCTTCCACCATATTAATACCGGCCATGTTTACCTGTAACCCCTTCACCCTTGAGGATGTTACGTTGTTGGTCGGAGTGTCCAATGAAGGGATTACCTCCACCGGAACGCCACTGAAACTGTATCGCCTCATCAGAGGGATCCAGGCTGACTGAAGAGCCCCGAACTGGGAAATGCAAGGACGTCTCTTTCCTTCGTGGCAAATTTTGGAGCGGATCAAAGAATAGTTCAACAAGTTACATAATAACCGTGTCTTCAAGTGAAGACTCATTTGGCGGACTAGTGTCTCCGAATGCCACGGAAGTGGCAGGGCATTATTAAAATAATCGGGATTGTGGTTTGGCGTGTCTAGACTCGACTCATTTTTTCGAATATCTGATAAGTTAACAGGAGAAAAAAGAAGATGCATTCAGTCTTTCCTGGATAGACCTGTTTTATCTCTTTTTCCTCGACAAATTCGGCAGTATGCTGAAACTGCATGGAAAATTTTGTGAAGAGCCCTCTTCAACTTTAGGGAGATCTTCTGCCCGCTGCAACGATGACCTGAAATGTTAACTCGAGAAAATGTCTTTACTACGTTGCAGAAATGCACTTGCGATCCGAAAAAGATGGTCTCCGATCGCAAGTTGGAAATCAAAGGGATTTGATGTACAAAAATGCAAAGAGAAAAGCACTGGCGTGAAGTTAGGACATTCTGTGTGCTTATTCCCATGTTTTTTCCTGGACTCTCTTTTTGTGTTATTGAAAATTGATTGATATCAATTAAATAACGAATAATATCGATGGACACAAGAAATTTAATTTGATTGAAGACTAGCAAACTTTCTGCGAATTAACAGATCCCTTTAATGCTATCAAACATGAATAATGTATTAATGGAAATCAAAGAAATTGTTTATTTTCTTACATTTAAAAAATATCAATTACAACACCTATAACTAAAGTTAAAAAGAATAAACAGTTCTCAGACAGTGAGAAGAAGTAGAAGAAATTGTCTAATTTCAAACATTTCTATAAAAGCAACTATATTGGCGAAACAGATAAAAAGATGAAATTAATTCAACCCCAGATGACATTAAGACTTACGCTCAGCCCATATGCCATGTGATAACTAATTTGGAAATAATTTGTTAGATAATTAGAAAAAATCCAATGAATGAAGATGTTGGATATTTATTGTGTTGTTTGAAATAAATTGCGACACTGCACAATATTATGATTTGTGATGAATTAAAAATATTATTTTATTTGAAAGAAATTAAACAGCTGTAAGAAAAAAAATAACTACTTCCTAAGACAAAGAATACAATAAATATGAGGATTCATTACTAGAACAAAGAAATTTAGAAATTCTTTTTAAATCTAGTAATTTTTGTTGGATTAAATAACCCAAACTAAAACCTTTCTGTTCCTTGAATGTCATTCGTATCGTATTTTTTTCCTCGAAAACATTTGATTTTATCGACAATGAACAAGAGTACCTCTTGTTTAGCTTAATGTTCAGAGTATTCAAATTAATTTTTTTTAACTATTCTCCATACCTAGTCCGCCCCTGATGAACTAAATAAGCTGATTATGTTTTAAGGGCAGTATTCTCAGAGGTCCTTACTATTCTTTATCGTATTAAATTTTCATAAAATTATACTAAGTAGTGTAAAAGTTATTCAAGAAAAATTACATACCAGTGGCAACCTTTAGGAGGCCGTACCTCCTTAGGGAGGACCGCTAGGAAAAACATTTATTGTAACTTGTCATTTTATTTTTTAATGATCTATCTGAATCCAAGAGATCTTCGACATTTTCCCGGACACCCTGTATATGCAATATACCTAAACTTTATTACCACTTATTAAAATCCAAACATTTTATTTAATTATACCCAAACAAATTCCGATAATGTATAGGCTCAGAATAACTTTTACATCAAATGAATGAGAGGTCAATACAAAAACCAAAGATAAAATCGACTTTGAAGAAGTCACGTCACGGTAAAGACAATGTGAAACGTTTTCTAAGAAGTTTTGTAGATAGGCTCAATTATACCTTGACTATTTAAAAAAATAGATTGCAAAAGTATAGTTTCTAAAAGTTTTCTAAAAGCATAATTATCTGATACTTGGACAATTTTGTCTTTGCGAGTTTTTTCTCTAGATACGAAATTGCAAGTTTTTGTAAATTGTTTTAATCATCTTTTCCTTATAATTTATAATTAATTGGTAATAAATAATTTTTTTTATTTACAGGTATTTTTGTTTTATTGGACTCGCAAATACAGTTTTTTGGCCACCTTGTAGTTGAGTTAATAAAACTGATTTCTGTTTTTCAGGTTAAAGCAATGTCGGTGACAACATGGGGCCATTCTGGAGACCATGGAGGCGAATGGTCCGTTTACTGTTGGTGAGGAAAGCTTAGAGGGCGCTCTCTGTCGCCCCTTTTACGAAGAAACAACCAGGATGGGCCCTTCTAGGTAGCCTACCATGCTTATTCACTGTTAATTTGGACCTCTGAAGGTTTCTGGACCTAAAAGATGCTTTTGGCTAGAGTGAGAAACAAGAGAGCCAAAAAATAAGATGGGCTCCTTGAATTCAATAACATTTTCGAAATACTTTTACGACACACTAACTATAAATTTTTTGTAATTTCAATACTGAAGATTATTAGCTTTATATTGGTAAGATGGACTCTGTCTTCGGTTGTTTCAACGAAGACAGGTTATGTGGATTGTGAGTCATACTAGATCTCAGTTTGCTTCTTTAAGATGCATTCAAAGCGGGGAAACTCTTTATGTGGCAGCAACCCAAGTTTTAATTTCATCCAGATTCGGAAAATCTAATCAATTAAAGAAATCAATAAAGAACTACGAAGTGTGTGCCTAAAAAAATTGTAAGTCACTATATGATTGTTGTTGCATCTCATTAAGAGATTCTCAGACTGAAACTATGTACCTATTATATTAGTAATAACTAATATTTCGATAACCTCAGAGTGGAATGGTCATTCCTAAATGTAAGATATATGAATATTCTATTGATTCTGAGTGTGGTATGTTTGATTGATCAAGGAAAAATACTGTTCTTTCGCCTTTTCTATAAGTCGCTTGAAATTTGTTGAAAATAATCCTTTTGAGATGGGAATAACATGTAATTTTACATAGGATGGGTTCGTTCTCACATATAATAAGGCAGAAATCTTACTGTCAAAATCTACTCATTCACACAACAAATCCTAAACCGAATATACAAGTTGTTTCTAGTTTGAGTGCTTATTAGGCGTTTTTAGGGTACTAAATTAGTGTATATTTGAAAAGAATAAATTGGTATAGTTTGGCATTCTTTACACTGCTAAGATATTCTTGAAACCTGTGCACTTTCGGGTTTGCATGAGAAGGTAATGCGGGATTATATTAAATAATTTTGAACATTGATTTTATTGAGCAGTTAGGATGGTAGAAAAAAATATTATTCAAGACTATGGAACCTAGTTACCTCCAATAAATATTCTTACATTCTATGTAAATCTCATGATTTTAAGTTGAGCATTTACTCAATACAACGTTAATTATTATTCCTTATGAAAGGGATTCGTAGAAACCAAGGATTTTTATGACCATAATTGAATAATCTCGACTGTACGTATAACATTGATTACAAAATCTAAATTATCTTTTGAAATATTGATTTCAACAGCATCATCGCTTTGAAAAGCTATTTGGATATTTACAATTGAATACTTGATTATATCAGAAAAAAAAATTATTTCGCTTCTTCAAAAATATTTCAGCATTATAGCTGAACGTACGTACAAAATTTCAGAACCAACCATGCCCAAAATCCTCTAATATGCAGTCGAACTTGAAACACCATGCATTGTGTTATCTAAAAGATATTCATATTTCTCTGAAATTTCATTATAATTGTTAGTGTTTCAAATTTTAGAATAACCCGATTTAATTCCTAAGGATATTAATTTTTTTTCAATACACCTACTATATGAATACTGATTGTATTTCTGAAACATATTCCATAGAAATTTCTAGGTGAAAAGGTTCTCCATAGTTTTTAGTTGTTTCAAACAAAGTAACTAGTTTTTAAAATCTATATGTGTTAGATTACAATAATCACAAAGCTTTCTTTCTCGAGTAAAATATTTTTTTGATGATAATAATAATAATAATAATAATAATAGAATACACTTCCGAAGTAATATTTCAATTATGTGTAAATAACAATTAGTTTTCAAAAAATGTTCATAAGCAATTTTTAAATAAAAATCCATTTTATGCGAAATATTTTGCTCGAAATGAAAGCCATGTTTTTGCCATAATTAGAAGATACATATAGGCACTACTAATACATAAATGTTTTGTGGTAGTTTTATGGAATGTAACAACTCAAAATACTGGCTAGGACGAAGGATGTAAAATCGGTAGTAAATTGAAGTGGGTAAAATAATGTTCAAATCAAAAAAAAGTGAAAGAAGAAAAGTGCATGAAAGTTCTCCGATCTTGGATTATGAATACCAGATACGTGCATTGTGGACTTCAACAAATTTATAAAAAAAGACTTCTTTTGAAATTGTGTGAAGTGTAATTTTATATGAACTTATCGGTTTTTACTGAACATCATATTTTTGACAATGTTTTTGAATAGCACAAAATTGATGTTCGTCAACAGTTTTTGAATAATGCATGGTGTACAACTGATTGAGAGCTCAGTTTTGATTTATCTTGTACAACTACATTGAATTATTTCTTTTCAACTTCTTGTTATTTATTATTCCATATCAACGTGAAATTTATTTATATACTAGCAGGGTATCAAAAAGTCAATTCGAAATTTCCTTCTCTGAAAAATCTCACGGAACGTTCATGATTCAGCAAAGTTAAATTTGAAAAGAAAAAAGTTTAGACATATTGATTTGTCCAAAAAAATAGCATGTAGTTATAATTCGAGTGCTGAGTATTATATATTTCAACTGATACGTTTCAGTTGCATTCTACTCAGATATGTGAGATTAGGTCCTACATTGAACATTATGTTCTAGAAAACATTGTCAACATATCAAGATAGTACAAAATTCATCTGCCATACCCTCTAATCCAATTTTTTCTTACCTGTTGTAGTTCAAATTTGAAATAACATCACAGTTTGTTAAAGAATTAATTTGAAGCATCTCAGTTGTGTACAAGATTTGATATTTTTCGAACAATTGTCCAAATTGAATGCTGCCTAAATAATTTTGTGTTATTCACTGTAATCATTGATTATTGAATAAGCTAATTCGATCAATACCCATTGTACCTTAGTAAATCGAGTGGCTTCGATACTCGATTTCAGGGAATTTGCTTAAGAACTGAAAAAAGGTCGAAGAAGTTCATTCTAATTAGAATGTAAAAACTATTGAATGTCGAAGAATATTTACAATATGAAGTCATGGATTTTTATATGTATATCTGTAGATATATATAAAACTACATAGAATTAAAATAGGATAAGGATGATGTAGATAGTTTTCTTTCAGTTTTTTCTATGTGAAATTTCGAATATTTTTGTGATTCATTTTACCTTTCAATGATACCAAGGTAACAAATCTCATATTGAATATTTACATTCTGAGTGGGTATAATTTTTCTTATTATTTGAATCAGTGATATGTTTCAAGTATTTTTGCGTATTGCGAAAGCAACTGTTGTGAATTTATTACTAGTGTAGTTTTGAAGATGTGATAATAAAGTTGTTACATAGAATTTTGCAGATTCTATATAACTACAAGCACACTTGATTTAAATTACTGTTAGTTGCAATACAAATAATTTTTTATTGACTAACCATTTACTTAATAAATATTTTTTATCATATCCGTCTCATTCATTAATAAACCCTGCTGAAGAGTTAATTCATTTTTGCTTGAAGGAAATGAATTGAATTCATGCAATTTTTGTAACAATTTAGTCCAGAAACAATAAAATAGCTGCCCTGACAAAGTGCTCCAGAATAAATGTACATGCAAGCTCCAATAAGAGTATGTAAAATTGAGTAAAGATTAAAAATTAATTAAGAATTTTACTATCTAAAACTCTCATAATGGATACAAAAGCTATTGGAGAAATATGATGGGTTTTATTTGGAGATTTGTCGCCCTCGATCTATTTGGTTCGATTTCCAGATGGAGAGTCCGTGGTCAGATTGTGTATGTCCAGCCTTTCTGTCGTATACTCTCTAGCATCCAAAGGATATAAGCTAGAATTTTCAGAATAGGTTAGTTTTCAAAATATCTCAGCGGAGATCGTTATTGATCCGAATCCGAGAATAGTCCAGCACCGGAAATTTGGTTTCCATAGCAACTCCAAGAATACGATGATTGCCTTCTAAATTTTTGGACAACCCTAGTGTTGCAATATATCCTTTAACAGCTCTATTGTAAAGCTTGACATTTTTGAGGTTATAGGTAGTCAGAACTTTTGACATACGAGCGCTATTTATATTGTTTAGAAGTAAATCTAAAGGGTATAAAATTTAATTTTATTCCAAGCTATTCTCCTGCTTTTGGTGGTCTCTGGGAAGCTGGAGTAAAAAGCGTCAAATTTCATTTAAAAGGGTTGTTGGAGATGCTTCTCTGACTTATGAGGAATTGAATACATTCCTAGTTCAAATAGAGGCTATATTAAATTCAAGACCTCTATGCCAAGTCTCTCGAGATATGTCAGATTTGAATTATCTCACAGCTGCTCATTTTCTCACAGGATCATCATTAAGTGCATTACCAGAATCTGACTTGTCACAGGTACCTCAAAATAAATTGACTTTCTGGAGACTATGTTCTAAAATGCGTCAAAGTTTCTGGGATCACTGGCGTAAACAATATTTGTTGCAATTGCAAAATAGACCTAAATGGAAGGAGGCACTCCCAAATATTGAACCAGGTATATACTAGTCCTATTGAAAGAGGATAACGTTCCTTCATTCCATTGGCCAATGGGGCGAATTTCGAAAATTATACCTGGAAAGGATGATAGAGTGAGAGTTGTTGAAGTTATCATAATTAATAAAACTTACAAGAGATCTATTTCCAAGATTGCCATACTGCCAATTTACGATTAACTGAGGTTTCCAGAATCTTTACGAATGCATTTATATAAGCATAAACTCAAATGTGAGATTTTCATATGGAATTTGGTCATAAGTTTTCAAATCAACTTAGTTAAAAAATTTCTTGTGGGAAATTTAATCATAAGTTTTTCAATTCATCTTGTAATGAACGATTACTCTTATGAAATTTAACTATAAGTTCTTCAATATCTCTAATTTACGATTATGTAACAAAATGCTGGGTTTTTATTGTTTTTCTTGTTGTTGGCAGTTATGTATAGACCATACTATACATGGAATTGCCCTCAATATGGATCGCGCTGTATAAACGATCTCATCACTGCGCAATGTGCCAATTGTATCAATATTTATCACATTAAACTGAATATATATATATATATTCTTTCGAACTTTTGGCTTACAATATTTAATTAGCAAACAATAAAGCATATAGATCAGGGGTTAGTGACGAGGTGTCATACAATTCGGCGTATGACATAAAAGCCTAGGGAAAAAACCTCAGTAAAAAAACCCTGGCTCCCCGCCTAAGTGTGAAAGTACAAAAATAAGCTGAAATATATTTTAGGGGCTTCTTTCTTCAAGAGTGGTCTTCTATTGATGGAAATAGAGACTTCTTCAAGGTGCCCACATCGAATCTGGAAATAAAAACACAAAAGCAGAAAAAAGAACTGAATAACAAAAATACAAAATTTGAAAGATAAAGAAAAAACACTCTCAAATTAATCAGATTTATCCATTATGACTTCTTCTGATTAATTCGTTAGTGTGAATCAGGATTTTTCAACATAACAAGCTAAACCGTAAATTTTACTGACTTCTTCAAGGTGCCTACATCGAATCTGGAAATAAAAACACAAAAGCAGAAAAAGAACTGAATAACAAAAATACAAAATTTGAAAGAGATAAAGAAAACACTCTCAAAGTGAATCAGGATTTTTCAACATAACAAGCTAAACCGTAAATTTTACTGAGGAGATAATCAATGAATACATAACCTTTTATGGTTCCTCTTTCTCGAAGATTTTTTTTTAGTATCCGTATGTGTCTCTTGAAGGAGAATAATCTCAGTACCATAGTCCTTTGCTAGTTTAGAAATATAATTACTCTTGTTCTTAGAAATACCCTCTATATTCAAATCTAATACACAAAACTGCATCATAATTGTATTTGTAACATTGAGAGCAGAATAAACGAAAATAAGTTAAAAAGAGTTTTCATTAATCGAGCAATCAAAATTGCAAATTTAATTCTTTATGTGCACCACACAAACCTCATAGTGGTTTGCGCAGATATCAGGAACCAATGGAATTTCAGGAGGTTTACGCCTACTACATCCGCATTCAGAGTAGTTATTTCTTTACGATTAATTGAGATATCAGGAACCAATGGAATTTCAACAGATTTACGCTTACAGCATGATTAGTCTAGTCGTCAAGATGTTTTGATGAAGTTGAAGTAAATCGGTTTGCTAGAAAATTTTTTTTAATTCCCAAAATTTTCAGAATACTTCATATCTCATAAGATATTCATCAGAGATCTACATGATCTTGGATATAATTTGAGGTTATTGGTGTTAAGAACATCCAAGAATTTCAGTATTGTACCATCTTATTGCAAGAAGTTGTGGGTTTTCTATATATGAACGATTAAAAATTTCGATTTCATAGACAAGCTTATATTAGAAACATCTATGTTAGTCAGATTGTTTTGATAATAATCGCTTTGACAATAAAATTCAGTTGCTAGCAGATGATTTTTTCGTGATTTGTACTATTTAAGAAGGCATTTCAAATATCATATAATCTTTATTCGATTGCTTTTTTAAAAGAAATAAGTTTGGGCTTCGACCAAAACTGAAGAAAAACATTGGATTGTTGTTTTTAATTTAAGTAATAGATTTTTTAATCCTCTCACATTGATTGTGGAGGATGTGTTAGTTTCACACTGTTCGAGAATCCGAGGAAATACTTAAGAGCTATCTTGCAAAAGCACCTGACTTAGAGTCTGCGATCACTATTCTGTGAAATTATTTTAGAAAATTCTGTGTATACACAGATCTTTTTTTCGCTACCGGAGTCGAAGGTACATCCGAATTTAATGATCGAGTGAATCAAAATTTTCGTTCTTGGGCTACCAACTAAGTAGGTATATCATATGTTGATCTGAAATAATCTTGAAATGATATTTATTCAGATTCTATACGTTTGAAACATGAAATATTATGACTTTTATGGATTATATTTCGGATCCAAGCCAGTGTAATTTATATTTTATTTTTGACAAACAATCATTATAAATTTTCTTTATGATAGTTTCAATTTTATAAGATCGAGTGTATTTTGAATGGCTGCAGCTATTTTGCGAAGGAAATGCAATTATAACAAAACAGTGAGCATACCACAACGTGCCATAAGTAGCCAATACAAAAGATCATCGCTTTTTAGAACTGTGCATTTTCATCTTCACGATATATCCAATCGAAACCAGAGGGAAAAATCAGCCTACAAAACAACAGATTTATATTAGATCAAAGCATTTTAGAACCTGATTCTCAATATACCTATCTGGAATTCTTAGAAAAAAATCCCTTAAACTTGTCCTTTCAAAAACTAAATGGAAAAATGGAACTAAGGACTCAAAAAAGACTGGATCTCGATAAAATCGAAGAATCGTATTGGTGTCGGTGGAGACCTAAGAAAACCGGAGTGTTCATCGATGAAACTAAGATAGAACAAAAGAAAAATATGCCAAAACAATTGAGAAATACTCATGGAGAAGGAGATATCAATGACAATAAAGTTAATTCAAGAAGAAACCAAGAAGGGACCAAGAAAATAGTCCCCTTAGAATTTAAGCGATCTAAGCCACTATCTAAAATAGATGAATTAACAGAAGATGATAAAGACCTTGAGACAACACCTAGCATGTCTAACTTGGAAGAATCCAAAAGTTTAAAATTTTTACGACACACTGACTCTTTCATTTTGAATAGTAAAAGACAATCAGAGGAAAAACCTCATTATCAACAACCAAGATGTATACGTCTTTATAAAAAAAATAGTTCAGGTAGTTATATTAAAGGCGGTTCATACCCCTTGAAACCTTGTTTGAAAAAGGAATCTGCATTCAAGGGTTATGCTAGGCGTACACTAAGTGCAACACCACGCAGCTCAAACGTATTTAAAACAACGAAAAATAAACTTAAACCCAAGTGAACGTTTTGTATATTGTCAATGTGAAATCATTCAAATAAAGTTTTTCCCACAACTCAATCCATCTTGTAGAGCAATTTTTTGATTCATATAACAAATGCATCATTTAAATCTCAATCGATAATAAGTAGTGGAAAAAAATTTGGTTCATCAAACTGGGATAAGATGGATTTTGAGGCCCTAAAGGCTTCATTATTCTTCTTCGATCAGAGATATGAAGTTTAAACACAAAACCTATTGATGTTATAAAGAGATGCTATGGATATTTCACGTATTTTTATTATACAAGATTTATATAATGAAATCTTTATGATGTACATGTCTCTCCACGAGCTTTCCTTTCTTCAGCTACTCTGCACTTGTCAAACTCCTTAGGGTTTTTTATCTTTACCTTCACTGGATTCTTCTCATCTTTAATTGTTTTTGTCTTGGTTATGAGGCAGGAATTCTCACATGGCATTTTATCGGGTATCAAAGGAAGACCATTGACATATTTTTCCCCTAAATGAATGTAGGCCCTCAAGATTCGATATATATTTTTCAAACGATACAGCTCACTGCCAGCCATGTCTGGCATATGAGTGTTGTAGACTCCGTGTGGCCCTAAATTTAATTGAAAGCAAATCAGTACAAGTTCATTAACTTCCTTTATTCAAAATGTAGTCTTCAGCTGAATTGATGAAAAGTATATATAGTATATAAAGCAGAGAAGCCAGCAATAGACTAGAAGGTATCAGTGGATATTCAATGAACAGCGGTAACCAAAAGTTAGATAAAGTGTATCAGGAGAGATTTTCTGGTGTTTTTCATTCAGACAGTATTAAAAAAAAGGAAGCTATGGCTTCAGAACCAAAGAGTTTTTCATTAGGCGCGTCAGCACATTGAATTTTAATATCGGCAACACTGCGTGATATGCGAAGATCAAATTCTGCCGGAAAATTTTTCACTTCAGATAGACATTCAAACATATTGCTCAGAAACTCTAGAGCTTTACTGTAAGCTGTTAGTGAAACGCAACAGCAATTATACAAAAACACAGAAATAGAAAAAATAACCTAGAACTTTGAAAAGGCTCATATTATTATCTACAGTAAGTGCTCTGAAGGCTGGTTTCTGTTGTTACTGGTTTTCAGCTTGAGTTCTGTTTGCAAACAAATTTTGTACAAGCAAATAGAACAAGTAACCAATTTAGATAAAACTCTGTGAATCTGACAATCAAGGTCCCCACCTATTCAGCTCTAGTGTGTAACTTGATTGTGCTTCATTTGATAAGAACAAAGTATAAGTTGTCGAATTTTTTCAATGATTTACACAGCGTGCCGGTTGATCCACTATTTTGAATACTCACCAAACTTCACTATTGAAGTCATGTAGGGCAGGAATTTCTTGAGATGATTTTCTTGCTTCACAAATGCACAGTCATAAGTATCATCATCTCCCCTGAAGCCTTTCAATATTTTATTGACAAGGCGATATGCGGCAACAGCTGGAGCAAAGGCAGCAGATCCTCCTTCTTCCTTTATTGTTATACTTAACAAATGCTCTTCGCCAAATGCCATACCCTCTTGAATGTCATGTTGTATTCTCTGAAATCTCGATTATCAGTTAATGAACTGATTTATTTATAAAATCATTATTGATTGATCAACTAGCGACGCTATAGACTATTGGTGAGGTCTGGAATCGAAGGTAAAAAAGAAAATATTTATTGATCAACTGAACAAAAGACACCATGTATAAGTATTTAAGGAATATTTACCGGGTTGGTCAATTTTTTACCAGGATTGGAGCCTGATAGAATACCAACAACAGTCTCTGCGGATGTACCTCCAATTAAAGGACATGTTACGTGGAAGGCGTTTGCTTTCATTACCTTTGAAATCCATGTATTTGCCCTCATTGATGGATAAGTTGCAGCTCCAATTATCTTGACTTCGGGCACTTTAACTCCCGCTCTGATGTATTCCTGTAACATACATAATGTATATGCGATTAATAATATGGGGATAAAATAATAGTATATTATATACCGCGGGACTGAAGTAGTACATTTAATCCTGAAGGTAAAGTTTATGGCCCTCCCTGCGGTCGGGCCATAATTTACCTGAAGGATTAAATGTACTTCAGTGGCAAGGTATATACGATACTTTTCGTACTTCCGGTATGATTTTATTAATTATTTCAATAATTTCAATCAGTTTTTTCTCTCTTCAACTCATTTAATAAACTGTCTTTAAAATAAGTTACCATAGTAACATTGCGTTGTGACAATTATAATTTAGAAACATTGTCATTACTAGTGTCATTGTAAAGAAACATTGTTATTGATAATTATTGGTATCATGAGTGAAGAAGGTGTATCTGATATTGATAAAAGAGCAGCCGAAGTAGGTGAAGAATTGTTACCACCGAAATCTAGAAAACTATACGAGCAGCAGTACAATGCTTTTAAAAAGTGGTGCCGCTTAAAAAATGTGAGACAACCTACTGAAAATGCGCTGTTAGTCTACTTCAATGATAAATCAAAAGCGGTTTGTGCCTCAACTCTCTGGGCACATTACACAATGCTGAAATCGGTTATTAACATTAGAGAAGATATTGATATAAGTAAATTTCCAAAATTATTAGCTTTTTTGAAGAGAAGAAATGAGGGATTTAAGCCAAAGAAGTCAAGAATTCTCACGTCTGAGCAGGTAGATCAGTTCTTACGGGAGGCTCCGGATGATAAATATTTAATGCTTAAGGTAAATTTGGAAATGTGTTTATATTCTGAAATTTTAAGAAATCAATTTTTTTGTAGGTTGCACTTATTTTGGGCGTTGCGGGAGCTTGTCGTGGAAAAGAGTTGGTTGATTTAGAAATCGACGATGCGAGAGATTTGGGCGATTCCTTCCTAATTGCGATCAGAAACACCAAAAATAAAATTGACCGAAATTTTGTGATCAAAAATTCAGAAAACAGTGCCATCAGTTTTGTGGCGATATTTCGAAAATATGTGGCATTGCGAAAGACAGGGACACCTCATTCAAAATTTTTTATTCAATACATCAACAAAGAATGTACTACGCGAGTAGTAGGAAAAAACATGTTTGGTACATTTTCACGGCAAATAGCAGCTTTCTTGAAATTAGAAAATGCGACGTCTTATACGGGACATTGTTTTAGACGCACATCTGCGTCTTTGTTAGCTGATTCGGGAGCAACAATAGACGTGCTGAAGAGACATGGAGGATGGAAATCCTCCAACGTGGCCGAGGGATATATTGAATCGTCTATTAAAAATAAACAAAAAATTTCAGATAAAATATTTGGTCAAGTCGCCGATTCGTCCACTATACTTATGCCACAGTCCTCATTCTCGCTTCCTGTTTCCGCAGGATCTTCGAAACAAACACCAGTTCAATATGATAAGGACCTATCTGTTACTCGTCAGTTACCTGCTGCATTAACCCAGGAAAGACTGGTCAAT
Organism: Micraspis discolor; assembly: GCA_030674115.1. Taxonomy (NCBI): domain Eukaryota; kingdom Metazoa; phylum Arthropoda; class Insecta; order Coleoptera; family Coccinellidae; genus Micraspis; species Micraspis discolor. The sequence continues at coordinate 5,223,578 of JARTUT010000872.1, forward strand.
ATGACGAACTGTCACAATATTAATTTGAATATTAACGTTAATTACCATTCTAATTAATTGTTTTTTTCAATAAAATATCCCTTAAATTCGTTTGTTTGTGATTTAATCGTTCCGGGAGTTTCGTCAATATTTAATCCCGGAGGGATTGAATGTGGCACTTTAGTACCTGTCACAAGGGAGTGAAGTTGTCACTTTAGGCCCGGAAGTACGAAAAATCCTGTATAATTGTGAAGCAGCTCATAGAATTTCTGAGGTATTTTTAATTTCAATATCACTGGAAAAGAATGCACAAGTAGGTATTTCTTGATTAAATTACTCGTAGATAGCACAGACATACCTACCTGATAAACCATAGGCACGAGAGACTCAACTGGTGGTCTTGCGACACAAAAAACTGCACTTCTGTTGAATTCAGTCAAGTAAATGGCGGTTCTTCTCACATGTTCAGCATTTTTCTCAAAAAGATCTTGATAGCTCTCAAAAGGGTTCGAGGAACGCCCTCCACAGTTTATAACTAGGTGTGCACCCTATACATTTTACATATTGATGAAATACACTGTCGATCATAAAATAAGGAACTCCTGGTTATTTCGATTCATCTTAAGTATTCAATCTTTGGGTTTTATTGATGTTATATCGCTACTATCTAAATAGTCTCCTTACAAGTCAATATAACGGTATACTGAACATAAGATCTCCTCAAAAAAAAAAATTAATCCAATTTTTGCGCACTTTTTCTAGTAGAACGGCGTGCTATTGCTTTGCCCAAATATCTGTTATTTTGTAATATAGGGCCGAAAATGATCTTAATTTATTGGATTTGACTTCCTGATGGGTCAAACTTGAGTACCTTTGTCCGTCCGGCCATATACTCTCTATATTCCGGAAGAGATGAACTTAAGAGGAGGTAATTTGAGCTTCAAACAAATCTTAAGGGAGACTGTGAGTAGGTATTTTTATCCTGATATACCACTATAATTGTTCATTCATTGTGGAGGTTGTATTAGTATCACACTGTTTCAAAGTTCGGTAAAAGACTCACACGCACCTAGTGGAAGTATTCGGTCTAGAAAAACCAAATAAGTAATCATTACTTTTTCATTACCGTTTGAAAATATCGTAACTCAGTTTTTCAGAAATATCGATAATTTGAAGAATTCACATCACAGGTGACCCTTATTTTACGCTCGGCAGTATCTTATATGAACTTCCTTTTAACGATATTACTCACTGTTAAAGCTTCTTTAAGATGCACCTCTCCAGTATATGCTAAAATTCTAGTAGAAGTATCAATATCACTAAGATCCATGCCTATACCAAATGTATCTTTGTCGTCATAAAGTCTTAATTCCTCAATAATTAAATTTTGCTTCAACATGAGTGCTAAAGCTTGACCCATATTACTTGTGGCGTCCATAAGAGTGACTTTGAACTTGTAAGGAGGGGTTGGAGGACACAAAGGAGGCGCTGAGGTGTGTTTGAAGTAGTTTCGACAGCATGATCTGAAAATTTTAGTTACTGGAATTTTGAAGAACTTCATTTTTGCTGAGTTATGAATGAATTACGTTCCATATTGTCATAAAGACAAGAAATATTCAATAGACATAGAACATTCTGTTGAATAAATTCTGATATTCATGCGTGTGTATGTTTAGATATGTTTTCATGTTTTTGCGCTAGTGGCCCAAATGTCTGATATTTTCGAAAATGGTCTCAATCGATTGAGTCCGACTTCCTGATGAAGACAGGGTCAAATTAGTGTATGTGTGGAAGGCCATAATCCAAGTCTGACCTAGTAAAAATGCCTGTAGGGGGAGGTGGTTAATATATCTTTTCAGATGAGGAAAACTTCATCTTTTCAAGATGCCACTATAAAAATCGAATATCCAAAATAACATGCACATTCATATGAAACACAAAATTTGTATCTTATTTTCATTTCATATATATTTCACTATTCTATTATGATAAGCTCTTCTACCTCCCGCCATTGAATTGGACCTCAAGCCCCGCCCATCTGCCATCTTTTCGCTAGATTCTAATCGGTCATCAGATTTCAACGCAAAACAACAATAACTGAATATATTTGTTGATTTATTGTGATTTTCGAAATCAATTGCACCTACGTAGCTTACTTTCATGAATAGGTATATGAATGTTAAACAGTTTTGAGGAGGAAAATGTCTGATTCCTATGTCAAAATTACCCTCATAAATAATTCTAAAATTGTCCAAACATTGGTCATTAAGACTAGTTTAGTAGTTATAAGCATCTGAAATTTGGTTTTCTCAATAACCCCTAGAATATCAATCAGATCGATTTGATACTCAAAAGTCGTTCGAATAACGTTGAAAGTTACGAATCTGCTGTATTTGAGATAATCGTCACGCTAGAAAATGTAAAAAAATTCTAAAAGTATCTTTTGAAATACTTACCATAAAATTATTCATTGGATCTCAGCAAAGCTTTTTGCATATATGGAAGTTATTGATATCTTGCATATTCTAGAATTTCATGATCATAGCATATTATCACGAGAATATATTAGAGTTTTTGTTTATATGAGGAAGTCAGATGATTATTTACTTCTAGGAATGATAAATGGCACACATCAAAGGGAAGTTATTGAATCGTTTTTTGTACCTAAATAACTCTTTTTACCTTTTGAGAAAAAAATTTTAATATTCATTGCTGCTTCTAAAAGGCGTTTGATAAATTTGCTTTCCTTTATTTTTGTATTATGTGTGGCGTCCTTGGACTCATCACTGTGGCTTTTAAATGTGAGCGCCATGCCACAGAGTCTGAGAACTTTATTCTTCTGATATCAGGAGCTTTTGCTAGTTTGATTGACTAATTTTTTAGAAGATTCACATTGTACACTGAAAACATTTAGTTTATAATGGTCTGAATAACAATTGAATTAGTCTTCAGCGGCGCCTAATTTTTTTATTCATTTGGCTGCAGATTCAAGCAAACAAATTTTGGTCAATGCCACTTATTTAGTTATTTCTCTTCAATATTGAATAGTTTGTTGAGATTCTCCAAATAGCTTGAATTAAACGGAATTGAATGCAAATTTTTTTAAAAATAAACTAATTGAAGCCATTCAACATTCTCGTGATCTCATTTCCATTTCGAATTGGCCTTGACTTTCAATTTTTACACTTTTACTACCAACAAAAAAACTAAAAATGCATTTAATTTTGCAGTCACATTTCTCCATTTAAAATGATTCAAATACAAGTGTCCTTCAATGGTAACAAAAGATTTTTATTCTTTCTAATATCTACAATTGATGTATTCCTAATATACCTAAAATATGCCCATCTATTCATTTCTTCTTCCTCCCAAGACATTTTTTCAAATAAAATTAATGCTTTATAGTTTCACTGCTTCAGCCAAGGAACAAGATAGTCCGGTACCATCTGGTTCAACTTGTAGAGATGTTATTTTGCCATCTTCAATCACCATCGAGTACCTGAAGCAATACTTTCATTGTATATAATGATAATTGAAATGATATAATTAAATTCGAAAGAAAATTTCTGACCTTTTGCTCCGCACACCCCCAAGAGGAGCAATATCAATGGCCAAGTCAAGTTTCTTAGCCAATTCAGCAGAAGGATCTGCAAGCATTCTCACTTTTCCTTTGGTGTTTTGATCCTTGGCCCATGCTGCCATAACAAATGGATCATTCACTGATACACACACTATTTCATGAACTCCTTGAGCTTTCAGATCATCAGATTTTTTAACATAGCCAGGTAGATGTGTCTATGAAAAATTAACTTGTATAAGGACTTGACGGCTTTGCCAATTTATTGCAAAAACACAAGAAAGTATTCACCTTGGAACAGCCAGGAGTGAAAGCACCAGGAACAGCGAACAATATAATTTTTTTGCCCTTCGATAATTCAGAAATATTCACTTTATTCATAGGGGTGTCTTCAAATAGATCCACATTAGGAATTGAATCACCAACCTAAAATTGTGGCGTAAAATAAATTCGAATAAATAATTATTAATAATATTCTACTCGCCTTCGCTGACATATTGGCTGTTAATAACTGAATTATTGGTTTTTTACAAACTGACTTGAATAAACTTTTCGATTGGAATATAAAATTATTGACTATCATTTCCGCGCTTTTGACCTTGACTTTGGCTAAAGCACACGTGTTGCCACCTATAAGAAAGACTTGGAAGTTTTTCGATAGACGTGAGAAGAACTGGATTAGTTCGGGGAACTCTCACAAGATAGCCCTGCAAACTATTTCGGTAAAATTACACAAGGGGCATCTATTAAAAATATTATACATTATATCATGGTAACTTTCAAATATGATGTTCTGCTCAAGAAGATTTAAAATATAGTTCAAAATAGTCACAAATTTTCTGAGCAGTGTGAAGTGGTTACCCAAGACGCAGCATCTCCTAAACCAGTGGCGGGGAACATTTCTTCCTATATCATTTTTATTTTGATATGTAAATATTATATTGTTGACTCCTCGCAGATTATTTTGTTTTGTTTGAGTGAAGTTTGCATAAAGGAATTTTAAACATATGAGCCTTTTGCTCATGAGTCCTGTTTAGTAGTTGTAAATTGAGTTAGTTAGTCGAAATTCTTTAATGAATTTTTGTTATTGATCAAAGTTGAAGTATATTTTAGATTAAGGATGGTTTTGAAGTCGAGATTATACTGAATTACTGGCTAAGGAGGATATTTCTTATCATCTTTCATTCTCACGTTTCTTTCGAGCCTTTCCATCTCAGCTAAGAAAACCCACAAGAAACAGCTCCAGATATTACAAGTGAGTACATTAGTTCTTTTCTCGCATTATACAGTCAGCTATAACTTCATATGGTTTAGTTTAGTAATTATATATTAAGTTTATTTTAATATGAAATAAACTAAGACTTCCACATATATATTTATTTTAATCGAATATTTCGCACTTGACTGTTGACGTTTCTTTGTGTTCTGTTACACTTATTTTATCGGTCATCAAAAGATACCTAAATTGTGTCTCGGCCCAACTGCAAGATGAAAACACTATTAAATATAAAATATAAATAAATAATGATTTCATTAGCATTTTTGGTAAACGGCTACCAAAATTAATTCACTGGTTCTATGTTCCTCTGAATATTCTTCATTCCTTTAAATATGTATGGAAAATAAGTATTTATTATGTGTTTTTTATTTCTCATTTTTATACGAACGAAATGGAAAAAAGTTGTCCCCTCCACTGACATAATAGGCTGCCACTTTTCGGGCATCTTCGGCATTTGTCTAATGGGAGCTGGCAGCGATTTTAACACTGCTGTCATAAATGTCATCAATCACCATATATGTCAAGAAAAGTTTGTGTACCAAAACAAATGATGTGATTGGCAGGTTTGATTCATTATTATCAATTAACATTTTTATAATATTCATCAACTAATTTAAATACACGTTTTCTCATGAATAGTGGACGCAATGCTTCATGTTTGAACAAGTCGATTTAGTAAGTTGATGTCCTGAAGGTGCTCCTTATCGTCTTTTAATTTTTTATATCAGGGGATTTTAGAATATTCTGTTGGTGGTACGTGCTGTTCGACCGCGAGTATGTAAACATTAGCGAGATTCGAAAATTTTTTAGCAATTTTGAAGTAAATGTGTCAAGTCTTAAAAAATAATGCCTTCATCAAATACTACCACTACTTCTACAGATGATTCGATACCCAGAAACGATTTAATACAACAGATTTTATGCCGTGGGACTAAACTGAGAAATGCGATGGTTCAATCAATTTTGGATCATGATCCATTCAATACAGAAATATTCAATGATTATCAAATGAATAGTCTCATTCCAACAAGATTGCGAAAATCATTACCTTCTCAGTGTAGTAGCCTAACTACCATACCAACAGATATTGACAAACAAAAGTTACGCTCCTTTTTGAAAGGCGAATCCATGAATCAACGAGATCAAGTTGAAGCTCTTGAAACGTTCAGGTCAATGTCTGGTGAGGATGTATGTAAAATTGCGAATGATGCATTTTCTTCAAAATGTGTTTGTTCAACATGTTTGAAATATAATAATCAGGATCTAAGCTGTGATTTGAATAGATTGAAGAAAACTTCAAATCCTAAAGAGGAACATGTAAAAAAGAAACAGAAAGTGAACGTTACGCAAAAAAACTGTGAAATTAGGAAGTATCTCAAGTATGTTGATTGCTTGCAAGTTACGATACACAATTTCAAATTGAATGATAAAGGGAATAAAAGGGTTAATTCATACTTGCCAAGCGATAAAAAAACTTTACAATGGGGAAGTTCTACATTCTTCATAGAATATGAAATACCCTTTGTATTTTCTGTTTCCACAGTAGGCAAGAAACATAAAGCGCCATTTACTAGTTCAAGTACTGAAAACTTTGTTAGAATCTGCTCTAGACAAACAACTGTTGAAGGTAAATTATAGAAATAATAATCAACTTTTTCTTTATTCTACTTCGATGTTGTCCTGAGAAGTACATAAGGATGAGTTTGAATCAAATTGTTGTATTTCAGCTGTCCAATTCAGGCATTCTTCAATGCATAATATAAAAAATGTGGATCAAATCAATTTGGGAGGAATAAGATTGAAGTTTCAGATATCATGCAGGAAAATGAAACAAAAAACTGTGATACCTGTAGGTTATGCCTTGTTCAAATTTGAAAACTTTGAATCCTCGTCATGCTTGACATGTATAGAAGAACTACCTGTTATCTTAAATGACACTATACCGATTGTTCTCGGAAGCTTATGTGTCACATTGCGATTGGGTTATGGAAAACTTCACTTCGGAAATGAATTCATAGGTAACATGCTCTATAAGATAATACTGATCAAAAATAGGTTTTCGCTTGCTGTTCTTATTGGATAAATGCAGCACTACCTACACTGAATCTTATATGAGTAGGGAGGCTATGTTGATGCCTTGAGAATTCACCAGTAAAGATGTTGACAAAAGTATGATTTTTGTAAAGGGACCTCATGAATTGAAATAGATCATGGTAACATTTCAATATCCTTCAAAACTTAAAGTAGATGCTCAAATTGTTTCGGTCTGGAACAAATACTAGCTTTGCATAGTCTCAGAAATTACCCCTTCATAAGTGTTGCATATATTCTCCCTCTTATTACTTGATATACTCATGTCATATCAATTTTTGGACCTAGTTCTGATAGATTTTTTATTGGTTTCCAGTAGACTTTCTTTAATGCATTCCCATTAAACAAAATCTACTGAATTAAAGTCTGGCGAATGAGAAGGCTATAAAGTTTACCCACGCTTCCGATTCATCGGTCAAAATATCTTCCAGTAAATAATAAGCTTGAAATTTTCATTTCTTTATATTGTTTTGCACAGCAATTGTTTCACCAAACAATGTGGCTTCTTCAAGTGTTATATTTTGAATGTTTTTGCTAAAGTACATTTTATATTTATTCCTGTAAAACTTTTTTCCGAATTCCACCTTAAATGGGGTAATAAGTATGCTGGGATTCTTCAGAAAGATGTTTTACGAGGATTGGTTAACATTTTATTTTATTTTTTCGAAATATACGTCAAACGTGTACCGAGCACATTTTAGAATTCTTTTTGAATTCGTAATATTTGGTTATTTGTTTTCGGCTGGGTTTGCCATCGAACAGAACCATCGTCAATGATGAATTCAAAAAGAATTCTAAAATGTGCTCGGTACACGTTTGACGTATATTTCGAAATAATACAAAAAAAAAAAAGATTGGTTAACATTTGTTTGTTCATTCAAAAGAACATGTTGAGAGTTATATCTGTTTATTTCAAGGGCTTCTAAATGTGTCAATCTGGAATTCGCATTTTCTGTATGGAGGATTTCGAAATTGTGATTAAAATTGTGTCTGATTTTAGTAAATGTTTGGGATATGAGGAATTTGTATTTTCAGTTATGTAATTGTGTTGATGTTTCTGTATCCACCTGTTTATTTAGAGATCTTCCTTTTTGGGCAATACCAACCATAAGGCAATCCGAACAAAGCAACTTGTACAGTTCTGATTTGTTTTTTCAATCTGTTTGGTCTTTGTTGTTTTTTATATAAAGGGCGATTCATTTAGAGGTACATTTTGTGGTGGGGATTTCGTTGCAGATTGCGCATGCGTCGTGTAAACAGAAGTGTTATCCTCTTTAAAAAATTATTTTAAAGAGTGCTTCTTTTATTTGTTAATAAGTGTTATAAAATAAAATTGTTTTGACTAATTTTGTTTTATTTAAAAAAAAAGTACCTCTAAATGAATCACCCTTTATAAAAATTTTAATCAATTTCTAAATCCCTCATACAGAGAATAAAAGTTTCAGATGACACATCTAGAAGCCTTAGAAATAAACAGATAAAACTCTCACAAGATTCTTTTGAAACAACAAATGTTTGCAAATCCCCATTGTTAAATATCTTCCTGAAAAAACCAAGCGCACTTTGATATTTACTATCCCATTTAAGGTTGCATTCAAAAAATATTTTTATAGGCATAAATACTAAATGTACTTCAGCATAACTTTCATTCAAAATGTTACACCTGAAGAATCCACAGTGTTTGGCGAAACAATTGTGTAAACAATAAAAATATGTGAAAATTTCAAGCTTATTATTTACTTGAAAATTAATTTCCGTCAAGCAAGCACCGATACAATTAATCAGGATATCTTGGTTTCAATATTTGGCCAATACAGATGAGTATCGACTCCTTATATTTCCTATTTTATAATAACTGATGTATCTTGGTCTCTCACCTGGATATCGGAAGCCCTGTATATACTATACCAGTTATGAAAATTCGTGGTGGTTTCAATATTTAACTGTAAGGTGGTAGATAATAAATTGTATAGGAGTTTTTTTTTTTTTTTAATAAGACTTTTAAGGGCAAGTATCGACAGTCTCTTTAAGACTATAAATGATGGACAATAATAAAAAAGACTCATGAGATCACGTTTTTTAATATCAGCATTTCAATAGAACATAACAAATGAAACCCTTAATACTTTATATTTATAATGTTTTTGCTTACAGCATGTTTTGAAAAAAATGAGACGCATCCTAAAGTATTCCAAGCAATTAATAATGTAAATCATGATAATCTCACTGAAGAAACAGCACATATTAAGAAGAAAAGTACAGAAGAAGAAGGAAATTTGAAGTTCTTGCCAGAGAAAAAGAACAATAGTGAAACTATTAAAATAGCTTATAAGGATGACAAGAAAACTTCACCCTTAGAAATTGTGAGTTGAATGAAGGAAGATCTATAAAATGTTCACTCATTTTTTACAATTTTATTGTATTCAGTAATTGTTTTATTTATTTTTAATAAATAATATATATCTTTTATTACTCAATTTTGGTATTATATTTTATAGTGGATACTTACAGTTGCTCTTTATTTGAATTTCTATGTATTATTATCTGTACAGTTTAAAATTGATTATCTTGGAAATTGAGTGTATTTGAATTTTTTTTTAATGTCTGAGTTTTATTTCTATAATGTATTAGTTTTTAGACAACAGTTCTATTTGGGTTCTTATACATACCAGAAGCTCAATATACAAAAGCTGATATAAACTCATTTATTACATGCAGACCATTCTGTCAGGACGATATTTGTTACAGTGACATAGTGAAGGATAAATCTAATCCCATTTTCAATTTTTCGCAGGTAATATTTTGTTACTTGGAAAAAACTCTTCTCCATCCTTTAATTTTTTTAGTTGGTGCCCTTGATTTATGATGAAGTATTTCTACAAAAAGTTCGAGATAACTTTATGGTGATCGAATTTTGGGAGAAATTAAAAACAAAAGAGGTTCTCCTCGGATCAGCAAAGCTGCCGTTGAATCAATTTTATCTGGCATATCGAAGTGCTGATATAACAAAGTATTTATTGAAAAATAAGGTATGCTTTGATATAGAAACTTTTCTCTGATTCACAATGAACATTTTATAGGCATACCACTTATTTGAAAATTATGCATGATGCTTACAGTATGAAGTTATCATTGATACTTGAAATTTTTTCAGTCACCTGTTATATCTTCCGACGGGTGGGAAGTTATAACTAACCCATATACTGATGAGATTGTTGGACAAGTTCAAGTACTGCTAGCTTTTGGATCAGAACAGCAAATTGGTAATTTACAAACAGAAAGAGGATTTAAAAAGAATTCGGTACACGCCATTTCAAAAATTCCTTTGGAAAGAAGTATAAACTTTATTTCACTAGAGAAAACTGAAATAAGTTCAAGTAAAAAGGAGGTCCTGCCCCGTTGCCTGGAAAAAACCACATTTAAAAGTTCAATAAAATCAATTTCAACACATAAAAATACAAAAGACCAAGCTGTACAATTCGATTCAGAAATGGACTCAGAAATACCAAACAAGGAGGATTCTGAGCAAAATGGAAAATTAGATCAAATTTTGAATCATCTGATTGCCATGAAAAACCAACAGGAAGAAGCAAAGCAGAATGGAAATATAGAAGAGGAAAAAGACACATTATACACTAAAGAATCTAAAGATTCTCTAGTAACTTTGGGAACACCTGATTCTAGTATACTCCATTCAAATCATCAGTATCAAAATATGTCCCCTTTAGTAAGAAGTACATCCGATTTGCTCAACTCTCTTCAAGCAGCTTTGTCGGTTCCACCACCAGTGAGACAGGCAATAACTAGTAATAAAAACCAATCACAACCAACCAAGATTGATAAAAAATACAATAAACTTCCCAATTCGTTTAAAGTACATATTGCGATAAATCAAGCAATGCATCTACCGATTCGTAAAAAATGTAAGGCCAAAAGAAACAAGGGAAAATCTGTCAAAATTGATGATAATGTGAAACCAAGCTCATATGTTACCTTTGAAACTATGCCTGGTCTTGATATGATCATGACTCCTTTAATACAAAAGTCAACAACTCCTGAATGGAAATATCAATGTGACGTCATTTTGCCAGTAGATCTCTTGACAAATGTGAGTATACATATTCAATATACAGGGTAAGTTATTGATTACTTGATTTTAATTAATGATTCTTCAAATGGAATCTTGTGAATGAAACACATTGCGCCTAAAGAGTTTGCTTTGGGATGATTGAGAACAGTCTAATGTGAGATTTCCTACCTCAATTGAAAACAAAGCGAGTTTCAAAATGGGTATGTATATACAGTTCGTGCAAAAATCAGCGTGAGACAGTTTTGTGACAAGAATTTTTGGTTTGAATTCAGAAATAAAGAGTTTCATTCGAAAACAGAGACTTAAAAGACTTTATAAATGAGAAGTCAGGACTTAGAATTACCAAAAGACGAATTCAACTCAGATTTTGATTATCTTCTTGTGTCAGGACGTATTTTATTTAATATTTGGGCTCCAATCCATAGCTTGAAATTTTCATTTTCATCAAGTGCCCTCCATCTTTGCATTTCCTGACAGCGCTGATATGAGCCAAAATCCTGAATTATGTATTCTAATTCATTTATAGTATCTACAATGGGTCCAAATTAAAAATAATGGTGTAGTAGAAATCATTTTCTGTTGACTATGAGTTAATGGCTGAAATAAATGGCGTAGTTAAAGATTCACCATGTATAATTATGTGATGTTTCAGCATTTATTTTTGATAGGATTGACCTCTTTGTGAAATCGCAATGAAAAAATCTGTTTCAGAGTAACAAACGTTTGATTTTCAAAGTCTGGAGAAAATCAACTAACACTAAAATGGTTCCAAATTTGCAAACTGACTCGATCATTGGATTTGCCGCTCTTGACTTAACAGTCCTTCTCTCTGGTCTGCCAAATATCAAAGGATGGTTCAATATAGTTGATATTTCATCCAAATGTAATGGACAAATCAATGTGAGTGTGATTTTCATGAGCTTATTCCATTTCTTCTTCAAGTGACTATATATAAACAATACAACAAGCGCTTGCATGTCAAAAAATTCTGTGAACTATCAAAATTGTCAACGTTCAAGATGATGGCAGCCCTCATGTAATAGTTGAAATGCTTTCATTTTCCATCTAATTAAAAAACTGCTTTTTATTTCAATAATCTTGTTGTAAAAAGTTGTTCCTCTTTAATTTTTTAAAATTTTCGGTAATTTTAATTTGAAGATGTGTTTCAGTTTTTTTGTAAATTCATAAATTGATATTTTGTTTTGTTCACAGATTCATGTCACTCCACTAGAAGATTTATCAATTTTCAAAACTCCCAAAGTTGATTTTCAGAGTTGTACTTCCACAACTTTCAACCCTGAAGAAAACAAAAGTTCTTGTTCCTTACAGAAAATAATTCCACCTATAGGTTATCCAAATAATATACATAGTGAGTTAGAGTTAGAAGATGACGGAGATGGGGAACTTTTAAGCAGAGCCCTCAAGAGGAAATTTGCTGAATTAGATGAAATAACTCAAAGACTTCGTTTACGTTTATCCCATGTTACAAGTGATGAGACTGAAGAAGACAATGACGAAGAAGCTGAACAGTTTGAAAGAGACATCAATACTTTATCCATTGAGGAAGATTTCGATATGGTTAATTTTGAAGACGTTGTTTCGAATAATGGTCCACAAGTCACCGATCTTTTGCAAATAGAATGCTGTAGTGAATCGAGCACTAAATCTTCTAGTGTCCAAAATGCTTTATGCATTTCAACAGAAGATAAAAATGATGACAAAGATGTTGAAGAGAGTCTGAGCATTTTGGATAGGCAAATTCTTATTGGAAAACAAAGAATAGACACTCTTCTTGGAAAACTTAGTTTGATTTCTGGTGAAATGAATAGCTCAAGATATGTTTCGGGTTGTTCAGGATCCAACTGTGAAGAGCCTGTAAATATTGACACTGAAGAAATTCTAAAGGATCTTAATCGTCATTCTCGACCGAACATACATGCTAGTACTAGTTATGATAAAGCCATGTTCCAGCAAATTTATGAATATCCGGAGAATGCTAGTGCTAGTGAAGATAATGATTCTAGTAGCACCAGTGTTATTTCTCATTTAGAAGAATCTAGAGCCGCTCCTGATGGCGAGGGGAACATGTCAGAGGAAAGAAATAGAAATAAAAAGATGTAAATATGAAGTAGTTAAGAATCTCAAGTACTATTATATAGCCTGATATTTTAATTTATCACTTATAGTCTAATGCTTGCCTTTATGAGACAAGAGAGTGCTTGATTTCAGTGAAATTGAATCTTACTCTTGAATGAAATTGTAATATTTTAGAAATTTGTATATATTTTATTAAGTGAAATTTACTCTACTTCTCTACTTAAATGTTTGATGGAAAATGATTGTAAAGTTATAGTTTTTTACTTGCTCATAGTATTCAACATATTGATTTCATTTTGTATTATTGTTCACCATTTAACATATTAAATTTAATAGATTTAAAATTCCCATCGTTATGATTTTTTGAATTGTATTATTTTTATATTTCTTACTTTTCTGGATAAACTGTACTTGCAAATTATTTTGCAAGTCAGTTTTTGCAAATTCCGTCTTGACCTTAGGATTTTTAGTCGTCTCACTTGGTCCCCTTATATCCTTTTCGCCTTCTGGTAGTAAAAGCAATCAACAAAATGAATAATTCATCACTGAAGCTGCTTTCAAAGCAATAGATAAGTAGTCAGTGGTCATTAATGCAGTTAACATTTTACAAAAGACAGAGTATTTGGAAGGCCTTAACCCGTTAAATTTTTAAGACAAGGAATATAATCTCTTAATCTTTAGATTAAGTTCGGACTTCCGCTTCCCGATTAGTGCAGAAAAATCGTCTCCACCAGGATACTGAAAGCAACATTTTTAAATGAAATGAAAATAACAAAAGATTTTGTGATCTTATGAATGTGCATGATACTTATTTTTCATGGCAGCATCATATCAAGAAAAGATGCAGTAGTTTTTTTTATCTGAAGAGATTATTGTAACACCAATATTATTAGACGCGGATGTGACGCGGCTACATAAGTTGAAGACTTTCTATATGAAAAAATAATTCTAACTTAAGGGGGGCCCTAGAATTATTTTTGCGGGGGAGCCCGGTCAATGATCGTTACGCCACTGGGTAAAGAAACATTTCAAAGTAATATTTCAGAAACATATCACAAACAACAATTCTTGATTCTGATTGGTTGGCGGTAGAAACGCATTTGCGCAGATATTTCCGTTACTGTTGGGTTAGTGGCGTCGCAGAAGTCGTGGTTCGTGATTGGTTAGTAGGTAGATGACTTGTTGAGTAAAACGGTGTAGTGATAAATAAGTTTATTAAAAATAAACATTTACAATCTATTGAATTAATGGCTCCATCCAGCGAAGATAATAATTTATTTATATTTATCGAAGTTCATTTAAGGTTTTGCTTTTGTTATTCACTTTTGTTCTGTGCAATGTGTTGGATGAATAAAACAAAATGTTTCTTAAATTTATTCAATTTATTGACAAGAACTTTATATTATTCCTGTTCATGGTTTAACAAGAACTAAAATCAGAAATTTATTTCAATGAAGAATACCTATCCCTGAAACATCTCAATGGCATCTTAAGTCACGTTGCCATGATATCAAATAAACGTTGCAATTGCATAAATTAGTGTATCACAGAAACGTTTCTGGGGATACATTTCAATAGAAACATCCATCGTCTTTAGATATTAAGGATCACACAGATGTTTCTGAAACGTCTCTAGATTTATAAATGAAATGTTTCATGTTTCAAGAGGTATGTTCAGGATGTTTCTGAGATGTAAAAATGTTTACTGGGAGAACACTGAAAGTGAAAAGAAATTATGATTTTATGAATGAGCATGATATTTTGAATATTAAAAATGTTGCAAAGTAGCATTTAATCGTAAAAAGAACTTCTTATCTAAAGATATAGATCAACCCCCACATATTCTCCGTAGGACCGCCCATGACTGAACGTTCAAAATCCGACCAATGGGAAATAGGCAAAACCTCTTCCAATTTTTTTTCTTTTGTCAAAGTATACTATACAAACGTGCATTATTTTCGTCCTATATAGGGGTAGCTACGTCAGTCATCTTGAAGATAAACTTTGCCAGCTTTGAAATGAAAAAAAAAAGAAGATAGAAAGTGTAAGATTGAATTTGAAAGTGAGAATTAATCAATTTTATTTATGAAAAATTGCAATCTTATTCTGTCATAATTATTTTGAAGTTATCATTGCTGTAATAAAGAAATGTGAAAGATTGCGTTTTCCAATAGTCAAATTGTTTTTTTGTACTCCACATCATATTTTATAGTATCTTGGGAGAGGTCGTAAGGCAATCAACAAATGGGTTATTATGATTTGCGCTATCCTCTTTTCACATGGTGCATTTTTTTAAATGATGGTAATTCATTTTTTTCTGGTTTATAATATTTGTATACACATTTGTTTTTGCTTCAAAATCTCATTGGGTCATTCAACAATACAGCAAGCTCATCGTATTGTCCAGGTAATAAACAAAGCCTTAGAAAACAAAGAATATTGCAACGGTGTCTTTTTAGATGTAAAACAAGCATTTGATAAGGTCTGGCATGCAGGTTTACTTTATAAGATTAAAAAATTATTACCTACAGCATTCTTCCCCATTCTAAAATCCTATCTTAGTGATCGAACATTTCAAACCGCGATAAATACTGAATCATCTAATAAATATTCAATCAACGCAGGAGTCCCACAAGGAAGTATTATTGGTCCTATACTATTTCTGCTATATACTTCAGATTTACCAATTTCCAGTGATACAACCATAGGAACATTTGTAGATGACACCGGCATTCTTTCG
This sequence comes from Micraspis discolor, assembly GCA_030674115.1. Lineage (NCBI taxonomy): Eukaryota > Metazoa > Arthropoda > Insecta > Coleoptera > Coccinellidae > Micraspis > Micraspis discolor. The sequence goes on from JARTUT010000872.1 coordinate 5,239,431, forward strand.
AGCGATTATGACCCACAAAAAACGTCGGACAATATACAGAGCCATTTGAATCAAATTGAACGATGGTTGGTTAAATGGAAAATGAAAATTAATGAAACCAAATCTTCTCAGATAATATTTACTCTCAGAAAACAGGTATGTCCTCCAGTGTCAATAAATAATGTAAACATACCACAGTCTGAAACAATCAAGTATCTGGGCATGCATCTGGACCAGAAGCTCACTTGGAAGCAGCACTTATCAAAGAAGAGGAAACAAATGGAAATAAAGTTTAAAGAACTACAATGGCTAATTGGAAAAAAATCCAATTTATCACTTGAGAACAAGGTCCTGATATATAAATGTGTCATTCAACCCATCTGGACATATGGAATTGAACTTTGGGGCTGTGCATCAAAGTCGAACATTGACATTATACAAAGATGTCAGTCAAAAATTCTACGACAAATGATTGGTGCTCCATGGTTTGTCACAAACCATATCATACACACGGATCTAAACATCCCCAAAGTCCAAGATACCATCCGTAGCAGATCGGAAACGTACCACCAGAGATTAGAAGCTCACCAAAACAGCCCGATGCAACCTATGCTGAACCCAGTAATCAACAAAAGATTGAAGAAGATGTGGCCAATAGAATTGTTGAATCCAAACAGGTAATGCCATGGGGCATTAACCTGCAATAGTTTTTCTCTTCTTTTTCATTTTATTTTTATTCAAATTTTGTATCAACACTTTAGCTTATAGATTCTGTTATATATCTGATTGCTAAATAAACTATGAGAAGAAAAAAAAAATCTCATTCATTGATTCGAATTTAATAATAAGATGGCAGATGGGCGGGGCTTAGAGTCCAATTATCGGTATTGACATCTTTGAGTCTTTAGGCGTTGCTATTGTTACTTACAAAACAATGTTAGTTTTCTGATTTGTCAGTAACATTATCTTGTTTTTGTAGTAATTTCTCTTGTTTTCATTATATTTTATTTTTAATTGATATTTTACTGTTTTTCATTCTTAAAGTCATGAAAGTGCGGTGGTAATTTACAGACATATATTTAACTAAATATTTTCTAGCTCGCAAAAGCTCAATTTCTGTTGGTTCTCTGCTACAGGGGAAAGACGCCCTGTAGATGATTCTCTTCCAAATTCTTCAACCTTTCCCAGTATGCTATTTAGCCTCCTCTCAGATTATTCCACCCGAGAGCCTCAAAACTACCGAATAATAATCAGCCACAAAATATTCATAATACTTAGCAGTACAAGACACGATAAGCTCCGAGAAAATTTGTCTCCGTGGATTTCATTCTCGTTCAGGGATCTTGGTGGAAAATGAGAAAATTGAAAATCTTATTTTATCTGTTGAATTGAAGCGTAATTAGTAATGCAACATTAGAGACTTCTCAGAAATCTGCAATTCCCCGAAGGAATATTTCGAAATGTTTATTAAACCGATGCGGAAAATTGTATTCTGTTACGACGGATTCTCTTATGTGAGTAGAATACAGGATTGGCTTTTTTTTTCATATACTTAAATATTCTTTCGGCTTACACTTTCTTGTAACAAAGAATATAGCATGAGTATTTGGTAAAACGTTTCAGCAAAGCTTAAATTAACGGGGTTCCATGCAAATCGGCGTATGAAACAAGTGCTTAGGTAAAACCCTCAGAAAATACCGTATCCCTGCAAAAGTAGTGATTTGTATGTATTGTAATGATTACGAAATAGGCTGAAATATTGAATGTTGAAGGACTTCTTTCTGATCTTCCAATTAAAAATAGAGACTTCTCTAAGTAGTTTATATCCAATCTGAAAAATAAGAGAACAAAATTTTGAGAGCACTGACGCAAGGTTAAATGGATTTGATGTTTGGAAGGGTCGTATTTTAGTCCTCAGAAAAATGAAATCACACAGCAAATAGTGGGTCAATAATGATTCAAAGTTACAACATCAAATCTGATTTAACGTAAACCTCAAATGAAATCAATTATGTCATGAGCCATGGGCGTAACGGTGAAGTGAACAAATCATTTGATGACTATCACACAGAAAACTTTGAAATAATATAACGATCTTATTACCGTGAGACCTGACACTGCTGGAGAAATATTCCTATCAAGGCAAATTGTTGTCATTAAAAAGGATATTGGCGAATTTTCTGAGTACAGTATTTACTGTGGTTCCATCTATTGACTCTAGTCGGTAACATAGTATCACCAGGGTATGTTAACATGGGCGATGAAGTAATAAGGTTTATGTTGTCTGTCCTCGTCCATCTATCATTTAACTACTAAGTACTGATCATTTCCTGAGATTATTACAAAAACATGATGATTAAGTAATAAAAAAGGGCCTTTATCAGGATAAGTCGCTGGCCAATCAGAAACCTGATCGTCTTGTCACCTCTCCCTTTTTACAATGCCGATAATTAGATTTTACGTCCCGCCCTTCTGTCGTTCAACTACAGAATTCAGGTTATTTCCAAGACTTTCTATATGAAAAAATAATTCTAACTTACGGGGGGCCCTAGAATTATTTTTGCTGGGGAGCCCGGTCAATGATCGTTACGCCACTGGGTAAAGAAACATTTCAAAGTAATATTTCAGAAACATATCACAAACAACAATTCTTGATTCTGATTGGTTGGCGGTAGAAACGCATTTGCGCAGATATTTCCGTTACTGTTGGGTTAGTGGCGTCGCAGAAGTCGTGGTTCGTGATTGGTTAGTAGGTAGATGAGGTAGATGACTTGTTGAGTGAAACGGTGTAGTGATAAATAAGTTTATTAAAAATAAACATTTACAATCTATTGAATTAATGGCTCCATCCAGCGAAGATAATAATTTATTTAATATTTATCGAATTTCATTTAAGGTTTTGCTTTTGTTATTCACTTTTGTTCTGTGCAATGTGTTGGATCAATAAAACAAAATGTTTCTTAAATTTATTCAATTTATTGACAAGAACTTTATATTATTTCTGTTCATGGTTTAACAAGAACTAAAATCAGAAATTTATTTCAATGAAGAATACCTATCCCTGAAACATCTCAATGGCATCTTAAGTCATGTTGCCATGATATCAAATAAACGTTGCAATTGCATAAATTAGTGTATCACTGAAACGTTTCCGGGGATACATTTCAATAGAAACATCCATCGTCTTTAGATATTAAGGATCACACAGATGTTTCTGAAACGTCTCTAGATTTATAAATGAAATGTTTCATGTTTCAAGAGGTATGTTCAGGATGTTTCTGAGATGTAAAAATGTTTACTGGGAGAACACTGAAAGTGAAAAGAAATTATGATTTTATGAATGAGCATGATATTTTGAATATTAAAAATGTTTCAAAGTAGCATTTAATCGTAAAAAGAACTTCTTATCTAAAGATATAGATCAAATACATATTCTCCGTAGGATATTCTGACTGAACGTTAGGACCGACCAATGAATAAATAAAACGTTCAAACGTGCATTATTTTCCGACCATATGGGGAAATCAGTCATCTTGAAGAAACCTTTGAAATGAAAAAAAAGAAGATAGAAAGTGTAAGATCTTGCATCTTATTCTGTCATAATTATTTTGCGTTTTAAAATAGTGAAAATTGCGTTTTTCAAGAGTCAAATTGTTTTTTGTACTCCACATCATATTTTATGGTATCTTGGGAGAGGTCGTAAGGCAATCAACAAATGGGTTATTATGATTTGCGCTATCCTCTTTTCATGGTCATTTTTTTAAATGATGGTAATTCATTTTTTCTGGTTTATAATATTTGTATACACATTTGTTTTTGCTTCAAAATCTCATTCATTGATTCGAATTTAATAATAAGATGGCAGATGGGCGGGGCTTAGAGTCCAATTATCGGTATTGACATCTTTGAGTCTTTAGGCGTTGCTATTGTTACTTACAAAACAATGTTAGTTTTCTGATTTGTCAGTACCATTATCTTGTTTTTGTAGTAATTTCTCGTATTTTCATTATATTTTATTTTTGAATTGGTATTTTACTGTTTTTCATTCTTAAAGTCATGAATGTGCGGTGGTAATTCACAGACATATATTAAACTAAATATTTTCTAGCTCGCAAAAGTTCAATTTCTGTTGGTTCTCTGCTACAGGGAAAGACGCCCTGTAGATGATTCTCTTCCAAATTCTTCAACCTTTCCCAGTATGCTATTTAGCCTCCTCTCAGATTATTCCACCCGAGAGCCTCAAAACTACCGAATAATAATCAGCCACAAAATATTCATAATACTTAGCAGTACAAGACACGATAAGCTCCGAGAAAATTTGTCTCCGTGGATTTCATTCTCGTTCAGGGATCTTGGTGGAAAATGAGAAAATTGAAAATCTTATTTTATCTGTTGAATTGAAGCGTAATTAGTAATGCAACATTAGAGACTTCTCAGAAATCTGCAATTCCCCGAAGGAATATTTCGAAATGCTTATTAAACCGATGCGGAAAATTGTATTCTGTTACGAAGGATTCTCTTATGTGAGTAGAATACAGGATTGGCTTTTTTTTTCAGATACCTACTTAAATATTCTTTCGGCTTACACTTTCTTGTAACAAAGAATATAGCATGAGTATTTGGTAAAACGTTTCAGCAAAGCTTAAGTTAACGGGGTTCCATGCAAATCGGCGTATGAAACAAGTGCTTAGGTAAAACCCTCAGAAAATACCGTATCCCTGCAAAAGTAGTGATTTGTATGTATTGTAATGATTACGAAATAGGCTGAAATATTGAATGTTGAAGGACTTCTTTCTGATCTTCCAATTAAAAATAGAGCCTTCTCTAAGTAGTTTATATCCAATCTGAAAAATAAGAGAACAAAATTTTGAGAGCACTGACCCAAGGTTAAATGGATTTGATGTTTGGAAGGGTCGTATTTTAGTCCTCAGAAAAATGAAATCACACAGCAAATAGTGGGTCAATAATGGTTCAAAGTTACAACATCAAATCTGATTTAACGTAAACCTCAAATGAAATCAATTATGTCATGAGCCATGAGCGTAACGGTGAAGTGAACAAATCATTTGATGACTATCACACAGAAAACTTTGAAATAATATAACGATCTTATTACCGTGAGACCTGACACTGCTGGAGAAATATTCCTATCAAGGCAAATTGTTGTCATTAAAAAGGATATTGGCGACTTCTCTGAGTGCAGTATTTACTGTGGTTCCATCTATTGACTCTAGTCGGTAACATAGTATCGCCAGGGTATGTTAACATGGGCGACGAAGTAATAAGGTTTATGTTGTCTGTCCTCGTCCATCTATCATTTAACTACTAAATACTGATCATTTCCTGAGATTATTACAAAAACATGATGATTAAGTAATAAAAAAGGGCCTTTATCAGGATAAGTCGCTGGCCAATCAGAAACCTGATCGTCTTGTCACCTCTCCCTTTTTACAATGCCGACAATGAGATTTTACGTCCCGCCCTTCTGTCGTTCAACTACAGAATTCAGGTTATTTCCTGAGATTACTACAAGAACATGGTGATTCAGTAACAAAACAAGGGCATCTAGCGAGATAAGTCGCTGGCCAATCAAAAATCTGATCGTTTACTGTTGCCTCCCCCATTTTATAGTGCCGACAATGAGATCTTAAGACCCGCCCATCTGTCGTTCAACGACTAAATTCTGGTCATTTCCGGAAATTATTACGTAAACATGATGATTTAGTACTAAATCAAGGGCATTCGGTAAGATAAGACTCTTACCAATCAGAAACCTGATCGTCTTGTCAACTCCCCCTGTTAACAGTGCCGATAATTAGATCTTACGCCCCGCCCATCCGTTGTTTAACTACTGAATTCAGGTTATTTTCTGAGATTACTACAAAAACATGGTGATTCAGTACCAAAAGCTACCATCTAGCGAGATAAGTCGCTGGCCAATCAGAAATCTGATCGTCTATTGTCGCCCCCCCTTTTTTACAGTGTCGACAACAGTATCTCAAGCCCCGCCCATTTTTCGTTTCACTACTAAACTCTTATAATTTCCTGAGATTATTACAAAAACATATTGATTCAGTACTAAAACAAGGGCATTTAGTGAGATAATAAGACTCTGACCAATCAGAAACCTGATTGTCTTGACACCTCAAAATTTTTACAGGGCGAACAATTAGATCTTACGCCCCGCCCATCTGTCGTTTAACTACAGAATTCAGGTTATTTCCTGAGATTACTACAAGAACATGGTGATTCAGTACCAAAGCAAGGGCATTACCGGAAGGTTCACTTTAAATTCAAACATTGAGTACACGGAGTGTCAATTTTGTTTTCCGCTTGATTTGATCTGATGTCAATTCCATGGATAACCTGTAAAAGTGTATGACACCATTTGTTGCACTGAGTGGTAAAGCGGAAAACGCTATTAAATTTATTGGAAGAGCCCGGACTGCCACCACATAATTTCAAATTAAAAATAGGATTAGTTGTGAAAAAAAATTAAAGAATTGACTGTGAGACGGTATGAAGCTCGCGGACCTTCATTAAAAAAGCTGAATTTTCATGTATGCCGATAGGATGATTTCCTAATGTTGAATCGTGTTTGGTTCTTTCGAAAAACAGTGGAATATTTCTATCAGATTAAATAATGGAAGATTATTGGCTTCAATGAACATGCACAAGACCAGATGCTATGATTCCATAGATTAGGGAGTGCATTTCAGCGATCGTAAAATTTCGCGGTTCAGATGACATGTCTTGTTTAATTTACAATTCACAATAATCACTTTGGACACGTTCAATTGATTTTCTCCATTTATTCTCTTACTTTTAATGAAACGGGCACGTATAGAAGATCACGTACGGTAGTTTGGTGTTATCCTTTTATTAATTAGGAATTTTCAAATCAAAATACAGGGTGTTTCGTAATTCCACTTGACCCTTCAGAGGGTATATATTAGAGTTCATTTGCAACGAATTAAGTCTGGTGAACCATGGTCCCAAAATCAGTGGTAACCCCAGAATTGCATGCCGTAGATGTATATTGGTTTGATGATTACTTTGTAGATTAGTACGTTGTTTTAAAGGGTCAATTTGGAAATTATTTCTATAAACCAACCAATATTTTTTAGAATTTCAGATTCATCTCCTTATGTGTGAAGTATACATGACATATATAAGTGGTCCCAAAATACTTCCTTGTGGAACTCTGGATTTGACTATAGAAGGAGTGGTTATTGCTTCGCTATATTTCAAGGCAAAATAACTATCAGCTAGATAAGAATTCAGAGTAATTTAATATTGTTGTGGAAGAAGCTGTTTGAGATTGTATAGCAGTCCGTTGTGCCAAACCTTGTCGAATGCTTGGGATGAGTCGAGAAATACTTCCGAGCAAAATTTTCCTTCTTTGAGGCTTCTCGGGATGGTGTTCACGATGCGGTGGAGCTGATGCGTTATCGAGTGATTCTCTTGGAAACCTAGTTGGTGGTCTGGTAATTGTTGGTGCATATCCATGTCATCTTACAGCCTTTTATAAAGCATCTCCTCAAAGAGTTTACTCAGGATTGGTAGAAGAATTATAGGCCTATATAAATCCACATTGAGTTCTGGTTTCCATAAGGGTTCTTGTTTTTTTGTTTATTTGTTATGACATCTGTGAAACATATTTAGTATTCATCAAGTCATTGAACATACAACATTATATTTTTTTATCGTGTTAAAAATGTCCAATTTTGTACCCGAAAGTGATGATTTGCGGAAAGCATTAATTTTTTGTTTTCGTCTGAAAAAAAGTGCTGCAGAGTCGAATCGAATGCTTGTCGAGGCATATGGTGATCATGCTCATTTCGTACTGGTATTCCTGATACATGGCGAATGTATAGCATTTTCCTCATCTGAGGTAGCCCACTCTCCACTGGTGATTTTAACTGAAGATTTCTTCGGAGCTTTCCAGATACTGTATTCATTTTACATATCGACTACCTGAAAAGATAATAAATGGCACCACCTATTCTCCTCATAAAATCTTGGTAAACCAAATGAGATTACATAACTAAAAAAATATGAACCTGGTGTACGAATTCAAGAAAAAACTTCTCAATTTCATTAGTTTTTCGAAATTATCCCCATGAGATGCGTATCGAAGGGCCCCGCAGACTTCGCGGAGCGGGGGGACCTCAACACTATTGGTGCCCCCAGACCAATAGAAAGTTCTGAGGTACTTGTCGATGCGCTGAATTTTTCTGATGATATGATTAACAAAACCTCATTAGTTATGAGCATTTGAAATTTGGTGGCCTAAATAACTAGAAGAATATCCATCCGATCGATTAGCAACTAATTTTGTGAAAATCATCAGGCTAGAAATTTTTGCAAAAACCCTAAACATTTTTTGTGAATATCCGATTACTCATAAGATATTACAACAACGTAACAAAAAATTGTACGTTCATGGAGATTTTTGATATATTGCGAATTATAACCCCTCTAGAACTGTAACTTTTGTTATTTTCAATTCTAGATTAATGTCCGTTTATTCTTTTAAATTGCCTGCCTTCGTTTTTTTTAGTCTGCAGTATCAGAGTTAGGAAAAAGACTCCAGAACGAGCTGGCAAAAGCTCCTGATCTCTAAAGGAAACACTTTTCTTTCAGTGTAAAGTATTCTTATTGTGATTTACTTCAATTATATTGTACAAGTTATTTTGCAATAAATATAGTTTAAAAAAACTAAAAAAACACGCTCATAAAGAATATCGGGCCAAAAAAGTTAGAAATAATTTTAAAAATCAATTTGTGACAATAGTATATAAAACATACTATTAAAATTGGGAAAGAAGCATGGGGCGCTTTGTGCCATAAATTTCGTATATCAAGCGCCCCATGCTTCTTTTTCAATTTTACTCGTATGTTTTTTATACTATTGATTTTTGATATTTTTTCTATCTTTTTCAGCCCGATATTCTTTATAAGAGTGGTTTTTTAGTTTTTTTAAACTATAATTACACGTTGAAAAGTAGGCCAATGTTTCACGCATGCACAGCTCACGTATCAATGTTTTGAAATGAAGCCCTAAATTCTAATATCCCAATTTTTCCACAATATTAACATAGCCTCATTCAACCGCTGTAGAGTTGAATAACTTATTGATGACATGTTGATGTTTGATCGTAAGGCCATATTTTAAAAGCATGTATGGGAATCGAAGCCACGATCGATGAATCCAAGAGCTGACGTCACAGAAGACGCGCGCCTTAGACCGCTCGGCCAACGAACGCATTGAAAGAGGTGGGATCTTTTCACAGCAATGAGCCACTTACGCTTAAAGAAGGAGATTTACAAACTGACATACATACAAGTGAAGCTAAGACTTAATTACAACTTAGTTCTTGCTGGTTAAATGGCTTTCTGTTCTCTGAAGTATTTCTGTGAGTTGTGGGGTTGAATTCAGTTTGCTATCTCACATAATAAGATGGTGAACTAATTTGTGTTTGATTCTTATCTTGGTGTTAGATGTATTCGTACGGCCAAGATGGAATTTTTTTTCTAATATCTGAAAGGGGTTCAGGAAAAATTTTTATCTTTGAGATCTAATAATATGTAGAGTTATTATCAGAACACCCTGTATAAGCCATTATAATTTTCACTGATTTCAAATCTTGCTTTCAGTTCAAGGTATCTCATTTGAACCCTGCATAACCTTCATTAATGTCTTTTCTAGTATCCATTAATCTATGGAAGTTATGTGATTCAAGAAAATTAGAAAATATTCTTTATGAGGAGAAAGTTCAGTAACAACCAACATTTTTCCTCCTGGTGTAACCTCATACCAAGTGTTTTCATTTCAATCATCTAAAAATACGTTGGAAACTACGCCTTCATCCTACGAATTCATCTTTGGGATTCAATATTGTCAGCAGGCATTGGCAATTTCCTTCATCAATGAAGAGTAATATAAATTTCAGGGGTAAATAGAGGAAATAACGGTCATCACATTTACATAAAAGATGACATTAAAGAAGGTGAGAAAAATAAAAAGGTGGGTTGTGGGCTATATGCGCATACTCCAAAAACAACCCCTTGCAGCCTCCAACTATAAAGGAGAAATTCCGGTATAAATGGAACAGTTCAACAGGTGAAACTTTCAAAAGTTACCTTGTTGTTTGGCGGAATTATTTCATTATATATCATGAGATTTTTTGTTTTGATCAGTGTTTTGTTCGTTGTAGTGATTCTAGTCCAGTGTTATGATGGTGAGAACTTTTCACCACATTTTTATTTTGCATGGATACACCGAATGGTCTGCATCATCAACGTTATTTAATATTATTATTTGTTCATCGAAGAACTTCTCAAATAAAAAAAACTAATTATCTAAATCAAGAATTTATTCAAAAAAATTTGAACATTTTTTATGAACACAAGGTTATCAATGGTATTGATCCTTGATCATCAAATTGAAGAATTCAAATTAATTTACTCATGCATGAGAATCTTTTTTATTTTCCATTTTCTTTCATCTTTATGCTTTCAAAAAATGAGCACTGTTGAGGAAATTTCCAATTGCATTTTTATACGAAAATCAAATACTCACTTGAAATAATAACGTATATCACCATATATATATATATATATTCTTTTGAACTTTAGGCTTACCATATTTAGTTAGCAAACAATAAAGCATATAGCTTAGGGGTTAGTGACGGGGTGTCATACAATTCGGCGTATGACATAAAAGCCTAGGGGAAAAACCCCAGTAAAAAAACCCTGGCTCCCCGCCTAAGTGTGAAAGTACAAAAATAAGCTGAAATATATTTGAGGGACTTCATTCTTCAAGAGTGGTCTTCTATTGGTGGAGACAGAGACTTCTTCAAGTTGTCCACATCGAATCTGGAAATAAAAATACAAAAGCCGAGAAAAGAATTGAATAACAAAAATACGTATCAAAAACTGGTAACCAATGAACCGGTGTAGATCTTATGGTGCCATTAATGGATGTATTCAATTGTGCATCGAGTTTTTGCGTGTTTGCACTATTAAACCAAACAAAGCAACAATACTCAGCTGCAGAAAAGACTAGATCCAGCTAATTTCTGAAAAATATTATTCCTAGTTTTCAGTTTTAGGCTCAAATCACTTAATTGAGCATTGTAATTGAGAATTGAATCTAAATTAACTCCTAAGTATTATTATTATATCATAAATCATAAATTGTGACCTCAATGAAATGGTCGAACATCATTTAAAGAAAAATAACGAATGTGAGCGCGTTGCTTCATATTTTTGGGTAAACCCAAATTAAAATAAATTGTTCCAAATTTGTTTTTTACTGATGAAGATAATGGAACAGAAATTTGGAAGGTTTCCCAAATATAATTACAGAGATGGCATACATTTATTCGGGAACCATTTAGTATTAAGCTTTCAAAAGAATACATTGGACAATCAATTTGTTCTTGGTGGTGTGGAATTACTATTTGGGCAATAAGCATCATCTCTATTGTTCTTCTTACCAACGTTTCGACAGACATCTTCTGTCGTTTTCAAGGCAATGGATCAATCAGTGTAAAACACCGAGAATGCTTCTTTTGACAATTTTTTATTTCCACTTTCAAAGAGCGTTTTCTTTCTCCGACACAAGATAAGATCTACCGCATTCGCATAGTATCTCATATATGCAACTTTTCGTTCTTTGATTTTCATTGTCGGGTTTAACTTTTGTTAGATTAGCCCTGATGGTAACTTGTGTATATTGAATGCGGTTGTTATGTCTGCAGTACTTTTCTTCAAATGAAATCAAAAATTAATGCTTTCCACCAATCACCAAATTGGGCATTTTTAACACGATGAAAAAATATGATGTGTTTGTTCAATGACTTGATGTATACTAAATACGTTTCACAGATGTCATAGCAAACAAACAAAAAAAAAAATTAAAGGCTCGTTCACAACAAATGTTCCCTATCGAGACATTTGTATCTTGACGCTCACTTCATACCTGTATACCAGGTATAAACATTTCTTTTAATCCCATAAGTGCACCATCAATTGAGTTTCCGGCAATTTGAAGCCAATTGTTCGATGTAACTTGACGATTCTGCAAACCACAGACAAGTTCAAATGTGATCTAGTTTTCGCAGCTCTGTCAATTTGACACATAGTGAAAATTGTTAAAATTGGTTATTGCCCAAATAATAATTTTACAATATTTCCATCATCAAACATATCTCGTCAACAATCAAAGGTGATGGTATAAAAATATTATTATTCAATTATATTCTAATACTCGCTTCAGGTGGGTTCCTAAAGGTGCCATGGATTTGGTGAAAAATTTCTATTTTTGAAAAAAAATGATAAGAGATCATACAATCACAATACAAAAATTAATTTTTATTTGAAAACTACAACCAATATTTCATTTGTCTTTTCAAATGTTTCTGCTATACCATCATCAAACTAAGACAGCTAATGAAAAAACTATTCCACTCTGCACACAATATTACTATATTCATTTCTTAAAAAAAAATTTTTGTTCAAAATGTTATGTTCCTAACTTCTTATGAATAATCTTGTATTCATATGACTGCGTTTATTAGAACATTCTTTTTTAATACTTTCATCTCATTTCCAGACGCAAGGCTAGGACATCCTTCAAGTTTCGCCTTGAACTTCCTTACACACCCAAATCTTATTGAAGTACGTCGGCCACCAATTGGAAATATTCCAGGTTGGATTTTAAAAAATTTTTATTTTCTAATATGCACTGATTCTCATCCATATCTTTATTTAATTTTTCATTACATAAACACTTTGTTCATTTTTGAGATTTCTCGGAACTTTTGCGAGATATCGAAGATAGGTCTTTCGTTGCTTCTTCTGTACCTACCCACTTCTGAATGTTGAGAACTAGTGGAAATGTATAAGGGATGATTTTCTAAATCTCTTTCGAGAGAGCGTTTTTTCTGTTTTGTTTTCACAAAATGCATTATTCTTATTAAGATAGGCGTTTCTAAATCATAATAATTTTTTTACGAAACAATTTAATTAATCTTGCGCAAATTCCTCAAACTTATTTATTTATCGCAGTGCTATACAAACACAGCTTCTAGAAATTTACTAATGATAGAAGGTAGTCCTAGAAATTTCTAGGTACTTAAGTGAATTTATTTCATACTGATAAATTAATTTTCCGCATAAAAAGTTTTTTTCGATAACAACTGACATATGAATCATATTTGAATATCTATTACAATAGAAATTTCAATCTATCTCTAAAGGTTTTTGTTAAGGAAAATTTTCAATATTTTACGACATAATAATAATATAAAACTTTTCATTATTGAAAAACAAAAATTATGAGTAATATTTTTACAATTTTGGCTCAATATTTGAAACAAACTGTGATGTGTCTGAAAATTTCAGTAATTGAGAAATATTTGCAGTTTTTCAGTTTTTTCCGATATTTTGTAAAAAACTTTGACGAATGCCGATATTAAACTAGATCTTTAAGATATCATTTACGAAGAAAACATCAGAGAGATAACTCCTTCAAACTACTAATTTTTTTTTACCTGGATAAATAGAAGTATTCGGGCTTCAAGAAAATTCATCAGGTGTTAAAGTTTTTAATGTTCAATGTTTCAAATAATTTAAGTTCTTCAGAAGTGCTTTATAGGCACTCGGAATGCCCTATTCCAAAGCTGTATCGGCAAAATTATTTCATTGGGATAAAATCAAATGACCTTATTTATATCTTCATAAACCCAATTGATTGGAAATATTTTTGACTCGCTAGTCGAAAAGTTTATCTATTTTGGCAGAACAATAGCTTGCTGTTCTACTTGAAACAACCAAGCAAAAGTAATAAACCCAAATCTCATTAATATCCTGAAACCAAATGCAATGACCGTCGCAATTCTTTTAGGATTTATTAGGAAGATCGCATCAAACCGTTTGAAATTTGCACATCCTATGGGGATATTTCACTCTACCGAGACCAAGAAAGTTGTCATAAATGTGAAATTGTATTAAAAAAACAGAAATGGTTTAACATCTCATAATGATACCGTTGGTTTTTGTGACCAGCATGTCATATTGAATTTTAAAACTTCTCGTTACAGGCTAGAGCGCTGACCCTTGGACCCTGAGTAGGTAGATGATTAACAAGGGATAAATAGAGTTCAGTTTCACTCGTATTCATTCAAAATTTGAAAAATTATATTTCGGAAACTATTAGTTTGTCAAAGTCGAAAACGGTATAGGTGTATACGCCTGATAAAATTGCACCATAAAAAATTTTTTATTTGGAAAATTTTATTTTGTAACTTCGGAACTATTCTACCGATTTATCCAAATAACGAACTCAGCCGAGATATTTATAACTCAAATCTACTCTGAAAATTTAAACTCTAGCTCTATCGTATTCAGGGATGTATTTGATATTCAAGATTGACGGAGTCTATCCTCCTAGAGGATGTGATAATAATTATCTTTATCAGCGACTGAATTATCCAAGTTTAAGTCTAAGAATAACTTTAGGATCAGATATGGTTCTGTACAAAATCTCAAATAATAAAATCGACTGTGCCAAAATTCTCAGTAAATTAAATTTCCACCTACCATGTTTCAATTCGAGAAATGCTTCAGTTTTAAAATGTGAAAGAGCTAGAACGAATGTCCTGCGTAAGGTTCCAATAAATTTAATGTGTAATAATTATATTATAGTAGCTGTACCTGTTGTCATATTTTTTCGTGCTCTCAACAAACTTTTATGAAAATTGCACTTGAACATCTATCCGATTCATAGTAAAATTTTGATTTTGTGTAATATATGTATGTAGGTGGTTATGGAGCAGTTATTCTTAATAGTAACATTTATATCCCTGTATACTGACTTGTCCTGTAAATGGATTTTCTGTTGGACAATAAAGCTATTATTATTATTATTAGAAATTTGGTTTTCAATATTAAAACCAGATTGAATTATGTGGGAAAAAGTGATAAAAATCAGTATTTACTGAAGAAAAAAATTGTAGTTAAGATTTGAAGATGACGAATGAGGAAAGCATTCAATTTCTAAAATCAATTTAGCTATAGTTTGTTCAAATATCTGTAACTTACGAATCTCGATAGATTGTCCATTGTCCAAAAATCTGGGCCAAAAACGTCGGATAGTTCTGCATTAATTATGCATTTGGAATTTCGTTTCCTCAACATTTCCTAACATACTAACATATCCACCAGATAAACTTGTAACTAGAAAGATGTTCGGATAGCGTTTAAACAAAGAAGTTCGTCAAATTTCATAGAAACCGTTTCTAAATACTTGATATCTCGTAAGATATTCATCAGCATTAAGAATAAGCACGCTGATGCTCATGACCTCACGTCAGTGCTTTTCTAAATTCTTTAAGATCCATACAATATTCTTGTACATTTCTCAATTAAGATTTTGTCCAGATTCATTTCATTTCGGTGAACATAAAAAAAGTTCGGAAAAGTCAAATTCAGAAAAAAATATCCAAAATTTTCCTTAACGACTCCCTATAAAGGCTTATTTAAATTTCCACGACTCTTATGAATATAATTCGTAAGTCAGTTCTTATTCAAAGAATGATAATAAAATTTTCATGCGAAAAATTTCCCAGGTAGTTTTCTTCTAACGACGAGCTATTGTACCCCATTTTCAAACAATATATATATATTATTCTATTTTGAACTTTAGGCTTACCATATTCAGTTAGCAAACAATAAAGCATATAGCTTAGGGGTTAGTGACGGGGTGTCATACAATTCGGCGTATGACATAAAAGCCTAGGGGAAAAACCCCAGTAAAAAAACCCTGGCTCCCCGCCTAAGTGTGAAAGTACAAAAATAAGCTGAAATATATTTGAGGGACTTCATTCTTCAAGAGTGGTCTTCTATTGGTGGAGACAGAGACTTCTTCAAGTTGTCCACATCGAATCTGGAAATAAAAATACAAAAGCCGAGAAAAGAATTGAATAACAAAAATACGTATCAAAAACTGGTAACCAATGAACCGGTGTAGATCTTATGGTGCCATTAATGGATGTATTCAATTGTGCATCGAGTTTTTGCGTGTTTGCACTATTAAACCAAACAAAGCAACAATACTCAGCTGCAGAAAAGACTAGATCCAGCTAATTTCTGAAAAATATTATTCCTAGTTTTCAGTTTTATGCTCAAATCACTTAATTGAGCATTGTAATTGAGAATTGAATCTAAATTAACTCCTAAGTATTATTATTATATCATAAATCATAAATTGTGACCTCAATGAAATGGTCGAACATCATTTAAAGAAAAATAACGAATGTGAGCGCGTTGCTTCATATTTTTGGGTAAACCCAAATTAAAATAAATTGTTCCAAATTTGTTTTTTACTGATGAAGATAATGGAACAGAAATTTGGAAGGTTTCCCAAATATAATTACAGAGATGGCATACATTTATTGGGGAACCATTTAGTATTAAGCTATATATTTAGTATTAAGCTATACATTGGACAATCAATTTTTTCTTGGTGGTGTGGAATTACTATTTGGGCAATAAGCATCATCTCTATTGTTCTTCTTACCAACGTTTCGACAGACATCTTCTGTCGTTTTCAAGGCAATGGATCAATCAGTGTAAAACACCGAGAATGCTCCTTTTGACAATTTTTTATTTCCACTTTCAAAGAGCGTTTTCTTTCTCCGACACAAGATCTACCGCATTCGCATAGTATCTCATATATGCAACTTTTCGTTCTTTGATTTTCATTGTCGGGTTTAACTTTTGTTAGATTAGCCCTGATGGTAACTTGTGTATATTGAATGCGGTTGTTATGTCTGCAGCACTTTTCTTGAAATGAAATCAAAAAATTAATGCTTTCCGCAAATCACCAAATTGGGCATTTTTAACACGATGAAAAAATATGATGTGTTTGTTCAATGACTTGATGTATACTAAATACGTTTCACAGATGTCATAGCAAACAAACAAAAAAAAATTAAAGGCTCGTTCACAACAAATGTTCCCTATCGAGACATTTGTATCTTGACGCTCACTTCATACCTGTATACCAGGTATAAACATTTCTTTTAATCCCATAAGTGCACCATCAATTGAGTTTCCGGCAATTTGAAGCCAATTGTTCGATGTAACTTGACGATTCTGCAAACCACAGACAAGTTCAAATGTGATCTAGTTTTCGCAGCTCTGTCAATTTGACACATAGTGAAAATTGAAAAATTGTTAAAATTGGTTATTGCCCAAATAATAATTTTACAATAGTTCCATCATCAAACATTTCTCGTCAACAACCAAAGGTGATGGTATAAAAATATTGTTATTCAATTATATTCTAATCCTGCTTCAGGTGGGTTCCTAAAGGTGCCATAGATTTGGTGAAAAAATTTCTATTTTTGAAAAAATGATGAGAGATCATAATATTATCAATGAAAAATCAAAATGCAAAACTAAATTTTTATTTGAAAACTACAACCAATATTTCATTTGTCTTTTCAAATGTTTCTGCTATACCATCATCAAACTAAGACAGCTAATGAAAAAACTATTCCACTCTGCACACAATATTACTATATTCATTTCTGAAAAAAAAATTTTTGTTCAAAATGTTATGTACCTAACTTCTTATGAATAATCTTGTATTCATATGACTACGTTCATTAGAACATTCTTTTTTAATACTTTCATCTCATTTCCAGACGCAAGGCTAGGACATCCTTCAAGTTTCGCCTTGAACTTCCTTACACACCCAAATCTTATTGAAGTACGTCGGCCACCAATTGGAAATATTCCAGGTTGGATTTTTAAAAATTTTTATTTTCTAATATGCACTGATTCTCATCCATATCTTTATTTAATTTTTTATTACATAAACACTTTGTTCATTTTTGAGATTTCTCGGAACTTTTGCGAGATATCGAAGATAGATCTTTCGTTGCTTCTTCTGTACCTACCCACTTCTGAATGTTGAGAACTAGTGGAAATGTATAAGGGATGATTTTCTAAATCTCTTTCGAGAGAGCGTTTTTTCTGTTTTATTTTCACAAAATGCATTATTCTTATTAAGATAGGCTTTTCTAAATCATAATAATTATTTTACGAAACAATTTAATTAATCTTGGGCAAATTCCTCAAACTTATTTATTTATCGCAGTGCTATACAAACACAGCTTCTAGAAATTTACTAATGATAGAAGGTAGTCCTAGAAATTTCTAGGTACTTAAGTGAATTTATTTCATACTGATAAATTACAAAGGAATAAATGCTTAGTTACCGTAACTATAAACATTGTCATAACTCCCTTGGGAGTTAAACAGGGCAGTTATAGATCTTTTACTCCCTCTGAAGTGTTCACAAAAACAAACCGACAGTTGTCGAATTTACCACTAAAGTTGTTACCCGAATTGCAAGGATTTTCTATTAAACGGTTGTCACTGTTGATGACTGTATTCAAACATGAAGTTATTTCCCTTCTTTCATCTGATATGCCACCTAATATTCTTGTAGTTTTGTTTTTCAATTTCATGCTGTCGGCCAAATACCCTTCTACCACCGTTGAACTTCGCCATCCACCATGTCTCTTTAATGTTGTCATATTTGCTCCTGCATTGACCAAGGCAGTCGCAGAAGTTCTTCGCAGGCAATGTCCTGTGAATGTTTCTGGATTCGGCAATTCCAAAAACTAGCAATTTTGCTTGGAATTCCCCCGAATGTATTTTTTCCAACCGGTTGAACTGAGCAACGTTTTCCGCGATACGTTAGAAAAAATCTTTCCGGCCCGATGGACGTAGAAGCATATACTTCCTCACAGACTGCAGAGAACTCATTTTCTTCCACAATAGTAAATCTCTTACGGATATCTGTTTTACTTTCCGGAATGTCAACTACCATAACAGAGCCCCTATCTTCGATGTGATTGATTTTCATATTCAAAAGTTCTTGACATCTACAGCCCCCGAAATAACCCATAATCAAAACTACCTGTGAAACAGAACAATAAATGTGCAATCGTTACAGTTTGCATTACATGCCTTATGAAGTAAGTATTCTTTAGCAGACGCATTCTTCAAAAATTTGACAATATCTTCCCGACTAAACACTTGAGACTTTTTTGGCTCATAGCCTTTACTTTTGCGTTTGAGAAACGCTTCCAGTTCTTGAAATTTACTTCCATCTATGTCATCATGTATTCTCATCATCAATTTTAGCATTGACCACTTAGTCCACAGCGAATTAGATACCATCTCTTGAAAATACGCCAACATTACAGTTTCACTCGTGTTTTTACTATCCATACGGTTAACTTTCATCCACTGCACAAATTTGTCATATTCCTTTTTGTACTGAAGTTCCGACTTTGTCGGTAGTAGTACGGAACGAGCTTTTTCAGCCTTTTCCAACAAATCTCTTAGAATCTCAATTCTTTCTGAGTTTGCATTCATTTTCACAAATTTGAATATGATGAGAAACACGAGATGACAAATATCTACAATGATGTCAGTGACATTTCAATGGCAACCATGCCTCCTTAATTCTTAATAAAGATAATTCGTTTTGTTCTGAAAACCAAAACAATTTGGTTTTTATATTTCATGCAGTATGAAATAAAATTAATTATCTATCTTGTGAGTTATTGATTTTTAACCACCTCGGGCAACGCAACAATCCCTTGGGACTCGGGATAGAAATCTGTTGCCCTCTGTGGTTAAAACCCTCATAACTCCCTTGATACATAAATAACTATAAATTACATGCCTTTCGTATATAATTCGCCTGAATAATAACACACTTTCCTTGAAAATGCAAATAATTATTGCCTACAACGACAAAATTTTATTGAAAGTACTCATAAAAGTTTTTTTGTATGCTCAGATGTCCCAGAACCAGGAGAAAGACCCAGATCAAGAACTTTTTTTCCTCAAGTCAGAGTTGGACGCTCAGGTTACAACCTTCCCAGTAAGTAAAAGATATATATGTTCAATGATTGGTACTCATTCAGGAATCGAACTGGCTCAGGATAAAAATTATTTTATAATAAACACTTTCTTTTGGATTGAAGCAGATTGAGAATAATGCTGAATATTGAATAATTGATATAAAATTAACAAAATAATTAAATCGATTTAATTGAATTAATGAATAATTTAACAGTGATTGATTACACTCCAGGTTATGTTGTGTCCCTGATGTGGTATGAAGGTTGCCTTCTATATTTCGGGATTTTGAGAGCAAAAAAAGTAATAATAATCGAAAATTGTTTTATTGTTTTTCATAATATTCGTTATTAAGATCTATAAACTTTTGCTTACGTTTGAATCAATTGCCGCAGCACTTTTGCCACTCCGATTGAGGTATCTTCAAAATATGCATTCTGAACGCATTTACTGCTTCTTCAGGTGTCGAAAAACGTTGACCTCTCATTTTATTTTTGACGTTTGGAAATGAGAAGAAGTTATTCGGTGCAAAGTCTGGACTATACGGCAGATTACTCATCAAATTGGTGTTTTGAGAGCCCAAAAATGCAGTTGTTTGAGCCGATATGTGAGAGCTCGGATTGTAGTGGTGAAGGGTGATTTCTTGAAAGACAACTGGCAATCACAGTGGCGTAACGATCATTTTTCCGAATTGATTGGTAACTCCCCAAGCATTTGCAACTTCCGTTGAAAGGTTCCTCATTTCCTCAAAGCTGTTTCTGACAGCAGTTAGTTTTTCAGAAACCGTCTTTAGTTCTGTAACTGCCTCAAACAAATCATAATCTTGGTTTTGTAATCGCTTCGATACCACGTTTTGCTTCAAGAATTTTCATTTGAAATACAATTTGAAAAATGAATGAAAAATTCTCTAATTGATTCTTCAAACCCATTGCTTCAGTTCTCTCTTTGTATGATTTTGAAAACAAAATCACACTCGAAAGTGCCTTCATAACAACTGTGTAAGAATATATGAGGGTTTTCAACGAATCTATTCTAGAAGACCATCTAGTTCGACACAGTTTCTTCAGAATTCGTGCTGATGACAAAAGAAGATCCCATCTTTTGATACTCTGACTGAAAAACACATACAGTTGTTCAACTGTCCAAAAAAAATTTAGTTTTCAGGAATCGTTGACATTGCATGCTTGAGCACCAAGTTTAAATTATATGCGGCGCAGTGCACATATTTGGCCATCTTTTGTTTTTCTTGGATACTTGTTTTCAATCCAGTATAAACACCAGACATGGTTGCTGCACTGTCATACCCTTGGCCTCTGTATTTGTTTCAAAGTCTTCTAGAATTGCCTTCTCTAATCCCCCTGCTGACTGATCATCCACTATCTTGAATCCCAAAAAACTTTCATTGATTTCGAGTGATGTAGGCTTTCCTGAAGGATCTGTCTGCATAGTAACGTATCGAATAACTTGAGATAGTTGATCTTTTTTGGTAATATCCTGAGTTGTATCAAATATTACCGAGAAAAACTGTGAGTCACAAATATTTTTTATTATTTCTGATTTGACTTTATCGGATAAGATTTAAATCAATTCATTTTGTATAGCAGGGCTAAGATACCTTTGATTCTCCTGGTCACTGTTCAATAAATCCTGCAACACATGGTCATACTTCGCAAGTAGCTCGATCACTACAAGAAAGTTACCACTGCTAGGGTTTCCAAACACCTCCCGGTGACCTCTAAATGCCAGATTACATGATGCTAAAGTCATAGTTACATTCACAATTCTATGAAGTATTTGAAACCAAATATTTTGAGCTTCTAAAGTACGGACTGTCGAAACTGTACACTGTACAGTACCGCATCCGGTTTCTCACGATATATCTTTGTGGTTGTGGTCGATTACCGTTCACGCTGTTTTTTTTAGTTTAAGTAGTATCAGATAAAAAAACTGTATCGATCAATTCGTTTGAATTTTCATTTGACGACCGGGCCCCCCAACGCCCAGGCCCCCCGCACCGCGGGGTCTGCTGGGGTGTACGTTACGCCACTGGGCAAACAAATGGTTGTTTACCACTTGTTTTTGTATAATTGCGACGTGTTCAGTTTTTCTGGAACACAGGCGACTATTTGCTTGGAAGTGCTTCGTGCGTGAGCAACTTTTGTTGGATTTGGCTCATCCCGAAACACCCAAACAGTCGACTGCAGTTTACTTTCGGCCTCATATGCGCAAATCCACGATTTATCATCTATCACGATGTCATAGACGTGCTTCGAAGCAACGTGATCATATTTTTGGATCGATTGACAAATTGTGTGAGATCCAACGCGAACAAATTTTTTTGACGGTCAAATATTCATGCAATATTGAATGTACTCTGGTCCCACTAATGCCTAAGGTTGTCTCTATCTCACGATAGATGATATGACGATCTTGCAATATCAGTTGGCGCACAGCATCAATGGTTTTTGGAACAACTGATTTTGGAAGACCTTCACTAAACTCGTCTTGAATTCATCATACCTTCGATAAACAATGGTTCTTTATGGAGCTTCATCGCCAAAAATTTCATTAAGTTCATCGATGCGCTGTTGTTGAGTTAACCCACGTCAAAAGTTGTAAAAAATAATCGCGAAAAAATGTTCACGAATAAAGTCCTCTTTTTTGGCGAGATGTATCTTTTAAATTACTGTAAACAACACAAATAGTGCGTAAGTCCAAACGTTCTGACTACGTATAACCTTAAAAATGTTAAGCATCACGATGGAGCTGTCAGCTGGCAGATTGCAACACTAGTGCTGTCCAATCCCGAAATATAATTGGCAATCCTCTTCTCTGTCTGATAACTCAGCTCTAAAACAATATCTTGAAAAAACTTTAAACTTTTTCAAGCCGAGATATATTGAGTGTTAAGATTTGTAACGGTCATGGAACTGCAATATCCGAAGTACCCCAATTAGTTTCGAAAGTGATACAATTTACAACGAGGTACTTTCGGTATGAGTTTATGACCGGATGACCAAGAAATAGATCTTTATATTTGAGCCTTTGTCGAATGCTGGAATTCCGCCTGGGTATTTTCGGGAAAGGCCAGAATTGTACGTTTTGCACTTTCCATTTATTTGGTCAAACCGTTTTAACGCCGCCTTTTGACGAGGGAGAACTTGTACATATTTCAAGGTTTTGTTTGATTTAGCCAGTTAACATAAATAGAACTAAGGTTAAGACTTAGAGAAATATTTACAACATTTCTAGTGAGTGTGTTGACTAATTGTGGTCGTAAGAGGAGGTTATATGTGCTATCCAGACATCCGAGGTGTACATAGTGTAAATAAAGTTTTAAGTTGTACAACCTCTTTTCATTTAAAGGGATTTTTCATTAATTTGGGAAATCCAGTCCAAGAAGAAACCTGAAATATCCGACAAGTCCTTCTTGCACTCTACATCTCGTAGAAACTGTACCAGTTTCCGGTCCACAAATCCTCAGAGACTCTGTCAGTCTGTCGATTTCGGAGTTACGAGAAAACATTGAGTTATGGTAAAATAGTTTATTCTATGGAATACGAAAGACAGACGAGTCAATACTGACAAAGTTCTTATGATTGAAATCCCTCATCCGATCAAATCAAAACAGGTCAGACGAGTTAAATACAGTAGAAGTCCATTAGTCCGGCATCCAATAGTTCGGAATGCCCGATAGTCCGGCATCGCTCCGGAAAATTTTACAAATATTGTTTTTCTCCAAAAGTATTTTTAAAGCATATAAAAACGCTCGAGAGCTATTCCGAAGTTTTTTGGGTAGTTCGGAACCATCCGGAAGCGCTTGGTATTGTTCGCAAACAATGCAATGCCATCTGACACAACGAAGTCAGGTGCAGTGCAGCACTGTCATTCCATGCGTCTGCGCTATTTTTTGTGCTTGGTGTTTTGTGCCCTTCAGTGCATCGCAGTAAACGTAGCTTTTGAAACTGTTTATAAAAAGTGATCTTCGTTCTAACTATACAGTGACCATATTTTCGAAACCTAAGCTTTCGAGTTCAAAAGGAGAGAAACGAAAACACGTAACACTGACTCTCAATCTGAAACTAGAAATCATCAAACGGCTAGAAAAAGGCGAGAATAGAAATGTTTTGATGTATGAGTTTAATATTGGCTCATCGACTATTTATGATATTAAAAAACAAAAAGATGAACTAATGAAGTTTGCTTCTCACTCGTTAACAACTGAAAAATTGGCTTCTAGACAAACATTGAAAAAGCCAAAACTGGAACAGCTAGATAGTGTATTGTTCAAGTGGTTTAGTGCAGTTCGTTCTGAAGGGAAGCCGGTGAGGGGCCAATGATTGTTGAAAAGACTAAGAAATTCGACTTGCGGAAAGTGAATGTAATTTTTCTGATGGTTGGCTCAGAAACTTTATATTTCGGCATGAAATTAGAAGACTTGATGTAACTGGAGAAACACTTTCAGCAATCCAAAACTCTGCTGAAAACTACAAAGACCTGTTTGAGAAAATCGTGGCTGATAATGATTCAACATATTTACAATTCTGACGAAACAGGGCTATTGTGGCGATGTTACATTACGTGTATATACATAATGTTATATGTTTACATTTATATTATATGTAAATTAAAATAAATTTAGATATTAGTATTAGCATAGTGTATTAGTACTTTATTTAGCAACCTATAATTACCACTGATCGAAGGAAATTTTCGGACTGCCCGATAGTCCGGAATTTCCGGTAGTCCGGCACCGAGCCGGTCCCGAACATGCCGGATTATCGGACTTCTACTGTATTTCAAACGCGTCATGGATTTCCCCGAAGCTTTAATCCAGTACCTACTATAAAAGCAAGGGTTTTTTCTGACATTCTATCTGCTGTAGAGTTCTCGTTTTCATGAAGGAGACTATAGAATTATTGTTTGGGGAATAACCACCATCTCTTATTGTTTTTGCTACAAACATTTCGATATACATTTTGTATAGTTTTGATAGCAAAAAAATTAGCTTTTGAAAAAGCTGAAAATATCTGAAAATGTCTCAATTTTCATTTAGTGAAACTTAATGCTAGATCAAATTTTTATTTATCTGTGGTATAATGATTTCTTCAAGTTAATTCGAACAATCAGCCTTCAGGTAACTCAATTGATGTAGCACCTATGGGAGCGAAGCAATTTTCATATATGCTGCTTCCTTGATTATTCTTCTTTCCTCTTTGAATATGATAAATGTATCTCTATATTTTATCTGATGATTTTCAAATTCATAGGTGCTTCCAAGAAGGCAACAAAAATGACTGTGTTTCCAAGAGTGGGGAGAGATTCACCGGAATTGTACATGAAAAATGATTGTAACGACAGACACGCAACCAGAGATACGAATTCTGCTCTATGGTTTGGACCACGTCTCGGTGTGCATAAACGTGATGAGTATGAAACACCCTTGTCTTACATTCTACTGAATGGTGAGTTAATTTATAGTGATAATCAAAAATGCTAGGACATTTTTTCGGAAAGACGGAAATTATTGAAATCTAGAATGATATACTAAACACAACGAAGAGAACTCACAGACATATGGTTTCTATGTGTTCCACAACACCATGAGAATAGTTTTATGTGAACATTGTGCCGATCTCGTCTTACAGATATGACAGGATATGTGTTTCATTACTTATTACCTATACTTGAAGAAATACGTCCTCAAATTCTAAATGCTTTCACGGGGGTTTTATGTAGAAAAATGTGATAAATACTTGTTCCTACCTGGCATTTCAATATATTTTGTGTAATAACTGGAAGATTTTTGTTATTAAAGAACATAATCTTCAAATGCTAGCTAGTTATATGTCTGTCTTACCTAAATTCTACACGAATCTCCTCGTGATACAAATTTTTCTGAAAATGAACATCGAACAGTATATGAAGAAGATTCTATACTTCAATTAAGTAACGAACATGTATCCAACAGCGCTTGTCTTGAAATTAATTGATATTTGTTTATTTCAACCATCTTTAATATACAAATGGATGATTGAAGGATGACCACCAATTTAAAGTAGATCATCCATATATCAACTGAAAATAAATATTGAAATTGAATCATATTCGGAATAAATCACAGCATATACAAATATATACATATTTTGTTGTTAAATGGTTCAATTTCACAACAAGCACTAACTCTATAAGCCAATAGATTTTTGGTATTTACATAGGGTGATAACATTTTCATGTACACATTTGAACTCATCTGAAAACATATGAAGTAACTGAATTTCATTCTGGAACTTGAGCATCAACATTATGGAGGGTAGAGATCCTCTACCCCCCATAATCCAAATTCTGCAAACCTAAGCCATTTGCAACTTGCAAATGCATAACGTAAGCGTCTGTTGGATTAGTCTGACCTGAGATTCCTACTCTGAATCTTAATGTTTTGCATTTTTCGAATTCTGGGTTTGCAGGGAGATAAATCGGTTGAAAAGGTTAGTGGAGTTTCACCCCCTGATACGACCCTTCAATTCGATTTTGTGAACGGTCAAATACTTAATTCTTTGTCGTGATGTGTGTGAGGTGGCCTGGTCATGATGCCAAAGGTCTCGCAACACGCAGTGTTGCCTTGAACTAAAATATAAAGAGCAACCCTCGTATGATTGTACACAGTAGACAGAATTTCTAACGGGGGTTAGTAACTTTGGTCTAAAAATATACAAGCATATCTATCAGAAGGATCATAATTCAAAAGGGCCTCTTATCATCATTACCATCGAAATTTGAGTGAATTTATTGACATCAATATTCATGAGCTACAAACGAATATGATTAAGAGCAAAGCGAATTTTCTCCATGAAAGAATGGGAAGCAACAGGTTCCATTGAGAAGGGTGCGGGTTAGATACGCAATGTAAGCCTTATCATGAATATTCAGTGGTTACAAATCATTCGGAGGATTCACATAGTTGATCAAGTATTTCGCCTTCTCAGTATCTTCGTTATGAATATATGTACAGAATGGACCAATTTTATTGTAACTATTAAAAATAGATGAAAGTTTGGTCCATACTTATGAAATCACAAAAACTACAATCCCTTAGGACATGGATGTTTTCTTTAAATTCAAACACAGTTATGATATGACATAGTTGATGACGAGATATTGTTGATGATGGAGCTCGTGTTGAATGATTGTTCGGGCTATTACCATCATCTATTGTGGATGTAATGTTTTCCGACGTTTCGATAGACATCTTCTATCTTTATCAAGGAGAAAAGTAAGAAACCAACTCAAAAAGATCATCATATCACAGATGAGTATATAACATCGTTCATTTTTCTTTCATGACTTCTGTCAATTGACTTTTTGAAAATTGATAATTTTCAAAAGGTTTCTTACTTTTCTCCTTGATAAAGATAGAAGATGTCTATCGAAACGTCGGAAAACATTACATCCACAATAAATGATGGTAATAGCCCAAACAATCATTCAACACGATATGACATATGTTGATTTTCTTCAAAATCAGTGTTCTATTCGCCAAACTTATAGAGCACTTCGTGAAATTTATAATTTACAACCACAATAGAGAAAGAACAGTATATACAGAAGAAAATATAACTACCTGTATTAATGAAGATACAGATTTGTCTATAGTTGCATTCTGTGTATCCCCCACATGGAAAATTTCAGGAAAAGATCTTGATTTACACTCTACACCCATACAAGATCCAACTGGTTCAAGAAGTGAAACGACTTTTTCATAATAAGCGTCGTTTTCCATCTCAGAGTATATCATTATTTCTATGATTTCACCTGCATTTAATAGGATACGATTGGAAAATAGAGATTCTACCAGTGTCGTATTTCAAATCAGTTTGACAATTCTCTTGTAAAAGTTTTTCCATCTATTTTTTACTCTACAGAGGAGCTTTAAAATTCAATAATTATCACAGATATATTTTTCAGATGGCCATGGCACCCGGATGGAGTACTTCCCCTATCTGGATAAAGACGTAGAATCTGATGATGATGAGGAAAAACTAGACTTTAATTGAAGACACCTGCATCCAACGAATATTTCATTATGATATAAGGCTGGATATCGTTCTGAAATAATTTTGTAATTAATGTACCTACTAAAAAATTGAATACTATCTTTATCTTTTTTATCAGTGTTTATTGATCTCTCACCCTATATTTATTCGAAATAATCAGAACATAAAATAAATGAACATTCTAATCGATTGAAAAATATGGTTATAATCATTATGAGACAAAAATGAGCTTTCAAGGGGTGAACTTTCACCTACAATTAGAAATTTCATTTAAAATGTTTTTTGACAAAATAAATTTAAGCACGGAATCTCAATCGGGTGGTTTTTTTGAAATTGATGCACATTTTTTTAAAAATTTTATTTAATTTTCGAAGGATATTTTGTGTGATAAGTTTATTCATCCAACTACAATTTTCACAATATACTAACAGTACGAGAGAAAAAAATAACACATGGATCAATAAGTCCCGAGACTAACAAATTTTTGTAATTTTTTTTTTATTCATCAACATGATCACCTTCTAGGGTGATACAATCGTTCCAACGCTATTCCAATTTTTCAATATCATGTTTATAAAAAAAATTATCTTTCGCTTCAACATCAATTTCAGCGATGACCTCCTCATTTGAGCCAAATCTTTTTCCCTGGAGCATTTTTTTAAGATCATCAAAGAGCCAGTAGTCACTGGGGGTTAAATCTGGCTAGTATGGGGGGTGGGGAAGCAGATCGAAGCCCAATTCGTTCAATTTTGCCATTGTTTTCATCGACTTGTGACAGGGTGCATTGTGTTGGTGTAAAAGGATTTTTTTCTCTGCATATGATGACCGTTTTTTTGCGATTTCCTTCTTCAAACGCACCAGCAAGTCAAAATAATAATCACTGTTAATCTATTTACCTTTTTCGAGGTAGTCAATGAAAATCACGCAATGCGTATCCCAAAAAACTGACGCCAGCTCACTGCTGCGTTTTCGGGCGCTTCGGACTGCTTTCGCCAGCTGTGCGCCACTCGGATAACTGGCGCTTCGACTCTGGAGTGTAGTGATGTATCCATATTTCGTCCATGGTCACGTAACGACGCAAGAAATCTTTTTTGTTGCGAGAAAATAGCGATAAACAGCTTTCTGAATCATCGACTCGTTGCTGTTTTTGTTCCATCGAAAACAATCGCGGCGTCCACATGGAAAAAACCTTTTTCATGCTCAAAGGATTGTAAATACACTTTCATATGATATCTGTGTCATCTCAGCAATCTCTCGGAGCTTCACTTTACGATCTTTCATTATAATTTTTGTCACTTCACTCACATTTTCCGGTGTAACAGCTTCCACAGGTCTACCCGAGCGTTCAGCGTCATTTGTGTCGGCACGACTACGTTTAAACTCGGCAAACCACCGACAAATCGTTGCTTTTGATGAACATTTTTCAATCCATTGTTTCGCTTGCACGGTGTTTCTACCCATGAAAAAACAATGTTTCATCAGTACACGAAACTCGGTCTTTCAATCTTTTAAACAAACTACAAAACGACTTTACTCCAACCTCTATAACTCAGCTGTTTATGGTCCGATCGTCTTAAAATGTTGACACGTTTCAAGCAAAGATTAGTAATCTAGAAAGACGTGGTTACTGGTTTACTACGAGCGCCATCTCTGGGTTAGTCTCGAGACTTATTGATCCATGTAGTATACACAAAGGTAGAAGAAGAGTGGGTCGGTAGATCTCAAACATATGCGTGTGGTATAAGAGCCGTGAAATCAGCTTAAATATGTACTTATTGTTCTAATTTATTTTAAAATATTGATGAGTTCATTTTCTTTTTCTTCAGTTTGAATCAAATAATTCAAATTCAATTGTAAAAAGAGTAAAAAATCCCACGGACAAGGCAACGGATTTAATGTTATGCCATGAGTACGTCTCTTGTCAATATCAATTGATTTTTAGGTTAGGGAAAGGGGCATGAATGATACTTGGAAACCTTTTTACAGCGGTGTATGCAAAACCTAATTTTACTGGACCATTTCGTCGGGTTTAGTCACCACTGCGTACTTTATCGAGGATTACACGACACACGTACTAATTTTCTTGTCTGCCATTTTATGCTCAGATTTTAGTTATTTTAAATTACGTTTCTCAGGTGTTCTGATAATGTGACGACTTTGATTACTTGATAAGTCTTGATTATATTACCGTTGCTATGAATTCTTAATCCGAGGCGATAGAAGCATTTTGGTCAACGATGGTGATGTCGTCTATTGCCAGCTTACACATTAAAGGTTTCTTTGATATTGTCTTCGACTTCCTTGTCGTGGTAGAGATTTTCATGCTGTGGGTCTCTGCGATGTTTTAAGTGTTCATAGGAGTAGCAGATCATCCTCGCATTTTGCGACTAAGACATCATCATCTGCGCAGTACAGGCTGTGTATTCGGTGTTGTGCCTGCAGATAAAGGTGGATCAGTTTCAATAGTTTTACAGAAATTAATGAATTGGGCGCCTACTACTTGTGACTACAATATAAGTTCAGTATAACAGCTTGATTTGTTGGTAAAACCTTTAAATTCTAAATAAGCGATCTTTCCTATTAGAAGAAATATCCATTTATATCAGTTACGTAAAATAGAGTAAATAAAAATGAGGGATGTGCCAGGAAGGAAGTGCAAACAAAATCTATGTTATCGAAGGTGAAAGTTTCAGAGAAGCATGACTGATCAGTCTGTCGGATGACGATCTATGGAACTAAGCAGTGAAAGTTGTTTGGTTATTCCAACCGGTCGATGGGCGACCAGATCTTCAATTGTAAATATTCACGGCCAGTATCTACCGATTGTTCATTGGTGATTTTGAAATGTGTTGCTTTATGATTAATTCCAATAAAATTTTTCGGAATTGAGATTAGACAAACGGTTTGGATGAACTGTTTGAAATCTATTAAAAACTGTTTAGTTTGCTATGAAGTCAGCGATCAGTATATGGCTGTTCAATGTCGGGAAAACCCTTCAATTGCTTATAAAATATCAATTTTGCATAATTAATACTTGAATTTATCCATGTGAAACCTAATTCTATGTTTAATTACTATAAACTATCGCTTTTAAAGTGCCTATCATAAATTACCATTCTTGCTCAAGAATGCTAGAGTTTATCCCATTTAGTGATCCGATTTTCTATATCCTGTTCTTATTTTCTCATGCTGTCGAATTTCTACCAGAGAAGATCAGTAGTTTCGGAGTAATGAAATTTTTTTTTCAAATTACACCTTGTGAAAAAAAATATTCGTTTGATGCAGTACTATCATACACATACATTGACAGCATGTTATTCTCGACAAACTAATACTTGCGGAGATATGATCTTTAGAAATTTGTAACCAATTACAGCGTATCGATAACGTGCCTTGGTTTCTGCCCTGAGGTCCTTGGTTCGAATCCGCACAGAGCTGAATATCATATCTATCATTATTTGAAAGTTCATAGCTACTCGCAAGTAGCTTAACAAGAGCACTATAGCCATCTGACTTCACGTCAGTGCTTTATAATTTTCTTATATACTTTCACGGTAATGCTCTAGGGATTCAGCTATCTTGAGATACTTGAAGTACTCCTTTTGTGCACCATGTATAATATTCTTTGTCTTTTGCTTTGCATAGGAACATTAACATGTTAAGACTAGTACTGAGAACGAATCTCATTTATTGATACGAGTATTGCTGATCTTCAGAAATGGACTCAAAAAGAATGTTACATTCCGAATGCAAAATTTCATATGGCGCAAATCATTTAAAATTGTATAGAGAATCCAAAAAGACATTTTGAAAAATTCACTGAAAAATCATTTACTCTAGAGTTGATTGTTTATTCGGTAGCATTTCTATAAATGATAATTTTGAACCCACTGGAATTGTTTCTACTTCGTACGTGTTTTATCACCTTAAAGTTCATCATGGTATTTTCAGAAGTTTATCTCTGAGTAATTGTTTTCCGAAACAATACATTTATCTTATGAATAACTTGAACAAACTTCACTAAGCACCTGGGGAATTACATTATTGATCTTGTACACGAATATTGAAATCTAAATATTTTTTTTAACTGTTGGTTCACATTTTTTTTGTATCAAACAATATAGCAAGTATATTTGGTAAAAGGTTTTAGCAGAGGTTCAGTGTATGATACAAGAGCTCAGCGATAAATATTGGTAAAAAAAGCTTTTAATCTTATAGAAAAAGTAATTTGTATATACTTTTATGTTCACAGAATTGCCTGAAATATTGAAAATTCAAGGATTTCTTTCTAATTTTCTATTACTAAACATAGATATTTCTCACATCGGATCTGAAAAAAAAATTACAAAAGTAGAAAAAAGAAGAATACAAATTATTAACCAAATTAAATTTGGAACCAATTTCATGAAAGAATCGGAAATAGCATGAAAGTCTTAAATCTATCCTGAAATGTATAAATGAGACAATATAATTGTTAAGGTAAGGCGATGAATGAAGAATTCATAACATAATTTATTGAACAGTATAGAAAATCTCCCTGTTTATGGAAAATTGAATCTGAAGATGTTGATTAAATCAAAGGTAATTGCTTCTGAAGCGATTATCCATACAGTGAAGAACAAAATTGAATCATTTCATGGGAATTTACGCGAATAAATTATATAAATCAAAGACTCCCACATGTCTTGGATAAGTCCAGACGATGTTTAAATCACATATTTATGGTATTTCAACCTACCTCTTTTTTTAGAGGTCGAAAAAACAGCTCATGAAAATATTTCAAGTATAAATATCATCCTGTTTCGATCTTTAAATCTTTAACTAAATTTATATGAGGGAAATGGTTCCTTCGATAACCAGTCTCTGACGATTAGACTCGACGTGTTTAATCTTGACGATTGAAATCGACGTAAAATAACGAAATGTATGTGAGGGCCTTAACTGAATTCCATTTAAATAGCAAGAGCAATTGACACGAAAATGACCTGTTTTCTCTCAAACGATTAAGAACTGACCACTTTTTTCCAAAAGTACCAAAACCAGGAATATCTCTCAAAGGATCAGAAATAAATTCTCCATTAAACAATTCAATTGATTTACTTTCAATCTGCCATTATAGAGTGAAACAATTTAAAACACAACCTGTAACCACTTGACCGGTGACGAAAATTTAAATGTAACACCGAGAACTAATGAAATTAAGTATAACAATTTTTTTATTATGTTTGAAAACTACGAACTCATCAAGTCACATCGGATAAAAGGCTTCCACACTTTCTATAACCCTATAGAGATATATAGAGCAAATAAATATAAAGTACGAAGAAGATCTGAGAATGTTATTGATTTTTCTAACCGTACGATTTTCACGAATTTTGTCACCTCATTTATTCAACGTATTCAAAATCATTCAGATGCTCACAACTGTCTAACTATTAGACGGATTTGGTCTAACAACCTAACCCAAATTATTTGGACAACATAGAGCATATTGGTATGGCTCGACAGCCAGTCTTAAGCAATTTTAACCATGGATTGCTCTAGGAGAATGCAGCACAAACTGGCACGATATTCGAACAAATTCAGAAAGCATTGACAAAGCCAGGCTTTGGCGCTGTTTTCAGTGTGCTTATTCTATTTCAAAAACTAGTAGAACAACGTGCTGTCGTTTAGCTTAAATGTCCGCAATCCTAATGATGAATCCGGGGTCAAACTTAAGTATGTCCGGCCGGCCGTATACTCTACATCATTCGGAGGAGATGAGCTAGAGTTTTCATATTTTTAGAACAGCTTAAATTTCCAAATATCTCGGTCAACTTCGTCAGTCGGCCAAGTCTGCCGAATGCTTGAGCAGTTGTGAACATCGTAAATTTGGTTTCCTCAATAAATCCTAGAACATATATCCGATCAATTTGAAACATGGTAGAAACAAATAGTCATGATTAATTAAAAAAAATCCTAATTTTTATTTCAAAACTTGAGATCTCTTAATATATTCATCATCACCATCTTATTTCAAGAAGCCAGAAATCTTTGATATATCAAGACGTTTAATGATAAAAAATGTTGATTTCATAGAGAAGTCTAGGTCATTATTGTCAATGAGTTCATTGGTTGGAAGAGATAAACGATTGAAACATTCAAAGAACCCAACAACGAATTTGTGAAAAAAAATCCGAATTTAATTCAGTTTGAGAATAGAGCTTCTCGATCAACGTTTATGGAACCCAGCCTATATTTGCTCGGATTTTGGACAACTTCCCAGTTGTCTGAATATACATTTTTATTCAGTTTTATACCCAAGATCCTGATGAAACTGTCAGGCTCCTTTTTCATAATTTGGACTTTGATAAATAAGGTTTTTCAGAAAACAAGTACTTTCAAGAAGAAAGATATCTATTTCTGTGTTGAATATTATCATTCTTTTGGTTGATTTTTAGATAGAGAGAAATTGAGAACTCGAACAAAACTGGAAGAAAATTTTAATTGCTTATTTTTAAATTAAGATATAGATTTGTTGGATCTTTCAATTTTTTCGCAGCGTGAGTAGCCCAGCGACACCTCGCTGTTTCACTAGGAAGATGCACTCAAAAAATGATAGCTCCATCCGCATATAGATTGATGAAAACCAGAAATAGGCCATCAATATGATGACGTTATTAGGAAATAAACGCAATCCTCTTACCACCTTATCTGAAACGGCCGAAATAAAATACCAAACGGAGCTTATAACAATAAGTTTTATCATCTCACTGTATAATCAGTTCAAACCGAACAGATAATGAAATGTCTGCAGCTACCGGAACGAAAGTATACGATAGGTAGCTTTCCTGAATGATCTCAGTAATGACTTACCTTTCCACAACCTCGGATATATTACTTTTATAACTAAGCTTAACATAAGTAGGATCACCATTTGCAGAACTCCTATTTCATCTACAGTGAGAGCGGTTGAATCCATTTCGCGTGCGGATTTTTCGCTCGTGCAAAATTTCGTTGTGGTGGAAGAGCTTTGTGCACTGTTGCAGTCTTAGATTCAGTGGTTCGGTGTTGAAGAGAGTGGATTAGGTGAAATTTTTTAATTTAGGAGACTGCATCCGGGATGGAAGAAGCTAAAGAGGCAGCACCACTTAATTTGAGGAGGATAGCAAAGTGCGCACCTATTGATATCGAATTTCAGGACTTGACGTTTGCTGTAAGGGATGCACGTGAAAAAGGGGGTAAGTCGACCTGAATTACAAAAAAAAATTGGTATTCGGAATTTAGATCTCGCCAAGTTTCTATAATATTTTTTTATTTCTGCTCCAATTTTGATTATATCTAATACTGGCAATTTGATAGTCTGGAGGAAAACTGAAAGGAATAGTAAAAATTCATTGAATTCTCCTTGATCACATCCTTAAAATTTTATTTATTTCATTTTTTATTCAGATGATTTTTTTTATAACAAAGTAATTTTTTTTTCATTCCAACGACGTAAATGAACGGTCAGTTTTGAACATGGTGTATTGGAGTAGGATAGGTTAGTGCAGTTTTGATTATTTGAAATAATGAAGGTCTTAATTGTGAATCCATCAATCAATTTGCAAAGACACTATGTCATCAGTGATAACAGCCAAAACAGTAATTTTCCTATGAAAACAAAAATTAAACTCGATAAATAATAATTAAAATTCATCAACAAGTAATTCGAAATCATATAACCATATAATAATAAAGAAAATAAGTATTTTCGTTCCGAAATCCATTCTTAAAGGATTTGAAATATTCGTATAGATTGTTTTCAACCGTTGCCTAAACACGTTTGACCAAAATTTCACACAGAAAACGAGAAATCCAAGAATTTGAATCTGAAATTTCATCATTATCAACAATTGGGATTATAATATTGTTCGATGTTTTTTTAAAACTAAAAATATTGGAAATGAATTTGTCGAAAAGAGTTGTACAGTTAATTATTTTCGTTCGTGGTATTCTCTTACTTGAATCGCCTCATTAATCTAATCATCAAATCATAATTGATAAAAACAAATTGGAAAAAGGACTGACATTGGGTTAGGAGCTTTTACGCGCTCGTTCTGAAGCAATTCTGGAACAGTTTGATGCTGAAACAACCGTCACGATCAATGTGAAAGAACGTAAATATAGCATAATCTTAAAATAACTATTCAAAATTTTCCTTCGGTTTGGTTCGGAGAATTACCTATTCTTAAGAATTAACCAAAAGAAGCTATATCTTTTCCCATCAAAAATCATATACCTAGAAATTGAAATCTTTTCCCCAGTAAATTTTTGTCCTATAAAGTATCTTATTCATTCAAGTCCAAATTACGAAAATATTTCTGCTAGCAACTAAATCTTATTGTCATAGCGATTATTATTGTTAACTTTTTAAGAAGTAAGTTGCTATGAAATTCTCCAGTCATCTAAATTGAGAATTCGTCAAAAAATGAAAACAGAAATAACAATCTTTGATATCAATCTTGGCAGTCAATACAATAGAGTTATGTTTCGAGAGATATACAGCAAAACTAATAGCTTCTTATAATAAGATATGGATGAAATTTAGGATGTACTGGATATCAGTAATAAATTCCACATTTTGTGGATCTCTGATGAATGTCTTATCAGATATTAAGTAGTAAAAAAAGATTTGTAATTTTTTTAAAACTTTTTAACGATTTCGAAGATATATTGCAAACCTCTTCGTTTCAACCCCATTCAAACATATTCCAAAATACAAATTCATCACATGGATATTCTAGAATTTAACAAGGAAATCGAATTCCAGATGCTCGTACTGCTGAACGGATTTGACACAAATTTTTCGACAATTATCCTATTCTGAAAATACGAACTGTAGCTCCTTTTCTTCACATGATAGGAAGTAAATAGCCGAACATACTCAAGTTTCACCTTAGAATCTTCATCAGGAAGTCGAACTCAATCTATGTGACAATTTGTTCGATATTAAAAAAATAACAGATATTTGCACAAAACGAAGGCAGGAAGTTCCACTGCGGGAACAAATGCACAATGAGATATGCGCATTGTTAAAATTATGTTCATTATTTCTCAAAATATTTTCTTTTTTGGTTAAAAAGCAGGTTTTGTAGTGGATTTTTTAATATTTGTGCATTATGAAAGAGTTGATATTATTCGAAAAGGGTGCTATTGGATATTTATCAAATGGAAAATACGTCTACCCAATTCGGCGTCTAACATGAGAGCATATGGAAAACCCCAATAAGAATTCCTCATTCCCCGTGAATAAAATGGTTCGTTAGTATGTGAATTCTTCAAGTGATTAATATTGAAGTTAAAAAAACAGAGAACCTCATTCCAAATAAGAAATTGAATTACAGATGAACAAAAAACGTGAAAAAACTTGAATAACATCGTTAACAAATGTTCAAATTTGTGTCAAATTGAGAGCACAGTCCAAATAATTTGAAACTCTGTGGATATAATAGTATATTCTAATTCAAGTTGCAGAAAGGGCACCTATTCCTACTAGAATGCGAAAGTTGGAAAGTGAGTGTTGGAATTGCTTTCTGCAAGGAGTATTAGACGATATTTTCTCTATTTCAATCAAGAATTGTGAGAAATTTATTGGAATTCAATGAAAAATTCAGGTTATACCTCCTAGTGCCTTTTGTATTTTATTTTCGCAGTTGGTGTGACTGATACGAAAATTGACAGATTATAGAATTTGAATAGAGCGTTCGAATCTCTACATAGTTTAATATTGACAATTGACATGCAATGGACGCTGGTTGACATTTGAAAGGATAGGATGTCAGTGTTGTCAACCACAAAACGAAAAATATAAGTAAAAACAATGCTGTAATGGGTTCATTACAGCACTGTTTTTAATACTGTAATGAACTCATTACGACATTGAAATAGAGAAAAGGTTTTCAAATCAACTTTCCTAAAAAACGCCAAAGGAAAATAGTTTGGGATAAGATTAAAGCGGAAGTAGATGATTCACTGCAATTCTGATAATTCTGTGAGCAATTCCAAATATAAGACAATAATAGCTGACAATTTATTTTTCTTAATTCTTTCAGATTATTAGCAAATGCCAGTAGATTTACATACACTAATATCTCAACTTTCGAAAGTTGATCAGGATGAATTCATTCTAGAGAATCGATCATTAATTATGGGGATTCTATCAGTATAACAGGATAGAGTACCTGAAAATACTTCAAAACAAGAGAGCAAAAGCTGCTGATCTCACAACAGCGGTTTTTTTCTCTCTTCAAATGCATAGTGTTTCAAAAATTCAGTTTATCTTCTTATATTGGAAAGCACTAGTTTCTAAATGTTCCCCTTCTTGAAGGTATATTTATGTGAATATTCAAAAATTATTTGATATCGAAAGAATTTTTCATTGTTAGTCGATTTCATGTATAATCAAGTTCATTCTTTTTTCTGAATGAACAAACAATCAATGACGATATTCATCTACATTGAATAGATCGAAAATTTAACACTGGAAATTCACAAATGCCACTTATATTAATCTAAAATTTCACTTGAATAACTAGGAAACCAGTTGACGCGTAATTTTATTTCGGAAAATACCTATCATTATTTTTGGCTCTCTTGTTCACCCGAACAGAGTGCCTATCATTTTGCCCGAATGTCTGTAATTTTGGAATATCGAGCCGAAAATGGTCTCAATCGATTGGGTTCGACTCCCTGATGAAGAATTCGTGGTGAAAGTTGAGTCTGTCCGGCCGGCCGTATCCTCTCTAGCATCCAAAAGGAATCAGCTAGAGTTTTCATATTTTCAGAATAAGTTAATTGTCCAAATATCTCGGTCAAGTTCGTTATTGGGCCAAATCCGTCGGATGGTTCAGTAGTTATGAGCATCTGAAATTTTGTTTTATAATAACTACTAGAATATCCATCCGATCAAGTTGATACTTGGAATGTTATCGAGGGAGGCTGAAACGAAGCGGCTTGCAAAATTTCGCAGAAATCGTCACGATAGAAAATTTTTAAAAAATTCCCAAAAAAAAAATTTTCAATACTCAATATCTCCTAAGACTTCATTTAGATTTAAATAAAAATCCGTATATATATTGAGGTTACCGATATCTTACTCATCCTCAAATTTCATTGTCGTAGCTTTCATCCCCTCTGAAGATATGATCATTTTTTCATTTACTCAAGAAAAATAGAAATGTCATGAAATTGCCAGAAAGTTGGTCAAAATGTGTAGGTAACAATGGCCAGTAGTTGAAGTGAAATTTTTTTCACTTTCCCATTAATAATTAGTGTTTTATTTCCTCAAAAAAACTCTCATTTCATACCGGTATACCCGATAGTTTTATTCCTCTTTACAGAAAGAGGTGTAGATACACTTTTACTGGACCTTGCTTCCACACATCTTTTTAAATTTACAGCAATAAACCGTAATTCTGTTTGAATCAGGGATTTCCTGAATTTATGAGAGGCCAAGTTTATTTCAACATATCTTCAAATTGTTTTATGACCTGTATCGACAACGCTTCATTCATAAATTAATTAATGAATTTCATCACATTGTTTCACTGATTCAGTTACCTTCTATTGAATTCAATTGATGTATCAGCTGATTCAGTAATTCAGATTGTTATTCTCTTTTGGCACTGGTTACCTTCAACAGAAATCATTTCAGATCGAGTTTTCCCCATTCTTCAATTATTTAGTGAAATTTTTTTCGTAGAATATTATCGTCATCGTTTTGAAGAAATAATATTTTCAGAAAAATGAACATCAGTTTAAAACTATAGTCGGTATAAAATTGGCCACATGATTCGTTTCCTAATAGAAAAAAGTAATAGTTCATAAACTATAAAAGCGCTTTTATTTTCTCGTGTATGTGTTATTCAAGAAGCAGTTGTTTCCAGATGAATAAGAGAGATTGGAATGTCAAGGAATAGGTTTCCGTTGAAAAAACTACATTTTAATCCTCTCTTTCAGAACAACAAGCTTAATGAAATATATTAAAAGCAGGAACTGTTTAACTAATTTTTCAATTATACGCAAAGAACAGGAATTAATCTATTTCTTAGATTGTTTCATTCATACGAATATTAAAACTTTTCGCATTCTGGTAATATACGGTTCACTCCGAATCATGATTTCATTAATTAACATAACATCTCACCGGTCCTGGATTCTGATAGCGGTTTTTCAATATCGTATATTTCCATAAAAACTGGAAATATTCCAATGGAAATTTTTTAACCATTCTAATCAATTGATTCTAACAAATTAAAAACACATCTATACCATTGACTATATTTTGAAGTTATCACAAAAATTAAATATTATGCCAAATAATTAGTTTTCTATTTCCAAATATTGAAAGTAACAATAGTGTGGCCAACACTACACCTCGTTGTCCTATATCTCTGAATATTGAATAAAAGTTTTTTATTGATGCACTTTCAACATGAAAATCCAGTTTCACCGTTCCCAATTCTGATGCTTTCGGAAATGGCAATTTTCAAAGATCCTCTGAGGAACTTGACCTCTAGAAAATACTATATAAGGATATATATATATACTATCTGACCCGACAGACTTCGTCCTGTCAAAAAGATTTGTAATGTGGCAGTTTTTGTGCCTACGTGTTTTAAAGAATTCTCCTGAACAGAACCGTCACCCTGGTGATAGGGCGTTGTGAATAAAAAATAATTAAATAAAACATATATAAGGATTTAAAAGTAAGTAATCGCTTTATTGTTAATCATGTGAATCATAATTATTATTATTATCATTGTAATGCTTTGTGGTATACGATGTTTTTTGTTTGATTAGCTGGAGCATAGATAAACAAATCTGATGGTTTATCAACACGGGAACAGGCAACATACAATTGACTATGTGAGAAACATGGGTTTTCTAGATTAATACCACAAACACTTAATGATTGCCCCTGGGACTTGTTTATAGTCATAGCAAAAGCAAGCCGCACTGGAAACTGTAGTCGTTTAAACTCAAATGGCACATCAGTCGGAGTCATTGGGATGCGCGGTATGAGAACATTTTCTCCTTTATACTTTCCTTTGAGTATAGTTGCACATTGTTTAGTAATTTTTTTATCGCTAACCGTGTACCGTTGCAAAGACGCGGTTGGTTGATATTTCGCAACATTATAACCACCGATCCAACCTTTAATTGAAGATTGTGAGGTGGCAATCCTGGCAAATCCAGCGAGTTTAAAAATTCCGGTGGATAGTTGACTACATCATTTTGATTAGTAGCTGAATCAACTGATTTATATATCCTCAATTCGCCTGTAATTTGTTCTTGAATTTTGAAATTTAATTCATTTACATCTATGTTTTTTGCAGCCAGTATAGCTTGTTCGCTCAACCAATCATGGTTTCTGTAATTTTGAGAAACATCATTGCTCTGCATATTTAATGGCAATTTTAGTGCTGAATGGGCTGTTCGACCACCTTCAAGCAAAGTTGCTGCGATTCCCGACGAAGCGAGTGCAAGTGCAATTTTATTTTGTGAGCGAATTGTTGCTAATATTAATGAAATCAAAAATTTTTTCCTGTACCACCAGGTGCATCTAAGAAGTAAATCCCTCCAGTTTCATCATTTGTTACTTTCATAAGAGTTTCAAATACATACTTTTGTTGTTCATTTAACAGTGGAAGATTTGTTTGAATTAATTCTTTCAAAGCGTTGAGATCATACAGTTTTTCTCGATGCAACTCTTGGTTAAAAGCGATTGGGCGCGGCCAGGCCTAATTGAATTAATAGTTTGTTTGACATTATCAAGCACATGTCCTCAATTGAAATCAATGCTTCATTGTAAATTTCTTAGCTGATTTGTATATTTGGATTTCCCATTCTATTCCGTATTTGATACAAAATATCATCACACATATAATCTTTGGACTTGATCCACAAATCAATTGGGTTTGATGGGAAGCATGTAGATATGATTATAGAAAACAATGTTCGTATTTGATGAGCGTGTGATGATATTACAGCATCATTGAGAGTTTGATCCCAATGAGCGTCATTTTCAAGCAATTGCAAACGTTGACAGGCTTCTCTGTAGGATCCACACAATTCACCATCAACAGTTCGTAACTGTTGGAATGATGTTGGGCCACGTACATTGACTAATAGCAGTCGTAAATAAAAACATTCATCATTGCTTGGATGTACTGAATAAATCCGGCCAATCGCATCGGTGGAATATACATCAGTATATCCTGGAACTGGTTTTCCTTGTTTCCGTCGTATAAATCTCCTTGAGGATTGATTCCAGGTATAATATTTTGGCATTTCAGAATATAGCAACGTTTGTGCGAAATCATCGTTTTGGCATGTCTCAAAAAAACTGGTTAATGTAGTAGATGGTTGCTGAGCAGCTCTTTATACTGATGCATTTTATCTCGCGTGCCGAAACTAATACAAAAGAAACGCGAGTTTCGGAACGCGACATTAAACTCCTCCAACTATGTATTCTGTGCTCCAACGCTCACACGCACATTGTTTTGATAGATATGATCTTTGACGTTAAGAACACACCTACATTGCTTAGACAACAGTGAGTGCTTGTAGTTTAATATGAACTTTATACCATAGCAATAAAGCTCAAATTGACTACGTTTTAGTTACAAATCATTTGTATGGGAAAAAAAAGGGGCTATTTTTAGGGTTTTCCAGCAATAATTCTAATTTTTCTCGCCGTAAAAACCATTCTTGAACTTCAACGAACATTTTAAAAAAAGATTTGGCCAAATTGGTCCAGGCGTTGTTGAGTTATGCGCTTACCAACACATTTTGCGATTCATTTTTATATTATAGATATATGTGTGTTGTTGTGTGTACAAAAATAAGCTTGAAAATATTTGAGGGACTCCTTTTTCAAGAGTGGTCTTCTATTAATAAACACATAGGTTTCTTCAAGTTGCACATATCGAATCTGAAAATATTAGGACAAAAGCAGAAAAAAGAACTGAATACAAAATATACGTAAAATTTGTTTGAAATTTATAACCCATTCCAAGAAAGAATGGGAAACATCGTGAATAGCCCTAAAACCATCTTGAAATTTATATATGGGACAATTATTGATGAGACGAGGTATTGTTTCTTCTTCATATTCACATTTACAACTTGGGCTTGGAACTGAGTTCTAACTGAATAGCATGTTATTGGTGCGACCATGACCTATTCTCAAACGATTAAGAACTGTCCAATTTTTTCTTGAAAGATCTTAACCCGGAATTTTTTCAGAAGGATCAGAAATTAGATTTTTATCGAACATTTCATAAGAGTTCCACTCAATCTTCCATAATTCTTTATCGGTAATGGTCATATTGAAGAACGTATTATAGCAGAATGGTTTACGTGTCTTCAGTCTGGGAATTTTATTTTGTGGAATGTATGAAATAATTGGAAATAAATTAAGAAAAGAATGATATTTGCTCCAAGAATTCAGAATTGAAGTTCGTCTGCGAATATCGGTAGAGGCAATCTTAGACACAATTGGTAACCAATGAACCGGTGTAAATCTTATGGTGCCAGTAATTATTCTCATGGATGTATTCAATTGTGCATCGATTTTTTGTGTTTGTGCACTATTAAACCAAACAGAGCAACAATACTCAGCTGCAGAAAATACTAAGGCTATAGATGCTGTGCGAAGAGTGGAAACATCAGCACCCCAAGATGATTCAGCTAATTTCTGAAGAACATTATTCCTAGTTTTCAGTTTCAGGCTTAGATCATCTAAGTGAGCCTTGTAATTGAGAAATGAATCTAATTTAACTCCTGAGTATTTAGGATAGAAATAATGTTCGATAGGAGAATCATTGAAAGTTACAACCAATTTCCTATATTTTTCATGATTATTCAGATGGAAACAAGATACCTCTGTTTTTGGGATTGGGACATAATCGCTACTCAATAAAATAATTCATTAAAATTTCCAAATCAGATGATAGTATGTTTTCCTGAGTAAGGAAATCAGCATAAATGAATTTCTGAGATTATGTCGTGGGTAAATCACTGATCTTTGTGGAAGACCGTTTTTAAATGTTTTGGAATTGCTACTCTTATTGTCAACAAAAACACTAAACCTTCTATCAGGTAACATATTTTCTAATAATCTTACCATTTTCCACACTTCAGATGGGTATAGAGTTTGAAAATTAATCCATCTTTTCATACAGTCTCATATGTTGAAAATAAATCAATGAAAACAGGTCCATTTTTCAACCTATTATGGAAGCCTGATTCTATGAAAGTTATAAGGCTTGAGAACCTGATCTGAACAATTTCTAGTTTTCCTAAAGCCTCCGTGGAAATTTTGTAGAGCATTTTCTATAGAAAATTCAATTCTAAAAATAATTAACGTAAGATAAATGTATAGTAAATTAAAACATACTCTTGCAATTTATCGAATGAAATGTTATGATGTCCTGAATTTCAATTTGTGACATTGACCTTCCTTGATTTTTAGTATCCAGGGTTATCATTTCAACATATTAGATAATTCAAAATATTATACTCGATGCAATTGAACTTGAAAAAACTATAATTTTGAGATCTTAATTAGATTATTCGGTTCAGAAAAGAGTAAACAAATAATAAGGCCATCAGATTCAGATTTTCTTATCAGACTTTTGAACCACCCAATCTACAGGCATCTTTGCATGAGAAATATTCCAAAATGTGATTCTATAGCCAAAAATTAAGGGGGTCTTCATAGAACTTTGTATTCTACTATTCAATATGCATATCTGCCGTATCGGCTTTTGTGTATTTTGCCATTTCATATACTTAATTATCTTGAGTTCTTCAGATGTTAAAGAAAAACACAGAGCAGTTCAAGCCAATAAAACT
Source organism: Micraspis discolor (assembly GCA_030674115.1). Lineage (NCBI taxonomy): Eukaryota > Metazoa > Arthropoda > Insecta > Coleoptera > Coccinellidae > Micraspis > Micraspis discolor. The sequence goes on from JARTUT010000872.1 coordinate 5,284,301, forward strand.
GACGCAAAATCAGAAGTTTTTTTAATCAGCTTCTTGTTATTACATATTTCAGTACAAAAACACTAAACAATTTTATTGAAATTAGTTGCCTGTAAATTTCACTTCTCATAAGTATTATAAATTGGATATGTGTTTTAAATGAAACTAATTTTTTACCTAATTTTTAAGGACTGTAACTTGGAGGGAAAAGGGTATTGAAACAAAAGTTATATAATTTTTATATTCATTCAGAAACGCCCTATATATATATATGAAGATGTCTGCATTTCAAATTTCAATAATTTCGGAGAGCAATGAACAGATAAGCTGGTCAAAATGCTTGGGAACAAAAGGTTCAAGGCCCCTCAGAATTGAAGGAATGTGGTTTAAAATGCACCAACCTACTTTTACAAGGCAGAGGTTGAAGTTTCGTGGGCATAATATTTGTAGAATTTTTCCGAATATGCACTGATTTATTACGAAACAATTTTTTTTACATAATTGCATTTTAAATGGAACTCTATTTTATTTATATTGTTTTTTGTACAATGGTATTTGATGTGCAGAGAACTACCCGTAATGTTGCAAAATTACATTTCTTTATCGTTGAAATAAAACACTGCATATCAAATACTACTATACAATTATTAAGTATACAGGGTTACAGCGTAACAGCTTTCTGGAAAGTAGATATCAAGTTCTATGCGATTTTCTATGGGAGAGGCATCCATTTTTTGGTTAGTTTTTGAGGAAAGTAAATACAAAACAGAAAAAATCTGTGAGTGGTTATTTTCAATTTAAGATAGAAGTTAGTTGATTCTTTCACATCCATTGTGGTGGGTGTTTTAGTGAAACATTAAAGATTTTAAAACAAGCGCTCTATAGCTCTTGACCCCACCTCAGTGCTTTTTTAGTTTTCTAACTCATAAAGCAGTAAATTTTGAGTGAAGGTTACCGAAAAATGCCCGGGTATGATTATTCATGCAATCGAAATAAAAACCTACACAGGAAAAATCATTGGAAGTGATAGAACATTAACATAAAAACAACATAAAGTATAGAGGTATCTCCAATCATGTATCATCACAAGATCATAATCACGTAATAGTTCTTATGCAAATGTTTGGGATAATTATTGATTAGAAATACTAAAATCTCAAGCATCACGGACAAATAGCAACTGAAACTAGTGATATAATACAGGATTTCAGCTATTGTGTCTAAGAATTACATTGAAATATCTGCACCAGTCTGGTCAAGTTAGACCAAATAACAGAGGTGAGGTTACCAAAATTCGCATAGAGCTGAAAATTGAAAGAGATGGTCATGATACCATTAGAAAGAAAGGGTGAAAAGTCCCCAAAAATTCCATTGTTGCTAAAAAAGTTATTCAAGGTCAAAGGTCGCGAAAATGGGTTTTTCGCTTTTTTCAGCCAAACGGTGAGTTTTATCATAAAAATAGCTCAGATATAAATTGAAGATTGTGCGATTATCTACGGGGATGCCACAGAGGTCTGCTCCCCCCTGAAATATTCTCGAATTTTTCACAATCTGGATCAATCTCTGACTTCCACTTTCAATCCAAGGACTTTTTTATCTCGTTTTTGATCTCATTCAAAAGACTTCTTGTGGATTTTCTGGTCCCGTATACCTGTTGTTGTCTTCGAGAAATCCATTAGCCTCAAAAAGTACTAGGAGTCTAGATTTGATTATTTGCCCTCAAATTTTGGATATAGTTGGTAGTATGGATATTGGTCGATAGTTTGATGGATCATTATTATCTACTTTTTTGTGGGTTGGCAATACTTTAGCACTTTTAAGTGCTGTCGAAAATATACTCTTGGAAAGACATTTGTTGAAGATAATCTTGAGAGGTTGCCCATTTTCTAACGATAGGGCTTTGATAATAGTAGATGACATTTTATAAATATCTTGTGCCCCCTTTCCTTTTTAAATTTAATAATGCTTATGACATCGAGTTCATTGGTTGGTTGTAATTGGAATAATTTCATGCATCAAAGAGGAATAATAATTTAAACTAAAAAATACCCGGATTTAGTCAATGAAGATGATACTTTCTTCGAAACCATCTGATTGATTTCTGAATGAATGTCAACGATGAAATATTTCGCAAATGAATTAAAGAATTACGATTCAGATTTAAACAAGAGAAAAAAACAAATATGACCTTTCTGAATATGCCATTAAAAATTTATTCTCCAGGGTCTGTGAAAATAATAATTCTTAGTAACTCTATCCCAGCCTAATAATTAAATGGAAAATTAATACTCACAAGACTAGAATTCAATGTTTTTTTTTTTTGTTATTATTCTTTCGTATTAATATTCATCCATACTTGTTTAGAAATGTTGATTACCAAATTATTGTGAGAAAAACACAGTTTTTTCGTCAGTTTCATCATACAGTGATGGGCAAATAAGTGGAACCAAATAAATTGGAATCATTAAAGATATCAAAATGAAATTTGAAAGGTAGGTGGATTCTCCAATAGATGGCCTATTCGTTTTTATATTTTTAACAATTTTGAACTTATTGAAAAAAATATGTCAATTTTAAAATTCGCAATGGAGCATCCTGTATATTATTTTAGTTTCTGATGAATCATTTTAATACGAGTACAAAAATATCAGGTTCGATATTTTTTATTTCAGTACCTACCGAGATATTAACAGAAAAGTGTCTAGAGAAAGTAAAAATCTAATATCTATTGAAGAAATAACTAATCATAATTATTAACTAAAACTAGGTGATTATCAAAACATTGGAACTTAACTAAACTAAACTTAATATATATGATGTTCAAATTGAGCACCGTTCACTTCTTGACAATAAGCAAGCCGGTTTGTAAATTCTCTAGTAACATTAGCTATTACTTCTGGGGCAATTCTCTGTATCTCATGAGTTATTCCTACAGCTAATTATTGCAAATTATTTGGTCTATCAACATAAATGATAGACTAAATAACACACAGAAAATAGTCCTGTGGATTAAGGTCGGGACTTCGTGTAGGCGATTTATAAGTACCCCTTCTTCCAATCCATCTGTGATATAATGTACTATCTGAATAATCTCGCACAGTGTGAAGGTAAAGGGGTGTTGCTCCATCCTGCTGAAATCAGATATTATTTGGTACTTGTTCATTTCCTCCAATGCCGGAATCACTTGTGTCTCTAACAGCTGTAAATACATATCAATACTTTTTTTCGTAAGAGTCGCCGTTTCCGAGATATGAGCGAAGAAAGTTGTGTGCTCCATAAAATGCACACGTTTCCACGTCACCTGTGGTTTCCCCGGTAGGCTTATTCCACGAACCGATCTGTACTAATAAATAATAAAAAAATTATCGTTAATTGTAAAGAATGTGACAAATTATTGGTCCGAATTATAATCATTTATTACATCTGTTTTTCTTGTTCTTCGTCTTCTTCTTCGAGCTGAGTGAAAATAAACTCGTCCAAAAGCGATGGATCGGATGTCTCGTCGTTTATATGAAACGAGTCCTCTTCTAATGGAGATTCAGCATTAGAACAAAGCTGGCCTTGACAACTTGTACAGGTTAAGGAACGAAATAACCCAACTTTTTGCAGCCACATTTGGCATTACATCCTTTTTACAATTGCAAAAAATGGTGTTGAGGAGTTTTTCCGGTGCAGGTGGAAGTAAAATTTGGACAGGTTCTAATGCATTATCAATCAACATCCAACTCCAGTCTTTTGGGTCTAATTGATTACCAAGCTTGACTTGAACTTGATAATATACCCGAAGAAGATGTTGTGCAGAAGCCGATGTTAGAGGAAGAGAAGCCAATTGCACTTGCTTTTTGTTACAAGTAAAGACAAAAGACACGTAACGGAACTTATCAATGCATTAATAATTTTTTGGAGCTCCGTACATGTTAAGAAGAAAGCGAATTCCATGAATAATAATGTCTTTTGGAGTAGACTTATTATTTTTAAAAACTTCGGCACAATCAAGTAAATCTTGTTTCTCAAACATTTTAAAATCAGACGTCAAGGTTGCACTGGCGTAGAAGGCAATGGACTTAGTTTCTTTTGAGTAATTATTGATTTTTTTTAAGTTAATATACCGAAAGAAAAAGAATTCAACTCGCATTACGGCGCCAGTGACGAATGAACGTGGCGTACTTACGCATTTTATGGAGCATACAACTTTCTTCGCTCATATCTCGGAAACGGTGACACTCACGAAAAAAGTATGTAGACAATTTTTGTAGATAATTGCACGATCTATAATTTATGTCTGAGCTATTTTTATGATAAAACTCACCGTTTGGCTGAAAAAGCGAAAAGCCCAATTTCGCGACTTTGGACCTTGAATAACATTTTTAGCAACAATGGGATTTTTGGGGACTTTTCACCCTTTCTTTCTAATGGTATTTTGACCATCTCTACCAATATTCACCTCTATGCGAATTTTGGTAACCTGGTATGTATACTTTGACCGGACTATTAGGATGGTTTTATATGAAGAAGACTAATTTGCAATATTCAGTAGGTGGCTAATAAAATGATACATATTTTCAAACGCTTCAAATATGAAGAAAAACCAAATGTAAAATTTCGGGTCAGAAAGATGATCAATCATCGTTTCATGAAATTATTCAAAATATAAAGATGTTGTTGGTGTCGTGGAACACCAGGTAGACACGAAGTTCCATCGGCTAATGTAAAATCGACACAATTTGCAAAATGAAAATCGTGATCAATTTTATGTAGGTTTTCTTGAATTTACTGATTAGTTTTTATTTGAGTACAGGAATATATTTAGGAAATTCAGTCTTAAGGAATTAATAAATTACGTAAAGTGAAAAAATCATTCAAATTATCAATTGCGTAATTAATGATTAGCTTTTGTTGAATTCTAGTTTTCCAAAAACGCTGGGATGACCATTTTGTTTAACATGCAAAATAAGAAAAATTCATATTTATACATTTGAGTGCTTCACTTTGAATTTATATATTTTTACTTCAAGTACGAATTATTATTCTAAATTTAGAAAGTAAATTTTTTCTAATTTACAATAATACTTTGTCGTAAATGAGCCAAAAATAAAATTCGAAAAAACAGGAGCACCCACGTATGTATATATACAGATCGATATTTTTGTATTGTACCTTTCTCGTTTATTTTTAATTTTCTTAATTTTTGACCTTCCTGAATGCTCTGCATTTTTTTGTGTTTTTATGGAACTGAATATGATTAAAAATAGATTTTTTGTTCAACTTGAAACTAAAAAAACAATAAACTTCTTGAATATTTTCAATAGTTTACTAAATATTTTTGCTTTATATTGTACCCTTCTTGCTTATTCTCATTTCTTTTAGTTTTTGGTGGTCCCTTTACTCCTTTTAATACTCTGCTTTGGTTTTTTGGTGGTTTCCAGTTCTAAAAATGATTGATAAAAATAGAATTATCAATATATATATATATATATATGTATTTAAATGTTTAGAATTTATGGGAGATATTTTTAAAAATTATTTAAAACGATAATCAATATAATTCTTAAATGTTTTAAATACACATACAGCAAGAAAGATAACATAGAAAACCTTACAAAGATTCAAGTATACCACCATTATCTCTTTCAATTGCATTCAAATCATTTGTTAGTTCACTTGCCATTGTTACTATATTTATTATTGTTTTGACGATTGAAATTATATGAAACTAAACATTGCTACTCATGAGTAAAATATCCATAATGTGGATGACCTATTGAAAACTCAGACTGAGTATACTGCTTTAACCTACACCACGGTGAATTTGAATGGGAATCACAAAAATAACAGATTCGTTACTTTTTCAACAACAGTTGATTTCAGGGGTGATCTAAATCTCGAGTTCCATAGAAGACCTATTGAAAACAGTAAATGGACATACGGCAATCACCTACTCCTCAGGGATTTCGAATGGTAGATCGAAAAATATTAATCTCGTTATATCTCTAGAACAGTTGATTTCATGGGCGATTTAGTTCATGAGTTCTGTAGAAGACCTATAGAAAACAGTAAATGGACATACGGCAATCACCTACTCATCAGGGATTTGGAATGGTCAGGCGAAAAATATTAATCTCGCTATATCTCTAGAACAGTTGATTTCATAGACGTGTATTCGCCACGTGCTTGACTATGCATTGACGGGTGGAGTGATAATAGAGAGAGAAGCAAAATCCCTATATCCTTCAAGCCTGCCGTAAGGAATTTCGTTCCAAAAAATCATGATACAGGGTCAAAAAAAACTTTTTAGGAATTTATTGTGAGTTTGTTTGCTCAGCTATGAAATCGAGTCATATCATTGTTTTGTAGATCTTGATTTCCTATTATGAATATTATGAAAATTTTCTGGATTTTTTTTCAGATTAATATTCAATTTAATATGAAATCGAATAATCTCATAACAATTTTTTTTTAATGATTAATAAGGGGATGCCAGAGAGGTCTGCTCCCCCCTGAAATATTCTCGAATTTTTCACAATCTGGATCAATCTCTGACTTCCACTTTCAATCCAAGGACTTTTTTATCTCGTTTTTGATCTCATTCAAAAGACTTCTTGTGGATTTTCTGGTCCCGTATCCCTGTTGTTGTCTTCGAGAAATCCATTAGCCTCAAAAAGTACTAGGAGTCTAGATTTGATTATTTGCCCTCAAATTTTGGATATAGTTGGTAGTATGGATATTGGTCGATAGTTTGATGGATCATTATTATCTACTTTTTGTGGGTTGGATTCAGCACTTTTAAGTGCTGTCGAAAATATACTCTTGGAAAGACATTTGTTGAAGATAATCTTGAGAGGTTGCCCATTTTCTAACGATAGGGCTTTGATAATAGTAGATGACATTTTATAAATATCTTGTGCCCCCTTTCCTTTTAAATTTAATAATGCTTATGACATCGAGTTCATTGGTTGGTTGTAATTCGAATAATTTCATGCATCAAAGAGGAATAATAATTTAAACTAATAAATACCCGGATTTAGTCAATGAAGATGATACTTTCTTCGAAACCATCTGATTGATTTCTGAATGAATGTCAACGATGAAATATTTCGCAAATGAATTAAAGAATTACGATTCAGATTTAAACAAGAGAAAAAAACAAATATGACCTTTCTGAATATGCCATTAAAAATTTATTCTCCAGGGTCTGTGAAAATAATAATTCTTAGTAACTCTATCCCAGCCTAATAATTAAATGGAAAATTAATACTCACAAGACTAGAATTCAATTTTTTTTTTGTTATTATTCTTTCGTATTAATATTCATCCATACTTGTTTAGAAATGTTGATTACCAAATTATTGTGAGAAAAACACAGTTTTTTCGTCAGTTTCATCATACAGTGATGGGCAAATAAGTGGAACCAAATAAATTGGAATCATTAAAGATATCAAAATGAAATTTGAAAGGTAGGTGGATTCTCCAATAGATGGCCTATTCGTTTTTATGTTTTTAACAATTTTGAACTTATTGAAAAAAATATGTCAATTTTAAAATTTGCAATGGAGCATCCTATATATTATTTTAGTTTCTGATAAATCATTTTATTACCAGTACAAAAATATCAGGTTCGATATTTTTTATTTCAGTACCTACCGAGATATTAACAGAAAAGTGTCTAGAGAAAGTAAAAATCTAATATCTATTGAAGAAATAACTAATCATAATTATTAACTAAAACTAGGTGATTATCAAAACATTGGAACTTAAATAAACTAAACTTAATATATATGATGTTCAAATTGAGCACCGTTCACTTCTTGACAATAAGCAAGCCGGTTTGTAAATTCTCTAGTAACATTAGCTATTACTTCTGGGGGAATTCTCTGTATCTCATGAGTTATTCCTACAGCTAATTATTGCAAATTATTTGGTCTATCAACATAAATCATAGACTTTAAATAACACACAGAAAATAGTCCTGTGGATTAAGGTCGGGACTTCGTGTAGGCGATTTATAAGTACCCCTTCTTCCAATCCATCTGTGATATAATGTACTATCTGAATAATCTCGCACAGTGTGAAGGTAATGGGGTGTTGCTCCATCCTGCTGAAATCAGATATTATTTGGTACTTGTTCATTTCCCTCCAATGCCGGAATCACTTGTGTCTCTAACAGCTGTAAATACATATCTCCGTTAAAAGTTTCTCGGTGGAAGACGGGTCTCACGATACTGTTGTTATAAATGCAGGCTCAAACGTTCAATTTTTGGGGATTTTGTGTATATTTTGAGCTTCACCTTCATTAGTTGCACTTTTTAACCGTCCATTTTTTGGTATATTGCTAACTGATCCACTTGTATTGTACCTTCGTCAAGATTTCGTCACTACTGAACGGGATAATTGTGCATTTGTGCAACATTGTTGAAAAGGTCACAAACTTCTTGATGCGGCCTTTTCCTCCCCCCATACCCAATCATCATTAATAATTACATTCATGCTCTGTCACTTAATTTGGTCATTTTACGATAAAATTGAAACAATATAATCTTTTACGTTCAAATTCAAACCCTAATAACTTATTTCAACAACTACTGTCACTTCTACAACGAATTTCATGGACTACTAGATACCATTAAATTTTTCCTTTCTTTATTTATTTTTCTGTTGATATCTCCATAGGTATTGAAATGAAAAATATCGAACCCCAATTTTTGTACTCCTAATAAACTGTTCAATCCGAAACTAAAATAATATACAGGGTGTTCCATTTCAAATTTTAAAATTGACATCACTTCCGGTAAAACCGGAAGTTCAAAATTGTAAAAAATATGGAAGCAAATTAGCAATCTACTGCAGTATTCATCTTCCAAATTTAATTTTGTTCCTTTATAATTATTCCAGAGATATTCACTTGGTTCCACACATTTGCCCATCACTGTATTTCTGATACATGTTACCGTCTGTTATCTGAAAACTAGAATAAGAAGCTGGAACCTCAGATTTTACATGTGAAAACTGAAAATATGGAAATATTATTTTTCTAAACTTATTGTTGAAGGAAAAAATTTAGAATGTACTTTTTCTGAGAATTTCTGAGATCTACTATGGAGTAATCTTTGCTAGAAAATGAGACTTTTACATAATCATATTAATTGTGGTTAAATCGCGGGACTAGGTAGCAAAATAAAAAATTTTTGCCAAAATTCATTACTATAATATCCTTTCGGAATGATAAAATTACTCCAGTGTTTCTCTAGCTTTTCGATACCACCGTATAAAACTATTTTGACTTTGATAATATGCTTCAGCGGCAATCATTTCCTCATCTGAGGCACATCTTTTTCCACAGAGCATCTTCTTGAATTCTTTGAAGAACCAGTGGTAGCTGGGGCCACATCTGGAGAATACTGAGGGTGCGGTAGCAAATGGAAACTCAATTTGACCTTGGTGTTTTTATTGACATGTGACCCGTGCATTGTCTTTGAGGAATAATACCTTTTTCTTCTTCAAAGGAGGTTTTTCCTGGGCAATTCAAACGGTCCAACGAACCGATGCATTATTACATGTTGATTATTGATTGTATTTTCATGTTACAAGTAGTCGATGAATAATTCTTTGCGCATCCTAAAATACATTACATTTTGAGATTATGTTTGATTCTTTTTATGGTTTTCTCTGTCTGCACGCCACTCAGCAGACCGCCGTTGCGATGCCCGAATCATATGGAGAATCCATATCCTTATATCGCGTGTACATCAAGAAAAATATGGCACCACTTGTTTGACATAAAAATAACACCAATATGGCAGAAAATTAAGTTCAGATTTGGTAAACTTCCAATCAGATGAATGATCTTGTTATTGAACACTCATTACAAACACATGAAGCGTATGGATGAAATTTGAGTACATTTATTTATATAATTAATATTTTATGCAGACACACAAAGCATATGAAAAGATGAAAAAGTGTCAAAATTTGAATGGAACTGATCCAATTTTTAACCGACTCCTGTCATCTCTTCTATTCTACCTCGATGCCCCCAACTGACATTGATTAATAAGTCCGAACCATGTCAATTTAATATGTATCTGTGACAGCATCGAACATTGAAAATTATAAGGGACTTTTTGACATTTCTTTTTTCTCTTGAGTACATGAAAAAATCATCATATCTGTAGACATAAAGAAGCTACGACAATGAAATTTCAGAATATGTGAGATGTCAGTAACGTCCATACATACACAAATTTTTGTCTGAATACGTCCGATATCTTATGAGGTAAAAAGTATTGAAAAATTTTTCTATTTCTATTTTCTAGCGTGTTGATTTATGCGAAATTATCAAGCCTATTTGTTTCAACATAACTCAGATATCTTCCAAGTTACAACTTGATTCAATAGATATTCTAGAAGTTATAAAGGAAACAAATTTTCGCTCATAACTTCTGAATGATTGGACGGACGGGTTTGGTTCGAGATATTCATTCCTTTACCTGCTTCACCCTTCACTGCTGTTTGCGAATAAATGGGGTGCTATTATTATATGCGAAAATTACAGAGAGATCAGCAGAAGGATATGATGATGTTTCACTAAAAACAAGTCTGCAAAAGGTGAAGTAAAAAATAAATTCACTTGTTGGGTCTCCTTAATTATCTGATGAATATAAACCCAGTAAATTTTCCAATCTTCCCCATGTTATTGACTCTTTCAATTGGTAGGTAGTTAAAACCGAAATTTTTATTGCGACTGTAATCATCTTCTCAGATTGTAGATTAACCTTCGTTTAATGGTATGCAGTTTTTTTTAGGGAAAGTCTAGATTGGATTCTGATGAAGCCAATACTCTACTTATAGCGAGCTCTACCTTCTTCGAAAGTGCATTGATATCCTCGCCTATAAGAAAGTAAATGAATATTGTTTCTACTTCCAGAATGTTCTATGCAGAAGTTTATGCAGCAATAATCACTCGCCAGTTATTTCATTTCTTCACGTCTCAGCTTACGTATTATTCATTCAACCTGAATTGTTTATTGTTATTGGCGATTATTCAGATTTCTAATCTCTTGTAGGTCATTGCGGAAAGTGTTTGTTCATATATACCACAAAATTCGCAACATTGTTAGCAGACTTCCAATATAGTTATCGAATCGCAAAAATTCGTCGACTTGCAATAAACTACCGGGTGTTCGCCGCGAAGGCACCCGGATTGTTTTTATTTAATTATAAGTTTTCACAATTCATATTTGGATGTCGGGATGTAGAGACGTAGAAAACTTATTGGTGAAAAATATTCGGTGAAGCAGCTACTTTTAATCATAAAAACAATTCATTAAAACCAATCAGCGATTACTGTGCGATGAGAAAGTTAAGTGACATTTTTGGAAAAATGAGAGAGTGAAGCTGGTAAGTCCAAGCCTGGACTAAAACGTATTGCAAGATTGCTAAAAACAATAGTGCTGTTCACGAAAGCGTTCAAAACAATGCATGAACCTCAATTCGACACCGTGCTCTGGAGCTTGGACTTCGAGGAAAAACCTAAGCTTCAATTATGCACAAGGATTTGCATTTCTTTCTAATATATTTAAAATTCAGTCGACACAAGAGTTTCCTCCAGAGGACCATTTTGCCCCCGTACATATGCCTATAGGATGTTGAAGCTCGCCCATTACAGCCCCGATTTTCAAGAAAAAGTCATGAGTGACGAGGCACATTTATATTAGAATCGATATATGAATAAACAATTTAGTTGCTTCTGAACAATTGAAAATTATTCATCAATCACCAGTGCATCACTTGAAAGTGACAGACTGGTGCGCAATTTGGTCAGGAGGACCTTACATTTTTGAAAATGTAAACGGTGTAAGAATATTGTGATATGATTGAAAACTTTTTAACACAATTGTATGCTTTGGGCTAGATTAATATGTGGTATCAACAAGACGGTACCACATCGCATACAGCGAGGATTACTACGGAATTACCGCTTCTTCCAACAAAAATTTATTTCAAGAAATGGTGATGTTGATTGGCTTTCACAGTCATCTGGTTTCACAGCTCCAACTTCTTTCTGTGGCGATATCAGAACCGCTTGAGCAACTTGATAAATATTCGTGTTGAAATTAATGAAATACTGTGTGAAATGTGTGAGGAAGTAATGAGAAATGTGTTTTAAGGGTTCGAATTTGTGAGGCTAACAGAAGCAGATATTCATCTTATATGGTATTCCATACATAATAACGATATTGAATAAAACATTCAACAATATAAGATCCGTACTGCGTAACATCCATAACATCAAATATACGAGTATAATAACCCAGTGGAAGCCAGAGACACTGAAGGAGGTGGCTGCCCAACAGGCTCATGAATGATTGGTTAATTTTAAAGTCGAATGTATTATTCTGGGCTCCCAACTTGTTTTCACAAAAAAATCATTATTTATTTCAGTTTTGACGATTCGTATAAGACTGGTTTTTAGGAATTAGTAGACTAAATCACGAATATTGGAACCTTTTAATGAATTGCCTTCATTATCAGAGATGATTATAATCTTATACTATTTAAAAAAACCAGTTTGAAATTTAAATTTATGCGGAATTGTTCCTAGTGATACAGCGAGATACCATTTTCCCTAAAAGCCCATTATCTTATAATATCGAGCAGAAAACAATTGGGATCGATTTCGTGATGCAAAATTCGTGATCCAAATTGAATAGGTCTGTTTCTCCAGCAGAGTAAGCTATAATATTCGAATGAAAAAGCTGAATTTTCATTCTCACAAAATAGATGGTGTTCAAATATCTTGTATAATATTCAATATGCGATACTTGAAGATTACTTTCATCAAAAACTCCCAAAATATATTTCCGTTCAATGAAAAGATATGAAATAACGTCAAGGGCTATTAGCGTTTAAAGCAAATTATTGCGCAATTCATGAGTTGAGTGCAATTTGTGACATCCAGCGGTATTAACGCTACCGTATCCCGCAATTAGCGGACAGATAGCGTTGCATGTTGAACGTTATTACAGTCGTACAATTAAACTTACTCCAATTTTGTCATTGCCATATGGTTTCGAACACGGATCATCGTATTTGGTGCTACAAACTTTCAAGTTTCGCGTATTTTGTTTGATTAATTAATTCTGTTTACATAGTTTATAAATTATGATTTCCTTCAAATGGCCACAAGTGCCATAACTTCCACGTCTTTTTTACCGTAAAACCATGTCTTCCATTCGAATTCCTGGATACCCAATAATGGGTAGCTCAAATATCTAATACTTAGCCAATTACGCAACAAATGGATAACACTAGTAGCGGCTAACGCTAGTAGCGGATTACGCACAAACGGCTAACGCTAGTAGCGGATAACGCTTGTATCGGATAACGATAGTATCGGATGACGCTAATAGCGCATAACGCTATTAGCGGATAACGCCATTAGTGGATAACGCTGTTAGTGGATAACGCCAATAGTGGATAACGCCAATGACACATTAGATTATTCAAACTTTCATATTTGCCTAATATGTAACTTGGAGAAGGGTGGAACAACGACACAAAGAGGTGTTTAATATTTCATGACCATGGTCAGGCAAAAACATTTAAAAATTGGCCTATTTTTTTTCCTTATCTTATAGAATCTTATTTTTTCCCTAGGTTTTTATGTTATACACCAAATTGTTTGGCACCCTGTCACCAACCCCAGCTAAAATTTGTTTTGTAAGCCAAAAGTTCAAAAAAATATATATATATATTTCGAATATTGGGTAAGGGTTATTGACTCGATTAAGGAGAATATTAATTGAGTCAATAACCCAATATTCGAAATACTCAAAAGAAAAAACAGACTCTTATTTCAGTAAAAAAAATATATATAGAATCTTCATCAGATGTCTACGAAATCTTGTGTATATATGGATACTATTTTTAATACTCACTGTGAAATTTCGTCATCGTTGCATATACCAGTAAGAAGAGATAGGAGAATTTCACAAATAAAGAGAACATACGAATACAAGGAGTAAACTGAAGAGCAGATAAGTATGTATTGCTGCCAGTATGAATAAATAAAAATAAAATAATTCAATTTTTCTAGCTCCACGATTTTCATGAAATTTGGCTAACTTCTATCCCGTAATGTTTATCAAACATTTTCAATGTAACTAATTCATCAGGTTGTCATTTTAAAAAGGAGGTTAACACATTTGGGCCAAACAATAGGTCGCTGTTCCGCACAAAGAACAAGTGCGTAAAAAGCAAAATGTTTTTTTTTTCGATGTCTGCTGAAATGGCCTCACCAATATATCATTAACTGAATACTTGGTCTTTATATCCGGGTCCCGCCTTTTTTTGCAAATAAATCCTCCGAGATGACGTACCACCTTGAAAATACCATAAACCTCATCGTTGCATCGCGGAAGAAAGGAAATTCCCATACGCATTGGATTGTTGACCTCCGTTGAACCTGATGTCAAAGAACTCTCAGTACCTGATTCAAGAATGATCACATATTTGTTTTACACAATAAGTAATACTTTCTTAATCAAAAAAATAAATAGAGGAGCAAAGATTTCATTACGGATATTTAAAAAGCAGTTAATAGGAAACTGACTACATACTTTACTCATTTCAAATGGCGCACCCAGCATATTATAGCATGGGTAGATAGCGTATTTATCGGTGATTGCTGTCATATGCCATAACTAGGGTGATAACTGAATGTTTCTCAAGTTGTCTCGAATTTGAAAAAGGTATTCGCATATTTTTGAATATATTTCGTTGTTTTTATTTAAATTTCTTTCGATTGTCATTTTTATTACTTTGTGTTCTTCATTAAGATTTTGATTTAGTTCCTTGTTGTTTTTTTTAACTGCTTTCAATAATATTTATTATTGTAAGTAGATAACTTTGGCACTTCTGAATAATTTGCGTCCATCATAACTTTTTGATGCGTTTTTACCAGAAACCGGTGGTCTAGCGACTCCAACAAAGTTTTTGAAGGAAAAATGATAGAGTAATTGCTTTCTAGCCCAGAATGACTTACAGGGAAAGACAAAAAAGTTAGGGTTGATTTAAATGTTGCACCTTCTCTTGGTTATCTAAAAACTAATAGAATATTTGGATTCTGCATCATACAAAACCCCAGCATACCACATTTTGTTCAATTCTTATTCTTTTGTCCAAAGTTATACAAAAGAACCAAATCAAAAATTGAACTTTAACATGGATTTCTTAAAGGAGAAAGTTCAAATATATTTATTCATAGGACCTTTTTTATATTTTATGGCCTCTATCGCGTGGAAATGTGCATGGTACTTTTATAAAAGGTTTTTCAGAGCTTACTTGAAGAAGGATATTCCAAATGGTTTTCGATGGAAATGTAATGCCTACATTTGGTTGGTTTGTGAGAGAATGGAATTAGAGCTTTGAATAAATCGGAAGAAAAACTGTGGTTATTTCTATTTTCATATATGGCTCTGTTCATTCATTGTGGTGGTTCTATTAGTATCACACTGTTCCAGTGTATGGCAAAAGACTCACAAACACGCAAAAGCTCTTGTCAGTGCTTTTTTAAATTTTAATTGTCGAAAATCATTCACGTAGCGAATCGAAAGACTTAAGAAAATTGAAGGAAAATAATCTGGAGGGAATTTTCCAAATACTATGCAAGCTAGAGCACGACACATCTGTGTGTTATCACATAGTAATGACATTCCAGATAAAGAGGTTACTAATTTACTACTAAGGAATCTAAAATTGTAAACAATAAATCGAATGATTTAATCTTTCGGGGAATAGGTCGATTACGCATTAACTTTTAGACCTTTGTAATTCGAGTAAGATCAATATGATAAAGTCTGTATGGAATAGTTTCTTTCAATTTTTTCTGAGCAGCTCTATGATACTACGTCGGTAGTTAAGTTCCTGTACTAACTACAAGATGACGCCACTAACAAAATGTCCATATGATTGTTCTATACTATCAACCTTTATTTAGTGACAGCGGTTTAGTGTTGCTATTATTGTAATTTAAAACAGGAAATGAAATCAGCGTATTTATACATCATTTCTTTTTGACGGGAAAAAACCTGTTCAAGCTAGGCTTAGAAATTATTATCCGGACTCTGCTCCATGGAAAACCACCATCAAACGATTGTTTGTCGATTTTAAATGTGGTCGTATACGGGCAAGGTTGATGTTGAATGCCCTGGTCGACCAAAAGACGCAGTTATTCCGGAAAACATTGAAAAAGTTTCAAAAATCATCAAGATCAATCGTAAAGTGCAGTTGCAAGAGCTAACTGACGATCTGAAGTAATAAAAATGTAATTTTTACACCATCATACAGAAAAATTTTTGTATTAAAAAATGTTTATTGAAAAGGTGCCAGGTTCGATCACACTAGGTCAAAAACAACAACGAGTTGATTGTTCAAAGAGCTGTTTGGAGATGTTGACGCGAACTAAGACGTAGTTTATGCGTCGGTACCTCACCACTTCATTCTTGTATCAATGTAGAAGTCTGTTGAGGGGTGTGCAGTCGGAGAATACCGTCCAGAGACTCGAACATTAGCTTGGAAAGAATTGGCTTCAATAACGACTATTATATAGATTTAGATCGTTCCAAAGCAAATGTGTCAAGACGTACCTCAGTTGGAGAGGAAAACTCATGCTCTGTGTCATAAGCCACTGAAAATATCCCCAAATTGAGTATCAAATTGCTAACGAACCCACCAGATCCTCCAGATCCTCAGCGACTACTAGCTTTTCGCAGAAATGAAAAAAACCTCCCTGGGAAGAGATTTGGCTTAGGTAAGGAAGTGTTTGGTGAAACTGAAGCATGTTTTGATGGTCTCGATAAATCGTTTTACACCTGTAGAATCGAAAAGTTATAGAAACGTCGGATTGATTATGCCAGCCTAAGTGATTATATTCATGAATAAAATTAACTGTTTACAAAAAAATGTTGTTTTCCTATCTAAAACTGGGACTTATTACCAAGATGTTAATGTTGTGGTACGTTGCACGATCACGTCTTTTTCTATTCTGAAGGTAGAAGATGACTCAATAAAAATAATATTGACCACAATGATCATTGGAATTCCTCAGAATGCTGGAAAATATGACTCAAGACTATTTTTCTAAGAACTTCTTCAATTCCGATCTCGTACACTCTTGGTTGAATTCAAATTAAATCTAAACTAAGGAAGGCTACGTTACGCAGTGAAAAACAACACCATCATGATTAAAATATTGATGAATCTTGATCTAATCGACATCAATTTATAAATCATCCATTCAATAATCAATTTATTCCGTGGCCTTTAATTATAAAATTATCCACACCGACAAATTGGCCTAAAGATTTGAGAAAATTTAACCATATCAAAACGTCTTGATGAGGTTTAGCATATTTCTACCTACACGAAATTCCCTATTACCTCATCTTCCTTCTCTGAGCCTTTACAGTGAGCAAGACAATTTAATATTCCACCTCCTTGACATTATTCATGTCGAAAAATAATCCATATATCATAATTTATAACCTCGCTTATTGGACACCAATAAATTGTTCTGTTGAATCTCCACATGAACTGAAAACGCTGAAATCTCGAAGTAATTTTCCTAATTCAGAATATTGAATTAACGTTGATTGAGTGTGTCAGATGTAATAGCTTTTCCACTTTAATTTTCATTTTGAATCTGAGCAGCTGTCACTGTTAAATTTTGACAAATTGAACTTGTGGCACTACTAAGATGTCTAAAATAATGCACTGATTCGATTTTGTTTCACAAGTTTGGCGACAAGAGTACATTTTCCTTTATGCTTTCCGCTAGATGTCGCCCATCGCATCGTGAATATCATCTCAACAAGCTTCGAAGAAGGAAAATTTTGCTCAGCAGAGATATTTGGACAGTTAAACTATTCCCAAAATATGAAAACTCTAGCTCATCTCTTTCGAAAGATATAAGGTACACGACCGGCCTGAAGGACTTACTCAAGTTTGGCCCTGTATCAGAATGTCAACCCCAATCAATTGATACCATTTTCGAAAATTAAACGAATTGGGAAAACGAAGTTATCTTCTTAAAAAATAGCCTTAGGTAAATTTACGAATTTCAGACAAAAACGTTCTATTGTTTATTGTTTGTTGATTGGATTTCTACGCTTTGAGCGTATTTGCATTTGGAATCACCTGAGCCACCTCATTCTTTTGCCAACGTTGTCATTTTGTCACCTCTGGTTCTACCGTTTCGTTGTGAGAGACAAGTACGGATTCTGACCTGTCGGTTATATCCACGATCAGATTTTTTCTCTATTTCAGTGTCGTAATGACTTCATTACAGTACTAAAAACAGTGCTGTAATGGACTCATTACATCTAGTAATAATAGCTATAAAATACCTTTGTGTGATAATCGAAATTAGAAAAACCGTCTTCAAAGTTATTTCTAACATATTTTTGTGGCTTATGCATTGTTAAATTGACCAATGCTTCTGTGATGAAGACATCTGTAACCTTCCCTCTTTCCAATATTATCATTTTATTACCATACGTCTCTCTTACAAGCAATAAAGTACTCAACAATATTCTTCAGAACTTACTTGAATTCGAACTTGAATTAACTGAAAAAAAATTAATGTCCTCAACATAGTGATGTGAAAATATGACGACGAATTGGCCCATAATGAAGATTATAAAATTCGAATATAGTGGTACCACTAGTCGGCTTGAGAAATATTTTTATCCAATAAATCAATAGGCAACTTCACACGTCCTTCTCAACTTACAATCAGATATCAATTTATTTGTTGTTAACATCAATTAGATTTATGATACACGAATTTCTTACATGTATTAATTATTAGGTGAAGAACATGGGAAGGTGAATTCTAACAAAGATATTGATTGTGTGATCTTGGATTGTGTTTTCGAATAAATGGCTAGAAATGTAGCAAACTTTGAATAAATTTAATCTAGAAAATATGCCTTAGAGATAAAGATTGCACGAGGGTTTGAGGGGTTCATGTGAGATAACAGATTAAAACAGTTTCTACCGTAAATATGTTATATTGAGGTCAAATTTAATATTAACAACTTATGAAAATTTATTGATAGGAGCACAGTGCATCCTTTGCTGCTCTTCTATCAGTATTGAACTACAGACCATGAAGGAAAATCCTTGTTTATGGTTTAGGTCTTACTGAAGAATTGGATCGATGTCATATTTCAACCACCACATAAAGTCCCCAAATACCAAAATAAACTGACGTCTTCTTATTCACTCAAATCACCACAATCCAGTGTCCCTCACATTTACCAATGCATTTATAAATTCCCTTTTCTGCGACATAATCCAGGTGAACACACGTTTTCGATACAAAGTGTGTGTTTTCATTAATCTTATTTCCTTGGGTGGAATGTTGAATGTTCTTGGGGCTAAATAGGCAAACGACCTTTGGTCTATTGATTTATCCATTCTGGAGACTCTCAGTTTGCTACCGACATGTCTTGTTCCGTAGTTGTGCAACAATGATTGCGCACCAGAAATATTTTTATTGTGGAATTCCAGAAGTTTCAAACAGTATACTTGCCTCAGGTCTGGTACGTTCGCCTCATTATATACTCCGGCTGATGGATATCTCAATAGTTTCCTCAACAAGACCCCCAGGAAGCGTCTCTGCAGAATCTGGAGTCTCTCGATGTGGATATCAGCTGCGCTACCCCAAGCAAGTATTCCATACGATAAAACTGATTGTACAAGTGCATAGTAAATCATCCTCATTTGACCACCATCGCAAAACCTGCCACACAGTTTGTACAAGGATAATAAGGCTCGTAGTTTCTTAGCGATGGTCTGAATATGAGTATCCCAACACAAGTATGAATCTATGATCACACCAAGATACTTGGATGTATGAACTCTGCCAATGGTTATGACCCTATCTTCAAACGGGATATTTAACTCTTTTATGTGCAGTGTTCCAGAATAAGTATTAGCGAAGGGCATGAAAACTGTTTTTTCGGAGTTGAAGACTCAAAAAACCTCTCTATTTTCCGTTTCAAAAGGGTTCACGATATGTCCGTGTATATAATGGCAATGTCATCTGCAAACGAAACTAGTTGGCCCACAGCAAAAATGGTTTTCGGAACAACAACTGATTTTGGACGACCTTCATGAAATTCGTCTACGACCTCGGTTGAATTCAACATACCATCGATAACCACTGGTCTTTGATGGAGCTTCATCGTCAAAAAGTCCTTTAAGTTCATCGATGCACTGTTGTTGAGTTAATCCAAGTGGAGAGTTGGAATCGCACGAAAATGTTCGAGATTTAATTCCATTTTTTGGGCGAGATGAATGAAGTTACTGTAAACAACTCAAATGTCTCGTATGTCAAGAATTTTGAAATTACACACAAAAATCACGTTTTTTAAAACAAAACACATTTTAAAGCTAGAAGCAAGTTTACTTGTTAACAGTCAGGATAATAATGAATTACATTTAATGAATAAATCTGCTCGTCGTAAAGACGAACTTGTAAAGAATCTGCTGACATTCAAAACTAGCGGATGTCTATCTCCTATTACATTGGTTCGTCTGCATGTCGGAATGCGTAATACAAGACATTCTGATTACGTATAACCTCAAAAATCTCAAGCTTAACGATAGGTTCAGTTGGCAGATTGCAACACTAGGGTTGTTCAATCCTGAAATATAAAAAGCAACTTTCGTACTTCCTACCTGCAATCAATTTTGTCTGACATTGTCACAACCTTTCTGTACCAAAAAGGAATAATTTCAAGTTTTCATTGTTTGTTAGATTCCCGAAACGGAAAAAAGGTGGATAGAGTTTAATATTAATTCATATTATTATACTTTTACATTCATTAACCCACAACATGGCATTCGCATTAGTCTCGCCATGAAAGCAACATTTCGCATAATGAATATGAAGTGATAAACAATTATTCAACAATTTTCTCATAACTTCCACAGATTATCATATAAGGTTTTTCTAGGTTATTTTCCAGACAAGCACACCTCACAATTATATTTGTATATCCATTCAATAATAGTTTAATGAAATTCCAAAATCTCAATTATTACTTTTTTTAATGAACTTCAATGATTGAGTAATAAGAATTTGATTTCCATAACATTGAATGAATTCGAGATGAAAAATCAACATTGACATTCGTGAACTGGGTTAAATCAAATAAACTGGATTACGAAAGACAATAATGATCCATTGACTTGAGAGGTCATTGTAATTTGCAATCCAATAAATGAAGACGATAACAAGCATGAAATAAATTGGTCAAATTGTGTCATTGCTTATCAATTGTTGTAGGTGGATAAAATTAGAGTAACACGTAATCTTATAACGGACCAGTGGATTACGTAGTTTATAGGTAATAGAAAAATGTAACGGGTTTATTTGTTCGGTCCACAAAACGTGATCCCGTCTCTAGGATAAATAATTACTGAAAAGTCATTGGATTTTCCGTGACATCACCCGTTTTCAAAATAAAGGACTTTGGGGAGAAAAATTCATACATATCTTTATCCATTTTTCCGAAACTACTGTCTAGAATTTAGAATTGCATTCTAAATTCTGCCTATTTTATTAATTCAATTCTGTCGACAGTTAACGTTACCTTCCTTTTGCATCGACATATTTGAAGTGAGACAGACCATCAATGTTCCTAATTCTTATCTACCTCGCCCTCGCTACGCTACACCGCCTCAACAACCCGTTGTCTATACTAGTACAAATTTTTTCCCGACATCGTATCGCGTCATGAACGGCCAGACCCCCTCGCCTCATTTGAAGTGGTACAATGTACCGCTTCAGTACAAAAATGAGGCACCTCTTCCAAAATCAATTTTAAGACGTGTACTACCCAACACTAGTGTACCTCCCAACACTATGTTATAGAATGAATTCGTCTTTATATCTGACGCACACAGAGGGCGCTAGTTATACGCTTCGTACAGAGAAGTATTGGAAATAAATTTCTGGTTATTACTTTTATCAAGCAAAATTTCAAGTGAACTTAATTATCATTTAATTTTATTACAGTAAGGTGCTCTTGCAGTAAACTAACTAACTGGGATCAAATTTTTACATTTCTGTAAATTTATTCTAAAATCCACTAAGAACTATTTTATTGATTTTTCATTAATTGATTCTGCACGTTTCGACTTTGTATCATAATTAAGTCCATCTGACACTTTAACCCAGTGGTGGTCAACATAACATGTATTAGGCTAATAGGCTTGTTAATTAATTGAATCAATTAAAATCAGAAACTGTAATTCGAAAAGAAAAATAAGTAAATTGTAATAACTAAACTTTAATGTGAAGATATAGAGCTCCTAACCTGTTATTTTCTTTCAAAGATCACGTACAAATTACAAATTGTCTGGTAATCATATAGGAACTATTCAATGTACCTGAGTACCTCAATGTATTGAACGCTTGAAGTTCGTGAAATCATAAACAACTATTATATTTAAAACCACGAATTTCCATCTGAGATTACAGTTATTAAAATTACAAACTTTGACATTCTCAATTCAAATCCTACGATTTTCATCGCCATTTTTCCAATGCTCTCTTAGATTTTTTATTATTTGAAGAGCTATTTCGACCACGCATTGTCTCTCATTTTTGGCGATCTATGATCATGATGAGTTTATGAAAGCACTCCAAACAGTGTAGTTATAAACTTTCAACGGCATTGTTTCTAGTTAAACAAATTAACAATAAACAAATTATCCTAGATTCTCCGGATTCAAAATGTAAATCTGGAAAATCGCTCGGACTCATCAATTTTTGATTTTCTTAGCGATATCGCATTAATATTTTTTATTCGGATAATGTATGATTTCTATTCCAGGATGGAGAAAGCTGCTGAAAGGTATCAATGGTATTTTTAAATCAGGGGAATTAACGGCCATTTTAGGACCAAGCGGTGCAGGAAAGAGTACTCTCCTCAATATATTGGCAGGATATGTGTAAGTCTAATATTAAGTTCTAAAGTCTCATAACTAAAGAATTCAATTATTATGTGAAATAATTTCGGAATTATTTATTCTGAGTAAGATACGAATCCCGAGAATATTTTCGAACATCAAAATTTTCTTCATTTTATATGATCAAGGCAAAACTTCGACTATTTTTATCCACATAAGTCACTTGTTGTGTTTGTTCAATTTCCACTTCAAATCCTCTTCATGATGATGTTTGCCAGCATTGAACAAAGGAATCGAATAAGAAATGATTTCATACTCGCTTTGCTAGAAAAATTCTCTCA
Source organism: Micraspis discolor (assembly GCA_030674115.1). NCBI lineage: Eukaryota > Metazoa > Arthropoda > Insecta > Coleoptera > Coccinellidae > Micraspis > Micraspis discolor. The sequence continues at coordinate 5,307,601 of JARTUT010000872.1, forward strand.
TATTGTATTTTTATCCACGATAATAATTCCTTAAAAAATTTATTCATTCGACTGATTTGATGAAAATCAAGAAACCGTGACTAAATTGAATTAGATACTTTTATATTCGGATACCCTTGAAATAATGTTAATGGAAAAAAAGTTGGATCAAATGTGAAGAAATTATCTATTTCAGAACAACAGGTGTTAAAGGAACAATCAAAATGAATGATCGGCCTAGAGATTTGAAAATTTTCAATAAACTATCATCATATATTTTGCAAGAAGATATTCTACAACCACGACTTACTGTTAAAGAAGCAATGTTGGTAGCTGCAAATTTGAAACTAGGCTTCAGAATCAGCGATAAGGAAAAGATGTCAACAGTAAGTCTTTGAAAAATATGACAACTTCTGTAATTGTAACCTCATGATATATGATATACAGTATTTTTTCAATACATTAAGTTTTAATCAATTACTTGGATATTCAATTTTCTCTGATTATACAGGTATGAATAGAGAAAAGAGTCAAATATCAATAACTCCTTCTCGGAATTTTCATTTTTATAATATCTGCTATTTTAGGTTGAAGAAATTTGTAGACTATTGGGCCTAGAAAAATGTTTCGAAACAAGAACCGAGCATTTGTCTGGAGGACAAAAAAAACGCCTTGCTGTAGGCTTAGAACTAGTTAACAATCCGCCTGTTATTTTCTTGGATGAACCAACGACGTAAGTTCAACATTTATAAACCAATTTTACTTTCACACAAACATCAGCAATTCGCAAAAATTGTTCTTCATTTTTATATATTGTCAACTATTTAAAAGTTATTAAATGACCGTTGTGTCATATTGTGTATTTGTGGCATCATAAATACCGCTAACCTTCGTCTCATAATTGGACTTTAACATTTATTTTCTAGAACATAGTAACAATAAAATTTTTCTTTATTCTGAATGGGACCGTGATAAGTTAATAATTAATGAATTAGGTTCCATTGTTTAACATGGTATACATATATATATATACATTCTTATATTACCAATTACCCCCTTTCCGATAGAAAAACGATCTTAATGACTTTCCTTCTACTCAATTTTTGCTGTATGATTTTGAGATTCTATTCTTGACATTGGTAGTATTGTTGGCAATACGAGCCGTTAACACAACAAGCTTGTTTCTGCACATGAATTCGATAGAAGTATTATGTGCTTAGACTAAATTGAATGTATTCACCTCACACATATTTAATTGAATCTTAACCTTCAATCCCAAGATCTTTAAGAATTTTTGAATTTCATGCCTAATTTGCTCTAATTGGATGAGAAGTTGGACTAATGAAGATACATTTTTTCAGTTTCCTCTTCTTTCATTCTTACGAAAATTCCGTTTTATTTCAAGCTATGGCATGAAGTGATGACTTGGATTTTTCTGTTATTATTATTTAAGAAAAAATGTATATATATCAGGATGTGTTTCAGGACAAAAATATATGTTGAAGTTCAGAGCTTTGCAATTCAATCCTCATGGAATCTAGCGAAAAAAATTATTTCAACGAATTACTTTCGAAGATTTGATAAACCATTAATTTTGTTCTCTACTTTATTTGTTTTATTTTATCAGGGGGCTAGACAATTTTGCCATCAAAAAATGTATGGATTTACTTCATAACATAAGTAAAGAAGGAAGAACAGTCATTTGCACGATTCACCAACCACCTTCATCTCTCTTCCAGTCATTCGATCAGGTAAATATTTTTCGAATAAATTACCCAACTTGTGTACGAAAATCACCTTTTTTTAAATTTTTTTCATATCTAATTTTTTGATACCAATAAAAATCCCACATGCCATAAAACTCAAATTAATTGAGAAAACAGAATTTATTAACGATTATAATATGTAATTAGGATAATAGGTCTATGGAAAAATTCAGTCTACACTTTGAAGCATGAACTGTATTTAAATTACCGAATTAAATGTTGTTTATTTCAGGTTTATTTTCTTGCTAAAGGAGTATGTGTTTACAATGGAAGTCCTTCAGAATTAGTGCCCTTTCTTGATAGAGCCCAGTTTCCTTGTCCACAATCGTATACACCTTCTGATTATAGTAAGTATGAATCCTCTTTTCATTAACAGTTCGGTTTTTTTACACTGAACTCATGCTATATCGATTGATGTTATATAGTTTTTGGGCTAGAAAGAATAGTAGATATGTCGGATTTTTATGGGATTTGGGGTTAGGAATTCAACACTGTCTATGGATGTCTCGCTTGGAAACGAATAAGTCAAAACAACCCGGTCTCAAATGTTAATCGATCAGAGTAGCGTCAAACGTTTAAGGAAACGCATTAGAAGTTTCACTCAAAAATTATGTTCATTATTTGGTTAATGAACCAATGTGCAACTAAGTCTCCACTAGCGAAACGATCAGAATTTCAACTAAATTAATGTTTTTTTCAGTTGTCGAAATACTACAAGAGGTACCTGATACGGTAGGAACACTGGCAGCACAGAGCCAAAACGGAAAAGCCAATCTAAGGCCAAAAGTCACACCAATCGCACATTATAGCACAAATTGGAGTTCATGTGAAATTTACCATGAAACAACACAAATGGGAGTGTCGGATATGAGTGTGGATTACCCAGTTTCGCTGTGGTCACAATTCGCCATTTTAGTTGGACGAATGATCTTACAGCTATCTAGAAATAAGTCGACTTTGTATATACAATTTTTTCATCATCTATTTTCCTCCCTATTAATAGGTGGAATTTTTTATGGGATAGGAAATGATGCTGGTCAGATGGTGTCTAGTTTCAAATTCTTAGTATGCATAACTGTTTTCTTTGTATACACTTATGTTATGACGTCAACGATTGCATGTAAGTATAAAATGAAAATTACAAAAATCAGTTCTCAATACATCAATTTTAACATTTCATCCTGGTAATTAGGCAATATACGGGAAAATCCACTTTCTTTTCCTGTACTATTCTTAAAAGATCGTCTTTGGATATCTTTTTGAATTCAGGCATGAAATTTCTTTATCAGTTATACAGGAGGAAATTTATTTGGGCACTCGTCAATTAAAATATCTTTTTACAGTACCGTTGGAAGTCAAAATGATGAAAAGGGAATATTTCAATAGATGGTACAGTCTCAAAGCATATTATATGGCAGTAACAGTGTGTGAATTACCAATGCTAGTGAGTAAACATAAAAATATTAATTTCTTTATGTTCAATTGAATAATGTTTTCAGGTTATTTTTGGATTGATGTTTTCAGTGATCGTGTATATTTTTACTGATCAACCTATGGAACTACAAAGATTTCTTCTGTTCTGTACAATGGGAACATTAATTGGATTGGCATCACAAGGATTTGGATACGTAATCGGAGCCTCATTCAATATTTTGGTATGTGTAGAAATCAGTAGCTATTGTAATATACGCAATTTTTTTTTTCGAAAAATGACAAAAGTTAATGAAATGAAACTGAATACAGTCCTGGAGTCTGAAGAATCCCAGATAAAAAATTTAGCTCAATATTAGTTAATTATACACCAATAAAATGTAAAAGAATGGACATGGAACACTGCCTTGTGACAGTACTGACAGTCTGACCATCGAGAAATGTTTTGCGCATGTTAGCGTATTGCTTCGATAAGGTTAGCGAATGCGCAAATCGGGCAGAAAAACGTAATTTTGATAGGTTAGATCCAACAAAGAAAGTATTATAGTTCAGTCAGTAATAGAACTAGATAGAACATCTTACTTCGCATGATCAATTATTATCTATATACAGTCATGATATATATTTTTGTTGGGACACATTGAGAACTGTTAAAATCATTGTCTCAAATTAAGTTTTATATTCGATCAACTAGGTTTTCAGCAACATGTGCTTAAAGGATAAATTTGATTTAGATAATAACGCACCAGAGGAATTAGATAACTTTGATACCAATAATAACTACATATGATGTAGTTGCAGTGAGAATAAGAAAAGTTGAAGCTACTTTGTAGGTTTGATTTGTGACTCACTCCATTTTGGCGCTCTTGTTCACCCGAACAGAGTGCCTATCATTTGACGAATGTCTGTAATTTTGGAATATCGAGCCCAAAAAGGTTCTCAATCGATTGGGTTCGACTCCCTGATGAAGAATTCGTGGCGAAAGTTGACTCTGTCTGGCAGGCCGTATCCTCTCTAGCATCCAAAAGAATCAGCTAGAGTTTTCATATGTTCAGAATAGGTTAATTGTCCAAATATCTCTATCGGTCAAGTTCGTTATTGGGCCAAATCCGTCGGATGGTTCAGTAGTTATGAGCATCTGAAATTTTGTTTCTTCAATAACTACTAGAATATCACTCCGATCAAATTGATACTTGAAATATTGTTGAGGGTGGCTGCAACAAAACAGCTCGCAAAATTTCGCAGAAATCGTCACGATAGAAAATTTTAAAAAAATTCCCTAAAAAAAATTTTTAAATCCTCACTATCTCATAAGATATTTTTCGGATTTCAATAAAAATTCGTGAATATATTGAGGTGATCGATATCTTACTTATCCTCAAATTTCATTGTCGTAGCTCTTTTCCATCTAAAGATATAATCATTTTTTTTAATTTACTCAAGATAAAAAAGAGAAATGACATACGTGCCAATGATTTTCTTCGAACGATGGCCATCACAGATCAATATTCGATTGACAACTGCCGGGCTCATTAATCAGTGTCAGTTGGCGTTATATTAATCAAAATTTTTCATAACGGGAAATCATAGAGATAGAATTCAATCTCGGTGGCTGAATTAATATACGTTGTCAAAATTCCGAAAAGAACTGACATAAGTTTTTAGGAAAAGGGAATTATAGCTTCGAAAAAAAATTGGGGAAAATTATGAGTAGTTATTTTTAATTTGAGATATAGGTTTGTTCATTCATTAGGCGATCATATTTGCATCACATTGACCCATAGTACAGGAAAAGACTATTGTTCACGTGATCAGAGTGCTTATAGATTTGTTATGGTTTGAATATTTACTCGCGAGTAGCTCAACAAGAGCGCCAAAGCAATCTGACCTCACGTCAGTGCTTTCTAAATTTTTTATTATAAGTAAAGAAAATGAAAACACATTTAAAAAAGATAAACTGCATCGAACAGTAATTTTCAGTTCAAATTACATTTCTATGACTTGTTGGAAGATCTAATAAAGAGTTCTTAGTAGTTCTGAGCTATATCTATAGATGAATACAAATAGATTGGTAACGCGCAAGCTCACCGATGATATCACTATAATTTTCGTGTTGTTTGGAGGAACCTTACGTAGTACGTTAACGTTTCAATTTTTTTTCAAAGTTTTAGGGTTGGTAATACAGACTCTACCGTCCCCATCGAATTTTATATGAATACCTGGAAGGGCCTCGTCCAAGCAATCAGTTAGCCAAGGGTGAGACAAGGGGCAGAAAAAACAAGAACGGATACCTCTCCTTGTCATACTCATTGGAACTAACGGAATCGAGTTTGTCTGTTTCAATATTTTGTTATATATATATATGTTAGCTTTGCTCAGGTAATAAGAGTAACCTTCCATTAAACGTTATAGAATAGAAAGAGATAGATACACGTTTGGCACGCCGGTTGCCTAACCCAACATTTTTGCCTCAGCGTTCGGCTAAGATGGGGCCGTTCCAGGTATTTAGAGTTCAATGGCTATGCCAGATTGCTGCATTAATATAGGTTTTCTGAATTTTTTTCAATTTTTGTTCATCTAATATTTAAATTGTTTTACAGAACGGCTGTGTCGTGGGGCCTCTTTCACTTGCACCGCTTGTTGTCTTTGCCATATACGGAATGGGTTTCAGAAATACAATTCAACCATACATGAAAGTATTGATGTCGATGTCCTTCATCAGATTAGGGGTTGTCGGTTACAGCAAGTTACTGTTCGAAGAGAGAGAACCCTTGGAATGTTTTGACGAGATATATTGTCATTACACTAACCCTGATGATTTGATGAGAGACATGGGAATGGCCGAAGCAAGTTGTTTTGCTCATATCAGTGCAGTCATTGGATTCATGTTGTTATTCAGACTAACCGCCTACGCTGTTCTCAAATACAGGATGTCGTCAGAGTTCTCCAATAAAATTGCGTATTATGCCACAAAAATTATCCATTCTAAGGAATACTGACGTGTTGATAATGAATTATTTAGTTTTAATTATTTACACTTATGTGTGATTTAGTTTTATTACTTTTTATATTTATTTTGTTAAGTGCAGAAACTCAATTGTACTGACATTGATGCATTGTGATACTTGGCATTGTTGAAATTATATTATATTTTTTAATTGTATATTTCTTCCCTATCATATACATATGTAAATGTTGTAAGAATGACAGTTGACAATGTATTATGTGTAATTATTCCTTGCAGGCAGAACATTGCCATTTTATATTTCGGCTAAATGTGGAGGAAGTCGTTTATTAAACAATAACGTTAGTCCCCTTTCCTACGAGGGACAGAAAGTCGACACTTGTATAACAAGGGAGCATTCAGTATCCATTTATTGAGGTATGATATATATTTTCGTCCGTATCCGCGCATCTGATCTGTGACGTCATCTGAGTCGCAAAACCATACTTGATTTTGAGGTTAAAGTCATGGCAGAAAAATATTTTTCCAACATGATCAATATAAGAGAAGTAGAATTAATTAAGGTTTATTAGTTGGAAAAATACCTTATTACATTTATTTACTGCTAGAATCACTCACTTAACGAAATGCTTCGTTTTGCGACTCAAATAATCTCAGAATGTTAGTGAAACTTCCGAGTTCTCTATCTCACAAGATCGTAACTGTGTTTTTACCATGACATAACATTCAAGTTATCAGTATTGAGTTGAACTCAAGAAGTACATTATAACACAGGTATAACCACTATAGGTTGACTAAGACTTCATAATCCTCAAATCTCGTTAGCCAAATACATATAAAAGGTAAGCCCAAATATGATTTAGCTTTTTTCTGTTCCCTCTCTAATTCTTTTTATTGTGATTATCTTTATTTTCAAGAATCAGCTTCACCTATAAAATGTCCATTATTCAGACTGAAAACTGGTATTTCCTTGTGGTGCGCTAAAAGCGCATGACGTTATTCAAGCTACCAATCTTCCTTATAGAGCACTGAAATCGTATTTCTGGATTTCGAATTTTGAAAATCTTTCAATGTATTTGTCGAAAATTCTGATAGCCATATAGGTTCCACCCTATAGGTTCAGGGTTCAGATTGACAGTTTACTCCTTTAACGAACGGAAGACCAGCAGACCGGATGGGCTTGAGAGCGATTAGATTCGGTATTATATCTCATAGATACTCGAGAAAAAGTTTTCATATATTAACGTAATAAATACTAGATAGTCTACGTTATTTTAAAGAGTACCTCTTGTCACGGTTTCAAAATTCCCGCTCTAGTTAGTACCTGCAGGCCGAGCTGGTGGCGTTAGTCGCGGTAGTTTACCAGCTTATCTCGTACGTTTTCAATGGACGGTTGTCGTGGTCCTGTTCTGTGCCTGTGATGTAGGTTGTCAATTACGTCGTTTTTTCCGCATTTTTGGTTAAAATTTCCTGGAGTAATTAATCGCAATTTTGCGGATCTGAACAGGATTTTAACTGAAGCCCTGAGAGAAATCTTATCATGTTGGTTTGGTTTGTTCGTTGGTGAGATTTTTGAGCTTTAGCGGAGTGGCGTATTTGTTTGGAAAAACGACGTGGGATTGGTGAGTTAACCTATGTTTGTCACGAGGTATTTTCGATTTTTGTGCGTATTTTTAGCATCATTCTGCTTCGAATTGGGAATTATTATTGTACCGTTGATTCTGAACTGTGTTTGAAGTCTTCGAACTGTTTGTCTAGGCTGATTTTGAATTACCGTCGAACTGCCGTGGGAGCTGTCTTTGGGGACCTCCACCAGATTTTGCCATCTAAGATACCACACCTGTCGTCTACCCAGGGGGCATTATTGTGAGAAATTGTACTACGTTGGCCTAGGAATATATTTGAGCCCAGTTTCCATCTGCGAGACTATGAGAGTAATTATGGTTTAAGAAACTATATCCTTTTGTACTTCAGTCAAGCCACGACCTAGACTGTTATAGAAGGTTAGTCTGTAGAATTTAGTTAAGATTGATTAGTATCAAAGAAGCCCAATTCAGTGAATACTGTTTGTTTAGTAAGAGATAAAGCATTATATCGAATATTCGGGTTGTGAAGTAAGAACTAGTTAGTGATCTACCTTCTGTAAGATATATCCTCGTTTGAGGGACCTTGTGTATTTCATTTGGGCTCATTATATTATTAAATAATTGCTCTATATTCTTTCTACCAGCCACTACCTCCCGCTTGTGTGATCGGGCTCGTTTGGCATCCTGAGAGTGTGTTTGTTATTTTCTCTCTTTTGCGACCCTGAGATCTTTAGTGTACTTTCCTCTTTTTTTTTCTTTGTATTATCATAAAAGAGAGTGGCGCCCCTTTATAAGTAGTCTCAGCTCTAGAGCTAGCCGAGGAGGTACTTTGTGCACTCTCTGGAGGAGTGGGTTTGGTGACACTCTATACAAATATTTCACACATTTTAGGTTTATGGATGGAATGTAAACAAACGGATACGTTACACTAAAAATTAAATGAAATAGGGAAAGTCCTGACGGTAGATCAGGTAGCTTTGGCACTCTTGCAAGTATTTTGAAACTTTGAACAATCATAAGTTTGAAGTTTCCAGCAGGAACAGGAATTTTTTTCAGAAGGATCAGAATTGAGATTTACGTTTATGGATGGGATGTAAACAAATTTCATTGTTACCACGGATAAGTAAAAATAAAATGAAATAGTGAAAGCCTTGGCGTCAGATCAGGTAGCTTTGGCACCCTTGCAAGTATTCAGAAACTCTGAACAATCATAACTTTGAAGTTTCATACAATAACGTAAAAAACACTAAATAGAGAGTGTACGTTATTTATGGGAGTACCTCTATACAAATATTTCACACCTTTTACGTTTATGGATGGGATGTAAACAAATTTCATTGTTACCACGGATACGTAAAAATAAAATGAAATAGTGAAAGCCCTGACGTTAGATCAGGTAGCTTTGGCACTCTTGCCAGTATTCAGAAACTCTGAACAATCATAACTTTAAAGTTTCATACAATAACGTAAAAAACATTAAATAGAGAGTGTAAGTTATTTATAGGAGTACCTCTATACAAATATTTCACACCTTTTACGTTTATGGATGGGATGTAAACAAATTTCATTGATACCACGGATACGTTTCACACTAAAAATAAAATTAAATGGTGAAAGCGCTGACGTTAGATCCGGTAGCTTTGGCACTCTTTCAAGTATTTTTAGACTTTGAATATAACTTTAAAAGTATTAGTTTGTCGAAGTTGAAGATGATATAGATGTAGTCTTATAATAGAACTGCATCATAAAAAAATGTTGTATGGTTTTTTTGAAATTTTTTCGAATCTACAGTGTCGATCCGACCGAATAATGAACAGTGAACTTTCAAACTATCTAACTTTAGTCCAGTAAAGAGATGGCTGAAATTACTCTTTCTCGGAAAGAGCTACATTTTTTATATGTTGATTTTTATAAAGTAATAAACATGGTCTGAAATGTAGGTGTCAAAATTTTCAGGAACATGAAAAATTTTGTGAAAATGTTGTAAACGAATGTGGGTTTCCTGAAAATTATCTGAATTACTAAAGGGAACCCATTTTCGGTAAAATGAAGTGCAGATGAATTTAAAACTAAAAATCTAATGTGATAGTTCGGATGAACTATTATCAACATTCAAGAATTTGAGAAGATAATTTGATATAGAATTATAAATCATCCACTATATGCTATAATTCATTGAAAAATATCTGTAGACTCATCGAACGGAGAATTTTATTCTGAGTTGATATAGATTATTCCCATTCATAGAGATGGAACATTCAAATCAATCTCATACGCCTAATTTTGATCACAAAACATATTACAATAGAATGAAAGACATCAATGAAGCGTTCCGAGTTTTATCATAAAAAAGCTCAGACATAAATTGTAGATCGTGCAATTATCTAAAAAATTTGTCTTCATACTTTTTTCGTGAGAGTCGCCGTTTCCGAGATATGAGCGAAGAAAGTTGTATGCTCCATAAAATGCACTCGTTTCCACTTCACCTGTGAGGTAGTGTACTTGACGCGTTTTTTTTTAACGTGGTTTCCCCGGTAAGCCTATTCCACGAACCGATCTGTACTAATAAATAATATAAAAAATTGTCGTAAATTGTAAAGAATGTGATAAAATTATTGGTCCGAATTATAATCATTTATTACATCTGTTTCTTCTTGTTCTTCGTCTTCTTCTTCGAGCTGAGTGAAAATAAACTCGTCCAAAAGCGATGGATCGGATGTCTCGTCATTTATATGAAATGAGTCCTCTTCTAATGGAGATTCAGCATTAGAACAAAGCTGGCCTTGACTACTTGTACAGGCTAAGGAACAAAACAATAAACTTTTTTGCAGCCACATGCAGGTGGAAGTAAAGTTTGGACAGGTTCTAATGCATTATCAATCAACATCCAACCCCAGTCTTTTGTGTCTAATTGATTACCAAGCCACACTTGAACTTGATAATATACCCGAAGAAGATGTTGTTGTGCAGAAGTTGGAGGAAGAGAAGCCAATTGCACTTGCTTCTTGTTACGAGTATTTTTGACAAAAGACACGTAACGGAACTTATCAATGCAGGTAATTTTTTTTTGGAGCTCCGTACATGGCAAGAAGAAAGCGAATTCCATGAATAATTATGTCTTTTGGAGTAGACTTATTATTTTTAAAAACTTCGGCACAATCAAGTAAATCTTGTTTCCCAAACATTTTAAAAACAGACGTCAAGGTTGCACTGGCGTAGAAGGCAATGGACTTAGTTTCTTTTGAGTTAATATTGATTTTTTTTTAAGTTAATATACCGAAAGAAAAAGAATTCAACTCGTATTACGGCGCCAGTGACGAATGAACGTGGCGTACTTATGCATTTTATGGAGCATACAGCTTTCTTCGCTCATATCTCGGAAACGGTGACTCTCACGAAAAAAAGTATGCAAATAATTTTTGTAGATAATTGTACGATCTACAATTTATGTCTGAGCTATTTTTATGATAAAACTCACCGTTTGGCTGAAAAAAGCGAAACAATTTTCGCGACCTTTGACCTTGAATAACTTTTTTAGCAACAATGGGATTTTTGGGGACTTTTCACCCTTTCTTTCTAATGGCATCCTGACCATCTCTACCAATTTTCAGCTCTATGCGAATTTTGGTAATCTGGTATGTATACTTTGACCGGACTAAGAACTCATAATCGAATATAGCGGCCTGTAGACTTCATTCGTCTACCTAAAATTGTAACCCCAAAAATTGAATCGGCTGGAACAAGCGAGAATCTATCACAAATCGAAAACTAGAGTCTACATCTTGTAGTTTTTCAAGAAAATTATCGTATTAAATGACTTATTCACAAGAAGAGATGTAATGGTACTTTAATATCATCTGATGGATGGGATTTCTTTTCCATTACTTAAAATTCGAAAATGGTAATGGTCCAAATCTTCAGCAGATAACTACCCCCTTATCTTTCGCTTTAAATATTGAGTATATACCCCTTCTACCATTATCAGTGTTTGCCGAAGATCTCTTCTATTCATCACGTAGGTAGCTGCTGAAATTTCGGTTGGTATTTTTGTTCGTAAATCGTATTTCAAATGTTTGTTTTGTTGAAAAATGTCTTTCTCGAAATGTGAGCGTTTTCCCAGTGCTAAGAAAGGTGAGCTGGAAATTTATACTCAAATTGTAGAAATAATAGCACGCAAAACAATATCATAACGATATATTATTATTTAGAATTTGGAAATCACAAAATGATTAGAAACCCTTAGTCACTTCTTGGGATACGAAAGAATTAAATAATAATTATACTAAAGTTAATATAAAGTATAGTTCTAATACAGATTAATCGACGCTTTTTACCGAATAACTGAAAAAAAGTAAATTCCTATAGTGAATCGACTGTCATAAATGGAATTACATATTTATAAAATTCTCTGTTAGGAAATGGCAAAAACTGTTCAAATAAAAACATAAAGAAAATCATTCTTTCATAAAATAGATAGATGTTAGGGTTTGAGGACCTTTGTTAATACATATACTAATATCATTTTGCATACCAACTATTATAATAATTATGCTTGATTTTGAATTACTTATTGATATTTTAAAGATTATACAATCTTAAATAATCATTCTTAATCCCTTAATAGGAATAAATACAATGGGTTCTTAAATCCCAAAATCATTTCTTTCAATTTTAACTTTGTCTATATTTTGGACAAAAAAAATTTTACCAAGAACCCATCTATATACACATATTCATACGGCAATACTCCTTTTAGTCATTATATATTATTATATAGTTTCAATGTTAGTAGTCTTTAAATTTTTATATTCAAATATAAAACTCCTATCTAGAACATAATTAGTCGTTATACCCATAAACAAAATATTTAAATATATAAATAATTCTTTCTTAAAAATTTATTTCAATCCATCGGTTAACAAAAAATATACCAGACAATTTTTTTTTACAAATAATTCAATAGTTTATTCAGTTGAAACAACTGAAGTTGCAACTTGTACTTCAATTGAAAATAATTTCATGCCTGAAGAAAACGAAAGTATGTAGTAATTATTAATTAAAAATATGTCGAGTCAATACTTATTTTGAAAATTGATAAAATATATTTTTATATCCTAACAAATTGAAACTTAACTGAACATTAAAATCTGTATAGGTAAGCACTGTAAAATATAAAGATAATTAATTAAAAAATATTTAGAAAAGCTCAAATTTTTTAAATTGATTTTTTAAATCATCGTTCATAAACTCCGAAGATAGAGTAGAGATTTGTAATAATGAAAAATAAATAATAAAGAACAAGTTCACCATGCAGATACAAAAAGATAGCTATCAAAATTACAATAAATAAATATTAATCCTACACATTTATTACATTTAAGTATCTCAAATCTCAACTACGAGTCAGGCAGATGGATGAAAAAGCCCGAAACAATATCACAGTAAATAGAGATAATATTGAACCTGTCACACATGACATTTATTTGGAGTCTTACGTAGAATATCATTCATATACGTGAATTAAAAGATACAGGAATTTTATTCTTTGAGAATTAGTCATTTTAACCCTCAAGTTCCTATTTGTGGACGGAAATATGAAAATAATTTGTATAACTAATTTTTATAACTAATAGCTATGCATCGATTATAGAGACAATTAGAATTCTCCCAGTGATTATGTTTCATTACAAACTCATTTGAATTTGTTATATTTACTGATAAGTACCAATAATGTTTTTTTCCTCAAAAGATGCCACCCCTGGACCCGGAAGTTATGATATCCATAAAGGCGAATTCGGTAGTGGATCGTATAAATTCAAGTTGTACTGCTCGCCTAGATTTCCAGAAAAAAGGGGTTGCAGAGGAAAAACAACCGAAATAAAGAGGGTACGTAATGTTATTAAAAGAGCTACTAAGATACAGGATGCGACTAAAATCCATAAAATTGAATCAACTACAAATATTTTCCACACATGAAATAAATAAACATACAGCCTGCGATAATCATTAATTTCAGATCTCGAAATTCGGTGAAATACCGTAATTAATAATTTGGTAAGGGTACTCTTATTTTTTAGCTGCAATTACAAAATCATAGCCTTCTGCGCTGTGATAATCACTCTACTATTATAATTGCGAATGAATACTTGTTTGTTACGGTTTCACGCAAGAACTACTTAATTGATCATCAAGAAACTTTGTACGTATGCTCTTGAAGGTATTAGAAGTAACATAGGATACTTAAAAAAAATTACGAAAGATAAAAAAATTGTTTGTCAAAAAATCGGCAAATTTAGCTAATTCAACGCCGCCATCTAGTATTGCAGTAATGAAGTTTCAACTCTGAATATTACCGTCCCAATGTATTACCGACGGTGACGACAATATCTGATTCATACTCATACTTATTTAATGACTACACTGCGGGCGAAGCCGCGGGTAAAAAGATAGCCCAAACACAGCGCACAGAGTGCGCGGCAGCTGCGCGCGGCATTCGCTGGACGCAAATTTGCCGCGTAACTAGTTTAGACCTTTTGCGCGGCAGTACTGAGCGGCACGTCCGAGACACACGCTCTTTATTTCGTATTGAAGACACAATGAAAGCGGTCACGTGTGTTGTAACTTATTATTCGTAAATTACGTAGAAGGAAAATAACAAAGTGCATTAAAACAAGGCAATGTTGTATGCGACCACTCTATCAACAGAGGATACAGAATCTGGAAGTGATTAATTACGAAATCAACTAACGTACGACAAATTTTTTAAGATTAACTTTAAGGTTTAACTTTGTACTTGTAAATAAAATACAATATTAAACTTACCACAACCAGTGACGTTCGATGATTTTTCTTATTTCTCTCCCTTCTGTAGGAACTTAAAAGACTTTTCATTTTCGTTTTTAAAACAGCCTTTGGTTGTACTAATTTTTTTGCAATTTCGACTCATATATCTTCTCTTATATTATTATTGTGATATTCTTTGCACCTAGTAAACCATAATGGACCATAGGGGCCATATATTTCAATTAACCGAACAGCAGTTTCGTTATCCATGTTACTTGATCAAAACGTCCACACACAATTATCAACGAACGAACAATAAAAACATTCGCGCGCGGCTGGTAACAGAGACTGCCGCGAGCGGCAGTCGTCCAATCATGGCGCGGCGTGCCGCGCTCGAGTGCGGCGCTGTGATTGGATACACCTTAATGAAGACTCTGCATAATGAGAAAGATTTCAAATAACGATTGAACGCTTTTTATTTTCAGCGACGGCTTTTCGAAGATATCACTAACACAAGAGCAGCTCCACTCCGGAAAAACTTCTGTTCTAGACAAAAATCATTTGTTATGAATGAAATGAACGTAGACATCAAAATACGAAGGGTTCGAATAGACGACATTCATTCTAATTCGACCCAATTTAAAAGGAATTGTTTCAATCCTGGACATCACCATGTAACTTCACCCAAATATTCATCGAAATATGGAAAAACGAAAAACTTTAATGGGACCACAAAGGCTGACCACAAATTTAAAGGGGATTCGAGACACAAATTATTAGGAAAATGCCCTTATTTTAGAGTGAAAAGTAGACAAATGAAAGTCGATAAAGAAAACATAGGACATTCCGACGAAAAACAATGCATTAAGAAATCACAATCTACCTTGGGAAAACGTAAAACATGGGAAAAGCCATCCTTCGAAAAAGGTTCTACATTGAAAATAAAATGTGGAATATTCAAGAAAACCAAAAAACGAAAGCTTGATGAAGAAGATGAAAAGTTACAAGAGTTTGAACGGAAAAGTAAAAAACTTAGATATTTACAATATACTTCAACTGATTCACAATACTTAAAAGAAGAAAGTGGTGAGACTTCGCATACGGCAATCATTAATCAATGTGTGCTTGACAAAAGAGGAAATTGTGAGTTACACCAAAGATCTTGTGAATTATATTGGAAAAATTTTCATACCCAAAGAAGTATTAAATTATTGCAAATTAGCTTGCAGCAACAACATTGTAATTCTTCAAGAATACTTAGTTTAGTTTCGTTCCTTAAGGATGGAATCAAAAGTTAATAGCATAATTTTTCTATTTTCTTAAACAATAAACAACTCAAAAACGAAAAGGAATATAGAGCATAATTATATTGGAAAAACTATGCATGGCAATCGATACCTTCCAATTTCAAGCAAAATTCACATTAGTGGAATGTCCAAGTCCTAAAAAACGAGGCTAGATCGAAAACAATGGGTTTACCTGACCTCTTTTGGCGCGGTTGTTCTGGGTTTTATTCTTCACGTGGATTACTTGTCTCAACATACTCGTCATTTTATCATCAATTCCTGAACTGAGGTCCGACAAGGTGTTCCAAGACAAGAAGACGAACCGTCCCTCCAAATTACAAAAATTTTCATGGTGATGAATTGAAACAATTTGAATTAAGGTTTTTGAAGCAGCGTTTCGAAATAAAATCTCTTATCGGAGAACCCGTTATTTGAAAATCATCAAAGTATTCTAAGATTATATGAGACAGTCTCCACGGCCTTATCTTTTGGCCTACTTATTGTATAAATCTTATCAATATTGTTAGTCGCTCTTTGTTAAAATTCATCTTCCTATTTTTTTCGAAACTTTTATGTAATATTTACATTTTTATATATTTATTCAATATGAAAGATCATTAAATGATATTTACCCTAAATTTTGTCTGAATTTTTTCTATTGAATCTCATATTCCAATTTTTTTCATACAGATTTAAAATATTGTAAGAACTCACTTGAGATCAGGTTACTTTGGCACTCAAAACCTTGGTTTGATTATTTCAACTTGGTAGAATCGCATCTACAAAATTTGTCTTAAGCAATTCCCCTTCATCGTGCATGCGCAGAACATTTCAAGTGGTCTCTTCACAGCCCGTTAGATGCTTGATTTGGAGGATCAAATATTATCTATAGAATTATTAGGTTCGCAACATAGACAGTCTATAGTTCGCAATAAGTTTACGTAATGGCAACTCGATAAGCAGGAGGAGCGTGCGCAACTGACGAACTTATTTTCCTTCAGCTGTTGTAACATATGCTCAATTGTATTATATATGACTATGTTATACAAGGTGTTGAACAACAGTATTACAACCATGCTCTATTTGAGCTAGACCCCACCAGACCGAAAAAATCACAAAAACCGCTAAAATTTATTGTGAGAAGAATAATTTGAATTGTCTGAAAATTTGAGAATCGGGTTGATAGAACTGATGTTAGGTGCGCCTCCAACTATTGCGCGTTGGTGTCGTACGGGTTGCATAGCCGCGTCCTAATTTCAAACTGGTTTATAGTACTTTACAGTTAATGTTACTTTTTCCGCTCAGTTTTTAACGTATACCCTGGAAAATTAATCAGATCTCTGCAAGAATTTTAGTAGCAAAAAAGTAATTGCCTTCTTGAGTTCTGTATCTCAACATAAGGCAAGAAACTCTAATTTTCAGACAGTTTTGTAGAATTAGAGCCATTTTTGTAAATTTTCCACAACTTTGGGGAGCTCTAGTCAAAAAATGGAGCATATTTAGACAAGTGTTTATGGGGAAAAACTGTGACGTATACAATACGCCCCTGCAAGGTTGTGGAGCAATTTTTCAACACCCTGTATTAACCTCTGCTTGAACCTCAAAGAAAGAATATAAATAATGAAGATAATGTTTCAATGAAAGGACCAGCTTGTTGATTTAA
This sequence comes from Micraspis discolor, assembly GCA_030674115.1. Taxonomy (NCBI): domain Eukaryota; kingdom Metazoa; phylum Arthropoda; class Insecta; order Coleoptera; family Coccinellidae; genus Micraspis; species Micraspis discolor. The sequence goes on from JARTUT010000872.1 coordinate 5,325,060, forward strand.
ATTCGGAAAATCATGCTCATATATTAAAAGAATATAACAAAGTCAGTAAGAAACGTTTTGTTTATTAAAATTAAGTACAGTTGCTATTGGTATAAGTGGTTTACTTATACCGTTTGCGTTGGTATGTAATATGTATCTACCAAAATTTATCACAGAAAATTTCATAATTATAATAACAATTAGTAAATATATTTTCGCTGAGTTTGTATCAACATTAACAATGATTATCAAAGTTTCAAAATATCAGTTAGATTTTTCAATAAAATTCATTTGGAAAATGGCCAACACCTTACACTATTATCATTTTTGAGCCACTAAAATTATCCTATACAAAAATTGAGTATGGTCACTTGTAAATATAATAAATATGAGTGATGGTCATCATTATTTTACTCATTTCTCATTGAAAGATATGTACATTTGTCCATTCTTCAGAATCAAAACTGGTATTCCCTTCTGGTTGAAAGGCAAAGGCTGAATCGCTCTTGAGTGTCCTCATTCACATCCCAGATTCTGCAATGCCTTCGTCATCTGAAACATCTGATGCATGAATTTAAGAATCATGCGAGTTCGAAATCAGTTGAGCGTTGCTGAAGGAAAAAGCTGGAGAGTTAGTTATTTTAAATAAGCTGAGGCTCTATAAATACATTCGTTGCCCAAAACTACCTAGTATCACTAAAATATATATTAATGTTTGCCAAATGGTGGTAGAGTACAAGTTGTGTTCTTAGCCAAACATTTTTCCGTCAGTTATGAAGACGATCATAAAAATATTGACTATTTTGACTTTTCTATTTTAATCTGAGTGACGTCACAGATTACCACATGGACGTGTATGAAGATGCGCAGAACAGGAACACACTTTGTATTCTTCCAACATGAATTAGTATGGTAAAGCAAGCTGTGAGTACCTACATATCTAAAAATGGCGATTAAAGCTTGTGTTATAAATTGAATAAGGATAAAAGTTAATGGGAAGGCAGCAACAACTACCTTTTCTTTTCTCCTGGTTCGAAGGAAGCCTCAAGAGGATAGAGCCCAGCACCTTTTTGTGTACCACAGAATAGCATCTTTTTACAGTGAGTATACATGTTCATTACCATCACTGCATGAAGTGAAATAACCCCAAGTTAGAAGATGGAAAAAAAACTTTATCTGATTTCTGATGACTCTTAACATATGATATCCGATGTGTGTTTTTGTAAGATTTCCTGCATATGTTGTGTAAGGTTTACAATAATGAGATACAGGATGAGGCAGAGGAATTGGCTGATTTGATTTGGTCGCGAATGGTCTTTGGCGTCTATTTTATGTAAGTAAGCCAAAAGTTCAAAAGAATACATATATATATTCTAGGTTTAGAGCTGGGAAAAATCTCATTTGAAAGAAAAGTTTTTGTTGAAATTTTTTAACACATCCACAATATGTTACATACAATACAGAAAGAAACAAATATCGAAATATGTACCGAAACTTTTTTTTTATCGACGTTTCAGAAAAATTTTCCCATTCTAATCTGTAGTGAATCAATTCTACAGAATGCTCATATTCCATATTACCGGAGCATCAGATAACAAAGAAGAGATAGCTCGAAATATTATTTATGATATTATTATGAAGATTATGAAATCTTTATAGGAATATTTCTGGAATCAGAATATATTCTCAAGGTATTATGTGCATACAAAAAACGAAAAAATAAAATAAACGGGTTCTTCACCTAAATAATCAGATTTTTAATATATCAATTTAGTTCCAATTATGAGGGTAGGTCCTAAAGTTCGTGGAGTGACAAGGTTCTGAATTAAATAAAACAAAAAAGATATTTATCTTCTTCAATATAATCCCCCTTAAGGCGAATACGTTGATTAAATCCATGAATTAATTTTTCTGAAGTACCATAAAAATATTTTTTATTTTTTGCATCATAATGAACCTCTTTTACCTAATTTTCTTCCCCTTAAGTCGATTTTCAATTGTGATACAAATAAAAATCGCTAGGAGCCAGGTCTGTACTCATTGTAGATGAACTAATGATTCGAAGCCATGTTCATGTAGAGCAGCCATTGCTACTCGGCTCTTGTGAACCTGTGCATTATATTGCAAGAACAACATACATGATCAATATTTCTTGTTAATTTTCCTTGTATCGTCGCGTAATATTCACCAAATATAGTTGTTTCCTTTCTTTGTACTCATCAAAAGTATCCCCCCACGATTCCATTAATTTTATTTATTATTACTTTTCTATGCCATTGCATTGGCTATTGTTTGAACTCAAGCTCAAAGTGATTAAGCATGATTAAGCATTCTTGGTGCCCATCTTGCGCTGGTTTTTGTCATAGCCAGAAAGTTATATAGGATTTGCAGAATTGTGTATCTGATACTCGAAATAATCCAGATCTATTCCTAGAACTTTTGGACCTCCCCTTGTTTTATCCAATTGTTTTTTCAATTCTGTTTTAGTTGAGTTTTTAATAGTTTTTTTAATTTGGTGTAATTAATTTCCACGATATTTTATTTCTATTCTTTTACACATTGAAAGTGAGAATATATCCGATATGTTTTTCCTGAAATTTAAATTATGTTTGTTAAGATTTTGCTCATGTATGCTTACCCTCAAATCCTTGATTGTCGTGAATTTCTCTAGGAGATCCCGTCATTTCTTTTCCCTCTAATACAGCTAGGAAGCATTGATGTATACAAATATACTGTTGTTCTGTTTGTACCATCCATACTCTTTCTTTCCTCATAGCATAAACTATCGCAAATATATCCACGTAATCAGCAACTAGAGCTTGTTGAAGTATTCTGTCCAAGCATATGAATGTACCTGACCTTCCAACTCCAGCACTGAAAAAAAAATCGGTTATTCAATAATCCAGGAGAGTAAGTGAATATTAACTGCAAATGACACTGTTGAAAGCATCAAGTTAGCTACATGCTGAGATGGAAAATCTCCCGAGTTCAAATCCGATCTGATCGATACATTGATAATCAATAAAACTACCAAGCATCTCCTGTACGGTCCGGTAGCATACACCAAAACTATTCAGAAGAATACTTCGTGTGTCAATAATAAAACGTAAGCATTTCTCGAAATAATGCTTCTAGGACATCTTTCGTGCGATAAATCGAGTGTTACACGAGATGCATGCATGTGGATACATGTTGTTGAAAATGTTTGTTTCTGCCAATATTTATCAGTTGAGGCTGTATATATTTCTTTAGCGTTTCCCAAAACAGTTATATGATTTCCTCGACGTCTCCATGAAAGTAAGGCAACCTTCATAAGTAATTGCTCACTACTTGAGTTGTCATGAGTTGACAGTTGATCTGTTCTCAGTGTTGCCACTATTGAAATTCTGACGTACTTATTGAAAGACTTTCAATATCGAATTCTTATAACTTACTTCATCCTTAGACTCACCTGCAATGGACAACAATGGGTCTTTGGTCAGACCCTACCCTTTCCCTGAATGCTCTTACGAATCTTACCAGGGTGTGAGGTGGGTTTGGAACTCCAAAATCTGGCCACGTGGAGAAATGGAAATGACGAACCACCCTCTGTTGGTCGCCCTGTTGAAAAATATAAAATAACCGATTAAATTAGAAATGTTAAGCAGGTTTTATGCGTTTATTCTAAATTTTGTACCCAGATAGCAACAACAAAGATGGATAATTTTAAAGAATCAACTGACATGGTATATGAACTTCTGAGTGTTCATCACCAAAAGAACTCTTATTACTTCAATAATGTTTTGAATTCAAAATAATTCCAAAATATATGGTTTAAAACATTTTCTCAATCAAAAAAGCAAACAAACTCAACAGAGGAATTTGATAGCAGTGTACTCACCCTACAGACCATGAACTCCGAAATATTCCAGTCCTGATACCTTGTTTCATTTAAAATTTGTACAGATATATCTCCGTAATAAACAGGGAGTGTATCATAAGGCCAGTAGTGATCGCATTTCTCTCGACCTTTTTCGACACATCTTGTGAGCATTATTATGGCCCTGGAATTCGATTCCCATACCATTCTCCAGAAATCATCACGTGTGGAATGCAATGGACCCTGAGTAACTATGAACTCTCTAGGTGAATTGTGACCCTATTGAAAAAAGGAAATAATTAAAACGTTTCAAAACCTCACATGGAGTAGCTACACTGACTAGTGTGGAAACATAGATAAATAAGCCACAAGAAGATGAAATCCTACATTTGTAACCCCAAAGCAATGGGAATCTTAAGATACTATGACTATAGAAACACGTAGTAATAAAATTATGTGCAAGGCTTATTTAACTAGTTAAGTTTTTACCAATGCTTGGTGAAGTAAATGTGATAGTGTTAGTATCCTTTTATCGTATTGGCTCATATACCGATATATGCAATAGTACAATGCATACATCAAGGACACTTCTAGAAAAAAACTTATAGAAAAACTGCTGACAGATATTGTCAACTTCGTAAAAACGATGCACAGTTAAGTGCGAGTCGAGAGAATTATATATTACAAACTTATGACATAGTTGTGGTACTTGAGGTAGTACACTCACAGGTACATAATTCGCATTGATATAGTCAGATCCCTCTTCGTCGTCAACTGGTTGCAACTTGAATCTGGAATGATCATACGGTAGAATGTTTGTGAACCTATTCTTCGGTCTGTTGCATGGTAGATCTGCAAAAGTACATGGCTGATCTCTGCCAACATGCTTCAACTCTTCAAATTCTTCACTGAATCTATAAAAAAAGGCCTTGAAATATAACATCACTGCAATTCACACAGTATTGAAACCAGAAAATGTGATTACCTGAAATCGGAATCCGCTGACATCATTCTGTAGTGATTTGAGAAGTTTTCGATTCGAACTGGTCTCGAAGTTTCTATCACTGAATCAGGTAAGGACATGTTATCGTGTGCTCCAGTTTCAGCAGCTCTTTTTCCCCTTCTCTTCTTATAAACAAAAACTCCAACGAACAGTAGAGCAATTATTATAATGGGAATTGTGGTTCCTAATATTATAGAAGAATTATTTTGATCTGGAAATAAAGCAGTCAAGTGAATTAACAATGTCTTAGAATTCCATTCCATAAAATAGAAGCTGCTAACTGTTTCGTTGTTTCTAAATGTTTCGTTGAACCACCTTTTTAAATTCTTCTTGAATATTAACAGCAAGTCAATTAAAAATAAAATTGAATCCCTATCAACATAGAGAACAGACAGAGCTTATGATTAACTTAGTCTATAACAAAATCCTCCTCCGCATCAAGGATCAAATTAGAAAATCAACCACAAGTTTACTCACCAGTCGAAATAGGAAAACTATAACTGGTATCTGTGAATTTGTCTGGTGCTGTGAAAGCCCTGATCTTAACCCTGTAAGTAGTACCAGACTTCAGAGGTCCGTTGCAGTAACCATTCTGTCTTATATCACAAGTTTCTCTTCCGATTGTAAAATCTTCTACGGAGCTATTGGTGAAGGGATAATATGGCTCCATCACTTGGTATGGAGGCCATACTGAATAAGCTTGGACATCTCTCCAGCTGGGCATTTCCAGACCCGAGGCATTTTTACTGTCGTCTTCTGCGACGACTATGGCATATGATATAACCTGAAAGAAAATAAAGAAGCCGGTGAGACCACGAAAGAGTAAAACCCTTTGAATTTATGTAGATTAAGTCTCGAATACACTAAACAAGTTATGTTTCTGTTATGCTGTTCCGGATACAAACGCCAGTGAAACTTGAACCCAACCTTCGTAGGTTTTTTTACAGCATTCATCCAGTGTTTAAGGAATATCGTTGTACCATACACTTCGCTGCGCTTCCGGTCTACGCCTCTACTCTAGAATCTTCTTTGTCCAGCATCCAGCTGTAAATCTAGGCGCGTAGCTCACCGAATTCTATTTCGATCACATCGATTACATCTGTCACCTTCCATAATTGATCATAAGAAATCCTGTCTACGAGAGATACACACAGCATCGATCTCTCCATTGGCTTTTGGTGCAATACGTATTCTATTCGCCGACTGCTTTGTGAGGGAGAGTCTTTCGTCTCTGTAAGTGAGCACCGTTAACACATATCAATCAGAAAGCAAGTCTCTTCAAGCATATCGGGATTTGAAAACACTCTTGAGCTTGTCAAAGGCGCCCCATGTAAGGCCAATTCTGCGCTTCAACTCACAGGCCTGATTGTCCCTTCCAATGCGAATTTCATACCTAAGATATTCATAAGAGCTGGTTTGCTTGATGGAGTTGTTATTTAGGTGAAAAAAGAGACGTGCGGGTATGTGACATCTGCCAACTTTTGAGTGTTGACGTTGCAGGGGTGATGTGATGGTCACCTAACGGTTTTCACATGTGTTTTTTGGAATATATTGGGATTTCTCAGAATATGGACTTACCAGGGCATTTATAAAAGTGCCAGTACATATTCTTTGAAAAAATCGAGTTTTTATTATTTAAATTACAAGCATATGAGAATTCACTTACAGGACCGTTAGCCTCACTGAAGTAATTTTTCCTAAACCTTATCTGTATAGTGGTGGTTCCTTTACAAACTTCAGTTGGAACAACTTGCATCTCAGGTTTGGGTGGAGCAAGGATGGGCATCTTTTGTTTCCACATAGTCTCAGGTCCATAACCAACCTTAGTTTCAGCTTTTATTTTGAAGATATACGTTTGACCTGGACTCAGCTGCCTTATGACCCCTCTGAATTCGTTTGGTGTGAATTCTCGATGCTGTCGAATATTTGAAGTCTGAAATGAATCGAATTTCATAAACTCAAACACCTGAGTTGTTTTTCAAATCAATTTAAAACAAAATTTATTATTATTATATCTACTCACCTCCAAACCATAGCCTATGTCGAATTTACGTATGATGCCGTTCTGCTCAGTGAGAGGTAGAGACCATTCAAAAACAATTTCACTGGGATGTATGTCAATAGGTTCGAATTTGTGTACTTTTCCAGGAAATGATTCTTTAGTTTGGAATATTGCCGATACTGGTAACGACCTCCGAAGTATACTTGATTCTGTACCACTCCGCACTACAATAGTGAAGGTGTAGTTTCTGTGTGGTTTCAGATCACTTATTGTGATTTGATTATGCAGGGTGAGATTCTGCATCAGTAGATTTTCGGCACTCAAATACTGAACTTCGAAAGCATTGAATTCTCCCCTAGGGGAGTCCCATTTGAGCGTCACCTCAGTATCTGTGATTTGGATAGCTTCTATGCCTCTTATTGGGTCTGGGTCTGTAAAGATTAATATTGAGAGTTCAATGTCATATTCTCGATTTGAAGCAATAAATTTTGTATCATTCCAGTATCAGTCCAGTCCTCTTTTAAGTAGTATCCATTCAATTGATCAGAGAAGCTAGGTGGAGACCACTAACAATGTAAGGTTTTTAATGAAGTTTGGCAAACTTACAGAGTCTGTCCTGCCTCAGTAATGGCTGACTGGCCACGTTCTGCGATACTGTCCATATAGTGATATTGTAAAGTCTTCCAGGAACAAGTCCAGTAAAATTTACTCTCCTTTCGGAATCATTGGCATACTTTTCTTGTACAGGGATCACAGAGTCGGACAGAGAAAATCTGTATACGTCGAATTTTGATGACGATTGAGGTGTTGGAGTATATCTCAATCCTATAGATTCAGTAGACTGTTGATCATTGATTACTACCACTTCCGATTGTATTAGAGGCACTGAAAATATAGGATTACGATAACTAATTGAATCATAGATTATGATGAACATAAAAAGGTAATTTTTGACATTGATTCCTGAAGAGATGATTGGAGAAAATCATGAAAAAATTGTCTATATTATATTGAGCATAAAGAAAGTATACTGATTTTTGAAAAAATACAATACAGCTTGTCGCAAATTATGAGAAGCATTCATAATCAACTCCTGTTGAATGTATAAGGAGCTAAATACTTACTTGTTCTTGTCCTCAAGACTGTCATGTCGCTATCCAGGTCATTTGAGAAAGCTTGAATGTTGAATACATACTCAACTCCTGGCATAAGGTCCCCCACCAGGAGCCTAACCGGATTAGTCCCATTTTGATCTTGCGTTATATTTTGAACCTGATATTTTGTAGGTTCAGTTGATTCCCACCATTTGATACTGTATGTTTCTACCCGTCCTTCTGGCCTTGGCCATTCTAGAGTGACATTGTTGGAATCCACAAGAGGTGCAATGTTCGAGACAGGATTTGGTCCTGAAAATTAATGATCTTTAGGAAATGAGTACATTTCTCTTCATGCTAAAAAGTCTGAGACCCTCATCTGTTAATTAGATGAAACAATTTTAATAGGCTGCTTCCGATATCATGAATATCTAAAGTACATTTCTGAAATACCCTAAAATTTCCAGTGTTACCACATGTAGACAAATTTGGCATCAGCTTTGTTGGTTCAAATGGGACACCACGTATTTCTATTTTTTTATAATTCTCCATAGAAAATTTTAATTAATTTACTTCACTTTATTATATCTATAGTGGTGTTTGAGTTATAAATTATTTAAAAAAATTTAAAATCAAATTTGAAAGTTAGGAAAATGGCTACCTTTCTCTCAATATTCTAGATTTCAGTTCAAAATTTGGTATGATCATAGATATTAGTTTGATCTCAGCCACCGTTTTTGAATCTTAGTTGTCAGTTACACAAAGTAGTTGAAAAAAAATTACCATTTGTTAACTCACAATATTGTAGAAAACTATTTTTTCAAATTCAACACCCAGTATATTTTTCATTTTCTGAATTGATCAAACATACTACAATTTTTCTATACATTTATTTCATTTTAGATTAATTTAATATGTCTAATTGCTTTCTATCGATGGATTCCCTGTACTGTCTGATTCACCAAAATCACCTGACAACAAAATCAGGGCTTCACAAAAAACGTATTTATGCATTTTCACTTACTTATGGTATGATTCATTTGTTGCGGGTCATTACTCTCCAAACCATTACTCACTGTATTCACTTGGATTGTATAAAGTTCACCAGGTGACATATCAGTAACCTCAGCTTCGGTATTCTGAACTGCTGGAAGTCTAACCCAGGTTTTTTCAGATTCAGTTCTGTACCTGATGGCATACTCCGATACAAGAGATCCTACCGGTGCCACCCACCTTACAATAACTGAGTTTGTGGTTGTTTTCTCTATGGTCATATTCCTGGGGGGCCTTGGAACTAATAATAAACGACATCAGCATAAATTTGAGGATGTGACATTTGCTTCAATTTTTTATTTGCGGAAAAAACTTTGCAATCATTTGAAGATAAGAAGTGAATGGTACTTCATTAAACGGAAATTTCATTCAATCAATTATGTAGAAAGCTCATTACCGTTAATAGCAAAGATAAGAATGGGTTCCTCATTCTGAAAACTTTTTCATGATAACAATATAAAAGACCGTGACTTTGTATATTACGAAAACTGTTTTGCTTTGAATTAACTACAATGGAACAAAAACAAAGCAAAGAATTAACAGAATAGAAAAGGGTGTTCAGATGCTACTCACACACTGGTTGAAAATATTCGTGTGGTTCACTCTTGAGTCCATGGGATATCGCAAAGACCTTGACCAGATACCCAGCTCCAGGATAAAGTTGGTTCAGAACAATAGTAGACTCATATGTCGTCCTTATGGTCTTATCCAATGTGTCATTTCTGACACACAATACCTCGTACATATCTTGCTTCGAATTGACATCCGACTTCCAACTTATATTTAAACCATCCACCATAGGTCTTAAATCTTCGATGATAGGAGCACTCGGTCTAGTTACCACGTATACGGAACTCTCCTCAGATTCCGCATCTTTTGATATGGCTTGCACAGTCAAAGAGTAGTTTCTTCCAGGAAGTAGAGTATCCAGAGTTATCGATGTTTTATTTTTGGTCCTAGCTGTACTGCTATCTCCTGTAGAACTCTCGACTTCATGGTAGGATATCAGGTAACCTTCTTGAAAACTGTCTGGATGTGGTGTCCAAGAGATTGTGACAACTCCACTCTTATCATCATTCAAGGCCTTTATGTTCGAAACTGCCAAGGGTTCTGAAAGTAATTTTACACATGAAGCTAAAAGATTCAGTAAGTGTAATCTGACTCACTCAGTGTTACTTCAGTAGATGCAGGCCAAGAGGTGACTTTTCCTGATACCGTTTTGACTATAACCGAGTAGGTTCTTCCTGGATCCAGATTGTCCTTGAATTCCCAGTATGTTGATTCATTTTTCAGCCTAGTAACTGGTGGCAGTTTTCTTACAGTTCCTAAAGATATCTGGTATCTATCGAACTCGCTGTGGAATAAATGGATAAGCATGAAATGAATGATCTGTATGATGTGGTTTGACTCTCTTATAGTGAGAAACTAAGAGAGACATATTATAAAGATAAAGGTCCCGCAACATGATAATTAATATTGTCATGATACTACAAATGCATAAACCGGTTATATGAACCCGTATCGTTTACATCCCTGTGAACCTGCATCAGGAACCCTCCAAATCACATTTGCGGTGTAGTATCACTAAAAAAACCTCAAGGAAGCGCAAATACAGTGGTACAGTGGCTGAAGGGACCATAATTGGAGCTCATGAGGTGATTAGTTGCAGGTAATAAAGTGAATCAAGGCACTGCTGTATTGAAGTAAATAAAAAAGTAGATGAACTTGCTGATAGGCATCTAAGTTATCAGTTGCTCGATCTAAATGGTTCTGTGGGCTTTGAGAAGGCCCAATATAGCATGGTGCTGGAGCAATGAGAAGTAGGCAATCGTGGAAGCCTATAAAGCTGAATTTATAGGTTTGCGCAAACATTCATAAGCCTACCCATAAAAGGTACTAAAACTGCCATGGCTTGAGCTCAAATTGATTGTGAATGCTATAAGTGCACTGACGGTGTAGATGCTGTTTGAACTGAATTAAAAATTCGTCAAGTAAAATTTAGCAGTTTTGTAAATGAACACGTTGCATGCAATATCATACGCGAACAAATCTAGAAGGATCTTTGAAATTTGGTGTGGTTCAGGCTTTTTATGTTTGTAAATAAACCTTACCTTTTACCATTTGGTTTGTCCCAGTGCACCACAAATGAATACGGCGTAACCAAATTCTTATCATAAACAACTCTAGACGGTCTTAGAGGTACTGTCCTATACGACGCTGTAGTTGGTGCTGATATTTCATCTTCTGACATGGTCTGCACAGAAATATTGTATGCTCGACCAGGAACAAGACCTTTAAAAGCTGCCTGGGCTGGACCAGGTGGTTCACCTTCTTTTTCTACGTACAGTATACTTTCAATAGCATCAGGAGGTACTATGGACACTTTGTAATGGGTGTAGATGGCAGGTGGATAGGGTGGCTGCCAAAGAACTAAAAGAGTGGTCTCATTCCTGAACCAAACTATGAATTTTCCTGGTGTATTTGGCTCTAAAATGATATATATATATATATTAACATTCTTGATTCAATATTAAGAATTGATCAGCTTCATAATTTTTGTATGAAGTTTATAGCCATAACTCTTATTACAGTAACTTACTGGTTGTGAAGTTTCTGGAGGTATATGCAGCGCTTTCTTTATTTTCGAATACTGTGAAAGCTTGAACTTGATAAGTGGCCCCTGCTGTAAGATCTCGTAGAGCATACGAGGACGTTTGTACATTTTCTATCACTAAAGGCTGTGGCTTCTGGTCCAAGAAATTGTTCAAAGGATTTATCTTCAGTTTGAAACTTGAGTAACTACCATGCATTGGCGGACTCCAAGATATTATAGCTGTCTTGCCATTTCGAACAGCAACAGATAGATTGGACGGAGGATCAGGTACTGGAAGAACAATTCTATCAGATACGGGAGTTCACTTTAATTAACTTTAATTCTATTTTATAGCAATCAAAGATAAATATGAAACAAATAGATCCATTTCTTTGGAATTATAAATAATCCATTTGTGTCTTACTTCCTTCTAGTAAATCATAAAAATGAAAGTGAATTCAAATTTCTGGTATACAGCATATATTCGCGTTTTACTTTCAATGCTGGATTATAGAAGAGAAGAGCTTTAATTTACCGTGACCTTATAAACAAAAGATAATTTAAGAGAAATCTGACTAGATCACCTCAGTAAAGTAATTAAATGTATATATTAGTAGTTGAGACATTTTGACGATATTGATGCGAACCTGTGGTAAAATTTGCAGTCCAAGTGAGCGTGTTATCTGTGGAGTTTGAGTAATACAACCAGAAGTCATATTTGGTGCCTGGAAGAGCCTTTGAGAACTGAATTACGTCTTGAATATCCTTAGAGGCGATTGTTGTATTTGGAGCAGGATGTCCAAAGGGTGGATAATAGTCAAGCCTATATACTACCCCATCCTGTCCTAAGTTTCCTGGAATGTGAATGACCAACTCAGCTGCTCGAACGATCTGAAATAGAAAACAAATAATGCAAACAGGCGGTTTTGTTGAAAACAAAATTTATGAAAATTAAAAATGTGTGAAATTTCTCAATTTCATGGATTTTTAATGAATAAGTAGTAGATATATGTTATGTTGACTGTATACATTGAGAAATACATTATTATAATTATAATTCCTATTGATAAGATCGGCTATGTATTTAATTTATTTGATAACCATTCAAATAATATACTGTTATTGTAAATTTTACTACATTTTATTTCAGTGGGTATATTCTAACTCAAATTTTTGGTTACGGTCTGCTGGGACACATTCTTCTTCAGGCTGGTGCCCATTGGGTTCCTCATGGTTCTGCTTGAAACACCTTTCTATTTGTTGATCTTGTAATCATTACCTCATTTAATATAGTTTGATCGTGTATTCTATTCGCTTGAAGATGCTAATGAACTTTATACTGACTGTTGAGTCCTTCAAGAAAGTATAAGCTTAGTTGGAGAATGCAAAAGTTATTCTTCATGAATATTATATTGTTTCATAGGACAATGATTACTTTTAATTAACTATAATAGTTTGGAATATACGATAGATTTATTTGAAAATGGCGACAAAAGATTATCCATTAACCAAAATTAATTTTACTCAAAATAATGAGAACACCTCCAAACATCAAGTATTATATTTCATTAAGTATATCATAAATCATTAAATATATTATAAAAATGAGTTTTATATATTTTTACTCGAAAAGTATACACATTTCAATGCAATATTTCTTCGAATTAGTTAGGTTATCACCAACTTTTTCAGTGAATATAACAACAACAAAAGCACTCTTCAATACCAACATTACAATTCTTAAAATGATTTAAACTCATTGTCTAGCTGCGAAAATAAATTTCATATACAAAGGTGAGAGTACCTCCAAGTATTCCTATTGAGTATATTATAAGAAATCCTTCCAATTTGGACAAAGAAAGTTTAGGAACATTTTCTGACACATGCTTTGGGATCACATTATCGGTATGTCTACTGATGAAACCAAACTCTCTGCTATACCTCACACATTTATTGAAAAAATCACGAAGATAATGACCCCTCCGAATATATGTACACGCAAATATCGACCTTAATTTAAACGTTTTCAATCCAGGAATATTGAATTTTTTTATGTATAAATCGGATACAGCAGTTGCAAAATTCATGTTCTTCCTCAAATCCATCATTATATAATCTTCGGCGTGTGTAGCAAACGGTTCAGATCTTATTGCAACCGCTTTCGGCATTTCCCTGATATAAGCAGCGATCAACTTGAATTTTAAGTTTGATTTTAATAAATCGTTCAAATTTTCAATTTTTTCGTGAATTGGGACCGAAAGGGAACTGTTCAACTTAGCTTGAAAAAATAAGCTTATATAAAAGCAGAAAATAATTTCGGATAATAATAATATCCTGAAATCTTTACCTATATGTGAGGAGGAAGATCCAAGTAATAGTCTGTAAATATTGAGAATAATATCGAACAAAGTTTCATGTAACACACAGTAAGTAGTTAAAACAAATATAAAAATTATGATCATGAAAGACAACCATGTAACCATAGTGAAAGTAGAAATAATCATGTGCCAAAATGTTAATTTTCTGGAAGGAAAAATCCAAGATCCAAAAGTGAAAAGGTAAATCTCTGTTTGCTCAACACCGTGGGCAAGATGCTTCAAACTTATAACTACAAATCTTCCTAAAATCAAATCAAATCCATCTTTCTTCATTGTGTCTATTAAAAAATCGTAATTCCATTCCCTTTTGCCAACCATGAGTGAAGAATTTTCAACACCTGGCAAAACAACTAGGGATATATTTCTCGAAACGAACATCTTTCTGAAATTAGACTCAAGCTGCTTCAGAACTTCTTCCTGGGGTGCTCCGGGAACCATCAAACTATATTTAGCACGGAGGGTGCAACCTGCATAAGATTTTCCAGTGTAATTGTCTATAATTGTTTCATTATTTATTTTTACGAAATAATATTTTTCACCGCATGTATTCATGGAAGTTAATGGATTCCAAAAATAATATTCAAAATCATCATTTACCGGTATTCCGATGAAACAAGAGGTGGAGTAATATCTCCACATCATCTCCAGAATGTTGAGTAAATTATGCTGATGTATACAAATTACGATGGAAGAAGCTCTGAAGTTGAAATACATATTTTTTGTTGCATTCATTAAAAACTGCTCAAGTTCCTCAGGGTGTCCAATGAGAAAACCATAATTTGATTTCGGATCCAGCAGTTCTTGGTTTAATTCGGAATACATAGTTTGCGGGCAATTGAAATCCATGAAAACATTGTTGGAAGTCGAGAATGTTGTCAATTTGTTTTTGCAGATATACTTTTGTATGTTTTCCGGAATTATTATTCTGTCATATGATGTTATATTCCATAATATATTGCTTAAATGTAAAATTTCCATTGTAAATTAAAATCTTCTAATGGGAACTACAAAGGTTGGCTTTTATATTGTGTTCCTACTTCAAACAATCACCCAGCCATTTAAATAAGCATTCATTCCATAATGCGTTTATATGTTACGTATCCATTACTATTTTTTGTTGCAAAACAACCACCAAAATAACAAGTTTTTCTGGTAATGATATTCAATTAAGAGTTATATTTAATATGAATTATCTAGTTATCGAACTTCGATGTTAATTCAAACGATTTTAATAAATAATGTACAAGTCTGATATTAAAGAACTTTGCAACCACTCTTTATGAAAAGTTCGAAATGACCTGAGGTATTTCCATGAATAACAAACCAAATAAGGTTTACGAGTCCATTAAAGCATGTGTATATTTGCATCTGTTAGGGAGAATAATTTGATAGTTCGAAATAAAGATATTATTTCAAGTTATCCAGCTATGTGAAGATAGTGAACAGGTGTTCCATCTCATTTTGCTCACCCGGATAATTGATAAAAAAAAATTGTCGAAACACTTCGAATGATTTTGAAGAAAATGAGGCTTGAACAAGCAACCACCTAGAGTGAGCGCTTCAACCCCTCAAACTTGAATAATTGAGTGCCACTTGAAAAAAATTTAGAAAGCACTGACGTGAGGTCAGATTGCTTTGGCGCTCTTGTTGAGCTACTTGCGAGTAAATATTCAAACCATAACAAATCTATAAGCACTATGATCAGGTGAACAATAGTCTTTTCCCGTACTATGGGACAATGTGATGCAAAATGAACGCCTAATGAATGAACAAACCTATATCTCAAATTAAAAATAACTATTCATAATTTTCCCCAAGTTTTGTTCGAAGCTATAATTCTCTTTTCCTAAAAACTTACGTCAGTGCTTTTCTGAATTTTGACAACGTTTATTTCAGTGAATCATTTGTTCAGTGAATTTATTATTTCTCTATTATGCTTGTAAATTAATACTGTTATGATGCAATATTATTTGTTTCATGATGTATTAGGTGATGTTTGTGCATTTGTCATTAATACTGTGGTCTTGTGAATGTAATTCCTTTGATCACATAATGCTTTGTTTGATTTCATATAAATATTTCCTTTGTTCACATAATGCTTTGTTTGATTTCATATAACTATTTCCTTTGTTCACATAATGCTTTGTTTAATTTCATATAACTACTTTATTTTCTTTGTTTAATTTCATACAATGTTTTGTTTGATTCATATAACTCTATTTCATTTGTTCACGTAATGCTTTGTTTGATTCATATAACTCTATTTCCTTTGTTCTCATAATGCTCTATTTCCTTTGTGCACTTAATACTTTGTTTGATTCATGTAACTCCTTATAGCATGTGATTCCATCATTTTCGATATTATTGCCTTTGCAGTTCAGGTGTCTACCATAGCAATGAATGCCTTATTTTCAGCTTTCTACAATGTGTTACTGGAGTGTAACTGATCAACTTTATTTACTGTACCCTATGGTGCAATAGGAATTGCCCATCGCTCTGTAGTTCTGAGCCTGTGATTAAGCAGGAACATATGGACACCTCCACTAGTGGTAGTACTAGTATGGTCGATATGGAATAATGGATGTAACCAGTGTACGTAGCACGGTAGCACTCTGGTGTTATATCGAAGGTTAACGTTGTTAAGTTACCCCTGTCTCATGTAATCATTATGTATGTCTCGTACTGTTGTAATTGGTCATTTTACTGTGTAATGTACCTGCCTTACTATTCATGGTTATTGTTGTGTATATTTCGTACTGTGTTAACTTATTCTTCTTACTGTCCTGATGTATCTTCTTGTTGTCGTTATGTATGTATGTATTATGTAGATTCTCTGCTTTCATTATTTATATTGCTTATTATTCTTTACCTATACATATCTCTGTTATTTATGTCCATAATGCATTCTGGTTCTTATTATTTACTTGTTATTGATATTCTATGAAGATTTGTTGTTTATTTATGCCATGATCTCGTACTGCTATTTATTTATCTATATGCTCGTATTACATGATATTTCATTTAGGGGTCTCGAGATTGTGGACCATTCCTATACTGTTGTATGAGATTTCTTAGGTTCCTGGATCGAAGGCCTTGAAGGGCCGGTCCCAGACGTCTTAAAGTAGGGACCTTTACCATCATGCGCTATAAGGCATGAGAGAATATACCTTTTTAATCAACCGCGAAACTTTCTGTCATTTTTACAGAGCCGCCGCTGGAACTCCATGACCTTCCCCGTCTTCCCAATTCCTTAGCTCATACAATATTATAGTTATGGCTCACATACCCTGGGGCCGTGGCCATGACGATGGTCATAATTAGTCATTTACTTATTTGCCATGATTATTATCCTGTTGCATTATTGAAGTATACATTTGCCATGATTATTAATTCTTGTTGTACCATTGAAGTTGCCATATTTACCATGTTACTATACTCTTGTATTATGGAAGTTGCTCTGATTATCCTGATTATCGTCTGTGCTGTATTGTTATAGTTTCTTTTCCTGGATTGTTATACTCGCCTTGCTAACTGTTAATATCTCATCATTTAGTTTTAAATAAGTGCCCTAACACCACCTAAAGGGTTTTATGCCTGAGGCTTTCCCTATATTTTTTAGACCCTTAATAAATAGCTGATTGTCTGGGTCTAACCGTTGTGTTTTATTTACCATCTTTGTTTCCCAATTATTTTCACTAATCTCAATTATCACGAACTTGAATTATTACGTAAACATAACGTAGAGTCCTACCCTTGCTAGACGATCGCATTAAATGGCCAAGTCTTTGTATCTGGAGTCATTCACACTCCAGTGCCGTAGTTAGTTTTGAAAATGATATTTGTCATTCTTTTCGAAAGAAAAAAGTGGCAAATGTTACAAACGAACTATTCAAATTCTATAATATGTAAATTTTCGTATGTCACACCAACTGCGAAAATAAAATACAAAAGGCACTAAGAGGTATAATCTAAATTTTTCATTGAATTCCAATCAACTTCTTACAATTCTTTACTGAAATAGAGAAAATATCGTCTAATACTCGTTTCAAAATGCAATTCAAACACTCATGCGTTCAAAAACTCGCTCCTTCGTCGCTTGTTTTCGAATTTGGCATTCGTGTTGGAATAGGTGCCCATTCTGCAACTTGTATTAGAATATACTATTATTCCCTTAATTTTTAATAAATTAAGAAAGAAAACCAACTTCCCGATGAACGTTGAGGTACTCAGACCTTACAGCCACATGCATAATGATAAAAAATGATCAAATACATTTCACATAAAAAGGTCACAACACCTACAAACATTCCAATCAAATATAGTAAGAAAAAACCTTCCAATTTTGACAAAGAGATCTTCGACACATTCTCCAAAACAAGCTTTGGTATCGTCTTATAACTATGTCTATTTATAAAACCAAATTCAAGACTATATCTCACACATTGATTGAAAAATTCACGGAGATAGTGACCCCTTCGAATGTAGGTACATATGAACACCGGCATCAATTTAATCGTTTTCAATCCTGGGGTAGTGAATTTTCTCATATACAGATCGGTTACAATCGTTGCATAATTCATATTTTTTTCCAAATCCATCATTATGAAATCCTCAGTGTGATTAGCAAATGATTCAGATTTTGCCGCAATTTCTTTCGGCATTTCTCTAATATACGAAGCTATCAACTTGAATTTCAAGTTTGAATTTATTAAATCATCCAAATTCTCTATTTTCTCGTAGATGGGTACAGAGAGAGAGCTGTTCAATTTAGCCTGAATGAACAGGCTTATATAGAAGCAAAAAATTATTTCAGATAAAAACAAGATTCTGAAATCTTTACCCAGAGCAACTGAAGATGATCCAAGTAATAGTCTATAAATATCGAAAGTAATATCAAGCAGAGTTTGTCCAGAGGAAACATAATAAGTGGTCATAACACAGACAGAAACTGTGCCTAATAAAAACAACCAAGTTCCTACACTAAGAGTAGAAACAATGGTTTTCCAAAATGATATTTTCCTGAGAGGGAATAGACAAGTACCATAGGTGAAAAAATATATATCTGTATGCTCAACACCGTGAGCAAGATGGTTTAAATTTAAAAATAGAAATCTGCCTAGTACCAAATCGAATCCATCCTTTTTCATTGTGTTGATTAGAAAATCATAATCCCATTTTTCTTTTCGAACCATGAGCGAAGAATTTTCAAAGCCTGGCAAAACAACTAATGATATATTTCTTGAAAGGAGCATCTTTCTTGAATTAGACTCTAATTGATTCAGAATTGTTTCTTGGGGTGAACCTGGAACTATCAAACTATATTTAGCAAGAAGGGTGCAACCTGCGTAAGATTTCTTTGTATAATTGTCTATAATCGTTTCATTATTTATTTTTTCGAAGTAATACTTTTCACCGCATGTATTCAGGGGAGCTAATGGATTCCACAGGAAATATTCAAAACCATTTTTCAATGGTATTCCTATAATGGAACAAAAAGAGTAATATCTCCACATTATCTGGAAAATATCCAGTAAACTTTGCTGTCAAATACAAATTACGACGGATGAAGCTCTGAAGTTGAAATACATATTTTTGGTTGCATTCATCAATATCTGATCAAGTTCTTGAGGATGTTTTACTAGAAAACCATAATTTGATTTTGAGTCCATTAGTTCTTCGGTATCTTCAGAGTAAATAGTTTGGGGACAATTAAAATCCATGAAAACATTGCTGATCGTCGAAAATGAAGTTAATTTTTTTCTGCAGATATACTGTTGTATATTTTCAGGAATTATTATGCGGTCGAATGAAGTTATATTCGACAAAATATGGCTTAAATGCAAAATTTCCATTTCACCAACGAATTTTATATTGGCTTATCAGCCAGGTTAGATATTTTTATTACTCTACGCAATAAAATATCCATTTAAATAAGGATTCAATTATGCGTAACAATTCAGTGTTAATGTATTACGATTCGCTTGTAGAAAACAAGGAAATGGGTTTGTAATAATGATATTCCATAAAAACTTATATTTAATATGAATAATATAAACAGATTCCATATCCATTTTGTGACATCGAAAAAGTGACCATTAATAATTGAATTGTTTAATTTTTGTGCTATGGGCATATATTATTGCTATTGTAACGAGGACAGATCATTAATGTAATAATAACATTTCTTCGCAAAACAAGAAAAATTCAAGATATTATAGTGTACACATTTTTGATATATCATCATAAAAACTTTCTAAAAAATTGTGGAATTGGATGCTATTTTTATAGCTATATATGTCTTTCTTAGATAACACTTTTTGGTTCATTGTGAAAAGAGTACAGTTAAAATACATAAATTTTAATCTCTCAGTTCAAAAGAGTGCGAATACAGTATTCTTGGTTAGTCGGTGTTTAGCCAACATATGAGAGAGGTTTTTGTCCTGCAGTGGACAGCGTAAACTGCAGTGACAGCGTAAAGGAAAAGATTCATGAATTTTCGGCAATCCTTAATTAAGAACCAGACTGATGAATAAGTTTGCTGAATTAATAAATATCATAAAATAGAATGATTATCTAATAAATTCAAAAATCCATCGAAATGTTCACCAGAAATATAGTTCAAAATGTGCCAAAGATTCAATTGACAAATTATCTAAAATAAACAATCCAGAAAATATGAAATTAATATCTTTTGATGTAGAAAATATGTACGCTAGCATTTCAGCAAAAGAATGTTTACCCCTAGTTGGCGAGTCACTTCGTAAAATTAAAGTTAACCCCCTCTTAATTTCAGAAACTCAGGAGTTATTTTCAAAATTCAAAATTACTTTAAATTCGAATCCAAATTATATTTCCAAAATTCAGGTTTACCGATGGGATCACCTTTGAGCCCATTATTGTCAGATCTATTCATGAATTACCGTGAAAATGAATTCATAAAAGCAAATGACCTATCAAAAAAACACGTCATTTTCTGATTCCGGTATGTTGATGATATTATAGTAGGATTCAACGGAACAAATAGACAAATAAAAATGTTTCTTGACTTCCTCAATTCAATTCACCCCAAAATGAAATATACATTGGAAATTGAATACAACAAAGCGATTAACTTTCTAGATTTGACCATACATAGAGATAGAAACACATTCGACTTTAACATCTATCGAAAAGGCACAAATTCAGAAGCCATAATACCATATGATTCCTTCAGTCCTGATAATCATAAACTGGCAGCTCTGAAATCTATGATTAACAGAGCATTCACCATACCTTTATCAAACGTTAACTTACAATCGGAAATTGATAAAATCAAAGAAATTGCAACTAATAATAATTTTCCGAGAACCCTAGTAAACAAACTAATTGAAAACAAAAAAAACTGAAAACCATTAATATGCTTTACACTATCACAGAAAAACCTACTAATAAATTCATGCATATCACTTATTTCGGAGAATTATCAATTCAAATCCAAAATTATTTTTCTAAACTCGATTTCAAAACAACATTTTCAGTACGTCCAAACCTAGGTAAAATATTATATAACTCAAAATCCAAACTTAAACCCGAGAAAACTTCAGGTTTTTATAAAATCTGTTGTAAAAATTGCATATGTACATCTCAACATCTCAAATCAGGTAAACAGTCCTCAGTTTATGATCATATCGTGACTGAAGAGCATCATATGGATATCGTAAATTTTAAAATCCTTCACAGATGCGAAAAACGCCTGAAATTAAATTTGCTGGAAGCGATGGAAATAAAAAATCTGTTCAAAAATCCCAATTTGTCCCTACTCAACACCCAAATAAAATAAACCATTCACCACTTTTGAACATCCCATAGATTTAAGCCCACGAAATATTTCAGTCTGTATCTAGCACCAGAAGATAGTTTAACAACCGAAACCGGTCGTGTAATAGTATTAATAAAGTGAAAATTAGACAAAAATTGTTGTTTTCTTTTAATTTTCAATATCATGAAGGTCTTTCAACAAGAACTTGTTTTTAAATCAAAATATAACAAAAAATAAATAGTAAGATTCAGATTTCCACAAATTTTCATTGTTTTTTACAACAATTGTTTCGTCATCACTGGGTTTATCAACTTTTATATTTTGAATCATTCAAAATTCATGGAAATCTGAATCTTTTTATTCATTTGAAATGAATTTCCTCGAAGTTAACACCGATACAATTAAATAAAACGAAAAATATCGATGACGACAATTCAAAATTTTTTATTATACAAAAAAAAATTTTGGCAAATATGAATGAAAAATGATATCTGGCAAATGTCCACTATGACCACGTTGACAGAAGAAGTCTTTCATCGAAATTTTTAATCACTTTTTGGCAAAATGTCGGGTCTATTTCTGCTTTCACATCACAGATTTTGAGTTTTAAGGCTGCAATCTATTCTATTGGCTCCGTGAAGACTCTGTTCTTAAGATAGGCCCACAAAAATAATGTGGTGCTAAATCATACGTTCTGGTTGGCCATTTAACAGCTCAATTTCGTGAAACTATGCGATCAGCAAATCGGGTTTGCAATGAATTGCTCGTCTTATTGGCTGTGTGACAAGTGGCGCTTGTTGGAACGACATGTCAGTGAAATTCATGTCATTAATGATAGCTTGATCCATTGACCGTTAAAGCATTTCCAACCTAATCTTCGAAAAACAAAACGGCCCAATCACGCCTCCAGACCTCATAGCACACCATACAGTGACTGGTTGAGCATGCAAAGGCTTCTCAATTGTCGCTCTATGATTTTCAGAAGCCCAAATGCGGCAAATTTGCTTGTTGACGTACCCTGACAAGTGAAAATGGTCTTCGTCTGAATAAATGAGTTTTACAGAAAAACCAGCGGGTTGTTCCAGAATGAATTAAGCGAATCTACGGCGATATGAATGGTCGGTCGGATTCAATTCCTGCACTAGTTGAATCTTGTAAGGCGTCAATGCCAAATCCCTATGCCAAAGTCGCCATATGGTGGTTTGGGATATCCCCAGTTGTTGAGAACGTCGAGAAATTGATAAATTTGGATCTTCTTCAACACTGCTCACGACTGCGATGTTTTTAGTTGAACGGCACGGTCGAACACGCGTTGGTGATGGCACATTTTGTACCCGTCGGCTCAAATCGACGAAATCCTTGATAGCGGTCTCAGAAGGTCGATTATGCTGTCCGAAAATATCAGGAATTTTATGTTATTTTAACAGAACCACAATTTTCATAGTGGGTTTTAATTATTTAAATGCAATTTTCGAGCGAAATTGAAATTCATTGTATCAATTGCCAAGTATCTACTACGAATATGTCAAAAAACTAACTGTCAACGCAGTAATGTAGTAGGTGCGACCATAATTCAAAAACAAAGTGCTTCTGGAAAGACCCTTTATTTAATTTGTACAGAGCAAAACCATTACTAAATATGCTCTCTTTGTAGAAAAATATTTAGCACTCTGAAATTCCGATTTTGCATCCAACATACCAGCTTCTCTAAAGAAAATACCACACAAGCACTTAGCAGTCCTATAATGAGGATGTAGAAGAATCCATCTAATTTGGACAAAGATAGTTTTGGAACATTTTCTGAAATTATTCTCTTCGGAATATTTTCCAGATGTCTGCTTACAAAACCAAACTGTATGGTGTACCGGATGCATTTATTAAAAAGAGGGATAAGATAATGACCTTTTCTGAAATTTGTTGAGATGTGAAGTGGTACATTCCTTATAGTTTTCATTCCAGGAATATTGAATTTTCGTACATACAATTCGGACGTTACTGTACCAAAATCCCTGTTTCTCTCAAGATTTGTCATTACGACTTGAAATGTAGAAGAATAGAACGGTTCAGCTTTTTCTTGAAACGCTGACGGCATCTCTCTAATAATACCAATGATAATCTTGAATTTTATATCTGACGCCCCCAATTCCTCCAGAGTCTCTATATTTTCGTACATAGGTACAGAAAGAAGACTATTCAGGGTAGCCTGAAAAAACAAATTGGTGTAAAAGCAGAAAAGAATCTCTAGAAAAAGAAGTAGTCTGAATTTTTTCTCCAGGCCAATCATTGAGGAGCCTCCTAGCAAATTCCTATATATATCCATAATGATCTCGAATAAACTTTTACTTGGTAAAATATAGTATGTCATTGAGGAACATAGAAAAATTATAATAGCAAATCGAATCCATGTTTCTGGGGTGAAAACATAAGTTATGGCTTTGGAGAATCCAATTTTTCTCAGAGGAAAAATAAATGCACTGTACGTATGTATATATGGATCAGTGTACTGGATACCATGCGACAGATGCTCAACCTTCCACCCATAAAAATACCCTAAAACCAAGTCAAATTGATCCTTGTTCATGATGTTCAAAAGATAATCCAAATCCCAGTTACGATAATTGAACATAAATGAAGAATTCTCAAAGCTAGGCAACACAACGAACTCAATATCTCTTGAGTCACACATCTTCTTAAAATTATTCTCTAGCTCCTTCAACACTCTCCTATGTGGAGCTTCTGGATGCATCACACTGTATTCAGCGCGAATAATACAACCTTCATAAAACTTATGTTCATAATTTTCAATGATCGTATCATTAGTTATAAGTTTCAAAATATATTTTTTTCCGCATTTATTTATTTTAGCTAACGGATTCCATAAATAATATTTTGTTCCTTCTTCGTCTCTTGTACCTATGATAGTGATGTCCAAAAAATATTTCCAAATTGTTTGAAGAATCTGCACTATATCTTGCTCATCTTTCGTGAGAACAAGTGCTGAAGCTCTGGAGTTGAAATATAAGTTTTTATTTGCCTCTGACAAAATATTTTGGATTTCCTTATTGCTCCCAATCATAAAGACATAGTTTGACCCTGGATACAATATATTCTCATCCACAATACTAAAAATTTTTTGTGGACAAATAAAGTCGATGGATTCACTTGTAAGAGTTGTGAATGTTGTAATTTCTCTTTTGCACATATATTCTTGTATATTATTCGGAATAAATATTCTTTCTGGTGAGGATAGATTGAACAAGATGTTACTGATATGCACGAATTCCATTTCTATTTTGTTATTATCTACTCCCACATTGGGTTATTGTGGGTGGTAAATGATAAACTGCTCCGTTTATCATCAAATGGCAAAAATATTGCCATCACTTTAATGGAAATAATAGAGTATGAAATCGTCTAATGTATCATAACAGTATCCATGAAATATCAAAATGTCATTGAAAGTGGCGTAGTTCAACTTTCATATTAAATATGACCCACATTAGATGAGACGAGGACCCCAAAAAAATGCTAGAAGGCAGTGACGTGGAGTCAAAAATTACCTTCCATTTTCTTAATGATGCAATGATATTGAGGACTTGTCAAGTTGTAAATATTTTTTTTTCTACGCATTACAGTATCCCTTGGTCATTTTCTCTCTATTCAACTGTTTTTGATAATTTCATATTGGAAGTTTGTTTTTCAGTTTTGATCGTTGTTCAAATTTCCTTGTCTTTATAACCAAATATCAAATCGAATCACAAAAATGCGAAGATTCTTCGGAATATTCTAAAGCTTCTACAGAGCATGCTTTTTGGACCGACCTGTGAGAAAGGCAACCTCAAATGAACTGAACAAGTAAGCAAAAATATCCACCTATCTATCAGTTTATTTTATAAACTTATGTACCTCTCTAAAGTTAATGAAAATATTTCTATATCTTCTCTTGATAGAACGCTATGATAACAAACTTTGAGAGATCATGATATCAATAACCTTCACATATGCACGGTTAGTCCGGTCAAAGTATACATACCAGGTTACCAAAATAGAGCATAGAGCTGAAAACTGGTAGAGATGGTCAGGATACCATTAGAAAGAAAGGGTGAAAGGTCCCCAAAAATCCCATTGTTGCTAAAAAAGTTATTCAAGTTCAAAGGTCGCGAAATTGGGTTTTTCGCTTTTTTCAGCCAAACGGTGAGTTTTATCATAAAAATAGCTCAGACATAAATTGTAGATCGTGCAATTATCTACAAAATTGTCTGCGTTGGAGTAGACCTATTATTTTTGAAAACTTCGGCACAATCAAGTAAATCTTGTTTCTCAAACATTTTAAAAACAGATGTTTTACCTCTCCTATAAAATGCAGATGTTGTATCGCAGCCACTTATAGCGTGGAGAAACAAAATGTGATTTTGGCACTTTGCAAATGCAGATAAACTTTGGGATGAATATATTTCGGACTGATGTTGAGATTTTCCAGGTTTTAAAAACTAAATTGTTCTGTCAGCTGGAGTTCGAGCATTCAATAAAACTAGTAAATCAACGTCTTCACCAACAATCATAGTTGTGCTTGTCAAATTGAACTGTTGTAATGCTGTTTCAATAATGAGGACATCAGCATCATTATCAGCTTGCTTGAAAAGTATTTCTTCATTCGTCAATTCATCTTTCAACATTGAAATGAACCGAGTTTCTTTTGAGTTCATATTGATTTTTTAAATTAATATACCTAAAGAAAAGAATTCAACTCGCATTAGCCAGTGAGGTGACTCTCACGAAAAAAAAAGAACAAATTTCAATATCACCAGTGTGAGTGATCAAAATTATTGCTATGATTTTCTGTGAACTTTTATTCCATTAAATATATCCTTCTTTTTCTTTGTATAGTAAACTTGTTTCTCAATGAAAAAAACTGCGCAAGAGCAGAGTAGTCCGCCTACCAAAACAACAAAGAATCCGTCTAGTTTAGCAAAAGAAAGTTTAGGAGTCTCCTCTGGAATTCGTTTTTTAGGAATTGGGTCTAGATGTTTGGTTACAAAACCAAACTGTGAAGTATATCTTATGCATCTATTGAAGAGGAAGAGAAGATGGTGCCCTCTTCGAATAAACGTGCTCATATATAGTGGCACGTATTCAAATGATCTCATTCCTGGAATATTGAATTTCCTTAAATACAGTTCGGATATACCAGTGGCAAAATCCTTTTTCTTTTCCAGTTCCACCATTATAGAATAATATGTATTAGCAGGAAATTGTTCGGCTTTTTCTTGTATTCTTCGTGGGGTATCTTTTATAAGAGCTGGAATCAATTTGATCTTGATATCAGAAGCAGCCAGTTCGTCTATATTCCTTATATTTTCGTAAAAAGGTACTGAGAGTAAACTGTTCAAAATCGCTTGAAAGAAAAGATTTGTGTAAAAACACAAAAATATTTCTAGTAAAAGGAGAAACCTGAATTTGTTTTCCAAACCAATAGATGAAGATCCTCCTACAAGTATTCCGTATATGTCCAGAATGATCTCGATTAAAGATTTGTTAGGTATAACATAATATGTCATTATTGTGCATAATGAAATTATGAGCGCTAGATAAATCATAGTTAGAGGTGTGAAAATATAAGTAACTGCCTTCCAAAATGTGATTATTCTCAAGGGAAAAATCCAATAACCGTATGTAATTAAATATGGTTCGGTGTATTGGATACCATGAGTAAGATGTTCATATTTCCAACGGTAGAATATCCCCATTACTAAGTCGAATCCATCTTTATTCATGGTGTTTATGAGGTAATCCAAATCCCAATTAAGTAATTTGTACATAGTCACTGATTTCTCATATCCAGGTAAAAGAACGAAAGATATATTTTTGGATATACACATTTTCCTGAAATTTGTCTCCAGTTCCTTCAATATCCCGAAATGTGGAGCTCCTGGATGAGTTATACTATATTCAGCTCGTATTTGGCATCCTCCATAAAATTTTTCCCCAAAGTTTTCAATAATTGTGTCATCAGTTACACGATTGAAGAAATATTTTTTGCCGCAATAATTTATTTTAGCTAAAGGATTCCAGAAGTAATACTTCATATCTCCTGTACGAATCCCAACAAAGGTGGCACTCAAAAAATGTTTCCACATCACCTGAAAAATCTTCATTAAATCGTGTTCATTATTAGCAAATATAAGAGAAACGGCTTCATAATTGAAATATAAATTTCTTGTAGCATTTTTCATTATTTCCTCTAATTCCCTGGCGTTTTCTACCAGAAAAACAAAGTTTGTTCCTGGATGTAAAAGATTTTGTTCTAGATTAGTGAAAATTTCTTGCGGGCAAATTACTTCGATGAAATCATTTGAAAACGTCGTAAATATTGTTATTCTATTTTTGCAGATATGATTTCGTATATTATCTGGTACAATTATTTTTTCTGGTGAAGACAAATTTAATAATAAATGACTGATATGTAACAACTCCATATCGCTTTCTATTTCCTAAGCCCTCATTGAATGATTTGAAATGATAATGGATATGTTTTAATGGTAAAAATAATGTCTATTAATATAAATCGAATGGTTCAGAAGCGTATATAGTATAATAATTACTCCATTAAAAAAAGTTGCGGAAGAAGTGGCGTAGGTTTTATACAAAATAGATCATTGTAGAAAGAGTTATATAGTACGCCACTGCCTTTTTGCGAGCGTCTCATCCCTCAAATTAGCAGAACAGCATGCTATCGTTTGGAGCAAACGTCTGTAATTTTCAAATAATGAGTCGAAATGGTCCGAATAAATTGGTTTCCAGTTCCTGATAAAATTGAAATCTAAATTGAGTATGTACGGCCGACCGTATACGCTTTATATTTCAAAAAAGACGAACAAGGTTCATATTCTCAGAATAGGTTAAGTTGAATTCGTTATTGGGCCAAATCCGGCGAATACTTCGGCAATTATAAGAATCTGGATTGTGGTTTCCTCTGGACTATTTACCCGATCGATTTGAAACTAAAAAAGCATTTGAATTACGTTGAAGAGAAAGACTCTTGTTGTCAGGCTTGAAATTCTAAAAAATTCCGGATTTTTTTTTCAATATACGTTATTTGTCGGATCTTAAAATTTTTACGTATTCTGGAAATTCATTTCCGTAGAATAAACCCAGGAGAAGATACGGGAGTTTCTTTGTATGAAGAAGTCACAGAAGTTCATAGAATAAATAATGGATAAATTTCTACGAATAATGAATGGTATAAATCGAAAGGTTTGTAAATCTTCATTGATTTCACCATAACTCATCCTATCGTTTCGAAGAAACATTTTATAATGTCTTGAAATTACCGATATGAATTTGTGATCTTCTATTTTGTTGAGGATCATAGATTTGTTGGACTAATTGACAAAATGATCAATCAAGAATTATGCGTATTTTCTCTGAAGTGTTTCATACCAAACTTTATTCTCAAGAAAACCGCAATAATGATAGCTTGAACCCTAAGATGAAGGCCATTTTTTAGTTATTTTGAGTTAAATAAATGAATTATTTCAAAGGACAAGAGCTCACTGAAAGAAAGATAACGATTTTCATTATGTTTGATGGGAAAACCTTTTTGTTTTTTGAAGAAGAAACTTTGGGCTTCGAACACCACTGTAGATAAACTGTGAGTGGTTATATCCAATTCAAGAATTGGGTTTCTTGATTCTTTTACATTCATTGTGGCGTTCTAGAGTCCAGAAAAGGCTTGGACAAGCGCTTCGAAGCTGCTTATTTCAAGTCCATTGATTCCAATGATTATTAAAAAAATTCATTTTTGTCAACTTGAATCATATTTCCTGACTTGATTTCTGTTTATTATCTAACCCTGCTCAATACATTCAGCAATAATTAAATATTCCCCCGATATTCATCATTCAATCCATCAATTCGGTCCACATCTAGTTTCCTCTTTGAGTTGCTATTTTTAAACGAACATCTGCAAGAACCAGGAAACCAGATGGTACCTTCTCAAGAGGATGTGTGAAGGTTATGTCACATAGTGCGATTCTTTCAGCTGACTTGAGGGCCCCTCCGGAAGCAGCCCGAATATAATTTTCAAATATAGGAAATATCACTTTCCTTATAGAGATACACATTTCTTCTTTTACACTTCGAGGAAAATAAAAAAGAGATGTTTTCGTATTTTTCTATTTTTTGCTATACAATCTGCTGAAGCCGAAAACTTAACTTTGTTACTCACAGATGATATCTTTCCTTGCTTTCATATACCACACATGTTTATGGATGAAAAAGAATGACGTAAAATACAGACGTCATTTCTTTGGACGTGTTATTTCTTTCGTGGGAATATAACACATTTCCGTTCTCTGAATCGTAAATGTGAAGTCCGACAAGTAGAAAAATTGAACACATGCACCTATAAGCTAGTAGATTTGTAGTTTGTAACATAATCCTCTATATATGGCACCCTCTATGGTAGTACACAATAAAATATTACAATGGTATTTATATATAAATTTGAATATTTGTATATCAAATTTATTATCATTTATTTCCATGATCAAAAGCACAGAAAACGTCCTGTACACCGAACCAAGTACCGACTTTATGTTCAATGCCTACTACAAGGTCAATAATTATGAGATCTTTCCTTATTGCTAGCCATTTACTCTTACGAATGTTCCAATAAGTACCAAATAGGGCAGACAAAACTGGACGTTTGTATTAAAATGTATAACTACATTTCACCTGATCTTTTTCAATTAATAATGCAATAGAAAATTCAATTCAAAATTACATAGACGACATTGAACTGACACGCCACTGGTGATGTTTACCACGATATTTAAAGTGAACAATGGATAATTACATAGGAATACAGTTGTTATTTCTACAGTTTGAAACTACAATTATGCGGTTTGTTGGGGAAACTAATTTCATAAAAATAATGTTCTCTTTCATAGTTTACATGAAAACTGTTTAACAAATACAGAATTCTCGATGAGTCAGTATTTTCAAAAGATCATAAAATCAACGAATTCTGATTCAGGATATATCAAGGTAAACTTCTATATTGGATAGAATATATTTCGTAAAATGTAGCCTATAAATGACCATATCTTCAGGCAGAGTTTCGTAAGAAATGAATTTCTCTCGTGCATATATGATTCATTGAACGTAATGAGATTGAAAGCAAAATACGAGGGTTACCTTACAAATATTAATCATCAAAAATTGCTTTATTTTTCAAAATATTCCCCATTAAGGTCTATAGGTACACTTTTGCATGCGTCTGAACCAATTACACTGGTCAACAGTGGTTTTGGTGCCGAATATTTTGGAGGTGATTTCATATGAATTTGATGACCTGAATTCAAATATGCTATTAGTTTTTGCCTGTCAGCTCGAATTTTTAAGATATCAACATTTTTGTGAATTATACATTACACTATTTTAAAAGAAAAACCATGGTTTAAAGAAACAAATTAATAAAAGAATTTTTATTATATTACACAGATATTACAGATATTATTCATTATATACTAAAGAAAACAGAAAAAGTCATCATTTAAACCAATTACTCACTAAAAATTTCGGAAACTTCTTTTGCGTGACATTCTTGAATGTATTTTAGAACAATCCTGTTTTAAAGACCAGCAGTAATCTGCCATCATGTGAGTATCCCATCTTCATGATAGCGATCCTCCATACATTTGATATCTTGGTGAAATCTTTCACCTTGCTCCTCACTAATGTTGCCTAAATTATCAGAAAAGCGGTCTGAGTGGCTGTGTAAATAATGCACCTTAATGCTCATGTTACACCCAAGTGATCTGAAATTATTCAGCATCTCATTGACTAATTCAACATAGTTTTCAGCTTTGTGTTTACCCAGAAAATTTTGGACAACTGAAACAAATGAATTCCAGGCATTTTGTTCAATCTCAATCATTGAATTTATGAAGTCAGGGTCTTTAAATCAGCTGTCTTATTTGTGGGCCATCAAATATTTCTGCTTTAATTTTTTCCTTACTCAGCTGAGGCATTTTTTTCCCTGTATATGCAAAGCATGATCCATTCTTATTGAGAGCGTTTACAAGCTTGATATGCAGGGGTGGAAACATGATTTTCTCTCGCGGAACTAAAGGATCATTGATGATATATATTCTTTCCCCCAACATCCATGTTTTCTCTTCTAGGCCACTCCTTTCTAACCCAGTGTTGCGTATTGTCTCTTCTATCCCAGATGCACAAGAAACAAGGATACTTGATGTGGCCACTTTGCTGTCCAGGGAGAAAGTTTACCATTTTCAAGTCTACACAAATCACCCATTGGTGTTCATGATACTTTATTTTTTCCAAAACCAAAGCTTTATTGTCATATTGCTCTTTCATTTTCGTTGAGTGAGCAATTGGTATTGAGCCATATTTGTTCCCATTATGTAGAATAACACATTTCAAATTCGTTTTGAGCTGTCAATAAATAGGCGACAATCATCCGGAAAATGTTCAGGAAAACCCATTTTACCAGGAAGTTCTCTAATAGCATGTCAAAATACAAGATTTTGTTCTTCAGAGAAAAAACGCATAAACCGCTTCTTCAGGTGTCGAAAAACGTTAACCTCTCATTTTATTTTTTACGTACCGGAATAAAATAAAATCATTCGGTGCCAAGTTAAGACTATACGGCGGATGACTCATAAAATCGATGTTTTAAGTGCAGTTTGAGCCGATGTGTGAGCTCGCATTTTCGTAGTGATATCCTGTTACATCAAATTATATCTTTCCTTTTTATAGACAATGTTGTTCATTATTGCTTCAGATCAAAGGAATGAATATATGAATATGGAAACACAAAATTAATTCGAATCAAACGTGCAAATGAACCTGAATGCCTTGTTTGTCCAGTGATGTTAAAATGCTTCTTCCAATCTATTTCATTAATAATAATGGTATTTCCTGTCTGACTCGGTTCTTCTTGCTTCAAGGTAATACTTCATCTAGTAAAATTCACAGAATCGACCTAATGATGGTTTTTTATTTCATCATGGTGAGATTGGAAGGACGTTCTGTTATAATTTGATTCACGGAGTAATTGTTAATCTAATTGGCTCAGTTTTATCAGCAGGATCACAATGTTGAATGCAAATTCAAATAAAAAATCATCATCATACATTGGTTCGATTAAATCACTTTATTTATGTGTTCTCACAGGATGGTTGTGTTCTGTTCAATTTACTTCAGATCGCAAAGAAAATTTTTTTCGAGCAGAAAATCATTTTCTCCTACATCCAATTGTAGCAGTTGAAGTTGAACTTATTTGAGTTGAGTCAAACTAATAATTCAATATTTGTGGATTGTAGTACTGTCGGAAGATTTTACAACGTAATGAAATTATAAATTGAGGTCTATGAAGCCTTACTGTTTAAATTAAATCGACTAATTGAATGAGGAATTGATAAACATTGGCTTCTCCTCTACTTTCAATGAAAATTTCTTGATGCAGAGTTTTAATTTGAAAAAACAATTAGTGAAGTGGAAATCTTCCAATCCTTCATATTTTCCATTGGCCTTTTTTCCTGAAAATTTACTAATTCATAAATTATCAGAGGAATGAAGACCCTACATAATTTAAATGTACTAATGTTCATATTGAAAGTGCTCCGAAAATCAAGTAACAATATTCTTCTAGTTAATATACAGAACCTTTTCTATATTCTTTGTCGTCCAAAGCGCATTACCTTCCAAGTTAAGAATTAGTTACAACTCCCTGAAATTAAAGCAAAATAATAGGATCGATTCAATTCCTCAGCCAAGAAGTATTTAGAAACTAAAATTTGGTGAATAGTAAACATTTTTCTTTATTCTTTAATTCAGGAATATCTTTAAACGAAAGTGAAAAAGCATATGGACAATTTAAAATATCTAGACAGAGAAACGGTTTGGATTACACCCCACATCAAAAATAATGTTAATTTTATTATTTAGGGTTATGAGATTTGAAAAATTCAGCAGAGCACTGACATGAGCTTATGCTCGCTTATTCTGGAGTCTTATCGCGTACTGAAATAGTGTGATACTAATACAATGAATGAAAAAACCTATATCTCAAATTGAAAATAACGACTAACAGTTTTCCTTCAGTTCTGTTCAAAGCTTGACTCCATGGAGAACCATTTAGAATATATATTGTCCGTTGCGATGCTTTATACAGGGTGAGTCTTTGACCACTGCGTTAATTTTAATAATAGGTTCTTGAGATCAAAATAAACACATTTTTCCCATACCGTTTTTCCATGTTCAGCTGCGTTAAAAAGTTATAAGCATTCTAAGTTTTCACAACGGGTAAATACCCCTCTATAGTCCAGTTTAATTTGAATTAAAATTACCTTTCAACATGAAATATCCAACAAGAAATGGAATAAAATATTGATGCCAAAATATGCATGACTGTTATCGAAGACTTTCTACAAGAGATCATTTCAATTGATATTGTCGTTTGAATATTACAGGTGAAAATGCAATTTTTTATGAAACTCCAACACCCTATATCTTTTGAACTGTGACTAATTTGGAAAAATGTTATAGGAAAAAAATGTTTCTTTGACGTCAAGAATCTATGGTTAAAATTAAAGCAGTGGTCAGAGACCCACCCTGTATGAAGGAAACAGATGCAAGGATAAAATACACTGATTTATTATGAAATTACACAAGATATTTGTCAGAAATATGGCGATTCTTACAACGTGTTCCGGTGTGACCAATGAAAAATGATAACTGCCTTGCGTTGAGCAGTGACGAGAATTAAGGATAACGCCCCGCCCATCTGCCATATGATTCCTAATTTTCAAACAATTTGTTAGATAATTACAAAAAAGAAACCAAATTGAAAAACCTCAAATTCTGACTTTTGATCCCGAATGATTTTTGTAGCACGTGTGGGCTCCAAGAGGATTTTTAAAATTTTGTTCATAATGTTGAACCTAACCTCTTTTATATTTGGCTCTCCAGCAATTTTTGTTAGTCCAATGAATTCTTTTGAACGGGGCCAAATTTGGAAAAATGTTTATTTTGACGTCAAGAATCTATAGTTCAAATTGACGCAGTGGTCAAAGACTCGCCCTGTATATTCAAATCCAAATTTCACAAAAGCGATGACTCTTCGGAATAACTTCTTTGAAAACTCTACGAGTTGTACATTAGACTCTTCCAGACCACGAAATGGATTCAAAACTAATGAAAAACTGTTGAAAGACATAGAAATATATTTATATGAAGACATTTAGTTTCCTCAATAACTCCTAAAATATCAATCCGATCGACCAAGAACTTCGAAGATATTCGAACAGTAGAAAATTTTTGAAAATGTCCAAAAAAAAGTTTTTAATGATTCATATCCCATAAGATATTCGTCGGATTTCAACAAAGATTTGTGCACGTTTACAGTATATTATTATCTTGCATTTTCTGAAATTTCATGTTCGTAGATTTCACCCACAAGAACATATATAAGTTTTTATATGAAGAAATTTGATTTCCCCAATAACTCTTCGGATATACATTTGATCGATTTGAAACTTGAAAATCTATCAAATAATATTTAGAGTATGCAGTCTGTCTAATGCTGTAGCGCAAAATTCGCGTCCACCTACGCGAGATTTTAATCGGGGACCCCCTCATAACGGAGAAATTAGGTGGTCAAATAATTCGATAACTTACCTTCAATGAAAATGATATTTTACATATTCTCAAATTTCATTATCGTGACGTTCTGTTACGAGAAGAAATATGAGTTATTTATTCACTTTAGGGAGTCATAGTAGTTCATAGAATGAACTGGATTATCTTGCAAGCTTGTACAGTATATTTGAGGTTGTCAGAATGAAAACCAATAAACGTGCAGTGAGAAAGTTTAGTGTACCGTTATATCTATAAGAGATGATTCATCCTTCTTAAGGTCCTTCAGAGGTTTCAGAAGATTCGATTCCGAAAAATCATCGGTGAACAGAAGCTTACTGTAAGAAATGAATGGTTTTCGATGGAGCTCTTATGGCAATTTAAGAGAAGGAAATTTGAGCTTCCAACAAAATGGAAAGAGAACTGGAAATAGTTATTTTGAATGCATTATAAGAGTTCGTTGATTCATTGTGGTATTTGTGAAGGGTGCTTCACTTAGATGTACTTTTTTTAAATAAAATAATTAATAAGAACTTTTTCGTTTCACGGGTTGTATGGCAAGTGGCTCCAGTTCTTGAACTAATTGAATTTTGAATGTTTTCTAAGAAAGATCCTAACGTAAAATCCGCCAAGTCGTTGAATACGAAAGGCCAAGATGTTGAGAATGGCGCTGAATCAACACTTCAGGGTCATCACGTACACTCTTCCCTCGACCGCTATATTCTCTTCACTACAAGCTGGATGTTGTCTATTTGGTCGAGTATTATCCAAAAACGAATAAAGAGTCTCAAACTTAGTGATGGTAGAGTGAATTGTACGTTTGGTAGGCCGATTATGTGTACCGTAAGTCGATCAAGTGTCCGATACACATTAATCGGAAAACGCCCATTTTCGTAATAAAGTCGTTACATTTTGAAATGTCAGATACTACTGAACAAGAATACCACTTCAGTTTACACGACGCATGCGCGATCTTTATCTAAATCCCTTCCACAAAGAGTACCTCTAAATGAATCACCATTGATTAGTGACACTCCCTTCCAGAGGATATAAAAATACTTTAGAACGTGCGCGCAATATCTCCTGACCTTTCGTCAGTGCTTTTCCACACTTTTTATCTGATGGGTATGATTTTTTCACGCCAAGAAACGTATGATTTATTCCCTTCAACCGTTGTATCGATTTTCGTTATTCTGTAAAAAAAAATAGATTCAAAACCTTGAGTTATTTTATTTGCGTTGCCTAATTCTAGTGAATTGAGACAGTTATATCATTGCTGATAGCGAATATTAAGCACGTTTTATTATCTGGTTTATATTCTTTTGTTTAGAATAGACGTGACGACGTCTCTCTTCTGATACAGTAACGTTTTTGTTGATTGTACTTTCTCTCAATCAATTAACTATTACGTACGGATTCAGCTGATGAAATTATTACTTCACCTTTTCAATGGACAACATCGGATGAAGTATGGATTGAACATCTCGTTCGATAACTAGAGAAGTATTGAGTTGTTCTCTACTTTTTATTTGATGACGAAACCTCACCGAATTTCTTTTACCAAAAATTTCATAAAATACTTTTGGGAATAAAATTGAATTTCAATGCGGTAAAAATAGGTATGTGTGGCATAATGCTTGCCACACTGCTCTCCCTGAATTCCGTAGGGACCTAGAAAAAAAGCAGCCTTACATGCTTCATTGAAATATCAAGAAATCTTCAAAAAAAAATGCCGTCTAAAGTTTTTCTTCAGTTTTGTTGAAAACTCGAGTTCCCACTTCGTGAAAACCAACCAAAAGAAGAAACATCTTTCCCAACAAAATCATATAAAATTCATATCTTCCTCCCAGTAAGCTCTTACCCTTTGAAATATCTCATTTATTCAAGTCCAACTTACGGTTAAATTGTCTGCTAGCAATTCAATTCTATCGTCAAAGCAAATATCAGAAAGTTCTTCTTGAGGATGAAACTTTTCAGTGGAAACATACGAAAAATTCTTGATTTTCCAAATTTTCCAAAAAACGAGAAAATAGGAGCACCAATCGAAGATCTCAATCTAGGATTTCAATTAAAGCATTTTTATATTAAGTAAGCTCCTTATAATAAGATGTTATGATGCTGAAATATAAGGATATCCAGGATTTCAATAATCTAGATGTACATTTAAAATTTTGTGAATTTCTATCAGATATCTTATCAAGTTTGAAAAAAAACTTGAGAATATTTTAAAAATTTTTATAGAGTGATGATGTGTAGAATTGAAATACTTTATGTGCAGTTTTGAAGATAAGAGACAGAGTCATCTTGAGATAAATCTTGAAACTTAACGAAGGTCATTTGTTGCTATACAGTGCACGTCAAAATGCACATACTTAATTTTCTCAGAAAAAAAATATTTGGCAACAAAACTCTGAAACAGAATTTGTGTGCCATCTCCATCAAACATCTAAATTTTTTGAATAGGGTAATTGGGTCATATAGTACTTTTTTGGCAAGGTATCTTCTTCACTTGGGTGCAGAAATATTCAAAGCAAAAATTTTTTTGCATAATT
The DNA here is from genome assembly GCA_030674115.1 of Micraspis discolor. NCBI lineage: Eukaryota > Metazoa > Arthropoda > Insecta > Coleoptera > Coccinellidae > Micraspis > Micraspis discolor. Next base: position 5,363,036 of record JARTUT010000872.1, read on the forward strand.
TGTTAGTTCAGAGAGGATTTCAGTATGTGCACTTTGTCATTACTCATTTTCTTTGAGTGCACATACTCTTCATACTCTTCGAACCAACAAATTTTAGAAAAAAAACATTTTTTTCTCGAAAACTTCAGGACACCTATGAAGATACAAAGACATTGCCAAAAAAGTACAACATAACCCTGTCCCTGTTCAACAAAACTGAAGTGTTTATGGGGATGGCACAGGCTGCAACAAGAATTCTTTAAAAATGCATACAAAATTAGTAAAAGTGAAACAAAAATTGACCTGTTGTAGGATTTTTTGCCAAATATTTTTCTTCTGAGAGAATGAATTTATTCCATTATTTTGACTCGCACTGTATATTCTGAAGCTGTTGGTGATATTGTCTAGAATATACTCTGGATGCTTGTTGTACTCATTATGGCACACCCTGTGTATGAATGATGGTTTTTGAGCTTGTAACAGATAGAATGAATTATGAACCTTTTGTGTAGATTATGCTTAAATCTTTATATTATATTATATTATACCTATTTTAACGAAGACAAAAACTTTTGTTCATAAAGAACAAAAATTGGTGAGTGATCAATAAAATTTCGAGGGTGTTAGATTAATGTCCATGTTTGAATTGAGTCAATTTAGCAAAACGCTCTCTGAGTTGAACTAGTTTTGAATTTTTTTTGTTAAATGATCTTAATATTCTTCAATAGTCGAATTATGACTAAGCATCAAGTCTGCAATATACAGTAATTGCTCTGTTAATCGCCTAAACAAAAGCATGAGCCCTTAAAATCATTTTTGCAATTATGAGGCCGGAAGTGCGAGTTTTCTTTCTGTCTAAATGAATGTTGAAAACAGCAGAATGCATTCAATAGTAATGGCTCCGTATGATGTAAGACAGGTATCATTATCAGCCTGATTCATCACTGTTCGTTTATAGTGAAATCTTTTGTACTAGGAAAAACAAATACAGGAAAGAGCTTACATGGAATAAGTAATAAGTAACCCAAGCGTGAGCTGGAGCTAATTGTTGATTCGATCATGTTATATGAGTTGTTATGTGTGATAAATACATACTGTTGTGTTATCTTTTGTTATTGTTATAGCTTCTTTCAACTTCATATCATTGGTTAAAGTCAAGTTGAACACGCCACGAAAAAATTTTCTTTGGCATGTTTTCGGTCCTTGTTCCCCTGAACAGGTATAGATTTGTCCAAATGTCCTTATTTTCTGAATATTTGGGTGAGAGTGGTATGAATCCATTTGTTTGGACTCATTTTTCTCGATTGAAGTTCGAATAATCGCAGTGTTTGTAGTCAAAGCCATTTGGTCCTAGGGTATACCATTTCAATGAATGATTCGAAAATAATTTGCTTGTTGCTTATTGTTTTAGTAATTCGTAATCATCATCTTGAATAATGATCGATCACCCAACTAATCCATATGCTCTCTTTATTGATTGTAATTGTTGCAGATAACGAATCGAAATTTATTATAATTAATCAATCAGGTTGAAGAAATATTTGTCAATGACACAGTCCACTTCCTCCTGGTCTAACTTCGACAGCCTAACTAACCTACTGAGAACAATATGGGGATATAAATATAATTAGCAAATTGAAATTGTCAACCTTCTCATCCAATTTAAGTAAAGTGAGTACTCTGGGGCTGATATGAGAGACTCGAAACCGTATCTTGTGGAACTCCTTGAGTAAAACATGTTTGACGGTCTGCTTCCGCTCATTTGCCGAACTTTTCTCCTAACATTCTTGGTGTTGTCAAGAGATGAAATTTGGGTGACTTCAATTCAAATGGAAGAGACCTTCTTCATGTGCAATTCGTGGGTCAAAATTCCTGAAACAGTGCCCTGTCGATTCAGCCTGATGGTCACTGTTCGATCTGCCATCACGATATTTTCTATGCTCTTGACGTAATCTTCAGTGGTGGACGTGGACGAACGTGCTTTCGCGATGTTCATCTCATCACCTCCTTCGCCCAGCTTGTAACCGGGGAATTTGAAAGGTCAGAGTCCCCCAATATTTATACCAAGTTGTTGTGTATGTCATTGGTAGACATTTCTTTCATTCGGAGATATTTTATGACTTCTCTAATTTGGTTTTTCCCCATTTTGATATCACCACTTCAGTTGTCTGTATTCAAACGAATGAATCATGGTCTAGTTACAAAATTTTTTTCATGAGAACCTGGTGTATATAGGAGTAACCATAAAAGCAATTTTTAAATTTTGATTTGGTCTAGAAACCCCTGATTACCATTCGTTTTGGATCACCGCTGGTATTACCAAGAACGAAGTTCTTAAAAAGCTGGGCGAGGATAAAGAATTTGTAGAAACTCTGAAAATACGGAAACTCCAATATCTGTCAATTAGCACTTATATTTAAGATTATATTTCTTGTCTTCTCCGATATACCCTTGTTACAACCGGTCATGTTATTGATAGTATTGTTTCATATATGGCTGCCATGGGGATTATTTGTTTTATAGTAGTTGTGCATGATATGTTTGTGTGCTTGTTATTAGTGTAACAACCAGCTTTCGTTTTTCCCGAATATGCCGGTTGTATATGCAACAACATTCAAAGGAAGTGAGCTAGAGTTTTCATATCCAGAGAATGAATTATAATTATGTGTAAAATAATTTCGATTCTCAAATAAAATTTTTTAATATTTTCACCAAAGATAATGTTAAAATGTCTAGTGGAAAAGCCAACTTCTAAGCACATTTTGCTTTGAATATATTGTCGGCAGTATGTCCATCTGTGCGACGGTCTTCACACCCGATTTTATTAAAAGATGTTTTAGCAATTCTGATTCTAAATAAATGTTTCAATGCAATTTATAGTTTGTATCACGTGCATGAAGTTACAAACATGACAGATGAAAACAATGCGTATTGTGAACGACTACGAATATTCAGATCGTGAAATATATGAATAACTGTGGGATTATTGACATTTTGCCAATCACTTTTACTATTATAATTCAGGCTGACCATTCACCCAATCTTTATTTAACAACTGTACCAAAAGTAATGAAATAGCGATCAAGTTATTAATACCTTCTAACAGCTTCTGGTAACGTGATATACGTCTTTTGATACTGGTACAATGCAGAATGTTGAGGTAAATAATGAAGCAACAAGTGGGTTAGTTGGAATAACTTTATTCAGGCATTGTCATATTAAAGTAAAAGGAACAATGAACATAAAAAGGAGAACAATAACATTCATTTGCATGCAGATCAAGTACATAGGTAGAAAGTTCTTGCCAAATAAGTGTTTTATTTAGTATGAACAATGTCGAAGAGGATGGGATTAGTAAACTACCAAGAAACCTAGCAGACAACCCAGAAAAAAATCAAACGTACCTCTAGGATTCCCAGGAAAGAGATGACAAAAGAACACAAAACAACCATCATAATAAAACCTCAAAAACACAAAATAAACGGGGAAGACGAGTATCTATAAAACGAAGGAATCCATGATGATTTTTTTGCAGGCACATCGGTCTGTTCGCACTTTAGGTTCAACGGATATGTACATGTACCATGTTCCACGAAGGGAGCAGAAATACACGCACATAAACTTTCAACATGGCATGATGGGAAAGCGACGTTTCTCTTGACGCACACTAGAAGATTCGTGAGAAACTGAACCAAAGAAATGGAATGTTGGGTTGGCTTCAACTTCAAACTTCATCCGGTTTGTGAATGGCTGCGGCGTTGCCGCGTCGACCAGGTGAGCTATCCTGGATTTCGTGAATAAGCAAATGGGACAAGTAAAAATGAAAGTTCACTGAAATGATATGGGGACAAGCTAGGTCTACAATTTGATCGAATTCTTCAATGATTTAGTAGTTCATGAAAATAATAATAAAAGAATTATTTTTTCCAGGCTCAGCTCTTTATTTATATTGAATATGACCTTTAAGTTTAGTTTCATTTGAACAATCCATATATTGCTGCAACCAACATTTCAAGTGCATTACGTGTTGCATCATAGCGTACACGATCTGTCAACCTTCATCATGAATCGAAAATCGAAATATCTATTAGTAGAAGTTGAAGTAGAATCAACCTCTTCTGTGGTTTTCAACAGATGACAAAACATTATCTTTGTATTCTATTCTGAACTTGAGTCTCTAAGAGTAATGTTGCATATAAATGTTATTAGAGTTGGTAGAGTGTAGAGTAAAGGTTTTAATTAGAGGATTTAAACATATTCGTGTTTTAATAACCCTCAGCTCTGTTTAAATAACTAAACAATCCCACAAAAATCCTATAGAAAGATATGCAGTCAAACGTAATATAGATATGGTCTAACGTTTTCTCATAATAATCGGACAATTTTTTTTATATTTCCACAGTCTCAGATTTAGATTTCTACTTTGAAATTTCAGTCTTACGAAATGATTCACTATTTCATACATTTTCCAAATTGATACAACAAATCAATACATTATCTGATATAAAGTGTATGCTCCTGGATTAAAGGTTCCAGAAAAAAATAGGTTCTTAAAAAACTCCATTAAAATGGTGTCGGATATCTTCAATTTCGGAGATGCAGGATATTTGTGTCTTAATTTTTCGAAATATGTTTTCTTATAGTAGGTATTCACAATTCAAAAGATATTCTAGTGAATTTTGACAAATATTCACACCATGTGGCTTGCCAATTTAGGTAGCAAATATACAGAGTGATGTATCTTTTGAAACACTGCGTCATAGCGTTGAGCCATTGTTAATTTAAAAAATTTTAAAAAATATTTGTTGTTAAACTGAAACTTATGGTTTATGTTGATTATATTTGCTACTCATGTCGAGGAAAAATTCCAACGAATTTCAAGAAATCTTCACTAAAACTGGAATTTAAAAACAATATATTAATTTTAGGCGTAGAGTAAGTATTCATTTGACCTGATGTATTTACTTCTGGTGCTCCTTATGAACTTGTCTTACTGAAACCTTTGCAACTGCATTCTGCAGGTCTGAAAAATTTAATTTATTGCAATAGCAACAGTAGAATTACAACAATTGATAACCATGAACACATAATAACGGGTAACGCTTTCGCTAAGAAAATCATTTCTTATTCATAATTTAAAATTATGTAAAAGCTATTCCAAAAACTAAATTATCATTCTCAATTTGAATATCACCTCAGTAAAAGTAACTCACAATAATCCGGTGAAGCAATTCATCAATAATATTTCTCGAAATTAACATATTTTTGCTCATTACCTCAAATGAATTTTCAGTCTTGGACTAAGAGATACCAAGATATTTGGCACGAACCGACAACGCCGCGCAATACTAGTAGTTTTCAGGTTTAGTTTCGAATATCGTCGGACCATGTGCCTGAATAATCAACAGGTGAGAATTGAGTTTATGAAGTGTACGGAATATTGAAACATATCGGTGTATTTCAGGTATTATACCTCGGAAAGAGTGTCGCGACATCTAGACAAATTTGATAAAACTAAGGAAGGTTAAGGTCTCTCTACAGGTCGCTGTTTGTTGTATGAAATTTTCAATTTTGTTTTCTTTGCTTTCTAACAGATTTCACCAGTGTCACTTTGATTCCTTTTTCTCGAAGTAATCTAAAGAGATGATTGATTGAGGCAATATATCTCTACCATAGTATAGGCAGAGACATTGACAGAAGTGAATATTGACTTTTTGAAAATTGATAATTTCCAAAAGGTTTTTTTACTTTTCCTCCTTGATAAAGAAAGAAGATGTCTATCGGAACGTCGGAAAACATTACATCCACAATAGATGATGGTAATAGACCAAACAATCATTCAACACGAGCTCCATCATCAACAATATCTCGTCATCAAATTCATGCATATTTTGGCATCAATAGATTTATTCCATGTCTCGTGGGTTTCTGACTACTACTGTACAGATTAGTTAAATTGCATGAAAAACAAATTTCACTTGAACTAAAGGTCCGTATCTTGCACTTCCTAGAAACATTAGTCTGTTTTGCAGATGAAATCATTCAACATCATTTTTCCTAAATTGCACCATTTTTGAGATGTTCGAAGTTGCAAGGAATTAAATCGATATAATCATCTGATGAAACATGAGTGAGTGAATCATTTCTTAGAGGGAAAATAATAATTCAATAGTGGATGCTGTGGAAGGTAATTTTCAAACTAAACTGGACTACAGAGGGGTATTTGCCCAATGTGAAAACTTAAAATGCTTATAACTTTTCAACCCAGCTGAATATGGAAAAGGGGTATGGAAAAAGAACCCATGGTTAAATTTAACGCAGTGGTAGACTCATATATAACGCAGTCGTAAGATATTCATCTGGGATCCATAAAATTTGGAAAATTCATAAAAGTGATTGCTATCCAGGACATCCTTAAATTTCATCATTTTTCCATCCTATATAATAACATTTCTGAAATATTCGATTTTAGAAGAGACTATGATTGTCATTGAGTTCATCGATTGGTTTTTATTAGAGATCGATGATTGAAACATTCAAAGAATCCTTCAACGAATTCGACAAATAGAATTCTCAATTAAAGTTAGTTAATTCAGCTACATACCTAAGTCTTCCTTAAGAAAATCTCTTTTCTTATTTGGGCTTGAATAAATAGTCTGGATCGATTTGACAGAATTTGAAGAATACAGGGTCAAACTTGAGTATGTCGGTTTAGCCGACCCGCCGTATACTCTCTATTGTCCAAAAGAGATGAGCTAGAGTTTCCATATTTGCAGAATAGGTTCAAATATCTCCCTCAAGTTCGTTATTGGGCCAAATATGTCCAGTGGTTCAGGAGTTATGATCATTTTAAATTTAATTTCTTCTATAATTAGTAGAATATCCAACGGATCAAATTGTAACTCGAAAGATATTAGAATTAGTTTGAAAGAAATGAGTTGGCGGAATTTCGCAGAAAATTTTATAAGTCGGTTCCGGCTTATAAATTCAGTTTCAGTTTGGGGATATTTTATCGAAATTGTTCAGTTACGATGTTGTATGTTGCCAAAATTTAGAAAAGCACTGACTTGTGTTTTTCGGAGAAGGGAATTAGAGCTTAAGAGAAATTATGAGTAGTTATTTTTAATTTGGTATATAGTTTTGTTCATTCCTCATGGCGGTTGTATTAGTATCATAATGTTCCAGAATCCGGGAAAAGACTTTCGGATAATCACGTAAAAGCTTCTGACTTGTCGGTGCTTCTCTACAGTTTCAATTAAATCATGATATTATTTCAACAACTGCATGTTGCATTTTTTCTCGTATGCCACAAACTATGTCGATAGATTGTCTCTTCCACACGCAAAAATTAATATTATTTCTTCTAATCTCTAAAGCGGCCTTCACTCAGATAAATGCAAAAATATGTAACACTTCCCGCTACGGTTGAAGAGCTGGAGGCTCTGCATAACTCCATGAATAAGGAGATTATTATAGGTTACCTCCTCAGGTGAATAAATATTGAAATTCCAAGAACTGAGTCACTTTGCCGGCATAATTTTTGTACATATGTGTATAATCAAGAATCGCATTTTCTTAAGAGTGTTCCGTTACTTGGGTAAAATTAGCACAGGATGATTTTTATCTCGATGAGTACACAGACCGTTTGGTTGTTTTCAGGTCGAGGAATATTGTTTAAAAAATGAGGTTGTTTTCTTTTTGAGTGTTGGATATTTTTGTATCCAATTGGATAATGAGGGTACGTAGATTATTTGGGCATGGTTATCCTTGAATAATCAATGTCAACCTGCGAAGACCCATTTGCGAGATATCAGACCAATCATGACATACAGCGTGGAGACGAGCCCCGATGCATCAAAAACTAGATAACTGTTAAGAATTACAGAAATAAGGAGTTTGTGACCACAGAAAATAGGATGTTGAGACATGAGTGGTTTACTCTGTTTCGTTTCGAAAACTTTGATTTCAAAGATGCTCCTCGCTATGATCGTCCAGTCATTAAAAAACTGATGAAGTTCTGCAACTGGTGGAGCACGATCGGCATGCAAGCTGTCAGGACATAGCGGATGCATTAGGCGTCACTCACTTATTAGTTTGTATTTATTTAAGAGAGACTTTATACAAAAATAAACTCGATTTATGGGTGCCAAATAAATTCACGCAATAAACTTAGATTGCCCGAATTAAAACAGTGAAACGCTACTGAAACGCAATGAGATCTATCTATTTGCGAAGCAAACCATCACAGGTGATGTAGATGGGTTAAATACGAGAGTATGAAATCAAAAAAGTCATGGTCATAAGCCGGTGAGCTGCTATAACTCAGAGAAAGGATCAATTCGGAACTCTACAGTCAACAAGTAACCAGATTAGAACGAGCACTTTAGAAAAAGAATACAGAATAGGTCAATAGAAAATCTGATGCGTTTAATCATGATAACGTCAAACCTCATAAATCTTTCATTGACCACGATAAAAAATGAGGGAGCATTTGATGGATCCATCGTATAGTTCTGACCTTGCATTATCTGTCTCTGCAAAATTGGCCATCTACGCTGATGGAATTATGAAGGTACCCCAAAAATAGTAAAAGTTCATAGATAATAATGATCAATATATACTTAATTAAAATTAATAATGAATAAAGCAAAATTCGTCACACGAAACTACTTTGAAACCTTATTTCAGAAAAACACAAAACTAGCTGCACTTAAATCACTTCTGGATAACCAAAAAACCAAACATTTTCGGAAAATCATACGGATATTTTATTACCGGCTGGCACCATCTGATATGCCTGAGACTCAATCACCTATGTATTAAGTCACCAAGTAGGCGTCGTAGAGATGCAGCAAAGTTCTCGTTTCAGATTGTAACCAGTGGCGTGAAGTAAACCCGCAGTGGAGCGAAGCTGGCCAGGACTCCTTTGAAACAACCGCTAATAAAACTACAAATGTGAGCCTAGACGTCACGACTGCTCCTCGACAGTGAAACATTTCATTATTACCATTCATTTTTCTCTAAACTAAATACGAAATCCGAAACCCATCTCTTTGTCAAGTAGAATAGAAGTACCCTATCCAGGGGGTGGGAACTCGCCTACTACAAAGGTGGTCACGTTTTTCTTCGACGAGCGGTAGAGACATCTGTTGTCGTCTCAAAAGCTCGGATCGGTAAACTAGGACTTCTCAGTAGTGATCGGTAAAAACGGATTTTATAGGACCTCACTCTTGGTGGACTTTATGAAGAGTAAGAAACTATTTTATGATGAGCATGAACTGGTTGAATGAAATGGTTTATTCTTGTTGTGTTCCCAATTGCTACAGTGATAGTAATGTCAAAAGGTATGTGTTGCATTCATATAAGTAGTAGTTTTGGATTAACTTATAACTCACTAAAAATGTACTGTGAATTAATATTTTCGGTAGCAATTTCATATTCGTGTAGTAATTTCTGATTAGTAAAAATTTGGGACAGTTTCTAACACTGTTTTCTTTCTAGGTTTTTCATTACACAAGTTGAGGGTGTTAGAAATGTTTGGTTGGAAAGAATCAGAAATCCATGTCTTCATTCATCCAAAAGTGTTATTTGCATAAAGCATTTTCATATGGATTGTATAGACCCTCATGGAAAGCTGAAAAGATTTGCTCTACCAACACTTAATTTGCCAAGTAATTCATTCTACTCCCAATGATTATAATTTTTGTAATTTCAATAATCTTTCAGATTATGTAAGCATATTATTTTGTCTACCCTCCAGAACTCTTGAAGAAACTTTGAGGCAACAAGGTATTTATATATAAGTGAACTGCTCATGGTCATTGATTATAGTTTTCCATAGTATTCCACTTATAGTAGGTTTCATAAAAATCGTCTATCAGAAGATTCCTAGAATACTTCAACGGATATGTGAGATTTACCGTTGAAACGCCAAATTCAAGGAATTTCACTTAATAAGTTTATTGATTTTGCCATGATATTATTTCTGTACTTTTATGACAGAACTATTTATAAAATTTTATCGTGAAAAAAAACAATAAGATCTTATGATCCAATAATGAAGATGGCATCCGAAAAAGTATCTAATAGAAAATAGACTGTTAGAAATTGTTTCTGTCATAAAAGTATAAATCCTATGCATTTCATGCTTAAATTGATGTATCTGTCACTAATATTCTAATTTATTCTTTCAATGTATTTTCATAACTTGATGAGTAATTGTTGTATAATTATTGTTGGTTCGTTTATGCTTTCCCTCGATATTGAAATTTTTGTAAATTGATTATTTACTGCATTATATATATATTTCTAAAGTTTCTTTTTTGTTTATTTCCTTTCATCCTCTAAAGATTAGTATGTTCTTTGATTTGAAAGGCAGATATATTTGAAATGACCATAATTCTTTTAATCTGCTGAAAATTGTCACAATTTTCTGATCAAATGATATTTTTTTATTGAAATTGTGACAATCTACAGCAGATTAAAAGAATTATGGTCATTCAAATGTATTTGTTTTCAAATCCAACAAAAATATGGGATTCAACCTGCGCTTGCGTGGAATCCTATGATAACTCTTATAAAATGCACTAGAGGGCGCCACGAGACGGAACGTTGTGCGAATGGAATCTGTAATCAACTCTAAGATGACGAAAGATGGCGCTGTAAGTTGAGCTCTAAGCCGGGACCAAAATTCATGCCAGAGTTGCCTATCTATAGGTAGTCTATGACCCTATCAGAGTGATAATTTCATCATTACCATCGGTTCAATGGAACATCCCAATTCGCAAACCCGGCCCTATTACGAATGCCCGAATGCCGCCTGAAGTTTTGTTTAAAGAATCACGAAATAAAAATGTCAAGAATCTGAATAATTTTTTCACTTTCGCGTCCCGATTGTTAGACGTTAGCCTGAATATCGAGAGGTAGAACTTTAAGATCATTTTAGCTCTTTAAAAAAAAATAGAAGAGAACTATTTTTAGTATGTAACTATAGGCTAGTTTATTGATTTTGCCATACATAACTTGCTCCTTTATGTTGATTTTGAAGTCAATCTAGGGCAGATATGTTTTCGTTAGCGAAAGATAATTTCAAAAAGTCTGCGGGGGGTGGGGGGCGCAGAGAACATGGCTACGCCGTTAATGATAACTAGAAGTATATAGGATTAATGAAGATATATATATATATAATATTGTATATTCTTTTGAATTTTTGGCACACACAACAAATGTTAGCTGGGGTTGGTAACGGGGTGCCATACATTTCGGTGTTTGGCATAAAAGACTAGCGAAAAAACCCCAGTAAAAAAACACCCTGGCTATCCGCATATGTATTGTGTGTACAAAAATAAGCTTAAATATATTTAAGAGACTTCTTTCTACAAGACAAGGGTCTTCTATTTCTTGGAACTGAGTTCCATCCGAATAGAATGCTATTGGTTCGACCATGATCTGTTCTAATACGATTGAGAACTGTCAAAAATTTTTTGGAAGATCAAAACCCATAACTTTTTCAGAAGGATCAGAAACGAGATACTTATTGAACATTTCGTAAGAGTTCCACTCAGTCTTCCATAATTCTTTATCACTTATGTTGATATTGAAGAACGTATTATGCCATAATGGTTTACGTGACTTCAATCTGGGAATTCAATTTTGTGGAATATATTAATTAATTGGGAATAAATTGGGAAAAGAATGATATTTGTTCCAAGAATTCAGAGCTGCAGTCTGTCTGCGAATATGGGGAGGGACAATGTTAGACAAAACTTGTAACCAATGAACCGGTGTAGATCTTATGGTGCCAGTAATTATTCTCATGGATGTATTCAATTGTGCATCAATTTTTTGTGTATGTGCACTATTAAACCAAACAGAGCATTAATACTCAGCTGCAGAAAAGACTGGAGCAAGAGATGCTGTGCGAAGACTGGAAACATCAGCCTCCCAAGATGATCCAGCTAATTTCTGAAGAATATTTTGCCTAGTTTTCAGGTTCAGGCTCACATCATATAAAGGAGTCTTTTGATTGAGAGATGAATCTAATTTAATTGCTAAGTATTTAGGATAGAAATTATGTTCGTTAGGAAAATCATTACAGGTAATTTTCTATATTTCTCATGATTATTCAGATGAAAACAAGATATCTATATTTTGTTGGGATTGGGACATAATCGCTACTCAATAAAATAATTCTTTGAAATCTCCAAATCAGATGATAGTATGTTTTCCAGAGTATGCTAATCCGAATGGGAGGCTTACCCCCCAATATCATCAGCATAAACAAATTTCTGAGGTAATGTCGTAGGTAATTCACAGAGATATAAATTGAAAAGTATATAATATAATGATTTACACATTAAAATCAGTTTCATAAGTAATTGAATTCAATCTTTAGTCCCTCGATTTCATAATTCTCAAGGAATCATTGATCACAACATTGGAACAATGCAAATAATTCATGAACAAGAAGCTCAAGAGATAACTTCTGTCACAACATATAATTTCACATTCACCATATCGCGAACTGATTCAGATATGGTGAATAACTTCCACGGACCATGAAAAATTCCCATAAAAAGGATAATATAGCTCAGACGTGTTTCACGTAGTTCTATAAGGTCTTTGAATATAATAATAGACAACTTCTCGAGCGCGATGGAAGAAGTGGTCATGTTCACTGGTATGGCGAATGACTTGAACGAAACAGAGTCGAGCGAGTATAAAACCGGGAAGTGAACTAGCTTCTGAGGCCAATAACCTATACTAGTCAATGCTGCGGTCAAGTCTGCTCCTTTTATTTTGTCATGAGAATCAACAACTTCTTGGATGTATAATGCAATATCAATATCAGGCAATTAGATCAGGTCGTCGTGAGCTGCCTTCTTGATTATTTGATTGTGAATTGATTGACTACTCCCTGACAAGAAAGAATCCGGAAAGTTGAAATAAGACGCATAATCTCCTTCAAAATATGCTCCATTTCAAATAAGGCACAAGTGCCAACGTTTTTTTCAATCATGCAACAATTTTTTATAGGCGCTTGCAGAGATCAATTGTAAATGCAAATTTTCGTTTATAGAATTTGAGTCTAGAGAAAAGAAGAAAGTCACATATCGATTGGATTGTACTTCTTGACGATGAATCCGTAGACAAACTGAAGTATGTCCAGTCGTATACTCTCTATGATCCGAAAGACGACGTACAGTTTCTATATTTTTAGATTTTAGGAATTTAGGAGGTTGATATTATTGTTTTGTCTGAGATATTTAAAGTGGACAATTTGGTAAGGTTAGAGATTGAGGGGTTTTGATGTGTTTTATAGCCTTTCTCTTTTTAAGAAGAATTACTGTGTTTTAATGTATATTGAGCAAAAATTACATGCAGTCACTGAAATCATCGAATAAACTGAGAGGAAATTTCTTGATTGGTATTACGGAAATGTACAAATATATATCTTCAAATTGAATCTATCGGTGATGTAAATATCGATTAAATGAGAATGATTTCAATGTTAACAGATAGTTGACTTTATTGATGCAGAATGGTTACATATCTTATATTAATCAGGCAACCAGAATTACACATTGTACATAAACCGCAATAGATCACATATTCTGAAAAATTGATCAAATAGATTTGAAGAGGAATTATACAGTACCCTTAATTCTCAGAACTGACCCCACGATAACAACCCAATAGGTTTGTTATTATAAAATTTTATTCATTATAAAAAGTGATAATTTCAAACAAATAAAACTATTAAATTACCCAAGCTTGAAAAAAAAACTCGATAACGAGTCGGGGATGATGTTTTATCAAGTAATGATATACATATATTCAGTTAACAGACAATTCTAACTCGAACTTACAGAACTGACAATAAAGACAATTCAATTGAATGGTAGGGAAAGAAGGTGTAAACAATGGATCACTCAAGAAATAATGAATTTAATCAACCAAAGAGACGACATGAAAAAACAATTGATTGAAATATATAATGTGGAGGATGAAATGTAATCTATAATATAAAAATGAATCGCAAAATGTGTTGGTAAGCGCATAACTCAACAACGCCTGGACCAATTTGGCCAAATCTTTTTTTAAAATGTTCGTTGAAGTTCAAGGATTGTTTTTACGGCGAGAAAAATTAGAATTATTGCTGGAAAAACCCTAAAAATAGCCCTTTTTTTTTCCCATACAAATGATTTGTAACTAAAAAGGTTTTGCAGCAATATAAATTGATTGTTTGGGATGAATGCACGATGGCACATAAAAAATCTTTGGAGGTTTTAGACAGAACCTTAAAAGATCAACGGAGCAATAATAACCGATTTGGTGGTGCAATGATTTTATTAGCAGGAGATTTTCGTCAAACATTGCCAGTGATTCCACGATCAACGCCAGCTGATGAACTCAATGCATGTCTAAAGTCCTCCAATTTGTGGAAACATGTCTAAGTACTTCATTTAAGCAAGAATATGCGTGTCGAGTTGCAAAATGACCAATCTGGAAACATATTCTCTAAACAACTCATTGACATTGGTAATGGCAAATTTCCTATAGACATGTTGACTGGCTGCATTAACTTTCCTCCAAGTTTTTGTCAGTTAACTCGATCAAAAGATGAACTTATTCAGAAGGTGTTTCCAGATGTTTCTCAGAATTACAGAAACCATGATTGGTTGAGCGAACGAGCTATACTGGCTGCAAAAAACATAGATGTAAATGAATTAAATTTCAAAATTCAAGAACAAATTACAGGCGGATTGAGGATATATAAATCAGTTGATTCGGCTACTAATCAAGATGATGTAGTCAACTATCCACCGGAATTTTTAAACTCGCTGGATTTGCCAGGATTGCCACCTCACAATCTTCAATTAAAGGTTGGATCGGTGGTTATAATGTTGCGAAATATCAAGCAACCGCGTCTTTGCAACGGTACACGGTTAGCGATAAAAAAATTACTAAACAATGTGATAGAAGCAACTATACTCAAAGGAAAGTATAAAGGAGAAGATGTTCTCATACCGCGCATCCCAATGATTCCGACTGATGTGCCATTTGAGTTTAAACGACTACAGTTTCCAGTGCGGCTTACTTTTGCTATGACTATAAGCAAGTCCCAGGGGCAATCATTAAGTGTTTGTGGTATTAATCTAGAAAACCCATGTTTCTCACATGGTCAATTGTATGTTGCCTGTGCCCGTGTTGGAAAACCATCAGATTTGTTTATCTATGCGCCAGGTAATCAAACAAAAAACATCGTATACCACAAAGCACTACAATGATAATAATAATAATTATGATTCACATGATTAACAATAAAGCGATTACTTACTTTTAAATCCTCATATATGTTTTATTTAATTATTTTTTATTCACAACGCTCTATCACCAGGGTGACGGTTCTGTTCAGGAGAATTTTTTAAAATACGTAGGCACAAAAACGGCCACATCACAAATCTTTTTGACAGGACGAAGTCTGTCGGGTCAGCTAGTATATTATAAAAATATAGAAATGAATCGAATAAATCAATAAATATGACAAAAATGAACAAAAAGTTTAAGAAAAAATGGGAACAGATGAAGTAACCATAAATCGGTGAAATATTCGGAAACACTATGAAATAAATGAAACTATTAAAAGTACATTAAAAACAGATGAAATTATAATTTGATATATTTCATTCAGTGAGCTCTTGTGCCTTTAAATTCTTCATTTATACAACTCTTAAATCGAAGGGAATTAAAACATAATTTTAAAAAAGCATAGTATTCAACCCTAAGGTTTAATTTGATAATGTTATCTAAGGGCTCTTTAGCTTCAAGGTTTCAATTGTTTGTGAAAGAATTATCACTTTGTGTCTAACTGCTGGTAATTTTATGATAAAATTCATCGATTAGACACGTGCGGGCTTTGGCAAACCAATGAAATAATTTGATTCGTCTTCCCTGTTTATGAATGACGATGTCGACCTACTTTTAAGTAATCATTATTCTATATGTAAATACCCTTCACATGTACAAGCTATCCGGATATCCGTGCTTCCTGTCCATTGATCGAAACAACGAATTTGAAACGACCATTGAAAATTTAATTAATACCTACTTTACTGCAGGTGATGATATTTTATATAAGAATTTGAATAACAATCACATTTACTGCCTATCCAATAACAAATCGGTCAATAAGTCCAGAGCTTTGGGGGTAGAACAACAGTTTTTAGTCAAAATTTATTTTTATTCTTCAATAAATCTCCTTTCAGAGTGAATCATCGAGTCCTTTCAAATTATGCTTCCTATTCTGCAATCAGTTCATCATCTGTTAATTGTCACCGAATGAAAGTCGATCATTACCTTTTTGTTTATACACATTTTTCAACCTCTACGAACCCTTCAATGGAGAAAAAACTGATTCGTAGAGTTTTACACATTCTAGTTTGGAAGTTTTGCAAAACTGTTTTTTTCAAAATTATGTTTTTTTGTTCATTTTACTGGTTGAGTCTGTATATTATGTTGCGTGCAATTAATGATGAATAATCTGCTATTTTTCCCTTATAATATCCAATTAATTTTGTCTGACATAACTAAAGATTCGTTTGAGATTTGACAGGGTCTAATTTCACCCTATTGAAACCGAAGTCCGAAAAATAATGGTCGGAGCACGCAAAGGTTGAAATCAAAAGTTGCAAATTCAACCGCAGCAACAGTTGGCCAACCAAGGTCAGCCCTAAATGGCAGGGGTTTAAGATACGGACTAATATTACATAATAAAAAGGATCGTAAAATAAAGGAGAGAAAGTGGAACGGATGGTTTATGGGTTTTACCTGACTGTAATATTATATGGGATTTCAGTTACCGGATTCTGAAGAGGCTGAGCTTCTGTACCACAACGAACATGTCAAATACTAGAAGGAAATATGTATTTTGTCTGAAGTATTGTGAGAGACAGGATGTGCTATTTTATGTGAGAGGATGCGCGAAATGATGGTTTTGTGCATATAGAGTTACATTGAAAAGAACCAGAACAAAGATGATAAATCGAAATGCCCTTGACATCATATAAACTCGATATTCCAAACCAATTTGGTAAAACTATTAAAAGTTTTTTTACTGGAAGAAGGTACACGAAAATGTCTATTCAGTAGCTTGTTCTAAAGGTTCATCCTGAAATCTTATATACTGAAACAATCAACACAATAAATGTGAAACAATTAACAAATCTATATCTCAAATTGAAAATAACCACTCTCGGGTTTCCTTCAGTTTTGTTCGAAGCTCCCTTGTGAAAATTAACCAATAGAATGTTTTTTTCTCATTGAAAACCATATAAAAATTGATATTGCCCCTGACTTTCATATAGATTCCAAATCTCGGAAGAATAGCAAGTATTTGCAAGAGAAATAGTATACGCCATGCTGGGAATCCTCAAGATTCCTCATCAGTCGAATCCAATCGATTCAAACCATTGTAGGCTTTATATTTGAATATTTCAAATATTTGGGCAAAATGACAGCACTCTATTTCACTGGAAACAAGCGCAGAAAAAAATGTTATTTAAAATGTAGGTGAATAATAAAAACGAGAATGAATTAAACCATTCATTATCCATAAATTGGCCTATACAAATTTTTAAAGAATAAACTATATATCAATTTATATTTGGAATTAAATACCACCCGATTTTTACTCGTGAACGAGCCAAGAATAAGTTATACAGGGTGGCCCATTTAATGACGACATTTTTCATAAGATACTCTGATTGTTTTTACTTTTCAGATTATATCTCGAAAGTTGTTTTGATAAAAAGTTAGCATCCTGAAGTTACTTCAAATTAATGAAAAAACTGTTTGAGAATTAGTTGTTTAGATTTCAGTAGGATTTATTCATTCAAACATTTAACTTAAATTCAATTTATCATTCAATTTAAAAAACAAAAAAGGATTTTCCTTAGCTGAATTTGAAACCTCCGCAAACCAAAATCATACAAAAAAATTGTACTTTATTGGCCTATTTTTATTGTAATTGTATCATAATTAAAGAGTCTTATATAATTTTATCAACTTCTTATAATTGAAGTTGAAAATTTAATTTCAAATTGAAATCATTAAAATTTGTGTAAAATATCTGTGTCATGTGTAATTTATAATAATTTCGGTTACATCACTAAGATTTAAAATCAAAGCAAGTATAAATATCAAATGGTTAATTCAGAAATGACTTGTTTTTTGATAACAAATATAAAGCACAAATTACTGAAAAAAGAATATTTATCACAGTAAATTTTCAAACTTCCCTCATCCAACCTGAATACGCAATCGACAGTGTAATATAAATCTTAAAGAATTACGTAATTGAGTGGCGATTATGTCCTATCCCAAGTCCCAACAAAACAGAGGAATCTTGTTTCCATCTGAATGATCATGAACAATATAGGAAATTAGCTGTAACTTTCAATGATTCTCCTATCGAATATAATTTCTATCCAAATACTTAGGAGTTATATTAGATTCATCTCTCAATTACAAGGCTCATTTAAATGATCCGAGCCTAAAACTAAAAACTATAGAAATAATATTCTTCAGAAATCAGCTGGATCAACTTCGCGTACTGATGCTTCCACTCTTCGCACAGCATCTCAAGCCTTAGTCTTCTCTGCAGTTGAGTATTGTTGCTCTGTTTGGTTTAATAGTGCACATGCACAAAAAATTGATGCACAATTGAATACATCCATGAGAATAATTACTGTGACCATAAGATCTACACCGGTTCATTGGTTACCAGTATTGTCTAACCTTGTCCCTCCCCATACTATACAGACAGACTGCAGCTCTGAATTCTAAGAGAAAATATTCTTTTCCTAATTTATTTCCAATTATTTCATAATAATAATAATAATTTATTGATCCTTGTAGACATAACAAGGTATGTATAGGACAAGTCACAAATGCAAAAAATAATAAAAATTTAGACATTTTCAAAACTATCATTATAGTACTCATTAACACTATAAAAACACTTCTTTAGAAGTAAAGACTTAACAACTTTTTTAAATTTAATGGAGTTGAGCGACTTAATGTTACTAGGTAGATGGTTAAACATCTTAATGCACTGATGCTTAGGTGACATTTCAAATTTTGATGTTCTATGTTTGGGAATTGACAATATTTTCTTATTCCTAGTGTTATGGGAATGAAAGCTTGACAATTTTACAAGACTATCCTCATTTTTCTTGGCAAAAACCAAACATCTAAATATGAAAATGGAAGCCAGTGTCAATATCCTATTTTCTAGGAAAATTGGTATACAAGAGGATCGTGGAGACACGTTGAATATAATACGCAAAATTCTGTTCTGAATAATAAAGACTCTACCAATATCTGTCGAATTACCCCATAACATGATATTATACGATAGGTGACTAAATACTAAACTATAGTATACATTCATAAGTGAACACAAGGGAAGCAGATACCTGACTCGACTTAAAGCATAATAAGAACTATAAAGCTTTTTACATACTTCATCAACGTGTGAATCCCACTTCAAGTGTCTATCGATATTGATACCTAGGAACTTCGTGCAGTCCTTTGATGTAATGACAGAATCTGAATGTCGAACTACACATGTTCACATTTATCATGATAGCATTAACATGGCACCATTCAACGAAGCAATGAACCAACAAATCGCACAACACCTGCAGTTCCTCCAAAGTATCCGCAGTAACGGCTAATGAAAAATCATCAGCAAACATGATTGCTCTTAGTATTTTCCACCGTTCTCGACGAGTTTTAGACTTATTAACAAACAACTTCACCAAATTCTCAGGCAGATCGTTGATAAATATCAAAAACAAAAGCGGTCCCAAGACAGAGCCCTGGGGTACACCCAAATTCAAAATTATAATAACAAAATATAATTCCCAGATTGAAGTCACGTAAACCATTCTGCTATAACACGTTCTTCAATATGAACATTAGCGATAAAGAATTATGGAAGATTGAATGAAATGTTCAATAAAAATCTCATTTTTGGACCTTCTGAAAAAATTCTTGGTTTTGATCTTCCAAGAAAAATTTGGACAGTTCTAACTCGTTTGAAACAGATCATGGTCGTACCAATGCAGTTGTTTTTTCTGCTTTTGTCTTTTAATTTTTTTATTTCAGCTTATTTTTGTACACATAAGAGCACACAAGCGGGGAGCCAGGGTTTTTTTACTGGGGTTTCTTCCCTAGTCTTTCATGTCATACGACAAATTTTATGGCACCGCGTCACTAACCCCTGGTACTACACGCTCTATTGTTTGCCAACCAAAAATTGTGAGCCAAAAGTTCAATTTTTTGATGTCACTATGCTCGATAGGTCGATAATTTTAGATCCGTTTGGTCCAAGAGAAAGGTTCGAATTTTTACGGAATCGCTGAGGTGATATCTAATTGTTTTGTCTTTCAAACGATAATTGACATCTACCCTATGGAATTTTGATTTTCAGAAAGCTTAATATAATAATTCATTCATTTTATTTCAAATATATGGACAGTCTATTGAAACGATAAAAATGTATCCAATATAGCATCGAGCGCGCACCAAATGCCCCCTAAATCCGTAACAAATATTCCAAGAAACTGTTACCTACAATGCCCTAGTTTAAGGTTATGAAAAAAACTATAAAGATATAAATTCTTTCTTTACCGTAATATTACTAAAAAGTTGAAAAAACCCATTGGAGGGCTGAAGTTCGCGGCAAGTAGGTATAAAAAACTCTTTTTGTGAATTGCATCTATAAAAAAGATGCGAAAGGCTTGAAATAGAGATCAAAGAAAAGGATGCCGGCAAATATCGCATAAAAGCACCTTTTCGATCTGTTGAAACGCCCCTCCCTTTTTAAGCAGTTGCCGCTCCAGCCTCAAGATACATTTGACGTGTTTCAGAAAATTTTTCTTCTGGTGGGATGAAATACCCTGTATAGTTTAGAAAACATTGGTCATTTATCACAAATTTGTGATTATCTGAATATCATAATGCATTTTGAACGTAATGTCATTCCGAATTTGCCAATGTTATTATCAAAACTGCCCCATAAAACAATGAAAAATGTTTGCTTTTTGTGTTAAAAGTGGTTTTATATTATTCAATTCAATTATGTCACAAAAATTTGCACCTTCAACTCTAGCCTTCTTAATAAATTTTTACAATTTCTTCTTTGATGTCCACACATTGGACAATTATCATTAGTTCCTGTTTTCATTCATTTTTGGCAAATATTGTTACAATAGAAAAAGGAACTAATACAAATAAAGCAACAAAAAATGAGCTATTCAATATTTAGTCATGGTTAACCAAAGTTATCTATAGTCGTCCTATAGCTCTTTTTGTTAGTGAACAATGACCATTGAAGAGACGAGTTTGCAGAAGTTTGCAGTTTTACAACTTCAAATTCCCTTTGCGGTCACCGCAAAAATGGCACGCATTTGCCAATCGTTTGCCTTTCGAGTAGGTAGACAAATCCTACGTTTATAACCGTAAATATTTGGTTTTCTCTGAAAATATTCATAAAGAATATGAAATGGTTATTTTATGCTGAGAGTGTTAAAAACGATGTTTTATTGAGTGGGTGAAAAAAATTCCCAAATAGAATAAATTGCCTTCAACTCAAATATCATGATTTGTATTTTGTTCACCTTGCCCTATTTGGATGAAAAAATAGACGAATTTTGAATGAAACATAAAAAGTATTATTATTATGAGTAAGTACATTTAAAAAGTAGTAAGGCGACATTGTTAATTCCAACAAGCATAGGTTTCAGATCCATACAAGTTATAAATTTTTAAATATAGAAAAAATTGCAGCAAGGAGGATATTTTTTATCTGTGAATTCTGATAAAAGGCAAATTATTGAAGATATATATATATTCTTTTGAACTTTTGGCTTACAAAACAAATGATAGCTGTGGTTGGTGACGGGGTGCCATACAATTCAGCGTATGTCAAGAAAGCCTAGGGAAAAAACTCCAGTATAAAAAACCCTGGCTCCCGCATGTGTGTTGTTGTGTGTACAAGAATAAACTCAAATGTATTTGAGGGACTTCTTTCCTCACGAGGTGTCTTCTATTAATAAACACAGAAAAGACCAAGGCTAGAGATGCTGTGCGAAAGTGGAAGCATCAGCACCCCCAATATGATCCAGCTAATTTCTCAAGAATATTATTCCTAGTTTTCAGTTTTAGTCTCACATCGTCAATCCGAATGCTTGTAAGCAATAGCAATGTCATCAGCAAAACAAATTTCTGAGATGATGCCGTGGGTAAATCACTGAGATATAAAATGGAGACCGTTTTTCAATGTTTTTAAATAGCTACTTTTATTGTCAACAAAAACTCGAAACCTTCTATCACATAACTTATGATTATGCCGTGGGTAAATCACTGAGATATAAAATGAAGACCGTTTCTCAATGTTTTTTAAATAGTGACTTTTATTGTCAACAAAACCTCGAAACCTTCTATCACATAACATATTTTCTAATAATCTTACCATTTCCCCACACTTCAGATGGGTATATATTCCGAAAAAGTTTTATAGCCATAAATACAGAATTACAGAAAATGTGAAACAATTGTTGTAAAAAACAATCAAAATATGTGGAAATTTGGATCTTATTATTTATTTAACCATTGAAGTGTGAATTGTTAGTTGCTTACTTTGCCGCTTATGGACAGTTTGCGTGCATCATAACTTTTCGATGAGTTTCAACCGGAAACCGTTGGTCCTAGCAACTTCAACAAAGTAGTATAACTTTTTGGGAGAAAAAATAGAGTAATAGATTTTTTTAGTCCAGAATGACACACAGTGTAAAAATGTTGGGGTTGATTTAAATGTTGAGGAATCCTGTTTGTGGCGCCCTCTATTCGTAATCTGAAAACTAATGGAATATTTGGATTCTGCATTATACAAAATCTCTTCGTCTACAGTTATTAAAAAATTAAACTTTAACTCTATTTCTTGAAGGAAGCAATTCGGATATTATATTCATATGACCTTTTTTTCATATATTATAATATATATACCGCGAAGCACTATGCATTGTACTTTTTTCCTTGACACTCTGTATTATATTTACAGACGCACACAAAATGACCCTAAAATTTCTAAGTAACAGTTGTTATTCCAGAAAACTGTTACCTTTCATGCCCCAGTTTAAGAGCCTGAAAAAACTATAAAACATAAATTCCTTTTTCACCGTAATATTCGAAAAAAGTTATACAACCAATTGGAAGGTAGAACTATGCGGCAAGTGCCAGGGTATAAAAAACTGTTTTATTGAGTTGCATCCATAAAAAAAACATGTGAATGACTGGAAATAGAGATCGAAGGAAGGGATGTCGGCAAATATCGCTTCAAAGCCCCAACAATATACCCTTTCGATTAAATAGATTCAGCAAATTTGGGTATAATAAGGGTCACTCGTATAATTCAGTAGAGATTTAATTCGCGTAGTATAAAAAAAGAAGTTTTTTTAGATTCTCGTTCCTTAGGGTATCCAAAAATACACGATTTCTATCCAGCAATTTTTCTTGGTTTTCGGGTTGAGATTTTTTGTGTTTATTTTCGGTGATTTTTGCGAGCTTTCATGAATTCATTTCTTGTTTCGTAGTTGGTATTTAGCAGTATTTTTTCTGGCATGATTGTCTTGAATATTCATTAAAAAAATAAAGCATGTTTCAATGAATTTATCTACTTTTCATTGTTATTAGGGTGAATTGAATT
Source organism: Micraspis discolor (assembly GCA_030674115.1). Classification (NCBI taxonomy): domain Eukaryota; kingdom Metazoa; phylum Arthropoda; class Insecta; order Coleoptera; family Coccinellidae; genus Micraspis; species Micraspis discolor. The sequence goes on from JARTUT010000872.1 coordinate 5,386,788, forward strand.
CAATTTGATTTCCTGTAAAATATCTATACTAGGATTGCCATTATATTTCGGGATTGATCAACCCTAGAGTTGGAATCTGCCAACTGACAACTCTATCGTAAAGCTTGACATGTTTGATGTTAAACGTAGATAGAAAGTTTTGACGTAGGAGTGCTATTTGTGTTGTTTACAGTAACTTAAACGATACATCTCTGACTTCAAGAGATTTTCATTTCATAGATATGTCATTCCTGTCATAAAATGAAAATTGAAGAATTTCTAAACAATTTTTATATCTTTAAAGCAGATTCAACATAAGAACTATAAAAGATGACCATTGAAACATTAATAAGATCAAAATCAAGAATAGATGGTGAAAGAAGCAAATATTCATTCTACAATATCTTCCATATACCAAAGTATCTTTTATATTTTGCTACCTCAATTCAAGATCATCCCAAAATATGTAGAATAATTCTCACAATGTGTTTCGGAAAATAATAAACGATTTAGATTTTGCACTATTCCTATAGAAAAACAAACCCTTTTGAAATCCCCTGACCTACATTCAACACCCCCTTTCGAAAAAACAAGAATGATCTTGCAACTTTCTGAATCAAGTCTGACTATCACAAGAAGGGAACAATTCAATTTTTTCCAGATATTGATCGTGAGACTTGCACGCTCCAAACTTCATCCCTTTTTGTCTGGGCTTCTTTCCCACGCACCTCAACGCACGCAGAATGTTAGCAGAGGGTGGACCGCCCCGTATGTAGGCCACGCAGGTAAGGATGACACTTGTGAAAGTAATGTAGCATAAATCCCTCAAACAACAATGGTGAAATATAAAACTGAATTTTAAGAATCCAATTTTGTACATGGTGCGGCCCACACCGCGATTGAAATATTATTTGGAGCCATTGGTCAATTCACTGTGGAAGAATAATGGTTTGTTTGCGGGCACAGCTGTCATTAAAGGAAAGATGATATTATTTTTTTGGCAAGATGATTGATGCATACGATTCTGTGCGGCATCCAAGGGATACCGCATTTTTGGCAAATGTATGTTATTTTTTTCATCCCCCATAATATAATTAATATTTTTAGCAGAAAAGCTTTGAGAACAGATATCAACAAATGCCTCATAAATTGAAGTCCTAATTACAGAAAAGAGATAAATTTTCGGAATCGAATTCTCTGAAATCTTGACATGATCCTAAAGAGAATTAATCATCTCCTATAGCCATAACGGAACATCAAATTTTCTCGAAGCATAGTTTTTGCTCGGACTCATTAGAATCATAAATTCAAATAAACTGAACAAGCATGCAAAAATTTTAATTAATTCGTCAGTTTATTCTATGAACTTCTGTGAATTCTTGAAGTAAATGGAAATTTCTTAAATAATTTCTATCATAATGATTTCTACGACATTTTCCAAAATCATTTGTTCCAACCCCATTCAATCATCTTTCATGTTATAACTTGATCGTATAACTATTCTAGGATATATTGAGAAAACCAAATTTGAGATGTTCATAACTGTTGAACCATTTGTGGGATTTGTCCTAATAACAATTGTTTGGACTATTCTAGCTCATCTCTTTCGGAAGATAGAGCACACGGACTCTTCATCAAGAAGTCGAACCATTTAATGTTCGATTATAGACATTGGGGCCAAACGACAGCACGCTGTTCTTCTAGTTTTCCTGAACCGCAAAAACTCAAAACATGTACAATGTTTTCGATTAAAATATTTCCTCATGGGTTTTTACATTGCGCAAATACCCCTCTGTAGTCCAGCTTAGTTTGAATCAAAATTACCTTCCACAGCATCCACTATTGAATCTGCATTGTGTAAAAACATTATTTTCCCTCTAAGAAATGATTCACTTACTCATGTTTCCTCAGATGATTATATCGATTTCCTTTCAACTTCAGATATCTCAAAAATGTTGCAATTTAGGAAAAAAGATGATGAATGATTTTATCTGCAAAACAGACTAATGACTCTAGGATGTACAAGATACGGATCTTTAGTTAAAGGGATATTTGTTTTTCATTCAATTTAACCAATCTGTACAGTAGTAGTGAGAAACCCACAAGGAATGGAATAAATCTATTGATGCCAAAATATACATGACTGTTATCAAAAACCTTCTACAAGAGACCATTTCAATTGATATCGTCGTTTGAATATTACAGGTGAAAATGCAATTTTTTTTATGAAATTTCAACACCCTATATCTTTTGAACGGGGCCAAATTTGGAAAAATGTTATAGGAAGAAAATGTTTCTTTTGACGTCAAGTATCTATGGTTAAAAGTAAGGTAGTGATCAAAAACTGACCCTGTATAGAAGAAGAAGTAAAATCTTGAACTTATTCAATGTGTTTTAATGAACCGATTATTCTTTTTTTGTGGTTCATAATTACAATCCAATATGCAAAATTTTTTGCAAAATCTGTTAACATTGCCTGATCAGTTTTAATTTTACTTCAAATCTACTAGGTAAAACAATCTCTTATTATTGATTACTCCTATTCATCTATGAAATCACACTCAAAACTTCAATTTCAAAGCCTGCGTCCCCGTCAATATTTATTGAATGGACTATAGCTGCAATTTCACCCTAAATATTCTGACAGATACCATAAACATCGGAAGTGAAAACGTCAACAAAGCACGAGATTCAACAAATTTACCCCCAACCGGTTCGTACAATTGGCACGGTCCAGTTTCGCATAATTTTAAAGGGGTTGTTCTTGAAGAAAAGCACCGGTCAGTCTGTTGACAGGTCCGAACACATTATGTTTAAATTGTGGTCTTTCGGCCAGAGCATTCAAATTCAAGGATTTCGGATGGATTTGCCGAAAGTTAAATTCTATTTTTTATGAGGGTACTTTTAGTCGGAAGGGTTTGAACAGAAGGGGTGAGTTAGATTTCACATTTATTTGGAACCTATTGTTGTTGATTGGTCACGGCGCAATCGAGACCAAGGAAAATGTCGTAATATCTCAATGGTGTCACATAATGCAAGGCATTGGTTGGGTAGTCATTTTTTCATTTTTTCATTTTCATTCACTTCCTAAAAACTTTACAGGAGGTATCAAATAAGGTATAGATAAAAAATTTTTCACCTAATAGTAAGTATAGTACATCACTTCTAAAAATACAGACAGGATATCCAAGTAAATAAATATGCACACACAGAATAAATAATATAACATCCATATAAGCAGACATGTAGGTACAAACATTTTGTTTAATACATGAATTAAAACTATTAAATATTCCTCCTCCTAGCTAACCCCGAAAATTTAATATTTCTAGTTCATTCCCTTCGAGAGTTATCCTGCTCATACTCGTAGGTGAAGGACCGAACTGAACGTATTGATCACGGATTTTTCATCAGTTAGTTCAAACAAAACATTAGATATCATTTCCAACCAGAAATTCGAAAATAACAGACATTAGGCCAAACTGATACACGCATATGATCAATACAAGTGTTGAAGCGATTATAGGTTTTAGTGTTAACAAACCAGACTTTCAACTCAAATTAACAGGCCATTTAATTGAGTTCGATGTCTTGCAATTCATGGGAACCAATTCTCGCAAAAAGAAGAAATATGTCTTCAGCTGTCATCTCATATCCATATTTCGATACAAGTGAATGATGAAATAAAATAAATAATTACTAATTTGGACTATCAACTTCTGGTTTCATCTCAACCAGAAGGGTTGTTTTTGTCGATCAACATGAATATGAATCGATGTTCATTTCTCTATATTTGGTCAGGATTTAATGAATGAGTCCATCCCAAGAACATGAATACTAGTTCGTTCATTAATATGGTCAACAAATATCTCATCGTGTACTTCTTAAATCTCCTTGTTTCCCATACCAACATTTCAAATGACCTTGTTTGATTTATTACCTATTCGATCATTTTTGCGCACTACAGCGTGATATCGTTTTGCACAAATCTCTGTAATTTTCGAATATCGAGCCGGAAATGGTCTCAATCGATTGAGTTCGACTTCCTGATGAATAATACAGGGTTAAACTTGAGTATGTCTGACGGCCGTAGGTATACTCTCTTCCTTCCGAAAGGGAAGAGCTGGAGTATTCATAATTTCAGAATAAGTCAACTGTCCAAATATCTCAATCAAATTCAATATTAGGCCAATCCGATCCAATGCTTTAGGAGTTATGAGCATTTGAAATTTGGTTTCCTCTGAAACTTCTAGAATATCCAGTGTAACTTGCAAGGAATTTGAATTACGTTGAAACAAATAGGGTAGCAAAGCTTTGCAGCTATCAACCCAACAGAAAATTTTTTAATCATCCCTAAAAATCCAAATGCAAGAGAAATTTCCTACGACCAACTGTGTACTCGATAACTTTTGAAGAAAATGCGTGCAAGTTTCAAAATTTTCACAACTCACTAAGAATCCGGATATCTCAGCCATGTTTATCGGTAAGTTAAATCCGTCCAGTGGTTCCGAAGTTATAGGTATCTGATATTTCACATTTAGCTTTAAATAAAAAAATATCTGATTCATTTAAAAGTAAAAATACTGGTGAATTCTGTTGGAAGGAACGCTCTTGCTAAATCTTGTCCAAAGTTTCAGATGAATGAATATATATTTGTTTACCATGGTTCTCCTAATAGTAACTTGAAGTCGGATTCAAGAAGGGGTGAAAAATCTACAGCATGGTTCAAATAACAGTTCCTGAAAATTTCATCTTTTTGGCGTGAAGGGAAAAGAAATAGCTGCAAATTCAAGACGAAAAACAGTTTTTTGTGAATAACTCAAAAAATATCCACTTTAGGGCAAGGGTGTGATGCATACACTCACATTATTTTTTAACGTAGATTCAGTATCTGCCATAAAAAAATGGGGTTCTAATTTGAAAAAATTGATTTTTCACGATTTTGTCATCCCTAACTTTGAAAGCGATTTTTTCAGCCCCTGTATCATGAATCGCGATTTCGATTTCTAAAGTAGATACAATCTTACATCTTGAAAAATTCCAAAAATGAAAATTTTCCATCCAAAAATCTCGAAGTTATTCTTGTTTCAGCGGAGCTCTATTTTCGATTTTTTTTTCGAACTTTTCCGCTCAGAGAGAATTTTCCAACCAAAACTGAAAGATGTTACATCAAAATAACTTGAAATTTTCTAAGGAATCTATTTCTGCAATAAAAAAATGGTGTAGTAATTTGAAAAACGGAAGTAGACGTCATTTCCGGAAATACCGGAGGTGCTCATGCCTTGACTTGTTGACTTTGTTTTATATTATATAATTGACCTTCAAAATTTAACTATTATTTTCTGTTATTAGGTGTACAAATAAGTTTCCGCGGTTTGTCAAAAGATGGCCCCACCAGAAGGTTATGGAGAAATTGTCAGATGTAAAACGTAATATCCCAAGTTTAGTCATCTGGCAACACCATAACCTTAAAGTACTAGTGATTCCGTATCAGCATCACGTAATTTTTTTCGTGCAAAAATGTCAAGTTTTATTCCGAATAAGCATCATTTGCGGGAACTTTTGATTTACTTCTTTAATGTGAAAAAATCTGCAGCTGAGGCGCATCGATTGCTTCTATATGGTGAAGCTGCTTTAAGTAAGAGAAGTTGTCAGGAATGGTTTCAAAAGTTTAAGAACGGTGAGTTTGACGTTAAAGACAAAGAACGCAGTGGAAGGCCGAAAGTGTACGAAGACATGGAATTAGAAGCACTATTGGAGGAAGATTCGTCCCAAACGCAAAAAGAACTTGCACTTACTCTACAAGTGACTCAACAAGCAATTTCACATCGTTTAAAATCGTTAGGAATGATTCAAAAACAAGGAAATTGGGTTCCATATGAACTAAAGCCGAGAGACGTTGGACGCCGATTATGCATGAGTGAAATGCTGCTTGCCAGGAATAAAAAAAAGAGTTTTTTGCATCGTATAGTCACTGGTGACGAAAAATGGATTCACTACGATAATCCAAAGAAGAGAAAGTCATGGGTTAAGCCCGGCGAACCATCAACATCGACAGCTAAGCCGAATATTCATGGAAAAAAACTCATGCTGTTTATTTGGTGGGATGAGCTTGGTGTCGTGTATTATGAATTGCTGAAACCAAGCGAAACCATTACTGTAGCTCTCTACCGAACACAATTGATGAGATTGAGTCGGGCACTTAAGGAAAACGCGCCCATTACTACTCCAGACACGACAAAATTATTCTTTTACACGATAATGCTCGTCCACATGTTGCGGCGCCGGTAAAAACATACTTGGAAACACTCAACTGGGAAGTTTTACCCCACTCGCCGTATTCACCAGACTTAGCCCCTTCTGATTATCATCTGTTCCGGTCGATGGCACATGGTCTGTCTGAGCAGCGCTTCACATCATATGAAGACACCAAAAATTGGGTAGATTTGTGGATAGCGTCAAAAGATGAAGAGTTTTTTCGACGGGGTATCCGAATGTTGCCAGAAAGATGGGGAAGAGTAGTGGCAAATGATGGAAAATACTTTGAATAAAACGTAATGTACTTTTCCTTTACAATAAATTCCTAATTTTTTATAAAAAACCGCGGAAACTTATTTGTACACCTAATAGTTTTTTGACTTTTGTAAGATGTCATTAGTTTGCTTTATCATGTCGCTTATATCGTTTTTTTAGACGTTTTTTGCTTAGTGTTTTTCTTTACTTCATCCTTGTCTCTCATTGTAAGGAATTTTTGCGTTTTCTCCATGAATTTTTGTTGTTTTTCAGCTTCACTTGTGTGATTTTTATACTCCTGAAGATGAGCTAAATTAGCTCGAAACATGTAGAGTTACAAATTAAAATCACAAAAGTGATTATATCTGAATATTGTTTCGATTTCATATCATCTAGCCTTATATTTCACGATGATCTTGTTGAAACTTAAAATATTGATGAATAGCTCGATATCGCTTTCATTGCACCGTTCGGTTAAAGGTGAAATCAAAGGCAGAATGAATGCTTGTAACGGGATGAAACGAAATCGAAACTACGCATTTCAAGTGTACAAATCCAATAGCTGTAAAAAATAACGCTTTCGTACAAATTCCTAGGTCAGTTCTTGCGTTTATGTCGGACACCTTCTGACCTCTATCCGACCTTTTTTTTGTTTATGTATTCTTTTACTTAATGAAAGAACGAATTTTGCATTTTATTACTGCCGCCACAGACATTGTTCAACAATAAATAATAAACAATGGTTTTAACGCCTTATATTTGTTTTGTGGTCAGGTGCAAAATAATTATCAGCTGTAATTTCACTTCTCTGAATATAAAACAAAACTTAATACCACTAAAAGGTTATACAGGATAACCCGAAATTCAATGGCTTGCTGCAGATACATCAGATATAAATAAAATATAAGGAATATGGCATTCAGTGAAGCGATAAAGAACATTTTGCTAAAAGGTTCGAAATTTTTCATTAACTTATTAATTATTCAATCAATCGAACGGTATAAGCCATTTGCAATTTGAAATTTGCCAAAATATAGTAATATACTAACCAAAAAAAATATTAATAAAGCCCTAAATTATGCTGAACTTTTGGCTTACAATATTTAGTTAGCAAACAATAAAGCATATAGATCAGAGGGTTAGTGACGGGGTGTCATACAATTCGGCGTATGACATAAAAGCCTAGGGGAAAAAACCCAGTAAAAAAAACCCTTGCTCCCCACCTAAGTGTGAAAGTACAAAAATAAGCTGAAATATATTTTAGGGACTTCTTCCATCAAGAGTGGTCTTCTATTGATGGAAACAGAGACTTCTTCAGGTTGCCCACATCGAATCTGGAAATAAAAAGACAAAAGCAGAAAAAAGAACTGAATAACAAAAATACAAAATTTGAAAGAGATAAAGAAAATACCCTCAAATTCGTCTTTTTGGATTAACTCGATATTGATAATAATAATAAAAAAATTAAATTTAAATTCGAATAAACATTATTTTTATAATAATAATAAAAATACTGTTTAGTTGAATTTGAAACCACAAATAAAATATAATAAGTACAAAGCATTAAAGGAACATTTCCGGGAATGAATATTCAAATTAACTCAATAAGCTCATAAAGGGCTACACCTGTGCCTGAGATACGGTACATCCGCTACTACGACAAAAAAAAAAAAAAAAATTGCAACGTTTTATAACTAATTCAAGAAAATGCCTTGAGTAAAAACTCAACGGTTCATGAGATTTGATGGTTTTCTTATAAAAACAGGTTAGAATGGGGTTTTTCTTTAAATTTTTATTGAAATTTACAATCTACTTTCAAAGAGTATTTAGTAAATGTGTTTTATGTACAGACTAATAGAAAGTATTTTAGTTAGTGTAATCCTAGACATAAGTAAAATTGATATTCATGAGAAGATCAAGAACTTATAAATCTCAAATGCATCAGAACTCAAGAAATTCAAATTGGTTAAGTGATAGGATGTTTTTTTATGATTTGCATAGACATATTCTTCGACGTTCACAGAGAAAGATTTTCATTAGCAGATCACCTTGAACGTTCGATTAGCTCCAGCACCGTGAACTTGTCCAATCATTATTTCTTGTATAAATGGTTACATTTCATAATAAAGACCACTTTGTATGGTCTGGTGGGTAACACTCTCACCCTTCTATACTCTCCATAAATGAGAGTATTCAACACAAACCCAGACAAACTCGTTGCTGGTACAAATAAAAGGATATATTTTTCTACATTCAAGCCGTCCTTCGTGTTGGAATGATTTTAATGATTACTTTTATGATTGATAATGGTTTATTATGGCCATAACTAATCGAATATCATACACTTATAAAGTTAATCAGTTTTTGTAACTTCAAATGGATTATATCCTGATTCTGTGTTGATACCCATTAAAGAAGGCTACCACATTTATTGTTTCTGGGAAAAACAATCATAGATTTGTTTGGTGTTCTCAGAGCTGGTTGGGATGATACCAAAAATGGGCACACCAGATTTGTATCTTGTCTGGTGTATCATCTTTTCAATATCCGATTATTATTCCACGCGCATTCAAGACATTGAATAAAAATTCTAAGTTTCATTCCCTTAAAGAAGAAGAAGAAAAAATCATTCAAAAATACGATCGCGGTGGTTCGAAGCACGTCTATGACATTGTGACAGACGATGAATCGTAGATTCAAGCGTTTGAACCCGATACTAAGCAACAGTCTACTATATGGGTGTTTCTAGATAAACCAAATTCAACAATAGTTGCTCGCGCACGAAACACTTCTAAGCAAATGGTCTCCTGTTTGAAAAACTGGACATGCCGCAATCGTACCACTAGAACCACACAGAATACTCAATTCTGAGTGGTACACAACCATTTGTTTGCCAGTTGTCTTCCAAGAAATCAGGAGATTGAGTTCTCACACATCGGCTCAAACAATTGCATTTTTGAGCACTCAAAACATCGATTTGATGAGTCATCCGTCGTATAGTCTTGGCTTGGCACCGAATTACTTCTTTTTATTCCCGTAGGCAAAAATAAAATGAGAGGTCAATGTTTCTCGATACCTGAAGAATTACCAAACCACTCACAACAATTTTCAACAAGTGTCTTTCCGAGGGAGTATTTCCAGAGGATTTCCAGATAGCAAATACACCAATACATAAGAAAGGGGATATTAACGACCGTCCAATTTCCATCTTGCGAAAATTATCAAAAATTCTTGAAGAGATTATTAACTCAAGACTCTTAGCATACTTTGAAGAACACAATTTGCTTGGAGGACATCAAAATGGTTCTAGGAGTTCTAGGTCAACAACAACTATGCTATTACAAGCGATGGATGAAACAATAAAAGCTTTTAATGAAAGATGGCCAGTTAAGATCATTTCACGAGATTTATCAAAGGCCTTTGATACCGTGTATCATAAAATACTGGAAGGAAAACTGCAGCTCTTTGGTGTGTGCAGTGCTGCTGTGGGGTTGCTATCTTCGTTTCTCTCAAACAGGCGACAATAGGTTGTATGGAGTGGCATATTATCAGAGTCGAAGAGCATGAAATATAGGGTCCCACAGGGATCAAAGCTGGGACCATTACTATTCATTACATTTATCAATGATCTGAATCTCCTCAAAACTCAGCAAACCATGTATCTTATCACACTCCTGTTCGCAGATGATACTTCCTTTCTTTTGAGGGCAACAGACATCGATAAACTTAGAATATTAGAGAGATATGTTTAATGCACATCAAACAACTGATTCAACTGTAATGCTCTGGCTATCAATGATTCTAAAACACAACAATTAAGGATAAGAAGTAGCAAAGACGAAACAATCAAATTACTGGGAATTATATTTGATAGAACACTTTCTTGGGGACCACACATCACTGAGCTGAAGAGGAAACTTACAGTGGCAGTATACACCATCTCAGTAGTGAGCAAAGCATTCCTTAAAGAACCCTTGATATGCAGCAGATGATAGTTTATGGTTTCATCTACTACGACTTATCATTCGGGATTAGACAACCTAGTGTTGAATACTTCTAACTGACAGCTGTATCGTTAAATCGAGCATTTTTGACAGGTTTCATTCTTCAGAACGTTTTGTTATAAGAGCACTATTGGTGTTGTTTACTGTAATACATTCAATATTGCATGAACAATTGACCGTCAAAAAATTTATTCGCGTAGGATCTCACACGATGCCAATCTCTCAAATAGATTAGCGTGTCGATTGGTTAAAAAAAATCATTCAAAAATACGATCGCGGTGGTTGAAGCACGTCCATGACATTGTGACAGACGATGAATAATTCAAGCGTTTGACGGGTTCGATACGAAGAGCAACAGTCTACTATATGGGTGTTTCTAGATAAACCAAATTCAACAATAGTTGCTAATAGACTACTGGGGACCTAAAAATAGGCTACCGGACGATGTCAAACAATTGCGAGGAGAAGTTTTCTTCAAAAATAAAAAAGACAAGATACCCAAATTCAAACAAAAAGATTTAATTTACAAGATAAAATGCAAAGGATGTTCCATGTCCTATATTGGACAGACCTCTCAGTCCCTTAAGAGGAGAATAACCTTACATCAGAGCGATTCTAGATTACGTCCCGACAGATGTGCCTTGGCCAAACATGTTTGGAGTTGTGACCACCAGATGGATTTTGAGGATGTGGATATTTTAGAAAGAGAGAGCAACTATCAAAAGAGATTATTCCTAGAGATGTGGCATATATCACTTGAACCTTTAGCAATCAATCAAAAATCCGACACTGAAAATTTAAGTAACATCTACAAATTTTTAATCACATTGGATGAAAGAAGATAGGATAAGGATCTAACAAAGACAGCAATGATTCTGTTTGGTTTTGATATTTTGTTTTGGTCAACCTATTGTTTTCCGTTAAATTGAAGAAGTAAAAAGAAGATAATCTGTATATGATAAAATTTGTGTTTACGTCTAAGATCTTGTTTATTCTGTGACTCAATTTTATAACCTAAAATTTTTTTGATAATTGACATTCTTGGTGAAAAATTGATTTTATATTGCGACGAAGTTTTAAGAAAATTGGATATCACTGTTACATGATTGATATTTCTGGGCATGTGACCTACTTCATAAAATAACATAGTGTTGTAAGTAATTTTGAGAGAGCTGATTTTATATGACAAAATTAATCTTAAGTCTCAAATCGGCGACGAAATATAGAGCCTTTAACACAAATGTTATCTGTGTTTTAACACCTAAACCCAATTGAAAAAGGTCGAACAAACCCTGAACTCTTTCCTTCTCCATTGTATACGACTGTGAATTACATTATATTATACATATATATTATATTATCTTCACTTTGAATATATATATATATATATATATACATATTGTTCTCTAAATCCGAAATATGAAAGGCAGTCCTCATACACAAGATTTGTATCTTGCCTAGTGCATCATCTTTTCAATGCCCAATTATTACTCGAATTCCACGCGCAATGAAGACATTGAAAAAAAATTAAAAGCTTCACACCCTTAAAGAACCCTTGATTTGAAGGGGCTGAATAGTTTGAGGAGGTCCATCTACTACATTAAGCACCAGATGGGGCTACAAACATAATGTCTGTATGATTTTTTGAAAAGGTCAATAATCGAAAAATGAAAGAGATTATATTGGCCACTGTCACATGATACACCCTGTATATATTTTTTATTTAAGAATGTGCCATTAAAACTGAAGGTCGACTTGTCCGAGCGTTTTTACCAATACTCTGTATAAACCAGAGCTTTATTAAATGGTTTAGTTAAAATTTATACGCATTCTGATCTTTAGAATGTTTCTCTTCTCGCATGTCTTCAAACATGTCTTTCGTTAAAGGAATAATGAAATAAAACTCTATTATTCTTCTAGATCCATTTATCTTCTATGATTAGCTATTTCTAACCTGTAAACAAAACACTCACTTCATCACTCTCATGTGATCATTCTTACATGTCATCAGACAAAACAATTGCTGCGCAATTTTTTTCAAATGACAATTTACTGTTATTCTGAATTGAAACACAGATGGCAGACGAAGTCCTTCGACTGGCAGATAATTATATCTTTGCAAATAAAGATACTTGTGGACTAGGAGCAAATACTCATGAAATCTTGAAGTCAATAGCACCGTCCATCTTCATATTGCCGTGGGCAATACCAAATGTAAACTAGGGTTTGTTCAGCCATTATTCGAACTCCAGTGTGAATTGATGGATTTGTAGACGACTACGTCGTATTACGAAATGTTGGATAAATATATTTGTCTTTTGTGTAAATATCATTTGGCTTGTTTCTCGAACCCACACACGTTTGATTTGTCCTTTCATTACTATGATTACCATTTGGGGAAAATAGGAAAGAATTTTGGCTTGAATCTTCTACCACATAAATCATATCGAAACTCAATATTCATTACACAGGAAAAAAATTACAAAGAAACAATGTGGTCCCGTTGAAGCATTCAGTAAAATTTTGTGCCCTTGTTCTAAAGTCTTTTCTTTGATTTTGAAACGGTGAGATTTGAAAAATACCGAATGTAATTTTCCTCTGAGTGCCTTGCATCAGAGTTCAGTTTAGTACCCACAGAAAAAACTTCAGAAAAGTGCTAAACGCACCTAAACAAATTTCAATTCATAAAGAGTACCCAACTATATCTCAATTCAATACGAGAAGTATGCTAAACATCTATTGAACGAGTGGGACTTCATGTCAGTGCTTTTCACATTGAGATAATAGATAAAGTTGAAGAATTTGTCTTAATTTATGTGAATTCTGATCGCATATTGGACGAGAGCTATTGACTTGAAGCGCTTTAACATTTTTCATTCAATTCAAGTTCCGTTATTTTCGTGTGAATCTGGATCCCACTTCATAGGAAGATAGCTATTGATATCACTCTAGTGTTTCTTACATTCAAATAATAGTCATAGATGAAAAATCCTGATTCAAATCGTCTATTGGTACAAATTGATCGGATAAATATTCTAGGAATTATTGCGAAAATCAAATTTTGAATGCTGATAACTTCTGAACTATTGGATGGATTTGGTCCAGTAACGAACTTGACTATTTGGATAATCAACCTATTCTGAAAAATATGAAAACTTTTGGTCACTTCCTTCGTAAGATAGAGAGTATACGGTCGGAGGGTCTGACATACTCACACTTGACCACGAATTCTTGATCAGGAAATCGAACCCAATCGATTGGGACCATTTTTGGATGTTCGAAAATTACGAACATTTGGGCAAAACGATAGTCCGCTGTTCCACTAGGAACATGCGCGCAAAAAATAGAAGACTCTGTGTTTTGTAATACTTTTCTTAATATGATCGTTTTTGAATAGGTTCGTCACAACAAAATAAAAATTATAGTTATATTACCGGTAAGCATGCGTATTCAGAGGTGACTGTTCCAACCAGTGATCGCACTCCGTGGATTTTCTTACACCAAGTCTGACTCGCGCATCTCGCAGGGATTCTAACCTCATATTTGGGTCCTTGTTCATTGTTTTCATCAATAATTCTAAGATTTCTGGAATAATGTCATTATTATTATTTTAGACATCATAAATAATTCCTTTGTATAATTAATTCATTTAATATTTAGAAGAATATAATTTTTTTGAGATCTATTTGAAATTCAAAGAAGAAGATGAAGAAAAAATACAACCTAACCTATTAATCAGTGGAATTTCTTTGAGTCAAAATCTACCATGAACCAGCAAAGCTCATTTATTTAATCATTTATTTTCATTCCAGTAAGTATTCTGTTTCAATTTTGTGTTATTTTCAAATTAATTCCGAAATGATTAACAATTGTAGCTTATACAACTGCAAGAACAATAGTTTAAATAATCCCAAACTTTCTTTTTTCCCAATACCATTATACACCGACAGGTGAGTGATACATATAGTATCACATGTATCATATAGATACATATAGTATTGTAGAAAATGTTGTTTATTAAAAACTCTATTATTTGGGTAGAGCTTCATTCAGTTAGTTGAGATTAGTTGAGATATCAGGAACCAATGGAATTTCAGGAGGTTTACGCTTACTGTCGTCATTTCTTTACGATTAGTTGAGATATCGGAAACCAATGGAATTTCAGGAGGTTTACGCATACTGTCATCACTTCTTTACGATTAGTTGGATATCAGGAACCAATAGAATTTCAGGAGGTTTACGCTTACTGTAGTCATTTCTTTTTAGGATAAGTTTAGATATCAGGAACCAATGGAATTTCAGGAGGTTTACGCATACTGTGATCATTTCTTTACGATTAGTTGGTTATCAGGAACCAATGGAATTTCAGGAGGTTTACGCTTACTGTCGTAATTTCTTTACGATAAGTTGAGATATCAGGAACCAATGGAATTTTAGCAGATTTACGCCTACAGCAGGCTTACTATAGTCGTCATTTCTTTACGATTAGTTGAGATATCAGGAACCAATAGAATTTCAGGAGATTTACGCCTACTGCATGCGTATACAGAAGAGTGGATTTTTTCAGATAAATATTTGAGAGTGTATCTATATGATTTTCAATTTTATAAATAGAAATAACAATAATATATATATATATATATAACAATAATTCAATAGGGTTTTTATTTTTTTCCCACCCTAATGAGGGAACCCTTTCTAGAGAACACTCATAATATTTAGCGCAGGGAAGTATGTACGGGGAGGGGGTACTGGGTGTAATTAACCCCTTCCCCAGGAAAGAGTTCTTCACGCTAAATCTTCGAATGGAAACGATCTAAACCTTCCCACCCTTACCCCGCTTTTCACTCAAGATCAGTTCAGGTCCCTCGCTAAAACTTGCCACTAATTCTAGAATTCCATAATCAAATTCCTCTTTTCATAAATTGAATATAGTAAAAAATAATATCAGTTCGAACTAAATCATCAGAGAATTCATTGAACAAAATTGTTCGAAACAATTCATTATAAAAAGAAAGTTATTTTTCATGGACTCGAAGATTAATGTTTCAGTGAAATTTAAGTATTGAGGATATATATTAAATTTAGAATATATAAATTAATATATAATAATAATAATATAATTTATAAATATATAAATAATATCATAAATTTAAATTTATATTAACTCTTTCTTCGTTTAGAAAAATTTTAATGAGTCATTTCACTTACACCTATGAATTTTAACACATTCCAAAAAGTTTCAGAGGCTGTTCCTGAGTAAACTATTGAGTAAATTTCATCACTAATTACTGTTTCTCTCAAAGTGATATTAAAACCACAATAAAACAATATATCTTTTATTGAATGCGTTCTGTTAATGACGAAAGGTGATTACATTTACTGTTACATTATGAGCGGAGTCATAATTTTTATATGAATGTAGACTAAACAATAGACCATACACTCTAAATATCACTGTGAAAACTTATAACCAGCTTAAATCAAAATATTTAAGTTTCCAGATAATGCAAATAACCTTTTCTAATCACTTTTTAAATTCGCGGTCGATAAGATTAGATGCGCAGGGAGGAATGCGCGAGTTCCCTTTGATGTAAGCGATTTCAGTTCAAAATTCACGGAGTGCGACTACTGCTTGGTTCCTTTACTGTGGTGGAAGATAGGGTGGAAGACTTAAGATCCATTTTCGACACCAGACTCATCCCGAACACCCAGGAGGGTTGTATCAACACCACCTAGAAGTCTTCTAGGTGGTGTTGGTTGTATGCGATCGCATAAATTGGGACTCCAGACAGACAAAATAAGTTCCAGCAACAATTGTAGATATTACCTGTTGATTTTTATAATCAGAAATTGATCAGTTCCACTTGCAACTTTTTCTTTGGACAATTTAACATTTGTACATATTGTAAATAACTAGTATTTGTAAAAGAGTGGAATAAATTTCGATTGTTCGAGTATTGTCTATCTTTGACTGGGGTGGAAGCATCTATTTAAACTCTATAAAGGTAAATGTGAGATGTTCAATCAAATTATATATATATATATATATTACCGTTACAAGGTGCCCTAGTTAAAGAAGTGCAATTCGAACTGTAATTCACGATTGGATTCAGTTCTTAGACCAACCCCAGTGTAAAATCTAAGTAACCATAGAGACGCATTTTTTTGGAGGACTAAGTCTATAACAAAATAAATGAATGTAATTAATACATTCGTTATCTTTATTACACATAAAGTAGCAACAATCCAAAAATTACTGGAGTTTCAATATTTTAATTACTATAACATTTAAATTTCCCTAATTTGAAAAAAAATCTTCATGGTAAGAAACTTTCGATTAATAAAGAAGTGAAGGATGCAGTTTTTGCGTATTTTTCTGACAAATATCAAATTTTCTAAAGAGATATATATGTTAAATTGAAAGATGTGAAGAATGTATAAGGGTTGCAGGTGAATATATTGAAAAGGAAAAATAATTTTGTATTTTTATTTCTGTTTTTTACCCCCCATTCCACGGACACAATAACGTTTCCTCGTACAGTATCATCTGACACACTAGAGTACGATTTTTTAAAATTTTCGCAAACCAGCAGTTGTTTCTCAACCTTCTGAAGGTACAGACAGAATATGATTCATTTTCTACCATTTGCTCTCTATCATCCACAAGGGTTCCTCGACACTCGAGTAACCACCGATTTAGCAATGTGGGTTACACAAATATGGGGAAATATTCATTGAAACTACTTATCTTTGAACAAATAGTGAAATTTAAAAAAAAAATATAATTTCATAATGAGCCGTACGCCTTTGAAACGTACTTGCTGAAGAGGTTTTCGGTAGCTTCAAGTCGTTGACCTGAGTAGCAGTTCGACCATTTACTTCATGAATATTGCGAATAAAATTAATTCAGTTTGACTTCGTAAACAACATTTCTGATCTATGAGTAATCAGTTAGGAGCAGAATTGGCACAACTATTTAAGGCGGTTTGAGTGGCAGATCATGAACATTCAGTAATGGTTCATAATGATTTGAACACAACATGAGGGATGTTCCAGAAATAAACGTACAAAAAAACGTAAGGTTGCTCCAGTTAATTCAAGAAAAAGTCCAAAAATCTGGATTTTTACAAGTTATTCAAGAAATAAAATTCCAGGTGCTTATAACTTCTGAACCATAGAACCTCACCGAGTTTAAAGGAAAATTTTTCGAACAAGAAGAAGTGAAAACTACAGTCAGTTGAAAACAAACTATAGAAAATTTCTCATCTCCCGGCATCCCTGAGTCGCCACAAACTTATAGAAGAAGCCCCAAATTAAATACGAATATTTCGTAAAATTGAAAACGAGAAATGTCAAAGAGCCCCCTCCGAAATTTCAGTTCTCTATGCTATGCGTTCATAGATACAAATTCAATCAAGCTATCCAATACAAGATGGCGTCTACCGACAAATAAGATCTGTTACTATACCAACCAGAGAATCTCATCATACATCAAAGAAATATTCCTTTAATCTGTAGTTCCGATAAGGAATAATCTCATTTATATATAATGATAAAACTTTCAGAACTCAACGATTATGATCACATCATCTTCATTTATTGTACCACAATCATTACATTATATCGAATTAACCTTATTAGATCACCGAACTAATTTGAAATATAGTTTATCGAAATAAATCAGTTGTGTCATTTGAATTAGGACACCTTGAGTAACCATGGTACCATAGTCTCAACCCCCGTTTCATATGCGCAGTAGTTCGCGGCAAGTGCGCCCTGTTCTTACGGGGTCCAATGTTTTCATTTATATTTGATTACTTATTTTTAATATTATTCTAATTCTATTATTCATACTTCTAAGGTTGAGGTACGATTTAGTTCTAGATTGCAGTAATATATAACTCCTCGAAAAACTACTAAGTATATGAATATGAAGTATATATTCAAATTAACCTCATGCTCTCAGGCCCGCCGCTAGGGGTTCGAACGCCCGTGTGCAATTCCCATTTTGCCGCCCCCGTTTAACTATGTCTACCTTACACGATCTAGGTAAAAAAAAAAACTAGGTTAAGGATGTGAAAAAATAAGAAATACTTTACAACGAAAAAATATTTATTTACTTAATTTACAGTAATTGTACCTTTCTTGCCTTAATGTTGGCGAAATCTGTTATCAATTTTTTTGTGTCTAAGCTATCTAATATCTCATGTTCAATTGAAACTATGGCTAAATTACTTAGTCTTTGCTGGTGCATTGTTGATCTCAAATAGTTTTTATAATTTTTAACTTTGAAAAGGACCTTTCACCAGATGCAACTGAAACCGGCAGCGTAAGTAATATTCTTAGTGCTATTGCTATATTCGGAAATGTTGACATTAAATCATTTGCAAAAATATATTGCAATAAGGTTTGTGGATCATTGGACTGGTGTTCAGTAAATGCAACTTTAAAGCATTGATTTCATTAAACAAATCTATACCATCAATATCTGTGTCACTATTGGAACTGTCTTTTAGCTTCAAATTCAAATCTTTGCAATGTTTCATTAAATCATCTTTGGAGTAACTAAATAAGTTATTATTGGTGAAAAAGCCAAATACGTCGGTAAAAGTTTCCAACTCCTCGAATCTATCCTTTAAAGAAGTCAACGTTTGATCTAGGATTCTAAAAAAATACCTCTACTTTGTATTTGGTTTTGGGGTCAAGTAAAACTTCGTCACTCTGTTCATATTGAAATTGAGTTGGTTTCCTTCGTGGACGAACTGTGTCTATAGGCGGAAAATCTGTTTCAACATTAAGGTCCTGAGCCACATTGGTAGCTTCTTCTAACACCCTTTCGAAGTGCTCATCCGTGCGATATTCGGTGAATTGATCAATCAATTTGTTTAACAAATTTATGCAGATTTGAGTATTTATTGTGGGTTTTGCATCATTTTGCTGAGAGCATTAATTTCATTTAAAATATCGAACCAAATTACAACCGAACAAATAAATCTATAATTTTGAATGTTTAAAGCAAGCGAATGAGCTTTATGAGATGTTGTGCAATCCCATTCCGACGAATTGTTATCTGATATTTCTAGCAAAGCGTCAAATATTTTTTCGAGATGATACCGTAAAGGTTTGACTGCATCGATTCTGCTAGACCATCGCGTGGCACTTAATGCTTTTAATTTTAAATCTGGTAAATATTTGCAAATTATCGACCACCTTTTTGTAGATGACGAAAAGAAAACGTAAATTTCTTGAATTATATTAAAAAATTTACGGTGTCGTGCGTAATATTTGCCGCATCGTTAACGACCAAATTGAGACTATGCGCCGAACATGGAACGTAAAATGCGCGATTATTAATTTCCAATATTTTTTTTGCAATCCGTTGTGTTTTCCACGCATATTAGAACCATTGTCATAACCTTGACCACGTAAGTTCTTAATATCCAGGTCTAATTGCGAAAATAAATCTAAAACGAAATTTAATAGTCCTTCACCTGTGGAGCTGGTGATCGGACAGAAACCAATAAAACTTTCGCATGTCGTAACATTTTTAGTTTCACTGTTTAAAATGACATACCTGAGTATAACTGTAATTTGTTCTGTGTGACTTACATCTGGTGTGCAATCTAATATAATGGAGAAATATTTTGATTCTCTGACTTTGTTCAAGATATAATTTTTTATGGTCGTGCCGAGTAAATCAATGATTTCATTCTGAATTTGATCTCCTAAATAGTGAGTCATGCGAGTTGAATCCAATTTCGAGGCTTGAATTCTGTGAATATGTTCTCGCATAACTGAATCAAAGGTTGCTATCATTTCTATTGCTTTGAGAAAATTACCGTTATCATGCTCATATAATGTTTTTGACGAGCCCCTAAACGCTAGACATTGATGGGATAAAAATTTTATAACAGCTATGATCCTTTCCAATACATCACACCATTGTTTTTTTTCAGATTCCAATAGTCTCAGTTGCATTTGATTTACAGTAGTTTTGTTTTTTAACATATTATTTAGTTGTACCCAACATTTTAAATTTTCACTGTGAGAAACGCTTGTTTCGTGTCGTTTTAAGGTGGATGACAAATGTTGCCAGTCGGAAAAACCGCTTGGAGCCGACAAACTACTTACAGTGTTACTGAATATTTTAAAACAGAAACAATAGACTGAATCTTTTGACGTAGAGTAAACAAGCCATTCTCTGTTAATTTTTTCTCCATTGGGAAGATTTCTAGAATAATAACTGTTTGCAAATTTTCTTCCGTCATCATTAGCAGGAAAATTGTAGTTAAACAGCTGTACGGGACCACGACTTACCAAAATATTAACAAGATTATTAGTCATACTGGCAGGCCATAAACCGGGATCATCACCACAATCTAAACAGCTACTTATTGACGACGATAAATTGCTTACAGGTTCTTGAGCAGTACTTTCTCTTGTTTTAGTTTTACTGAAGTCTGCCTCTAAAGGACTAATATTTCTCTCTTCAGATACCTCCATAACTTCTAAATTTAAGGCTGCGCTTGTTGAAGCTACGCCAACATTTTCTTGACATTCCATTTCCCTATTTTCTGGTTTGCTTAAAAATTTCTCTAGAGAGCCCTCTAATTTTTTTTTCTGTGCATCTTTTTCTCGTTTTTGCTGTCGAAATTGCGCTCCTGAAAGCTTTTTCCTTTTTGCGGTTCCTGGAATGTATCGGAAGATTACTTAACTTTATTTCCCATACCCCATAGTAAAACTTTCATATAATTGCAATAATCGACCCACAGGCTTATATACGGAGTTACTTACCATAATACGATTTTTGGCGCCGACGGATGAAATAGATAATTCTCTGAATAATAATCACACTAACCAAGTCAGAATATCATTAATTTTACGTATTTCCACTCCTTACGGAACTTATTAAGAACCAAACGAAATAATTGAAGCGTGTTGTTCACTAATCTGTTCGACTTCGCATCGCTTTTGCATGTTTATAAAAAGAGGAATGAGAATTAAACTCTGAGGGGATTCCCGTATTTCGTCGTCGTCGTTTCATAGCATAGAGCCTAGCACGACCATAAATAATATGTCGACTTTCTTGCGGCAGCCGTCCTCCGGCCCGAGCCCACCTTACCAACAAGTGCTACGTGTTGCATCTTTGTTCTCTTGAATTTCAATAGATGGCATTGTTTAATACAAAAGAAAATAATTGCGCGCCGCTTCATATTTCTTTTGGTTGGATATTTTTTAGTATTATGATGTGACAATTTCTGAATTTTGGTCGTTGATTGCTTGATTTGCCGCCCCCCTGGATACGCCGCCCGCGTGCATTGCACGCCTTGCACGCCCGCTTACGGCGGGCCTGCATGCTCTTTATCCGCTACGCCATTTTGCTCAATTTTCCTAAGCCATCCCATCACCTCCTCGACCTTCTTATTTTATTAATATATTCATAAAACTCTTCATTTGCACGTCCTCGTCTTACGTCATCACTTCTGTAGGATTATTTGTAATTTCCAAGTCGGGTTTATAAACGGCCTTGATCTCTGCTAAACCAATTCTGAATATTTAACGGTTCTCGATTTGTTGTTGCCTTCGTCGAAGAAGCTTATTTATAAGGCTTAACTGTTCCCAAATGGGAATTTGGTATCACTTATAATACAACGTAGGTCGACTCAGTATAAGTTTGTTTTCAACTGGAGAGTGAGACATGTTTTTTCCAGAAATTGATTGTCAAATGAGGTCAACGATCGATCAATAAACGTTTCGTCATCGCTTATACTGAATAAGTCATGTATGAACATCAAATAGATCATAATAGTGAATGAAATTAAATTTAAATTGAAAATTCAGTAAAACATTGTGGAATGTGTAATTCACTAATAATTTCAGTTACATCACTAAGATTTAAAATATGAGCAAGAATAAAAATCTAAATGACTTGTTGAAAAAAAGAGTGCGTGTAACGTTCACACGCGATTGAGGTTAAACTTCTTTGGCATTGAACGAGATGGCAATTAAGTTAAAAATCATTTAAAATATGACCCGTGTCGGCAAGTAACATCTTCATTTATTTCCTTCTGCTACTGGTGGATTCACCCGATATACCTTTCCTACATATATTTGATCTCCACGATGAATATAGTGTTTTCATTTTATTAATCCTAGGTTAGATTTTATTCCGAATGAGAAGTCTTAGTGTTGAAGACATAAATTGGTCGCTCGCTCCTGGTTGTGTACCCCTATTATGTATTTTGTCTTCTAACCATCTCCTTATTTTAAGGTTACCTTACTCTGACGAAGCCAATCAGCAAAAACATGTGTCGGCAAGTACCATTTTAATTTAATTCCTTCTGCTACTTGTGGATTCACCCATATACCTTTCCTACATATCAATCACTATATATGAACAAGAATAATTGTCATCCCCATTAGCAAATATACAAAAAGTAAATCTATACAAAGCACAATTTCAAAAATTATATCACAAGAAAAACATAAAAATTTTACAACTGTTCACTGTATGAAATACTTAGACCCTGCACATTTTCTCTACGGTTTACAGTTTTTTTTTTTTTTTTTTTATAAAAACCATTACATTATATTTCTCGCATATCTATTTTTGGATAATCTAAAATTTTTACTTCGTCAAAATTGAATCTATGACCTGTCTCGTGTGTGGGGGAGGCTTAATCTTTTATCAACCTGGGTTAAATTATTACAATCATTTTTTTATGTTGCTTTAATCACTCTTTAAGATATTGTTAAGACTGTCCAATGTAAATTTTAGCACAATTGAAACAGGGCATCTAGTAATCTCAATTGGATTTAAATAACTTTGATGTCTCATCGTTTAACTAGGTGTAATATTTTTTTCCCTATTAATATTGTAAAAGGCGCAGCAACACTCGAATTCTCTGAATATTTTATTGAAGCTCTGAGACAATTCAGGGATAAAAGGGAGATTATAATGTCTGAAATTGTTTTTAGATACATCACCTTTTAAACCTGTAATTTCTACATATTTTATCGATGAAATATTTGAAATCGTCATTTTTTTGGATTATTTTCTATACCTTGTTAACATTTTCGTCATGGAATTTAGTATTACTGATTATTTTGGCCCTAAACATTACTAAACTTTTAACTATATTGATTCTTTGTGATAAACTATGACTGAAAAAACTCATACATCTACCAGGATTATAAGGTTTAATGTACCAATTAGACATTAACTTATCACCATCACGCATAATGACTATGTCTAAAAATGTGAGTCTGCCATCAACTTGAACCTCCATTGTGAATTCTATTTTGCTATGGAAAGACTTGAAAACATCTAATGTATGTTGGATCATGTCTTTTAGTATTAACATGAGTATGTCATCAACATCAAATTTTATTAACTGTGATTTGAAGCCCAACAAAGACTCAACATAAGTAAAAATTTACACATAACAAATTGATGGATTTGCAGGAGCACCCATAGAATAATCATCCAGTTGTTCATTAAATTGGCAATTGAACGAGAAGTGACTCCTCTCCAAATAGCTATTCAGCGCCAACAAAAAAGATTACCTATCAAGAACAGTGTAACAACTCATTACATGCCAGTGTCTTTTAACTAATTTGGTAACATGTGAAATTGGTATGTTGGTAAATAGAGAGTCAATAACTAGAGAAACACGGATGTAGTCATTTGGCACTGTGATGTCTATCAGTGACTGTACTAAAGAAGAGTTTTTTATATATGTAGAAGTTGACAAATAATCAACAAAAATGTTATGTAAGAACTTAGCTAAATTAGTAAATGGTGCGTCAATGCAACTTACAATAAGACTCAAACTCAAAGTTGTTTTATAAATTTTTCTCCGGCAAAATAGTTTCAGAGGAATAACATTATGTTTGATCATATGTTGGTACTCTTTGTTTGATATAAACTGGCATTCTCTCATAACTTTAATTACTTTGTTGATATTGTTCTGAGTTTTAGCAGTAGGATCTCTCGTAAGTCTTTCATACATATTTGGATTATCTAACATTCTTAACACCTCTCTCTTATATTCATCTCTGTTCATGGGTACAGTTATATTTCCCTTATCTGACTTGCTAATCACTAGTGGTTGTTTTCAACGAATTCGAAATTCCTAAGATTGTAGATATCCATATATCCAGTCACTAAAAAGTAAAACATAAATATAGTTTAAAAAAACTAACAAAAAAGGTTATGAAGAATATCGGGCTAAAAAATTTAAAAATAATTTTAAAAATCAATTTATGACAATAGTATATAAAACATACTAGTAAAATTGAGAAAGAAGCGTGGGGTGGTTGATATACGATAATTATGGTACAATGCACCCCACATTTTTTTCTCAATTTCACCAGTATGTTTTATATACTATTGTCATAAATTGATTTTTAAAATTATTTTTCACTTTTTTAGCCAAATATTCTTTATAAGAGTGTTTTTAATTTTTTGAAACTATATTTTTGGCTTTATAGGTTTTGTATAAATAATATTGAAACGTTTATAGCTACATGGAGATTTTATAAAAATTGTTTTGTAAACGTTGTTGGACCATATATAAAACATAAATTGTTAGTTGGGCTCTCTTTAGTTTCAGAGGTATTGGCATTGAAAATTTTCTAATCGACACCCTATTACAAATTTAACTGAAAGAGGATTATGGTTGAAATTGAACTGAAAGAAAACTGTAAGTTTTTTTATATCATCTATCTTCGTTGTTTCATTTATTGCACTGTTCCAGAGTAGGAAAATTGATTTAAAACAAGCTTGCAAAAGCTCTAAACCTCACGTCGGTGTTTTTCTACATTTTTTCTTAGATTCCAAGGTTTCATTAAACGAAAAAAAAATAAAGAATGGGGAAACGATTAGCTGAAAACATCTTCCTCACATCGCAAATTACGTAATTCGAAATGATCGCAAAAAGCTACTCGTCAAACACCTATTATAACCATATTAGACGGTTCTGTTTTTTCCGAGCATGTACGCGAAATAATTTTACTATCAACATAACGGTCCACCTTCCATGTAAAAGAATGTTGGTTGCTTCTTGGGAACGCAGAAGAAATGCATTATAGCCAGCTCGCTCGCCAATGACGACGACTATCTGTTTGTCTACAGCTGAAATTCAGGTCAAAAGTTTATAAAACTCTTGACTTCATAGTCATGTTGGTAAATTCAAGCAGTGTCCAGGACGTGAGCTGGAGTTGTGAGAGTCGAATAATAATAAACGCTTTAAAGAATATTCTACTGATCACGATATATTTTTGATAATATAACTCGTGAAATTGTGATCTTATAAATAATTTTAATTTTAAATCAATATGAATACTTGATGGGAGTAAAGTGCAAAGGGCAAAACTCCAAACACGTGTCGTATTCTATTTCATTGTTTGATTAATTTTTCTGTAGTTTTCTGAATTGTATGATTTTTTGATGAAAATGAAATTATTCTCTGTTTTATTCTTCATGGAACTGTGTTTTCGTGGGTTCAAACCGTTCTTGAAAAGACTAGATCTTGCATGCAAAAGCTCCTGACCTCACGTTGGGGTTATCTTCAGTTTTTAAGAACGCTTGAATCCAATTCAGATCTCGTAAAAGTAGGAAGAACTACTACTAGTTTCAGTCACACTCCGCCTCTGTATTTCATTATTCTGCTTCCTCTTCAGAAGAATGATACTTCCGTGAACTTCACCTAGGCCTTGACTATGAGCACAGTATCATCGCAAAGAGGGGATATTCAAGAGGGAATTGGGGCAAGGAATTACGCAACATAAAACTTCATCAAAAGGAGATTCAAAGAGAGCGGAACCATGGTATTCATTACCATAACTTGAGTTTATCATAGATCGTACTCAAGATCTTAGGCATTCGAAGGAAGAAGAGAACAAAAAGATTCAATTTTTATCTAATGGGTTGTTCGGAAAGTTTTTTTTGTGGAAATGTGGATGACAGTTTCCGCATAACAAAAATAATTCAATAAATACAATACTGGCCATTCTGGTCTAACAACTTCTGCCATTTTTCTGGTAGTAGTATGATTTCACCCTGATAAAACTGATGACGAGATATTGTTGATGATGGAGCTCGTATTGAATGATTGTTTGGGCTATTACCATCATCTATTGTGGATGTAATGATTTCCGACGTTTCGATAGACATCTTCTATCTTTATCAAGGAGAAAAGTAAGAAACCTTTTGAAAATTATCAATTTTCAAAAAGTCAATATTGACAGAAGTCATGAAAGAAAATGAACGATGTTATATACTCATCTGTGATATGATGATCTTTTTAAGTTGGATCGAACTATCGGCGTCCAAACTTCGGGCAGATCTATAGATGGAGCACTTATGGAATCAGGTGTTATTTTCATAAATGCTGCTTCTTTGATTTTTCTTCTTGCAAGTTTTTCTTCTTTGGATATTATTGATGCTTCATCCCACTTTATACGATGATTCTCATCTACAGCATGTTGGACCAACCTGGATTTGTCGCTGTCTAGTACTCGTAGAAGCTTCTGATGTTCTTTTATTCGTACATTCAGAGGGCGTTTAGTTTCTCCGATGTAAGATCTTCCGCACTCGCAAGGTAATTCATATATGCAGTTCTTTGTCCTTTGTGTCTCATTATTAGGCTTAACTTTTGTAAGTTTGGCTCTGATAGTGTCTTGAGTTTTGAATGCAGTCGTTATGTGGTATCTATTTCCAATTCTTCTCATTCTCTCCGACAAACCTTTCACATAAGGAATTACGGTTTTAATGGTCTGATTTATATCTGTTGGTTCAGGTTGACTTTCTCGTGTTCGTCTAGCTTTTTCTAATATCTTTTTGGGGTAGCCATTGCTAAAAAAAAAAACTAAACGCCCTCTGAATGTACGAATAAAAGAACATCAGAAGCTTCTACGAGTACTAGACAGCGACAAATCCAGGTTGGTCCAACATGCTGTAGATGAGAATCATCGTATAAAGTGGGATGAAGCATCAATAATATCCAAAGAAGAAAAACTTGCAAGAAGAAAAATCAAAGAAGCAGCATTTATGAAAATAACACCTGATTCCATAAGTGCTCCATCTATAGATCTGCCAGAAGTTTGGACGCCGATAGTTCGATCCAACTTAAAAAGATCATCATATCACAGATGAGTATATAACATCGTTCATTTTCTTTCATGACTTCTGTCAATATTGACTTTTTTAAATTGATAATTTTCAAAAGGTTTCTTACTTTTCTCCTTGATAAAGATAGAAGATGTCTATCGAAACGTCGGAAATCATTACATCCACAATAGATGATGGTAATAGCCCAAACAATCATTCAACACCTGATAAAACTCTTGATCTTTACTGGCGAATTCCTTTGCGAGGTTTTTTTCAACCTCCACATTTGAGGTGAGAAATTTTGAAGCGACCGGAATAAATAATAGTCGGATGGTACTAGATCTGGAGAATATGGTGGCTGTGGCGTAAATTGTGTGAAGTCTCGCGTTATCTTGATGTTATACAACATTTGTCTTGTTGAGTAGTTCTGCCATGATTCAGTTTGCCCAGCTGATGATAGACTTCCGAATTAACAATTGTGTTACCCTGTAAACGTTAAAAAAAATTCATTTGAAATACTACCAAAAAGGCGGCATCACTTTTTTTTTATTATCGAATATCGAATAGATCGAGGCGATTCTTAATTTTTGCTCCTTGATCTCATGCTTTTGACATTATTGTATATAACGATTTCTAGTCCCCAGTGAAGAGGCGCTTCTAAAACGGATAATGCACATACGAGGTCTGTAAATTAAGTAATGAGACTGAATTTTTTAAATTTTTAATACCAAAATAATTACAATTCAATATTGTCACCTTCAACATACCTTCATTCTGTATGATTGAACAGATGCTGGAGGAAAAAGGATGTTACTTCTATAATTTCTTAGGTTTTAAGCTCATTTATGTGGATCCTGTTAAAATTAGGGAATCCAAGAGAGGCAAAACATATCCTTTGTTGAACTTGTTGTGTTTACTTTTAACTGAGATTTCTAAAGGATATTTGCCAGTAACCGATATCCAACCCTTCCAATGGAGCTCAAACACAACCATTATTGAAATGATTGACAGCAGCATTCAGTTAGTTCTAGGATAAAATAGGCCGAATTGGTTATTTCGAGTGAGTGAGTATCACATTTCAGCTGAATGACTTAGCAAGTCACAACGAAATTTGGACGGCATGGGAAAATTTGCAATATGGTAGGACATAATGCAGATCAGTGATCGTAAGATCAAAGGAAGGAGTCGTCAATAGATTCGTCACAACATGAAAATTACAGTCATGTTCCCGATGAGCATTCGCATTAAAAAATTATTGTCCCAACGGCCTATTTTGATAGTTCAGAACTTCGGAGAACTTACCTCAGTCATTGAAATTTAATTCAACTGAAAATCACTCTTCGATTTAGTTCTTAGAGCAATCTAGTATAAATTGTAAGGTAGCGGATGACAAACCAACTCTGTGGCAAATGAAATAGTAGAAGCTATTTTTTTATTTCTCAACTGATATTTTTCCCTTTGTTATAAGATATAATGCTTATAACCTGGGGGTATTCAAAAATACTAGATCCATGGTATGTGGTTTTCCAATTTTTCGAGTTTTAATTCTTTGTGTGTATTTTTAATGATTTTTGCCAGCGAGGATTAAAAAATTTAGCACTTTTTTCGTAGTAAATATTTTGCAGTCTTTGCCTTCTGAAATTACTCGAAGTCACTCAAAAAAGGCTTTAATGTTGGAATCTTAGTTTCAAGTAGGGTTCACTCAGTGATACATTTTGAATTTAAAAATACCTTGAGAACTTAGCATGGTCCTAAACTATCAAAATTATACAAAGAAAATTGTATTCAATCAGCCTATTTCTGATAATTCTGAAAATCATTGAAACAGAAAAAGAGTTTATTGAAATCCCTGTAAAATAATTTTAGCATGTGTAATTTTATAATAATTTTGTTTCATCACTATGATTCAAAATGTGGTCTATGCGAAATGGGTCAATTAGAGCAGTAATTGCGAATCAAGCAAGAGCGGACAAGAATTGTGGCAAAAATTTACAGAAGCGGAAAGGAAGATGAAGCAAGAACATTCAAGTCGCTTCAGACATTTGAAACATAACTTTACAAGACGTTGTTGATTGTGTATGCAAGCTGGAGGTTTGAATATTTACTGTTATAAATAGTTATATTTCTTTATTTGTTGTCTTCTATTTGTAATAAAAAACAGGTAATTACCTAACTAGCTATTTGATTTTTATTTTTTCTTGTTCGCTTTTTGAAACTAAGGGGGTGAAACCGAAATACATTATAGAATTATACATGATACACTTATTTTACAGAAATTTCAAATAAATTTCACAATTTTTAATGTAAATGAAATTTTTGACAATTTACAATGATGAGAAGTGAATAAAATTTTTTTTAAAAAGAAAATTTTTCTGAAATTCCACATTGCAAGTTTTTGAGTAACTTCACGGAACTGAATAATATTTTTATTAAAATAACATCATGTCACAAGAAGAGACTGCAAAATACCCAATATGGAAGAAGATAAGAATTTTGGAAACATCACTGGTAGAAAATACACAATAAAAATTATAACTTGAAAACTAAGTAAAATTGTTGAACATACGGGTATTTTCGCATCTTCCAAGGTGCGAGGAATATGAAAAAAAATTGTTGACGCCACTACTTGCACCACAATAGAAAATTGTTTTGAATGTTTTGACCAATGTAAGTACTTCGATTATTATTTTATAGTTATTTAATTTTCTTGTACTCATTTTACATTTATTTATTTATTGGTTATTTCTTTAGAATTCAAAATCATAATTGTGAAATTCGATATTCTGTTCATTAAAATTGTATTCATTTTATTTAACTCTAAACTTTCACTCAAATTGTATGAAAGTAGTTTATCCATGATTTATATTTAATTGAATCACAATACAAATACAAATTATATCGGCAAATCAGCTACAACTTCTTCTATTATCCTCCCTGAATGTGCTTCTATGTTATTATTGTTTATATTGAAGTTTTCTTATTTCTGCGATTCATTCTTTTCTAAATCAAATTCTTCCTCCAAGCATATGTTACTGAAAACCAAGTTGAACTTATCAAAAAAAAAACTCTTTTGGACACAATGATTTGACACATTAACCGAGCGGTTTTCCATGAGTCCCAACAACAAATAAATAATGTTACTGTAATTTTACTGGTAGCACATGAGCATGCGTAATGAAATGATCAATATTCTCCTGTTACTTATTGTGAACTGTAGTATTTTTTTATCAGTCCCCTCACGTTGAACTCGAAAATTCCACTTAATAATCCCGTCCGTCATATTCTTCTGACAATTTCAATATAGAATGTGTGTTAATCTAGAATGCCTAATGAAGATTATAGGTATTTTCAATGTCTCAATTATAGAAAATGTGAAAGGTGGTAATGTAAAGTTAAATAGTCAGTAGCAAGATCATGAAGGTTATACACAACATACTTCTTATGATCGTATGCCTTCATAATAACGAAAAACACTTCTTTATGATCATTTATTTATCCTTGCATCGAAGAGAGAGGATGCAAGTATATAAATAACTGAAGAAAAATTATATAATAGGAGAAAAACTTGGTTACGTAGATCACATAACAGTTGCAATAAAATTATGAAATTTCGCTCGTATAAAACCATGATTAAACAGTTCACTATCTTTTTTATAGGGTGTGATGAAGGTTGCTGATTGATTTATACTGTGTCTTAGAAAATTCACTTTTGTTCTTTCTAATCGCAAATGCGTGTAAAAATTTTTGCTACATTGAGCTGACTTGTGCGGTATATATTTACGTGAAAATATCTTACGGCATATACGGAATATCCCCAAAATATATAACAAAGCCAGCCCAGAATTTTCTCTTTTTTTTTATTCAAATATGTGGAGAAACTTTTGTTAGACGTCAGTGAACTCTTTTGGTAAATCATGCTGGTTTCCGAATAAAGTGGAAAATTGGGGAAATGTTAGCCCAGCCCTTCCTTTTAGGCGCTCTTGTTCACCTTAACAAATTGATTATAGATTTGTCCAAATATCTGTATTTGTCGAATATAAAAGTGGTAAAAGTGGTATCAATTATTTTCTAAGGACTTGCTTATAAAGAATCCATGGTCAGAATAGATTCTGTCCGTCCGTCCATATGCACGATTGAGTTGGAGAGCTGAAATGTTCAGGGTAGGTCGAAAGAATAAATATCTCCGACGAGCTCGTTATCGACCCAAATTCGTCCAATGATTCAGGAGTTAAGAGCATCTGAAAATTGGTTCCTTTATTACTACTTAAGTATCCATCGGATCAAGTTGTAACTTTATAGATCACTGAACCAAGTTGAATCAAATAAGATTGCAAAATTTCGCAGAAATCAAAACGCTAGAAAATAAAAAAAAATCTGAATAAACATTTTTCAATAGATCATAACTTATAAGGACTAATAAGGACTTTTTCAAACAAAAATTCATGCATGTATAAGCGTTACCGATATCTCACATAATCTTAAATTTCATTATCGTAGCTTCTTTCCACCTAAAGATATGATTATTTTTCAATTTACTCAAGAGAAATGACAAAAGTCCGTCAGAAGTATTAATGATCGATGCTATCACAGATACGTATTCGATTGACATACTCATTAATCAGTGTAAATGGGGGGAAAATTAATCGAAATGGTTCATTATGGTTTAATAATGTACATTGTCAAATTTAGAAAATCACTGAGGTTTATAAGAGAAGGGAATTGAGCTTCAAACAAATTTTAAGAAAATTATAAGTAGTTATGTTTAATTTAAGATTTAGATTTGTTTATTCATTGTGGCGTTTGTATTTGTATCCATTGTTCGGTGAAAGACCATTGTTCACCTGAACAGAGTGCTTAGAGATTTGTAACAGAATATTTACTCGCAAGCAGAGCCAAAGTCATCTGACCTCACGTCACTACTTTCTAAATTTTAATCTGTGAAAATTTTTTCAAACAGTTTCGCTACACTTTTGCATCCTTGCGCTGATAAAATTTTCTCGAGATAGTGAGGGGTGAAATTGTCGAAATATTGTCCTCATAACTTTTTCTCTGATGAAACTATAAAATCTGGTTGAATCCAAAGATTATTTCATATTCATTATTCTCTATAATTTGAGGAAGATTTAAAAATTTTATTGTGACTCTCTAGAAGTTTTGGTATACACAGGGTGAGTCTTTGACACCATAGGTTCTTGGGATCAAAACAAACACTTTTGGAAAAAAGTGTTTGGGAACATACCGTTCTTCCATATTCAGCTGCGTTAAAAGTTATAAGCATTTCAAGTTTTCACATTGGGCAAATACTCCTTTGTATTCCAGTTTAGTTTGAATGAAAAGTATCTTCCAGAGCATCCATTATTGAATGTGAATTGTTTAAAAGCATCATTTTCCTTCTAAATAATTTTATTTTTCACTTGTACATTATATGTTTATTTTACCTTAGAAAGGGTTGCTATAAATACACTCATTATGCCCGTGGGCATTTTAGCGGGCATTATGGATCACAACGCCCGCTCGTTGTGCTTGAAGCAAAATAAGCTAGAAAGAAATTATTTATTTCGCAGAAATTTAATACTAAAACAACGACAACTCAACAAACGAAAACAAAGTCTTTCTTAATTAAAATTAAAAGTGCAGTTTTCGAATTTCCCGAAAAATTCTTCAATCGTGAATCTTGAGATGTTTTCGAAACCTGAGGAGCGAAAACTTGACCACAAGTACTTGAAAGTTTGTTCACAAGAGAACCACTAGAGAATTCATGAGAATCTGTTACCGAATTCACAATCATCGTCGATATTTTGTTTTTGGAAAAAATGCTCTGCTCTATGTAACCCTCCGCCACAGATGCACTCTTCCATCTTCCGTGTATTTTTAACGTTTCATATGATGCACCAGCCTCAGTTAAAAGAGTTGCTGAAGTCCGTCTCAAACAATGTCCTGTATATTCATTTGCATTATCCAATTTTAAGTATTTGGCAATCATCGAAGGCACACTTCCTATGGTATTTTGCCAACAGGTTGGATGGTGCACCGATCATTTCGGAACGTGAGGAAAAATCTAGGATTCTTCACTCCACTGGGTCTCAAGGATATATATTTTCTGACCAGCCCCAAAGCTCCTATTTTTTTTCTCTACAATGCTAAATCCTTTTGACATACCGGTTTTAGTTTCGGGTATTTTAACAAGTAAACAGCTACCCTTATCTTCTATATCTTTGATAGACATTTTCACTAATTCATCTCTCCTTAGTCCTCCAAAAACACCCATTATTAGAACTACTTTATGAAGAAGATGAATTTCATCAGGAGCTTCATTGATGAATGTATGAACTTGTTCTGCTGTCAAAACTTTGGATTTCTTCGGAATATATCCTTTAGATTTCATTTTTAAAAACGCTACTAGCCGGGAGAATTGTGAAATATTGATATTTTCATTGACAATCAGTGTAGATTTCAAAATAGAATATTTCGTCCACAATGACGCAGGACAAAATTTTTCAGACTGAAATAAAAAAAATTACCCACACATGAACAAAATGAAAAAGAAAATAACATACCAATTCTTGAAAGTACGCCAATAACACTGTTTCATCTATAAAAATTATTTCATTTTTCAACTTCCATTGATGGAATGTTTCATAATCCTTGTCGTAGACGAGTCTGGATTTTTCTGGTAATGAATTATTTGCTGCTTTGGCTGCATTTTTAATTATATTATTTGGCAAATTGCTATTCATTTCTGTTATTTCTTTAAATCTTCACAACGAAAACAGTAATGACATTAACTTAATAAAATGATGACATCAATAACAAATACCGATATTGTTTTCACATATTAATGGCATACTTTTCTTTCATATCGAAAAAACTTCCGATTATTCAACTCAAAAGCTGCATTTTCTTAACAAATATAATAATAATAATCATAACAACCTCCCATTTGGCAACCCTTTATTTACATATTTTCAACAAATATTCTGCAAAGCAAATATTCCCATGAAACCGAACCCGTTCTCATATCCTAAATTCTCTCACGAAACGGGAAAATATATATTTGACCCAGATACTTCAATCAAAATACTGCAATTCTATGGCGTAGCCCGATCGTCAACCTCTGAAAAAACAGCAAATAACACATCACTCAAATAAACCCCGTGAATAGCGCGATTTCACAAATTCTTTCAGATTGTTTGCTCCACTTCCATTAGAGAAGGGTGGCTTCGATGTCTGGAAGGAGATATTTGGGGGAGGCCTATGAAAGACAGAAGGGTTATGTCAGCTGTATATCGGGGTGTGGGAACCAACTACAGGTGGCACTTATGAACGTAGAAAAAGGCCTTTATTCGAATCGTAATAGAGGATCACGTTGGCTATGTTTGTGGGAGCTGAATAAATTCTACCTGAAAATCTGGTAGAACGGATAACTAGGTCGTGAAGGAACTGAAATTTGAATATCATCGCGATCATTAAAGGATACTCTTAACGATGGTCAGATTAACGTGTGAATATTAATGAAATTGAATTATTTCTTGGAACCATTAGATGGTTATCAAATAGAGAACGCATGGTTATAAAGCTCACATGTTGTGAAACTGACGTGAGCTCAAGTTGCTTGGTATAATTTCTTTTAATTTTTTTTTATTGAATCGATATCACATCAACTAAGATATTACTCTTCCAATCCAATCTTAAGCACTTCAATACTCTAGGCTCTAACTTATTCAGTTCTAGATTTATTGGAGATGTAGTTAATGGGGATCACTTCAGCAGAAAAAAATAACATTTTTTTTCAATCAGCTATTGCTCTGTTCAAATCATAAACTTCAATTTCTTAAATATCAACGGAGATCAATTTTTATCACATAAGTTTAATTTTGGTACAGCCAAGAATATTGAAAAATACAGTTGATCATTGTCATTGTCACTATTGTCAACAACGGTTGGCAATAGTTTTTGATTTGAACATAAGTGATAAAAATAATGATGGACTCAATGTTCTTCAGTCTTCAATATTTCTACTTAAGAGTGTTACCTTTATATTTCGGAATCCCACACAATATGTCAATCGATCAAGAAAAGGCTCGTGTCGTTTGGTCGAAAGACATGTTCGAAAATACGATCACGGTGCTTCGAAGCACTTCTTTAACATGTTATGAAGCAGTCGACTGTATGGGTTTTTCAAGATGAGCCAATCCAACAGAAGTTGCTCGCGCACGAAGCACTTCCAAGCAAAGGGTAGACTGTTTTTTCGGAAAAACTGGACATATCACAATCGTACCACTAGAACAACGCAGAAGAGGCAATTCTGAGTGGTGCACAACCAATTGTTTGCCAGTTGTCTTCCAGGAAAATCACCCTTCAATACGACAATGTGAGCTCTCACATATGGGCTCAAACAACTGCATGTTTGAGCACTCAAAACATCGATTTAATGAGTCATCCGCCGTATAGTGCTGACTTGACATCGAATCACTTCTTTATATTCCCGTACGTGAAAAATAAAATGAGAGGTCAACGTTTTCGAAACTTGAAGAAGCGATTGATGTTTTTAGAAATACCTCAATCAGAGTGGCAACAGTGCTTCATACTACTACTACATACTAATGGAGAATATTTTGAAGAACAATAATGCGATTTTCGATGATTAATATTTTTTTTGTTCTTCAATACCGAAATATAAAAGGCAACCTTGGTAAACTTAAATCTCCCAGTTAAAACAGTATTATACAGTTACTTTCTTATGTGGGTCCTTCAATTGTGCTTGTCTGAAATATACTTTATCCAACTGTGTGATTGTGTAAGGTTAAAAAATAATATTTAATTTATTTTGAAAATGCTCCGGGTAGCTGGAGCACAAAACCATCTAAATTAGTTACCAAATATACAAGCGTTATATTGTTTGATACAAGAAAGTGTAGCGCTTAGATTAATAAACTATATTTAATCAATGACTCAAAAATGTATCCATATCAATTTAAACTATAGAATGCCGTTCAGAGAAATTCTTGAACTATATTTGGTACAAACAGGAAACTGTTGTAGAACTGATGTTGACTGCTTCCTTCGACAGCATGCAGTAGATAAAATAAAAAGGGAGAACATGAAATATGATACATTTACTTGTGTACCTTTCACACGTTGGATGATATGTATTCAGGCTGAAATAACATTCAAATCTTTTCTTGTCAGTCTTGGCAAATTCACTCTATTTTTGTGAAGAAGCATATTTATTACTTTTACATATTAAATTATTTTTGCACGTTGGATCTAGTTCGTTAAATTAGAAGGACAGTATGCCTTTGATTGGCAAAAATGTATGTAATTTTGAATACCCAGCCGCAAATAACTCAATAGATTAGGTTTGATTTCCCGGTGAAGTATACGTGCTCAAACTTGAGTATGTCCACCCGAAGGAGATGAGCTAGAGTATTCATATTTATACAATAGTTTAATTTTCAAAATTTCTCGTTGAAGTTTGTTATTGGGCCAAATAATTCAGCAATTATGAGCATCTGAGATTCAGAGTTCTCAATAATTCCTGGAATATCCGTTTGTAACATTAAATATGTTTGAATGAAATTGAAACTAATAGGTGCGCAAAATTTCCTGAAATCGTCACAGCAGAATTTCTTGAAAAATACCCAATTCTATTTTTTCAAACTTAATATCCCGTAGGATATTTTTCAGATCTCAACAAAAAATGTTTGCATTTATGGAGGTTATTGATATCAATTCTCAACAACAATTAGCTTTGTTATTCGGTTATTTTTTATGATTCAATTTGCAATAATAAATATTTCATCTCAAATTCATATAAATGCATGGTCCATTGCCAATGATAAACTGATGAGGAATGACAATTTATAATCTATTCTATGATAGAAAACATATCCTTCAACTTAATGGGCTATTACTTTGAAAAAACTCGTATGATATATATATAACAGAAAAAGGTCGCTAGGAATTTCATTGATAATTAGGTTGCTGATAAATAAACTTAGATACTCATTTGGTTCTGTCCGTTCTACAGTGGTCCAAGATCCACTCTGTATATGCCAAGTTTATCAAACTTGTTTATTCACTGAAAAAAACGAAGTTATACTCATAACTTGCTTGCTACATAAATTACTGTTGCTTTAAATGACTTATTTGATATTAGTTTTTATGTTCATTTGCCGAAAATGTCTCGCTTATTTCTCATAACCTCCAAAATGGAAGAAACACCATAAAACTGGTTTCCAAGTAATACCATAAACTAGTCCCATTTCAAAATTCAACAGGTTCACGGCCACGGAAAGCCAAAATAACTGCTTACATCACGAATTGTAACAGAAATTTACATGGTGCCCAGCAGGCACTAAACATTCAGTTTACTGTCCGAATTTCAAACAGAGCTCCACGAAAAAGTCGCAGTATATTAATGTTGTTTCGATGTTGTTTATAACATGACCAAATCCTCTCATCTTATATTCGAAATGTGAAAGGAAGCCAGGTTCAATGACCACAGCTGTATCTTGTTGACCGATCTTTCTTTTACAGGTGGCACTTATGAACGTAGAAAAAGACCTTTATTCGAATCGTAATAGAGGATCACGTTGGCTATGTTTGTGGGAGCTGAATAAATTCTACCTGAAAATCTGGTAGAACGAATAACTAGGTCGTGAAGAAACTGAAATTTGAATATCATCGCGATCATTTAAGGATACTCTCAACGATGGTCAGATTAACGTGTGAATATTAATGAAATTGAATTATTTCTTGGAATCATTAGATGGTTATCAAATAAAGAACGCATGGTTATAAAGCTCACATGTTGTGAAACTGACGTGAGCTCAAGTTGCTTGGTATAATTTCTTTTAATTTTTTTTTATTGAATCGATATCACATCAACTAAGATATTACTCTTCCAATCCAATCTTAAGCACTTCAATACTCTAGGCTCTAACTTATTCAGTTCTAGATTTATTGGAGATGTAGTTAATGGGGATCACTTCAGCAGAAAAAAATAACATTTTTTTTCAATCAGCTATTGCTCTGTTCGAATCATAAACTTCAATTTCTTAAATATCAACGGAGATCAATTTTTATCACATAAGTTTAATTTTGGTACAGCCAAGAATATTGAAAAATACAGTTGATCACTATTGTCAACAACGGTTGGCAATAGTTTTTTTGATTTGAACATAAGTGATAAAAATAATGATGGACTCAATGTTCTTCAGTCTTCAATATTTCTACTTACGAGTGTTGCCCTTTATAATTCGGAATCCCACACAATATGTCAATCGATCAAGAAAAGGCTCGTGTCGTTTGGTCGAAAGACATGTTCCGAAAATACGATCACGGTGCTTCGAAGCACTTCTTTAACATGTTATGAAGCAGTCGAGTGTATGGGTGTTTCAAGATGAGCCAATCCAACAGAAGTTGCTAGCGCACGAAGCACTTCCAAGCAAAGGGTAGACTGTTTTTTCGGAAAAACTGGACATATCACTATCGTACCACTAGAACAACGCAGAAGAGGCAATTCTGAGTGGTGCACAACCAATTGTTTGCCAGTTGTCTTCCAGGAAAATCACCCTTCAATACGACAATGTGAGCTCTCACATATGGGCTCAAACAACTGCATGTTTGAGCACTCAAAACATCGATTTAATGAGTCATCCGCCGTATAGTGCTGACTTGACATCGAATCACTTCTTTATATTCCCGTACGTGAAAAATAAAATGAGAGGTCAACGTTTTTCGAAACTTGAAGAAGCGATTGATGTTTTTTAGAAATACCTCAATCAGAGTGGCAACAGTGCTTCATACTACTACTACATACTAATGGAGAATATTTTGAAGAACAATAATGCGATTTTCGATGATTAATATTTTTTTTGTTCTTCAATACCGAAATATAAAAGGCAACCTTGGTAAACTTAAATCTCCCAGTTAAAACAGTATTATACAGTTACTTTCTTATGTGGGTCCTTCAATTGTGCTTGTCTGAAATATACTTTATCCAACTGTGTGATTGTGTAAGGTTAAAAAATAATATTTAATTTATTTTGAAAATGCTCCGGGTAGCTGGAGCACAAAACCATCTAAATTAGTTACCAAATATACAAGCGTTATATTGTTTGATACAAGAAAGTGTAGCGCTTAGATTAATAAACTATATTTAATCAATGACTCAAAAATGTATCCATATCAATTTAAACTATAGAATGCCGTTCAGAGAAATTCTTGAACTATATTTGGTACAAACAGGAAACTGTTGTAGAACTGATGTTGACTGCTTCCTTCGACAGCATGCAGTAGATAAAATAAAAAGGGAGAACATGAAATATGATACATTTACTTGTGTACCTTTCACACGTTGGATGATATGTATTCAGGCTGAAATAACATTCAAATCTTTTCTTGTCAGTCTTGGCAAATTCACTCTATTTTTGTGAAGAAGCATATTTATTACTTTTACATATTAAATTATTTTTGCACGTTGGATCTAGTTCGTTAAATTAGAAGGACAGTATGCCTTTGATTGGCAAAAATGTATGTAATTTTTGAATACCCAGCCGCAAATAACTCAATAGATTAGGTTTGATTTCCCGGTGAAGTATACGTGCTCAAACTTGAGTATGTCCACCCGAAGGAGATGAGCTAGAGTATTCATATTTATACAATAGTTTAATTTTCAAAATTTCTCGTTGAAGTTTGTTATTGGGCCAAATAATTCAGCAATTATGAGCATCTGAGATTCAGAGTTCTCAATAATTCCTGGAATATCCGTTTGTAACATTAAATATGTTTGAATGAAATTGAAACTAATAGGTGCGCAAAATTTCCTGGAAATCGTCACAGCAGAATTTCTTGAAAAATACCCAATTCTATTTTTTCAAACTTAATATCCCGTAGGATATTTTTCAGATCTCAACAAAAAATGTTTGCATTTATGGAGGTTATTGATATCAATTCTCAACAACAATTAGCTTTGTTATTCGGTTATTTTTTATGATTCAATTTGCAATAATAAATATTTCATCTCAAATTCATATAAATGCATGGTCCATTGCCAATGATAAACTGATGAGGAATGACAATTTATAATCTATTCTATGATAGAAAACATATCCTTCAACTTAATGGGCTATTACTTTGAAAAAACTCGTATGATATATATATAACAGAAAAAGGTCGCTAGGAATTTCATTGATAATTAGGTTGCTGATAAATAAACTTAGATACTCATTTGGTTCTGTCCGTTCTACAGTGGTCCAAGATCCACTCTGTATATGCCAAGTTTATCAAACTTGTTTATTCACTGAAAAAAACGAAGTTATACTCATAACTTGCTTGCTACATAAATTACTGTTGCTTTAAATGACTTATTTGATATTAGTTTTTATGTTCATTTGCCGAAAATGTCTCGCTTATTTCTCATAACCTCCAAAATGGAAGAAACACCATAAAACTGGTTTCCAAGTAATACCATAAACTAGTCCCATTTCAAAATTCAACAGGTTCACGGCCACGGAAAGCCAAAATAACTGCTTACATCACGAATTGTAACGAAATTTACATGGTGCCCAGCAGGCACTAAACATTCAGTTTACTGTCCGAATTTCAAACAGAGCTCCACGAAAAAGTCGCAGTATATTAATGTTGTTTCGATGTTGTTTATAACATGACCAAATCCTCTCATCTTATATTCGAAATGTGAAAGGAAGCCAGGTTCAATGACCACAGCTGTATCTTGTTGACCGATCTTTCTTTGAAATTGCAAATTGGCTTATCGGGTAAGAAAAACAGGAAATTAAAGGATTTAATGAATTGCCGGTTCTCAGCAATTGTCTTCCGAAATGTTGATTTCTTGATTTTGTGAGAGGAGATGGTTCTGAACGTGGGCCAATTTAGTTTGGGTGTGATTATAAATGAGTCATTTTAATGGGAAACTCTTGAGGTATGCATTGTTCTTTTCATCTGTCTTGTTATTATGACCAAAAATTTGATTCTAGGAGTAATTTTAGTAGTACTAATTATCCTTCATCTTGAAGACAACAGTTTGAATACGTATAACCTAAAATAGTCAATAGATTGCAACACTAGGGTTGTTCAATCTCGAAATATAAAAGGAAACCCTCATACCTTCAGGAAAGTATTTTTTGAGGATACAATATATCATTTAAAATATTTGAAGGAGAACATGATTGTTATCAAAAGGTTCCTAATGATGCAAGAAGAATATCCAACTCAAGTTTATCTTCATTATTTTTAATTATTTTACTATATTATATTATTAACTCTTTCAGTTGACTTTAGATTATAAACAAGAATATTTATGATTGTTTCAAATTCTATCAGACGTTGTGCAACGTCTTAGGCTAATTTCAGGCTTGTATTCAAGGCAGCAGTTCCCGGTAGCCCTTTTTTTTATTGACTGAGTAGACAACAGGGTGTCTTCCATATTCATAAATTTTTTATATTCTATTCTGACCGTACCTGCTGTGTAGGCATGGAAGGTCTTCAACTGAAAGGGTTGTATAACTACAAATGACTTAATTGTGGGTTATATAGCTTCTAAGAATATTATAAACTTTCTCTTTCGAACTGCACCAATTTTGTTTAACCTTAGTAACTTTCAATCAACAAAACAAATATTATCAAGGTATTTAAGATAAGTTAATTTGTTTGAAGAATTTAATAAGAGGACACTAATCGCAGTAAAACACCGGATAATTAATATTCCCAATATCTCACATTTTAAGACTAGTTGGCGAACTCCATTCTAAATATCCATTTTGTTGTCTGTCACTGGTGGCACGAAATTTTATATTGAATAAGATGAAAGGTTAGATTAAACAATCCACCTGAGATGAACCTGATCTGCTTTATCGTGTCCTATGTAGGAAACCAACTTCTTCGGGGCAAAATTTATTTTATTTATTAATATAATCTCCTTCTAGGGTGAAACTATCATTTAAACATTTCTCTAGCTTTTCGAAACCATTGATATAGAACGATTTATCGAGATCTCTTGAATATGCTTTACTTTCGGCAATCACTTCCTCATCTGAGCCAAATAACCTCCACGGAGCATCTTGTTGTGTTTTGCGGAAAGCCAGTAGTTACTGGGGACAAGATCTGAAGAATGCTATCCATGTTGGTAGCCATTAGAAACTCAATGAGACCGTTAATGAATTAACTTTTAACAAAAAGCATTGATTTGGCGAAAGAGCACCTTTTTGGGTAATTTTGGTCTTGAAACGATTCTCTGGTCAACAGAATATTTTACAGTTTACGATGCTTGAAGATTGTTAGGTTGTTTTGATTGTTGTGAAAAAAAGCACTGCCCGAAACGTCGCCAAATTCTATAATTTTATTATTGAAATTACACCCACATCAAATAA
Organism: Micraspis discolor; assembly: GCA_030674115.1. Classification (NCBI taxonomy): domain Eukaryota; kingdom Metazoa; phylum Arthropoda; class Insecta; order Coleoptera; family Coccinellidae; genus Micraspis; species Micraspis discolor. The sequence goes on from JARTUT010000872.1 coordinate 5,429,792, forward strand.
TAAAACGAAAGAAATGAAAGACAAAGAACAAAGTCAAGTGAAAACATTCAAAACATCATAAGCGATAAGATAGGAGAAAAAAACCAACTAATTAAAGTTCACAAAGTTCGAAATCAAATAAAAAATAACAATTAAATTATGGAGGTTTTCGATATGATATAAAAGAGTGAAAGGTCAACAATATAAAATGGTTTGAAAAAGGGATTTATTAGTAGAAGAGTCATAATAAATAGCGGAACATGTAGAGTAAAAATTAAAATCGCACAAGTATTTATATCTGGAATAGTGTTTTCATACCATGGATCCAGATATTAGGACATTCAATTCTAAATTCTAAACTTTTCCATTATTTTTTGAACAGTTTGAATGTTAAATCATTTTTCAAACATGCAATCGCTTTAGTAATCATAATAATTCAATTAGTCGGTTCACTATGTCTTCAGAACGATGAGCATCATTCCATTTCTAAAATTTTTGATCTCTCGATATGAAATTTCGTGAAGCTGTTGGAAACATTCCTAATTGTTGAATTGTAGAAGAGGTATATAGTTTAATTCAACTAAGGAAGCCTTCCTCTTTGGAAATTCATTTTTCCAGCTAGGTATTTTGGTTTTCTTCCATTCAACAAAATACATTCATTTATTTTTGGTTATATTGTCGAAGATTTGACGTGTAACCATAGCGACTCTGTCTTTATTCCAACGACTTAGACGCATTGTGTCCTTAAACAAAGTTGAAGGTTGAATAAATAGTTAACAATAAACCGAGTTATAACACCAATTTGGTTAGCCAAATAGTTTACGTAAAATTTACGTTTGTCAACTGTACCACAACTCATCCTGAATCATCTAGCTATTGTAGTTTTTATACTGGTGTGATCAAACGCGACACCCATCGCTAAACAGCTTTTTCATGATGCGTGATTGTGTAAACATCATCTTCTGATGACTTAAGATTATCAGCTTTTATTTGCAATTATTGTCCATCATTATTTTCAAGTTCTTTTTTATGTTTTCCGGAATTACTGCTTTATTTGATGGTCTAGTATCATCGGTGCCTGTACGAGCATGTATGAAATTGGCAAATCATCATTTGATATCCGTTTTCGATGGGACACAGTCTGTATGGCATTTCTCAAGCGAAGCTTGGAATCGAACGTTGTTTTCCTCATCAAAAACCATTTATATCATGATGAATCCATCGTTTTCAAAATTACAAAGAAAGCACTCTATAAAGTAGAGTAACTCGATAAATAATAAACTAAACGTCATAAAATTTTGACAGTAATCATTTAAATGTAGGCGCTTCAAAAAAATCATATGGATATTTCTTTGATGAGGTCATCGCGATGGATTCTGAAATACCTCACCAGTTTCAATAAGAATAAATAACACAATACAAGAATAACCTACAAATTCTCGACGCATCTACAGCCTGCATCGTAAAATGTGAAGAATTTAAAAAGTGAAGATAGCTCCTCCACCAACACTACATTACGTAACCCATATTCGCTGAACGAAATCAAAATTTGATTAAAGGTAACTCTGACTAACTGTACTTTGTGGCACTTTCTGTTACCCGTTATTTCCGAGTAGTCCTCAAGTTTCATAATATGTGTTACCTGACCATCCCGCTAACCGATCATCAAGTCCACGGTGTAGGTAGGAGGAGTGTATGGGGTACCATCATGGGTACCAGTTGCACTGGTCAGGGACTCTTTGAGTTCGCTTCGATTTGCATGATAATTTTACGATCGAAATCTGCGGAAATCAGAATTATTATATCGGTCAAGAAGTTTTAGGCCTAACTACCAGATGTCGCCACTAACAAAATATCCATATGAATTTTCTAAGGAGCTAACCTTCGTTTTATAAATTTGACAATTTACATTAATTCACTGTAAACCAATCATTTCGATTACCTCTCAGAGGATATTGCCTAATGATCTTACCATTTTCCCACACTTCAAATGAGCATAGAGTTCGAAAATTATCCAATCAGTCCACATAGTGCCTTCGAGGCAAAAAATAGCTTTTAAAGAAGCTGACAATATTAAAAAATTCTTGAATTTTCATTGAGTGTCAAGAGTGCCTTCGAGGCAAAAAATAGCTTTTAAAGAAGCTGACAATATTAAAAAATTCTTGAATTTTCATTGAGTGTCAAGATAGACAGAACTCTGGGATTAGATGAAATTTGTACATTCTATGGTTCAAGGACTTCTTCAAGTTTTTTCGAAAATACTTCCGATAATCAATCTATGGTGCACTTACACAGAAGCGTTTTTATAAATGCTGTTTTCTTGATTTTTTTTTGTGGGTTTTCAATAGGTCTTCCACACTACCCGAGATCTAGATCGCCCCTATAATCAACTGTTTTTGAGTTATAACGAGATTGTAATTTTTTAATGTACCATTCGATTACCATGAGGAGTAGGTGAATGACGTATGTCAATTTACTGTTTTCAATAGGTCTTCTACAGAACTCATGAATTAGATCGCCCATGAAATCAACTCTTCTAGAAATATAACGAGATTAATATTTTTCGATCAACCATTCGAAATCCCTGAGGAGTAGGTGAATGCCGTATGTCCATTCACTGTTTTCAATAGGTCTTCTACAGAACTCGAGATTTAGATCGCCTTGAAATCAAGTGTTCTTGAAAAAATAACGAATCTGTGATTTTTGTGATTCAAATTCAAATTCACCGAGTAGTAGGTTGACGCAGTATGCTCAGTTTGAGTTTTCAATAGGTCAGATATATCTGATAGATATATCGCTCCATGTTAATTCTTGATAAAGATCTTCTACATCGCATGACATCTGATATATACAATTCTTCATTTTTTGATTCTCATTATCAGGTTTAACTTCTGTTTGATTAAAACTGATGGTATTTTATGTCATGGATGCTGTTGTTATGTCATATTTATTTCCAATTCATTTCATTTCTCCTGAAAGTCTTTTCACACAATAACGCTTTTTATGGTGAGTCCTATAACTACTTTTATTGTATCATCACGGTGTTCAAGCTGATATTGTCTTATTCGTTTCGGTCTCTACAATATCTTTTTAGGGTAGACGATATTTCTGAGTGTTTGTCGAATGTTTTCACTTCCTCAATTTTATCTTGTTGGGTAGAACATATATTTGTTGTTCTATCATACAGACTTTTACCTACTCACAATTCAGTACTTAGTTTATGGTTGGTATTGAAATGTAGATATTGATCTGTGTTTGTTGGTTTTTTATATACACCGGTTCTTGGAATTCGGTTCTGTTTATAAACAAGTACATCTTAAAAGGGTAGTTGCCTTTCTCGATTTCCAGTGTGAATTTGATATATTCTTCTTGATCGATTAGATGCTGAAGGAACCCATCTATAGTGTTCATTCCATATTGCCCAATGATCAAAGAGTCATCCTTATATCTCATTCATTATTTGAATTACACTTCTTGGTCTAGAACTTTTTTAGTTCGAAATTCTACATATAGATCTCAGCTAAAATAGGAGGTGTTGGTGACCCTATGGCAATGCCAAATTTTTGTTGATAATAATTATCTTCAAGTTGGAAATATATTGCATCGATGCAAATAGAAAGCATTTTCATTACTACATTTATGATAAGTGTAGTCCCGTAACTCAACATCAAGTGGTTACTGGGTGATATGCTAGGTTATACCAGTTCTAGCAAAAATAAAGAAAAAATTCTATACCACTTAGTTAAGTGCTAATAGGTATATTTTTGAAAATGTTGAAAATTGACGACCTACACTACATCCTTAGGTTGTGTAGTCACAAATTTTACAATTTTGCAGTGATTTTTTAATACGTAATCCTAAATAACCATGCTATTGATTACAGTCACAAATCCATTGTTAGGTACAATTGTTTCAGTAAAAAAAATATGAGTTTCATTGAGACATGGTTAAAAAATATGTTTTCAGCCAACTTTGACAAAAATTTTTAAGAACAATATACCGTACTACCCTCGGCAAGTTACTTTAAAAAATGGCCCATTTAATCAAGATTACAAAATGTTATATTACTTGCTACTTATCCTTCTATAAAAATGAAATAACTTATTTATTTGCAAAAGAACCCAAAAACAAACTAAAACATTTCTCTGATTACAATGAATAATAGGATATATTGCGTGGTCAACAATCGTCTGTACTTAGGTAAGTGAGAGTGTTAGATATGTAGTTATTATCATTCAATGTCGGCTTTGTTTCTCTGGATTTCTTTATTTTTGTGCAAACTTTGTTAGAATTTAGCAATACTAAAACCTTATGGTACAATATGCAGAGACAGAGTTTATTTAAAACTAATAGAAAATCTCGCCCAACTACGTCTCAGAATTGTAGAAGCAGCAGAAGAAATAAATACCAGAAGTAGCTAGTAAGTATTATTATACCATTTCGCAATTTTACTAAATGGGCTATTTTTTAAGTTACTTGCCCAGGGTAGTACGAGACATTTTTATTCAAAGATGTAGTTTTAAAGTTAGCTGAAAACAAATATTTTACCATGTCTCAACGAAACTTATAATTTTTTTTATTAAAATAATTGCACCTAACAATGGATTTGTGACTGTAATCAATAGCATGGTTATTTAGGATTACGTTTGAAAAAAAATCACTTCAAAATTGGAAAATTTGTGACTACAAAACCAAAGGATGTAGTGTAGGGTGTCAATGTTTAATTTTCAAAAATATACTTATTACCACTTAACCAAGTGACATAATTTCTTTTAATTTTTGCTAGAACTGGTATAACCTAGCATATCACCCAGTGCCCGCTTGACGTTGAGTTACGGGACACTCTGTAGTTTTGTGTTTGCTTATCCTCAAGCTGTTTGTTACGATTACAAGTATTTTATCCGTTGGGATATTGGTGAATAAGTTCATGTCATCTAAGCTGACCATGATGTCTCCTAAAAAGTTTTCTTGGTTTCTCAATATTTCTATGAAATCTGTTATTTTCAATGATAAATTCTGAAGGATTTCTTAAAGAAGATATAATTCTAAGAAGAAATGTAGCCGTTTTTTGACATGGTGAATTCCTAGAACTAAAAGTGGGTCTCATGTATTTTTGGTAAGCCATATAGATGAGAAGACTTGCTGAAGTGCTGAATATTTATGGGCGATTTTATTAATCTTCGTTTCAATTGTCCAGGTAGGATCTTTCTTCAGTTTCTCATATCTTCCAGAGTCTAATATTAAATCAATTTTCAGTTTATAAAAATCAACATCAGATATGACCGTATTATTTCTTTTGCTGTAAAAATTTTAAAGGAGTTATATGATTTGAGATCTTTATGAGCTTTCTGTTCTGCGTTGTTAATATTATCATAGAAAAAAAATTTTGTTGTTTTTGTCTAATCAGGTTTCAATTTTTCATTGTTTGCTTACCAAAAAATTGTAAGCCAAAAGTTCAAAAGAATATATATATATAATTTTTCATGACTAAAAGGAGTATTGCCGTATGAATATGTGTATATAGATGGGTTCTTTGCAGATTTTCTTGCCCAAAATCAAGGTTTCTTTAAACCAATTTTCAAACTTTGTCTATATTTCGGACGTATTTACGTCTTTCATCAGGACTCTACAAAAAATTATTAATTTATATAACTTAATATTTTTAATATAACGAATAAACTACTTACAGTTTTCAAGGTTTATGAAATTGTCCAAATTTGGAATGTTTGAAGAATGATGTTGATGTTTTTTTGAAAGGAGTTTTTTATAAATGTCAAAGAAACAGAGTAGGAAAGTGAAAATAGATTAGGGATGTAAATAAAATCGAAAAATTAGTATAGAATCAATATAAGGGATATTAGTTGAAATAATTAATTTGAAAGTTAGGAAAAGATCAAGAGGAGTCACAATTTTTGATCTAGAGATAGAAGGTAACTATAAATTGAGCTGAGTTCAGTAACATCAGATTTTTTTGTTGATACTATTAGGATTATTTTTATGTAACACATTTCCAAAATGGTTCTTTTTGATAATGAGATGCTTTATCACGAATTTTAAAATTTTCAAAATTAAAAAGATGTCCTAATCTTGAAGAATGAAGGGCTAAAGAACACCTTCCAAGATTATGACATCTTTTAATTTTGAAAATTTTAAAATTCTTAATAAAGCATCTCATTGTCAAAAAAGAACACTTTTGGAAATGTGTTACATCAAAAATAATTCTAATAGTATCAACAAAAAATCTGATGTTGCTAAACTCAGCTCAATATATAGTTACCTTCTATCTCTAGATCAAAAATTGTGACTCCTCTTGATCTTTTCCAAACTTTCAAAATAATAATTTCAACAACTATCCCTTATCTTGATTCTATACTAATTTTTCGATTTTATTTACATCCCTAATCTATTTTCACTTTTCTACTCTATGTTTCTTTGACATTTATAAAAAACTGCTTTTAAAAAAACACTCAACATCATTCTTCAAACATTCCAAATTTGGACAATTTTATAAACCTTGAAAACTGTAAGTAGTTGATTCGTTATTGTAAAAATATTAAGTTATATAATGTTAAATTTTTTGTAGAGTCCTGATGAAGGACGTAAATACGTCCAAAATATAGGCAAAGTTTGAAAATTGGTTTAAAGAAACCTTGATTTTGGGCAAAAACAAATTGCCAAGAACCCATCTATATACATATAATTTTTCATCTATATCCTTCAGCATTCTCGGGATTTTGAATATCCAGTGCTGTTTCTTCTGCTGCTAATATGAAAGTACTCAGCCTTGAAACCGGAAGCCAACAATTTATATTTCTGCTTAAACCTCCCTGGAAATGCTATAACATTTCTTTGCGACACATGACTCAATTTTTTTCACAATAATGAAAAGTGTTATTTTGATAACCAGAATGAGAGACGAAAAGTCCAACTCGGCGCACGTTTGTAAAAATATTGATATCTCATTTACGCTACATAGATCGTTCAGTATGATACCTGAAATATTTCCTATAAGAAGGAATGTTTTTACCAGCAAAGAAGCGTTGACGAGAGGTGAGAGGCGAGCAAGAACGTGGATTGGGTTTGGTTCACTAGGCAATCAGAGGTCGTTGATACCATGGCCCTGGCCGAGGACTTCTTCGTTCTTGGCTTCGCACTCACTCTTCACATTGCGCAACTCTTCCTTTTGATTCTTCAACTACAATAAATGGCTTCTACAGAAATTCGCCTAACTCTATCGTCGACACTTAGTTTCGCAGAAGGAAAGATTGTGGGTAACTTCGTTAGCATTGAAAAAAGTAGGACGAGATAATGTAATTGTCAGGAACACGTTAACTGAGATATATAATATGGATTGTACGTGTTCATTGATAAAATAGATCACAAAGACTATCACTTCTGTATGAATACAAGACAATATATTTTGGTTCCTGACAATAAAAACAGAATTTTATCGACGGAATTAGTTTTACCCAGTTAACACACAAACGTATACTAAACGTTTGTAAATGGCATCAGAAGTTTTATCCAAAACCTAAATTCTACTGAAGGTTGACTTTACGCACAATAAACGTACGCAGTACACGGTTGCTTTATTCAACCATTATGAAACCTAAACGCATTTGATGTCCTAAAAGTTGATTCAAACAGAATTGATAAACATTATATATACGTTCAAAGATCACAGTTAATCAACTCTACATTTGAGGAATCTTTATTCAACTTGAAAGCCACATTTTCTGGATTCCTATCAATTATGCTTAATGCGCCAATTATTCTACACAACTTACTATCTATCTAGAATAAACAAACCACACTTACTTCCTTTCTTTTTATATTTTGATGAAGTTACGTAAACACATTTACTAAAAACGCTTTCAACATTTTTTTCATAATATGTTTCCTAGGTAGCATCATTCAATTAGAAAAAAATGAAGAACAGTTTTCATTTTAAGTGGAATCATAGATATAACTTAACAGGTGAAAGACATATAAGTAACTCAATATTATGAAATATTATAAATTAAATTATGAAATGAATAACTATATTCTAAGATACCTATGGGATTTTCATATTTTATGTTTCCTTTGTTGTATTTTTTTTGGAGTAGCAATATTTTAATATAGAGAATTGAGGAATGTATGCTTAATTGCCAGCCTTTTCATGTCACGAAGCAATTATTCACTTGGAGATGTCTCAAAATATCTACTAATCAAGAATAAAAAAAGAATTACTTTTTGTAATTTTTGTAATCATTGTAGCTTCAATACGAAACCAAGATCAGTTTTTATTTTTAGTATTCCAAAGTTCATTAAATGAAAATTTAGAAAGCAGTGACGTGAGGTCAGATTGCTTTGGCGCTCTTGTTGAGCTACTTGCGAGTAAATATTTAAACCATAACAAATCTATAAGCAATCTGATCAGGTGAACAATAGTGTTTTCTCGTACTATGGGACAATGTGATGCAAGGATGAACGCTTCATGAATGAACAAACCTATATCTCAAATTAAAATAACTACTCATAATTTTCCCCAAGTTTTGTTCGAAGCTATAATTCCCTTCCCCTAAAAACTTACGTCAGTGCTTTTGTGACTTTTGACAACGTATATTATTTCAGCCTCCGAGAGTGAATTCTATCTCTATGATTTCCCGTTATGAAAAATTTTGATTAATATTACGCCAATAATGAACATTTGTCAATCGAATATCGATCTGTGATGGCCATCGTTCAGAGAAAATCACCGATACCTCACGTCATTTCTCTTTTTTCTTTAGTAAATGAAGAAAATGATCATAGCTTTAGATGGGAAAGAGCTACGACAATGAAATTCGAGGATGAGTAAGATATCGATCAGCTCAATATATTCACGAATTTTTATTGAAATCCGAAAAATATCTTACGAGATAGTGAGTATTGAAAAATTTATTTTTGGGAATTTTTAAAAAATTTCTAGCGTGACGATTTCTGATAAATTTTCGCGAGTCGTTTTGTTGCAGCCTCCCTCAACAATATTTCAAGTATCAACTTGATCGGATGGATATTCTAGTAGTTATTGAGGAAACAAAATTTCAGATGCTCATAACTACTGAACCATTCGAAGGATTTGGCCCAATAACGAACTTGACCGAGATATTTGGACAATTAGCCTATTCAGAAAATATGAAAACTCTAGCTGTTCCCTTTTGGATACTAGAGAGGATACGGCCGGCCGGCCGAATAGACTCAACTTTCGCCACTCAGGGAGTCGAACCCAATCGATTGAGACCATTTTCGGCTCGACATTCCAAAATTACAGACATTTGGGCAAAATGATAGGCACTCTGTTCGGGGAACAAGAGCACCAAAAAAGAGTTATTGGAATTGTTTAAGTCCCAAGAGTATTTCATGCTATACCTATACCATGAAAGTTAAGCTATTATGAAAATTAAGGAGTGAGTCTCCACTGCTGAGACCACATCATATTAATTTTCGAATAAAAACATTTCAGAAATATTTTGAATCACGGTTAATTTATAATACATTCATACAAATTCAAGATGAAATATTTAGTATTGCATATTGAAGAATAACATCTGATGAAATAACAAAGCAAGTAGTACAAGTTCATTCATTTTGTGAATCGGTTCTGGTATTTCGTTTTTGAAATTTGAAATGATCCAAGTTCTCATCGTAGTTAGTAGTTCTCCTACTACTAACGAACAAGTTTCATAACCAACAAGTATATACGATGTATTTGTTTTGCGAATTGATGATGCATTAACTGGAATACTTCAGAGGATAGAGCAAGTAGGGTAAATGTACCCCATTTGTTTCAAACATTTTATAAAATTTGAATTCATTTGGACTATCCAGTTCAAATATATAGGTTCTACATAAGTTTTTCTTTTGAAATTTCAACACCCTGAATCTTTTTCAGCCGAGCCGAATTTCAAAAAATTGTATTGGAAATAAGTCTTTCTTTTGACCACACCTTGTATAGTAGAGCAACAAATATATGCTCCCCCAACAAGACAAAAATGAAGAAAAAGAAACGAATAAAACGAGAACATCAATCCCATAATGAGACAACAAAAACGGAAATGAGATGAACCGTATAAACCGTCATTCCTTATGTGGGTGGTTGATCAGAAAAATTCTGAAGAATTGTAAATACATAAATACGTTATAACGACCACATTCAAGACACAAGATATAAGTCGAAGTTGAAAAACTTTGAACTTGTGAATGAAAACGAAGAAAACAAAGAATAAAAAATATGAAATACTGAAATGTTGGTACGAAGAAGGCTCATCAAAAATAATAGTATATTCTAAAACAAGTTGCAGAATTGGCACCCATTGGAATATATGGAATTGCCTTCTGCAACGAGTATTAGACGATATTTTTTTATTTCAGTCAAGAATTATGAGAAATTTATAGGAATTCAATGATGAATTCAGATTATACCTCCTAGTGCCTTTTGTATTTTATTTTCGCAGTTGGTGTGACTGTTACGAAAATTGACAGATTATAGAATTTTAATAGTGCGTTTAAATCTCTACAGGGTTTAATATTGACAATTGACATGAAATGGACGCGTGTTGACATTCGCAAGGATAGGATGTCAGTGTTGCCAACCACAAAACGAAAAATATAACTAAAAACAATGCTGTAATGAGTTCATTACAGCACAGTTTTTAGTACTGTAATGCACTCATTACGACACTGAAATAGAGAAAATTATTTTAAACCATAAAATTTCCTCACCCATCTAAAACAAATTCTGATAAAATTCGATATCCGATTAAAATAAATATCGAATTAATAAAATGTCAACAGTGTATTTTCGAAAGGTTGCACAAGGACAATCTTATGCGATGTCCTGAGGATAAAATATTTTGGAGTTCGTTGACTCGCAGCCAAAAGGTGAAAAGATATCGTAATTAGGCTGAAAAATGTTGAAAATATTAAATCCGACCAATAAAAGTCGAAATGCCGAATTCAAAGTTGCTCAGCCGGTTCGATGTTGATGACGCCTGGACCCATCAAGAAGAGTCGAAGATTGTGACTTCTTTGAGCATATTGAGTGTTGAGATTCAATATGTAATGAAATTCGAACGATCGAGAGAATCTTTGGAGTTTCGGAATAATATATATTCTGGTAACATAACTGTTACCTATATTTTAATTAAGAAACGATAAAGGCAACCTCTTTCGTAATTTTCGAAAACCATGCTTGGTCAAAGTTGGGAAGGAGAATTACTTTGTATTCAGAGAATGCTATGAAAGAAGAAGCAGAACTCGCTTCCAATAAACTCCCTTATGGAATCCCTACGAACTAGGCGATATATGAGTATTATTGTAGAAACTTGAAGAAGTTTGATTCTATTCAGGAATCAATTGCCTTCACGATTTTAATATATTTCATATAGATATATTTCATGGGATTTATTTGTAATCATTAAATTTAGGGAAAATATTCAATTTTTCTACTAATTCTAAACTCCTTTAGTTAAAGGTTGAAAAATTAATAAAAATTGAAGATGAAATATTCAGTATTGCAAACTAACTTGCAAAAAGCCTCATTTTCATTAAAATGAAAAACAAAGAACCCCAGATGAACTCACAAATGATGTAAACATAATATAGAATACAACTACAAGAATGTCAAAGATATCAACTAATAAATGACATTCATAAAATCAACAACACCAAGCAATTTAAAAAGAGAGACCAACCAATAATGTGAGTTACTTTTGTTGTCTTATATATTTTTTAACTTTTAAAATTGCTTGGTGTTGTTGATTTTATGAATATTATTTATTAGTTGATATCTTTGACATTCTTGTAGTTGTATTCTGAATTATGTTTACATCATGCGTGAGTTCATCTGGGGTTCTTTGTTTTTAATTTTAATGATTTATAAGTTTGTTCTCCATCCAAGATGTATCGTTTCTTCCAGTGCGCTGAGGAAGATTTTAAATAAATCGAAACGTCGGCTTTTTATTGACTGTGTTTCTCGCAAAAACAGACCTGTGATCCTCTCAAACACTTTAATACTAAATCATATAGCTAGGTCGTCAAACCCAATCCAATTAAAAGTTACATCTAATCTTTTATATTTCTCAAGATTATTCAGATGGAAACAAGATACCTCTATTTTGTTGGGATTGAGACATATTTGCAATTCAATAAAATAATTCTTTAAAATTTTCAAATCAGTCGATAGTATGTTCTCCAGAGTATGGAAATCCGAATGGTGGTAAACAATAACAATGCCATCAGCATAAACAAATTTCTGAGATGATGTCGTGGGTAAATCACTGAGATATAAATTGAAAAGTAAAGGAGATAGAACTGATCCTTGTGGAAGATCGATTTTAAATGTTTTCAAATTGCTATTGTTATTGTCAACAAAAACACGAAAGCTTTTATCAGATTACATATTTCCTGATAATCTTGCCATTTTTCCACACTTCAGATGGGTACGAAGTTTGAAAATTTATCTATCCTTCCACACAGTGTCATATAAATCAATGAAAGATAAATAAATGAATAAAGCCTCCTGCAAAATCTGTAAAGCATATTCTATAGAAGATTCAATTCTAAAAAAGAATCAAAAAGAATAAATTAAAATTAGTCAAAGACTATTCAGATATGTCAAAAAATTTTTTTCTCAAAAGAGTTATGTCAATTAGTAATATCGATTCACAAATTTCAATATGTATAGTGAATATTTGGGCTATGTTCACCAATAGTTACAGTTTGTATTCCTTCGAACGTTCTGAAATATATATTTTATCGTTTGAAAATTTCATTAATTGTCAAGATTGATACAACTATAAAATTTGAAAAATTGGAACTTATCTTCGATTCGAAGATTTCTTCAAATAAAATCGAATAATCACAAGCACTAATTCTTGATAGTGAATGTTATTTATGTACAAGAATATGTAAAAATTGAAGTTGCCCATCTTCCTCGATTTCAATTATGAATTTAATAAGTTCATTTTGATTGGTTAGATGTTTTAAGAATCCATCAATATCAGCAAATGAAAATACCTATCAATAACACATTACAATATTGGTTTCAATAAATATATAGTTTAAGGCCCTTGAATGGTTCAGGTCAAATGAACAGGTTGCAAATAAGGAAAAGACTGTGGGGCTTATTTCTTTCCTGATGAAAACTGATGAAATGACTGTAAATCCACATTTGTTGTGCATAAGATCTTGACCTTTCCCAGTGGTGAACCCATGGCGACTCAAAATTCTTTTGATTGAAAATGTCTCCAGAATAAAAATTGATTTGCATACTTCACCATATCCGAAAGAATAGAGAACAAATTGACTCTTAACCCTGTATAACCGCAATTGCTGAGCATTTCATATCACTTCAACTCTGTAGAAAATGACAAATTATATTAGGATTTTAATTTTTTATTTCAGAGAAGTCCAGTTCTCCAGACCCCCTTTATTTATAGGCCGTCAAGGTTGAAACACCGTGTAGATATATCATAAGTTTTCTATATTTTGTTCTGAATTAAATTGATTGATTAAATTGCTAGGGATTCCGAACAGTAGGTAGTTACCTACTGTTGAAGTAGGTAAATCGTGATGTATACTTTTATATTACCGTCTAGTTAAATCAAGAACTGTTGTTCTTATACTTCAGCAACCTGCCAATACCTGTTATATATTTTCCTCAAGCCAACCCATAACTCAAGATTATGACATCTAAATCTAATAGATTCTATACATTTTAAACTCGGAATGTAGGTATGTGAGTTGAACTGATACATTTCTGTCTATCATTATTCATACGCATGACTAAATTTAACGGATTCGGTATTTTTGAGCATCGTTGCAAGAATCCAATTGAGCATTTCCTTGTTATTCGTACACCTGATGCACATTTCACAAGGAAATCAGGTTGGTACACGAAATTCAGTTAAGAACATCGATGCTCGATAAGGCGAGAAACCTGTGATTCATCAAAGCGAATTGGGAATTCAGCAAGGTGAGTAAATGCATCAAATGATTGGTAATTGATTCACTACATGTATAATTTTTTTAATATCGATTCTACAGAAATTTGTGACAGATTCTCCACAGATTTCTACAGTTTGCTTCAAATTGAAATAGGAGTAAAACACTTGGTAGGTAGGTATCTACCTAGGAAAAGAAATGACAAAACTTAGTGGAATTGGTTCCAGATCTTCCATAATGGTAAGAAATGGGATTCTTTGAATTTTTCATTAGATTCAAGAGCATACCATGTATACCAGTATGAAGTGAGCGTCAAGATACAAATGTCTCGATAGGGATCATTTGTTGTGAACGAGACTTTATTTAATTTTTTTTTGTTTATTTGCTATGACATCTGTGAATAGTATATTTTGAAACAAGTTGCAGAATGGGCACCCATTCCAACATGAATGCGAAATTTGAAAACGAGCTACGAAGGAGAGAGTTTTTGAAAGCACGAGTGTTGGAATTGCCTTCTGCAATCAAGCGGTTACTAGGCCATATGCTAGGTTATACCAGTTCCAGCAAAAATAAAAAAAGTAAAAATAAAACAATTGTACGAAAATATACCTATTACAACTTAACCAAGTGACATAGAATTTATTTTAATTTCTGCTAGAACTGGTATAACGTAGCATATCGCCAAGGAACCGCTTGTCGTTGAGTTACGGGACACCCTGTAGAGAAGACAACACAGACAGAATTGTTGATATTTATGGAAAATAAGAAACATTGCAAAAGGTTGATTAGATAATCAGAGGAAATGAAGAATTCAGTATTGCAAGAGTTGATGTTAGATGAGAATATTTTCTTATGAAATGTTCAATCAAATTGAGAATAAAATTCAGAAAGTTTAATGTTCTCGCCAATAATCTGCTGAAAAATCACTAGGTAACAAAAGAATTTAGTAGTATTTTCAGTTTAAATAATATTTTCGATGAAAAATTATGTAATATTATATGAAGAGCATTAAATACCTATAGGTAATTTTTATCAGAAATTTCAAACATTGAGGCCTTAAACAGAAACAAGGTGCATAAACAAGTATATATACAATTTTATGGAGTATTATGAAGCAAAACCTGAATTATCTGTGTCATCTTGACTAGAATCCAGTGGTGGCTTAGCCTCATTTGAAATCTTAAATCCCTTTTAACTTTGTAACGGGACAACATTAGTAAAAGTGAAGGAATCTTTATCTAAAATTAACGCAGTGGTCGAAAACTCACTCTGTCATAAGTAGGTAGGTATGTATATCAAGTGAAAATAGAATTTCGAAAATTATTTTGTTACGCGATCTCGCATGAAAGGCGATATCGAAAAAACGTCTTTCTATACCTACTTCTTCCATGCATACCTAACCAAAAAATGAATCTACTTAATAATTATTTCAATATATTATTTCACAATTACCTATTTAGTGTGTGAATCACCACCTATTCCAATAAAATCTTCATTATTCAGAAATATTGCTTCCTTCTCCTTTATTTGCTCAATAAATTTATTCAATTTCATAATCAATCGATCTTAATTTGGCACCAAATAATCCATCAAAAACATTAGCGAACGAGTTAATGACGCCATTGCCATCTTTATATCATGTCAATGTTCCATTCTTTCAATTCAAAACAACGCAGATCCCAGTGGGGCCTCAAATCGGTCATTTGAGCGAGTTGAACGAATTATATTGGGCCAAAACATTGAGTGAATTACTCAGTGCTTATTTCGGTGAAAGGAAGGGTCACGTGACGATGATTGGATTTGCTTGGAATTGTTGGAGAGGAACTCATCGACCCATTAATTTCTGTGAGATGAGTCGACGCATTTAGAAGGTAGAGATTCATTCTCGGAAAGAAAGGTACTCTCTTGACCGAGCATTGAAGTCTCCGAAGCAACACCTCTTTATTACCCTTGAATTTGACTTGTGCTTGCGGATATACAGGATGGCCCTATGAAGTTTTGAGACTTTCAACTTGACAAAACACATAATAGATATCATTACAAAAAAGTTCAGATGTCTTTTCTATGATTCATCGTTCAGTCCCCCTTGAAAAAAACAAGTCAAGAAAGAACAATTGATCTGTAAGAGAAATGTAAATCTGGTAATTTCTGAAAATTGTTTTATCGGTAGACTACACATTCTAGACAAAATCAAATATTTATGTACATTGTGTTGCTTGATGTGGGATGGAATAGTCAGATTGTATCATTGAGAGGTTATTCTACGATGATACCTCTTGATAATTTTGGTGATTTTTCTTGATTTCAGCCAAGCTGTTTGTGGGTTTTGCTTTTTTTTTGTGGATACTTTCATAAAATTTCATGTGTTTTTTAGAGTCCTGATGAAAAGTCAAACCTGAGGCTCGTAATATAAACAATAGAACAGCAAATGTTGTGTTCTTATTAAACTAGCTCAAATATTGCTGAGTGATCATTCTTAAAGAACATATGTGTACCTATAGGTACAGGGTGGGTCTTTGATCACTGCGTTAAGTTGACCCATAGATTCTTGACGTCAAAAGAAACATTTTCTTTCTATAACATTTTTCCAAATTTGGCCCCGGTCAAAAGATATAGGGTGCTGTAATTTCATTTAAAAATTGCATTTTCACCTGTAATATTCAAACGACAATATCAATTGAAATGATCTCTTGTAGAAGGTTTTGATAACAGTTATGCATATTTTGGCATCAATAGATTTATTCCATTTCTTGTGGGTTTCTCACTACTACTGTAAAGACTGGTTAAATTGTATGAAAAACAAGTTTTTTCTGTAGATAACATCATTTATCCTAAATTACACCACTTTTTGAACGGAATAAAATCGATATAATCATCTCATGAAATAGGAGTGAGTGAATCATTTCATAGAGGGAAAATAATGCTTTTAAACAATTCAGATTCAATGGTGGATGCTGTGGAAGGTAATTTTCATTAAAACTAAATTAGACTACAGAGGGGTATTTGCCCAATGTGAAAACTTAAAATGCTTTTAACTTTTTAAAGCACCTGAATATTGTTACATTCATTTTCCATCCTAGGTGCAGATTATTTTGATCACTGTTAGTACATTTCAATTTCATATTTCCATCAAATGAGTGGTTATATTAATTAAGTGCCCCTGTATATAGATATAACATCGCTGATTAGTTCGGACAGTGGGGTCCGGGAGAAATAAGATGTGTTGTTGGGTTTTTTTTTCATCGCGCTTATCTGGCTGCGCGGGTGATAAAAACCGGGGAATAATTCATTGTCGACGAAGGAAGGAAAGTAGTGAATTAATAATTCGGATCTCCACGATGAGATTTGCTTTTTTTTGTGTTACATTTTGGTATTAAATGGGAAGTTATTGGGAAATAACTATATTGGAAGTAACCCTTGTTGTAAGGGTTTGAGGAATTCACATCTTTGTGTTTCAAATATTGAAACTTCTATAATATTGCATCTATTGGAGTGAGACTATTGACAGTTCATTTTTCCATCACCTTGACTGGAAATCGTCCCTAAAACAACCTAAGGGTCGGAACTACATCACTACGAGTGCCTTCGAGCCTGAAGTTGATCGGCCTGAACGGAATTTACCCATCTGCCAGAAAGAAAGACCGTCATTGGGATATTTTACAGCAGTCTTCGGACTCTGGAAATTCTACGCCGGTGAAAATAAGGTCGTACACAGCTTATTTTGATAGTTCAGTCAATCTGTCGAAAAATAAATCGTTTTGACGGTATAATTACCCGCTCGCTGAAATTTGGTACACTTGTTGAAAATGGTGTAACTAAGCTACCTTTGCGATGGCCTCGCTGAAATGTTAGCGGTTTTTTGAAAAACTCAAAAAAACTAAAAAAAAGTAAAAAAATGCATTTTTCTCGAATTGTATGCATCGTACAGAAATTTTTATTGAACAAAAAATGTAGAGGACGTTGCGATCTACGTTTTTTGTCATTGGTGCAATGCTGCACGACTAAAAGCGCACAAAGTAGGTGGAGCTAAAGTATCAAAAAAAGTGTTTTTCATGTTACTGAAAAAATGTCGCCCTGAAAATGTTGTTTTAATGCAAAAATTTAAATGTAAGAGTTGTTCCTTACATTATTATCAACAACTTTTATTTAAACATTATTTTTGTACAACTTACCATTTTGAAGCTGCAGCTTGCAGAAGAATGAAAAATCCAAATATACTGTTGTACGCAGTATGAGTACACATCGGTAGTGCACGTTTAAATCAAGATTTTACTAATTTAGTTTTTCTTAGCAATTAAACTTTAATAAATAAAATTTTAATTTGTTTTTGACAAGTATTATCCATTATTTGATTTTTTGAGTCGCATTATGTTATGAATTATTTTGTTGAACTCTCAATGTTATTAACAAAGACAATTTTTAATGTTTTCCAGTTTTGTTTTTCATTTTTTTAAAAATGTCATCAATTAAACAGATTTTTGAAGAGGTTTTGAAAATTTGGATAAGGGAAACAAACAGCAATTCAATTAAAGTCATTATTTGAGTTTTAATTTTCCAGTAAACGTTTAAAACAGTTTTGTATTTGTATTTATTAACAGGTGTATAGAAAAAGCATACAAAATATTGCAAAAATACTTACAAATCTAAATCGCTTACAATTTTTCAACTCTTTCAGTGGTCGCATGAGAAAAAGGTTACTCAGTCCACCTTTTTTATGCTTCCAATGAAGAGGTTCTTTATATACTAAGTGATCGTTTTTATGTACATGTTTTCATTTCATAATGATTGTTTGACAGTTTTGAATCTATGCTATTTGGTTGTTCGGCATTGCTAATTTATCTTTTGTTAGAGCTTCGTAGTTTTTTTCTCAGTGGTTCTTGGTCTGGAGATTCACTTCTGGCGCTTTCTGAAGAGGAACTAGCGGCCGACCGTCTATCACTCTTTTGCGCCTTATTATTGCTCATTTTTTCCCAACATGACCTTGATACTAAATGTACTACTTGGGAAGGAAAATCCAAATCATCGTCATCAAGAAAAGTGTCTTCTTCCACCTCAATAACTGGCGCGTTACTGCAATCTTCGCCACAACAGTTTTTGCAGGCAACTGAGCAATGGACACCTGCCTTTCTGCATCCACCTCTTGAACCGCAAAAACCTGTACCGTTTGTTTGACATGAACAAGTGATAAGATCAATTACTCCAGATGGTGCCGGGGGTTTCATTGTTGTTACTGGTTCCAGTCCTCGCTGAGTTTTCTTCCATCCCCAGGTCGTTGGCTCAAAGTAATTTCCTAACCAGGCTTGCACTTGGAGGTAAACTCTTCGACTATGAAAATTCGCTGCATCAGGTGAAGGTGGGAGAGAACATAAATTCACTTTTGTTTTTGTAGCACACTGTGAAAATTTTCTGAAGCGAGTTCGAGCAAGGTCGTCTTCCGTACTGCCATTGTTCAGAGCTGTAAATATAGTTTGCCCTGCAGTTTCACCAAATGCAGTACTTGTACATTTATTATTGAAGACCTCCAAAGCAGCTATTACCTTATCCTACGGCCCTTTTGTTAAAACTATGCCAACGTCGCCGGAGAAAGTCACTATATATTACTATAACTTGTAAATGGTAAGTTGTACGAAAAAAATGTTAAATAAAAGTTGTTGATAATAATGTAAGGAACAACTCTTACATTTAAACTTTTGCATTAAAACAACATTTTCAGGGCGAAAAACACTCTTTTTGATACTTTAGCGCCACCTACTTTGTGCGCTTTTAGTCGTGCAGCATTGCACCAATGACAAAAAATGTAGATCGCAACGTCCTCTACATTTTTTGTTCAATAAAATTTTCTGTACGATGCATACAATTCGAGAAAAATGAATTTTTTTACTTTTTTTTGAGTTTTTCAAAAAACCGCCAACATTTCAGCGAGGCCATCGCAAAGGTAGCTTAGTTACATTATTTTCAACAAGTGTACCAAATTTCATCGAGCGCCAAATGTACAGATTGACTGAACTATGATTCTTTGAAATAATTAATATCTCAAACCTGTGATTCAGAGCAACATTAATTAATATGATTGTTATTTGACTCTGAGATCAGTTCAGGTTCATTTCCATCTTTCGTATCTTATGAATTGAGTTGAGAACTTTGAATATTATTTAGTTGTTGGGACAAGAGCATATGCAGTGAATTTGGATCATTTATGAATTGGAAATTTATTCTGTATTGTTGTTCTTTTGCTGACGTTACTATTTTATTCATTGCTGATTTTATATTGCTGCTGAATTATATTTGGGCTATGGGATTGTGGTATTCTTTCACACTGTCTAATTGACTTGGCACTTCATGATAAATAGATGTATATACGGGGGTCAGCCGGTTCTTATTGTAACCTTATCAGCTTTTTATTCTCTGACTTCCGTAATTTGGTCTGAGTTGAATCTAGTAAATTTAATGTGATTTATAAATTACGTGGCGCCCATTTATTTTTTTTATCATTAATTAATTATGAGTTGCCTGCACACTTAAATCACTTTTGTGGCTTTCAAAATTGAACGTTACAATATGAAAAAACGGTATGGGAAAAAAGTGTTTTTTTTTTATCTCAAGAATGTATGGTTAAAATTAATGCAATGGTACCTGTCTATCTGGATTGTTTATGTACCGTACAGTTCCGGAGTAAGTGAAAATAGTTTAGAAAAAGAGCGCAAAATCTCATTTTTGTACATTCTCCTTCCATTTCGTGAACCTTCCCTGACAATCAGAGGCATTGAACGAATTGAAAAACATTCTCTGCGGTGCACGTTCCATCAAAGCCATAGATTCTATCGTGTGAAATTAACCATCGAATCACGACGCTGATATTGTTGTACAACGCCACAATGCCCCCTTTGATTTTCTTTCCCATTCCGCGTCTAATTGTCATCTGGTAAAGACGCCGTAGAACACGGAGTCAGATGCAGAATGGGTTTTCTGCGGTGGTAATGTTAGCGGAACCCATTAGCGCCGATTCTAACGGTAAGGTAACCACGTCACTGGCCGTTGCCGAGTCTCCTCCATTCCGTCAGGTGCAATGAACCTGACCCCCCGGCCCCACACCTCATGTGGCACCGCTGCGCGACGGCGCTGCCGTGCCGGCAGACTCGTCTTGCAAAACCCCCGGCCAAGGTCTTCAAAGGTTAGCACATCGCACAAATTGGTTACTGTCACACAACAGGATATTCCACGTCCAATAAAACTTCCGTTCGATTTCGATCCGCTGTGTTTTGGGATTTGGCGAGACGCGGTTTGGAGGACGCTGATTGGCTGGCGACGCTGCGTTAGTTACTGATTATTTTCAATGCATGGTGATCATTTTTGCGCTCTTCTTCTAGAAGAACAGCGTCCAAATGTTTGAGTCCCTGAAGAATTATGCAGTATGCCCGTACGGCCGTATATTCTTCATCTTCCGAAAGATCTGAGCTAGATTCTTCATGTTTTCAGAATTGGTCGACTGTCCAACTATCTCGGTCAAGTTCGTTTTTGGACCAAATCCGTCCAAAGGTTCAGGACTTATGATCATCTGAAATTTAGTCCATCGGATCAAGTTGTGTAGTTTGAAAGATTTTAATTAGGTTTAAGCCAATAGGATCGCAAAATTTAGCAATAATCGACTCATTATAAAATTTCTAAAATATTAAAAAAAAATTTCAATACATTATACCTCATAAGATTTCCAGTTTAGTCAAGCGAAAATTTGTTCATATATCTATGTTATTGATATGTTACATACTCTTAAATTTTATTCTCCTAGTTTTTCCCAATATAAATAATATAATATACAGTAATGGGCAAATGTGTGGAACCCAGTGAATATATCTGGAATAATTACAGATATCAAAATGAAATTAGGAAGATGGATACTGCAGTAGATTGCTTATTTGTTTTTATATTTTTTAACAGTTTTGAATTTCCAGTAATTTGAATATTGAAATTTGCAATGGAATGGATTTTTTTATTTCAGTACCACAGATATCAACAGATAAATAAATACAGTGATCTACACAATGAGGGCCATCAGGAATGTAGTTGATATTGGCACACTGAGGACCATCTATTTTGCAAGCTTCCAATCTATTTTATCATATGGCATTATTTTCTGGGGCTCTAGTTCTCGGGCTAACCATATCTTTTATATTCAAAAGCAAGCTATAAGAGCAATGTTGAATCTGGGTTTCAGATTATCCTGCAGGGGTTGCTTCAAGTCTGGTAACATCTTAACTGTACCAACACCCATATTATTTTGAGGAGTATAAAAATAATAACACTACTAGAAGAACCCATGAATATTTTTTTCCGATACATAAGTATTCAATCACTAAACAGAGCACGCTATATATGGGGATAAAATGGTATAATTTTCTCCCACTAAGTATAAAAAGATATTCGATGTATAATTTATTTCAAAGGGCATTATTTGCATTTATATTGAATTGTGAAGCATATTCTTTCAGTGAATTTAAAGATTTTTGTAAGACACAATAAGGGCGAAATTTTGTTTCTTTACTCATTAATTGTATGTGACTTGTTTCCATTTCATTGTTGTACTGTATAATGATGATTCTGGTAATAAACGGATATTATTATTATTATTATTATTATTGAAAGTATCTGAAGAAAGTTTAGGTTTAAGTCATTAGGAAAGCAAAATTTAGCAATAATCATTACACATTATAAAATATCTAAAAATTCCAAAAAAAAAAAATTTTCAATACATTGTATCTCATAAGATGTCCAGTTTAGTCAAGCGTTCATATATGGATGTTATTGATATGTTACATACTCTTAAATTTCATTCTCATAGTTTTTTCCCAATATAAATAATATAAAAATATACAGTAATGGGCAAATGTGTGGAACCCAGTGAATATATCTAGAATTATTTCAGATATCAAAATGAAATTCGGAAGATGGATACTGCAGTAGATTGCCTATTTGTTTTTATATTAGTAACTTGAATATTAAAATTTGCAATGGAATGGAATTTTTTATTTCAATACCACAGATATCAACAGAAAAGTATCTGAAGAAATTAAAAATCTAATATCCATTAATGAAATAAGTAATCATAATTATCAATTAATACTAAGTTTTTTTCGAAACATTGAAACTGAACTTAATGTATTAGATGTTCAAACTGAGAACCGTTTACTTCTTGACAATAAGCAAGTCGGTTTGTAAATTCTCTAGTAACATTAGCTATTACTTCTGGTGGAATTCTCTGTGAGTGAATCCTGCAGCAAATTATTTGGTCTATCAACATGATGCTACACTGCATTCTGCTATCGTAATAATTGATTGATCAGAAGAAACATTTGGCCATAACTTCATTTCGAGAAATGGTGTAATTGATTGGCCTCCAAGATCATACGACATAATTTCACTGGATTATTAGCTTAAATGTCATGTCAATTCATTGGTTTATATTGACAAACCAGAAATAAATGACGCTTCATAAGCCAATAAATCTCTTGTTTTTGGTGAAATAGTACCTGAGTTACTCAGAGCAGGTCATGAGGATAGATACTGGAAATTTTAAAATTAAAAAAATCGTCTTCAATCTTCATTTGAATGTATTTTCATTCAATTTAAAGCTCTATAACTCTTAAAAACGGTATTATATTGCAGTTTTTATTACTAAGCATATAGAATAATTCTTTTGAAAATTTCCGCCATCTTTGACGAATATTTTTCTAATGATCTGATGGACATCTACTAGAGTTGTCTAGGTGTTTTTCTGACATGCAATGATTGAAAATCATTGCTTAAAAGAGAATGTAGCATCACAAATATCTTAAGAACACAAACAAGACGAAAAAAGATGGAAGCCGACTTCATTGAAATTATATCCGATCACAAGAGTTGGAGGCAATTATGCGATCTAACTTGAAAAGATCTTCATGTCAGAGACAAGGAACAAATTTTATTTCATTTTATGAGTTCTGTCAATCTTTCATATAGCCAATTGAGAAAAGAGTGTGTCCTCGTAAAACATGAGGGTTTGAAATTTTCTTTATTCAACTATTCTAGGATCCCATGACGGTTCCACAAGATCTGATTCCAAAGAATTACCACTTGGATCGCTGACCTTATTCTTCAACAGTCATCCCAGCATGCAGAGCTCATCCAATCGGAATTTATCAAAAATATATATTGACTTATTTTCTCTTGCCCGATCATTCGGTTGGATGTTCTTGCAATGACCTTAGAAACAAATAAATTTAGAAATGCCAGATCAATATCAAAATATCACAGTTTTTTTGTAAATTAGTTCTACATGTAAATATCAAACTGAGGCTTTTCCATAAGCATAAACCTAAGTTTTATGGTACATCTTTTCATTAGCCTCTGCTCAAACTTTCAAACCACACAGATATTATTTTGGATAACTTCTCTATTATAAAAATCGAAATGAAAAAATGATAAATCAGTACATCTGCTGAAAGTGTACTCGGTTCAAGGTATAAAGTAGTCCAAATTGGATGTTCGAAACGCCTATATATCTTTAATGGGTCTCTTGAAGAATAAAAATTTTTATTAATTATAATTAAAAAATTTTGAGCATTTTTTTTTAACAAAATCAGATATCTAAATAAATATATATTTAGTTGTCAGTTAACAGACTCACGTCAAAAAATTCAATTTGCTCTTCTTTCACCAAATAGTCGCCATTGAATACAATAGAATCTTCCAACTTAACAATCTCCAAAGGTCAACTTTACTCCTATCTCCACACATTTTATGCTCATTTTACTGTGCCCAGAGGTCTTTCATTCAATCACAATAGATCATGACACTCGCTATTGTTTGGAATCAATGATCCAAGACCTGAAGAAAACCATTTTTTCCAATTTCTGTAAAGAAATATGGCAGTTTTGTCGGAAATGAACCATTTCTTATTATGGAAGAAAATGGAGAACCATAAAATGTAACTTTTCATCAGATTTCAAAAAAATGATTAGTCAAAGTTCTATTTCACCTATGTCACTGATCAAAGGTTCAAGACTTTCTGTATATAATTTTATAGAATAGGCGAATGATCAATTTTGTTTTATGAGCTATCTAGTGTATTATGACAATTTCCACAAGCTGAATACAAATAAGGATATGAAAATTCATAAGATTTGATTTGATATTCCCTATCTGACTTCTTCCTTTTCATCAAAATATACACATCAATTAGGTATAAATCTGAACACATAGGAAGTTACTCAAGTGTGATATTTTTCTCTGATCCCTTCAATATCAGTACTGGATTTTTCCGTTTCGGTCAACCGGTATGACAAAAATAAACAACACTGATAAAATAATAAAATCCAATTGAAGTGAATGGCTAGATTCACTGGGAATATTCTAGATTTCTTCGATAGCGAAGACAGTTCCAATCAAATTTGAACTTTTTTACTCGAACTAAGGAAACTAAATCACATATGTTTAGTTTTATTCAAAGATTTTATTTGACATCAAATGCACCAACAATTTCCTCATAGAATTCTCAGCGTTAGTTCGTGACCTTCACTTTCAACTTGAGACATGGAATAATAGCATTGAACTCAAATTTCAATTAATTTCATCACTGAGGCAACCATTACGTGAATGGTATCTGGTTATTTTTACGCAACACCTGTAGGTATAGAAGATTAATAAATTCCAAGATGACGCCTTTATTGGAACCTATCACTATAACAGGAAGGTGTTGAATTTTTACATAATTATTGAAGAAATCTTTGGAAATTTCTTCGGAGTGCGTGAGATCTGAATAAAATTTGGTGATTTTCAAATTTCGTTTTTCAGCGTGGAAAAGTCCAAGAAAGGTGTTTTGGTTATTAAGTATAAATTTTTTTATTCAACATTTAAGGTGATAAATAATAAGATTCAGATTTCGACAAATTTTTATTGTTTTTATAACAATTGTTTCTGCCAAAATTGTGGCTTTATCAGGTTTAACATTTTGAATGATAGTTCCACTGAAGTTATTCTGTATTTGTGGCTGTAAAACTTTTTCGGAACGCTTTCTAAAATAAGGTACTAAATATAAAGGTATGCTAGGATTTTTTCAGAAGATGTTTAACAACGGGGACCTCTCAACATTTGTTTGTTCATTCAAAATAATATTTTGTGAGTTATATCTGTTTATTTCGAGGGCTTCTAAATGTGTTAATGTTGAACTTTTACTTTCTGTATAGAGTATTTCGAATTTATGGTTAAAATTATGTCTGTATTCATTTAAATGTTTAGAATATGAGGAATTATTATTTTCAGTTACGTAACTACGTTGATGTTCCCCGTGAACCCGTTTGTTGAATGATCTTCCTGTTTGACCTATATAAACCATAGGGCAATACCAACAAAGTAACTTATAGACTTCTGATATGTTTTTTCGATCTATTCGGTCTTTGTTGTTTTTTATATGTTGTCCTAGATTGTTTCTTGTTTTAAATGAGACCTTGCAGTTGAAATTTTTGATGAAATATTTAGCTACTGACTCTTTTTTATAAAATTGAAATTGATGTATTTTTTGTCTTTATTATCTAATGCTGTTGGGATGACATAACTCATTGAAATTTTCTTCTGTTTTTTGAAAAAGGGTTGATCAATTAAGTTTGGATTATATCCATTGTTTTTTGCAATCTGTTTAATAATGTAAAGTGAATTTAATAATAGGGTGGATTTTATCGATAAAATTGAAAAATATTGTGAATTTTCTCCTCGTAACTTTAAAACAACAAAGAATATCATCAACAAGTATAAACCAATTAAGGAAATATTTGCTTAATGAATGTTTGTGTATTTTATTTTCAATAAAATCCATAAATATTTCTGTAACGATCGGGCTAAGTAGATTTCCCATAATTGAAACTTCTTTAGAAATATATATATTATTATTAAATAGAAAATAATTTTGTTCGAAGCAAATTTCGAGGCAATTTAGAATATCATTTATTTTGATGGGGTTTGTCTTTGATTCAATTAATAACTTTTTTTACAAGTATTATAAATTCTTTGGGTTTTTATTTATTCAAAATGTTGGCCTCCTTGAAGTACTTCCAGATACTGAAGTGCATTTGATATCATTATTTGATAGCTTAAATGTAGATAGTAGTGATGAACACACAATAGGTCCTTAAATAGTTGATACTGAAGGACAATGGGTGTTCTTCAAAATTTTGGCCCCTGAAGTTTTTCCAGATACTGGAGCGCATTGCATGGAATTTGTTGAAAGCTAAGCTGTAGATATAGTAGTGAAGAAGGTAAACTAAACCTTAAAACAGTTATCACTGAAAGACTATTTTTTCCTCTTCGAAAGTGAATTTAATATTGGGGCGAATTTTATTGATAAAATTGAAAAATATTGTGAATTTTCTCTTCGTAACTTTAAAACAACAAAGAATGTCATCAAAAAGTCTAAACCAATAAAGGAAATATTTGCTTAATGAATGTTTGTGTATTTAATTTTCAATAGAATCCATAAATATTTTTGTAAGGATCGGGCTAAGTACCTTCTTCAGAAATATATATATATATTATTATTAAATAATAATAAATTAAATTATTAAAAAATAATTGTGTTCGAAGCAAATTTCGAGGAAATTTAGAATATCAATTATTTTGATGGGGTTTGTATTTGATTCAATTAATAAATTTTTTTACAAGTATTATAAATTCTTTTGGTGGGATGTTTGAAAACAAATTTTGAACATCAAATGAAACAAAATTTGTGTCATCAGATAATTTGATATTTTTCAGTATTTTTGTTAGTTCAAAGGAATTTTTTATAGCGAATATTGCTCGGAATTTAGTTTCTGTTAATATTATCGGAATAAGTGCTCGAGATAATTTTATGCTATATTTATTATCCTATTTGAGACGACGTTCAGAAAAAGTTTTACAGCCATATATACAAAATTACTTCAGTGTAACTACATTCAAAATGTAGAACCTGATGAAGCCACAGTGTTGGCGAAACAATTGCTGTAAAAAACAATAAAAATTTGTGGAAATCTGAATCTTATTATTTATTTAAAATGAATTTCCACCAAGTAAACACCGATACAATTAATTATTTACGGTGAATAACGAAATAAGGCAAAATAATCAAACATTTGTAGTCTCTAGATCATACATTCCAAAAGTGGTCCAGGTGGACCCCAGGGCTGCACGGGGGACTGAATGGGGTGTTACGTTGGGCGCAACTGAAAATGGGGGTCCAGAATCGTAAGCGAGGGTGCATGAAAATTAATTTGGTTTCGAAAGTGAAAAATGTCCACTTATCTTATCAATATAAATAATATTTCCACGATATTTTTCAGTCAAGTTGACACATTTTCTCGAATAGTGAAAATGACATCAAGCTGTAAATGTAAGTTAACTTTGACTACAAAACTATTGACAAGAATATTCTTATGATGAAATTCGTGTAGATTTCTTATATTTCCATTGAAATGAAAACTGAGGAGTAGTCAGATATGGTTACCTTTTTCAAAAGCTGATTTTGAGCCTATAGAAGATGCCTATCAAATCATTGGTAGCAAGAAAAATAAGAGATGATGGTAATTGCCCAAGAAGTTAATCTACAAATCCTGAAATCTACCAAGAAATTTAATTATACAATTATTCTAAATTTTCCATTAAGTTTTTAGCCAGAATTCAATTTCAATATCTTCTACAATTTCATTTCATCTCATAATAATGACTATGTGGATAATAATTTCCAGTAATAGCGAATAATTCATTTAGCAATTTCGGTAGTACCAACAAAAACCATTAATTCCGAACATATTCATTCGAGAATGTTATTAAACTGTATTCTCCTAAAATTTAACATCATTGTAAAAGTTGACCTGATTCCACCATCTTGATGAAAAAACTTGTCACTTTTATGGGATCATAATAATTAATAGCAGAATATTACCGATACGAATCGATATAAATGTGCCATTAACGCTGTAATTCCATAAAGTGAGCTTAAGATTATTCCGAGTCTTCAAGATCATTGCCTTTTTGAACTTCTCGATCGTTGAAATGGAATAAACAACTTGGTCCGTTTATCTAAAGGTTCCATTTGCAAGCTGACGTTTCTTCAGCGAGCTCTATTATTCATTGGAATTGCTTTGAGCCTTTCTTCCTTCATAAGTAACGTCAGCATATCTGAAAGTATGTTATATAATAGCTATTTGCTCAACTAGGTACTTCTATTGGAATTCAATTAGCTCAGTGTAAGAAAAATATTACAGGAATTATTCAATTATCAGAATACCGTTTCATATATAATTAAAGTGATACAGAGTCATGCAACTTTTATGTGTTTTACATCGAATTTATAATGAATGATAAAGGATACAAGGTGGTCATATGAAAATTAACAAAGAATCTAAAATTGACAATTATAGTATTACTCTTCTAGAAAGTATCAATGATTTGTTTATTCTAGAAAGCAGTGTTTTCTTTGGTGAATAAGAAAGTTTTTCATTTTTATCATAACAACACCCAAACAACTTATAATAAAGTAAACTGTAACACATTTTATTTAATAGAAACCTAATTCTTATATTACCTTCGGAAATTGGGAATGAATGAATTGTCATCATAAAATTCAATTCACGCTAGAAACAGAAATAAATAATTTATCAATTTTTTTAGACATAACACTAATGAGAGTAAATTACTCAGTACAAAAGAAACTATACAGAAAAAATTCAAATGCCGACAAAATAATAGATTTCAATTCAGCACATATGTTCAAACAGAAAAAGGTACATTGACAGAGCCCTAAATTAACAGACCAACCATCAGAGAGGATTTATCTCACTTTTAATAAAAAACAACTATCCTTTATCACAAATGAAAAAAGATAATGAAACAGTGGACACACAAATTATAACACACCGGAAATTCATCAAATGTAAAAGAGGAACCGATTACATACCGATATATAGATAGTTCACAGTTTACATACGCCAATATCAAAAATTATTCAAACTTAAATTATCAATCGGACAAAATTACTTACGCAATATAACATAGTTGAAACTCATCAAGAAATTCCTTATTGTTGAAATTAAACCCTGCACATAATATACTGTGGTATAATTACTAATTATACAGCTTAAATATACAGGGTGAGTCTTTGACCACTGCGTAAATTTTAACCACAGATTCTTGACGTCACAAGAAACATTTTCTTTCTAAAACATTTTTCCAAATTTGGCTCCGTTCAAAAGATATATAATACATAAAAATTGCATTTTCACCTGTAATATTCAACCGACAAAATCAATTGAAATGATCTCTTGTGAAAGGTTTTTGATAAAATTCTTATAAATTTTCAACGCAGCTGAATATGGAAAAACGGTATAGGACAAAAGTATTCTTTTGATCCTGGTTGAAATTAACGAAGTGGTCAAAAACTCACCCTGTATATATAATTCAACAAAGAGAATAAACGTGTTCGCTTAACTTTGCCCATGCAAGCTCATAAACTTTTTTGAAACCCTCAAAAAAAGTGATGAAGTTAAAAAAATCATTATTAAAAGATGATAGGCAACAACAATTACCTTTATTACCAAACACATTTATGCCATCAAGAAGGAAAGCACGCTGAAATTATCCTTATTTTCGTCCCCCAAGCTTAATTGAACCCCACCCATCTAACATATCAGAATTGCATAAAGTGTGGATGAATATTCAATTATCACTTGTTTGTATTGAGCAACATGTGGTGGAGTTGATAAGATAATAATATTTTTATTTGGTTACACCGTGTGCTACCATAATTATGAACGCGTGTTCGGCGTATGCGGGTAATAACTTTAAGATAACACAATAAAAGCTCAGATAGAACGGATTTCCGTACAGGAGGGAGTTTGAAATCGAAATTTTTCACCTGTATGATTTATTTATTGGGTAATACGTAGTCTGTTCAGAAGGTATCGCGAAGACTTTTTTAAAGTAATTTATTTACCTATACATAAATGTCTATTTCGTTCTATCAATGTAATCCATTTTACATGTAATAAACTTGCGTCAACGTTTTGCAATCCTTGAAGCATTTTAAAAATCATTTTTGTGATATTGATCAGCTAGTCTGTCGATGCCATCTTCGTCTCCTCAATCATGGAGTAGTCCATCATTTCATGAACCTCTTCAGTATTGGGGTAGAAAATAATCAAAAGGGGACATGCCTGAGGAATAAGGCGGCTGGGGCACCATTAGTGTTTTGTTTCTCGCACAAGGATTATTATCATGGTGCAAACGTGTTTTAGTAGATCTTCCCAAATAACTGTGAGTAATACCATCTCCAAAGTATTCATTTGATGGATTAAGGTTTGTGTCTCAATCACTGTTGTAGGTTTCATACCTTCACTAGTTGAAATATTTGTAAGAATACCACGTATGTCATCATAATGGGCACATAATGTTTTTACAGCCTCATAACGTGCTGACCATCTGGTCTCTGAAAGTCTTTTTACAGAAATTTTACTTCCCAAAGACCTTAGTTTAGACCATATTTGAGGGGACGGTGCAAAGAAATTGTAGAGCGATTGCAAAATTTCAAAAAATTTTACAGCTTCTTGGAAGCTTCCTGCCACCGCTGTGCCAACTAGATTAAGACTATGAGCTCCACATGGTACCCAAGTGGCTGCGCTGTTGATTTCCCTAAATCTAGTTTGTACTCCCGAATACACTCCGCTCATATTAGCCGCATTGTCATAAGACTGACATCTGCAAACTTTTGGGTCTATTCCCTGATTTTCTAAAACTGAAATTAGAGTGTCAAAAAGATACTTGGCATCATGTTTTTCTATTTTAACAAACATCAAAAATCTTTCATATATACCTCCAGTTTTTGAGACATATCTAATAACTATGGAGAGTTGATCCGTATGGCTAACGTCAGGTGTAGAATCCACAGTGATTCCATAATACTTGGCTTCTTTGATTTCTGTAACTATTTTTTCCAATACTTTTGACCCCAGTAAAATTATTAGTTCTTCATTCGTTGTGGAGGATAAATATGATACTTTTCCGCGGCCTGGATTACCGTATCTTCTTACATGTTCTTCTAGAAACGGATCAAATTTGGCTAAGAGA
Organism: Micraspis discolor; assembly: GCA_030674115.1. Classification (NCBI taxonomy): domain Eukaryota; kingdom Metazoa; phylum Arthropoda; class Insecta; order Coleoptera; family Coccinellidae; genus Micraspis; species Micraspis discolor. Next base: position 5,461,862 of record JARTUT010000872.1, read on the forward strand.
TCGATACACCCAAGAAAATTGCCATTACTAGGATTGCCATGTATTTCATTATCGCCTCTAAACGCTAGTCCCCGTATAACTTAAAATTTATATCCAATTTCTGCACAGGGTGATTACGAGAGAAGTAATCGATAAGATCGGCGCTTATGGTTGTCCACCGTGCTGGATCAGAACTGAAAATACTTGAGGCTGATGTTGTTGGTAGTGATTCAGGCACCACCTGCTTGGAAGCGTCGTTAAAATTTCGTAAACCCCCGTCAGCCTCGTCTTCGGTGACATTCTCAGTTTTATTGGTTGAACATTCTGGCGAGTCCCAACAAGCCTCAGCTTCTTTAGGTCTAACCTCGATCGAGGAAATATCTACCGCATCTGCATTATCTTCTGTCTCCTTAGAAATATTAACATATTTCAATAAAAAATCTTTAATTTTACTAAGCGACTCACTCACTTTCTCTTTCTTTTTGCTTTTTTCTTGTCCACTTATATCCATCAGACATTTTCGTTAAAAAAAGTAGAAATAAGTAAAATAAGTAATAGTTGAAATAAGTAGAGTATAAAAACAACTTTCCTTTACTTACCTTACTTATAATAAATTTAACTTCCAGTTTTTAAACTAAAGATTGACTTGGGGTTGAGCGTGATTAAATACAAGCACAGGCATACACGCTTAACAAAGAATCTAAAATTGACAATTATAGTATTACTCTTCTAGAAAGTATCAATGATTTGTTTATTCTAGAAAGCAGTGTTTTCTTTGGTGAATAAGAAAGTTTTTCATTTTTATCATAACAACACCCAAAAACAACTTATAATAAAGTAAACTGTAACACATTTTATTTAATAGAAACCTAATTCTTATATTACCTTTATATGACCTTTGGGAATGGGAATGAATGAATTGTCATCATAAAATTCAATTCACGCTAGAAACAGAAATAAATAATTTATCAATTTTTTTAGACATAACACTAATGAGAGTAAATTACTCAGTACAAAAGAAACTATACAGAAAAAATTCAAATGCCGACAAAATAATAGATTTCAATTCAGCACATATCTTCAAACAGAAAAAGGTACATTGACAGAGCCCTAAATTAACATCTCCTATACTAAGACCAACCATCAAACAGGATTTATCTCACTATCCTTTATCACAAATGAAAAAAGATAATGAAACATTGGACACACAAATTATAACACACCGGAAATTCATCAAATGTAAAAGAGGAACCGATTACATACCGATATATAGATAGTTTTATGTTATAACAGCTCACAGTTTACATACGCCAATATCAAAAATTATTCAAACTTAAATTATCAATCGGACAAAATTACTTACGCAATATAACATAATATACTGGGGTATAATTACTAATTATACAGCGTAAATATACAGGGTGAGTCTTTGACCACTGCGAAAATTTTAACCACAGATTCTTGGCGTCACAAGAAACATTTTCTTTCTATAACATTTTTCCAAATTTGGCTCCGTTCAAAAGATATATAATACTTACATAAAAATTGCATTTTCACCTGTAATATTCAAACGTAAAATCAATTGAAATGATCTCTTGTAAAAGGTTTTTGATAAAATTCTTATAAATTTTCAACGCAGCTGAATATGGAAAAACGGTATAGGAAAAAAGTATTTCTTTTGATCCTGGTTAAAATTAACGAAGTGGTCAAAAACTCACCCTGTATATATAATTCAACAAAGAGAATAAACGTGTTCGCTTATAACTTTGCCCATGCAAGCTCATAAACTTTTTTTGAAACCCTCAAAAAAAGTGATGAAGTTAAAAAATCATTATTAAAAGATGATAGGCAACAACAATTACCTTTATTACCAAACACATTTATGCCATCAAGAAGGAAAGCACGCTGAAATTATCCTTATTTTCGTCCCCCAAGCTTAATTGGACCCCACCCATCTAACATATCAGAATTGCATAAAGTGTGGATGAATATTCAATTATCACTTGTTTGTATTGAGCAACATGTGGTGGAGTTGATAAGATAATAATATTTTTATTTGGTTACAGCGTGTGCTACCATAATTATGAACGCGTGTTCGGCGTATGCGGGTAATAACTTTAAGATAACACAATAAAAGCTCAGATAGAACGGATTTCCGTACAGGAGGGAGTTTGAAATCGAAATTTTTCACCTGTATGATTTATTTATTGGGTAATACGTAGTCTGTTCAGAAGGTATCGCGAAGACTTTTTTTAAAGTAATTTATTTACCTATACATAAATGTCTATTTCGTTCTATCAATGTAATCCATTTTACATGTAATAAACTTGCGTCAACGTTTTTTGCAATCCTTGAAGCATTTTAAAAATCATTTTTTGTGATATTGATCAGCTAGTCTGTCGATGCCATCTTCGTCTCCTCAATCATGGAGTAGTCCATCATTTCATGAACTTCTTCAGTATTGGGGTAAAAAATAATCAAAGGGGGACATGCCTGAGGAATAAGGTGTTTTGTTTCTCGCACAAGGATTGCAAAAGCCAGTAAATATTCTTACACAATCTAGGCTTTTTCGACGGATTTCTTCACGCATACTACACAGAGTTAGCAAGAATAAAAGTGAAAATTGAATAATCGACGGTACGACTTCCATCAGGCAAGCCAGTAGGTTCATCGGAAACTAACAAGTGCAGATTCTGTTGTGCAAAAAAAGGAACTCCTCAACACTTGCTCACGGAATATCTTGACATTAAATGCGAAATAAGGAATGTCTAAGACGACTAAAAAAAACAATTTTGCCTCATTGAAGCACTCCCCAATACTAGAATGCATTGGATCTTAAGAGTCTAAGGCTAAACTGTAGGTATAGCGATGATGAAGGTACACTAGAGCTCAAAATAGTTTTCACTGAAGGATTTTAGACATAGGTTCTTATTTATCAAAAATTTTGACCTCCCTCAGGTTCTTCCAGATACTAAACGGTATTGTATTTCATTGGTTGATGGTTGAACCCTAGATATAGTAGTGATGAAGGTACACTACACCGTAAAATAGTTGTCACTGAAAGAATTTAAACTATAGATTTCTACTTATACAAAATGTTGACCTCTTTGAAGAACTTCCATATACTGGTGTGCATTGGATCTTAAAAGCCGAAGAATAAACTCTTGATTTAGTAATGATGAAGGTACACCAGACTTAAGAATATATGTCACTGAAAGACTTTGAACTGAAGGTTCTTATTTTTTGTAAATTTTGGCCTCTCTGCAGTACTTCAAGATAATGAAGTGTATTTAATCTCATTATTTGATGGCTGAACTGTAGATATAGTAGTGATGAGCGTAAACTAGACCATAAAATAGTTGTCACTGAAATACTATAGACTATAGATTTCCACTTATACAACAAGTGGCCCTGCTTGAAGCATTTCCAGATACTGGAGTGCATTGGATCTTTATATAGCTATATGATGAAGGTACACCAGACCTTACAATAGTTGTCACTGAAAGACTATAGACCAAAAGTTTTTATTTATTCAAAATGTTGGCCTCCTTGAAGTACTCCCAGATACTAAAGTGCATTTGATATCATTATTTGATAACTTAAGTGTAGATATAGTAGTGATGAACGTACACTAGGCCCCAAAATAGTTGTTACTGAAGGAAAATAGGTTTTCTTCAAAATTTTGCCTCCCTGAAGCTTTTCCAGATACTGTAGTGCATTTCATGGCATTTGTTGAAGGCTGAGCTGTAGATATAGTAGTGAAAAAGGTAAACTAGACCTTAAAACAGTTATCACTGAAAGACTATAGACTATAAGTTAAAACTTATTAAAAATGTTGACTTCTTTGAAGCACTCGAGACAAAGTGGATTGGATTGAGAGCTAACAGGAAACTGTAGATATTGCTGTGATGAAGGTACACAAGATCTAGAAATAGTTGTCCCTTAAAGGCTATAGAATATAGGAACACACTTATTCAGAGTTACAAGTTCTTCAAAGTGGACACACTAAGCAAGCATAGAAGTCAAGTATTCAGAATGGTCAGTTTTTAATATCATCAATTTTCAATTTGTATGCCTGAAGAACTTCGTGACGAAAGGTTTATTGTGAAGTACGGTCGAGTTGTTTCAAGAAAATAAAGATGTTTTCCTCATGAATATGAATAGGGCTTGGTATAGAAGAGGCCTTATGCTAAGAATCTTGCAGGAACAGGTATTTTCTATACGTTTCAGTCACGGCCTTAAACGTTATGGTGTCTGCAGCTCTTAGTGCAATGGGTTAACAATGCATTCTTCACATGGTGCGTAGTGTACAATTTTGCATATTGGTAATGCGGGTCAGAGACGTGAGACGCTTTATAAACAACAAGTCGTTCGCAAGAATAATGATTATAATTTACATATTCACACAAGGAGGAGCAAACTAACAAGAATTGCTGAATAATGCACCTTAGTGAGTTTACATTTTAGACTCATTTTCAATCTGCCTCATGAAAATTGAAGGGAATAAATAATGAAGAAGGGAGATCTTCAAAGATTTCCACACTTTCCCCTCTCGTTAACCCATAAAAATAAGTTTCATCTTCCACATCGACAATCATGAAAAAATTGATTTTGTCCTCAGAAGTACCTTATTTATTCAAGTCCAAACAAAGAAAAAATTGCCTTCTAGTGACTAAATCTTATCGTCAAAGTTATTATTATAAAGATCTTCTTGAAGAGAAAGTCTGATGTCTATCCTTTCAGTGGAAAGATCCAAAAATTCATCAGTTGATTCATTTTGACTATAGAAAATCTTAATCAAGGATTATCAATGAAATGAAAATTTATTATATTTGGACGTTTAGATTTATAAAAAACTAATCACTTTGGACGATTTTATGGTTCAAGGCTGAAATTTAAAGATTTTAAAGGTTCTGACTATCAAAAACTCCGATATACATTTTAAATTCTGTAGATCTGTGATGGATATTTAATGAGATATCAAGTATAAAAAAAGCGTTTGGGATTTTTTTTCAAATTATCTAGTGTAACAATTTTCATTCGTTTCCTTATTTCACCTCGAATTTTTTCTATGGAAATGATGACAAAATAAGACCAATTCATCAAATGGATCAAATTTTAGTTTTCTTAAATCATCAACTCTTTTATTATATAAAATTTAGATATACCCAAAAGATACGAATGAATTCCATAATAGTCACGAATGAACCAGCTTGGTCATTTTTATATGAAGACAAATGATAAATTATCATTAAATTCTTAGATATATTTGCGACTAGTTCGATCGTAGAGAGACGAACACAATAGCTCCGGTAAATTATTTTCCTCCGTGTAATTTACTTCAATGATGTAATTTTCAGAACCATATAATTTTTCTGGCGATCCTAATGATTTCTGTCAAGTTCATCAAATTTATTTCACGGTCATGCTTTGAGAATTCTTCTTAATCGCATATCGTGAGAGTTATGCTTCGATAAATTGGACGAGTAAACAGTGATGAGAGACATGGAATTATTGAATTTATCATGTTTAAAGGAAAGTCTTTTTCTTGTTATCAAATAAAAAATTTTGAGGAATATCGATGACCATAAGGATGTTTTATCATAACAACAATTTTTGAAAAGTGATGATTTTCGAAGCAGTGATGTCAACTCTATCAATATACGAAGCTGATCCCAAAATAATGATAGTTCGGTATTTCTAGACCGCCTTTAAATATGAGAAAAAGTTTTTGGTCACTCATATATCAACCAGGTTCACGAGAAAAAATCATATGAAAAGAACATCATTCCAAGAGAATAACCAAACTGAAAAATAATGTAGAGATGACAATTATAGTCTTAATCTAAAATGAAGAATATGAAGAAAAAATTACACATATTCTGGAGATCAGCTCCCACTTTAGAACATGTGTTGCATCCATTCAATATAGATGAATTGAGGGCTGCAATTGAGTAATAGGTATTTTGAAACGAGGAAATATCCTTGTGATCCTAGTAGTTATCGACCAATCAGTTTATTGAGTGTTGCTTTCAAGATATTAGAAATAATAATTCTTTTAAGAACTGAATCTTCTATAGAAAATGCTCTACAAAATTTCCAGGGAGGTTTTAGGAAAAATAGAAATTGTTTTGATCAGGTTGTCAGCCTTACAACTCTCATTGAATCAGGCTTCAATAATAGGTAGAAAACAGGACTGTTTTCATTGATTTATCTTCGGCATATGACACTGTGTGGAAAGATGGATTAATTTTCACACTCTATATCAATCTGAAGTGTGGGAAAATGGTAAGATTATTAGAAAATATGTTATCTGATAGTAGGTTTCGTGTTTTTGTTGACAATAACTGTAGCAATTTCAACACATTGAAAAACGGTCCTCTTCAAGGATCAGTTCTGGCTCCTTTACTTTTCAATTTTATCTCAGTGATTTACCCACGACATCATCTCAGAAATTTATCTGAATCTTGAAGAATTAAGAAGTGGCGATTATTTCTCAATCCCAACAAAACAGAGGTATCTTGTTTCCTTCTGAATAATCATGAAAAATGAAGGAAATTAGCTGTAACTTTCAATTATTCTCCTATCGAACATAATTTCTATCCAACCTATTAGGAGTTAAATTAGATTCATCCGTCAATCACAAGGCTCATTTAGATGACCTGAAGCTAAAACTGAAAACTAGGAACAATATTCTTCAGAAATTAGATGGATCATCTTGAGGTGCTGATGCTTCCACTCTTCGTACAGCATCTCTAGCCTTAGTCTTTTCTGCAGCTGAGTTTTGTTGCTCTGTTTGGTTTAATAGTGCACATACACAAAAAATTGATGCACAATTGAATTCATCCATGAGAATAATTACTGGCACCAAGAGATCTACACCGGTTCATTGGTTACCAGTATTGTCTAACATTGTCCCTCCCCATATTCGTAGACAGACTGGAGCTCTGAATTCTTCGAACAAATATCATTTTTTCCTAATTTATTTCCAATTATTTTATACATTCCACAAAATATAATTCTCAGATTGAAGTCACGTAAGCTACTCTGGCATAATACATTCTTCAATATAAACATTAGCGATAAAGAATTATGGAAGATTGAATGGAACTCTTATGAAATGTTCAATAAAAATCTCATTTCTGATCCTTCTGAAAACAATTCCTGGTTTTGATCTTCCAAGAAAAATTTGAATAGTTCTGAATCGTTTGAAAACAGCTTTTTTTTTCACTATAACAATCACAACTCAAAAATATGTACATGCAAATTCTTCTCGAAGTTCCAACAGTTTTTTAGACATTCCCCTAAAATTAATTTTGCACCTGATACCACACGATGTTACCAAACAATCGGATGCAAACATCTGCCTTTTTCTGAACATAATCATCATTCCAAAAAACTGAATTGGAATCTTGCAGGTTATAATATGGACAGCTGCTAATGCAAAAATGATTTTGCTTCTCAATGGGTAATTATCAATTAAGTATCGGCAAAAGTATCCCATACATTTATCTCACGAGAATCACCGATACCATGAAAGGATGATTATCTGATCCAAAAGCACAAGTCACCGTGGAATTGAAAAAAACAGCTGAAAGGCGTAAATGGTTCGTTATAACATGTTATAACGAATGCTGCAACTAACTAGTTTTTCTAATACAGATTGCAGTTCATCAATAATGATTTACATTAGGGACTCTTGAACTTTTTATAGAATTAATAAACTGCTTCTGATCCATATCAATATTTTGTTGTGAATATATGTACTTTGTTATTCACAAAAAAATCATTTTGTATTCTAAGTTTGTGTGGTTTTATGCCTTTGAAATTTTTTCTTCATTAATTTCTTTCAATATATTTGAAAACTTTGATGGCATTGCCTAAGAAGATTTTGATCTATAAGAGCCTAATGTACCAAAACATCGTTAACTTTTTGTAAATTATGGATGTCATTCGATTTAAGATGAAATATACAGTACGTATCGAAATTATAGAACAGATTTCATTTACTTTGAGACGATGAGATGAAATTTGTCATCGAAGTTGAGCATGAACAAAACTATAATGGTCGAGTTTCTTTCGATGACAAATTTTATCAGTTACCTATCTTGGTCTTTACCTCAAAATTTTCTCGCCCATTATGAGTATAAGATTGTATGAACCTATAAGATCAGATAACTATCATACAAAATTGGTGTAATATATTTCGACTTGGACTCTACATAACTAAATGTATTATTGTTTTTTACACTATAGGAAAAATAATAAAATTATTTATGAATACAGATGTGGTAATACTCTTTTTTGTAGATGCGATGTTGTTAAAGGTCTGGGTGTTTTATTTGACACTAAACTTTCCTTCATTGAACATATGTCACAACTAATTAAAGAAGCCTCTAGGTCGTATGGGTTCATTATGAGAAACTGTAGAGAATTCAGGAATATACTTGAAGGTTTTATTTAATTCTTTCGTTCGGTCTAAATTGGAATACACTAGCATATAACACATAGTAGGGCATCCTATATATGGATGTCATAAAAAAAGAGTTGAGAAAATTCCTCAAGTATTTTATATTCCAAATTGATGGAGTCTATCTTCCTAGAGGATGAGATAATAATCTTTATCGGCGACTGAATTATTCAAGTTTAAGTCTAAGAAGAACTGTAGGATCAGTTATCTTTTTGTACAAAATCCTCAATACTAAAATCAACTGTGCCGAAATTCTCAGCAAATTAAATTTCAACAAACCATGTTTCAAAAAAAGGAAATGTTTAAGTTCTCAAATGTGAAAGAGCTAGAACGAATATTCTGTGAAACGCTCCAATAAATGTAATGTGTGATAACTTCAATGTTATCTGTACCTGTTGTGATATTTTTTGAGTACTCAACAAAATTTTATGAAAATTGCACTTGAATATCTGTCCGATGCATAGTTAAAATTTTGATAAATACCTTTGTGTAATGTGTGTATAATATTTATGATGTAATTATTCTTTATATGCCTGTATGATGGACAATAAAGTTATTATTATGATTATTATAAACATAGTTTTTTTGCTGATTGAGCCCAAGGACAGCTTGATGTCCGATTAATTGGCTACTCTACTGGATTGTTTTATTTGGGGTTACGTCAAGTTTTTTGTTTATGCTGATGAACCAAAAACAGTAAACTTCTTTGAAAGCCAACTTGACTCGTGTTGTTGATGAAATAAGACCTGAATTACTCGAAATGTCTGTCTAAAATGGGGCTGGTTGAATGCAGTGCTTCAGAGCTAGTTGTGCTGGACATATGCCTAAAAATAATTATGTTCCATAATTATTTTTAAAACAAAGAAAATCCGACTTCAATCTTGAATTGAATGTGTTTCATTTCATTTTGAAGTTCTATCAATGAAAAAACTACCACCGGCTACTAATTAATATCTTCAACTCGAAGATTGAACAAAAATATTTTTTTAAAAATTGTGTGTTAAATAACTTTGTCGATGCAATATGTTCTGAATTCATAAGTTAATTAAAAGTACTTCATCTGTATTTGAATTAAGTTGTATTATCAAATTCACCCGATCTGAAGTAATGTTTCACTTTCTCCGCTACTTTTGCTTGGGTAAAAACACCCGATATAATGGAAAAAGTCCAACCAAACTTCCTCAACCATAGTCTCGTAAAAAATTGTTTTAGTTGTTAAGTTGGTAGGTATTCGTCTCCATGTTCCTTCCACCAGGCTTGAATTATGAGTAATGGCACAGCATACGTCTGAGGTTAAAGTCCTTAATCTAGTAACTCTTTGAAACCAACTTCCGGTCGCTGAATTACCGTTAGGTAAATTCCGCTTCTTAGCCACTCTGTCGCACTTTGCTGCCGCCATTTTCCGAATGATCATTTTCCTAAGGCCATAACTTATATTTATATAGACTGCTAATGTAATTCGAGTAATACCATTGACCTCGATAGCGTCTCTGCAAAGGTTTATGTCATGGTACGACCATGAAAACACTCCATAACTTGACACATCATTATGCCCAGGCATTGAGCATCGTTATTGATAATGAATTCTAATGGGAAATTTACCAGTTGCTAAAATCGATTATGTAAGGCTTTATTATATATATTTCGGGATGATCAAAAATAAATTGTAAGTAAAAATATTGCGTTAGTGAAGATATTAATGATAGAATACAGTATTCGAATTTCAGGGATTAATATTATTTAAAGTGCCTTTTTTCTAGCCAGTAAAAAACATTATACACAATTTAAAAAACAATAAGAACAAACAAATAATTCAAAAGTATTATAAAGTCCTAAAACATTTTGTTGGATAGAGATCTAATTCTTTTCATTGCCTTCTGAATAATTTATTTTCAGTAACTTATTTGTTTCATGTTATTAGGGTTATGATTTTAATTGATTCTAGAGTTGTCACGTCAATTATGTTTTCTTCTTCTTGTTTGTTTTCGTTGGTCGGTTTATTTGAGACTGTTCAAATGAGTGGAGTAGATGTTGTGAAGGTATCTAATGTCTGATCTGTCCTTAATGGATTTTTTACTTTGTTTTATGTGGATCGTTTCGAGAAATTCTCTAGATTTCTTATTGGTTTCTCGGTCTAACACTACAGTTTCGTCATAATTGAATGTATGTCCATTCTCGGTTTTGTGCCTATAAAAAGCTGTCTGTGTTTTGGTGTATTTGTCTCCTTTCAATCTTCAATTGAACTTATACACCACATGTGATGTTTCTATTAATGGTGTTGGTAATTTTAATTTGCTATATAGTTGTTTAATTTGTGGTTTGTGCACTATTTTGACGTTGTTGTAGGTTTTCAAGATGTTTTCTGTTTTTTCAGATAGAGAACGTACGTATGGTAATGGTATGAATGTGATTGGTTCTTCTTTTTATTTGTTGAATTTTCGGTGTTGAATAATTTTTGTGTGCGTTGTTATTGATAATGAATTCTAATGGGAATTTTACCAGTCGCTAAAATCGATTATGGCTATATTTCGGGATGATCATAAATAAATTATGAGTAAAAATATTGCATTGGTGAAGATATTAATGATAGTAGAATAGTATTTGATGTGCAGAGTTTATTTCCACTAATAATGCAATCAGGCAGTGTCCTTTTCTAACCCTGTATAAAATTTCATGCAGTATATTACAACAATAAAATCAAACCAACATTCCATAAGCATCATAAACTTTAAAACATTCTGTTGAATAGAGACCTAATTCTTATATATACTTCGAAAATAATTTATTTCTTGTCCTTCGCCAACTTGTTTTTGAATATGATGTCAATTGATTTTAGAGGTTTCACTTCAAATTTGATTTCATCTTTTTAGTTAATTACATTGCGTTATTATTGGATTTAAACCCTGCACATCAAATACTATTGTGCAATTACAAATTATACAGGATACATACTTATCAGGTATACCCGATTTTTTTTCATGTCTTTGAAGAAAATTTCACAAATGACTTTTCGGTTTTCCATCTGTCTTTCATCCAATTCATGTGACCAATTTTCCACACTTTTGGATCTTTCCCATAGTTTTTAAACGGTCAGAAATTATTTGTTGTGCAACATTCAACATTTCTGCCATTTGCTTTCGATTCAAAGTATCATTTCCATCCAATAACGTTTGCAATTCGGCGTCTTACAACTTTTTTGGGTGTCATCCACGTTCTTCATTTCTCACATCAAAATCATTATTTCTGAACTGTTGAAACCATCTTTTGCATGTTACTTTTGATAGAGAATGATCATCATACGCCTAGACAAGCATTCGGTGGGACTCTGCAACACTTCTTCAAATGAAAACAAAAAATGAATGCTTTCCGCAGACCATCACTTTCTGGTACGAAATTCGACATTTTTAACACGACGAAAAAATATGATATTATCTGTTCAATTACTTGATGTACACTTAATATGTTTCACAGATTCCATAGCAAACAGAAAAAGAAAGGCATAACAAATGTTCCCTATCAAGACTTTTGTATCTTGACGCTCACTTCATACCGGTACACCTAGTATATTCAAGATATCAATGATTTCAATGAAAGATTAACCGATCATTCTATAACTGTCGTAGGCAAAGAGTTAGTCATAAATCAAAGGTACATTGATAGGAAACTCTCGCGATATTTTGGAACAGTGGTCACCACGACCTCTATCAGCCTGGTGAGAACAGAAATAAGGTCGAGCGCAGGAAAATCAAAATAATTTAATTATGAGTGCTATAGCATTCAAAATTGAAAGCTATATGTTGCTTATACTCGTATTATATCGAGTTTGTTCTGAATGTTGAACTAATTTTTATTCGGAAAGATGTTATTAAAAATTTTTAAGCTGGTGCTTAGGGGGATAGTTCAATTTGAATTGACTCGATATCAAATTTACCCAAAAAACTTTGCTTAAAATAGGGCGGCACTAAGCAGTCATTAATTTACCGTAGCGCAATCTGTTAACTAAATCTTCAAATAGACTCATTTTTCTCTTACCACGTTGAGAGGGGGTGCTGAAACTCGGTTACAGGTCTTACCAAGCGCCCGTACGTGGTCATCACCTTGTCGTGGTGTACGGGCTCAAGTAGCTGTAATAAGCGACGACCCAAGAATGACCATATCCCTTAATCCCTTCCCATCCAGGGCTCTTGTCTAGGTGAGGCTTAGATCGTGATTTCTTTGCCACCATCCTAGGTTCGCCAACTAGAGACACTGGAGACAGAGCCAGCAAGCAAAGTTGTCGAACGACTAGCTAGAGGAAGTGGTACGATATGGCTGCTGGCTTAATCCGATTACTAGGCGAGAGGATGAGCCCCGTCTCTCCCCCCTAGTTCTTAACGGGCCTGGCATAGTTCTGAGGAGTACAGTCGTAGCGCTATCACAACCTCGGAGCCAAGTCCTCGAATATCAACAGGGCCACACAATCGTACTGCCGGGTGATCGCATGGTCGATGGCAGGACGAGGTCAGGACCTTCAGAGGATCTATACCTGGGCTCTCCTAGTTCCGTAACCAGAGCCAGGTGAACACGGAGTTCTTCGTGAAGACAATGGAACCTTTCCGGAGCGCAATACAAGCTCTTCCCCACATCCCCAAATTTCCAGTGAGTGTTTGAGTGAGTGCGTGGGTGGCACGTATACTGCTCGCGCAGTGAATGTTCCGCCCTAAATTGCAACCCGCCAGTATGAGTCGGTGTCCTTGGGACTCTAACTGGAGAGGGTTGTGGTAGGACTTAGGAGGGGTTTTTAATGGGTGCAAGTCCCACACGAACCTGTCAGTCACTAATCTCAAGTGGCTGCCAGGGAAGGCATGAGGAGTTTCCCCTACCTATGAAGGCGGATAAAAAAAAAAGGTCTTACCAAGCGAGTTCCCAAACTATATGTACTTATCTATGGAATTAACCTCTTTGCGCTTTGTCCAGTAGAAAAGTGTACTTTTGTTTTACCCAAATGTCAAATATCGGTCTGAAAATGGTCAAACATGAGGGTTTCCGTCCGGCATTATAAAGAGTTCTACTAGAATAAACGCTCAAAAAAGTATTTTCCAACATGCTTTTCTGAATTCGCTATTGAATTTATTCATATGGCTGTTTCAACCTGTATGTTGTTTTATGTAAATGAATTTATTTAAGTACCAGATGTTTATCTCAGAAATATCGTCTTAATGAAGGGTTATGACATTTTACTGCTTTGGGTTCACAATTTGTGACTGCTTCAACCTCAACCGCCTCATAAATATTAGACAGTTTTATGTTTAACAGTTCATAAAACTGAATATTCTATTCCACGTTAATATTTTTAATAACAAAGTATCTCTTCCTGCTAAGATCAACGGACGAATCCGGTAATAACCCTGATTACCGCTCTAAAGAAATCCTGTTTCTGATCGAATTCAAAGCATTAGGTAATGAAGACTTGCAAAAAAGTCCCGTACCTCGAGAATAACTAAATCCCTCGTGGAGGGCAATTTGTCGGATAAAGCACAATTTAATTGCATTTTATTGTATCTTCCGACATATTTCGAAGCACTAAAGCGAGCGAGGAGTCTTCTTTAACTATGCAGAAAATAACTACCTATCTACGGTGCACATCTGCTCAGCAAAAACTGGCATTTCCGATATGTGATTGAAACATTGCGGTGCAATTTTTTTTCAACATGTAGACAGTAACTGTTTTCGAGTACATTTTCTGATTTGTTCAATGACGATTAAAACTATGGGTTTCTTCAAAATACCGATCGATTGTCAGTTTAAATTTGAACCACCGAATTGAATCGAATAAGGTAATATTTAGGTCGTGACGAGCAATTTGCTACCGGTGTTTTGATAGACATATTCTATCGTTCTCAAGGCACATTAGCTTTTTCAAAAATTAAGAAAAGTACTCAATAAGGCTTGTAACTTTTGCGCACTTGTTCTAAAGTATTTTCCGGTCTTCTGGATCAGTGTGGTACTAATTCAACAGCCACGATGAATGAACAAACCTATACCTCAAATTAAAAATAACAACCCATAGTTTTCTTTCTCTTACCATAAAAACAAATCAGAAGTATGTATATCAATTCCACGAAAACCATTGAGAATATCTATCTTCCAAAAAGCTCTTATAGCATTTCATACAGGGTGGGTCTCTGACCACTGCGTTAATTTAAACCATAGGTTCCTGAGATCAAAGGAATATATCCAAGTGATAATATAATCACTTTAATCACCCGATGCATATGGCAACATAATCAGAAAAATTGATCTATCGGTAAACTAGGTCTTCTTTCGTCATAATACCAGAATTCCGGACGGTCACACTTCTCCTTTGAAACACCATATATATTCAAATCCAAATAAAAATGTATTCATACAGACATATTCACAGGTACATTAATTGGCAAATCTGAATCAGTCATAGTTAATGAAAAACATAATATTTGATAACTGGACGGTGCTCTTTGTCTATGAATCCGTTTTATTTTCTGTGATTGCCTGCCCTCAAGTCAATGAAAAAACTGTTATTTCTTCTGATGAAAGGAAGCTACGACAATGAAGTTGGCATCATCGAATCTGAAAATATTGGGTTGGGGAAAAGACATCCATTATTTTGTCGTCACATGGATTTACTTGACCTATACATTGTTGTATATCTGTTTGTATTTGTCGCATCTGGTCAAACTTTATTTCTTTTTAAACAAGAGTTTATATAGTGAAATATATTTCGTCATTTTTGTGACTGAACGATTAAGTTGTGTGTTAGAGGGTGAAAGTTTGAGGATTACTAATAAAATATTCGGTACATTTTACAATTTTGCGTTGATAAAAGAAAGAATGCAAGTCAGGCTGGTGCAAATGTAAATGTTTATGGCCCAATTATATAACAACCAATCCCGTGGATTGTTTCACCCATTCCGTTTCGGTAATTTTGATATGAAAGATGCACCACGCACTGGAAAGCTTGTCGTCAAGAATTTTGATGAAATATTGGAAATGATCGAAATATATCGCCATGAGAGCTGCCACAGCAACGCTCGGTAGCTAAAGGTGGACCATAAACAGTTCAAAACCATCTGCATAAAGCCGCTTTCATAAAGAAACTTGACGCTTGGGTAGTGCACGAGTTGTCGGAAAAATTTTGATGGATCGTGTTTCCATCTTCCATTCCTTGGCCAAACCGAGCAAAATCGATCAATTTCTGAAGAGGCTATTTACTGGTGACCAAACGACACATACGACTATGTAAAATGGGAAAATTCATAGACGAAGGCCGGTGAAGCAGCTCAAACGGTGGCCAATCAAGAATTGATGGCCCGGAATGTTTTGGTGGGATTGGAAAGGAATCATCTACTTTGAACTGCTGCCCAATGACCAAACGCTCAATTCAGATCTGTACTGCCAGCAATTCGACAGATTAAAAGCAGCAATTGCTCAGAAGAGACCAGAATTAGCAAATAGGACAAGCGTCGTATTCCTTCAGAACAAGGCCTAGCCTCCCACGTCTTTAATGACCAGCCAAAAGCTTCGAGACCTTGGTTGGTGGTTCTTATGCATCTACCTCGAAGTCCAGATCTGGCATCAAGCGATTATCATTTATTTTTGTCCACGTCTAACGCTCTTGGTGGTATAAAATTCTCCTCAAGAGAAGATTGTGAAAACTGGGACAAGACGTTTTGGGAACGACTTATGATGAAATTACCTTCTAAATGGCCTTGAAGTGATACAAAAATTGGTGCATATTTGAGCATTAACGAATGATTGTAACTGTGTTAAATTAAAGTAAAAATAATGGATTTATTTTCCCCAAATATAATAAAAAGACCAAAGCAGTAGAGAACTGAATAAAATATGTTTCACATTTACTACCCATTTCTTGAATGAATCAGAAGCATCATGAATAGCTCTAAAATCCAGATTTTTCTAGGAAGATGGAGACCAGAATTTTTTTTTTATGGATTAGAAATGACATCTTTATAGGACATTTTTAGTTCTACATAATAATGAGGTCGATCTATTTTGCCACAAAATTCAGTTTGTAAGTATTGCTCTCTATATTTCTGGGCTAAGCATCACTAAGTGTTGCCAAACTATGTCATCTTGAACAATGACATTGACAGTTCCCATACTTGTTGTTTACAACCACTGACACAATCAAGCCTCAAATAAATGTAAAAAAAATTTCAATCTAGGCGTTTTGGCAAATTTCTAGAATTAATATGGGTTAAGAAATATAAGAGTTGGTTCGTATGAGTTGGAACACCATATATAAATGATTCAATATCGAAGTATACGTACAATACACTGATCAAGCCAAGATCAAGGAACTTTTAATACCACGTTCCCAGAGCCAAGAGCCGTGCACATACAGACATGTGAGAGAATTATCGAACCAAAATGAATTATTTAATAAGACGTAATTTACACAGCCACAAGTATCTATGTGAGATAATATCGCGCATTATTTATGATTCTAACTGTATGTGGAATAAAAGAAGTAATAATGTGCATGAGCGTTTATGAGAACTTTTTCTTTTATATCAAGTCCATTCTGATGTCAGGAATTTTTTTAATCGTAATCATCGGTACAAGAGGAAGTGTTCGGGAATTCATTTCGGCACAGGAAGGATTGAACTGAAACTGCTCTTATACAAATCACTCATCACAATTCACAGGGTGGTGCAACAACACCTAGTAAATTTTTACTAACACAGTTTGTTAGAAATTTCCCTTTCAATTGGTAGTTTACGATCAATTACAACATCTCTGTCTCTTTCAGTTCAATTGGTACCACATAGTTCCATAGAAACACCTTTTAAATAACTCATTTTTTGAACACAAATTACAGGATCATACAAATTTGAATCCATGCATATATTGGTGCTATAAAACTACGCACTTTTCCTATTCAAATTCCTGATGGAGTTGTTGCTACATGGTGTTGATAGCACAAACAAGCTCTGTATTATAGATCATGTCGACCTTTCTGGGTGTTTTTATGAATTCTGATTCGTTGTTCAGTTATTGAGGGTGGTCATTTTCCAATAAGAAGCTCTGTGTACACCCACAGCATGATATGTGAAGGCTCACTGATACACGGCTGACTTAAATCTTGGCAGCATCAGCCTTCTTCTTCTTTAACTGCCTATTCGTTTTGAATATTGGCAATCCTAGCTATGACCACCTTATTGACTGCTGCTCTAAACAGTTCTGTGGTTGTTCTTGAAAACCATGTCCGTAGGTTCTTGTGCCATGATATTCTTCTTCGTTCCGGACCTCTCTTTCAATATACTTTTCCTTGAATGATGGCTATTAAGAGTTTGTATTTGGTATCATTCCTCATTATATGCCCCAGATATTCTAGTTTCCTTCTCTTAATCGTGTTCATCACCTCCCTTTCCTTCATTATTCTTTCCAGCACTGCTTCGTTGGACACTCGATCTATCCATGATAATCTGAGGATCCTTCTGTAGAGCTACATCTCGAAGGCCTCGAGTTTCTTTTGTGTTGCTTCTGTCAATGTCCAAGATTCCAGTCCATAGTGTAATATGGAGAACACGTAGCAGCGTACTTTGATATCAATCCTGAGGTTGTGGCTTTTGAAGAGTTCAGACATTTTGATGAAGGCGCCTCTTGCTTTTTCTATCTTACTTTTGATTTCTTTTGAGTGGTCCCATTGTTCATTGACTAAGGATCCCAAGTAGACAAATTTGGATACCCGTTCTTCTCTTCATTGACTTTGTCATTTAGTTGTTGTAGTCCCTCTATACTATCTGCAAATATGACGATATCATCTGCATATCGGACATTGTTTAGGAGTTCACCGTTTAAAAGAATCCCATTCTCATTATTCTCCAAAGATTCTTTGAAGGTCTCCTATGAATACAGATTGAATATCAGAGGAGAGATGATGCACCCTTGTCGTACACCTCTCAGAATTTTTATGGCATCTGTTGTTTCATCTATAGTGCTGATTTTTATGGCAGCTGTTTGGTTCCAGTATAAGTTTCGTATTACCTATTCTTAGATCTTTGTCATTCATTCCGGCGTTTTTCAGAATTTGCATCATCTTGGTGGTGGATTCTGTAAAACGCTCTTTGGTAGTCTACAAAGCATGTATAAATGTCGCATCTCATGTCCCTACATCTTTGGCATAGCAATTGTAAACTGAACAGTGCATCTCTTGTTCTTATTCCTTTATAAAGCCAAATTGTGTATCTGCTACTTTTTCTTCGCATATTTTATATATTCTTCGATGTATAATTTTAAAAAGAGTTTGAGTAAATGACTCATTAAACTGATGGTTCTGTAGTCTCCACATTTCTTTGCCCCTTTGTTCTTGAGTTGATAAAAATGTTGCATAATATTTTTATTGATTCTTCATCCAACAGCTTAAGGAACTCTGTCTGTATCCCAGCTGGTCCTGGAGCTTTTCCTTCCCTCAACTATTTTATGACTAATTTTATCTCATCTACTATTGGTGGTCCAGTGTCTGTAGACACTGTTTCTTTAATAATTCTTTGGTCCACAATATATTCTTCGTTGTCATTGACGAGTTTTCCTATTATCTTCTTTTTAGTACTTTCCAGTTATTTCTCTCACTCGTTTATGCACATTGAAGTCATCAAATCTTTGTTGCGGCATTTCTATATCATAGCATTTTTCTTCAATTTCTTTCTGCTTTGCTTATCTAATATTTCTTTGTATCATACGGTGTACCTCTCTGTATGCGGGGATGTTATTCTTCTGTTTTCTCCTCTCTTCCACCATCTGTATTATTTCCTCAGTCATCCATGTCTTGTTTTGTCTTCCTTATATCTTTAGGAATTTGTCTTTGACCTCCTTTACCGCTGTCTTAAGATAATATATTTTCTTTTCCGTATTTCCCGTTCTTTCCTCGATTTTTTTATACTTCTCAATTAGTGTTTTAGTTATTAGGTCTTTCATTAATCCGTCTTGATATTTCGATATCATGTTTACTAGGATTCTTTCGGTGTACTTTCTTACATCTGGTGCTTTATTCTCCTACTAGAGGGTTAAGATCGAACTGGATGTCAGATTCTGGATAGGTTTTAACACTTGTGAAACTGTTTCTATAGCGTTCGATGTAATCGATTTGATTTCTTATGATGACATCTACACCAGTATCTTAGGCGACTTCCATGTATACAGGTGTCTAGGTGGTAATTTGTAAAAGGTGTTTAGTACAATTAAGTTATGCTCCAACGCAAACATACCCAAAGTTTCCCCTCTGTCGTTTCTTTCTCCGAGCCCGTGGGGTCCAACATGATGTTCTTCTCTACCTTTACCTATTTTTACGGTGAAATCTCCCATTAGTACAAGAAATTCATGTTTTGGCAGGTTTATGATACTATGAATTTGATTATAGAATTTCTCTATATCTTCTTGGTCACTTTGATCTATTGTAGGTGCATAAACTTGAATGATGTTAGTATTTACTGGTGAAGCGTTTTGTATGAGCAGGATTTTATAATCCACCGGAACAGAATTGCGAATATGTTAAAAAATGTATCCGTGAACAAGCATTCCCACTTCATGTTCGTATTTGTTATTCATAGAACCTGAGTAGTAGACTTTGTATCCCTCTACGTCGCATATAAAGGGGTAGATGATGTAAAAATCTTGTAGACCAAAGCTGCCAATCACAAAATGAATAAACAATCAGGTTTCAACAACTGAAATTGTTTTATTCTACCTAAAAGTCATCAAAGCTCGACGTGTATCTTTGAATCCAGACAAGAATAAAACAGAACGAATCTATAACATGGGGATGACAGCATGAGGGCTTGCAGAGTTATTTGAGCGAACTAAAACGCAATGCTTGTACAGTAGCCTAAAAGATAAGATAAGATAACCGTACGTGCACATAGTGTTCATAAACATACATAGTCACGTTACAAACACCCTTATACATTGCGGAAATATAAATTCGAAAAAGAAGATCGCAGAATCGAACCTTGAAGAACTCCAGACGTAAATAAATTTCGAACTTGCCCAAATGCACAGCAGAAATACCGATGACTCAAACTAGCTAGATTTCACAGTCGCTTCGAATCTGGATTCATTTTATGAAAACACTGATGAGGTATGATACATTCACGAATCGCACAAAGCAAATTTATTCATCAACTAATGGAACTACCGAAATAACGGTATTTCTTCATCATGAAGATTAATCCCAAAGGCTTGCCGTCTCCGCTCATCACATGTCTCTCATGGTGCACAAGAACGTAGAATTGGTCGATTTAAAAAGCAAATGCTCTCAATGACATTACCGTAATTTAAATTCACATAGAATTACCTTGAATAATATCGCGTATACCTTTCCAATTGCCCGGCATGGTACAACATCTTGCCTGCGTATAGAATGGCCGTAACTATCGAATGCAAATTTATAGAAAATTGATTAGCTGAATCTGTTCGTGATAGAGTCGGTTCTTTTGAATATTCAAGAGTGACTCTAGGTGAGATTTTATCTCGTGAATAATCGGTACTTTGTTGGTTCCGAACATCGTTTATCGATAGTAATGCTGATAAATTATCTAACTCGAAATTTTTTTGGTACGTTAGATTCCGAGTTCAGAAATTGATGTCATTTCATGGATTCATCCATGAATCCTATAGACTTGAATTCTAATGGGTATCCTTAACAAAGGGGCAATAACCTCAAACAGTCCGTATATTTGAAACCTTGAAATCAAAAATTAATAGGTCCTAGTACTGAACCTTGAGGTACTCCCCATGTTACTGTATTTTCAACGCTAAGAACCCGATCTATCTTTACTAATTGATCCCTGTTTCGAGATAATTCTCTATCAAACTCTATGTAATGCCTCTACTGCCCATAACCCCCAATTTTTCCAATAGTAGTTGGTGATTAACTGTGACAAAAGTTTTTTTTAAGTCAATCTAAATACAAGTTTATAGTATTATTGTCAATTACTGCAGATATTTTATTTATCAACTTCACTATATTGCATCTTGAGCATATCTTCCCTTTTGAAAACCTAATTGATTTCAGGGCGATACCTAAATATATTTATTTATATGGTCACTCAATATCTATTTCAGTGTTCTCTTAAATATTTTAGCTGACGATTTCAGTGAGTTCACTTTTTCTGATGCTTTGTTGTTTCGTTAACTGACCTGACGTCAAACACCTTTTCCAAAACCGTTTCGGCTCCGTTAAAAAGATACAGGGTGTTCAAATTTCATAAAAAAATTGTAGTAATATCATCCATCATAGTGGATAATCCGAATGAATTCAAATTTTGTAGGAGGTTTCTCACAAATCGTGATTAAACATCTGAACTATGCCCTAAGGTCTTCGAGTTAACCAACTAGTGAAACCATGAAAACTTACTGTAAAATAATAAATAATTTACTGAACACATTCTAGCATTTTCTGTGTGCTTGAAAATTTATGAAGAATTTATCATTCCACATTTATCTTACTAAAATTCACCATTTTCAAGATATTCGATGTTCAATAATTTGAAAAAATAATGAGGAAATTTCTCCTTTTCCTGGATCCTGGAAATGATTCCACGTAGCCTAAGTTCTTCTCTTTGAAATCATTATCATCATTGAAAATTTTGCTATTAAATTTTATCAATAATTTCCCTTTTTCTGTGAATCCATCAAATTATGAAGGCATACTTATGAAGTTTCTTGATCATTTAATTTAATAGTACGTCTTATTGGTACCTTCTTTCTCCAAAAAATGTCACCCAACTTTCTCATCAATGGTTGATTTTAGTAAAATATTTTAACGATTAAACCACGTTGCTTTACAGAATATTTCTCCATAATGAATGTTCCACGTCTCTAATTCAGGACTAACAAATATGAACTGTCAATATTTACCATCCCGGTGGACAACTTGTCCCAGAGAATGAATTTTCATTACTTTTTGATTTTTGAAAAATTTAATCACCACATGATGTTCAATATGTTTTTCTTTGTTTTGAATATTTACACTGATAGGTCAAGTTACAATGGTTTCTCAACAAGGAACGAATTGACAGTTTGGAATGAAATTTTCCGTATGTTGATATGTTATATCTACTTTTGACAATAAGATGGCGCTCCGCGAACCCTTCAACCAATCTATATAAAGGCCCAAAATAACCCTCCACCTCCATTGAAAGATAAGCGATCTTGGTGATACAGCGACCTTCAACCCAAATTACTTTTCTGAATCATCGAAACAAACCAACGGCTAAGATGTTCGCAAAACCATGCAACAATGATAAAAGAGAAGTCCGGTCGAATTCGCATGCTTGCGGCGATGGTTGCTGATAGCCTTGACATTGGTAGGCGCGCGCGTAGCCAGGACCCGTTGGGGGCCCCGGCAAGGCTCTAGAAGCGGCCCCCGCCTACCGGGACCTATAGTCGACCTGTTATAACCACAACGGTGAGGTGTGTGAGCGATAGACCGCCATCTGAACCGGAATGGGTTTATTCGCTCATAAAATGAAATTGAGTTCCTATAATGATTTGAATGAGAGGGGACGAAACACCAAGATCTGTTGGTTTGGATGATTGGATTACATTATTCATTCATCAATAGGCGCCATTTTGGATTTTGGTATTGCTCATCTTGACTTTGTATACGAGGTGCTCCAATAAACTCTTTAGGGAATACCAACGGTTTTAAAATTTGAGTCTGAATAAATATAAAACTGTCTTTGTGCCTTTCGGCAACTCTTTCGTGTTTTGCCACACTTTAAGGTCATTGATGGTTGACGATCACTCCCTGATACACTCAGCAGACACAGTAAAATACCTGGGTATTGTGTTGGATGAACACAATTACAAACAATTTTGCATAAATCAACCTTACTGATATTTTCCATATTCTGAAGATTGATCCTGGTAGACTGAAAGTACGAAAAGACATGCGAGTTTTTTTGAATAAAGAAAACAATGAAATGACAGAAGTTCATAAGATAAAGTTAAGATGATGAATATGTTTTAGCTTATTTTTGTAGTTTCACACTTAGGCGGGGAGCCAGGGTATCTTTTAATGGGGTTTTTTCCCTAGGCTTTTATGCCACACGCCGAATTGTATGAACCCCGTCGCTAACCCCTGATCTATATGCTTTATTGTTTGCTGACTAAATACTGTAAGCCAAAAGTTCAAAAAAATATATTTATATGAAAAACTTAAAACAATTGACTTTACTTTCCAAACACGGGTACTTGTCAATCCATCCTCGTACTAGGAACAAGAGCTCAAAATGTAGTACCTATTACTTCGATCGAATTACGTAAATCTAATCTACGTAGGTCAACAAATCCAATTCTCCGTTCAAATTGATAGTAGTAAACTTGAAATTGACATTCAAACTTGCGTAATAACCCCCTCCGTTGAACCGATTGCCATTTTCTAGACGGCAACCAAGTTCAATGGTGTTGGTGCACTTACCTCACTCCGGTATCTGTTACATACAAACAATGTAACTGTATTTATTCACTCCACTCTCGGTGCAGTAACTTTTTTATAAACAATTTCAATTTCAATAAATTCAATGACATCAGCTTTCCTCTCGTCTGCCTAGCGAGTTAAGTAATATAGAGTGTGACATTTCAATCTACCTGTATTTGTACGGTTTTTCTGCATCATGATGTTGCTAGAAAAATTTATGTAAATGCGGTGGAATTATAATTGGAATTTCTGCTATTTTTCTTTTATGTCTTTTTTCTGGTATCCTTGACATTTCGCCATTGCAGTGGTTTGAAGCTATAAGTCAGAATGCAATTTTAATTGAACGAATATATGAAATATTATTGGAACAAAAACTTCTAGCGAATATAAAATAAATTCAGTTATGAAATTAATGGAAAATACTGACGTAAGAGCTTTTTCATTACGAATCAAACATGAATTTGTATGTGTGATGCCAAATTGTTATAAAATCAGCAATGCGATTATTTTGTAGAAATTTAGTGACTGTAATTACAAGTTATTTTTCAGTAATTGATGATTTTATTTGTTATCAGAAAACTGGTTATATCCCTGCGAGCTATTTCGTTTTTTATTCTTGTTCGCATTTTAAAATAAGTAACTAAAGTCGAAATTATTATATGATTACAAATGTTATCTTACAGAAATTTCAATTGAACTCAATTAAAAATCTCTTTTCAATTTTTACTTCAATAACAATAATAAAAAATAGATAACATCATTGAAATAAGCTTTAATCGTGTTTCAATGATTTTTAGCCTATCGAAGACTAACTGAGTACTATTTTTTTAAGATTTTAGTAATCTTGAAAAGTATTAAAGCTAAGCAAAAATCTATCGTGGAAACTCCTTTTCCTTTTTTGAATTGAAGTTGAATGTTTGAGTAAAAAACTTCAAAATCATTTTGAGTAACTTTAAGTAATTTCAGGAAGCTGAAAAATTTTTTTATCAAAACAACACTCAAGACAATAATTTCACAAAAAAAAATACTGCAAAACATCTACTATGAAAAAGATATGAATTTCTGAAACTTCGCTGCACTGAGAGAAGAGTTTAATTATATTGAATGAAGCTGATTAACACTAAATAAATCCTGGATTGAAAAACGGCGCAAGAAATCTTGATTTATCTTTATTGAAAAATAAATAATAAGATATATTTGATATATATATATATATTATTTTGAACTTTTGGCTTACAATATTTAGCTGGCAAACAATAAAGTATATAGATCAGGGGTTAGTGACGGGGTGTCATACAATTCGGCGTATGACATAAAAGCCTAGGGAAAAAACCCCAGAAAAAAAAACCTGGCTCCCCGCCAAAGTGTGGAAGTACAAAAATAAGCTGAAATATATTTTAGGGACTTCTTTCTTCAAGAGTGGTCTTCTATTGATGGAGACAGAGACTTCTTCAAGTTGCCCACATCGAATCTGGAAATAAATAGACGAAAGCAGAAAACAAGAACTGAATAACAAAAATACAAAATTTGAAAGAGATAAAGAAAACACCCTCAAATTCGTCTTTTTGGATCAACACGATATTGTGAATCAAGGATAACAAGCTAAACCGTAAATTTTACCAAGGAGATAATCATTGAATACATAACTTTTATGGTTCCTCTTTCACGAAGATTTTTTTAGGATCCATATGTGTCTCTTGAAGGAGAATAATCTCAGCGCCATAGTCCTTTGCTAGTTTAGAAATATAATCACTCTTATCCTTAAAAACACCCTCTATATTCCAATGTAATACACAAAATTTGTCTTTGTGATGATTTTTCAAATCTTCTGATCTTTGAAGTCTGCTATGAAACCCATTCAAAGGGAAATCATCATCCATTGTGGGGAGATATAACACTTATTTCATTGAAAAAATAGCAGAGGAAAAATTATCGACTGACATTTATTATATATTTGATATAAACAAATATGTATTTATTATTAATAATCTTTTTATTCTATTTGTGTCTTACTTGATAATAATTGAATTTGATTCGTCAATAATATCCCATTCGTTAATATCAAATAAATGAGATATTAGATTTGAACAAATATTTATTAATTATTAATAAACCGTTTATTTTATAAAATTTGTATTTTATTTGATTATAATCGAATTTCATTCGTCAATAATATCTGTTTCATTATTCCCAACTAATTGAGAAGGATATCCAAACAAACAACGATTTTTTATTAACACTTGATATTTTCCAACAAATCAATGCAGTTATTGAAATTAATTTCTATTTTCGATATCCACAAACAATATGATCTGAAACTTATACGAATTTTTGTTGACTCAATAAAAATAAATTTTAATCAGGGAAAGTATACTATAACATCATTTTAATTAATTTACTTCACTATAATTTCATTTAATGTTCAATAGATCAATTATTTGCAAATAAAAAACCATTCATATAAAAAAAAATTATCTATGAATTATTTTCATAAGTTAAACAGCACTTTATTCGAATATAAAGCTTTTCATCCATAAATTCAAAACCTATTCGTTAGTATTTAACATAAGAAATTTATTCTAATAATTCATAAGAAATCGCTGATCTATCACCAAAAAATTCAATGAACCATAATGAGGTTGATTGTTCTAAATAAACAATATGCATTTAATTAGGTGTTTTTATTGTGTAAATCCAAAAAGAACACATAAAATACATATATATACATTATAAAAAAACATGAATCTCTTTGAACAAAAAATATTTTCTAGGAAAATAGAATTTAAACATGTTATATAGTGCAGGATATGCTTCTATATCTTAAAGACCTGATAACATGGAGAAAGAGACTGAGTTCTATTGTAATTATTCTGAAATTAAAAAAAAATAGAAATTAAATACTGATTTTTGAAACATTCAAAAAGTAATAAAACGAGAAAGTTGCCATTTCATATTCGCCAATATTCCAATCTTGGTTTTGCCAACTTTTTATTCATTATATGTCAACAGGTATTGAAAAATGAAGGAAGTTATCCATAACCTTATTGGTTTCTTAATAATAAATATATGTCACTTGTCTCAAAAAACGTATAGACAGATAGATCAGATTTGAAATGAAATCGCCATTTTGGATAGACACATATCAAATAATGTCCATATGAAAAAAGTTAGTTGAGGTTGTGCTTGAAATATTAATTCTGTGATCTTGTTTAAACTGGTTTTCCATTGGCTCTATTTAATAATTACTAAAGAGATACATACATACCATTTAGAATTTCCGCCAAATGCGTCAAATCGTTCTGCACCAAAAATTGCATAAAGTATTCTTTCATTTCGAGTTTGAACTGAATACTGAATACAACTCACTATATGTGGACTACTAGTCAAATATCCCTTTGATCTACCTCTTATTGAGACTTAAATTTTGCATCACACTGTGCTTGCATGTAGTTTGTTTTAAGTCAAGGGTGTGTTGTATCCCCAATACTTATAACGTCTAAGCCGCTGCATCATCACAACGCTTCAAAAATATATTGATTCCAACAATTAATAAATCATATTCATAATAAATCTACTCCATACTTGCCGGAAATCAATCCATTTCAACATTGAATAAGGAATTTAATAGTGAAATGCAAATATGTATTTCATCTTTTAAAATATTTCTTATGAATAAATCTGTTTTGAATAAGTCTTCGATTTGTAATTTATCATTAAAATTCGACTTTTTTATAGCAATAAATACTATATATTTTTTTGAATACGTATTATTATATTTAAATAAATCCGATTCACATATATATATTTACTATTTATTAGGTACATCATTTCTCTCAGTGTGTCAGAAATCATAAAACACACACAAAATTATAACTCGAAAACTAAGAAAAATGGTGGAACATACATCGGGTATTTTTAGATAACCCCAGGTGCGAGAATTCTAAAAAAAATTGTAGACGTTAATAATTGGTCCATCCTGATGCCAAAATAGCTAAGATGAAAGATAACTCATATTTCTGATATTCAACATTACGAAACCAGATCGAGGGATTACATACTTTTATATTTGATACTTGCTACACAAGTTCCGCGGCTGGTTCAACTTTGATGCAGGGGGTATACGAGGGTGCGACAACTGATATTGCAAGTTCGTCATGTGACCTATCGTGAGATGATGGTATTAGTGGGACCATCTTACATTCAATATTGCATGAACATTTGACCGTCAAAAAAATTTGTTCGCGTTGGATACGACACAATTTGTCAATCACTCAAAAAAGGCTCGTGTCAATTGGTCGAAAGAAATGCTCCGAAAATACGATTGAGGTGCTTCGAAGCACGTCTATGACATCGTGACAGGAGATGAATCATAGATTTACTCGTATGAGCCCGAAAGTAAACAGCAGTCGACTGGGTGTTTCAAGCAAATGGTCGCCTGTTTTTTTGAAAAAACTGGACATGTCGCAATCGAACCACTAGATCAACGCAGAACAGTCAATTCGTCAATTTGTTTACCAGTTGCCGTCCAAGAAATCAGGAAAACCAACCGCCGAAGACGGATCACCCTCCACCACGACAATGCCATTTTGAGCACTCAAAACATCGAATTGATGAGTCATCCGCCGTATAGTTCTGACTTGACACCGAATCACTTCTTTTTATTCCCGTACGTAAAAAATAAAATGAGAGGTCAACGTTTTTCGACACCTGAAGAAGTGGTTCATGTTTTCAGAATGCATAATTTGGAGATATCTCAATCGGGGTGGCAAAAGTGCTTCGATAATTGGTTCAATCGCATGCAAAAGTGTATAGATTATATTGGAGAATATTTTGAAAAACAAAAAGCTATTTTCGATTATTAATATTCGTTTATGTTCTCTCATCTCGAAATATAAAATGCAACTCTTTTTAATCTTTTTAACTCTTTAAAGAGTTATTATTATTATTATTATGTATCCTTATTATTTCTTGAATAATAATTGAATTATTAATTGTAGATATAGAATGGATGTAGAAATAGAACGGTAAGAATGTCAAATTTAATTATCACAGCAACGAATGTTATTCTTTGTTATTTGACTGCACAGGCTTCTTTTAATCAGTTAGGAATTAAAAAAGGAAGCGAAGAGTTAGTGTGATACTTCATTTGAAAGTTCTTGGAAGCCTCTTCTCAAGGGTTTATGGAAAAGATGAATTTCATGAATGCTTTCGCCAAAAATTGATTTTTTAGATCATCCTACTCAACATTTACAATGAATTTTTTATCACAAAGATTTGGAAAACTACAGACTCTCTGACAAAACGAAAGCTCACTGTTCCACTGGAAGGACTCAGAAAAAAAAGATGAATACACTGTAAAAAATAGTTCCTCATCTCAAACCATATTAATTTGTCTCAAGTACTCCGTACGTTTGAATACAACCAAATGCATAAAGTACTTGACCCTACCGCCCTCTACGGTTGAGAATGGCGTTTACCCTAAATAAAAGTTTCTTGAGTTAAGAAACTGATTAGTTTCAACCAAGCTCAGAGTTTTTGACTCAGGTGGTAAAAAAATTTGATCCAACGGTAATATTAATTAGTATGTAACTATTGATACTTTTCGTAGAATAAAAATTTTGGTTTCATGTAAATAAATAATACATTTCACTGAAACTCGATTTGTAGTTGATTTAAAGGATCTTAGTTGAATGGGTCGAGAATTCAGTCGATAAAAATGATAATATCTCTTATGTCAAGTGAAAGTTTCTTGGGTTAAGAAACTGATTGATTTGAGCTAAATTGAAGGGTTTTTGACACTAGCAAAGGAATAATTTGATAAAACAAAAAAAAACATTTGTATGTAATCATTATTTTTCTTCACAGAACAATAATTTCTCTTTTATATTAATAAATACCGCAATACCGCGGCAGACCATGAATATTGTACGGAATGGGAAAGGCGTCTAGAGTTTCGTTGGTAGTTGCAGAGAGGGAGCGAGTATACCTCAAGCGTCAACCGTCTGCTTTTCCAAGACACGTCGTAAAGACAACCGTTCCCATCACGTCGGGGTCACCAATGTAGAATCGAAGGAATTTATCCCTACTTATGCGTTTCGTCCCTGGCGCACACATTTGGACTCATCAGTATGGCTTATGTGCGCCATGACATAGACGCAGGGGTTAGAAGTTTTGGGGGAGCCACCGGGAGTTGAACCCGGCACCTAGTACCTAGTCGGTGTGAAACTTGAGCGCAAACCTATAGGCCACCGAAGCGCTGTGAACTAAGCTATGCGTGGCTATATAGAGTGCCGCCATGTATTCCATGTCATCTTTATCACCGGATACAACAATATTGTGAGTAAAATGCACAAATAATTGCATTTAAATGGGATATATTTAATATAAAAGAGATAGAGTTTTGATTTAATTGCAGCCAATATAAAAAAATTGCTAAAATTAATTCGTTTTATTAAATCAATTACGCAATATTTTTTTTACAAATGTCACTTCATATTGCAACAATTATATGTTCAATTTTATTCAAATATTTATAGTTTTCTTCAAGTAAATGAGGCGAATAATATAATCTCACGAGATTCTTGTCTCAAGAAACTGTAGTCGTTGCATCAACTGACAGAATTTACGACAACCGTACCTTCGTTCTATTGAACAAATAAAAATGAAACGAACGAATGGTTTCGTTAAAACCTATTTAGAATAATGTATTTGTATCAATCAATTATGGATATTGAGACAAGTGCATAAACAATTTCTTGTAATTGTATGTTTATGTTGAATCAGTTGTTTGTCATTTCGCTGAAATGTAAAAAGTTTCAGGCGAATGTTTTAGCTGTTCTCTATAATCAACTAGGTTGTTTTAATCAAGAAAAATAGTTCATTTGGCGTAATCAATTTTAGATTAATTCAAATTAAAATGGTTTGATTGAAAAAAAATTCTCGAGCTCCTGAGGAGTTTGAGCGCAGAATTTTATTTTTTACAGTGTAGGTATTATGGTGAAATTTAATTTAAAGATTATTGACGTTATTGCCATGAAAAACATTCACGCATTACGAAACTGTTCAATCGCTTAAATTATGCATTTTTGACAGTCAAAAGGTCCAATTGATGGGCCTAGGGGTTCTAACAATCATAAAACATCAGCAAAGCGTCGTACAAGCCTTTTGCACAAAAAATACACATAGCATTAGCGATCAAGCATCCGGAAAGCAGAAGAGTTATATTTTTTATCGTCATAACAAACGTCGCAACATATCTAACTTCTGTTCAAGATAATTCATTCATCAGCTGGCAAATATAAGTTTCCTAACTGTCCACTTTTTTTTACTCCGCTCCTGAAGCACCAAGTGGTCTGTATCGGTGGTCAAGCAGGGAACTAACAACTCGCCAACAACAGCGCACGGCAATCATGAAATTCCCTGGAAGACAAAGCTGACCGAAACTAGATGCTATCTCTTTCTGCGTACCTGAAGACGCTTTGTTATATTGACACCTGTATGTATATCATGCATACGCATAATTTCACAACAGGTGCTTTGATGTTCGTTACATGTTGGTGTTCGAATATCGAATGTAACAATTTGATATCGTAGCTTTAAGATTAGTTTCGTTATTTACCGTTAGAGTGGCGCGACAGTAGAGCAGTAAGCTTTGTGGATTTTGTTTGCGGCCATTTTTAAAAACGTGTTATGCAATATCTCCGGCGCTCAAAAGAGTGATCTTGAAAACTACAGGGGCTAAAATAAAACGCATGAGACATCTACACGCTTTTTTACTTGCCTGTTTATTTGATTTTTTTCAGAAATAATAGAAAAATTTATGAATAATAATCTATATAACTCTTGAATATTACTCTGATAAGTATCTGCACTCTAAGGTGATACTTGTGCATACAGGGTGATTGAGTCACTGCGATGGCATATTAGATGTTCATGGAAAACTGATGATTAATAAATGAATTTAAATTCATAAACTGCTTCATTTTATATTATAATTTATAATATTTATAATTTATAAGTAATAATATATTATTATCTCAAATCAATTTGGGACGACGTTCTTTGACTGTCATAGAAAAAATCACAATTAATCATTATTTAGATCTGAAAAGTAAACCTGACTCCTCGCATAAGTATTGTGTGTACAAAATAAGCTTAAATATAATTGAGGGACTTTTTTCCTCAAGAGTGGTCTTCTATTAATAAGCACATAGGCTTTTTCAAGTTGCCCACATCGTATTATACCAGATTGGTTTACGTGACTTCAATTTAGGAATGTTATTTTGTCGAATGTATAAAATACTTGGAAATAAATGAGGAATAGAATGATATTTGCTCCATGAATTCAGAGCTGCAGTCTGTCTACGAATAGGGGGAGGGACAATGTTAGACAAAACTGAAAACCGGTGTAGATCTTATGGTGCCAGTAATTATTTTCATAGATGTATTCAATTATGCATCGATTTTTTGTGTATGTGCACTATTAAACCAAACAGAGCATCAATACTCAGCTGCAGAAAAGACTAAGGCTAGAGATGCTATGCGGAGAGTGGAAGCATCAGCACCCCAAGATGATCCAGCTAATTTCTGAGTAATATCATTCCTAGTTTTCAGTTTTAGACTTTGATCATCTAAATAAGCCTTGTAATTGAGAGATGGATCAAATTTAACTCCTAAGAATTTAGGATAGAAATTATGTTCAATAGGAGAATCATTAAAAGTTACATTTAATTTTCTATATTTCTCATGATTATTCAGATGGAAACCAGATACCTCTGTTTTGTTGGGATTGAGACATATTTGCTACTCAATAAAATAATTCTTTAAAATTTCCAAATCAGATGACAATATGTTTTCCAGAGTATGGAAATCCGAATGGTGGTAAACAATAACAATGCCATCAGCATAAACAAATTTCTGAGATGATGTCGTGGGTAAATCACTGAGATATAAATTGAAAAGTAAAGGAGCTAGAACTGATCCTTGTGGAAGACCGTTTTTCAATGTCATGAAATTGCTACTCTTATTGTAAACAAAAACACCTTCTATCATCTTTATCCCTAAAATATTTTACACCTATTCAAAGTGACTCAAGTTCTTGTGCCTATTAGACTTTTTTGGAAAACTGGACATATTTGAAATCAGAATATTGGGATTGTGATATATATATTGTTCGACATTCTCTACCGAGCTAAAACATTTCTGGATCCTGAGAAATTTCGTTTATACAAGGAGAGATAATGAATTTTATTCATTTTTCTGTTTCTGATGTTATTGAGTAATCAAAGCTGAATTCATTTCTGTCAAAACCATTGTATATACTCGACATGTTTTTAAAAAATAAAATGAAATAAAAAAGAAAACCAAATTTTCATAGACACTATTATTTTAATTTTTATTAATCTCACCAACCTGAACAAAAACTGTTCCCATTATGTCAAAGTAGAAGAATGTGGAAAGGTGACGCAGCTTTAGAATTTCGTGAATATCACCACAGGGTGATTAAAATTTTGTGTTGGAAACCGTGATCACAAAATGGCTATAACTTATGTTTTTTTGAACAAGAACCCTATTTTTTTATGATTGCGTTGGATTCTGCTAAGAAAAATAAGGATAGTACTCTAACATGCTCTTGCTCCTAAACTCAGTAATTTCTAAGTCATTCAAGATTTTCTGATATTATTTGCACGTAGATACAAATTCATCTTATCTGTTGCATAAGAATATTCTGTGATCATAGAGGATGAACTATCCCATGAATAATTCACAAGTGATAGGTCCTAATTTAATTTTTTATCTTTAATTTTCGATTTGACAACTAGAATATTTGAATAATGATATTTAGGATATAGTTTTCAATTGTAAGCTTATAGTGATACACAATACATTCTCGAATACAATATTCAATAGTTTACATTTTATTCATTTATGAATGCTAAAGAATGTTATGTATTCAGTAAGAGGCATGCTTCAAAACTTTCGAAATTTTGAATGTTTCAGAGCCTATTAAAGAATACGAAAGAGAGTGGACTAATTTCATTGTCCTCATTATCAACTACCCTTTTTTGTACTTATAGTCATACCTGTTACTTGAGTATTATAATTTGGTTAAATTACTTCAATGGTTAATATGGTTTTATCAAAATATTAATCTAATCTATTTAGATACGATGAATTTGTCCCTTCGCTCAATATATTTCCAGAAAATCTCGAATAACTCGGAAATTACTGTTTTCAAGAGCAAGAATACCTATCCTTATTTTTCTTAGCAGAATCCAACACAATCATACAAAATTGGGTTTTAATTTGAAAGTTATAGCAAATTTGTAATCACGAATTCAAACACAAAATTTTAAACACCGTGTTCACGAAATTCAAAAGCTATTTTTGAAAATGAGAAGAATGAAAATAAAAGTGACTGTTAAGAATTGAATGTCCTAATATCTGGGCAATCCAAGGTACAAAGAGGAAATCACTATTCCAAATATAAATACCTACTTGTGCGATTTCATTTAGTTTCGAGTTATTTCAGCTCATTTTCAGGAGTATAAATCACAATGAGAAAGATAAAAATCTTCCTAAACAATTCACGGAAAATTACTCAAAGTCACGATAATGGTCCAAAATAGCTTCATAGAAATAGCTTAAGGTGGTCCTCAGACACAAAAAAAAAATTGTCATCATTTGTTTGGAATAAATCTCCATAACTCGAGAACTGTCAAGTTTTTGCCCAAATTATAACATACCCATTGCTGAGATTTTCATCAAATGAGGGATCTAATGAGACCATCATAAATGGATTGTTCCATTTGAAATGAGAAATTTTAGTCAGTTCTTCAGCTGGAAGTATAAAGCTCTGAATATCTTTCAGAATGAAAGATCATCATCTAAATCCACTACATTCAAGTTTTCAGATCAAAAATTCGATCAGTCCCGTGAACGACCTATGCCAAGTATCACACTGTATTATAGCTTTAAATTTTAATTGTAACACTGTATTTTCAAATACAAGGATATTGATATTTGATTCTTATTATATTATTCATATACCTACAGGGTGAGTCTTCTAACACGTAGTTAATTTTAACCATAGGTTCTTGAGATCAATAGAAACACTTTTTTCCATACCGTTTTTTCATATTCTGCTGCGATAAAAAGTTATAAGAATTTTTGCACATTGGGCAAATACCCCTCTGTAGTCCACTTTAGTTCGATTGAAAATTACCTTCAACAGCATCCACTATTGAATCTGAATTGTTTGAAAACATCATTTTCTTTCTAAGAAATGATTTAGGTACTCGTGCTGTCCCTCCGGGATTAAATATTGACGAAACTCCCGGAACGATTTAATCACAAACACACGAATTTAAGGGATATTTTATTGAAAAATACAATTAATTAGAATGGTAATTAACGTTAATATTCAAATTAATATTAATTATAATTAATGTGACAGTTCGTCATATTGACCAGTCTTTCCTGGGTTAATGCAGCAGGTAACTGACGAGTAACAGATAGGTCCTTAACATATTGAACTGGTGTTTGTTTCGAAGATCCTGCGGAAACAGGAAGCGAGAATGAGGACTGTGGCATAACTATAGTGGACGAATCGGCGACTTGACCAAATATTTTATCTGAAATTTTTTGTTTATTTTTAATAGACGATTCTCGACGACTCAGCCATGTTGGAGGATTTCCATCCTCCATGTCTCTTCAGCACGTCTATTGTTGCTCCCGAATCAGCTAACAAAGACGCAGATGTGCGTCTAAAATAATGTCCCGTATAAGACGTCGCATTTTTTAATTTCAAGAAAGCTGCTATTTGCCGTGGAAATGTACCAAACATGTTTTTTCCTACTACTCGCGTAGTACATTCTTTGTTGATGTATTGAACAAAAAATTTTGAATGAGGTGTCCCTGTCTTTCGCAATGCCACATATTTTCGAAATATCGCCACAAAACTGATGGCACTGTTTTCTGAATTTTTTATCACAAAATTTCCGTCAATTTTATTTTTGGTGTTTCTAATTGCAATTAGGAAGGAATCGCCCAAATCTCTCACATCGTCGATTTCTAAATCAACCAACTCTTTTTCCACGACAAGCTCCGCAACGCCCAAAATAAGTGCAACCTACAAAAAAATTGATTTCTTAAAATTTCTGAATGTAAACACATTTCCAAATTTACCTTAAGCATTAAATATTTATCATTCGTAAGAACTGATCTACCTGCTCAGACGTGAGAATTCTCGACTTCTTTGGCTTAAATCCCTCATTTCTTCTCTTCAAAAAAGCTAATAATTTTGGAAATTTACTTATATCAATATCTTCTCTAATGTTAATAACCGATTTCAGCATTGAGTAATGTGCCCAGAGAGTTGAAGCACAAATCGCTTTTGATTTATCATTGAAGTATACTAACAACATAACATTTTCAGTAGGTTGTCTCACATTTTTTAAGCGGCACCACTTTTTAAAAGCATCGTACTGCTGCTCGTATAGTTTCTAGATTTCGGTGGTAACAATTCTTCACCTACTTCGGCTGCTCTTTTATCAATATCAGATACACCTTCTTCACTCATGATATCAATAATTATCAATAACAATGTTTCTTTACAATGACACTAGTAATGACAATGTTTCTAAATTATAATTGTCACAACGCAATGTTACTATGGTAACTTATTTTAAAGACAGTTTATTAAATGAGTTGAAGAGAGAAAAAACTGATTGAAATTATTGAAATAATTAATAAAATTATACCGGAAGTACGAAAAGTATCGTATATACCTTGCGACTGAAGTACATTTAATCCTTCAGGTAAATTATGGCCCTCCCTGCGGTCGGGCCATAAACTTTACCTTCAGGATTAAATGTACTACTTCAGTCCCGCGGTATATAATATACTATTATCTGCAAAAAAGACTAATGATTCTAGGAAGTCCAAGATACGGACCCTTAGTTGAAGTGATATTTGTTTTTCATACAATTTAACCAATCTGTACAGTAGGGGTGGAATCAATCAATCAATCAAGTAGAACAAATCTATTGATGCCAAAATATGCATGACTGTTATCAAAAACAAGAAATCATTTCAATAGATATTGTCGTTTGAATATTCCAGGTGAAAATGCAATTTTTTTATGAAATTTCAACACCCTGGGTATATCTTTTGAACTGGGCCAAATTTGGAAAAATCTTATAGGAAGAAAAAATTTCTTTTTACGTCAAGAATCTTTGGTTAAAATTTACGCAGTGGTCAAAGACTCACCCTGTATATTTCAATGAATCTCAAACCATGAAGTATGTTCGAATAAAAGAAGTAGGTACCTAGGTTGGTACCTATAAACAGCAAATATCCATCAAAAATGTGAATGAATATTATCCTTTATTCCAATTGAATAACTTTAATTTTGTAAGGATTAATGGGGCTAATATAAATACATGTAAGTAACTACTATTCATACCTACATGAAATGGACAAGTTTCTTGTTAGGATTCCTGGATCAGGTAAATCCAATTAGTTCTTAATTAATCGATTACCCAAAATGATATTGAGTTTACAAAAAACACGAATTAGGAAAACTCTATCTCAAAAAATATACTCAAAATCTATTATACCTACACTTTTAAATGGCCATGATACCGAGTTTGTCGCTTTATCGAACGTTGAAGTCTCCTGCTCTCATACATAATTCATTGGATGCTCAAAGAATGCGTTATCCCAGGAATTATGTAAAAAAGATTACACCGAAAAATATTTGTCAATGTGAAACAGAAGATATCCCACTTTGGCTCCTAAGAAAACTGTCAGATATTATTCAAATTGAATATTTTGAAATATAAACACATTAGCTAGAGAACAGTTAGGTAGTTTTTTTATTTTTTCAGTTACAAGTTGAAATTCAAATATAGAAAATTGATAAATGTACAGATAGAATATTATGGATGTTGGTATACATTTGTTATTTATATTTTTTTACCTATTCATCAATTTTTTTATTGGAAGATCCATTGAGTAGGTAAACTTATCTCATTTTTGTTTGGAAAATTAGTTTTTTCAAATACTTACGTAGGCAGGTTTTTAAATTCAATTAGTTGTTCGTGTTATCATCAAACTATCAATAAACAATAACGTTCGTTTGAAATTTTATGCTGTTCGAAGTTTGAGTTCAGTTTAAGGTAAATGTTTTAATTAATATTTTTATCCATATCAAGATCTGTATTTAATGTGTAAGTGAGTAGATACATATTTAATTCTAAAATCAATAAAGTGCATTGTACCATTTAAAATAAATACGATACCAAAACAAGAAAAATCCTCATTCATATCTATAAGTTTCTCAAGGAAGTCACTGACACCAGTTCATGAAACAAGAAATTCTGGTCGGCAGCAGTGAATTTTCTGACCGAGTGGCTTTTTCGCATGAAAAAATCTACTATACCTTCTTGAAAAACAAAGAAATCAGTCTAGGCGAGACCAAATAACAAAACAACGGTACCAACACTAATCAGTGACAAATTCAAGTTTGCGTAAGTTCAAATTCCCAGTGCTTTATAAAAGAACATCGCCAAGCACTTGTATAGACCGCACGGCAATCATGGAACCGGAAAAGGAAATAGCATAACAAGCGAAGTGGCTGAGAAGAAGGATTTCAAGCATCACACACAGGTAGTTGGCTGTGCCTGGGAAGGTATCCACAGAGCACAAAACGTCTGTATCCCCACCACCGCGGCACTTGCCAATGTCAAGTTGGTTGGAATAAGTAACCTCCACAGGTCGATCAGAACTCGAGATTCTGAGGGGAGAGGTGGGGCGTTTTTTACAACGGTTTGTGTAGCTCCATCCTCTAGCGGTCATCGAACATCAGTCTATGCAAGGACTTCATCGGAGGATGATGTAGAATAACCCATGTTGTCACTAAATCTAGCTATGTAGTACTGGTAGTACCACAGTGATCGCGAGATTTTCTTATTGGATTATTGACAGTGCAGTGCGAATACGTGCTGATCTCAAGTGACAAACGTTCAGTGCAGTGATTTTTCAAACTTTTATTGGATTACGAGTTTTCTGTGTTATTCAAAATGCCGAAGATTTTTATGATCAAGAATCGGCTGCTGCAGCAACAGCTTAAATTAGCGGAGTACCATGAGTTGATGGCAGCTAAGCAACAATTTGAGCTTGAGACTCCACAACCCTTGTCATTGATTGTACCGAAAAAGATAGGTACGTAACTGCTGGCAGGTATTAATTAATTTTTTGATATTGAATTGA
The DNA here is from genome assembly GCA_030674115.1 of Micraspis discolor. Classification (NCBI taxonomy): domain Eukaryota; kingdom Metazoa; phylum Arthropoda; class Insecta; order Coleoptera; family Coccinellidae; genus Micraspis; species Micraspis discolor. The sequence continues at coordinate 5,501,047 of JARTUT010000872.1, forward strand.
GAATGTGTGGCGAGACGATTGAAGCAGTACTGGGGCAACAAAGGGTTGATTTTTTATTCTGGTAAAAGGTACTCAAACAGGTTCTTACATCGTACTCAGAATCTGCAGGTTGTATTGAGTGAAGTCTTCCATGCCATTCAGTAATATTTTATACTGACTTCATGTGCACCTTGTATTCAAACTACCCCAGAAACCTTCTGGTACTCCTACAACGAAATAGCTCCAATCGGTAATGCTGTCAACGCTTAATATAATTTAATTGAGAATTTTGATTGCCAGCTAGTCGGAAAATCAATTTAAAGAGTACTGCGAGATAATTAATACTCCAGCATAAAACACTATTTTAATGGGCTAACGAAGGGTTGATTTGAGCTTTCGGAATAGGTACCAAAACAGGTTCTTACATCATACCCAAAAACTGCAGTTTGGATAGAACGAAGTCTCGCATGCGCATCAATGACATATTATAATGATTACACGCGCATTTCGAACTAAAACTACATTAAAAAACTTCTGGTACTGCTACAACGAAATAGCTGACTGTGATAATCAAGAAACCCCAATCGCTAATGCTGTCTGTCAGCTTTTAAAATAATTTCATTGATGATTTTGATTGCCAACTCTGTCGAAGAAATCAATTTGAGAAGTACTGCCGCATAATCAGTACCTTCTCCAGCATAAAACACTAAGTGGCTTGCATTGTATCTTTTATTTGACAACATATATAAAACGTTTTCCTATTCTTAGACCACAAGTTATTTTATCGTCTTCAATATAGTTCAAGGTTAACGAAGCCAGTACTTCTGCTCTCCTATTTTGAATAGATCAAAAAGCATAAATAATTCCTTTGAAATTGATTGGAGAATGCGTGGAAAGACTTAATCAAGAAGTATTGTAACGAAAGGTGGATTTGCGATTTTATTAAAAGGTACTCAAACAGATTCTTACATCGTATCCAAAAACTGGTTGGATTGAGTAAAAACTCTCATGCAAAGCAAAATTATTTGTTATTGATTACATGGGCATCTTCTACATAAACTACTCCTACAACGAAATAGCTTACTGTGATATTCAAAAAACTTGAATCGCCTACGCTGTCAACTTTTTAAGTAATTTCGCTGAAGGATTTGATTGCCAGCTATATCGAAGAAATCAATTTGAGAAGTACTGCCTCATAATCAGTACCATCTTCTACATAAAACACTACGTGGGTTGCCATTGATCTGACAATATAACTAAAAAGTAAAATTTTTTCCTATTCCTAGTACCACAACTTTGTGAGTGTTCGAAGAATTCTTTTAAATGTTTCCAAAATAATTTAAGGTTGAAAGAATTAGTACTTTTGATATCTTCATTATATTCAGCTGATCTATTTTAAATCGATCCAGAAGGGATAAATAAATCTACTGGATTTGAATGGCGAATGCTTGGAAGCATTGGTTCAAGTAATGGGGTAACTAAGGGCTGATTTTAGATTTCGTCAACAGGTACTCAAACAGGTTCTCACATCATACTCAACAACTGCAGATTAGATAAAACGAAGTATATCATGCGCACGAATAATTTATTATAATTATTATATGTGCATCTTCTACTTAAACTAGAAAAAAATTTTCTAGTACTCTTACAACGAAAAAGCTGACTGTAAAACTCAATAAGTACTAATCTCCTAAGTTGTCAACACTCAAAAATATTCAACTGAATAATTGATTGCCAGCTGTATCGAAAAAATCAATTTGAGAAGTACTGCCTTATAATCAGTACCATCTCCAACATAGAATACTACGTGGCTTGCGTTGCGCCTTTCATCTGACAAAATAAGTATAAAAGTACTTTTCTTTTCCTGGTACCACAACCTTTTGATTTTTCAAAGATTTTATTTCAATGTTTTCAAAATAATTCAAAGTTAATAGAACCAGTATTTTTGATATATTCGGCTCATCTATTTTAAATCGATCTAGAAAGGATACCTAACTAAATCTACTGAAATTGAATCGAGCATGTATGAAGGGATTGAGTCAAGAAGTACTAGGGTAACACAGGGTTGATTTGAGATTTTGGTAAAACGTACATACACAGGTTCTTGCGTCATGGTCAAAAATTGCATGTTATATAAATCGAAGTCTATTATGCGCACCAATAGTTTATTATATTGATTATATGCGCATCTTCGATCTTAAACTACCACAAAAACTTCCTGGTGCTCGTACAACAAAAAACCTGACTGTTAAAGTCAATAAGTTCCAATCTCCTATGTGTAAATGTGGTAAAATGTAAAATGTGCAATGGAAAAGACCTCTGTATTTGGAATTTTTGCGTTTTTTACTAATTGGATAATATATCATAATTTCTTCAACAGGCTTTTAGAGTAATCGTTTCGGACACATTTTTCTCCTCGAGGTATCTACCTACAATCGAAATTCTATTGAAATAACATTCGACTGAATCTACTGAAGAATTAAAATTAAAAATTAAAATTAAAATTTTAAAGATTGCGCCAGTGCTATAAAGATTTTAATTCATAAAATTCTCTTTCCTCAATCAATCATTTCGACACACTCAAAACATGATAGAGGTATTCGAAAAAATCCCATGAGATTATCTATTGAACAAAGCCCCTAGAATAGGAATATATAGGTCGACAAAAATTAATAATAATAATTTATGAAAGAAGTAATGCAAAAGCAGAAATTAATGATTTCTGATGTGTTACCAGAAAGTCTATCAGGTTTTATCACTCACTTAACATGTTTTGTGTACTGTTACAGTCTATAAAATTATCCATCTATTTGATTTGAATTGAAAAGAGTCAATTGAAAGAATACTTAAAAAAATAGATAAAATGAAATTCAAATTTCCCAATCATGCATAAAACTAGGAAAAAATTAAGAGACTATGTATATTAAAAAATATTTATATATAATAAATTGAGATAAAGCTCCGACAGAAATTGAAAATCATATTTTTCATTGAAGAAATAAATGTATTATATATCTTCCATAAAATTCAATTACTGATATAACAGAATGATGTTTCGTTAGATAATCAGGAGGAATTAGGTACTTTCCGAAAAATTGTTCTGACTAAAATACCAAATTTCCAAGTTCCATAGAAATTCATGCCTGTTTTGTTTTGTGTAGAGACAAAAAAGATTGAAATCAGACAATAGCTATCACAATCAGACCGATTTTGTCTCATTGTTCATCATAAAAATCAATGGAACAGTTCTAGTTGGAACAATGAATTAAGGTATCGTGCATTGTACCATCTGTGTATTAATCTCCATTGAAAAAAAGTATCACATTACGTGTTTGAGCAAACAACGGTCAGAGCAAGCTATTGAAATCACTGTTTTGAACTTCTGTTCTTCATATTCAGGTATGGACGTGAAGATCAATGCTTCATTGTTTACACTGGGACTAAATGGACTGCATTTTGCTTGAGTAATTTCCATGGTGGTCAATGCTCAGTGTTATGAATTGTAATCGAAACATGGTTATAACCGGAACACCTAACCGGATTTCAATAGATATTGTGAAAAATTGAAAAACAATATTTGTAGCTCTTTCTCGAGTTTCATTCGTCTAAGAGTATGATTGAAGCAGCACGTTGCAAGAATCTACTTCGTGATTTTTCAATGGGGGCTAAATTATCTCAGAAGTACTGACTAATACATTTTTAACACAATATAAAATACACAATCATATGTCTCATTCTAATATTATCCATATTCTCGAGTGCTCCTTAATTGCATGGAGAAAAACTCACTGCCATCGTGGGCTATCTATTGTGAATTGCTTTATTCTTGATCTCAATCCGTCAAAATGGCAGTGCAGAATAGAGTTAGTGCGACGATGAAAGCGTATCATAAAAGTAATTGTTTAAATAAAATTTTTCTCAAATTATAAGTCCGGTAGATGCTTAACTGACGGCATTTGTTAAATTTATAGTTTAAATATCTCAGCATACCCTTTTGCATTTTCAAAAAGCAATTAAATATCAATTACCTTCCATTTTCCTACTCACAAATGATTGAAAAAATTACATGTATTGTGAGACCTGCAACAACAAACTTATCAATCAAATATTCCATAATGGGCAAAGTATCAACCTGACCATATTTCTGAAACAGGAAAAAAGAGATACAATGCACTTTGGGACGTTCTGACTAATAAATAATTCATCAAATATGACTCTTGTTCTGACCATCTTCAGACGAAGAAAGGATAGACGAGAAACAATGAGGGGTCATTAGCCATTTGGGATATTACATTTATGGTATTGGCTATCCAGACTAGATTTGAAGAAACCAGATCATTCGGAAACCATCCTGACATTTTTGATAATGATAATAATGGGTCTTGATTTCAAGAACAGAAAGGTTTCAGTTGGCTTGCCTGGTATCTGTGCAATTGTCACTTTTGGAATTGTCAGTATTTCACATGTGACAAGTAAAAACTTGAAAACTCATGCAAGGAATTCAATATAGAAATCGTCAGATTAAATGGACATCTCCACATAGGTTATGAAGAATTTCATGAGAAGGATAAGGTGTTGTATATACCATTCTTCATTATAATGGAATTATTATCTTCTGTATAATTAAATGAACTTACATTGACGTCTATCAAAAATATATATTCTCTTTTTCGAGCTTGTACAGCAGAGTGCTAACGTTTTCCTCAAATGTCTGTAATTTTCGAATATCAAGCCGAAAACGGACTAAATCGGTTTGGTCAAATTTGAGGATGTCTGGTCTGCCGGCAGGCCGTATACTCTCTAATTCCAAAGGAGAAAAGCTAGAGTTTTCATGTTTTCTGAATAGGTCAATTGTCCAAATATATCGGTTGAGTTCCTTATTGAGCCAAATCCGTTATCAGCATCTGAAATTTAGTTTTCTTTCACGTTTGTATTCTCAATGATTCATTCTGAGTGCTCAATTGATTGTATTTTCCTATTTTTGTAGCCCGAAGAAGAAAATAAAAGTTTCCGAAACGTCGCTGATAGGATAATTTTGGTTCCTTGTGCCGATATATACAACTGAATTGTATTATTTTTGAAACGATATAATCTTTGACGAATTAAGCATATCTGTTTTAGTACTTGTAAAATTGTGAGATGTGTTAAGAATTCTTTTTCTTGTTTAGAAGGTTTCAATTATTATTCTGACTTCGACTTGAATCAATATTTAAATATCAAATTTATACCAGTTTGTCAATCCGTTGAAACCTGCATGAAGTGACAACAGAGGAAGTGTTTTTCTTTATGAGTAAATACAAAATATATTTCATTCATTATTTCCCTTGAACGATATAAACAATTCGACCTTAATATATAAACACCTGTTTTCATTTACCACATACTAAGAAATGTATCTGAAGGTTGATTTCATTCTGCAATCTCATACAGGGTAGTCCAAGATGAATAATAGCATTGAGAGTTTCTTTCATCATATAGTTGTAATTTATGTAACAAGTGAGTTATAAAGATATTAGCAACAGAGGGCAACATATTTCAAGATTGCTGGAACCAATACGAAGGTATCTTTGTGGAAATTAAAGACAATTTTCGTATATAAACAAATACTTCAATAAATAATATTGACCGTTCTAGTCCAACATATTTTGCCATCTTTCCGGTTGTATTATAATTCCACGCTCATAAAATGTTTTGTCTTTGGTAGCTAAAACTGATCCAGATGGTTTTTGACCTCCTCATTTGAGGTGATCGTTTTACCGCCTGAAAAATTTTGGAGCGGCCAGAACAAATAATAACCCGATAGTGCCAGGTCTGGAGAATATGGTGGGTGAGGCATTGTATCCTACCAAGCTGTAAAAGCTTTGACGAATGACCAAGCGCAATCTAGTGTTATCTTGTTTAAACACAACACGTTTCTTGTCGATTCGTTATGGCCCTTTCTGTTGAAGTTTATCATTCAGTTTGTCCACCTGATGTGTCGGATAGGCTGCTTAACGCTTTCCATATTGAATAGGGCACTACTGCTTATAATTAATTGGAATTTTTCACACAAGCCTTGCTATATGCTCTCAAAGCATAAATAGGTTATACGGCCTATGTGTGAAGTTGGATGCAAAAATATATTAAATTATATTCATCTCTCGATCATATAAAATTTGTAAACAAATAACGACTAACATCACAAAACAGTTAAAATATGAATACCGTAAAACGTCTGTCGCAGGTATCCTAACCGAAAATTAATGTTTTTGACCTTGCAGACCCGATTCGCAGGTCTGGCTTGCGCAAGCGGTATTTATCCTGGTTTCTGCGCAAAAACCACTCGATTTCGTGCCTTAAATTTACCTCGATTTCTCGACCGTGTCCTGTTTTAGGAACAGGTAGCAGACTCGTCGATTTATATTTAACGAAGACAAGAGAACCAGCTAATCTTCAAGTATAAAAGATCATTGTTCCCTCGAATTTATACGCTCTGCTTACCTTGGAACGTGTAATGCTTGTTGGATCGAAAAATGGCGGCTTCAAGGTCATAGGCATATGTTGAATTAACTGAATGAAATGTCTGTTTGTCTGATCTGAATTTTTTTAACTTGACATTGCAACAAGCCACAAGGTTTCGATGATCAGAGTTTTCTGTTGTTTCATTTTTCATGTAGGCGAAGACTTTGGAGGCCAAGAGCATAACGGGTCTTCCATTATGAATAAACATTAGTTATTCGAATCTGACAGAATCGAATTCAAAAAATCCCTGTCAAACAATTTTATTCAATATCTACTGATAACATTGGTTTCCTATTTCTGATGGGAATAAAAAAACTTGAAAGCACTTATGAGGTCTCTAAATTAAGTAATGAGACTGGCAACGTTGCGTTCGATCTGGCAACACTGGAAGCGCGGGGCTTAGTGGAGCGGTAAAGCAACATGTGATCGACCTTCAGTACGAGTTTGACCTGGCTCGAGTCATTTGGTTGTGCGTAGAGATTGTTTTTGTGAAACAGTTTTTTCTTTTGTGTTCTAAAAATTAATGACATCAATGTCGAGCAACGGTGTATCAGGTTTTGCTTCAGACTTGGGCACAGTGCAACGGAAACTCTTCTTACACTTTAGCAGGCCTACGGAGATAGTGATTTGTCACGGGCCCAGGTTTTCGGTGGTTCAAGGCGTTTTCAGGCGGAAGAGAGTCGATTGAATATAACCCACGAAGCGGAAGACCTTCGTCTTCAAAAACCGATTCAAATGTCAACAGAATCCGGGATCTTGTGCGTTCAGATCGTCGGTTGACAGTCAGAATGATAGGGGAAGTGTTAAATTTGACCCTTACCACCATTCATCAAATTTTGACCAATAGTGATGAGAAAAATCTGTGGTTCCAAAAAACCTTTCACAGAACATTCCTGTGGCTCCTCAGCCTCCTTATTAGCCCGACTCGAGTCCTTGTGACTTTTTTCTCTGTCCAAAGTTGAAAAATTACCTCAAGGGAAATCATTTTGGGACAGTAGAAAAAATTAAAACGGCCGTAACCGACCAGCTGAAAGTTTTCCCAGTTTCGGAGTTCCAGCACTGCTATAAGGAGTGAAAGAAACGTCTCCAGCGCTGTGTGGCTTCAAAAAGAAGTTATTTTTATGTATTGAAAATAAAAAAAAATCAATCTCATTACTTAATTTACAGACCTTGTCTATCCACGATAGAAAGAATGGGGATGATGAAACTGCAATGTGGAAAATATTTTATTTGATGACAGTAATTCGAAAACAGTTTTTTTGTCAATATTCGAAACAATTCGATTCTACCGAATAACTAAATAAATCAATAGATATTCAAATCGTCAAACCTTCTGCATTCACTTCTCAAGATCATTTAGTTCGGGAGTTATCGTATTCATGGATGGATAAAATTTTCAACCAAACCTTCAAAAATTTCAAATATACAGAGATCACTCTGCTCAGGACAACAAGAGCGATGAAAATTTTTTGACAAACTTATTTCGCACCCTGTATAACCAGAAGTACCCACGTTTATAAAATATTTCAAATCTGTAGAGTATAATGAATAATATATATAATCTCAGTGTTCAGATTTCAAATAGATTCAGTCTCCCATCAACATCGAATAGGTTCATAAACTTGTATCCCTCTGTATTGAAAATGTTTATATTTATTAGACACTACAACAAGTTCCGCAACATTATATATATATTTTTATGGGGAAGCCACTATAACCAAAATAATATTGAATCATCATTTCAAAGGCGTATCTGCATTGGATTTATTTTCAGTTTAGATAAGATTTAATTTTAAGTCAAGTAAATTCAAGATCTATTGAATGTCATCCACATAATACTACAATTCAAATTAAGTTCTGTTCGGTTTAGAACCGAGGAACTCTGGCCGGGAACCAGTGCACTTTATCGCTACGGTAGGTACACCAGGTAGTTGATAACTGTGGAGACTTATTGGTTAGGTCTCCTTACTGAATCAACAATGGATCATGACATTCAATGAAACTTGAAACAAATTTCCAAACAAATATTTTTAAAAGAGATGATTATCTATTAAGATAAAGCATTTTCAAATAAAAACAAGAAGAAAGAAAATTGTTGACACATCTCACAATTTGATAAATAAGCAAACATAAAGGATGCCAATCAAAAATTTTTCGTGTTCCAAGATTTTGAAAAATATGGTTAACTCATAGAGTTAATGAGATGGTACAATACTAATTCAAGGATGTTCTAGATATGTTTATCCACCATACACTCTCAACATTTAATAGATCTCTTATGGGAATTCAAGTAACTCAAAAATAAGTTTGGGAAATGTTTTTAATTCACTAACGAGATTTGCTTCAAGCAAATAAACACTCGTTAATTAAGATATTATTGAGACAAAGAATTCTCCAAGTCTATATTTCATACTTCCCTGCAAACATAAATAGACTAATAGACATAAAATAATTCTCCAAACATATTTTAACACGAGTATATTTTTTGTACTTTTCAAGTCGAAAATCCAAAAACCATGAACACTATTCAAATGAAAGACAGCATAACGGTTTTGTATATCATTTCAGTTCAACGTTTACCTAATTTTATTACACGTGCCTAACCTATCTCTGCCTCACTCGCTCCTCACGTTGCATGAGAGTCAAGGCTAAGTTCAAGGATCAATAATCTTTACACAATCTTTCGGTTACTTAACCAATGCAACTGAATGGGAAGAAAGTTTCTCTTCTCTTATGGAAACTTTCTCTCAGCTGCATCGGTGATATAATTATTCCCATGTAATCTTTAAATACTAGGTCATTGTCACTAGATCATCGGAGATTACAGTTGTGATGAACAAATAAACAACATACAGGCTTAGCGAATATTCTGTTCATTTTCGTCTTATTTGGATTGGAATAATTTTTTTACGTCTTATTTCTTTCATTATTTTTTTGTATTTCTTATCAAAATTGGACACAAAAATCACTGAATTTGACAGACAGGAGTTTCTTCAATTTAGAAAGCTCAAAGAATAATAATTTTGAAAACCTATGTTTATTTTCAGTTTGTTTCCCCACAACATAGATATTTTCAATAAAATTGAAGACTCTACGGCTTATTGGACTTACTGTATTGAACAATCACTACATTATACGGAAAATTAAGTTTTAAGTTACTTTTAGAACATATCCGTGATATGAATTGCCGGTCTGGTGCTCTAACGCAAACGCACCAAGGAGATGCGTCATCCAATTTTTCCGGAATTTCAAATGTCGAATTGAAAACCATTAACCTTAACTCAGGATTTATATAGGTGATGTTTTATACAGGGTGAGTCTTTGAACACTACGTTAAGTTTAAACATAGATTCTTGACGTCAACAGAAACATTTTATTCCTATAACATTTTTCCAAATTTGGCCCTGTTCAAAAGATATAGGGTGTAGAAATTTCATGAAAAAATTGCATTTTCACCTGTAATATTCAAACGAAAATATCAATTGAAATGATCTCTTGTTGAAGGTTTTTGATAACAGTCATGCATATTTTGGCACCAATAGATTTATTCCATTTCTAGTAGGTTTCTCACTACTACTGTACAGACTGGTTAAATTGCATGAAAAAGAAATATCTCTTGAACTAAAGGTCCGTATCTTGTACTTCCTAGAATCATTAGTCTTTTTTGCATATAAAATCATTCGTCATCTTTTTTCTTAAATTGCATTTGAGATATTTGTTGTTGAAAGTTGAAAGGAATTAAATCGATAAAATCATCTGATGAAACATGAGTGAGTGAATCATTTCTTAGAGGGAAAATAATGTTTTTAAACAATCAAGATTCAATAGGGGATGCTGTGGATGGTAATTTTCGTTCAAACTAAACTGGACTACAGAGGGGTATTCAATTATTGACGCAGAATATTATCAACAACGTTCAGTGTCATTTCTTAGTCTATATCCAATAAATTGCTTGAGCAATTTACAATTCAATCACGATCTACCACAATTAATTAATTATGCATAGAAATCTAATGATTAAAGTAATAGTTTCACATAAAGGTGTTGTCGACTTTACTGAAAAACGAAGGTTCGACCTCCATATTTGCTGATTTCTACATTCTTGAGGTTTTCCGTTCATATCAGTCCCTTCCCAGTCAAGTTACGAACTGTAAACAACATATGTTCATGGAAATTTTCATTTCAATGCAAAAAAATTACATAATCGGTATTTACGTTTTTATTATTATATTATTATTTTATATTATATATAATTAAAAATTTAACATTATTTTTAATGGAGAATAACAATTATTTGTTTATTGTTATCATACCAGGAGCAATAAGTTCATCTGCTATCAGGCCGCAAATTAGCATGTCGTATCATTTTTAATGTTTATCAACTGCTATATCGATTATTACTAGTCATACAAACATGTTTGAATGAACTTTTTCTAAGCAATTGGGTATATATTATGAAAATGGTACAAAGCATCGTGAATACAGAGTGTCCCGTAAATCAACATCAAACGGTTACTGGACCATATGCTAGGTTATACCAGTTCTAGCAAACATTGGAAAAAATATAAAATAAAAAAAAAAGAAAATAAAGCAATGGATTTGTGAGGGAAACCAATAGCATGGTTATTTAGGATTACGTTTAAAAAAAATTACTGCGAAATTTTAAAATTTGTGACTACAAAAATATAGTTACTTATTACCACTTAAACAAGTGACATAAATTTTTTTCATTTTTGCTAGAACTGGTATAACCTAGTACACAGTAATCGCTTGAGGTTGAGTTACAGGACACCTGTGAATAAACAAAAATTTCAAGTGCGTTAAACAAAACCCTCTGTATCTTATTTCAGTAATCGGCAAAGTTTTCTATTTTTATTTCAAATATGAATACTTAATTGAGGTTGCGTTCTTCAAATTTTGGAAAATTAAAATTTTTTAAGTCAATTTTAAGGCATCTGTAGGATGCCAGACGACAATGATAATAGTGAAATAATTAAATTACAAGTTATTCATTACGACCAGTTTCATTCCAATGTCCTCTTGCTTTCAAGTTGGAGCCAATTTTTTCACAAATATTCTGTTCCTTCGCGCCGGAAATTACTTGAATTTAAATTCACATCTGCTAGATTTGTGTTTGAATGGAGGACTATGAACGCCAACTTAAAAAAAATGGGGAATATTTTGAAGGATGTTGAAAAACTGTTCAGGTAAATTGTAAAATAAAAAAAACATAAATAAAGGCATATAATTGAATATTAACTAAGTAAAACTTCTGCTTTGGTTATAATCCTTTCTGAACTCAATCGCGAATGTGGAGTTGGTTTATGAACCAGATATTGGAAGGTATTTTCATTATGAGTTATAGGAGGTCACTTATCCAGGAAATGCACCGCTATTCACTTAGCGCAGGAAAACATTTTTACAGAGTATGTAAATTGACGTTATATAACGACAACCTACATGAATTAAGAATTTTCGCAGCTAATAATGGGTTTTCCAATAGGGACTTGACAACTTTGAATCTAAATAAAAAACAAACCATTTGAGATATTTCAAAAACTCATTGGCTTGAAGTACAAACATAACATTTAAGAATGGAACTCGACTTCGTTCGTATGGCCACCACGTCCCGTTTGCATGTGTCAATTCTCTGGACCCAATTTCCGATGACTCGGCCACACATTTCAGCCGAAACAGCCGCTATTTCGCATTCAATGTTCTCTCTGAGCTCTTGCAATGTCGTCGGCTTGTTGGCATAGAACAGTGACTTGACGTAGCCCCAAAGAAAATAGTCCATAGGCTTCAAATCGCACGAACAAGGCGGCCAATCGACGGAGCTGTTTCTCGAAATTACACGCTCACCAAATGTCTGGTTCACTAAACCGATTGTTATGTGTGCTGTGGGGACTAGTGGCACTGTCCTGTTGAAACCACATGTGGGCCAAGTCCATACCTTGCAATTGGGGACAAAAAATTCGATATCGAGGCGCGGTAGCGATCGCCATTGACCGTAAACTGACGATTGTTGGCATCAACGAAAAAATACGGTCCAATGATGCCGCCAGCGTGAAGACCGCACGAAACCTTGATTGTTTGGGGATGCAATTAAGTCTCGTGAATTACGTGTGGATTGCTGCCTATCCAATAACGCATATTTTGCTTATTGACAAAGCCGTTAAGCCAAAAATGAGCTTCATCGCTGAATATGATTTTTCGATGAAAACCATGAGCTTTTCCACAACCCAATCGGAGAACGTAAGTCGTCAAATGGGTAAACGGCTTCAATTCTTGAGTCAGCTTGATCTTGTACGGGTCTAAAACAAGATCCTTACGCAAAATTCGCCATAGAGTGGTCTGACGGATGGCCAATTCTTGAGAACGCCGTGGAATTGACTGATTTGGGTCGTCGGATACGGAGGCACGACAACATCCAACAGCGAATTTGTAGACTCAAATTTTTGCACGAATTACGACCGCAAATTGGAGTTAGGGCTCTTAAAGTTGTGGTCACCGACTCCGAATTTCGGTAGTAAATTTTTATGACTTGCAAACGTTGTTCGTCCATGTACTTCACCATGATGAAAATGTTCACTTCACTGAATAAATTGGCGTTGACAGTTCGATGATTGGTCTAAGGGTGCGTTCACAAATTAAATTCAAAGTTTTCAAGTCCCCATTAGCCTCATAAAGTGCGCTAGTTACTTGGTTCGTACCAAGTTGTATTGCACATAGAATATTGAGTAAAATTTCAAGTGAGTTAGTTACACATCATTTAATTTTACACCAACGAGGTACGCTTACATCTTCCATCACGTGTGGTTCAAATAAAAAATCAAATCATTAAAAACTGTTAAGGTAAAAACCATGAAATTAATTCCATCCTATTCGGATACGTATTTTTTTAAGAATGATCTCAGAGTTCGAATTATATGTAGGGCGCGAGTAAACTTCCTTCGGATTCTCCTGTACGGCTCTAGAGCCTCAAGGTCAGCAAGGAACTTTGTTACCACCTGCGACTTTAAGAGACCTTTCAAACGAGAACGAAGAAAAGAACGGCACGGTAAATTTATCACAATGGTTTCCAACACGCAGCAATGATCGATATCTGAAAGAACTTCACTCTTACTTGTCTATAAGCAATTTACAGGGCGATCCTTGCTCAACTGACAATAAAAATGTGTGGCGGTTGAAATAATCACTCGCAACTGTATATCTCACCTTTAGACGCCTTGAGTAAGCAATTTGTCTACACATTTACGTAGAGCATATCGTTATCCTTGTTCATTTTATTAGTTTACCCTTCTTTCAGTTAGAATAGGGTTACATTGAAGCGAATTGATCAATTTCAATCGGAATTTAATAGGATATTGAAAAAGTTTGATAGATTCTTTCGGTAAAATTCTCAATCAATAACTTACAATCAGTAGTGTTACTCTGGCTTATTAGAACTTTGGTGCGATGGTTGAAAACAAAACTTTCCATATCCCAGCATCTATAATTTGCCTCGACCTTATAGAAAAACCCTCAAATAATTCGTCTGAAAATACGAATTTTTCGTATAACCGATTAAGAGGTCGTCAGAAATTTCAATTCTCCATGCTTTCACGGATACGTATTCGGTTGTCATCGGTTCAACTAATTAATTCAGTTTCAGTTGGAGAAAATTAATCGAAATGGTTTAGTTACGGTGAAATAATATAGAAAAGCACGTGAGGTCAGGAGCATTTGCGGATCTTTTGGAATCGATATAGATCACTATAAAAATATTCCAAATGATTTTCAATGGAGTAGATATAACATACTTTCCGTTGGTTTTCAAGGGAATTCGAACCTTGCACAAAACTGAAGGAGAACTGTGAAAATTTATTTTTAAATTCAGAAATAGGTTTGTTCGTGGTTCCAGAGTTCAGGAAAACACTTTAAAATAAGCGTGCAAAAACACCTGATCTGACGTCAGTCCTTTTCTATTTTTTTCACCGTGATTACGAAACACACCTCATTTTTCATTCGATTTGTTTGAATAGAAATTTCAAAGTAAAATCGAACTAACGGCGCGAAATATTCTCAATTTGGGATCGTTTAAATTCAAGGATGTACAATGAACTTAGTTTTTACGTTACAAATAAATAATTATTCAATTCCTAACCAGTTATCATTCCACCGGATGCGTGAACAAAATAATAGTCTATAGAGAGGTAGATTAAGAGTTTGAGATTGAAATAGTCATACTAATAAGCACAGTATTCTCATTAAAATGTGGGAACAGCTCTGACAAAAGATACCGCTTCTTGTGGAATGTCGACTTTACACACATACGGTCATATTTGAGCTTTGCAAATTGAAAACATAAAGACGCGAATCTCTTTGTAAATACAAGGTGTCCCAGGAAGAATAGGACAAATGAAAAGCATAAACTGAAATCATCAACGAAGAATCATATCAATAGATCTCCCTTTCATGAAAGCCTTCAGATCTCAACTGGACAAATTATGTCCAATCTCATAGCGTCCGCCAATTTCAGAACATATTAAGATAACTCGGGATTCTCTTTCAAAATTCTTTTTATTATTGAATGATCCTTACTGGTTTAATATTTTTAACGATAATAAGCACACAGATCAAAATTTATCGATAAATGTTCTAATACAATATTAAACATTTGCTAGTAGTCCTTCCTGTTTTTCATTATAAGAAGTTCATCAATCTACAATAATCTCCAGAAATTTTCATAGCTAATATAACTTTTTCTTTCCAGAAACCGAAAAAGAAAAGCCCAAGGATGAACCTCCAAAATCGCCTACCCCACCTCCGCCAGAAGAGAAAAAAGTCACAGAAACGGTTCCACCCAGAAGATTTATATCATCCATACTGGGTGGAGATGTTCCATATGGAAGCCGGGGACACGTCTTGACAAGAGCCGAAAGGAAAGAATATGCACCTATCGTACCCCCGGATAAAGTCACGATCCCGGAGACAAAAAAACCACCCGAAGAAGTTCCTCAGCCCAAAGTGACACCACCAGTAAGGCACTTCTCGGTGATACAGAGAACCCCAAAAACAACATCAAAAAGAGAAGACGACTTAGACACCAGGTTATCAGCTTTGATAGTCCAAGAACCAGAGCAAGATCAACCAATAGATTATCACATACCTAAAAGAAAAGGTGAAGTTGAAGATGAGACCGAAGAAAAAAAACTGAGAGAACAGAGACGAAGTCATTGTTCCAAACTAAGCAAACCTGCTATTTCTGTAAGAACATTAGCAGGTAAACTACCTCAAGTTATGTCAGCAGCTGCTGGTCACAGTCGTGGAAATCCACCAAGTCAAGGTGGTGGTGGACAATCACAAAACAGCTCATCTGGAGGTGGAGGTACTATAAATTTTTCAGGAGGATCAACTGGTGGCAGTGGAGGCGGCTCCTTAGGAAGCGGCACAGGAGGCGGAGGATGAATCCTGGAAGAGACGGACGACAGAATTACGGCCCAAGTAGTCCACCAACCGGTAGTCTACCACCATTCTATGAATCATTGAAAGGTGGTAACAACGGAAATAACTATAACGCAAATGGTACCTTTTCCTCGAATTATTTATTGAATCAACATATGGAATGTGATAATGGACAAGAGCTAGGATTAAATGCTAATAATGGTGCACAGAGTCCACCTAAACAATACTCAACCTTACAAAACGCTTCTTACGGGATAGTAATGAAAGATGAAACAGATTTAGATTTGTATGAGAGTAAAATTGATTCGATCAATCAACTCTTACCAGGTCCATATACCGGATATGAGGATTCCATGATGGTAGATATGGTAACTGGTGGTGTAGTTGATCCCTTGCAGTACACAGCAACTTTAACCTTTTCAAGTTCAGTGGAACACGCTTTGCTTGAAAGTTTATCGGATGCAACTGATTTATCATCATTTCTTCAAAGATTACCCAGTGAAGATAATGAAAACGAAGAGATAATTTCAAATAACGTACACTCCTCATCAATCACCCCTGAATCCCAAATACAACAAGTCGAACAAATAGATTCCTTCAACGATCACATCTTAGGAAGGAATTACGAAGGAAGAAATTTCAACCAATTCTCAAAGTTGTATTCAGATTCACTGGCCTCTTATCCGAGTTCTGTGAATAACGAGTCACTTCAAGTTCAGATCCACCAACAACAAATGCTATCACCAAGTTTATCGTTTAGTGGAAGCGCTTTGGATCTTGATTCACCTACGACGATGAGTCTGCCTTCCCCTGGAGCTGCTAGCTGTTCGCTGGATGCACCAAACAATGATGGAGGCTCAATAAGTCCACCGGCTAATGTGAGTGGAAGAAGGGATAGCACAAGCAGCGAAGCACCATCCCTTCAAGGAAGGGTAAATGTTTTGCAACAAAGGGTAAGCAACGCATTGATTCAGGCAAGCTGTTGTGGTTTACGAAGAAACTAACTTCAGTTCGTTCAAAAGATATTACACATTTTATAACATACTAGTTTTCATTCTCAATGTACGTATTGTATATATCTTGAACGTTACCTTTCCTCAAGTTAGTTTCTGCCCACTTTGATTTACGTAGCACTGCCCAAATCAAGATGATTGCTTTCCTGACAATAATTGGTCTCTTCAAACTAAAGCGTTTTTACTTTTTAGCTTGGACTACCTTCGGAGGTTCAGTTGGAGTTTGTGAATGGAGGGCATGGTATCAAGAATCCTTTGGCGAATCAGGAGAACGTTAGACACACCTGCAAGGACGGAAGACAAAGCTAAAGTTGCAGCTATAACGACAGAAGATGGACAGACGAATTTCTGTTGTAGAGTTTGTAACAAGACATTTGGTCTGCAAAGATTACTCAATAGGCACATGAAGTGCCATTCAGATGTCAAGCGATATTTGTGCACCTTCTGCGGTAAAGGTTTCAATGACACTTTTGATTTGAAGAGGCACACTAGAACTCACACAGGTAATTAAAAATAAACTTATATTACCTAAATACATTCAACCCAAAATTGAAGTACTATTTCACTTTGTCGTGAACAATTCCATCGAAATAAGTCAGAGTTTTTGAGAAAACACATAACCATGCTAGTGCTGCATATTTTTCTTGATGAAAATCAATTCAGTTTTCATGGTCTTGCGAAATATTGATTTTCTAGCTGAAAAAAAAAAAAGGCGTATCAAATATCCTGCAGCTTGCGAATAAACGACGCCACCATTAATCACTGGTTACAGTTACTGGTATGAAGTTACTGTTGTGTTGGCTGGATTTCACATACACTATTGGGAAGAATTAAGGGATAAAGAAATTTTTAGGCAATTTTTAACAGGCCGTAACTTCGAGAGAAATGGTCTTACAAAAAATCAAGAAAAAGAAATTGTAGCTCCAAGTGTCTAGTTTTTGGATTAAAACTTGAAAATTTTTCAACCTCTGTGGTTTTTGAGTAATTGTAGAAAAACCAACAAACAAATTTCCAAAATTTTTCAGGTTTTTTTTGGTTTACGGGCGTGGAAAAATTTTTTTACCTCAACCATTTTACGGATCGGATACTTTGTTCATTTAGGTTCAATTTATTTTTTCATACACCTTGATACGTCCACTTCCTGCCGAGATATCGGTCTTCAAATGGAAAAGCGTCCATTTGTCTTTGATTATCGATATCTCAGCAACCAATGATCGCACAAAGAGTTGGGTTTCAAGAACTTGAATGATTTCTCCTTAACGATTAGACATTGCTTTTTCAAAAAAAAATTTTCTTTTTGTCACATGAATTTGATAATGCGAATTCAAACTCTCGAAATCAGAATATTCATGTGGATTCATCCTTCTTATAGCGTTATTAACCTTTTCTTCATTTCAGGTGTCCGTCCTTACAAATGCAGCCTCTGCGAAAAGTCATTTACTCAGAGGTGTTCCCTAGAATCTCACTGTCTTAAAGTACACGGCGTACAACATCAGTATGCCTACAAAGAAAGAAGGACCAAAGTATACGTTTGTGAAGAATGCGGCCACACGACCAGTGAGCCAGAAGTCCATTACATCCACTTGAAAGAAAAACATCCTTACAGTCCAGCACTTCTCAAATTCTATGACAAGAGACACTTCAAATTTACGAATTCGAATTTTGCTAACATGCTCCTACAAGTGCGTACATAAATATTCATCTTAGAATCGTCGAAAAGAAAGAATATGATTATCTTTCTTCGATACATGATAACACATTGAAATTCTATAAAAAGTTGATCTCTTTGTTTTGAGTCTTTCAGTGAATAACTGAAAGGGTTGAAAACATACTGAAAAGAATATTGTCACTTCTTTATTTCATTGTTTCAGTACGGATTTTCATACTGAATATAAATAAAGAAGTAGCAAAAGAAGGTATGTGTAGAGTTGTTACATCTAATTGAAAAATTATCGTTTGTAACTTTCGTTCTGTGATATAAGATCAAATTTCAATGTCTAAGATCAGAATTTTTATTTCCAGGTGTAGGAGCAGCGTTTTTAAATAGAAAAATAAATAAATGACATCTCCCTCGAACAAAATATCGGGTTATTTGTGCAATCGGTGAATGGATTTGGGGTTAGATTAAGGAACTAGAATAGTGGTTTTGTTTTAAAATCAGAAACGCGGCTAGAATTTAGAAAAATATTTATTAAAACCATTCATCAAACTTAGTATTGGAAACTTCCTGTCATAAAATGGAAATATCTTTAATTCGATGTTTTGATTACGGTGATAATGAAGTATTATTCAGAATTTGTATAGATTAGGACTCTTTTTTTCTGAACTTTGGCCCGTTTCTGAGTACGAGGCTTCATAGATAGCCTTTAACGCCTATGGTGCTGCAGAAAATCTAAAAGTATGTTGTGATTTATATCTGTTTCGTTTTCTCATAAATGACAACGAATTTCCTGCAATATATCTTTTACTCAAATCCTTTTATACTTTGTTAACTAAGTATGTTGTTTATAAATGAAGAATGAATGTTGTTAGTGTTTTGTACATAGAAAATTTTTAGGCATTTATCTACTATAAGTACCTTAATCTTTTTATTGACGAGTTGAGGAAAAATTAAACTTATAACTTCTTTTTCAGTTATTAAAACTGGATTTCCATATTTTATATTTCATCTCTTGAAATACAAAATTCAATTACATCACAGTATTGAGATAATACTAGTAATAAAAATAAATTATTTCAATGGACTGTTTGTGAACTGAAAACACTCAAGTGCTTTTGTAAACAAAATTAGCTTTAATCCTTCTATCAGTTCGAGATTTAATGTATTAACTTATGTATTTATATTTTCACAATTATGTAGAAAAGTCTACTTTTCCTAATATTGTTATACAATTAAATTATATACTTTTGAACAGATATGTTACTTTCAATTCGTTATTTCCCATTGATAAAAAAACAAGAATTTAAATAAAAAAAGTAGATATTAATTGGAATAGTAATCTTTCTTCACAAAACAAGGTGCGAGTTGAGAAATATAACCCTAGGTTGAATGTCAATCTGGAAATAACTGAAAATATTTTAATCAGATATACTAATGAAATGTTCTGTTACTTGCAATAAACATACAATGAGACAGTAAGAAGCACTCAATGCTCAAATATCTATTTTTTTCTGAATTGACCTAAATTTATATTTTATCAACTTGCAATTTATCATTATGTCAACAAAGTGGGTTCCTTAGTTGCTCAAAAAATTTATCACCAACATTTAAAAAATTTTCAAAACCATCTAGGCTCAGATACATCCTTTAATTGATCGTATTTGCTGTATTGATATCCTTAAACATGATGAAATCCACAAAGTGAACATAACCTTTGGAATATAAGCAAGAAACAGCAAGTAATTAATCAAAGAAGTGTTTTTGAAACTTCTATTATAAAATTAAACAACAATAGAATTCATTACCAACATTTGAAAAATCTTTAAAACCATCTAGGCTCAAAAATATCCTTTAATTGATTGTATTTGCTGTATCGATATCCTGAAACATGATGAAAATCCACAAAGTGAACATAACCTTTGGAATATAAACAAGAAACAGCAAGTAAATAATGAAAGAAGTGTTTTTAAAACTTCTATTGAAAAACTAAACAACAATAGAATTAACTAATAAAATGACAATATGCCAATAAAAACAAGTTATTGAATATATACAACATAATTGTATGATAAATAATAATTAAAATCTTAGGTATAATGAAACAATTAAAAATACTAACAATGTAAAGGGTAGACACTGTTCAAGAAATATTGAGGAAGAAATTAACAATCTAAGAGGAATGGTGGAAAATATAATATGCAACTTATATTAGACCGGTACTGCTGCTCTGCATTTGATGCTCTTTTTGAAGGAAGAGGCGTGGATATCTTTTTTTCTAATATTCTCTAGAACCTCTCTCTGTGTTAAAAGAAATTCAAGTTAGCAAAACTGACTATCAATAGTAGGATTTAAATTAGCTTAGTGTATTCATTTTTTATCTCCCGGGGGCAGTGGAAACTATTTGGTTATGAAAATGTGCAGATAAAGAGAGAAAAGCGAATTAACAAAAAGTTTGCAATGTAACAGGGATTATAAATTAGAATAATAAATTATATTAAATGAGGAATATCACCGCAGTCTCTTTATATTTACCTGTTTATCTATTGCCCTAAATTGCCATGACCAATTGGCACGATAAAGAAAAGGCCTGAGGTCGAATCTGTTGTCATCGGGACTATAACTTTCAGTATGATATGCGGGAGTTACGATGGTCATTTTGTGCCTATTGATAGCATAACATCTGCAAATAATAATAAACAATGCTGGAAATCGTTTATACCATAAAAAAAATTGGCTAGTAATATGAGCCAGTATTGTTGAATGGCAAAAAATAACAACAAAATTCTTATTCTTTACTTATACAGTATTAACCTACTACTTTTTAACAAACTCCAATCTTCAACATAATGAATCTAAAAATTATTTGGATAACAATTGCACAACCCTATGTGTATCTTTTGTGTTATTCTTTAAATGTATAATTTGATTCCAAGTATTACATATTTGTTCTTCTGCTTTAACAAGGCATTTTGAGTGTTTTGTTTAAGCTATCGGATTGATTGTCCTCCTGAAATCGACTGCCAACTGTCTGTCCATCTTTTTGACAGTCTTATTGGGTGTCTTTTTCCTATCAGTGTTCTTTTTTGCTATTTTGAGTCATGTATCCATCGTCCTATTGACATGTTCATTCCATGCTTTGATTCTTCCTCTCGCACATCACCACCTCACAAGCTTCTCTGATATGTTTATTAGTCTGTATTGTATGATGTCTAACCAGATATGGCACAGAGGGTTTTCATTTTAGTTACATAAGTATTTTGGTTACGGCAGTGTGGGTTCTCGTCTCCACTTATATATACTAGTACTACATTACTACATACTTAATTGCTATTATCAAGTTCAACCCACCTGAAGAAATGCTTCACTTTCTCAGCTACTTCTGCTGGCGTAAAATCAGGAGACCATGTTTGCACCAATTTACAAAACATCGAATATGGTCCACAATGATAAACCTTCCTTAATTTACCATATTCACTCAATTCTGCATATGTCATTCCCATATCATCTTCGTCAGTCTGAGCCAGTTGACCTTGTATCAAAGGTTCCAGTTCCGCTGTAGGAGGTGCTTTTATAATATCATCTATTATAGGCAGTGAAAATTTTTCCCTACAAAACTGGAGAAATCGGCGAAGATCAGTTTTTGAAATTCCACCGATAGGATTTACATCTGCGCTTGAACAATCATATTTGGTCATATAACCTCTCAGACATTCATCCACGTTTGCTGAGCCCAAAACCAGAAGACCTCCTGGGCGATTTCTGGTCCAAAGTACTAATTGTGCAAAGAGATAGGAGAATACCATTCGTAAACGTGCTTGTATGTTTTGAAGGGCAAGATTTTGTCGAGGACATCCGCCTTTGGAATGGAATTTGGGGAAAAATCCTGTTATGGAACTGAATATCTCCAAACAGGCTGTAACAGCTTTATCTATAGTTATGTGGAGGTGGTAACTGAAAATGGAATACATATTGAGTATTGAATATAGACAAATTAGTATTCAATATAAAATAACAATAATAATGGCCCACTTTTTCATCGCTTCGGCAGTGTGGGGTGAAGCAGGTAAGGCTGCTTGTCTTGAGGTCATTGGAATATGTTATTGCAGAAATTATTAATTCCTACTAAAATATTTCTCCAATTATAGCTACAACCTTACTTTTAAAAAGGACTTTACCTCCCTATTGCAGCAGCTAGAAGTGCAGCTCTTTCCTTAGTCTCTTTGGAAGAATTTTCGGTACCCATATAACAGGTTACTAATATACGATTGCACAAGTCATTTGCTGACTTAGGGACATAATCTGGACTACCACAAATTTTTCTAACATCGTTGAGGACCTTGGCATCTAATGATATAATTTTAATTATTAGAAATTTTTTACATCAACACATAGACTTAAGCAAATAGTTTTTAGTGTTATCATAGATGTGTCATACAGGTTGTTCAAAATAATACTTGAACACACTATATTGGTTTTAGTATACCACACATTTTGGCTCCAGTGAGAGGCACAATAGAATTCAAGGGTACAGTGACCTGCAACCTTTTATGTATTTAGTAACTATCAAATTTCTCATGGAAAATAGCATAAAACCAATTTGTGTAGTCTAAAGATGTTAAAAGCTCCATTTTTATGTTAATAATGTGTGTAGTGAAATTGTCTGCATGAAAATTTAAAGAACATATTTGAGTTTATTTTTTCCATGAATTTTCAAATATCGGGTGTTTTTTAGAGAGAAACATCTCGGATACAAAAACAGAAAGAGACAATGAATGTGGAATATCTAGAACAGCCTCAATATTATAAGTATATCCATTTTCCAATGACACATCCTGTATGTTGGAGTTTTTTTGATCATGTAATTTGGAATTTCATATTTTTTCACTCACCTCCAACTTGAACATACTTGGTAACCATTTTACACATAGAGTATACAATTAATGCTGTGCTACTGGAATCTACTCCGCCACTGAGTGGTAAAAAGAACCCCCCTTGTCCAGATCTTCTTAAGTAATCCCACAACCAGCAGGCAGGTCCCTAAAAGGGGGAAATTAAAAATTTAAGTAACTCTTGAGGATCAAGAGCTGGTTTGATGTTGTTTCAAAAACAACGGACTTGAGAACAGATATGGACTATAAGGTGGTTGATAGTGAGCAGAAAACTAACCTGTGCTATTTCCTCTTCTGGCTTCAAGTAATGCCACTCAAGTGGTAACGAACAACTCAAAGCAGAGTCGTTCGGTGGGCACAGACTGAAATCTGCCTGTATTCTTATGTAACTTGGGCTTCCTGCAGCCAAATGAGCCAATGATCTAACATGGTTTCTTGCGGTTCGAATGTCCTCTAAGTCAATAGTTGCAATAATCACTTCCTGTGAAGAAAATATTTGAAATTATTCAACTGTTTGACAAACTGACCTTCTCCTCGTGTTGAATTGCAACTTACAACATCTTCTAATGAAAACTGCTTAGATCTGCTAATTATTTCACCGTTAAGAGCAATGCTTGAGCATCCATTAAAATATACTCTTTGCCCATCACATCCTCTTAGATTACTGAATACATAGCAGCCCTTTGCTTTTAAGGTAGCACTTTTCACTAGATCAACTGTGATGTAAGCTTTCCTCAACTCTGTATAACTTCCAGAACTATTACATATAATTTCTACACCGTCAAGAGCCATGGATATATGAGAACTCATGGGATTCCAAAGTTCTTCACAAATTTCAAATCCTGAAAACAACAATTTATGAATCAATGACAAAAAATGACGAAGTTATCACCAATGCATGTATCTCTTGTTGCTATCACTGCATCTCCAATAGGTACTACTTCTTGATTTGTAACTTTAGAAATCATTCTTGGCAAATGATAGTCTTCAATTTGTCGAATCTGAAACGGATTCGTTCAACCGAATACCTAAGACAATACGAGATGCTACAAAGCATATATTATATCGACATACTTTTCTCCACCAGGAAAACCATCTAGATTCCCTATAATTCCCATCATCGCATGTGATTAACTTTGGTCGTATCAAGAGAATTTTTTGATTCAGGAAAATCACCCTACAATTGTAGCTCACATTTTTGTGCATAACTGGCATACCTACGTCTACCATAATATCCTTACAAACTGTTGAGGTCAAAAGTTCGAGGAGTACTTCCCAACTGTGTAAAAATGTGTCACTTTCATAGAAATGATCCTCACAACTATATCCACTGCAAAATTATACGATTAGATGAGATCGAGAAGCTACTCACACATACCTACGTAATCTCCAATTCTGGACCAGTGCGAAAAGTTGCCCCCATTTCTTTCGCCTCTAATATAGATTGCAGGATTCTATCACGATTGCCTTCGAAATCTAGAGCCCATTGGTTCAATGTTGATGAAGCAATGGTAATTTTTCTGCCCATTTTGTCTCAAAAAGTTTTCACCACTACAGAATTGATTGTTATGAATTGTCCTGAAAAAATTCAATGAATGTAACTTACGGGTGCCGAATATGGTGAATCGTTTGAAATAAACAGTTTATTGCAATATAAAAAAAACAAAATAATCAGGAATACATAGCTGCGCTGAAAGCTAGGTTATGTTTTGTGTATATGACCTTGAAATTATCATCAAAGGTATTTTTCATGTTTTATCAATATCTGATAAATTCTAAGCTTTTAGCATTGGCTTCGGCCTTTATAATTCTTTATTTTGAAAATGTTAAATTTTAACATCATTTCATTATCATTTTAGGGTAATCTTTCTAAGAGGAACCTACCCTACTGGGAAATAATAAAACCTATTATTTTCTCTGCTTGATAGCAAAAAAATCATTATTTGAATAATGTGATAAGCAATAAGGCATACCTATCAATTATTGGAGAAATAGGCCTAGATTGGCGGTATAATTGATTTTGAGAAGGTCAAGCTTAAACTATTTTCCGCATGCTCTACTGATAAGGATATCTCATAGGAAAATTTTGATAGTAATTTAAAATTCGTTATCCCTATAATGAGATAAGCGCAAATTTTCAGGTAGGACGAAATCAAGTAGATGTGGTTGTATCTGCACCTCAGATCAATGACGTTTATTGATCTGAGATCTGTACCTACTTCTTGAAATTGACTCTTCCAAATGGAATGCTTAAAGTTGATGTTAAATATGAGGAATTAGTTGAAAAACCTCTAATCGAATATTTACTGTTCGACAGTGAAAAAAATTATACCCGTTTGACAAGCTTATAGATTGGGCTAAGGGAAATCGTTCTGTAGGTGATTTACTCACGTTATATCCTGGAAATTGGCAATTAATAAACTGTCCATCAAATCTAGATATGAGGAAGTTTCAGTTGCCCTACACGACTATAAGAAATCAATACAAATATAGGTGGAGGTGGTAGTGCCTGTTACAAAATATTACCCACTATGATTAATTGAATTTCTATCTGTAGAATCTTATTAAGAAAGTATCCCTTCATTATATGTAGTTTTATTTCAGAATAATTAATATCTGCATAACATATTTCTTGTACTTAATTGATAAAAACATGACATCCAGGTTTAGAATATTACCTATGCCGTTAGATTGGAAAGTTGGTTTGAAGAAATCTAACTAAAATTAGAGAAAATGATCTTAGGAAATTAGTTAGTCGTTTAAACATGATTTAAAAGTCTTACTGAAGAGATTCTCGATATTACAAAAAACTATTTTAAATCAGGTCTGGTGACAACAAAATATAACCATATTACAAACAAAAGTACAATAGAACTTGACAAATAGTAATAGTAATCTTTATTCATCCCTCACAATTAAATAACATTGCTTGCACCCGTCAATTTATAGTATTTTATCACATTTAGGTACATACAAATATACAGGGTGAGTCTTTGACCACTGCGTTAATTTTAACCATAGGTTCTTGAGATCAAAAGATACACCTTTTTCGTACCGTTTTCCCATATTCAGCTGCGTTAAAAAGTTATAAGCATTTTAAGTTTTCACATTGGGCAATTACCCCTCTGTAGTCCAGTTTAGTTTGAATGAAAATTACCTTCCACAGCATCCACTATTGAATCTGAATTGTTTAAAAACATTATTTTCCGTCTAAGAAATAATGTACTCACTCATGTATCATCAGATGATTATATCGATTTAATTCCTTTCAACTTCAAATATCTCAAAAATGGTACAATTCAGGAAAAAAGATGACGAATGATTTCATCTGCCAAAATGACTAATGATTCTTGGAAGTACAAGATATTTACCTTTAGTTCAAGTGATATTTCCTTTTCATGCAATTTAACCAGTCTGTACCTACAGTAGTAGTGAGAAACCTATAAGAAATGGAATAAATCAAAATTGTGGATAACAATAAATAAAAAGAATAAATAAATGAAACAAACTGAGAAAAGAAGACAAACGTCCCCAGAGGGATCGGTTCAGATCACAGTTCAAAAACTCATCAATGTCTTAAAATGCACCCCTAATCAACGTAACCCTTACTGCACATCTGAATGTACTTAGTACCTTATTATATAATTTGATGGACATATGATAAGGACATAACCCTTTTGGGTTAAATTCAGTCTACGAAAATCTGGTTTTAACAGATTTCTACCTCTAGTACTATAGTCATGGGTGCTACCTACTCTAATTTGGTTGCTCTTATTTTTATGATTCAGGAATATAGAGGCAGGGAAAGGTCAAGATCTTATGCAGAAAAAATGTGGATTTACATCAGAACATAAGAATAAATGAATTCAGACCAAAACAGTCTAAGCGCTGAAAATTCACACACCCTTCTTTACACATCAGCCAATAAGTCCAATGCCTAGATATCGAGACCTTCAAAATATGCTTCAGTTTCGGCAATCATTTCCTCATCTGAGCTAAATCATCTCTCTCCACAGAATATCTTTTTGAGTTCGGCGGAAATTAATTAGTAGATGGGGGCCAGATCTTGAAAATACGGTGGGTACGGTAGAAACTCGAAACAGAATTCGACCATTTTGTGGCTGTGTTTATTGACTTACACTCTGACAAAAAGAGTATCCAGAAATTCTCATTCAAGTTGCCGCGTTGAGTATTTTTAAGTATTTGAAGCTTCTGTATGTTGGTAGGAAGGTCCGTAATTACTACCTATGCCAAACATGAGCGTGGTATGTAACTACAGCTAATGAAACCAGTTGACCTCAGTGGTAGCCTGCGAATGTTACAATGGAAAAAAATATTGTACAAAGAGTTCTCAAGTTTTGTGTTATGGCGATTCTTCATTAGACGCCACATAGCGTGGATTAAAATCGTTCTCGGGTAGTCTAGTAGTTAGATTGTAATCGAGTTCTTCAATATAGAATATTTTTAATTGTCAATATCAAAAATTTGAAATAGAAAAATGAGATCCACAAAGGTAGAATTTACATCTCGATGGTGAAATAAAATATGTGTGAAATATTTCAAATTTTGGGAAGTACAAATATTCCACAAAGGTAGAATTTACATCTCGATGGTGAAATAAAATATGTGTGAAATATTTCAAATTTTGGGAAGTACAAACACTAATATTTTAGGCATCTCAACTTAAACCGCTGTGAAGCTAAGGTCAGCTAGGCTAAGGCCCATATTTTCGGCGCCATAAAAGATGACCAATTGGAAAGCCGTCGGACCAACCGATTCATGTGATCTCAGCTTTACTCAATGAATATTAAAGCAAACGTCAAGAAATTTCGACTGTAATTTGTCGAAAACGAGTGTGCAGAAGCTCCGGTTCACGTTTTTTGATAGTTTTCTTATTGGAACGGAAAATGGCACAACATGTATATTTATAGCCCTGACAGCCATTTTAATTCTCTTGCAGTAATAAAGCGAAAATTATTCATAACTCAAAGCGATCTGAATAATATCATCCAATCACGCTTCCGCTGTTTCACTGTCATAATATCACACTCATAGACGAAACGGAAGGTAATTATATGAACTTTCCATAAAATTTGTTTATTCAGTGGTCATATCATAAATTTCAACTTTGTTAAACTTTTCCCTAACTAATGACAGCATATCTGAGGAAGAACCAGCACCTAATTATTTTCTTTGAATGCTTTCGTGACTCAAATCGAATGTTATATTGGGAATATAAACAACCGTTCCGTATGCAGATATTGAGCATCCAGTTCAGTTAATGATTACCCATTACGTAGGGAAGTTGAAGAATTTCAAATAGAACCAAATATTTCGAACAACTATGAGAATTTCCTGACGATTCAATGGATTACATTAGGAAAAAGCATAGATGCGCTAATCAGTTTGGCCAGAAGTCCTAGGAGAAGCAACTTTGTTAAATGGTACTCTTTCACTCCACAAAAAGTCTAGGGAGACCCCTACCATCATGCCAAAGAGATAGGAAGAAAATTTTAGTTAAAACGATAAAACAGTCATCATCAAGGCGTTCCAGAAGAACATCCACCACTGAAGACAATAGAGAGTTATTGAAGAATCCGCTTTGCCAGTCTTAATAAGGCTTCAATTAGCTGGAGAGTATATACGGTCGGCTGGACGGATATATCCAATATTGACGACGGATTCTGCAGGAGGAAGTCAAACTAACCGATTGAAACCGTTTTCAGCTCGATATTCGAAAATTACAAACATCTGACAATACGATATTACGCTGTTCTACTAGTTTTTAAACTAGCTTAAACAAGCTTACAAAAAATATTTAACTGAATGTTTTGACTCAATAGGAAACTATTTGGAGAAAATATTTCTGTTACTTCAACTACCGTGATTTACTTTTGAATCACCCTGGTAGGTATGCATTAAAAATTAACTGTTAGTCCGGTTATTTAATCCTTTGTAGTTCACATTGTTGCTGTCAGTTCAACAATTCCACCAAACGTGCCAAATAATTGAAATGATTAACTGCAATTGGACAGGTGATATAGTATTGGTAATGACTCACAGAAATTCAAGTTCAGTATGTGTTAGACAATTAAATTGTTATGTCTACTGGTGAGCAAATTGGATTTTCTGTTTGGAAATACTGATATTCCAAGTGAGTTTGTAATTTTTGTTTCCTAATTAATTAATTCAATAGTCGTCGATTAAACTCAAAATTGACACCATGTTTTTTGATAATAAGGAATCAATAAATCAATTTGAAAATATACAATGTAGAGAAACGCACGTACTGTGTTTTCAAAATGGAAAAAAAGACATAATTTTTGTCGGTAGTGAATAAATTTTATCGAGTAAAAACAACCATAATCAGAATTATTAGGAAAAATTAAATGTAATGTCTTGTTCTATAAATTATATCAGAAGAAGAGAAGGTCAAGTTCAAGCTTTGAAGTTATTCTTGGCAGACAATTCTATGTTATAATGTGTTCCTAAGCCTACAGTCATGCTGAAAATAAAATTTTCGGAAACATCTATTTCACTCCATAGCTACGTTTTATTTATTATTTTTTTATTCATCAATTGAACATGTTGCTAGAGCAGGTTTTTTTTATACAGTTCATTCATTTGATCTCGGGCTCTACAATATATCAGTTATTAAACAATATTTCCTTGTAAGGTGAAATGGTAAGGTTAATGTAACGAAGTACCGTATAATTCACCGTAATATACAAAGGCCTCAGGAAAAATCTCAATACAAATCCTTCGTTTGCCGTATAATTTTTGTGATATGTTAATGTGGAACTACCCGGATAAACTCAGATATTTTAAATTTGACATTTCAAAGTTCATCTGGCATTAACAAAAAATGTTCTTCAAATATATCTCTGAATAATCGAAAGAAACTTCAGTCTAAAAAGGAAAAATGTTGAAGAACCCAAGGGAGTGGATAGAAAAAAAAATTATTAATGCATACCGTTGATAAACTTTGAAGATGCTTCGCATGTTAGAGGGGTCCCTTCAGACCAGCTGCAAAATTCTTCGAAAAAGTATCTTGAGAAACTGCCATGCGGCATTAAGGAGGGTGTATATTCTCTCTTAAATGAAGAAAACATTGTCAAAGGCGAATTTTTATTACTGACTCTCGCAATTGTCGAAATGATATCTGGTGTAGATGGACTCTCTATAGTATGAGAGTCCTGTTCGATCTATCATTGTACAAATCATCTCAGTTAGTTATCAAGTTTTGACTAGCTAAGATTCGTATCTCACTTGAAGTTGTGCATATGAACCAGTTGATAATGTGCTACTCGTTCTAGTGCTTGTGTAACTCGGATATCTTGTTACTCTTGCGAGTAGGGTGGTCTATAGCTGGTGTGGCATCGCTTGTTGTCAATTTATAAAAAGTTAGCTTTGTGAATTGAGCCTCTACAGTTACGTGGACTATGACAAGTGTAGCCTCTTATACTCGCACAATAGCCATCACTATCACTGTAAATGAAAAGCTGATGCTTACGAGTCACAACTCAACAAGGACCTTTAAAAATGTGGACGATGTTGGAAAGAGCATGGTGCTCTAGCTTATTTAAGAGGCCCAAGACCAATTGACAAAAGGAGCTCGTGGCATAGGGCGAGTTTTTCTTTTAATGTGGCGAAGCCACTGGATCCATAGGCTCATAGGGCTTCTGCCCTCGAGTCTTGGCTTGAGCTAGAACTCATTTTACTCGAAGGTCATTCAAGTTCCACAGACACAACTAGGAGTACTGTAGACGAATATCAAAGCTGTCTTGGACTTGTTAATTAGTTCCTCTGATTTGCGGTCATGTTGTTTCTACCACTGTTCACATTATATCAGTTGCTTTAACTGCCGAAAGTACGTTTGGCCATATGACACGAGTTGCTCGAGGGTCTAATCAATCATTTTCATTGATGCCGACAATTAACGCAGTTTCCCAAATAATAGGCTTTAGAGATTGACTTTTGTCTGGACCTAGTAGTTGGGTTACTCGCAGGCACCTGATTTACTCAGGCACAACCACTAGTAGTGTGAACGCATCTCAAGGGTGTTCCCCATAACTCTTGCCACCTACTAATCTTGTGTTTACCAATTAGATCCTCTGAGTTATGGTTGTGTTTATTCTATCACTGCCCACAATATCTCAGTTGCTGGTCAAACTTTAACAGGCAAGGATCCACTTTATCCACATGACGCGAGTCTATTCAGAGTCAAATGGATCATTTCCTTCGATGTACCGACAACAAACTCAGTCAGCAAGCTTAAGGTTTGTACGCACATTTCAGTTACAACTAGCGTACACATTTCTCGCTGTTACACGAGCACCATTATCACTAGTGCATGAGCGGACTTTGAGGACTCGTGAAACTCTGGATAGACAATTCGGAAGGAAGTACTATGATGTATGGAAAACACCAGAATTTTTCTTCTATGGAGATAATTCATTGTGAAAACTCCTCGTTACCAATCCTTAACACAAGATCTCGCAAAGCATCTTGTATCATGTAAAATTTCCACTGTAATAAAAGCACAGCTGAAGAGAGTTGATATTTTCCTTAATTACTTTGTAAATAAACAACATTTGCCATCATAAATTTTTATTATAGATCTCACACCGCAGATCCGCCAGAGTGATAAATCTATTTTGGCACGTAGAGGGAGTACACCAAGTGAAGTCATTGTGAACCTATCCTATAAATTGGAAGATTGCATTTGCAACAAAACTTATCCACCACTATTCCGGATTAGCCAACTGAACGTTTTCCCTATCGATTCCTTCATTTCCATGGTAATCTCATGTCATCGAGAATTGAAAATTCCGCACGAAAGTTTACAGAAGGATATTTGAAGCGAAAGTGGATTGTTGGAAGTTTGTGATTGACAGTTTCCTTGGCGAACATGAAATGGAGCTGATGTCAACTCTTCAGCCAGAAGTGTAGGTGTAAACACCATGGAAGTGGAAACAGAGAATAGAAACAAAGGTGAGTGAAGTTATTTATTCAATGGTTTTTGGATATTTTAGGTTTGCGATACTCTTTTTCGCTGCTTGTCAAATGAAACATTTTCCAGCTGGCTGACTGAATTCAACTGGAAAAAACAAATATTTGAAGTCGAATGAAATTTTTAGAAATTTCATTTGAGATGTGTTCTGAAAATTGCATCATAAGATCTAGAATTGCAGTTGCCTTCTTTTCAATTCATGATTACTTTTTCACGTTTTTTACCATGATCAACCATAGACTAACGGAACAAAGCATAGATGCGACACTCTCCAAACAAATTGATAGTGGGTTTCATAAAGATCATTGATCAAAAGATTCATAGAATACTTCGACGGATATGTCAGATTGACCAATGGGATACCGAATTCACGGAATTATATATAATTATTCAATCAACGAGTTGATCAAAGGATCTACGTTTATGAAACCCAGAATTTCTAATTAGGGAACATCACCAATTAGAGAAGAAAAATAAATAAGAAAATGTAGAAAGACACAGACGTCAGGTCAGGAGCTTTTGCTAAATTTCAAATTAGAAATAACCTGTCACAGTTTTTCGTCAGTTATGTTCGAATCTCACACTTTCTTCTCTTGAAAAAAGGGTTACTCCATCGAAAATCATGGAGGAATTGATATATTTTTTCTGGTAAGTTCTTGTACATCAAAATAGCTTATTTATTCAAGTCCGAATTTGACTTGGAATCTTCTTCAAGACGATGTGTGAAATGAATCGCGAAAAATTTCGCCACACAGTATTTACGTAAAGTTGACAATGCTTGAAGCAGTTTCGCGTTACACCAATGTAGTGAGTTTTTCAAACCAGTTTCATATGAAGAATTGTTCAAAGTCAATGAAAACTGCATAAAATATCCAGAAACTTCCGAAATGTAGAATTCTTTAATGCAAAATGTCATATATTCCTTGACGACGTTAAAATAAATAAATGAAATCTGTCAAATATTAATGAATGATTTGCCAGGTTGTGCGTCATACTAAACAATACCCTTGTTCCAAGATTTGGAATGACGTTCCTATTTAAATCAAGCGAAGTGCTTACACCGGTATTTCAGAAATCTGGAGAAATTTCCAGGATTTGTTCAATTTTTCTCACAAAAGACAGTGCGTGATGTTTGAATCAATGAAGATTTCCAAACTTGAATTTATCAACTTGATTTATACTATTCATCATTTGTAGAAGTTGAAAAAGGAATATCTACGGTTATCTTCATCCGATGAACTTCTGATTTCATTCACTTCCTTATTTGAAAATGTCTTTTCGTGGCTTCAGTATACAAGGATTAATTTTCAGAATATGAAAGATATCATTAAGCTTCATATATTATATAAACAAATTTTTGTTGAACTCCGTCTATTAGCTTATGGGTACTTTCCAAAAAATTTCTCGTTTTTTTGGCGCTCTTGTTCATCCGAAAAAAGTGCTTATCATTTTGCCAAATGTCTGTAATTTTGGAATATCAAGCCGAAAATGGTCTCAATCGATTGGGTTCGACTCCCTGATGAAGAATCCGTGGCGAAAGTTGAGTCTGTCCGGCCGGCTGGCCGTATCCTCTCTAACATCCAAAAGAGATGAGTTAGAGTTTTCATATTTCCAGAATAGGTTAATTGTCCAAATATCTCGATCAAGTTCGTTATTGGGCCAAATCCGTCGGATGGTTCAGTAGTCATGAGCATCTGAAATGTTGTTTCCTCAATAACTACTAGAATATCTCTCCGATCAAGTTGATACTTGAAATATTGTTGAGGGAGGCTGCAACAAAACGGCTCGCAAAATTTCGCAGAAATCGTCACGCTAGAAAATTTTTTAACAATTCCCAAAAAAAAATTTTTAATATTCACTCTTATAAGATATTTCTGGGAGTTCAATGAAAATTCGTGAATATATTGAGGTGATCGATATCTTACTTATCCTCAAATTTCATTGTTTTAGCTCTTTTCCATCTAAAGATATGATCATTTTTTTCATTTACTCAAGAGAAAAGAGAAATGACATGATTTTCTCTGAACGATGACCATAACAGATCGATATTCGGTTGACAAATGCTGGGTTCATTAATCAGTGTCAGTTGGCGTAATATTAATCAAAATTTTTCATAACGGGAAATCATAGAGATAGAATTCAATCTCAAATTATGAGTAGTTATTTTTAATTTGAGTTATAGGTTTATTCATTCATTAGGCGTTCATATTTGCATATCATTGTCCCATAGTACGAGAAAGGACTATTGTTCACCTGATCAGAGTGCTTATAGATTTGTTATGGTTTGAATATTTACTCGCAAGTAGCTCAACAAGAGCGCCAAAGCAATCTGACCTCACATCATCGCTTTCTAAATTTTTTTTCAATTTTCTAGCCAGAAGATTTCGACAGAATCTGGTAAACTCCTCTCTTTCAATATTATTCAAATGATTTTCAATTTACGAATTAATCGGATATTCCAGAAGATTTTGAGAAAACCAATTTTCAGATGCTGAACCATCCGACGGAATAACTATTTTGATATTAGGACAACTAGCCTTCTGAAAATATGAAAACTTGTTTTCCCTCCATTGATATAGAGTATACGGCCGGACATACTCAAGTATAACCCCAGATTTTTCACCAGGAAGTCAAACCCAATCGATTTAGACCATTTAAGGCTTTTCTAAGATTACAAGCATTTGGTCAAAACGATAGCACGCTGTTCTTGTTGTCTTTAAATTAGAACAAGACCGCAAATCGGATTCTGTACCACACAGCTGAGTCAAAAAAAATTTTTCAATTTTTTCAATTGAATTTCCGAAAGAAAATCAGAATATTCGTGATAGAAATTGGCTCTTCAAAAAAATATTTTCATGAAAAAACGATGTAATGGATTTTGAAAATTTTCGTGTAGTACTGTTGAACTTTTATACATTGCGTAAAGTGAACTGGAGATCTACGGGGGTTCCCTTTTTTATTTCGGGATTGGACAACCTAGTGTTGCAATCTGCCAACTGACAGTTTCTCCTTCAAGGATAAGTGTTTATCGATGGTATGGTGGATTCAACCAAGGTCATAGCTCCCTCGAAGACGAATTTCAGGAAGATCGTCCAAAATCAGTTTTTGTTCCGGAAATCATTGATGTTGTGCGTCAACATATATTGCAAGATCGTCATGTGACCTATCGTGAGATTGAGAGAACCTTAAGCATTAGTAGGACCAGCATACATTAAATATTGCATGAATATTTGACCGTCAAAAAAATTTGCTCGCGTTGGATCCCACACAATTTGTCAATCGCTAAAAAAAAGGCTCGTGTCGATTGGTCGAAAGAAATGCTCCAAAACTACGACCGCGGTATTTCGAAGCACGTTTTTGGACATCTTGACAGGTGATGAATCGTGGATTCACCTAGTATATGGGTTATTTAGTTTATCTATGTATAAAACTAGGAGAATTGCAGAAGTTGATAACATGAAAGTCATCGTACATTATTCTGCTTATGATTCCAAAGAAATTATCACATACTGTTTTGTAATTGACGGACACGATGATGTGAATTTTTCAGTTTTTAATGACGGACCTCTCAGTATTTGCGTTTAGAAAATATGACGAAGAACATAAAATTAAAATATCGAGGCGTCAAAATCATCTCCGAGCTCGCTCCTAAACACATAATAATAAAATAAATATAATTGTCATACGCAAAATATCCGCGCAGCATATAAAAGCACATAAATAACAAATCTTGCCTCTGATTCTCTATAAATATCCTCTACCGAAACTAATGAACAACAAGTTGCGATTTCAGTGAATGAGAAAAAAATTGATTTTTATCAACGATGCGTATCCTATTTTTTCACGAAATTGTGCCAAACTTTGTTGGCATACTTTAAGATGCAAATTGAATTATAAGTATTTACATCACAACAGATGTTCAATTTTGTTAAGCAAAGAAATGAGTAGACATTATGACGTTATGACGCAAACAATCTATAAAATAATCTCTTCAATCTGTCTTAATAATTTTGAATTTTCTATTTCTTCTATTCCTCCATGGTTACATTCCATCGTCCTAACTCAACGTCTTTGCTTTCATACATTTGTCAAAGATGAAGATTTGATCATGTTTATAAAGGGTCTTTCAACAATAACTTTGTTTTTTAATTGTGGCCACACCTACCTCATGACAGCATTGACAGTTATTTAATCTTCATCAGGAAGTCAAACCCAATCGATTAAGATCATTTTTGGCTCGATATTCGGAAATTTGTGCAAAAAGATAGCACGCTGTTCTACTAAAACAAGTGCGTAAAAAAGAATTTGCTTTTACTTTACCTTTTCTTCCACTGGAAACCGTTTGCTTTCATCTTATAACTAAAAGGATATCCTGCAATTTTATAATTCGGTTCCAGGAGAAAACCAAATTTCGGATCCTCGTAACTTCTTGATTTGTCAGATTTGGACAAAATAAGAACTTAACAGAGAGATTTGGAAAAGTTATCAGTTCTGCAATGTTTGGAACTTCAGATAATCTTCTAGGAAACCACATAGGCATTAGTAATAAGAAAGTGTAATCTATAATATAAAAATGAATCGCAAAATGTGTTGGTAAGCGCATAACTCAACAACGCCTGGACCAATTTGGCCAAATCTTTTTTTTTTAAATGTTCGTTGAAGTTCAACGATGGTTTTTACGGCGAGAAAAATTAGAATTATTGCTGGAAAAACCCTGAAAATAGCCCTTTTCTTTTTCCCATACAAATGATTTGTAACTGAAACGTAGTCAATTTGAGCTTTATTGCTATGGTATAAAGCTTTGAAAGAATTAATTCAAACAAATCTTCCACTGTTAAATGAACAACAGAAGTATGTATTTGAAACTCTTATGAAAGTAACAAATGATGAAACTGGAGGGATTTACTTCTTAGATGCACCTGGTGGTACAGAAAAATCTTTTTTGATTTCATTAATATTAGCAACAATTCGCTCACAAAATAAAATTGCACTTGCACTCGCTTCGTCGGGAATCGCAGCAACTTTGCTTGAAGGTGGTCGAACAGCCCATTCAGCACTAAAATTGCCATTAAATATGCAAAGCAATGAAACTCCAACCTGCAACGTTTCGAAGAACTCTGCAATGGCAAAGGTTTTGCAGCAATGTAAATTGATTGTTTGGGATGAATGCACGATGGCACATAAAAAATCTTTGGAGGCTTTAGACAGAACCTTAAAAGATCTACGGAGCAATAATAACCGATTTGGTGGTGCAATGATATTATTAGCAGGAGATTTTCGTCAAACATTGCCAGTGATTCCACGATCAACGCCAGCTGATGAACTCAATGCATGTCTAAAGTCCTCCAATTTGTGGAAACATGTCAAAGTACTTCATTTAAGCAAGAATATGCGTGTCGAGTTACAAAATGACCAATCTGGAAACATATTCTCTAAACAACTCATTGACATTGGTAATGGCAAATTTCCTATAGACATGTTGACTGGCTGCATTGTCTTTCCTCAAAGTTAACTCGATCAAAAGATGAACTTATTCAGAAGGTGTTTCCAGATGTTTCTCAAAATTACAGAAACCATGATTGGTTGAGCGAACGAGCTATACTGGCTGCAAAAAACATAGATGTAAATGAATTAAATTTCAAAAGTCAAGAACAAATTACAGGCGAATTGAGGATATATAAATCAGTTGATTCGGCTACTAATCAAGATGATTTAGTCAACTATCCACCGGAATTTTTAAACTCGCTGGATTTGCCAGGATTGCCACCTCACAATCTTCAATTAAAGGTTGGATCGGTGGTTATAATGTTGCGAAATATCAACCAACCGCGTCTTTGCAACGGTACACGGTTAGCGATAAAAAAATTACTAAACAATGTGATAGAAACAACTATACTCAAAGGAAAGTATAAAGGAGAAGATGTTCTCATACCGCGCACCCCAATGATTCCGACTGATGTGCCATTTGAGTTTAAACGACTACAGTTTCCAGTGCGGCTTGCTTTTGCTATGACTATAAACAAGTCCCAGGGGCAATCATTAAGTGTTTGTGGTATTAATCTAGAAAACCCATGTTTCTCACTTGGTCAATTGTATGTTGCCTGTTCCCGTGGTGGAAAACCATCAGATTTGTTTATTTATGCGCTAGGTAATCAAACAAAAAACATCGTATACAACAAAGCACTACAATGATAATAATAATAATTATGATTCACATGATTAACAATAAAGCGATTACTTACTTTTAAATCCTTATATATGTTTTATTCAGTTATTTTTTATTCACAACGCCCTATCACCAGGGTGACGGTTCTGTTCAGGAGAATTTTTTAAAATACGTAGGCACAAAAACTGCCACATTACAAATCTTTTTGACAGGACGAAGTCTGTCGGGTCATCTATTAATTTATAATATCTGCCGCTCGCACATGATCTATAAAAATTCTGACTGCAATTTCCCCAACCATGAAATTTTATAGTAGATATCTGATTCTCGTCCCAATACTCGATTGTTAAACTCAGAGAAGATATCATGTTAACATAACATCATCATGTTGATTTATTGTGCTAAATTACAGGAATCTACATCGATTCCTTCTATTTCATATCTAGTGAAATAACGACTGAATACATATTTTGTAACATTCTAGAGATTTATTTTTATGATATAAGTTTCTTCGAATCCAATTTAGCAGAATTGGCTTCGATACAATATTTCATAAAGATCGATGTTTGAATTCTCACTATTAACCAACAGACTGCAGCCATGTTAACGTGAAAGATCTTCAAGCCAACCTGTTTCCTCTACTTCCTAAACTGTCGGGTTATTTTGCGAGCTACCTCCTTAGATCACCTCTTGCAATGGACGACGCTGACGAAAATGTATTCAGGGTTAAGACGATCGGCTCTAAAGATCTCTTGGCTGTGAACAGGGAGAGCAATTTTCAAGTTCAACCTGCTAGATGGCCCACAGAATGTCAGGTGAGTAAAACTTATAGTATGTCTCCAAATGAACCGAAATTGTCTCCTCCATGGAACTGATTAAAATCAGAGGAGAACAGTTCCACTGGTGGAAAGCAATCTTTTTCTGCGCTTTAGTGAAATGTCATTTTTCTGTGATGAGCTTCTTCTCATTGAGGTTTTGAAAGGATGCACATTGAAGGGGAACAGCTCATACCCATCAAAACAACTCTTGAACGACGAAGGCTGCCATACACGATGGGTCAAATATAGTTGAAAAAGCCATGGCTGACATAATAGGATAATTGAAAGATTAAAAAGAGGTGATTTTTAGCAGTTAGAGTTACAAGGACAAGATCCATGAGCACTGTGTGATCTCAATCGTAGAGGCATTACCTCTAAATAACCTGTTGTAATTAAGAGCAGGAGGATAACAATAGACTAATGAAGAGAAGTGGTGTGAATATGACATTCAAGCTCCCATGATCTAGTTCTTCAGAAATGTCCTACTGGATATATAGGAGTTGAGATTGATTATTCAATATGTTTAGGTTTAGCCAAATGAATTAGCCATTGTGAACCTTTATTCATCAAAGCAGTGTATCTACTTGGAGCAGATAAATGGCCTAAAAAGTTGATATGAGATTCAGTGAAGCAAATTTGTTTAAATAGTTTTTTTGATTCAGCCGTTGGTTTCACTTTCATTAATGTGGATTTTTGAAGGTATCAAAATATTTTTATATTTGCCAGGTTCTATCTGAACCTGTCGATCATATTGGCGGCGTGCCAGCGCAACCTGAGCCATATTACATACCAACAGGTATGGAAATTCAGCCGAAACCATCAGGAGAAGAGTACGGGATGATAGTCTATCAATATACACCAATAAGTGCAGTCAACTATGTAAGTATTTGTCTTTCTTCGCCACTTTAGTTTCATTTAGTCCCATTAAAATTCGGATACTTGTGTATTCCCTGCTAATGGCAGTAGACGATCCCCTGATGGTAATCAGCCAATAATAACATTATTTAAATGATTATCTGTCGATTGAAGTGAATCAAAACACCCAGACCGTTGATTTGTAGTCATTTCGATATTTTAAATACAATACAACGGCAGATCTTAACAAATATAGATTAGGCTGCGTACAGGAGTCTTAGTTCAAAGGTCTGTTAATTGAATACCTACAACTATATGAATCATTTTTGCAGTTTAGCCGATCAAGCATCGGTGGTAGCAAGTATCTCCTATCAACCAATATTTGCCCAGAGGAAAATTCGCTGAAATTCGAATCGAGGTTCGAATCTGGAAATCTTTCGAGAGCTATACGTCTGACGCCGAATTATTACGAATTATACCTTAGGTCCGACCTGTACACCAACCGTTACATGCAGTGGTTTTATTTCAGAGTGACGAACATGAAAAAGAATTTTTTGTATAGGTAAGTTTGAGATAAGCTCGTTGCATGTCTGGGAGACAAATATTTTTTTGTATTAACAAGGTACGCTGAAACAGTGTGATTTTGCAAACTTTTTGAGTAAAAGCTTGAAGAGGTTCGATGCTGAATAAAATTGGCACATATTATCATAATCACATTATTCACACTACCTGTAAAGTACCAGTTTAAAAAAATACACTGAATCGTTGACAAAATATTGAAATTACTCATGTTTGTTTCAATGTTTGGTTCAATGTTTGTTTCAATGTTTGTTTCAACTCATGTAATTTTTACACATCACAGGTTTTCCATAGTAAACTTCACTAAAGACGGAAGTCTGTTTAATTCAGGAATGCGACCACTGATGTATTCAGAAAAAGACTCTCAACTCCATTCAGTCGGATGGCGAAGGTGTGGAGATCAAATAACATACTTTTGCAATGAGAATTTGTGAGTAAACCATCGTTTTTTTGGCAATATGCGAGGTGCTGTCTTTGTCACAACTCCTCTTAGAAAATATATCTATTCTCTTGTTCGATTTCAATCCACAAAATTTCATTTTCAAATATATGTGTCCGTTTTTTGTTTTAGAAATGCTGAAAGTGAGGACCAACAGATGACCTATACGTTAACATTTACTGTTAGTTTTCCCCACGAGGACGATACAGTGTACTTCGCCAGTTGTTATCCTTACACGTACACGAATCTACAGAATTATCTCCTGGAACTCTCGAACCATCCAGTGAAGTCCACGTTTACTACTTTAAGATTGTTATGTAAAAGTCTGGCTGGAAATAACATCGATTACATTACCATTACCAGTCCACACGAGGAGGATGAAGTTAGGGTAGGTGATCTTATAATACCACCAAATGAAATTTGAGTATTAGAAGAAAGCAGAAGAACCGCGTAGGAACGTGTTGTCATCAAAAGAAATCTGATCAAGGAAAGATCATCTCTTTCTTTGATGAGAACACGAATTTCAGCTCGAATTCATATCAAATTTTGATTTAACCCTTTTTTTACCACAGAAAAAGAGGGCGATTGTACTTACAGCAAGAGTCCACCCTGGAGAAACTCCATCTTCTTGGATGATGAAAGGCATCATAGACTTTTTGACGAGTGATTCAGCTCCCGCAAAAGAGCTTCGTGATAAGTTCATCTTCAAAATAGTGCCAATGCTTAATCCAGATGGAGTAGTAGTCGGGAATAACCGTTGCTCTTTGGCCGCGAAAGACTTGAATAGGCAATATAGAACAGTTATGAGAGAAGCTTACCCTTCGATTTGGTACACGAAATTGATGGTAAGAAGGTGAGATATTTTGATCAATGCAATTATGGAATTATATTGTCTATCCTGAATGTACACATTAATGTAAAATTTTTATATGAAGGCTCATCGAAGAATGTGGAGTTTCAATGTATTGTGATCTTCATGGCCATTCCCGGAAACATAATATCTTTATTTATGGTTGCGAGAATAGGAGACAAAATGAAAAACGCTTACAAGAGCAGATCTTTCCCTTGATGTTACACAAGAATTCATCAGAAAAGGTAGAGTTACAGTTCATGAAAACAATTTAAAGTTATTGGTCTACCAGAACGTTGATCAGAAGAAAAAAATTATTTTATTATTTGATGACAAAGCCTAAAGAATAATTTTAGATGTCTATAACTTCATTCTATAAGACTTTTATGACAATTTTTTTCACACATTGTAAACTTAATATATGGATTTTTCAGTTTTCCTTCGAAGATTGTTCGTTTCGAGTACAAAAAGGCAAAGAAGGTACAGGCAGAATAGTCATGTGGATGATGGGAATAACCAACAGCTACACCCTTGAAGCTTCTTTTGCCGGTTCAACGTTGGGCTCAAAAAACTCAACCCACTTTTCCATGCAGGACTATGAGCAAATGGGAAAGAGTTTCTGCCAAACTCTCTTGGATTTCTACGATGAGGAACCCAGAAAGGTAGAGATCCTGAAAACCTTGAAAACTGTCAGAGAAAAGACTCGCCGTAAAGTGAAATCACCGCGTTCTGACTCTAATCTCCACGGGGAGGATCTGGTTGTTTTGAATGAAGACAAATCGGTGCAATCTTTGCCAGATTGTACTTCTTGGTGGAACTTTAAGAGTAAATTGCATGTTATACTAACCATTTTTAATGTTCTCATTTTGTTGGCCACCCTGTTTGTTGTACGATACCAATAAAATTTCCACAAACAAACAGTGTTTTCGTTTAGAAACAATATGATAATCACAAATGATTTGTAGTGAAGCACTGTTTTTGCGTGGAAATTATAAGATGTAAAAGACGAAGTGAGGGAGTTGACTTTACTAATTTGGTAACGATGGCAAAGGTGCAGGATTTTTGGCTGTAACGATTAGACAACAAGGAAGATTTATCATTTACAAGCACTGCATCCTGAACAATATATTGTGCTTCATTTTGAATATTCAATGTGAGGGGATTCATCATCTAGGCATGAACTAGCAGTTCCATAGTTAAGTTCACATGCAGCTATAAAGTTTCATCAAATCTTAATCGAAGTCCTAGAGAATGGAGAAATGGGCTTGCTTCCCTCAAGATCATGGCCCCTAGAGCCTTTTTGATCCCTATTCATGGACAGGAGTAAGGGCTCTCACCATATGATATCTGAATGTATTTGAAGTTTTAAGCATTCTATTTCAGCTCCCCCAAATTTTGCTTATGTACTGTGTCCATGATATAGCTACTAATAAGACGTAAATAAGGTTTGAACTAGTCAAAAAAGATTTACAGGAATACAACCAAAT
Organism: Micraspis discolor; assembly: GCA_030674115.1. Taxonomy (NCBI): domain Eukaryota; kingdom Metazoa; phylum Arthropoda; class Insecta; order Coleoptera; family Coccinellidae; genus Micraspis; species Micraspis discolor. The sequence continues at coordinate 5,544,743 of JARTUT010000872.1, forward strand.
ACTCTAGAAGGTCGCCCAGTATTCTGAAGAGAATTTTTACGAATCCAACACCGGTATTATACCTATCAGCAAAGGCTGGAGATATTTTGTCGATTTGTCAGACTATGGACATTGAGCCAGAAGTAAGAGGCTGGATGAAGAGTGTTGTTTATCTCACTTTGAGAACTGCTCTATCTAATGTTACCAGGTTGAAGACAGGCGAGTTTGCCATCACAAAAGGGATTGATATGTAAAGTCTAAGTAAATTATTATGTCATATGTGGACAAATTCAAAGGATCCTCGTCGACGTATTGCGAGACTGCATATCAATACTCAATCATTTTGGAGTTCCTATGGAGTGCAATCTGTGATAAGAATTATTCACCAAGGCTCTTAATATCATCTGATAAAATACACTGCCATTCTTTGGGAAGCATTCATCTAGAAACTTTTTGATAAGCTCAGACATATTTTTTTAATTGCAGTTGATTTGGAGACCAACACATAATACATTTGAGTTTTGCTCATTATTATTGCGATACTGCAGACGCGTCTTGAGCTCTCTTCTGCCAAATTATCGAGAGAATTTAAGGAACTTGATTCGAGGAATGAATGCATTCATTGGGACATGCATGATTAGCTAAGACTTATTTGAGTGATTACATCTTTGGTCTTTATGCTCACTTAATGGTGCTGCTTATGGAAACAATTTATGCTTCTGTCAAAGAACACTAGTAGAACTGTAAAGCAACATAAGAAACTCAGACATCTCTTTCAAATTAGCAAAGTTAACTTGCCGCACTTTATAATTGCATTAAATGTTGGTTAGTACTACTGATTAAGATATAACCTTGAAGAAGTGCTTGGCAAAGTTCAGCAGTTTTGTGTCGAAAATGTGTTTGAACAAGAGGAATGTAAATTTGTCGGTTATTGAATGGCATCGAGAGACTGGTCAAAGATCAGATCTCTAAATCACTAAATAAATATGGACTAGTATTTGCTTTGACTTTAACCATTCTGCTTTCCAGGAGAGATTAAGAGTCAAAATCTTGGATAGATTGAATGAAGGAGGATCGTGTGCAGAAGAACCAGCTAATATAGATCTAAGTGACTATTCAAGGTAGGTTCAGCTTATTAGATGAGGTTTTTGAACCACACCAGGCTGCTTTCCAAATCGAAAACAGGAAGGTTATCATAATTAATGTACTTATTTACAAATTAAAGCATGCCATACACTTTCACCTCACTCTCAATTCAAGTCGCGAGATATTCTGGATATGCAGATGGTAGTCGGTCGACTGCATGCCGGCCAATCCAACTATTGTTAGTCTAAACCGAACTGCGCACTGATTGGCTAGTTATTGATCCATCAATAGGTACATCTTGATTCCTTTGTATTTAAGAAAAAGGTTCAACAGATAAACCAAATTCCACTTGAATGCCTATTGTTGAACCAATAAAATTACCCGGAGGCTGACAGTCAAGAGTTTCGGAATACATGGATCGTTATGGAAACTGCCTGTTAACTTTTTTTTCATTTGTGAAAACCTTCAACAAGTTATCGATTTTTTGTAGATAACCTTCTATATCAGTAACCGACGTACCATATTCTGAACTCAGTACAGTGTCTAACAAAATGAAAAATTTTCAGTGACGCAGGTTCATCTAGTGATCCAGAAGAAATTGGGGACAGTAATCTGTCGAGTGGTTTATTGGTTCCACCTCCCACACCAGATTGTCGAGATGTTCGAAATGAAAACCATGATCCAGCGCCCAATACGAAGATTCGGAAAAAATTGCATTTTTCTAGATGCAAACACAGTTTTCATAGCAGGGGTAGTTTTCAAAGCAGAAAAATAGCACCGGTAAAAAATTTCAACTTAAAGATTATGAAAACTTTCAACATCAGATATTTCAAATGACAATCTAAATGACTAAATATAATATGAGAGATACTACTTAAGTTAGGGTTTAGTTTAATAGTATGAGAAATGACTTGATATCTACAAAGTCTATACTTACTGCCTGAAAATTTTAAGGGCACATTAGATAGCACCAGATATTCTTCTAAATCAGTAATATTAGAGATTATTTTGTTTTCAAAAACTAATCTATTTAACTTGCGATTAAAACCACTAAGAATGTTGAGTCAATTCATTAAGTTATTGAGATGAAACTTACTCAAATCTTAGCTAGCTACTCTCATGCAATGGTAGGAATCTTAACCTATTAATTATGGTTTCAGGTTAGGAAAACCAATTTGTACTTTTCTTTTTGTGATACTAAATCACAATATTGCTCTCAGACATCTTCGGATTCAGAAAATGACCCTCTAACAGGTACTGGAGAAGAAAAGAAGTTCGTAAAGACTAAACGATTTGGGAAGAAGAAAAATAAGGTAGGTAGCCTAAAGAACATCATACAGAAGTTCCCTCAATTAGACTAACTGTAATACAATTTTTGAACCTTTGCTTTCCGAGATTGAGATTTTTGCTCATAATTATCTTTCTCCTGAACTTAACTTCTTAAGAATTCTTTTTACCTCTCTATATTTTCATAAAATAATCATCATAGATTATTTCCACTCAGTTTAATAATCGAATCAGCAAATGCATGAAGTACAAAATAGCGTGGCTGAACAGCAAATTGGAGTTCGCAAATAGTTCTGTGTAATATTAAGTGCAGTTCACTGTTGAACAAAACATACAAGGTTTTTGAGAAAAAGTACCTCTAAATGAATCAACCCTTAAAAAGGAGATTATGCTACAAATACAGGGCTATTATCTACCATGAATAATTAATTTTAAATCGAAATAGAGAAGAAACCAAATCAAAAACTAATTAAAGCATAATTCTGAATAAAGAAATTAGGATCGATGACCCTGAGAAATTGGAGACAGTCTGAATTCGAAAAAAACAATGAAGAATGGTTAAAAATACCCACGGGACATCATACCTTCCTTGATACTGAAATGAAATCTTTCATGCCCTTCTGAGGGTCCCTGTTCAAAAATAAATTCAATGAAGAAACCATCTCTCAATATATAAATTATCAAATTCCACACAATTTGCCACGATTTCGCTGCATTATCTCCAGCCTTGATCAGCTTTAACTTTATTAATTAATCTATTCGCTGATGATAATTTGAAAAAAGTCATACAATGCATTAATTCATTCCGCTTTTGAAAGGACAATCAAGCTTTACTTCCTTCTGAATAAAACTATGTTTCGAAAAATGAATGAAACTAATAATTTTCAATTCTTTGTTTACATTTTAATCGGTATTTATTCAACTTTCTTGAGTTGCTTGAATTTGTGAATGTATAGAGACCACAATGTGTATACCAAATAAACAAAAATGAAATTTTATTTGAAATATAAGAAGAAATCAGTCGTAGGTATTTACAGAAAGTTGTGAGAAAGGCGAACAGTTGATTATATGTCTAAAAAATTACAATGACAATGGATTTATTAGTATTGAGTATTAAGAAGAAAACCTTAATTCTATGGAATCAGTTCCCACCTTGTTTCTTCTGTGTTTTATGATCCAAGATAAAGAAAGACAAAATAATAAAAAGTAATAAGATAAATATGTTTGATGACACATTTTGGTCTCAAAATTGCTATTGAAAGAATAATACTTGATGATTGAGAAACCTCTGAAGGAATATTGAGGACAATACTACTTCAAGCAGCAAGACTTCAATCTACTCATCAAAATTGGCAGAGCAAAATTGAAGCTTGAATGGGATGGAATGAGGATTGCAATATTAAGATCCAAACATATTGGATGAATTTTATCATTGTTCAGAAGAAATGAAATACTTTTCAGATTGTAAAGCTAAGGAAAAAGTTCCTCATTCATAAATTGAAATGTTTTTTTAAGGAGAAACTTCACTACCATCCTCATAATCGAGGAGGATTTCTTCTGTTCAATTTATCCCCATCATGTTTGTTTTCTTTGAAGAGGTACTTGTTTTTTTTAATAAAGTTAGAAATAATATTTCGGGAACAATTTCTCTTGTGAATTTTCTTTAATATAATTTTGTAAATACAGTACACTATTACAAATTTATCATAATTGACATGAAATTTTTTTGTTTGAATATCTAACAGTTCTTAGTGCTACCTCGTTAGTTCAATATTTTTCCATATTTTGTTCATTGTTATTGTTATTGTTGTATCTTAATTGAATAAAATTATTTTTTTAATTTGTTATCTTTTTTACAATTGAAAATGAGTGAAGTTATCTTCACCACATAATAGTAGCTTTGGTTACTCACTGAATACTATTAAGACACTATCATTTAACAAATGCCACTAGTTCAACCAATAAATCAAAATTGATGAGTGAACACAATTTAACCACGAAATACTAAAACATTATAACTGTGAAAATTTCTAGATATTAAAATCCCCTATAACTTTTTCCAGATCAATTTTACATTCAACTTTACAACTAGTAGTGTTTACCATTTTGAATAAATTCTTTTGTAACTTAAATCCACATTATTATAGCAGCGATAAAATGGAAAAATTATCAGTACAGAGTAGAGAGAATAAGTCAAAAATTATCTGATTTCAGAGCAGAGAAACTTCGCAAAAACGCAAGACTGAGAAAGTTGAAACCAGAAGTGTTTCATCTTTAGAAATTCTTCCACCTAACGATTTGAATGTTGAACCCAGGAGAAGAGAAAAAACTCCAATACCCAAGTAAATGGATATTCGTTTAGAGTCTGTGAATGCTACTCACATAAAATTTCTTCGTAGAGTTTTCACTGACAGACGTAATGGGTTAGATGTTGAAGAACAATTAAGTGTAGTTCAGCAAAGATTGATGGCTTTGAAGCAAAAAGTATGGTATGGAAGTGGTGATGGAAACCAACCAATATCTTGGGGCGGTGTAACCCAGGTTGAAATAGACGCAAATAATCCTAGCAGGTAGGTTCATGTTGAATTAATATATCACATTGGCCCGTCCAAAGACATTTCGATAGTTGTGAAACATACATATATATTAGAAAGCTGATACAAAGAAGTTCTTCAGTGGCTGAAAATTATCAATTTTCAAAAGTCAATATTGACAGAAGTCATGAAAAAAAATTAACGATGTTATATAGGTACTCATCTGTGATATGATGATCTTTTTAAGTTGGATCGAACTATCGGCGTCCAAACTTCTGGTAGATCTATAGATGGAGCACTTATGGAATCAGGTGTTATTTTCATAAATGCTGCTTCTTTGATTTTTCTACTTGCAAGTTTTTCTTCTTTGGATATTATTGATGCTTCATCCCACTTTATACGATGATTCTCATATACAGCATGTTGGACAAACCTGGATTTGTCGCTGTCTAGTACTCGTAGAAGCTTCTGATGTTCTTTTATTCGTACATTCAGAGGGCGTTTAGTTTCTCCGATGTAAGATCTTCCGCACTCTGTTCCCTCTGTTCAGCTTTATTTATATTGGGTAGAGGTGTTTTGTTATTCCTGTCTAATTCTTCTGATTTTCCATCTGTACTCTTCGGCTTTTTCAGGTTCTCGAATTTTCTGTGCAGTTTCTTCTGCCGCCAACATGATTTCAATTTTTGGTATCGTCTTAGGGGCTATAGAAAACTTGAGACCCTTGTTGAGGAGGGATATCTTGAATGATCTAAGGGTTCATATTTTCTTGACTCCTTCATAAGTTTCTCCGTTTTCCTTTTTTGGACTTGTTTTTGTTGTTCATATATTCTTTCATAGCTTTGTTTAATAGCTCTCAAAATATTTTCATGATCTTCAGCATAAGTTTTTGATTGAATGCTACATCTAAGGTTCTCGCATGTTGTAAGTAATTTGGCTTTGTTGAATCGATGTTGATTCAGTCTTTCTCTCATAAGGGCTTGACTTGTCCATTTTGAAATCCTATCTGCTCTATAACTTTTGACAGGAAGTGTCACTCTGAGACCTTTAGGAATTAGGTTTCGATCTCTTGATAAAGATAGAAGATGTCTGTCAAAACGTCGGAAAACATTCATCCACAATAGCTGATGGTAATAGCCCAAACAATCATTCAACACAAGCTCCATCATCAACAATATCTCGTCATCAAATAGTCTGATAAACGAAGAATGGATTGAACTGTTCCATTTTTTCCTTGATGGGGTATACCAAATATGCTCACTCCAATCGATATAACGGAGAAAAATCACTCCAAGGTCGATATACTCATCCATTATTTATTCTTATCAACACCTTAAACTTCAAATTGATCAATGTTCAATGGTAATGTTGCAAAGTCAAACATACATCGTCTAGTGCTAGAAATAGCGTTGTTGTGAATTTTTATTTGAAACAGAAACCAGATCCTAAAAATGATCTCTGCTCCATTCTACTGGCAGAAAGTGAACAGATTATGTACTACTTGAAACTCTCCCATTAAATTCTCTTGAAATCAAAAAGCCTATATATACAAAAGCAACACAGCTTTGGTCTCAGCAATATGATAGCAAATGATTCCCAACTATTTTTCTGATTTTGCAAGGTTTAAGTGGATTTCTGAAGTCTCGTCTTGTAAACTGAGATAAAGCATGGTAAATGCAATCTGGTCCAATTCCACTTGTGTTCATATAATCATTTTATTTGGAAGTATATTAATACATTCATTTCTGAATGGAAAAGATTCAAAAGAATTGAAATATCCAAATTTCATTATTTCAGGGATTCTAAGAAGCAAACGAAGAAGAGGCGCCCCAAATTGCAAAAAAAGGCCACATTGAAAGGAAACCCAAGGGCAGAAAATAAACGAAAACCATCTTCGAAGAAGAATTCTAATAGGTCAGTGGCACGCTTTTGACCAATACTGTATTCATCTCGAATCCCATTCAGTTATCCCAAAGAAATTATCCGTTCGAACTCAAAAAAATTTGATTTTGTGTAGACTTACCCTGATTGGTACAGCGTGTCAGTTACAGGAGTCGCCTAGAAGGAATAACTTCAAGGTATTATCCATGTTTCATTCTTATATGAATGTAGACGCGCAGTGAAAACTCGATTCAAATAAATTTAACCTAATTTGACACGAGCCAGTGATGGCTCAGATTTCTGAAATATTCAATAGTATTGATTTGTGATCATAATTATAATTTATAAAAAATAAGGAGTAATAACTAAGATGAAGTCAGTTGAATGATATCTCATAGACGAAAAGAATTAACCCATTGCTAATTATTCCAAAGTCCACTGTTTTTTATCAACTATAATTACTTACCCTTTCCTAATATCATATAATAAAAATAATAAATTTCAAACAATGTAAATCGAAAATATGGCATATATGTTACGAGGGTACTCAATCATGGAGAACGTATCTAGAGTAGAAAATTGTAAAAATTCATCGAAATAAAACATATAAAGCCAATGTTGTTAGAAAAATAAACTGAACACTTCGAAATCACTGATAGTTTACAAGTCTTTTATCCATGATCGGACAAGACGTCGACCCTAGATGGCACCTTTGAGCCTCCAGTGGTTTGACAATGAAAAAATTATAAGAAACTTGTGGTCAAGGACAAGGAATCTAGTTTGGACCTACACTATTTGTTATCCGATGACCGGCCCTACCTAAGTGACTATTAGATCTCGAAGAAGTTAGGCTACTTCTAGCCCAGTGAGTAGACTTCAAATCACTGCCACAATGAGCTGGCCACAGATAGGGCAGAAAAACTACACAACCTAGTAGTTTCAGTTCCGTTGCTTTGCGAACAAGCTCTGCAAATATCCCAATCAAAGCAATATCAGATGAACATTTTGCAATAAAGAATCATCTTCAGGAACCTAAGGGCCCAAGCCTTGATATGGCTTGCAAGCAATATCACATTGGGTCTATAGCTTCGCCTTCTAGGTCTTTGCGCTTAGGATGCCTTGCGTTTCTTCCTTCAGTGCTTACAACCTAGGATATAACGCGAACTATGACTATGACAAAACCATGTCTAACGTGAGAGAGATCTTGTGGTCATCCTCAATTTTACTACAAGAAGATCATGAGATGATTACCATCGCGAGAAGTATAAACACATAACTGGAGTTTTTTTTGTGGAATAAAGTGAATTTTCCACTTGAACAAAGGTTGTTCTGCCAAGATTCTTGTTACAAGAAATATTTGTCGAGGAATTCTGACCAAGGATCACCAGTCATCAACAAACCATATTACGTCACGTACTCAATTATCTTAATCCTAATGCTATCGGCAGATTAAGGATAATTCAGGCTGTAATCCGAGATTGAATCTCTTTTACTTTCGTGTATGAATGCCCAATATCTCTTATGAATTAGTGAATCAATCTGAAACGCTAGAAAATATATTTGAGTAAAATTTCAAGTACTCCTTCTATCTTTTTTATGACTCCGTTCTGAGATGTAGGCAATATCGTAAAATATTTCTTTTCCTTTACCTCCGTTTTATTTCCAATAATCATCCAGGTTAGGAATAAATTTATGTAGGCAAAAGACATTAGATATCCTCTTTCTAGTCTAGATAAATTTCTTCCAAACCTACAGGGTATCTACCAGGAAGGTAAACTACTATGTTTGCATATAATTTTTGTTTTAATGGGAAAGAGAGGATGTTTATTGGTAAATGTTTTATTTAATGTCGGCCTCTGTTAGCCTCAGAATTGTGAGCTCTTCTTAGAACATATTTTGAGGTCCAAAGATACCTCTAGACCAAATTGCTTACCAGACTGCCACTTTCAATGGATGCAAAGGTGAGTAATTTAGACTATACTATACTATAGTCGGAAGTGAGTGATGAATGATAATTTGAGAATTTCATTGGCCAAAATCGACTATTCCTCGTCATTATGATTTAGTAATGAGCGAGCTGTTACATCCTGTTGTCATATGTACATCGGTGAACACAGTCTTCTGGAAGTAGCTCTTGTGTCAACTGAATCCTAGTTGGAAACAAATGCACATCTTTGTGTAAAATTGTGGAAAAAAATGTTTTTTGGAAACCAAGATCCCTACAGCAGTAATGTTTTCAACCGATCTTGCAGCACGTTGGGGTCCATGCTTGGCTCTATCAGATACAGTCCCTTTCGTTCGAAATCATACACTTTAATAAATAGTATAATGAAATCTTTTAATACTCAAACACGTTTCTTCACCGAATATTTTTCTATACAAAATTTTCTACGTCATCAATTACGATTGTCAAGTATGAACTGTCAAGACTTATTTTTACCAGTGGCGGCGAAACCTAGTAGTATACCTTCCTGGCGGACACCCAACTCAAATGTGAAAATATCAATTAATTTTCAAATTTTCTGCTTATTAATTTCCACGTGATAGTTTCAAGAGGCAGCAAGCAATTGACATAGATCCTCCTACGAAGAAATCTATCGCAGTCAGAAAATCACAAAGTTTCAACAACATGGGCTCCAACCATACGAAGAAAACTGCCAAATTGAAGTCTTACGCAAGTTGTGATGAGAAAGAAAGAATAGAGTCCAACAAGAAAAATACCAAGCAATCTGAAAAAATCATTTCGAAAGCTTTTAAAAGATAAGTCTTAAGTTTTCGATACAACAACGAATTTATCAATCAACTGCCATAGATGTGATAGCATACTTGGCTTTTACCTATTTGTTTCATAAGTGAGGTGAATATTATTCTGATTTTTGTGACTGGATGACTGTAATTGTGAAAGTTAGATAAAAAAATTGAATAACTTGTTGATATTTATTGTGAGTGTGGCTTTTGTCTAGGATTTCATTAAACAATCAATTTATAATTTGATGATTTTTCATAAATCCCTCTAGACCGGGATAGTATTTTTTAGATGCTATGAAAGAAGGTTCAATTTCAGAAAACCAGTGAGTCACGTTGTTTTCACCAATAAATGCAGCCCACTGGAATTTCTAGCCAATATTTCACCTTTTATTTCTTTCATCAAGCAGAAGATTACCAAAAACAGCAAAACGTATTGTATTTCTCCATAGGAAAAGTAATTTAATTTATTATTTGACAATCACAATTAAAACTATAAATTAACAATAAAAAATCTAGTAATATATACAAATATTTCAAGAACCCTCATTACAATACTTCTTCATTCGATAGAAGCTATCTTATTATCATCACAGATTTTAAACATTGGTGGTGTAGATCCTCAGATCTTCGACAAGGTGTTCTTCAGGGTACAGAAAGCAAGTAATCGCAAAAAAATGAAATTACATCCCAGAAACAGGATATCGTTCCAAAAGTTTGGTTTTTCCATGCCAACTTCACGTAGCAGCTCAACAGGTGAGCCAAAAAGGCAAAATTCTTCAGATTCCGGACATGGTATTGGTACTCTATCGTATCCATAGATACTTTGTGCAAGAGCATCCATTGCATAACTCAAGTATGAAATGTATGTCAGCAGATACATCGGACCTGACATGTGGGTGAAGAGCAGAAGGAATCCAGCTAAAGACAACATCAATGCAAGTGTGATGGCTCCAAAAAATGTTCCGTTCTGTAAATATAAAAACAATAGATGTAATGAAACAAAGCAAAAGAACACAATTAATAAATCGAATAGTAGAATTTCAATTAAATTCATAAAAAATGAACTGATCTTCATAATATATTTTTGTTTTACTTCTTTTTATTAATATCAAGTGTTTTTTAGAGAGGTAAAACTTTGAAATGAAAACAAAAATACGTTTGAATGAATATTGAAGATAAATTTATGTGAAAGATATCCTTATAACATTGCTATTCTCAGTAGTAATTGTTTCATTGTTAATAAATTAGTCCATAGCTTGCTTTACAATATATTTATTTTTCGAGAGTCTTGAGTTTAGAATATAGCTAGGATTTCTAGAAGGCCAAAACAAGCGTGGCATAACGATCTATCTTGCTAACCGCCTTCTAATCTCTTTTCAACTTTTCAACCACCGAATTCCAGTGTTGCCACTAGTAACAAACCTTATATATGACAGTAATCCCTAAGACATTGAAAAAAACGTGATAATTTCATGAAAATTGAATTCTTGAAGGAAAATTTAAAAAAACTCAATTCAAGGAGACATTCATTTATTTAATGCAAATATACTTAAAGTACCATCATTGAAATTCAACTTAACATAAGATTTCTTGTTGTTCTCCACGTAAGGAAATCTATCACCCCCAATAATGTTCAAGATTCTGTTGTGTTGTTCTTGATCGAGATTCGAGAAATTTTCAACCTTCTTCTTGTTCTTCTTCGCCTATTTTTGCCAATTGGGTAACAACAGCTGATATATTCGAGCGATTTCTTATCTTCTTGTTTTTTACATTCAAGCCTATCAGCAGCAGATTCAGTCTACCCATGTCTTCTTCCAGCAGGTACATTATCATTCCCTTGTCAATTTGTTTTCAAGAAAACCGTGGTGAGGTGAAATTGTCGTCTCGTTTTGATAACAGTTTATGAAAAACACTTACAGGGCAGCTATGTGTTTCAATATTGAATACCAACCTCTACTTCTTTTATTGCTATCAGATCCACCTTGGCGCATTTTACTGAACACCAGATTATATTCAATGCGATTTTTTAGAGAATCATCGTAATTTTTTCTCGAGCAGACAATCAACTGCCCCGCCACGCGGATTCTACAGCAGCGATATGGTAAAATGTATGCTGCTATCGCTGAAATTTAGATTTGATTGGATAAAAATTGATATCATACAAAATGAAGAAATTTCAATGGTTTGAAGTGTCAAAAATGTTCATGATAATTTGTTAATACTTACTAGACGGAAAGGATAAAACACCTATAGAAATTTCTGTCAGCCTAAAAAATACACCCGATTTAAGTCCCAAAGAATTGTAAGTGATTCAGTTTACGACGGCTGGTAAAAAAAAGAATTATTGAGTAGCTATTTTTGAAATCATTCCCTATACCTGGCAGTACTAGTCAATTCAGATGTGACAAAGTACACAATTGATTTACCAGACTCCTTTTGTGGAGCTACATCTGTGCCAGATATAGTATTTAATACTTCACATTCTTTGTAATATACATAGTTTATAACAACAGAAAATACAAATCAGTCGTAAGGATAAGATACTCACTATAGGATTCACAACAGTTCCAAAGAATATACCCATACTTGAAGCTACTGCGCATACACTGAATAGAACTAGAATTACCATTAGGAATCTCTGCAGGTCAAGCGGTTGGGCACTCAAGGAATAGCAGCCAGAAATGTAGGCCAAAACGAATAACATCTGGAAAATTATTCGAAAATTACATATTAACCTTCTTGATTTGTTTATCATAAGATTCACCGATTTACGTAGTATATCAAAACTGAAATGAACTAGTTCAATCCGTTTCCGGAATCGTATTTAACAGACTATTCTCTGGCTTATTAGCACTCATCAGTACTATATCAATTGATCGAAGATAAGGACTAGAGGTGGGCGATTATGAGATATATTAACGAAATCATTCGATTATAGAAATGTTTCGAGATATCTCGATTATAAATAACGGTTAGTAGTTACTAATAATAATCTGTATAATCTGTCTAATCTGTACAGTACAGCTGCGTGGGGAGTGGGGACGAGACATAAACGACAACACGATCTTTCGCTCGTATAATCGAATGCTGCATAATCGTCTCTCGGCTTATCTCTCGATTATGCATCACTCGATTATACGAGCGAGAGACGATTATGCAGTCTCTCGTATCTCGTCTAAGCCGAGAGACAATTATGCAGCACTCGATTATACGAGTCGTCTCCCGTCAGCCACACATAATATTGTACTCCATGTTTTGAAATTTGGATGTAAGTTATTTATTAGATAAGCATATCATAATAATTAGAAGATTATACCATCGAACTATGTGAAATTTGCAGATTGGCAAATATTAAGGTAATAAAAATTGAATGTTAATAATAATATTAATATTATTATTGAGCGTAATCACATTGAAATTAAAACGTATACGCTCCACAGCATCAGATTGTACGCTATATTATCATAAAACGCAAAAGGTTGTTCTTACTACTAATATCATTCGATTATGAAATCATTCGATTATGAAAACCTAATAGTAACTAATTCCATAATCGATTATTAAAATTAGTAGTACTGAAATAATCGATTATGCCGATCATCCGTAATCGCCCACCTCTAATAACGACCATAATGCACCGGCAGAACTGATTGCAAATCGGACGTCACACTAAAACTGTTTTAAAGAACTATACTCACTTGCATAGGGAGATCTACGAGGAGGAAGGCTATATAATAGGTCCTCAGATTGTACCAATTGTTAAATCGTTCTCTCTTCAAAATACTCAATTCTGATGGAACTACAAAGGATAGAGTGATTATTAAGCTACCAGAGAAGTTAATAATATAAAATAATTGTAAGTAGGAAACATATTGCAGGGTAAGTATAGTGAGATCACAGTACCTACCATCTAGCTCTTACCAACCAGATACAAGGTTTTTTCGAAAATTATCACGAATTTAATTTTTACGTGCTACTTGTATTTGATTTTTATTTTTTTGAAGCGTTATGTTGATACTCATGTCGTTTACTGTGGCAATAACTTGGGATAAGAGGAAGTATCCAACATAAGAATATTCTGTTTAACTTAGCGGTAGCAATAACGGACACCCTATATCGAAAATGCCCATCGATTCAAATACTCACATTTCAAAACAGCTGGCATCAATGACGTATATGCCAAGTAAACTATACTGATTAAAAGAAGTCCCATATTTTGTATCATTTTTGATGCATTATCTCCCACATTGAAGTAAGTCAACCCTAGCATTATACCCACGCAGAAATGCAGGAAGGCTTTCAATGTTGATATCGTCTGAAAAATTAAAGTTAGTTGTAATAATCAATATTAGTCATACTGAGGAAAATTGGGAATTTCTTTTATGTCTAATTCACTTAACGGTCTTCAGGGTTGCACAAAAAATCATCAAGTATAATGTCTCAGGTAGTCTACAGTCTATAGTTTCTACGTGAGAGGTATCTTGTTCAAATCCCCGTATGGTATGGCACATTCACTAAATACTAAGCCACACTGACGAGGGCAGTGGATTCGACATATTGCTATTATTACAGCTAGAGAAATATGAATTAAAATATTTCCCGAGATTGTCAAAGTACAAAGTTGTATAGACAACCGAGGGAAATGTATTCATATTTCCCGTGGTGTACCTAATCAATAGTTTTTTCTGATTGAAACAATCTGATATGGAAAAATTATTATTAGATTGTATATTTTTGTAATAATTAAATTTTAAACGTTGGTATGGGCCATGCTTCTGAGAATCTTGGTTGACTGGTTTCATTTTGACGTATTGTCAAAAATAAAATTATTGAAAAAATGTCGAACTACGTCGAAATTCAAACGGCAAAGGCCCGTTTTGCTAGCATATTTCCAGGATTTGGTATGTTGCTCTTATTCTTGATATTCTTGATGTATGATTAAACACGTTATGGCCGAAACGATCGATGTTAAAATCTATGTTTCACTTGAAGGAAAAAACTGATGTCAAATTATTCGATGAAGTTGAAGCATTTGATAAAAAAAAGGTGTGGAGGGAGAGCCATCTGCAGCATCATAATCTTTAAACACCGTTTTGGGAGAATCGTCCCAGACTGCTGCTGCACGGAATATTCTCAAGAAAACTGTACTCTCATCGACAAATAATTATAAACAAGATATTTCTTCTTCCTTTGTATCTGGTGAAAATACTTTTTGTTACTAAATAAAGAAATAAAATATGATTTGACGTTTCATATTTCCCTAGGGAAATATGTGATATGACACATGGTAACTAAGTCGATATAGCTCAATATTGGTTCGATCAGAAAAAAAGAATGAGTAGGAAATAAGGAATCCAATATGAAATACTGTTGCTATGTTACAAATAAAAATTAATTAAAGAGCTCAGGTAGTCATTAGTTTTGTTGAATCTATTTAAAGAATACATTTTTCAAATAGCCATTATTCTATTCAATATTTTTACTTACCCAATCCCTCTTCATCTTCTTTATCGATCTCTTCATCAGTATATACAATTTGTAAATTTCACAGAGAGAGCTCTCAACAAATTTTTTTTCTACTGTTTCTGCTTTATATTCGATGAAGGAATCATGTTTTTCCGCCAATTCTTCATATTCTGTCATATTTCTCCATGTATTTATCTTTCCTTTCATTTCCAATACATCAGTGAAATTTCCGTAATCTCCATTTGCCACTTCTAACACTGAAAAAAAAATTTATTTGAGATAAATTCATCTGATATGCACATTTTCAATAAGATCCATGATTATGATTTAGGAAACAATCATATTTCCCAAATAATTTTCAATTCAATAATAATTTTGCCAAATAATGTACTTTTTGCGAGGTTCTTCTAGTTAATTAAACTACTAGTAGATAAACGTTTTGTCCAAATATCTTAAATTTTCGAGCAGAAAATGGACTCAATCGATTGTGTTCGATTATTGGGTAGGTAGTCAGAAAAGATAACCTTAAATCTTCTATGTTATTTTATCTAAGCGTTCGGGTACTCTCGAACCCATCTTCAGGGAAAACAAAGTGAGGAAGTAATTTTTGAAAAATTAACATTCTGCTTATATATATATAGTGCTAGAGTATGTTTTGAACTTTTGCCTTACAAAACAAATTTTAGCTGGGTTTGGTGACGAGGTGCCATACAATTCGGTGTATGACATGAAAGTCTAGGGAAAAAACCCCAGTAAAAAAGCCCTGGTTCCCCGCATTTGTAGTGTGTACAAAAATGAGCAAAAATATATTTGAGGGACTTCTTTCTTCAAGAGAGGTCTTCTATTAATAAACACGCTTCTTGAAATGGCACATGTCGGATCTGAAAATAAAAAGAAACGAATAAAAAATATACGTATGAAATTTGTTTGATATTTATAACCCATTCCAAGAAAAAATCGGAAACATCGTGAATTGCCCTAAAAAGATCCTGAAATGTATATATGGGACAATTATTAATGAGATGAGGTATTGTTTCTTTTGCATATCCACATTCACAACTTCTCAAAAACGATTAAGAACTATCCGAATTTTTCTTAGAAGATCAATACTGGGAATGTTTTCAAATGGATCAGAAATGACATTTTTATTGAACATTTCATAAAAGTTCCACTTTTCCATAATTCTTTATCGCTAACGTTCATATTGAAGAACGTATTACACTAGAATGGTTTACGTGACAATCTTGGAATTGTATTTTGGGCAATGTATAAAATAATTGGAAATAAATTAGAAAAACAATGATCTTTTCTCCAAGAATTCAGAGCTGCAGTCTGTCTGTGAACATGGGGAGGGACAATGTTAGAAAAAATTGGTAACCAATGAACCGGTGTAGATCTTATGGTACCAGTAAGCATTCTCATGGATGTGTTCTATTGTGCATCATCATCAGCACCCCAAGATGATCAACCTAAATTCTGAAGATATTACTCCTAGTTTTCAGTTTTAGGCTCAGATCATCTAAATGAGCCTTGTAATAGAGGGATGAATCTAATTTAACTCCTAAGTATTCAGGATAGAAATTATGTTCGAAAGAAGAATCATTAAAAGTTACAGCTAATATTTTTCATGATTATTCAGATGGAAACAAGATACTCAATAAAATAATTGTTTAAAATCTCCAAATCAGATGATAGTATGTTTTCCAGAGTATGGAAATTCGAATGGTAGTAAGCAATATTAATGTCATCACCATAAAAAAATTTTCCCACACTCCAGATGGGCATAGAGCATTTTCTATAGAAGATTCAATTCGAAAAAGAATTAATCTTTCTAATATCTTGAAAGGAACACTCAATAAACTGATTGGTCGATAACTACTAGGACCACAAGGATTTTTTCCTCGTTTCAAAATACCTATTGCTTTAGCCTTTCGGAAGGAAAGTTTACTGAATTCAGAATATTGTTAGAGGAAGACAATAACCAAAACAAGGTCTTTTTTCCTAAATGTTTGATGAATTCTGCTGATGAACTCATCTTTTGTATTTTTTTTTATTATGTGTTATCCTAGATAGTGTAAAATTATATCCATTCCTAATAAATTCTAAAAGGAATAATAAGATTAATTAATAAGAAAAGTGTTAATTTTTCTAGAATAATTTCCTCACTTTGTTATTCTCTAAGATGGGTTCGAGAGAACCCGAAAACTTGGATAAAATAAAAGGATTCAAGGTTATTTTTTTCTGACTACCTACCCAATAACCAACATCATTACTATAAAAATTAGTTGATAATTAGATCCATCCATTGAGTTTGACGTTATGATGAAGAATTCGTGGTCAAATTCGAGTATTCCTGTCCGTCCTGCCAGGAATCTTTCCATCTTCCGAAGAAGATGAGCCAAACATTTCATATTTTCAGAATGTGTAAATTGTCCAAATATCTCGGTCAAATCCGTCGAATTGTTCAGCAGTTATGAGCATCTGAAATTTGCTTTCCTCGATAAATCCTAGAATCGATTATTTCAGCCGTTACTACAAAGTAGTTTCCCATGATTCCGTTTCCAACCTACTCAACATTATATGCTAGGGTTCGATGTAATAAATGCAATAAAATAACAAAACGAGTAGAGTCCAACTCTGGCGAATATCTGCCAGATGTTTGGTTGAGCGTTCAGGTAGTCATTTCATCGAGCGCCAAATTTAAAATTCGTTGGTATTGCGCTACTAAAGATATACGCTGTTTACCAGTATACAAATTCACTTTCGAGAACGATAAAGTACATAATTTGGACTAGAATTTTCTGCTCTACAACTTTAGTTTGAAACTTTTTCTTCCTAAACCTTCTAATTCGCGAAAATATCAGAAAAACCGTATTTTTTTTCTATATTTTTTAGAATTTTTCAATGTTCCTGAAAATTTTAACACCTGCATTTTTGACCATATGTTTCTCTCTTTATAACAATCAACATATCAAAAATGCAGCTCTTTCCGAGAAAAAGTGATTTCAGCCCTTCCTTTACTGGACTATTCGCCTTTAATATGTCAAACTTTCCAATGGAAGGCTTAGATTATACCTGACAACACTGGCCCCGAAAATTAAACTGTTTTACCTGAATGAACACCTTTGATATTCACATAATGATATGATATAATTAAGTTAATTATCTTTTATCTCAATATAAAAACATAACAGACTGAATAAAAAATTATTTAATTCATTGGAATTATAATATTATACTTACAAATATATTCCTAATTATCTGATAAATGATATACCTACTGCAAATCACTAATAAGACTTGCCGGTAATTTATAGATTTGCTATTTAAATTCGCAGTAAATCTTGTCCTGTCGAGAATTAGGAGAAAAAAAACCGAGATAAAATCTCAATTTTCGCCTATTGATTCTCCCGAAAAACTATTGCTGAAGTTTTTATGAAGTTTTATAAATTGAAAAGTTTTCTCTACTGCTCATTTTTGAAACCTGATATTTAACAGCGTTCAAGTACAACCTCTCAAAATTCAGTAAACTTCATACAATTCCTAATAGTTCAATAATTTCTCTTTCGTTAAATTCCTATTACATTCCCAACAATAATCGAAGAGTTAAACAAAATGGACACAGATTAGGCGTTCTTATTTCTTCTTGGATATTGACTAAATGAGTTTATTTTTTAATAATAATAGCCCACTTTTATACCGCTGGAGGGGCCTAGAATGATGGGGTAATTCTGCTTTTCTCTGGACCCCAACGGAATCCAACGAGTGCAACTAATTCATCTACTTTTACTGTGATTGGCTTTCGAAGGCAAAATTAATTTTTTTATTGAAGCGTGTTTCAATGATTTTATCTACTTTTATCATTTTTATGGTAAATTAAACCCAGAAAAGTTAATTTAAATAAAATTTCATTAAAACTGAGAACTGAAGCATTTACAATTTCATAATAATTTAGGTTTCACCACTAAGATTCAAAATGAGAGCAAGATTAAACATCAAAATGGCTAGTTGGGGTGTTACCTCATTTTGATGACCAATAAAAAGCATAAATTATTGAAAAATAAAATGATAAATTATTATACTAAATTTTCAATCTCCTTCCTAGAAGCTGAATATAAAATTGCAAGACCTGTCGATATGTATTGATTAACAAAATCAGGTACTTTCTAGAGTAACCATTCGATTTTTATTCTTGCTCATACTTTCGATCTCAGTAGTGAAACTCAAATTATTATAAAATTGCACATGTTATAATTAATTTACAAAAATTTCAATTGAATCTAATTAAAAATCATATTTTTGACTTTAATTAGTATAACGATGATAAAGAGTAGATAAAATTATTGAAACACGCTTAAATCGCGTGATTTCTGCCTATTCGCATTCGAAGGCCAATGACCACAAAATCAGGTTGATCAAGTGCTATCTATCTCTTAGTATTTTGATAAATTGGAAACTGGGAGTTTTCCAGCTTAGCCAGAAGATTTGGACACTCCATGTTGTATTTTTAAATTGAAATTGGATGTTTGAGTAAATCCTACTAAAAATTAAAGTTTTATCTTTGAAGCCTTTTTTGAGTACATTTGAAAAATTTCAGTAAGCTGAGTTACTTTTTTTATGGAAACTGTATTCAAGGCAATCATGTCACAAAAAAGACTAAAAATACCTACGACAAAAAAGTATAGATTTTTGAAATCTTGTTAATCATTAGAAATTAACACAAAAATTTTAATTCGAAAACTAAGAAAAATCGCGGAACATATATTTTCGGATATCCCAAGGTGCGAGGATTCTAAATAAATCGTTGACGTGAGTAATTGGACCATCCAGTATGTAATACTCACGATAATCTGCTGGATTGTGGTATTTAGGACAATTGAGATCGAATGATGCCAAATAAGAAACAACGTTTATGCCAGAACCCTGATAAATACATCGCCCTTCTGCTACCACATAAACGAAGTCAAACAACTCGAACAATGCAGCACTTGGTTGATGGATAGTACAAACTATATTCCTTCCTTGTTGGGCAAGCGTCTTCAATAGAGATATCACCTGTTGCGAGGATGAACTATCAAGCCCACTGTAAGATATTTATTAGAATCAAAATTTAAGATTATACATTGAGAGTTTGCAGAAACAAGGTGGGGACTGATTTTTCTTGCAACAAAGAGTATGATACAATTTTCAATGATCTTTCGTTATTCATAATTTTTGATCTCAGGAATTGCATAAAAGAATAAGGCAGAGCGATAATGGAACTTATGGTAAAGAGATATAAAAGATGGAATAACACCATGCCCTATTATCGTAATCCGCTACATATTCAAGTATCATATTGCAGCAGTATGAATATTGGCCCTCGTAACGTTAAGTTTTCATTAGACCTTCTGTTTCGTGCACTTACGTTGTAGGTTCATCAAGGAACATTACTGAAGGATTTTCAATAAGTTCCAATGCTACGCAGAGCCTTTTTTGCTGACCACCAGAAATCTGACCACATCTCGTGTTCCTGCATGGTAGTAATTTCATGGCTTTCAGAATACTATAAACCTGGAAGCACACAAGAGATCAAAATGCTTTTCACATTAATCTGAAAGAAGGAACAATATCAAATCTGATTAATTATGTTTCCATATATAGGGTGATTTTAATAAGATGATTCAGTTTATAGATTATAGATAAAACACTGAGAAATAATAGGGATTTGGCTAGTAAAAAAATTTCGTAACGACATCCATTTTCAAGATGACGGGCATTGAAAAAAAGATATAAACATCTTTCACAATTTTTTCGAAACTACTGGCAATATGTTTTGAAAGCTAATACATCCACTAAATTTGTTTTTATGTCTGACACGGTTCGTACGGATTCATATTGAACATAATTTTTTCCATAGTATGTTTATTAATCGTAATTGATTCCTCGCTTATCCCATGGTGAAACATAGTTTGATATTAATTAACAAAAATTGAATAAAAACACTTGACTGTACGTTTCACAAATTTTATTTATAGTATATTTATTAGGCAAGGTCACAAGTGAACATCATTTTATTTCACACCAAAAAATTCTAATATTTAAAAATTATGTTCAATACTACCTGATACGAACTGTGTAACTAGCGCCCTCCGTGAGCGTCAGGTATAAAAACAAATTTCGTGGATGTATAAGCTCCTTCAAAATTTTATCACAACAGTGCCAGTATTCTAGGAATCACCGTAAAAAATGAGTATTTGTTTTATTTCAACGCCCTTTATATCGAAAACGGACGACTTCACATAAATTTTTACTACAGAAAACCCAAATATTTTTCAGTTTTTTATCTATTCGACAGACGAGATTATACTTCTTATCACAAAGAAGTTTTGAAATGGTCTTATGGCGTTTCATGTAGTTCTTAATTATTTCACGAAAATAATGTTTTAATTTCGAACGAATTTAATTTTCACTCTTTTGTCCCGTCATTTTTTTCTATTTTTATCTTTTTGGTGAACTTGTACAATTTTTTCAAATACCAAGAATTTTCTAATTGTTTCGCAAATCTGGTATGAATCCTTTTTTGTACTCACTGATGAAGAATCTTTGTTGGAAATCGATTCTGTCCGCGTGAGCACGATTACGCACGAACGGATTGAGTGAGAGAGCTAAAATTTTCGGAGTAGGTTTAGGAGATTAAAATTCCAGCTGAGTTCGTTATTCGTTCACATTGATTAAGAAGAAAACAAAATTTTTTGTCATTAATTTTGTGTATTTTGATACTGATTACTTTATTGTTTATTCATATTCTGCGATTTTAACGATTTATGATAATTATTCAGAATATAATGATGACTAATAAATCATTTTGGGAGAAATAAAAAGATAATAGTTTTAAATGAGAGAATAAAAGTGCAAAACTTAAAGACACTTACGATTTCACTCTTGGTGTCCCTTGACACATGCATTCCTAATTTGAGATCAGCAGCAAAATGCATCGTCTCTTCTACAGAAAAGAGGGGGTCCAAGCAATTGTCCTGTAAGATGTAACAAGACTGTTTCACATATTTTCGGACCCCTTCCCCATTTAAAGTAGGTCCTCTACATTTGATTGTACCGTTAGTGGCTTTACTGAAATGAAAAAAAAAGTATTTTACCGCTTTCTTTTAGTTCATAAAATTTTAAATTGAATTAATTTGTCATTTTCAATCAATTCCATGTTTTTATTTGTCATCAATCAAATTACTATTGATGTTTCAGTGAAACCTGCACATTCACCATTTGGTTAAATTTACTTTCTAATCCTTTATACAAATTTGAAACCTACCGATATTTCACTATCTCACTCTGATTAAAGAATTATGATGATTCATTTTCAATTGCAAAATGGTTTATCAAAATGATTTGTTGCATTAGTAACCTTTCTGTGTGAGATGTGTTTGATCTCTCAATTTTTTTTGATCATGTCATATCTGCCAACTATTCTCTGAAGTAGATAATATTCAGATTGACCCTGTTATCAGAAAAAAAAAATGGCATTCACTTGGTTATTCGCCATATTATTGTGCAAAAATTTGATAACAGGGTTCAATATTTTCAATCTACCAGAAGGAAAAAATGCTTGATGGCTGAAACACTTGGGTCAATGAATATTGAACTCTAGCCATTGATTAACAATGTTGAATCTATTCTATGGAAATAAGTGGAAAATTTTCTGTTTATTACTGTAATCGAATTATACTTATTTATGTGTAATATATAATATATATTTGATTGTTTGGGCTATTTATGTTGAGTTCTTCCTGTGAATTATGAGAAAATCTTCGTGATGAGGAATCATGAAAGAAATTAGTCTTTTAGGGCTGGTTTGGCAGAGCGAAAGTTTGTTTCAAAATGCCAAAGCAAAGAGTATTTTGGAATTTTGGTTTTTAGTTGCGGATTGCCTAATTCCATTTGAAAAACTTTCACTGGCGATTTTTTGTTTTTTTGCACCCACCAGGGGGGTCAGTAGGTACTCAGCCTAAGTATTAAAAATTCATAAAAAATCAACCATACTTGAGAATGCCATCAAACTCCTGCAGAATTATCTACATGTCGACAAAAAAATATTTCAGTAGTTATCTCTGACTTGCGACCTCATGGGGGGCTAAAATAACGGCTTAATGATTATTCAATCAGACGAATATCGCGAGAGTTCCAGCCGAGTTTTCTGTGAGTAATTCATACCTGGGAAACTTGACATAGGATTGAGGTCAAATTTCACAATAACATCCAGAAGCATCAACTCATAATTTCTGCATATACCACATTCACTTGCGCCCCCCAGGGGGGTCAGTAGGTACTTGGCATGATTTTTAAAAATTCATAAAAAATCAACCGTACATGAGAATGCCATCAAACTCCTGCAGAATTATCTACATGTCGACAAAAAAATAATTCAGTAGTTATCTCTGACTTGCAACCCTATGGGAGGCTAAAATAACGGCTTAATGATTATTCAATCAGGCACGAATATCTCGAGAACTAGACATAGAATGGACACGAAATTCGGTATTTATTCTTCTCTCTATATACACAGAATATTTTTGTGACTCACTTCCACTTGCACCCCCTGGGGTGTCGGTCTAGCCGAATTCCAGCCGAGTTTTCTGTGAGTAATTCATACCTGGGAAACTAGACATAGGATTGAGGTCAAATTTCACAATAACATCCAGAAGCATCAACTCATCATTTCTGCATATGCCACATTCACTTGCGCCCCCCAGGGGGGTCAGTAGGTACTCGGCCTGATTTTTAAAAATTCATAAAAAATCAACCGTACATGAGAATGCCATCAAACTCCTGCAGAATTATCTACATGTCGACAAAAAAATAATTCAGTAGTTATCTCTGACTTGCAACCCTATGGGGGGCTAAAATAACCGCTTAATGATTATTCAATCAGATACGAATATCTCGAGAACTAGACATAGAAATGAATGTGGCAAATGCAAAAATTTGATGTTGATGCTTCTGGATGTTATTGTGTAATTTGACCTCAATCCTATGTCTAGTTTGCCAGATAAGAATTTTTTTATTGAAAACTCGTTCGTCATTCGGCATATTCGACCCGGGGGTGCTGTGGAATAAGTGCTGGTGATGGATTTATCATGGGCCATCGTCGTAGAGAACGTACCGTATCCAGATTCCAAAGTGAAAATAGAAAAATCTCAAATTAACTCGGCGAATCAAAATTGTTTGCATCGCTATCCGGGCAATATTTCAGTGGCGTACGAAAAATTGTGTACAAAACTCGGCTGTTTTCACATCAGTTAAACAAAAAATTTAACAACAAGAAGATTCACCATAACCGATGATGGCTGCAGCTTCAAGCCCTGCATGATATACAGAAAATATGTAAATCTTCGGCCTCCGGGAACAGAAAGCCAAAGATTTTTTTTTTGACATACCGACATGGAAAGTGCATTTCCCTTAATGCTAGCCAGCACACTATTGGTGGTGTCCCAAAGCAAATAGCGAAATATTTAGGTTTAAAAGACCCAGAATTATACCAGCCACTCTTTTCGCAAAACGGGAGCCACTATGGTTGCGTATTCGGGCGGAGATATTGTAGCACTAAAGTGTGCAGGAGGATGGAAGAGCACCGAAATTGCGATGAGTTATGTAGATGATTCGGTCAACAAAAAAATCGAAATGTGTAGCAAATTATTTGGTATTGAGGAGAGTACAAATGTTCTGCAGTCCTAGAGTTCAGCAGTTCCTGAGTCAACAGATGGTTCATCATCATCATCATTATCAACTCTTTCATCATCAAAAATCTGGCATATTAAAAATAACAATTGTACCATGATTTTCAACATATATGACGATAAAACAAAATTTTCTAATGTAAACAGTACTACTTATTTGTAAAAATTAACTGTCAGTTTTACAAGTTAGTGATTTGACAAAATAAACTTTCTTGATTAATATTGTGTTTTTGGAAACTAACGTTTACAAATGAGAAACAAATATAAGTTTTACCAAGTTAAACACAAATATCAATTGTAGCTCTTTGTTTGAAACCCATTTTCCGACCGATGTACAAAACACACTGACATGTGAAACGCAATAACTTTTGTTTTATGCATCCAAATGTAATGAAATTTATACCAGTTGCCAATGAGGGACTAAGCCATCTACGGGTAAAATATTACAATAGCTGGTACTAGTGATACTATTTTTTCTAAGATCGGTTTCTTTTGGAATGAAGGCTGTATGATAACACATAATTCTTCAATTAATTCACAAGGAAAATGCTTTCAAAAATGTTATTACCTGAATGTGAATAAAAAACTTGGAATATATTAAAATCCAGGGTTACTGAGGTCAAAAGCTTTGCACGCTTTTTTGTGCAGCCTGGCGTGAAGGTTGGGTCTTATTGACGTATAGTTTTCAAACCTGAGGAGTGCAAGTCGAAATGTATTAAAAAGCGTCTAATATATATATATTACCCAGAAAAAGCCTCGATTGAAGAAAAAATGGCGCTGTTTTACTAAAACAATGTACCGAGTCTCGAGTAAATGAAGACAGAAGTTCAAATGGTCGAATTGAAACTGTATTCTCCAGATCTGGCCCCAAGCGACTAGAGTCTCTTCGCAGAACTAAAAAGATATTCCTTAGAAAAAGCTTTGGCTCAGAAGATGATGTGATTACCGAAAGTAAATTATACTTTGAAGTATAATTATATTTTTTTGTATCTTTCGAGGCTTGTTTCGATATTCATTAATTTTGGATTGAATCAACTTATCTTAACCAGAAATTAATCTGTAACTACGCTTTTGAAACCCACTGAACTATTTCGGTGAATATTCGAAGAACAACTTGTGTTTACTTTAGGAATCGAAAAGCTTCTTGGAACCAAACACGACGTTCAAAGGTCAAGGTTGTTCCTCTAATCTCCGAAAGAAAGATTTCCATCACTGTTGAAAATATTCGAACTTTATTTTTTGACTATTAATTATTACAAAATCAATTCGTACAAGCCGATAAACACTCGACCAGAAACTTATTAACATATCAATAAAAAAACCACTTATAAATTTCTAGGATACGTTCACTACGGTATAGACTCTGGAGAAAAAAGGAGGTACTTGTCTCATTAGAAAACATCAATCTTTCAGTTTTTCAATGACATTGACATCGTTGATTAAATCTCTGTACATAATCATTATAAGTGGCATAAACGTTTGAACTATCACAGATCAGTTCTGAGTTTGACGTTATATCCAAGTAATATATAGCTAATGCTTCAAAAAAATTCATAAATGACACGAAGGGAATAAAAACGAAGTAAGTATTAGTGTTGATACAAGGTACCTGTACGTATGTATTAGGAAATGGTTTTTTGTATCGAATGATGGAGTGGAACTATCGGAAATACCGATTTGAAATCAGTATCATAACTGAGTTATATGACCATTAATGCGAGTTGAATACTATTCTTTACCTACGAATTCTTTAGTGGTGTATGAATTAATTTGCATTTTCAAAATTCATAGTAGTTAACAAAAGCATTGTTATAATTTGCTTTGTTCACTGAATAGTCAACTATAATGGGGTAATCCAACGAATGGACCATCTGTTTTTCTAATCTTACAAGAAACGGATGTAATTTGGCATTATTATCATCTATATTTCAATTTTCCTTCATATCTTTCACCCCTTTTGGCCTTCTTCAAAGAAATACTTCTGTTATTAAATCTTAGTCGGTAAAGAGTAAAGTTATCAACAAAAACGTAAAATACAAGTGTTAAATTCTTTCTTACTAAACCTAAACCATTTTTTTTAATAATCAATAATATTTTTAAATAGGTACTTTAAATTAATCATAGTATTGAAAATTTTACGAAGTCGCATTAAAATCACGAAAGACTCTTTTATATTATTCTC
The DNA here is from genome assembly GCA_030674115.1 of Micraspis discolor. Lineage (NCBI taxonomy): Eukaryota > Metazoa > Arthropoda > Insecta > Coleoptera > Coccinellidae > Micraspis > Micraspis discolor. Next base: position 5,571,631 of record JARTUT010000872.1, read on the forward strand.
AAAAACTCAGAATCTCTGGATTTCATTAAATGTGTAGTTGAATTTTTTAATTTCAGTACAGGTGGGATTGGTTGCCTGAAGAAATTTTTCGTGTCGCTTCTTTTTTCGTCTTTATATAAATCATTTCTTATACATTGCAGATCTTACTATTATTTTCTTTTCCTAGAATAGAAATATTTTAGAACCAATTTTGTATTTATCTGTTTTTTCGTTTTTTTTTAATGCGGTGATATTTTTGCAGAGTTTATCACCATTTAAGCGTTCTTCAATTTATATAATACGGAAAAACATACCCTACAAACATCTATCTGAAATACTGAAACACCATGGAATATATAGCACATAAAAACGAAAATAATTTGAAGATAGCAAACATAAAAATAAAGTTTTGAATTGTGTATACCCAATATCATCCGTAATATATGGGAAATATTTTATATAAAGAAGAAAAAGGAAGATGTGAATGATAAAACTGTCACAAAAAAATTGGCCCAAATATGTTTTAAATTGATAAAATATAACAATTTCTTCAAGCAAAACCACCTATGCTGGATGTAGGACACTTTTACCATACAGGGTAAGTCTTTGATCACTGTGTTAATTTTAACCATAAGTTCTTGGGATCAAAGAAACACTTTTTTCCCATATCGATATAGTTATAAGAATTTTAAGTTTTCACATTGGGCAGATACCCCTCTGTAGTCCAGTTTAGTTTGAATGAAAATCCATCCACTATTGAATCTGAATTGTTTAAAAACATTATTTTTCCTGTAAAAAATGATTCACTCTCTAATTTTTCATCAGATGATTATATCGATTTAATTCCTTTCAACTTCAAATATCTCAAAATGTTGCAATTTAGGAAAAAAGATGATTTAATCTGCAAATAACACTAATGATTCTAGGAAGTACAAGATACGGGCCTTTAGTTCAATTGATATTTGTTTTTCAAACATTTTAACCAATCTGTACAGTAGTAATGAGAAACCCACAAGAAATGGAATAAATCTATTGATGCCAAAATATGCATGACTGCTATCAAAAACCTTCTACAAGAGATCATTTCAATTGATTTTGTCGTTTGAATATTACAGGTGAAAATGCAATTTTTTTATGAAATTTCAACACTCCATATCTTTTGAACGGGGCCAAATTTGGAAAAATGTTTCTTTTGACGTCAAGAATCTATGGTTGAAATTTACGCAGTGGTCAAAGACTCACCCTGTATATTCAATTAATGGAATCCAGAGATTGAATATGCATACTTAATAAACGACCCATCCAGATGTCGCGATTTGTTTTGAATTAGAATGTTTATTAGTTGTATGACGTATTATGACGAAACTTCGTTCTTGTTGTTTACGTGAAATTTGATGGAATTCGAGTATAATCATTATTTAGGCAATAACCATCATATCTAATTGTATTTCCTTTCTTTCCAACGATTCGACAAACATCTTCTGTCGTTTTCGAGGCAAATAATTAGTATTTAAGAAGGCCGCTCATATCAAAAATTGTTTTTTTTTATTATTTCTTATTTTTTTTATTGATGGAAATTGAAAACTTTTTTAAAAGCTAATTTTTTGCTTTGAGAACGACAAAAGATGTCTGTCGAAACTGTAGAAACAAGAAAAAAAGAGATTATCGTTCTTGCTAAAATAATAATTTCATACAATACGTCTTTGATTATTTTTATTGTTACTCCGTGATATTTTCTATATTATTCGTATTTTAAAGTATTTGAAAATATTATTGACGAAATTTGGTTGGGAAGAAAGAATTCAAGACATGTATTTTACGTTTTTGTTAATAAGTTTACTGTCAACTATTTTGTTAACAGAAGTATTTCTCTGAAAAAGATCAACGAAACATTCAAAATACAGGTGACAAGATCAATTCTTTCTGATTGAAAATAATTGTTTAAAACTCAATAAATATAAAAAATCACCTATATTTATTCCTTGATTTATGTTGACCATTCTTGTTAACATGGTTTAGAAGATCAGAAGCTTCATATATAGCGCTCAATTCATTGAAATATATCATCTGCTATCGATGACTTAATATTTCTACTACCACACCAATCTAGAAAATGTTTGTAGGCACCTTTAAAACTATTATCGGATTTTTCGTTTTGTGTTGTTTTATCAGCTTATTTTTTTCTTCTGGAGGTGTTTAAGTGTAATGATTGATCATCACTATCTGAATTAATCTTTTTCATTAAAATATTCCTAACAATCAGTTACACAGTTCTACAAAAAAAGTTGTATTTTGTTGCCCTGGGTGTTTTTACGTTTTTAAGTGTCTAAGTTACGAATATATTCATGAAGAATCTAATGTTCTCATATTTTCGAGATTTTTGCATATCTTATGTATTCCACAATAATCGATCGGTTTTTAAAAATATTTTTAAATTTTTCAGTCAGTTTTTTGACAAAATTGAAGTACGTACACGTGAGTCTGGATATATAAGTATCATTCGATAAATCTCCAGATAATTTAGGAAATTATAGTGATGAACAGGGAGGGCGCTTTCACCAATATCACACGATCTGAAAGTGATGGAGGAAAGATATAAGAGTGGATGGGATTGTCACATGATGGCAGATTACTGCTGGTCTTCGAAAAGCTAATGAAACGTGTTTTATGGAAATATAAAATATTTTTTTTTACATCTTCCTCTTTAATTACTTCGATGTATCTTAAAATATTAAAGACGTTGTAAATATATCTGTTATTTTTGATCTCGATGTTTGATTTTTGTGATGTGAATTATGCTTTTGAATATAACGTAAAACAGATTCACGTACCTGAATCCAGTCAATACATTTAGAAGTGATGACTTGCCAGCCCCACTGGGGCCCATGATGGCAGTCAATTCTCCGGCTCTGAAGCTTCCTGATAACCCTTGGAGGATATTGCGCGAACCTGTAAGAATTGAAATGACTTACATTCAAACGTTGAGTATTAGACGCGATACAACTCAAACAATAGGAAAATGAAAAAATTTAAACAACGGTAGTTCTACCAGTAGGGCTAAGAAACTGACGCTTATTCTCTGAAGTGATATGCTCATTATATTAATTTGTGAATTATTATAAACAACTATAACATTTTGTCCTTCAATTTCATTCAAACGTCCTACATTCAAGAAAATCATAAATGATTAACAAATCCACCAAGTATACGCAGAATCTTGGTTTACACCCATATAACGTCAAGCTGACTCAAGAATTGAAGCCGAAGAGCCATTTTAAACGAAGTACGTTCTTCTATTGAGCTCTGAAAAATGTGCGTCAAGATGATCAATTTCGTGGGAAATCTTTAGAGACGAAGGTCATTCATGTCTCAATGGGTTAGCCAATGAGCAGAATAAGCGTTATTGGTCCCATTGGTTGATAAAATTCACATCTGCTTCATGAGGTTTCTATGACAGCAGCGCCTTAGAGCCATATTCTATCATCGACGAGAATGATCGTCACGTTATTTTGAATGGGAATCGTTATCGAGGACTTCAACAAGATTTCAAAAAGACGGCACCACGCAACACATAGTTCAATCGATTTATGGAAGAGATAGTTCGATGAGCGTGTTATCTCAAGAAATGGACCAGTCGATTGGCGATGAAGCTCCTGTAAACTTTTCCTTGGGGATACGTCGAGTCATTGGTTCATGCGAACAAGCCGACGACGTTGCAAAGCGTCAACAATGGACGCGAAATAGCAGCCATTACGGCTGAAATATGTGGCTGAGTCATTGGAAATTGAGTATAGGTTTACCAATTTCCCAACAGCACCATTACACCAACCATCAGAAACGTCGATGTCAGTTGTAATACCTTAATGCTTTCCAACGACAAAAGTAATGTGATAAGGCAGTCCTCCATGGTCAATAACAGATTTTTTATGTAATTTAAGTATAAAATTAGCTTCTTGCTCAGCAATTTTAGCGCCAATATTGACGTCTACGATCACTGAAAGAACTTTGTTTTCACATTGGCCCAAAATCAAATTGTTATAGGTGGCAACATCTTCTAATTTAAAAACTAAACGAACTCCATCAGGAGATAATGTAGCAACATCCTCTTTTTTGAAAAATCTCGATTCAATAAATTGAAACTCATGATCTTCTAGTACATCTCCATCTAGTCTGATCGCACGCACACAACGCCGTGTCGAAGACTGCCGAACTGAAACGACGTTAGAGGATGCACGGCCTTCAAGCCACACCTCCGTGCCCGTCGGAGTGGGGAGCGTGAGGTTTTTTCGTTACGGAATTTCTGGATTGGGTCCCCGCGCTCAAGGCCCGCGATAGAAGTGAAACAAGGAAAAAAGGGATTTTTCCAGAAAAAAATTTTCTCTGAAAATTATCATTAATCAGTTATTATTGCATTTATATGCTAACATTCCGAAAACATAAAAATGCGGTGGGTCCTTAAACGCAGTGTCCACTGTCACGATGTCATAGACTTGCTTCGAAGCACTGCGATCGCATTTTTGGAGCATTTCTTTCGACCAATCGACACGAGCCCTTTCTTGAGCGATATACAAATTGTGTGGGATCCAACGCGAACAATTTTTTTTGATGGTCAAATGTTCATGTAATATTAAATGTATGCTGGTACTACTAATGCCAAAGATTGTCTCAATCTCATGATATGTCACATGACGATCTTACAATATCAGTTGGCGCACAGCATTAGTGCTCAAACCTCAAAAATGTCAAGCTGTCAGTTGGCAAATTGCCACACTATGGTGATCCAATCCCGAAATATAATAGGCAACCCTCGTAAGTGTAAAAGGAATGACGTTTACATTCAAATTATTTCATTAGTGGATAATGAGTGATGAAAACATAAAATTGTTTATATTCCTAATTGATATATCATAAATGAGTCTCATCATGTCGGCTATTCATTCAATACGCCTCCTTCAGAATTATCATACTCAATTGCTGGTTTTTTTAGTCAAAATGTTTCAAATTTAACAAACATGCTATTAGTCTTTGCAATTCAATCTACAGCCAAGTTGTATGAATGCTAATCGAGTCTTAATATGAGATTTTATGCGCATGAAAAAATTTAGCACTAGCAGATTATTTCGTTGGCTTGTCTATGAAATTATAGTTCACAGTAAGATGGTAAAATGATGAAGTTTTAGGTTGTTCTTAATATTAATAAACTTTAAATAACTTGATTCAAAAATGTTGAAATTTGAATATATTTTTTTGTACTTTAGGGAGACGGTTTTCACAAAACTTTGAAACTCATATGTTTCTAACTCATTCAAACATTTTCCAAGTGGAACAGTGGAAAAACAAAAATAACTACATAACTACTCAAAGTTTCTCTTCAGTTTTGTTCGAAGCTCAAATTTTTCAGAGTGAAAGATACTTCCTCCATCATCAATTTATGCTACCCATTTCAGTTCAGTTTCTTCAAAATTTTTATCACTTTCACTCCTCGATATTTTTTGCAAGCTGATCTGTTAAATTACCTGCTTCATTAGCAAATGTTTCCGTACTGACATATTGACAGCTACATGCTCTGGCATATCATATTAAAGACGTTGTAAATATATCTGTTATTTTTGATCTCGATGTTTGATTTTTGTGATGTGAATTATGCTTTTGAATATAACGTAAAACAGATTCACGTACCTGAATCCAGTCAATACATTTAGAAGTGATGACTTGCCAGCCCCACTGGGGCCCATGATGGCAGTCAATTCTCCGGCTCTGAAGCTTCCTGATAACCCTTGGAGGATATTGCGCGAACCTGTAAGAATTGAAATGACTTACATTCAAACGTTGAGTATTAGACGCGATACAACTCAAACAATAGGAAAATGAAAAAAATTTAAACAACGGTAGTTCTACCAGTAGGGCTAAGAAACTGACGCTTATTCTCTGAAGTGATATGCTCATTATATTAATTTGTGAATTATTATAAACAACTATAACATTTTGTCCTTCAATTTCATTCAAACGTCCTACATTCAAGAAAATCATAAATGATTAACAAATCCACCAAGTATACGCAGAATCTTGGTTTACACCCATATAACGTCAAGCTGACTCAAGAATTGAAGCCGAAGAGCCATTTTAAACGAAGTACGTTCTTCTATTGAGCTCTGAAAAATGTGCGTCAAGATGATCAATTTCGTGGGAAATCTTTAGAGACGAAGGTCATTCATGTCTCAATGGGTTAGCCAATGAGCAGAATAAGCGTTATTGGTCCCATTGGTTGATAAAATTCACATCTGCTTCATGAGGTTTCTATGACAGCAGCGCCTTAGAGCCATATTCTATCATCGACGAGAATGATCGTCACGTTATTTTGAATGGGAATCGTTATCGAGGACTTCAACAAGATTTCAAAAAGACGGCACCACGCAACACATAGTTCAATCGATTTATGGAAGAGATAGTTCGATGAGCGTGTTATCTCAAGAAATGGACCAGTCGATTGGCGATGAAGCTCCTGTAAACTTTTCCTTGGGGATACGTCGAGTCATTGGTTCATGCGAACAAGCCGACGACGTTGCAAAGCGTCAACAATGGACGCGAAATAGCAGCCATTACGGCTGAAATATGTGGCTGAGTCATTGGAAATTGAGTATAGGTTTACCAATTTCCCAACAGCACCATTACACCAACCATCAGAAACGTCGATGTCAGTTGTAATACCTTAATGCTTTCCAACGACAAAAGTAATGTGATAAGGCAGTCCTCCAGGGTCAATAACAGATTTTTTATGTAATTTAAGTATAAAATTAGCTTCTTGCTCAGCAATTTTAGCGCCAATATTGACGTCTACGATCACTGAAAGAACTTTGTTTTCACATTGGCCCAAAATCAAATTGTTATAGGTGGCAACATCTTCTAATTTAAAAACTAAACGAACTCCATCAGGAGATAATGTAGCAACATCCTCTTTTTGAAAAATCTCGATTCAATAAATTGAAACTCATGATCTTCTAGTACATCTCCATCTAGTCTGATCGCACGCACACAACGCCGTGTCGAAGACTGCCGAACTGAAACGACGTTAGAGGATGCACGGCCTTCAAGCCACACCTCCGTGCCCGTCGGAGTGGGGAGCGTGAGGTTTTTTCGTTACGGAATTTCTGGATTGGGTCCCCGCGCTCAAGGCCCGCGATAGAAGTGAAACAAGGAAAAAAGGGATTTTTCCAGAAAAAAATTTTCTCTGAAAATTATCATTAATCAGTTATTATTGCATTTATATGCTAACATTCCGAAAACATAAAAATGCGGTGGGTCCTTAAACGCAGTGTCCACTGTCACGATGTCATAGACTTGCTTCGAAGCACTGCGATCGCATTTTTGGAGCATTTCTTTCGACCAATCGACTCGAGCCCTTTTTTGAGCGATATACAAATTGTGTGGGATCCAACGCGAACAATTTTTTTTGATGGTCAAATGTTCATGTAATATTAAATGTATGCTGGTACTACTAATGCCAAAGATTGTCTCAATCTCATGATATGTCACATGACGATCTTACAATATCAGTTGGCGCACAGCATTAGTGCTCAAACCTCAAAAATGTCAAGCTGTCAGTTGGCAAATTGCCACACTATGGTGATCCAATCCCGAAATATAATAGGCAACCCTCGTAAGTGTAAAAGGAATGACGTTTACATTCAAATTATTTCATTAGTGGATAATGAGTGATGAAAACATAAAATTGTTTATATTCCTAATTGATATATCATAAATGAGTCTCATCATGTCGGCTATTCATTCAATACGCCTCCTTCAGAATTATCATACTCAATTGCTGGTTTTTAGTCAAAATGTTTCAAATTTAACAAACATGCTATTAGTCTTTGCAATTCAATCTACAGCCAAGTTGTATGAATGCTAATCGAGTCTTAATATGAGATTTTATGCGCATGAAAAAATTTAGCACTAGCAGATTATTTCGTTGGCTTGTCTATGAAATTATAGTTCACAGTAAGATGGTAAAATGATGAAGTTTTAGGTTGTTCTTAATATTAATAAACTTTAAATAACTTGATTCAAAAATGTTGAAATTTGAATATATTTTTTTGTACTTTAGGGAGACGGTTTTCACAAAACTTTGAAACTCATATGTTTCTAACTCATTCAAACATTTTCCAAGTGGAACAGTGGAAAAACAAAAATAACTACATAACTACTCAAAGTTTCTCTTCAGTTTTGTTCGAAGCTCAAATTTTTCAGAGTGAAAGATACTTCCTCCATCATCAATTTATGCTACCCATTTCAGTTCAGTTTCTTCAAAATTTTTATCACTTTCACTCCTCGATATTTTTTTGCAAGCTGATCTGTTAAATTACCTGCTTCATTAGCAAATGTTTCCGTACTGACATATTGACAGCTACATGCTCTGGCATATCTGTATCAGTCATAGTGAGTGAAAAACAAAATATTTGAAACTTGAACAGGGTAAATTCACCTCCATGTCTGTGAAAGTCTGGCCTTACGTAAATGAAAAAAGCTTCGAATGAAAGTTAGCTACGACAATGAAGCTTGAGAATATTTAAGATATCAACTACCTCCATACATGCACAAATTTTTGTTCAAATACGTCCGATATTTCATGAGGTATCAAATTTCAAAAATAAGTTTTTTTTTAATTTTCCATTTCTGCCAGCCTATTCTTTTTCAAGTTAGTTCATATATCTTGGAAGTTACAACTTGCTCCGATGCATATTCTGGGAGTTATAAACTAAACCGAATTTCAAATGCTCATAACTCCAGAACCATTGGATGGATTTGGCCCAATAACGAACTTGACCGAGATATTTGATATATGATAGAGAGTATACGGCCGGCCGGACGGATATCCTCATTATTCGAAATTTACAGACATTTGGAAAAAACGATAGCAAAATGTTCTACAAACATAATCATGTAAACAAACATGGCAGTGCTTCCAGAGATCTCATTTATTAATTTTAAAAGAGGTCAGTTAATTAAGTACAATAGATAATATCATGAAATCAAAAGTAGAAATATTAGAAAGCCCAATCAGTTTAATAAAATCAAACTAGCGGCAACATGTTTTTAAAATGTTAGCTTTGTTCTGTTGCCAGGTAGGTTTTCTGACATTGTAGAACTTGTTGATGACGAGATATTGTTGATGATGGAGCTCGTGTTGAATGATTGTTTGGGCTATTACCATCATCTATTGTGGATGTAATGTTTTCCGACGTTTCGACAGACATCTTCTATCTTTATCAAGGAGGAAAAGTAAAAAACTTTTTGAAAATTATCAATTTTCAAAAAAGTCAATTATGACAGAAGTCATGAAAGAAAATTAACTATGTTATATACTCATATGTGATATGATGATCTTTTTAAGTTGGATCGAACTATCGGCGTCCAAACTTCTGGTAGATCTATAGATATGAATTACCTTGCGAGTGCGGAAGATCTAACATCGGAGAAACTAAACGCCCTCTGAATGTACGAATAAAAGAACATCAGAAGCTTCAACGAGTACTAGACAGCGACAAATCCAAGTTGGTTCAACATGCTGTAGATGAGAGTCATCGTATAAAGTGGGATGAAGCATCAATAATATCCAAAGAAGAAAAACTTGCAAGAAGAAAAATCAAAGAAGCAGCATTTATGAAAATTACACCTGATTCCATAAGTGCTCCATCTATAGATCTGCCAGAAGTTTGGACGCCGATAGTTCGATCCAACTTAAAAAGATCATCACAGATGAGTATATAACATCGTTCATTTTTCTTTCATGACTTCTGTCAATTGACTTTTTGAAAATTGATAATTTTCAAAAGGTTTTTTACTTTTCTCCTTGATAAAGATAGAAGATGTCTATCGAAACGTCGGAAAACATTACATCCACAAAAGATAATGGTAATAGCCCAAACAATCATTAAACACATAAGCGATGTTTATTCAGAATCGAATATTCTGAAACCTTTAAATGACTTTTACGAGCATTACATTGAACTTTTTCAGAACACGAATTTGGCTTGTTTCAATTTTGGCAAAATACATTATTTCACTGTAAATGAACCATTTAGATTCATTTTGCACCAACTGAAACTGAATTAATAAGTCTGACCGACGTCAGTCGAATACGTATCAGTGATAGCATCGATCATTGAAAATCTGACGGACTTTTTGACATTTCTCACTTCCGATTTCACGAATCATTTGGGCTTTATAAGTTAGAGTTGAGTTTTTATTGTTTGCACTTAAATAAATATAAAATAATTATATTTTCTAAAGAAAGAAAGCTACTCCGATGAAATTTGAGAATATTTAAGATATGAATAACGTTAATAATGCATAAATATTCAATACCTAGGAAAATTGTATCAATATCATGAGCAGCAATTAAATACCATGTCATGTACATTGAAGTAGTGATTACAAGCAATAGAAGTTTTGTTATTTTTTGCAATGATGAGAATTCCTATGATTTAATCCAACTGAATTAACAATTCCTGTAAAGTTTTTGTTCAACCGGTCCGTTGACTTTCCATGTAACCTTCATGGTTCCTCATTTTCAACTTTCTGACTCATTGAACGAGTAAAATGTATGGTTGAAATTTTTTTTCCGAATGCATTAGAACCTTGAATTTTTGAAATAAGGAAATTGAATCCTCGTAATTGCCACTTGAGTGTTTTCGAAATCTTTGATTTTACATTGTTTTTCAGGCCCGTTCGAGCGTTTTTTCCATCTTAAAGATTCATATTCACCGTGTGAAAGTTATCGATGGAATACTCTTTATAATTATACCATAAAGCGATGAAGAAAAAACACTCGTGGAAATTAAAGTGCTGTTCCGACAAGGTGTTACTCGACACCTTTTCTCTATTCAGAAATGAGAGCTGTTAGGGGTTGCGGCAAGAGTGATATTAATCTCATTCAAACACCCTTATTTGTCCGCCTTTCAATAAAATTCGACCTGTTCGAGCGTTTTTTCGCTATTCCATTCCTAAACTCAAAATTCGGGGTGGAAAGTTATGGATGACCCACCCTAGTGCACAAAGTTTTATTTGAATACGTCGGATATCTTATTAGTTATAAAGTATTGAAAACATTTTTCTTGAAAGTTTTAAGCATTTTCTAGCTTGACGATTCCTCTGAAATTTTGCAAATCTCTTCGTTTCTATTTAGTTCAAATATTTCTCAAGTAACAACTTTATTCGATAGATATTCTGGGAGTTATAGAGAAAACAAAATTCCAGATGTTCATAACTGCTGAACTATTATACGGATTTGTCCCAGTAACGATCCTCACCGAGATATTTGGACAGTTAGCCTATTCTGAATATATGAAAACTCTAGGTCGTCTTTTTCGTAACATACTCAAGTTTGAGACCATCTTCGCCTCGTTATTAGAATATTGATTAGAATATTGGTTATCCTCTTCAGCATTTTTTCATTTAAATCCAATAACTAACAATAAAGATATTATTATAATAGTGATCTTTGTATCTCGGTTTGAGAGCAAGCATCTGTAATTTTACACACCCTGCAAATCAAGAGGGGTAAAACAAGTAAAAAAATCGTTAAACATAATCAAAGAAAGATAAAATAAATTTCCTGAAGAAATAAGTACAACGATAAACAATAAGATTGGTCGATACTACCTCCAATCGTCCAAGCTATGAACTTTCCTTCAATAATTGTCACATAGGTGGAAACATCATTTATATACTCTGAATGCACCAACTTATGGACCTTTACTCCATTCAATCTTCAGGGTGGTTGTACAAGAATCATAATAAAGAACTAATACATACAGGGTGAGTCTTTGACCACTGCGTTAATTTTAACCGTAGGTTCTTGAGATCAAAAGAAACACTTTTTCCATTACGGTTTTTCCATATTCAGCTGCGTTAAAAAGTTATAAGCATTTTCAGTTTTCACATTGGGCTAATACCCCTCTGTAGTCCAGTTTAGTTTGAATGAAAAATACCTTCCACAGCTTCCACGAATGAATCTGAATTGTTTAAAAACATTATTTTCCCTCTAAAAAATGATTCACTCACTCATGTTTCATCCGATGAGGTCCATATCCAGAAGGAAGATACAAAATACTAATTTTTTGGAAAAAAAAATTCAACACCATAAACATAGATTTTTGTTGTTCTACTATGATTTCTTTCTACTTCAAGATTATAAACCATCCCCTTCTAGTGAGAAATTCCAAAAAAACCTCAGAATTATTGGATGTTATCATCATACATTTGTAATTTTCTTCTTAAAATTTCCAAATCATGAAAACCATCATTTCTATGAAAACTTCCAAGGCAAGAGGTTGTCACTTTGCTTTTTTTCACTCGAAGCCAGAAAAAATCATCTATGATTTTCCAAACACTGATAATAATGAAGTTTCTTCTCCTTGACAGAGACCAGTGAACAGGTCTATGAAGTCTCTTGATTTTTTTTTGTTAAAAATATGAAAATCTTTTTCGAAATCTTCAACAACAATGAATAATGTCACTACTAATAATTATTTTAAAGTGATGTTACTTTGCTTGATGATTGTTTTCTGTACTGAATCCCAATAACAATTTACTTGGATAGATTACAAGTATTCCCAGATTTAGATGTGCAATTATTCTTGCTTGAAAAAATGTTTGTTAGATCATTAATATGAATCTATTCTGTTTAGACTATAATTAATTACTGAACAAATTTTTGGATTTTATAATCTGAGTATCTGTTTTAATCATGTAAATAATTCAATTCAGTATGAAATGATTATGGTCAGAAAATGCATTCTATTTCAATCTTTCTTGTTTATGAACCTATAGCTTCCAGTTTCAATATTGATAGAATTTTTATTAATCATGCATCATAACAAACATTCAGAAATATTAAAATCAAGTCAAATTCTATTATCTCCTAAGTTTGTGAACCAGGTTGAATTGATGTATGAAATAAAGATGTGAAAAACCTATAAACCTACAAAACAAATCTAGGAGACTGGGTTCGAAGTTTTTAAAACTCATATGAGCTTAATTTGAAGCATTCCTATGTTAAAATAGATATAATTTGATGAACCGTGAAAGTCTGAAGCTATAAAGAACCATTTCTTCATAAAGACAAGTCTTCAATTTAACAGGTCCTGACAGAAAATATATTATATATTTCAACGGTCATCGTGAAGATATACTGAAGTACCTATGTGAGTGATGGAAATCTTTTCCTCTATTTATTATAGAATATGACTCTGGATTCAATATTAAACAAGGTGCTAGACATCATTAATAATGAATACAGCAAATGGCAATTTAGATTTTGTAGTGATTGTAAGACAAAAATTGTTCAGTGGTTAATTTCATCTATAGTGTTTAGTGGTGGAACCATAGACTGGAGAAATTTCCTCAACCTTGTAGAAATATTTAATAAAGACATAAAATATGGCAACATTGAACAAATCTTATTATTGAATCATTTCAGCACAGAGTTGGATTTGGGAAAATCAGAAAATTTGGACAAAATTATATCGATTTAATTCCTTTCAACTTCAAATATCTCAAGAACGGTGCAATTCAGGAGAAAAGATGAAGAATGATTTTATCTGCGAAAAGACTAATGATTCCAGGAAGTACAAGATACAGACCTTTAGTTCAAGTGATATTTGTTTTTCATGCAATTTAACCAATCTGAAGAGTAGTAGTGAGAAACCCACAAGAAATGGAATAAATCTGATGATGCCAAAATATGCATGACTGTTATCAAAAACCTTCTAAAAGAGATCGTTTCAATTGATATTGTCGTTTGAATATTACAGGTGAAAATGCAATTTTTTTATGATATTTCAACACCCTATATCTTTTGAACGGGGCCAAATTTCGAAAAATGTTATTGGAAGAAAATGTTTCTTTTGACGTCAAGAATCTATGGTTAAAATTAACGCAGTGGTCAAAGACTCACCCTGTATATGGTAATTATAACTACAAGAACTGGTTTTATGAAATAAAAATGTATGGAAAATTTTGTTATCGAAGTATTTTCACATTCGAGGTAAACAGGTTCTCTTTTTGCATATTGAATATACGGAAACATATTTTAGATTGACAGACATGTTGTATAAACCAGTTTGTGGAAGAAAAAATATTACGGCTTGATTTAGCTGTGCAATCATTCGTTCGTAAAAAACTGAATTGTTACACAGATTCATACCGAAACAGTGCGTTTTTAGTATTTCTCTCTCAGGTGCGTCTCAAGTAGCAGTTCGAAATAGAATGGCCAGAAGAAGACTTGGGTTATTAGTACTATGATATTTTCTGCATGAATTCTGACCTACTAAATTGTCATAGAAAATCCATGATTTCTAGTACTATTCGATATTTTTATGGCGACCATACGCACGTTTGTAGTAGTCGATTCTTTGGCCGCAATTTCCGCTTACTCGGCCTTACATTTTGGCAGAAATGGATGTATCTTAAACCGAGATCCTTACGCAAAATTTGCCATTGAGACCCGTTTGTACCAGCCACACTTCAGTGTTAAGCGTTCCTTAAAATGAACCCTTAACTTAAATTGTGTTGCACCAACTGTTAAGCGGCACTTGACTGTCTGAAGAGAGCCTAAAGTCTAAACGCTCATGTAAGACCACTCAACTATTTAAGGGCAGGATTCCAACCTTAAATAATTTGTTCTGTTGTGGTTTTCGAATGAGTTTGACTAATAGCATAGAAATATTTAATTTAAATAACGCTAATAAGTTCTATCACGGATCTCCATAATGGACTTGATGTATTTATATTTTATTTATAATTACTTAAGTTAATATAACACCCATTAGAATTTTCTCTAAATGGGTAAAATTTCTATTGCAAACCTTGCCGCCCTTAATGTGATATAATAATTCAATAGAATTACACAACGGTAATGTTCGTTTTAAAAAACTGAAAACTAAACTTTGATTTTTAGTTTATAATAAATTTATTTATTTATTTACATATTAATTTATAAAGAAAAATCTCGACCACAGAACGATTGATAAAGTATCTAAATTTTGTTGATGCGCAGAACGTCAAATGTCCCGATCAGCCAATGAATAGGCTTTATTGAACTAGGGAAAAGATCCACAGATTAAAATACTGAAATATCAAAAAGTTAAACGTCGCCTACTTAAGTTACTGTTAAGTGACAATCGTGCAATTTAGGCCCGGTTGTACAGTGACAACTCAATTCGAAGCTCAATTGAGCTCGGCTCACTCTTGAGCCAGGTTCAGATATATCATCCGGTTGTACAGGTTATGTTTGAGGCGAGTTCAAGTGAACTTTCCTTGAGTACAATTCTTCAGAAAATGGCAACGTCGCTTCCTTTGAGACATGCGTTTTTGATACGAATAGTAACAAATTTTGGACAAATGGAAAAAAGAAGAAGAATTAAAATTCTTCTTTGACAAGAGCGCAAATATAATTTTAAAAATTTGAATTGTTCTATTTGAACAAGATTAGTTGATGAGTGCTGTTGTGGTTGTGATTGAAAAAAAAGTGTCAGTAATAACGTCAGACGTAAAGCGAAGAGCAAATTTCACGTGCTCCGAAGAGAACATTTTAATAAATCTTATTAAAAAATACAGCAATATAATTGAAAATAAACAAACTGATAGTAATATAAATAAAATGAAAGGTGTACTGAAGTATTTAGTTATTTACATGTTCAGTAACGTAGAAATTTTTAATAGGGAAGTTTTCAATGAGATTATTATAAGATAAAATGAGGTTTCCTTGAA
The DNA here is from genome assembly GCA_030674115.1 of Micraspis discolor. Classification (NCBI taxonomy): domain Eukaryota; kingdom Metazoa; phylum Arthropoda; class Insecta; order Coleoptera; family Coccinellidae; genus Micraspis; species Micraspis discolor. Next base: position 5,587,381 of record JARTUT010000872.1, read on the forward strand.
TTAAGGTTCCTAGATGACGATGAAAAAAAAAAAGAATTTGGGCTTCGTTGTTGGGATGGTCAAGTATTTGCCCAAAGCAATTTTCATTTGTTCAGATCATTTTGACCCTGAAGATATTGTGACCCGAGTAAATGGAAAAAGATTTTATGCGTTGTTGCCGGGTGAGGTTTCATAAGAGACCTTCAATCTGGTTAAGACTTTCAGTGAGGGAGTCAAAACAAATCGACATTTTACAAAGGAATGCTTCGTTTATCTTATATAGTCTAAGGTTCATACGCATAGACTGATTCAAATTGTATTATCCGTTAAGAACATAGACTTATCACACAGTGTTGCCGATGCCACCGATTTATCGGTATTTCAACTGACTTGGAGTCATATACCAAATTAATTGAATTTACACCAAAATAATTAAATCTTCCACACGAAAAATTCGAGTCAACATCAAAATGTATTTTCCTATACATGTTTAAAATCAGCATTCTGAAGACGCGCACTTTCGTGATTAAATGGAGATGCATCGCGTTCTTCCTCGTTGCTCCGATTCCAGTAACGTTGGGTCGAGTTGTGAATTAAAATTTTATAGTCCCAGGTTGATTTCTAAGAGTTTTTTTTTTGGAATACCTAAATTTCCATATTTTATATACAGGGTGAACCACGACGAACTGCATTGATCGATATCTCAGAAACTGAATGTAGGAAAAATTTGAAATTTTGGGAACTTGCCAGATGTCTTGGGACCTATAGAGCTAAAATATTTTCATCTATTGGGCACTTCCGGTTATACCGGAAATAGACCCTAAGTCGCTTATTTTAAATGGGATATCCTATATATTATTACATTTTGGGATTCTACTTAACATTCTAGGCAGATTTCATGTATCATGTCCTATCCCTAAGTCTGAGCGTTTTTGCCATATTCAGGATTTTATGTCAAAAATTACGATTGCAAGCCCTAATTTAATTATCAATTGTTCCTATAAGGAAGTCCTTTACTTACTTTCGCAGCTCTATCTCGATTCTAATTCAGGGAAAGTATAATAATTTTAATCAGGACACCTGATCCAAAGGTTTAGAATGCATGAAACCTGAACCTATGCATGCTCAGTTTCCCAGAACAATTGCTAAGTTCGAATGTCAGAAGTTCAGAGACTATTTGCACATAAATGAATAATTTTTATGCTTGATTGACGTACTTTAAATGAAATACTTACTATCTAGATTAATTGTTTAAATTACAAACCTCAAGAACATTTTTGCAATATTGAAAACTTCATAATGTTGATAATACTTCACGTTAAGAACTCATTTTATATTAACTACAAAAATAATAATGGTTTCCAACTGCTTTTGCATATCCATTAATGTGAATTTCAACTTATTCGATCGTAGAAAATCAAACATATGTTTCATTTATAAAAATCTAATAAAGGTCTTTCAACAGCATTTACGATGTAATAGAGCTGCTTTGAAATTATATTAAGTTAGGCTTGCAAGTAATTTTTAAGTTACTGTTAAGTGACAATCGTGCAATTTAGGCCCGGTTGTACAGTGACAACTCAATTCGAAGCTCAATTGAGCTCGGCTCACTCTTGAGCCAGGTTCAGATATATCATCCGGTTGTACAGGTTATGTTTGAGGCGAGTTCAAGTGAACTTTCCTTGAGTACAATTCTTCAGAAAATGGCAACGTCGCTTCCTTTGAGACATGCGTTTTTGATACGAATAGTAACAAATTTTGGACAAATGGAAAAAGAAGAAGAATTAAAATTCTTTCTTGACAAGAGCGCAAATATAATTTTAAAAATTTGAATTGTTCTATTTGAACAAGATTAGTTGATGAGTGCTGTTGTGGTTGTGATTGAAAAAAAAGTGTCAGTAATAACGTCAGACGTAAAGCGAAGAGCAAATTTCACGTGCTCCGAAGAGAACATTTTAATAAATCTTATTAAAAAATACAGCAATATAATTGAAAATAAACAAACTGATAGTAATATAAATAAAATGAAAGGTGTACTGAAGTATTTAGTTATTTACATGTTCAGTAACGTAGAAATTTTTAATAGGGAAGTTTTCAATGAGATTATTATAAGATAAAATGAGGTTTCCTTGAATTAAGGTTCCTAGATGACGATGAAAAAAAAAAAAGAATTTGGGCTTCGTTGTTGGGATGGTCAAGTATTTGCCCAAAGCAATTTTCATTTGTTCAGATCATTTTGACCCTGAAGATATTGTGACCCGAGTAAATGGAAAAAGATTTTATGCGGTGTTGCCGGGTGAGGTTTCATAAGAGACCTTCAATCTGGTTAAGACTTTCAGTGAGGGAGTCAAAACAAACAGACATTTTACAAAGGAATGCTTCGTTTATCTTATATAGTCAAGGTTCATACGCATAGGCTGATTCAAATTGTATTATCCGTTAAGAACATAGACTTATCACACAGTGTTGCCGATGCCACCGATTTATCGGTATTTCAACTGACTTGGAGTCATATACCAAACTAATTGAATTTACACCAAAATAATTGAATCTTCCACACGAAAAATTCGAGTCAACATCAAAATGTATTCTCCTATACATTTTTAAAATCAGCATTCTGAAGACGCGCACTTTCGTGATTAAATGGAAATACATGGCGTTCTTCCTCGTTGCTCCGATTCCAGTAGCGTTGAGTCTAGTTGTGAATTAAAATTTTATAGTCCCAGGTTGATTTCTCAGAGTTTTTTTTTGGAATACCTAAATTTCCATATTTTATATATATTTGTATCTAAATATTTCATTTCATTTATATATGAGGTTTCCAGTTGAAGAAAATGGAAGAGTTAGTAATTAAAAAATATTATTTTTGATTGTAAAATTTGATTTGAAAAAATGATTTCTAGGGATTTTCTTATTAATTTTTGGTAGACATTTGTACCGATATAGTGTTCCGGACTGATCATACATAATACATGATACTTAACAGATTTTGATGGAAAGTTCTAACCGATCAGTCACTCGAAGCATATAATAGAATGCAGTTTGTGTTGACTAGATTGAATAACAGAAAAAAATAATATGCTCCCTCCTGTTAATTCTATACTATGACTAAAAATATGCATTCACGAACTGAATTCAAAGTTGTCAAGAATCATTTTTTTTATGATTTTGCAGAGTAATTCTGTCCAATTCCTTTACACCAAATAAAAAATAAAACGAAAAAATAGATTAATATAAAGGTTCTCAAGATTCTCACTAAATCGGTGACATTTAAATCACCTGTTGCAGATAAGGAACTGGCTTATGATTATGTCCGGTATTTATCATCAACTAGATTTTGGTTTCCTGTGTTATACCATCGAAATCTTTTGAAATGAGATTACCTGTGACCTCTCACGTATTTACATCAATCATCATTGTTGTTTTCCAATTCCATTTTACAATAATACTATTCTTGGAGTATCATCATGAAAAAGATAGCTTATTGTTAGTATCTCGAGAACCTTGGCGTGTTTCGCCCACGTATTTTTTTATGGAAAAGTGATTATCGTAAATATTGTATATATTCAAGAATTAACATTTTAACGCAAATAAAAATAATAACACAATCACGATCTTTACGATTGAGTTGTTCTTCAAAGGACATTGTGGTTAACTCAGCGAGATGTACGAGGGTAGTCTTCTATATTTCGGGATTAGGGAACAAAAACAAATATTAATAATCGAAAATCGCCTTATTGGTTTTCAAAATATTCCCCATTAAGATCTATACACTTTTGCACGCGTTTGAACCTCTTATCGAAGCACTTTTGCCACTCTGATTGAGGTATCTTCACTACATGCATTCTGAACGCATCAACCGCTTCTTCAGGCGTGGAAAAACTTTGACCTCCCTATTTATTTTTTACGTACGGGAATGAAAATAAGTAATTCGGAGCCAAGTCAGGACTATACGGCGGATGACTCATCAAATCGATATTTTGAGAGCTCAAAAATGCTGTTGTTTGAGCCGATGTGTGAGATCTTACATTGATCCGTCTTAGGCGGTTGGATTTCCTTATTTCTTGGAAGATTTGGCCAATCTTGAATCACCCATACAGTCGACTGCTCTCTACTTTCGGGCTCACACGCTTAAATCTATGATTCATCACCTGTCACGATGTCATAGACCTGCTTCGAAGCACCGCAATTGTATTTTTGGAGCATTTCTTTCGACCAATTGACACGAGTAATTTCTTGAGCGATTAACAAATTGTGTGAGATCCAACGCGAACAAATTTTTTTGATAGTCGAAATGTTCATGCAATATTGAATGTATGGTGGTACCACTAATACTAAGGCTGTCTCAATCTCACGATCATCATAGACAATCGCAAAATGAACTCGCAAGAGATATTTAACTACATGCTTCAATCATCTGCCCACTACAGTAAGGGAACTACCTACCACTTTCTGTGTTCAGGTCTAGATTGAAACAGTTATTGTTGAAAAAGGCTTATTATAGTAAAGGGGAGTATTTAAAGGATTCTGATTTTTGATAATATTTACTGCAGATTTCAATTGTTCTTTTTTGGCGCTCTTGTTCACCCGAACAGAGTGCCTATCATTTTGCCCGAATGTCTGTAATTTTGAAATATCGAGCCGAAAATGGCCTCAATCGATTGGGTTCGACTTCCTGATGAAGAATTCGTGGCGAAAGTTGAGTCTGTCCGGCCTTATCCTCTCTAGCATCTAAGGAATCAGCTAGAGTTTTCATATTTTCAGAATAGGTTAATTGTCCAAATATCTCGGTCTAGTTCGTTATTGGGCCAAATCCGTCGGATGGTTCAGTAGTTATGAGCATCTGAAATTTTGTTTCCTCAATAACTACTAGAATATCCATCCGATCAAATTGATACTTGAAATATTGTTGAGGGAGGCTGCAACAAAACAGCTCGCAAAATTTCGCAGAAATCGTCAAGCTAGAAAATTTTAAAAATTCCGAAAAAAAATTTTTTTAATCCTCACTATCTCATAAGATCCTTTTCGGATTTCAATAAAAAATCGTGAATAAATAAAAATTGATCGATATATTACTTATGATCAAATATCATTACTTATCTCTGTTTAGCTCTTTTCCGTCTAAAGATATGATTATTTTTTTCATTTACTCAAGAGAAAAGAGAAATAACATACGTCCTGATGATTTTCTTAGAACGATGGCCATCACAGATCGATATTCGATTGACAAATGCCGGGCTCATTAATCAGTGTCAGTTGGCGTAATATTAATCAAACTTTTTCATAACGAGAAATCATAGAGATAGAATTCAATCTCGGTGGCTGAAATAATATACGTTGTCAAAATTCAGGAAAGCACTGACATAAGTTTTTAGGAAAAGGGAATTATAGCTTCGAACAAAACTTGGGGAAAATTATGAGTAGTTATTTTTAATTTGAGATATAGGTTTGTTCATTCATTAGGCGTTCATATTTGCATCACATTGTCCCATAGTACAGGAAGAAAGACTATTGTTCACGTGATCAGAGTGCTTATAGATTTGTTATGGTTTGAATATTTACTCGCAAGTAGCTCAACAAGAGCGCCAAAGCAATCTGACCTCACGTCAGTGCTTTCTAAATTTTTTCTTATTATCACTTGTGATTTTTTTCTTCCATTTTTCTATTGACTTGTCCTATACATGTAAAGATGTCGAAAAAGATTGAAAAAAATGTTAATGTTATGTTTTATTAGGGGAAAAAAGGCTATTTTTCAAATAGGTGCCAGGGTTGCTCACAGCAGAGCATATAAGCCACGAGTAAATGATTCAAAGAGTTAATATTTCATGTTCAGGCTTAATTAGAAGGAGTTTTTGCTTTGGTTCATCACAATGGATGAAAAGTGGAATCACGACTCCATTTGTGAATTAAAGCGGCACTCTGCTGAGTGACGTGTAGACGGAGAAAACTGTCCAAAGACTCAAGAGTCGACATGTTCATTGACTGCTTGGAAAATGGAAAAAAAGCCCTGGCTGCCCTCAGAACTCAAAAAGATGCTCCGCAGAAAGTGATTTGGGCCACATGACCTGCGATGCTGAAAATGAAGCATATTTTGAAAACCTGGAGAAACGTGTGAAGGATTGAAGCACTCTAATATCGAAGGAGATTGTATTGATGAATAAAAATAAATTTTTGCAAAATATTGTACTGTCCTATCTGTATTAATTTCATTTCTGTGGCTATCAAAAACATCACACACGTATGAATTTTTAGATGAAACAATTTGATAATAATTATCAAGATACCAACAGGTTATTATTTTTCCTCTACTGATTTCAATTCGAATCTCATTTGAATACCGTGTAATTTATAAAGATGACTCAGAACTCCAACATTTTCAATCTTGACATCTCTGACGGCAACACGCAATAATTTTCCATCGTGGAACCCAATTAATTCTACTCAATCACAACAGGTAGAATCCTAAAATAACAGGCATTTATGCGAAATTTCAAAGATCTGACAGACTAATCATTAATTCTGAGGATGTGGATGCCAAGGTTATTAAAAAAATCATTCCTTTTTAAATTCCAAATAACAACTAAGTTTCTGCAGAAGTTGTCCTCCTCAGAGATTAATGTTGGCACAATTTCAGCATATCAAGGAGATTTATAGTTTGGCGATATAACTGATTTTCAAACTGTGTACTTCCGGAATCAAGATATTATAAAGTCTTTCTATGTTAACGTTCTTGAACAAGATAATGAATGTCTAGGTTGAGTTGAAATATTCACGATTTGACGAAATTTCACTTTCTGGAGAACAGTAATAGAAGTTCAATTCAGAAGATTAATGAAACATATTTTGTCGAATAACTCACCTAACATGACCGGTTTCTGTCGTTAGACACACTTCGACATACAAACGAATTCGTGGTAGAATCGTATCAGTTTGACAACAAACAAAAGTTTCTGTCCTGACGCTAATGATTTTCTATATTTTGAAATATTTTCGAATACCTCCAGTTCTCCAGGATCGCCTAATATACTGAAATTCGAATCAACCTATATATTCTTAATTTGATTTAATACAGTGCGCGTCAAAATTATGAAGAGGATTGAGAGACCCTGCCCAAAAATTACCTACCACATGGCCCATTTCCCTATTCAAAAAATTTTGATGGTTGATGGAATGACACGGAGTGCAACAAAAATCCTTCAAAAAAGAATAAAAATTGGGTGAAAGTGAAACATAAGTTTTCATGTTTAAACACTATATTCATCGTGGATATGGAAAATATGTAGGAAAGGTTGTATACCCCTATTATCTATTTTGTCTTATATCCATCTCCTTATTCCTAAGGTTACCTTGCCCTGATGAAGTTATTCAGCAGAAAGACGTGTCGATTCACTCATTTCCTTCTGCTATTGGTGGATTCACCCGATATACCTTTCCTACATAAGTGTTCATGTTCCAGGATTTTGATGCCAAATATCTTACTTCTGAGAAAACTACAGTGATCAACGATTGCTAGGGATGACTTATGAACTTCTCTTCATTTGTATTTTTTTCAAGTTATCTCGTGAATATATGTACATTATATGTTCTCTAAGGAAAAATTAAGATGTTTTGAGTTGATTATATCAAATTTTTCCTCACTTCATCGGCTCTTGTTCACAAAATCGATTATTATCATCGGCTCAGGTGGAGTGTTCATTTGTTATTGAATCTGTTTTTTCTAGTTCATGACGAGATATTGTTGATATCGTGTTGAATGGTTTGTTACAGTTGTAATGTTTTCCGATGTTTCGATAGACATATTCTATCTTTATTGAAAAATAAGTTTCAAAAGATTTCTTATTTGTTATTAAAACGTCGGAAAACATTACATTTTTTCTCTCGTCATTCAACACTGTTTTTTTCTCTCGTTCAAACACATGAGGTGACAATAATTGAAGAAATGAGAACGATATCAGCTTATCAGTCATGCCGAGAAGACGTTTGGCTCCTGTGCAACTGGACCAAATCATACGGTGGATACAGGAAGGTTTGTCCCAGCGAGAAGTGTCCCGGCGGTTGAATGTTTCGCAAAGTGTCGTGAGTCGGGCTTGGAATTCATCAAAAACGACTCAGTAGCTTATGTTCATGGGGGAGGTCGGCAGCGCAGTACAACAGCCGCCCACGATCGTCTTTTGATCCTCAATGCTAGGAGAAATCCCACTTACCCGGCATCGCGGCTCAATAGATCACTGAGACTTGCAACAGGAGTTCTAATTTCGAAACAGACGACAACTACATGTTCGTGGTTTGAGAGCACGTAGGAGGGTACAACATCCCCGTTTGAACAGGGAACACCGGGTTCATCGACGGCAATGGGTTGAGGAGCACCGCAATTGGACAGTTGAAGATTGGAGCCGATTTTTATTTACGGATGAGTCAAGATTTCGTTTGGTCAACTCCGATGGACGTATTCTTACTTGGAGGGAAAGAGGTCGAAGGTATGCAGAACAGTTTATGGTACCCACAACAGCTTTTCAGTTCTATATGTGTATGGGGAGGCATTTGTTTGAACCAACGCACGGAGTTGGTTGTTCTGCAGAACACCACAATGACCAGCCAGAGATATCACGATATGATTATTGAACCCATAATTGTTCCGTTTGCGGCTGCCTTGGGCGAGAATTTCATTTTAATTGACGATAATGCCCGTCCACACCGTAGTCGTCTGGTTAATGAAGCGCTGAACTCATGCTATTGATAGGATGGACTGGCCAGCTCGCTCTCCAGACATGAATTGCATCGAACATGTCTGGTCTGAGATGTCTAGACAATTGTCAATCTTAGAACAACCGATCAATAACCTGGAGGACCTTTCTAACGCTTTACGGGATATTTGGACGAATTTCAATAACCTGGAGGATCTTTCTAACGCTTTACGGGATATTTGGACGAATTTGCCCCAAAATTTAATATAATAATAATAATAATAAAGGGCCTTTATTATGTATTTTATAAAATACAATTCAGAGGCGGAGTTTAGTTTACGCTATTCCACTCAACCTCAATTTGACGATGAAGACCATAAAAAAATACAACATACATATAAAGCAAACAGTAAAAATAAACAAATCATGTACAAAAATGAAAAAGAGATTTTTACTCAAAAACAAGATACATTATATATGCAAGCAAATGAACATTATTGGCGTAATAATAAAAAGCTCTCAAATGCTTCCTCATTCACCGAATAACATTTAAAAAGTTATGAAAGCTCTTATAAACACTAACCGACTGATATGTGAAAGATCGCTGAAACACGGCCGACCTAAACCTTGGCAACATAAGCCGATCCCTATGTCTCACAGATACACCATGGGCATCACCTCGAAATACCAACTTCTCACGCAAATATGAAGGGCCAGATGTTGAGAAAATCCTACAGACCAAAGCAGCCAACTGCAAGACAAATAAAACATCAACTCTCAACCACTTGAGTTGATTTATTCTACTTGAAATTCTTTCAAATTTTCGTAGACCAAAGATGAATCGACAACACGCATTCTGGACTTTCTGCAGTCTGTACTTAGTGATCGAATCCAGGCAAGGATAAAACACAACGAATCCATAACTTAAGGATGACATAACGAGGGACTCGCAGAGGTATTTGCGCGAACTATAACGCAAAATGCGTCGATACTTGTATAGATGTCTATAGATGTCAGAGCAAGAAACGACCTCCTTATCAACATCGAAACATGTTCAACAAATCTCATCCTACAGTCAAAGATAATACCTAGATTTCTACAGCTCTCAGCAAATGGAATTGATTCATCTCCAACTTTAAGTATAATCTGATAAGATCTGACCCGACTCCCCTGATTAAAGAGCATTGAAATGCACTTCCGTGTACTCAGCTTAAGGTTGTTGGCTTTAGAGTACTCAGCTATCCTGGATAAATCCTCATTTATCCTCAAGACCGCATTATCGACGTCATATGAATGAAAAGATAACCGCAACTGCACATCGTCGGCATAAAAATACATTATTACGTGCATAAGGACTTTATACATGTCGGCAATATATATCAAAAAAGTAAAGGTCCCAGGATCGAACCCTGTGGAACACCAGAAGTGACAGAAGCAAAATCCGAACAACTGTCACCCACTCGAACCCTCTGAAACCTACCAAAAAGATATGATCTAAAAAACCTCAAGGCATTCTCATCAAATCCATAAAAAGACAACTTGGCACATAAGAGCTCGTGGTCGAGGGTGTCAAAGGCTTTAGCAAAATCTAATAGGGTCAATATTGTTGTATTTCCCTCATCCATTGCCCTGAAGATGTAATCAGTAACATTCAACAAAAGGGAAGTTGTACCAAAACCCGCTCGAAAACCAGATTGATGAGCCGTGACAATATTAGATTGAGTGATGAACTCGTATATTTGCCTATACAATATTTTCTCGAGGACCTTTGACATACAAGGGAGAATGCTTATCGGTCGGAAATCGCTTAGCTCCTCAGGATTCTTCAACTTAGGCAGAGGCCTGATAATGGAACACTTCCAAGCTATAGGGAAGTACCCAGATTCTAAACAAACATTAACAATATGTGTGATGTAAGGTAAAGTGGTGTCAACTGAGAGCTTGAAGATATACCATCACATCAAACAGCATTCGACCCGAGATCAAAAACAATCATCTTCACCTCCTCCGGAGAAGCAAGTCTGAACCCGAAGACAGCACCGGGATTGAAGACATTAGAATTATAATAATCGGCCGTTCCAGGGCAAGAGTTTGGTTGACTGAATACGGAACCAAAATAATTATTTAGCTCATCCGGATTATTGAAACGATCGGGAATATTTACCTGATCTCTACCACTAATTGACTTGAATGCCCTCCAATAATCTTTAGACTCCAGAGATACCGCACGACTCAAGAAAGAGGCCTTCTCCTTCCTCACAGCATCCGTTACGATGTTTCGGAGCTTCTTATAGCTGACATAATCACCAATTTTTCTGGTTCGCTTGTACCTGGTCAAGGCTTTATCCCTCAGCTTCATCATCTCTCTAACAGTAGGAGTGATCCAAGGAGAGAAAGGCTCAGTAATCTTAGACTCAATAAAGGGAGCATGCTTATCGAACACAAGTTTCATAAATCGTTTGATTAAAAGTATGCCTCGTAGGGTAGAATGCTTGAGACGAGCTCGTGGAGGACCAACTAGGTACTAGCTTAACCGAAACTTCAGCCTTCTTGTGGTTTCATCATAAAATTTTTATGTTATTCAAACACAGAATTTTGAGTGTTCTTAATAAAATCTTTTTTTTTTCTCCAACTTTCCATTTTTTCATTCTTTTCTCGAGTGAACCATATTATCAACTGAAAATACTCTGATATCTAACTAAATTTATAATCTTGGAGCGAATATTTCAGAAATAAATTTAGAAAAAGTAAGTGATCCCTATCAATTGTTGAGCAGTGTATTTTGTTCCATATTTTGACGCGCTCTGTATATTATCTATAGTCTATAGTTGTATTAAAACGTATTCTTTTCGAGTTGAAAATAAAATTTTGGAATTAGTGATGCAATGTCAAAGGAAATATGACAGACCAGGGTGGCTGGGAGATTGACGTTTAAAAAAAATTAGATTCCTTGTGTCATGGGGTATCCGAAATATGCCCTGTATGTTTCGCGATTATTCAAGGTTTTCGAGTTATAAATATTTTTAGAAAATTTCTGAACTTTTGTACTCAATCAGGTAAAGGAATTTTTTTAAAAAAAGTATAAAACTATTTTGACTTTTTTCTTCTGCAATGAAATCTCCGTAACTTTGATACACAAAATAATAAGCTTTGTATCATCAATATAAGTTTAGGAAAAATTGGTCTCAAGAGAAAAAAATACGTCAAGTGGATTAAGATCAAAAAAACTTTGAAACATAAATATAAAATGTAAATGGATATTTTCTTGATTACTGAATGAATCTATAAAACGCTTACTAATCAGGATCATTTAAAATAGGCAGAACTTAATGGGCTATTTTTGGTAAAATCCGCCATCAAAGTCACCAAGGTGGAAATTTTCAAAAGTTTTTTTGTCTTCTTTTGATTATTAAAGCTACATTCACTTGTAAACCAATCAAAATTAAAGCTGGAAAGATAAGATCTCAGCAAAAACCAATTAAGGTTTATTTATTCAGTTTTAAGTTTACTTATTCTGTATTTTCTGGGATGCAGAGATTCTGATTTTCAACACAGATTTAGAGCGAACCTGTGGTCTGGTACTCTCAACAAGATGGAGAAACTTACAAAAATTTCTTGAAAAATGAACTTCCATTACTGTTGCAAGATGTGAATCTTCAGCTGAGACGCGCCATGATGTTCCAGAATGACGGTGCCCCGTGTCACAACGCAACAATAGTATGAAATTTCTTGAACGGAAATTACCCCAATAGATTGATCGGACGAAGCGGTCCAATTAGGTGGCCTCCACGCTCTCCTGACCTTAATCCCATAGACTTTTTCATTTGGGGATTTTAAAAAAAATCGCCTACGCTAGGGAATCTCCGAGTGAAGAAGAACTGAGGCAGATGATTGTAGAAGCCGAACGTAAAATAATAGAAACCAGGAAACTTTAGACAATTAAAAGACAATTTTTTACATAGATGTTATAAATTTAATAAATAAACATACATTTCAAAAGATACTGATTGCTAAGAGTTAGGCACATTTTATAGGTATATTCAGTAATCAAAAAATATCCATTTACATTTTTTATTTATGCTTGAAAGTTTTGGTCTTAATACACTTGACGTATTTTTTTCTAATGAGACCAATTTTTCCTAAACTTATTAAAGTTATAAAGCTGATTTTTTTATGTATTAAAGTACAACTCATGGAAATTACATTGCAAAAGAAAAAAGTCAAAATTGTTTTATACTGCTTTTTTTAGATTTTTTTACGTGATCAAGGACAAAAGTTCTGGAATATTCTAAAAATAATTATAACTCGAAAACCGTGAATAATCGAGGAACAATCGGGGTATTTCGAACACCCCATGACACGAGGAATCTAATTCTTTTTTAAACGTCAATCTCCCGGCCACCCTGTATAATAGCGAATAGAAGAATAAGATGTGTGCTTTTGAGATTCAATTAACAAGTATTTTCTGATACCATAAATCACATCATAAGCGTGAAAAAATGTTCCTCATTAGCTGTTGCCTAAATATTGATTCATTGATCTCAATTTTTCTTGCGATTACAAATTAGATCATTCAAATTATCCACTATCGTAATAAAGAGATTATTCTGAGAAATTAACATAATATTATCTTTGTTCTACTTAAAATAAGTTCAAATGCCATTAGACCACATTTGATATCTCAATGATTGATGTCTTTGATGCAGCATCGGCTATCAAAGAACAAATATCAAATAGTTCATGGGAAATTTGTTCGTTATTTCAGTTACACTGCGCAAAAATTCAAATAGCAAATGTCCGTTTCTTTAGACAATAAATCTTCATTCTTTAATGGTAGAATTGCTTTTCGTGAAATTACACGTTGAGTTCTCTCGAGTTGTGTGACATGTAGCACCTACTTGATGCAAATAGACGTCAGACACATCAATATGACTCAACTGTGTCCATAAAAGTCTCTCAACATTGATTGGTATCGCTAATCATTCACAGTAAGAGCATTTGTAGCATCATCTTCGAAGAAAATTGCCCAATGATTCCATTGCCCAAAATGCACACCAAACAGTAACTTTTTGTGGGTGTAGAGATTTTTCATGAATAACACGAGGATTTTCATCACCCCAGATTGATTATTGATATTGACGAATCCATCCATTGTGAATTCAGCTTCGTCACTAAACAAAATTTTGCTTGAAAACAATGGATCTGTCGTTCGTTGTTCAATAATCCAACAAGCGAAATTACGACGTTGTAAAGTTGTCTTTTTCGTTCAACTTCTGGGTTAACTGAATTTTATAAGCGTGTAAATGCAAATCTTTTTGGATTTTGGATGGGAGGTTTTATCGCATCCGCCATATAGCCCAGACATAGCGCCAAGTGATTTCCACCTGGTGGTTATGTAAAGTTGAACTCAAAAGAGGTTTGTGAAAAGTGACTGTCCGAGTTCTTTGGAAATAAGGAGGGGGGCTTCTACGAGGGAGGTATTAGGAAGTTGCCGTCTAGATGGAAACAGGTTAGAGAACAAAATGGCGCATATTTGAACTAAATCAGATAACTGTAACACTATTTATAAAGCATTGAATAAAGACCAAATTTCGGAACAGATTGGCACTTTTAACGAATGTAAAAGTAACTGATAAATAATTTGACGGTTTTTCATTGCCCAGAACCGACTACTCTGTTCATTTTAGTATCCATTTAATTTGAAATGTGCCTCGTAACTCATTATGATTATTTCTTGAAAATCGAAGTTGTCATCTGCAAGATGTACGGCAGAGTAAATGTATTCAGGAAGAAGCAAATCCTTGTGGCCTGTTGTTCTTTGAAATATTGATTTGAACACTTTCTTGGACATCAGTCATTGTTTCAACCGATCTTGTTATATTTTGTGATGACTGCTTGGGCCTGTCAGCTTTAGTCCCCTCTTATTCGAAATTATTCACACGATAAATAGTACGTCTTGTTGGCAACTTGTTTCTCCCAAAATGTTCAATAACTTTCACATCATCACAGTAATCGTTAATTGATTTCAATAAAATGCTTTAACTATTAAAACTCGTTACTTAACCGAAATGTTTTTCCATAATGAATTTTTGATGTCCCATCTTTACGACTGTTAAATATTAGGTGTTAAGACTAACAGGGTTGCCTTTTATTATTAGAGAACAAAAAAAATATCAATAATCGAAAATCGCTTTATTGTTTTTCAAAATATTCCCCATTATAATCTATACAGTTTTGAATGTGTTTGAACCAATTGTCGAAGCACGTTAGCTACTCTAATTGAGGTATCTCCAAAATATGCATTCTGAACGCATCAACCGCTTCTTCAGGTGTAGAAAAACGTTGACCTCTCATATTAATTTTTGATGAACGGGAGTAAAAAGGAGTCATTCGGTGCCAAGTCAGGACAATACGGTGGATGACTCATCAAATCGATGTTTTGAGTGCTCAAATATGCCGTTATTTGAGCTCGCAATGTCGTGGTGAAGGGTGATCCGCCTTCGGCGGTTGGTTTTCCTGATTTCTTGGAAAACAACTGGCAAATAAATGGTTGTGTACCACTCAGAATTGACTGTTCTGCGTTGTTCTAGTGTTACGATTGCAGCATGTTCAGTTTTTCCGAGAAAACAGACGACCAATTGACTGGAAGTCTTTCTTGCGCGAGCAACTTTTGTTGGGTTTGGCTCATCTTGAAACACCCATACAGTCGACTGCTGTTTACTTTCCGGCTCATACGCGTAAATTCATAGATGTCATAGTCGTGCTTCGAAGCACCGCGATTGTATTTTTGGAGCATTTCTTTCGACCAGTTGACACGAGTCTTTTTTTGAACGATTGACAAATAGTGTGAGATCCAACGCGAACAAATTTTTCTTGAAGGTTAAATATTCGTGGAATATTTTATGTATGCTGGTCGCACCAATGCCTAAGGATGTCTCAAGCTCACGATCATCATAGACAATCGCAAAATGAACTCGCAAGAGATATTTAACTCTCTGAAGTTATGAAAAGGTAGTGCTTACACCATCATTACACCAACATTAGGGGAAAAATGTATTTTTAATGTAGGTGTCATGTTTGCTGACTCCAGAGCAAAAAAACAACGGGCAAATGATTCTGAGATCTAGTTCGTCATGTTCAGGCAAAATAAGAAGTTTTTGTTTTGGTTCATCACAATGGATGAAAAATGAAATCATCAGTTGGCACACAGCAATCAAGGGTTTTCGGAATAACAACGCTTTTCGGACGACCTTCACGAAATTTGTCTTAGAGTGAACTACGACCTCGGTTGAATTCACCCATAGACATATAAAGAGATAGACCTACCATTTCATTCATACAACTGTTGAAATTAATAGCCAACATTGAATTATTTCACCATGGGTCAGAAAAAGACAGGAATATATGATTTCTAGCACTTTGGCAACGCTGCATAATGAAGTCGTCAAATACTCAGTGGCGTACTGATTTAATGGTTTCGTTTAATTTTCAAGGAACCTTCAAAATTATAAATATTTGAGATTATGATAGAAAACCTGTAGGATTACGAACTGTAAATCTTGTATAATCGATTTTAGGTAAATGATTCCAGACAAATTGCGTCACTATGATATTAAAATAGATTCCTAAGATAATAGGGTGTATTTCGTTCTATATTTCGAAAGATTTAATGAAAAGTATAGAATTATAATTGACCTATAATCCCTGCAAGTGCGATTATAATCGATATCTTTTGTAGATAGTCACAGGAGTGAAACTGCTAAGTCTGATAAATTTTACCGAGTAGCAGTTTTATTTGCGGTGATAGGACATTAATAGAATGCCATGAAAAAAATAACCCTGGTTTTGACTAGAGCATAAAATTGTGTGAAACATGTTTGGGTAAAAAAAATTTGGGTAAAAGTTGAGTTAATGAAACAAACTTTCAATGTTTAAATTTATTGATAACATAAATTCATAACAAAACCACTAAAAATGATATTTATGAATCTAAAACATAGACTCAACATTATCACTCATTCCAAATCAAAATTGTTTTAGTTTATATCTACCTAGTCCTAAATTTCTTCGAAATATCTACTAATATTCTGGTTTCATAATTGAGCCTTATATGTAAATAACCCAGCAAGACATTCGATATAGAAAATCGTACCAAGAAAAACCAAATTTTTTTTGTTCAGTATTGCTCGGAAACCTGCAATAAAAATTATTGAAGAAGTCGTACATGGATGAATGATACAAATAGGGTTTGATATTGATTCAGTTATTTCATTTTCGTCAATATTTTCAAAGAGTTTCAAGATAAGAACACATTATGACAACATCACAAACGAGTTGGATGCTTTTTCAATGGGAGCTACATGATTTAATGTAAATCAATGGGTCTATCTCTTTAAATGTCTATGAATTCACCATATCATCGATAAACGACAAAAAAAGTATCATTATTATGTCATTCAATAATTCCATGAATTTATTTAAAGAGTTTCATCAAGAAGTAAGTAACTGCTATAGATCAAAATTAATGAACCCTATATGGCCTGTAATATTAAAACAAAGAAATGAGGTAAATCTTGATAGTCATAACATAGCATAATTCTCGACTAAAAACATAATTTTAACACAGTTGTCAATAAGAATGCAATTTAACGACAGTGAAAGTGATTATTTTTCTTTAATTCCTTCTTGGGTTATGGATTCCGGAACGACATGTGTACGCATATTAAATTGCTGGTAGGAAGCATAAATAAACTAGTTTCGTGATGTTGTCAAAACCTGGTAAATTTCCCTGACAAAGAGTTCGATGACTGCTATCGTCTTGAGGAATATTCATGAATTTCACAATTTTTTCACGGTTTAATCCTGTTCAATTAACACATATGCAGATGTTCTTTCGGAAATTTAAAGTGATAATATACGTTCGACCACAAAAAAAGCAATATTCGTGGGTACACATGAAGAAATCCTTTCAATTACAGTAAATAAAGCTTTCATTATTTCTTGGTCAGAAGAAGTAACTCGTACCTACAAAAACTGAACTTAAGTTCATCGACCGCCTCGTCCTTTGGACTGTACCAAAAACTAACAAGTTTTCAGAACCATAAAACCGCTAGTATAAAATCATTCTGATTTTTCATGGTCATTGGAAATTATTCAGGGGTTATCATAGTCCCACATGCATTAATTTCCTTCTCTCTGGGCCAGACTCCTGGATAATGGCAAACGGTCGTTTATCAATGAAGAAATTTATAGTAAACTACCGTGTGTCCGTCGAAATGGTAAACTGCTCTGTTTTGTAGCGTAGTAAACATTAGTCTTAACAGTTTATATTTGGCAGTCGTAAAAAAGAGACGTGGGATTTTATCGTAAAAAAATATTCGACAGATCAAGATAGATTGACAGATAGATACATACACTTTAGTTGATCCATTTTTTACAAATACCAGTACAAAAGGTGTAGATCGTGTCAAAAATAAAACTAGAACTTGTAACAACTAAACTAAATCAAATTACAATTTTTCCCTATAACCCTCCAAAATCCTCTTGGAGAAAAGGTTTATGCAAGCAATTCGGAAACGCTGCAGCCACTCAAACAAAATATTCGTGATGAAGTTAATGAATCTCCTCGGCCCGTTTGCACCAGTGACCCTTAAAAGTATCGCTTAGCTAAGTTTTATTGATTTCCAGTTGCACGACTGTCATATATCAGTAACTTAAGTGGTCGACGCTCAACTTTTTTGATCTTGTGATATTTTAGTATTACATTCAAAGCAACTTTTATCTATCACGTATGCCGGTATAAAATGAGCGTTTTTTTGTGAAAATAAAATACTAATTTATAATGGGAAAGTAAAAAACATGTCTATCAAACTATTGGCCATTATTTTGTACATATTTTGACCACATTTCTGGCAATTTGTGGATACCACGCCAATAAAATTGTTCGTCTTTTAGTGCAAACCAACCTGACATTCAAATTTCGATCTCTTCGTAGGAATCAAAGTGCTGCTCAGCCAATGCGTGTGTCATCAATGAACACAACGGTAGTTGGAAGGAGCCAAGTCTGATGAATACGGCGGGTGGGGTAGAAGCTCCCAGCCAAGTGTTTTGATTGTATCCTGAACCAATCAACACATCCTCTATCGTTTTGTAGTCGAGATCTTTGTTCATGAATTGATATGTAAATAAATGAATATAAACTGGAGACTATTTTCATCAGAGTTTAGTTTTCATTTAAAACGAACTTTACCTTGTGCTAACAGCCAATTTCCGTTCCAGTAGATTATTACATTTTGTTATAAGCAGCAGGGTTTGCAATAGAAATGTTAACCATTCAAAAAAAATTCAAATCGGTGTTCTATTAACGTCAGTAAATGCAAGACAGTCTGTTTTTTGAGGGGAATTCTTTGTAGGAAAGACAACTCATCTATTTCATCATATTAAAATATGAAAGTCGTTCGCATATACGCCTAGGAAATCCTTTTTCCACAATTTCTACATTTAACAAGTCGTCAAAAATATATCAAATCCATTATAGAAAGTCCATAATATAAATCATTGGCGTTGTTTGAAGTGAATATTTTACTTCATTCAATGTTATTAGTCAAATTCATTCGAAAACCACAACAGAACATATTATTTTATTCTGATTGTATTTTATATTTTTAAAATTATACTAGGAGTTAGGGTTCATTTCTGAGACGGTGTTGCAAATCAAACGGACGCATTTGATTATTTTACATTTGTGGGAAATATTCCAGGGCATTTGATTATTACAGGAAATATTCCAGGGTTTTATATTTTTGAGAAGCAATACCCGCCTCTGCTATATTATATTGGAATGGCCAGTGGCGCAGCCAAGAGATTTTGGTGTCGGTATATCATACTGGATGAAACATGGATTTACCATTTCACTTAGAAATCAAAAGAGGAAATTGATGAGTGCAGGAGGGAGAACATGTCAGAAACTCAAACATTGGCTGGGAAGATAATGGCATTGGTACTTCAGGATGCTCATGGAATTTTATTCATTGACTACTTGGAATATGCTGAATAATTCAACAGCGACTATTTAATCAATTTAATGGATAGTTTGATGGCCGAAATTGTTCCTCATTTGAAGAAGAGAGGGGCTCTCTCACATAGACAACGAACTGTGTCACTTTAAAAAAAAACGGCAGTACAAACGGTAGGATTGATCAGATCTAGCCCTCAGTGAATACTGACTCTTTGCAGAACTCAAAAAGATGTGCCGTGGAATGATATTTGGCTCAGATGAGGATGTGAATGCCGAAAATGAAGGATATTTGCCGGTCTCGATAAAGCCTTTTACACCACGTTTCTACGTTGAAATGATTGTATTACTCTGAAATATTGATGAATAAAAATTAATTTTGACAGAAAAATGTTCTTCTTTTCTTTGCCCAGGGCTTTTTGAATAATGCTACAACGAATTAGGCGATGGCACTCGAGGCTACGATAAAGCTCTTTTAATAACTGTGGCTTTACATCGAGTCCTTCAAATTTCAGGTTTGTAAATAGGTTTATTTCAATAAAGTTAGTTAGTCATTTTTAGTCAGGATATCAGGAAGTATAACACATATTATAATCAAAAACTATTAGTCGGTCATTCATTAAAACACATTGAATTTTTATATCCATATTACCTATTCAGTAAACATGTGTATCACCTTTATGGTTAGACCAAATTAAATCAAACTGCTGTCGACAAATATAATTGATATTATGAAGGCAAGGTTCGATTAAAGCCATAATTATACCCAGAGATTCGATTGACTTGAAGTTGTGATAAATAAACAATCGTAGGAGATTTTCATCAGTATTCTCCTAGAATTTTTCATATGGCATTTATGGAGTATTTATATGGTATAGGATTGATTTATCGATACATGAGATTTGGATCGTGAAGTTTTCGACCCTGTCTACATAAAAAATAGGAGAAACACATGTTCTTCAGTGTCGCCTAGTGGTTATAAAAGTATAGTCCACTTTCTGTTTTCATGAGCACGATTCCCCCTTGGATTCTAAATGGATGGAAATTTTATTCAAACTGTGAAAATTTGTTGGAGGAAGATATAACAGCGGTAATTGAATTTTCAATAAAGAGAATCGTTTTTTCACCTGTATATTTACAGTACCACAAATTCTACCGTTTTAAAAATATAAAGGTTCTCATTTCGGCGCTATTTAATTTCAGTAATATGTTCAGATATATAATTTTAAATGAGTTCATATTATTAATATATCAGATATGGCCTCATCACTGCAAATTCAGGTCATATGCGATTTACGATAGCCAGATCCTTTGTTTCCGCAGGTATTCATTATTAACGCGATGATAGAATTAAGATAAAGTTTCAGTTTAACGAACGATGAAATGTGAGAGAGTTTCAGAAGATTTATTGAATAATTTTTATCGTTTTAAATTTTTTCGTCTAAGGTGCACGTGCTCATATGCTCTTATATACCAGCCGCCACTGATGTTCTCATATAAATGTCGCATGTTTGAATGAATAATCATAATATCGTTTTCAATTTAAGAATTATCTTCCATCCTGATTCAATTTCCAACGAAAACATAGCAATTTGAGAAATAAATTACCATCAGCACATACTCTGCTTTCGCTATCGCACCAAATTAGAAAAAACTCCGTCTATCAATTCGATCATTCATGCATAAACGACTACGTCAGAGCATTGAAATTTGAATTTTGGATGTAATGGAATAGTCATTAAATATTTTATCGTGCTGACTTTGGAGCTTGTTGAAATTTCTAATCGTGTATGTTTCGCATTCAATACTGATTGAAATAATTTTTAAGGATTCGAATATTTTCGTGTAAAGAAATTGAAATTTATCTCAGAATTGATTTAATACGAATTGGTCTGTTGTTTTTTATAGATCTTGTTTCTTATCTCGTTATGATCATATGTTAATTATGCTCTTTTGATACTTTTGTCCTTATCGCTTTAAGAATTAATTTTCCGCCTTCGGAACCAGTTTTGTAATTTATAGGGTGTGTTAAAAAATGTTATTCATTCTGCATTTAAATAGGCAATTTTCGTTTTTCTCTAATACAAATTTAGTTTAATCATATTTTCAATATGTGGACATTTCAAACTTATTGTTTTTATTTGTCAATGATATGAGAATGCATGGCCAGCCGTTTACTACTCGGTATCTTCCAAAGGAGATGACCTAGAGCTTTTATATTCTCAGAATAGATTAGTTTCTCTAATATCTCTTGACTGAGCCAAAAATGTCGAATAGTTCAGCATTTGAAATTTGGTTTCCTCATTAAATCCTAGATTATCTATCAGATCAAATTGTAACTTCGAAGATATTTGAAACAGGTTGAAACGAAAAAGTTTGCAAAATTTCTTGTGAATCGAATTTCAGAGTTCTACCATTTAATTTTAAGAAGTCACATTCCTTGAACATATGAAGACATTTGGTGATTTCAAATTTTAATTTCATAGGGAATTCTTAGAGAAGGAATGCACTGAAAATATTACGATTTTTTTAACTCCTTTAATTTCGAATCAGAAGTTGACGGTTCGAAGCGAATTTCCTCCATAAAAGCGGAAAATACATTTGAAATTTAGTTTTCTCAATATCTCCCGCAATATCCAACCGATCAATTTGTAAGTAATGTTGAGATGAGAAAATTTCTTTTAAGTTCCAGATTTTTTTTAATTACTCGTATCTCATAGGATGATCATCAAAGATTCACAAAATTTTGAATGTCTATCGAAATTATTGATATTCAGAACATCCTTGAATTTCAGCATTGTATCATTTATTTCGAGAAGCTATGAAATCATCATATCTTCAAGACCTCACAATCTTAAAATTGTTTTAATTGGCACTATCGTTTGAGATCATCGATATATTTTCGTATTTGTCAAGTTGTGCCGAGAATTTCCTTCCTTCTAGAGAGTGACTCAACAATTATCTTTGGATTTGAATAAATGGGGTATTTTAAAGAACAATAGCTTATATCTGAAATTGACAATTATAGTCTTACACTTCTTGAGTACCTATATTTATTCTAGGAAACACTGTTTTCTTTGATGAATAAAAGAATTTTGTTTTTTCATTCTTATCATAACATCAAACAATTCAAAGAATCTACAGGAAAATTAATCGAAGAATGAAATAGAATACGACACATGTGTTGCAAGATTTGCGTATAACACTTTTGTCTCATCAGGCATTCATATTTGATTAACAGTAATTTAAACAATTCTTGATTACAACTTACTTTGTGAGATGCCGCAGACAGAACAAATGAAACTTGCTACTTTGTAATCAGCTAATATTCTAAAAACTAACACCAAATATAACCAAGAGTATTATTGCGCTCAACAAATCGACACAAAAAATTACAACTGCATTCTAAGATCATATGAAGAATTGCGTTTATTATAAAAGAATGAAATTAACTTAAAATGAAATTCTTCCCATAAATTATTTAATTGACAAGTCTATTCTTGAAAGTGCAATTAAACCCAAATATCTAAAATTGACAATTATAGTCTTGAAAGTATCACTGATACCTATATTTATTATAGAAAACACTGTTTTCTTTGATGAATAAAAATTATTTTTTTTTCATTCTTATCATAACATTAAACAATTCAAAATAACTACAGAAACATTCATCAAAAAAACAAGAGCTTAGTGGAAAGATGATATCAATTCCTATATGATGTTCAATAAAACACATACAGTGCTAGTCAAAACTCCCCTCCCCCCCTCGTATCTTTTGAACGGGTAAACTTATAATAATGAAATTTGGAGGGTGGAAATAAACGGATGTAGGCTTCTCAACTGGTCATAACAGGTGACGCAATAGTCATAAATGACGTCACAAGGCCACTGTGACCAACAATTTTAAATGGGACCCTATGGCAAGTAACAGCTCATTTGAAAGGTATTGAAAATACCTATTCATTCATACCACTTTTGTTTGGGTTTCGGCTGATTTTGATTGATAAATTGAAGACATACGAAAATTATAGTTTCGCATTTAATTAATAAAAATTTAAGAACCAGTTCTTATAATAAGTGTTCAAAATGTGCTCCATCTACTTCCTGGCAGTAATGCATCCTATTGCTAAACTCTTGTCGTACTCGTCCCAATGTGTCAGGGGAAATTGACCTACATTCTTCAACAATTTGTTGTTTCAGAATGGCAATACTGTCAGGTGCTGTAGCGTAAACCTTAGATTTCAAGTACCCCCATAGAAAAAAATCTCATGGTGTAAGGTCCGGTGTCCGAACTGGCCATTCGATCGAACCTCGTCGTCCAATCCATCTACCACGATATTCTTCATCTAGGTAACGTCTTACTGCACCGTAATAGTGTGCAGGAGTACCATCTTGTTGAAACGTTATTTCCAAGTTGTCGAATTCATTTGGATTATCTTCTAGAATTTCAAGAATTAACGCCTCAATATCATTTTGTAACATCTCCAGATACAATTCACCGGTTAAATCAGCATTGAGAAAAAGAGGCCCAACTATGTGGTTTCCCAAAATACCTGCCCAAACATTTACTTTTTCTGAAAATTGAGGATGTTTTTCACGAAAGATGTGAGGATTTGTATCACTCCAATACTTCACATTTTGAGTGTTAACATTTCCATTGAGAAAGAAAGTACTTTCGTCACCTAAACAAATTGTCTGTATGTAGCCTGGTTGTTGGTTCATTTTATTGGACATAGTTTCACAGAATTCTAGTCTTCGGTCGGGGTCATCATCTGAAAGTTGGTGCACCATTTTTAATTTGTATGGATGATATTTATTTTTAGCCAACACCCTATGTACTGTTCTTTGACTGACTTCACAGATAGACGCAACTTAGGCTGTGGAAGGAGTAGGGTTTACTACCATTTCTCCAATTATGTCAATTTTGTTGTCATCACTAATTGTTGGTAGACCAGATCGTTTGGCATCTTGAACACTACCTGATGCTTCAAACTTCCGAAGAAGCTCCCTCAAATAAACTCTCGATATAGGGCGATCGGGGTACCTCTCATTAAACAGTCGTTCAGCTGCATGGAAATCGTTTCTACATTCACCAATTATTAAGATAGCTGCTACTTTGTCGGCTACAGTACGTACCATTTTGCCTATGTAAACACTTAAACGTCTAGTTAAACAATAGCTTAGGTAAATTTTCAAGGTATAAACACTTTTTACAAGTAGAGAATTCAAACACGTCAACCTTTTTGACAATTAACCAGAGGCGTACTTTAAAATCTTTATTAATTAAATGCGAAACCATAATTTTCGTATTCCTTCAATTTATCAATCAAAATCAGCCGAAACCCAAACAAAATTGGTATGACTGAATAGGTATTTTCAATACCTTTCAAACGAGCTGTCACTTGCCATAGGGTCCCATTTAAAATTATTGGTCACAGTGGCCTTGCGACGTCATTTCTGACTATTGCGTCACCTGTTATGACAAGTTGAGAAGCCTACATCCGTTTATTTCCACCCTCCAAATTTCATTATTATAAGTATACCCGTTCAAAAGATACGAGGGGGGGAGGGGACTTTTGACTAGCACTGTATACATTCATTTGGTTGATTTTTAAGAAAATTGAACTTAAATTCGAACAATACTGATGAAAAAGTCTAATGTGGTAATTTCAATTCATGATATAAGTTTAATCATTCATTTTGTTGATTGTTTTAGTATCAGTTTCAGAGTATGGGAATAGGACTATAATATGACTTATCCGTCATATACACATGAAAGAAAAAATCGTGCGAAATGCATATTTTGTCCTTGATACGAGTGAAAATATATAATTCAAAGTGACATTTGTTAATTCAGCATAACAGTAAATTTCGAGAGTTTGAATTATTGGCTTAGATCAACTCCACCTGTTAAGAGTCAATAAGATTCTCCGAAAAACAAGTTTAGAAAACTTAAATATTCTTCAAACGCGAGAGAAGTCTCGAAATTGGTTTCCAACTGGTATTATATCAAACATTATTTTTCGGTGCTATTGATGTAATATTCAAATTTTGTTTGATATCGACTCATAGCCTTCATTCCAACCGAATCATCATCATCATCATTATTTACCAAAGAATAACAATACAAAGAAGAAATGGATTCAAACAAGGATTAAAAAATATTTCCAGTACATAGTGAAATGGTGAAGTTTCTATTGCATCATCGTAACAAATCGTAAAGTAATATTGGCGTTGTATTGTATATAACCTCGCACTGAATGATCGTGAAATATACAAGGTGTCCAGAAAAGGTATAGTGTATTTGTTTTCGCGCCACATTCGGAACGCGGTGTCTAAAAGGAGCGAGGAGGAGATGCGTAGCGTCCGCCATTTTGTGGAGTTTCAGTTCGATGGAACAGTATTCGGGAAAGCATCGCTCATTTTACGTACGAGCGTATTATAGTAATGGTGATTCAATAGTGACTGCTCCTATCGTACGGAATATCGTATACGCCACACGACACGTGACGATAGCATTACACTGTAAAAAATAAAATTCTGCGCTCAAACTCATCAGGAGTTTGAGAATTTTTTTTTCAATCAAACCATTTTAATTTGAATTAATCTAAAATTGATTACGCCAAATGAACTATTTTTCTTGATTAAAACCACCTAGTTGATTATAAAGAACAGCTAAAACATTCGCCTGAAACTTTTTACATTTCAGCGAAATGAAAGAAACAACTGATTCAACATAAACATACAATTACAAGAAATTGTTTATGCACTTGTCTCAATATCCATAATTGATTGATACAAATACATTATTCTAAATAGGTTTTAACGAAACCATTCGTTAGTTTCATTTTTATTTGTTCAATAGAACGAAGGTACGGTTGTCGTAAATTCTGTCAGTTGATGCAACGACTACAGTTTCTTGAGACAAGAATCTCGTGAGATTATATTATTCGCCTCATTCACTTGAAGAAAACTATAAATATTTGAATAAAATTGAACATATAATTGTTGCAATATGAAGTGACATTTGTAAAAAATATTGCGTAATTGATTTAATAAAACGAATTAATTGTAGCAATTTTTTTATATTGGCTGCAATTAAATCAAAACTCTATCTCTTTTATATTAAATATATCCCATTTAAATGCAATTATTTGTGCATTTTACTCACAATATTGTTGTATCCGGTGATAAAGATGACATGGAATACATGATGCGCAAGCTAATTAAAGAATACGAGAAGTGGGGCTTAAATGTCAACTTAGAGAAAACCAAATATCTTTGTGTTGGTGGAGACCCGGGTGATCTGGTATTGGATGATGACAGGGATGAGATGATAACCCACTGCCTGGACTATAGCTTTTGTAGCGGCACTCTGTCAGCGGCAGGGGAGTGTATAGGGATCTCTTGGCGGCACTCTATATAGCCACGCATAGCTTAGTTCACAGCGCTTCGGTGGCCTAGAGTTTTGCGTTCAAGTTTCACACCGACTAGGTACTAGGTGCCGCGTTCAACTCCCGGCGGCTTCCTCAAAACTTCTAACCCCCGCGTCTATGGAATGGCGCACACAAGCCATACTGATGAGTCCAAATGTGTGCGCCAGGGACGAAACGCATAAGTAGGGATAAATTCCTTCGATTCTACATTAGTGACCCCGACGTGATGGGAACGGTTGTCTTTACGACGTGTCTTGGAAAAGCAGACGGCTGACGCTTGAGGTATACTCGCTCCCTCTCTGCAACTACCAACGAAACTCTAGACGCCTTTCCCATTCCGTACAATATTCATGGTCTGCCGCGGTATTGCGGTATTTATTAATATAAAAGAGAAATTATTGTTCTGTGAAGAAAAATAATGGTTACATACAAATGTTTTTTTTGTTTTATCAAATTATTCCTTTGCTAGTGTCAAAAACCCTTCAATTTAGCTCAAATCAATCAGTTTCTTAACCCAAGAAACTTTCACTTGACATAAGAGATATTATCATTTTTATCGACTGAATTCTCGACCCATTCAACTAAGATCCTTTAAATCAACTACAAATCGAGTTTCAGTGAAATGTAATATTTATTTACATGAAACCAAAATTTTTATTCTACGAAAAGTATCAATAGTTACATACTAATTAATATTACCGTTGGATCAATTTTTTTTACCACCTGAGTCAAAAACTCTGAGCTTGGTTGAAACTAATCAGTTTCTTAACTCAAGAAACTTTTATTTAGGGTAAACGCCATTCTCAACCGTAGAGGGCGGTAGGGTCATGTACTTTATGCATTTGGCTGTATTGACAAATTAATATGGTTTGAGATGAGGAACTATTTTTACAGTGTAGGAAATGGATCAGGATGTTCGAGAATACAGGTGCGACAGTTGAATTCCAAAACTCCGGTCGTCCTCCTTCATGAAGAACCAATTGAAGAAGTTGAGGCGTCGGTTTGTCAAAATCCGTCCATCCGAAAGCGAAGCCAAGAGTTGAACATCAAAAAATCGTCTTTTGATTCGATTTTTAAAAAAGACTTACATCTAAAAGTCTATAAAATTCAATTGATCCAAGAATTGAAGGATGCATACTATGTTGAATGATTGTTTGGGCTATTACCATCATCTATTGCGGATGTAATGTTTTCCGACGTTTCGATAGACATCTTCTATCTTTATCAAGGAGGAAAAGTAAAAAACCTTTGAAAATTATCAATTTTCAAAAAAGTCAATATTGACAGAAGTCATGAAAGAAAATGAACGATGTTATATACTCATCTGTGATATGATGATCTTTTTAAGTTGGATCGAACTATCGGCGTCCAAACTTCTGGTAGATCTATAGATGGAGCACTTGTGGAATCAGGTGTTATTTTCATAATTGCTGCTTCTTTGATTTTTCTTCTTGCAAGTTTTTCTTCTTTGGATATTATTGATGCTTCATCCCACTTTATACGATGATTCTCATCTACAGCATGTTGGACCAACCTGGATTTGTAGTTGTCTAGTACACGTAGAAGCTTCTGATGTTCTTTTATTCCTACATTCAGAGGGCGTTTAGTTTCTCCGATGTAATATCTTCCGCACTCGCAAGGTAATTCATATATTCAGTTCTTTGTCCTTTGTGTCTCATTATTAGGCTTAACCTTTGTAAGTTTAGCTCTGATAGTTCCTTAAGTTTTGAATGCAGTCGTTATGTTGTATCTATTTCCAATTCTTCTCATTTTCTCCGACAAACCTTTTACATAAGGAATTACGGTTTCAATGGTCTGATTTATATCTGTTGATTCAGGTTGACTTTCTCTTGTTCGTCTAGCTTTTTTTAATATCTTTTTGGGGTAGCCATTGCTTCTAAGAGTTTTCGAGATGTTATTTATTTCTTCATTTTGGTCTTCTTCAGCGCAATAAATATTTATTGCTCTATCAAATAAACATTTGGCTACCCCCAATTTAGTGTTTAGTTGATGGTTTGAATCAAAATGTAGATATTGTCCTGTGTTCGTTGGCTTCTTATACACAGTGGTTTTTGGGATTCCATTTTGTTTATGTACGAGTACATCTAAGAATGGAAGTTGTCTGTCCTTCTCGATTTCAATTGTGAATTTAATTGATTCCTCTTGATTGTTTAGATATTGAAGGAATCCATCTATAGTGTCTCTTCCATGTTGCCAAATAATGAAAGTATCATCTACATATCTTTTCCACAGTTTGGGTTTAAGTACATATTTTTCTAATGCCTTCTGTTCGAAAATTTCCATATATAAATCAGCTAAAATTGGTGATACTGATGAACCCATGGCCATTCCAAATTCTTGTTGATAAAAGATGATAACTCAAATTATTGTAAGTTGTTAACGAATTATTCCCTAATAAAGTTATTTCGCGAAGGGGTAACATCAACTGGCCTCCCTGAAGCCCCGGCCTTAGCCTGCTTGACTTTTTTGCATGGGAATACCTTCAAAGTAAGGTTTATCAAAATAATCTAACGAACTAACCCAGTTAAAGCAAAAAGTAGGTCAAAAATGGCTGCAATATCAGTAGCTATGTGTCAAAGAGTTATCGCCAATTTTCGTTCCCATTAAGAAGTGTGCCAGCAACGGTCATCATTTGGATAACATCATATTTTCTAAATAATTCTCCAATTGATATGTTAATAATAAACAATAAACTTTTTTATTGCTTACAAATATTTATTGTTTTATTGAACTCACAAATACCCGATACCCTTTCTGGACACCTTGTAGAAGAAATCATTTTTTTATAATAAATGTCTTTCAGAGCAAATGTGTTAAAATATTTATACCTTTTTGTGTGCTTATTTTTAGTTCATTCAACTAGTAGAACAGCGTGCTATCTCTTTGCCAAAATGTCTGTAATTTCCGAATATCGAGCTGAAAATCAACTCAATCGACTGGGTTCGACTTCCCGATGAAGAATAAATTTCAAATGTTCTGAATCTGTGGTAATTTTGGGTGATTTCAATATTTCTGATTTGCAACATTATTATGAGACGAATGAGTCATCAAATTTGCTTCTTCGGTACCAATCGTTTGTTAACTTTTCTAACCTTGTTCAGAACAATTTTATTACTAATTGTAATGATAGATTACTCGATTTAGTATTGACTTCTGAGAATCTGAATTGTGATGTTTTGAACGACCCCCAACCAGTGGTACCAATAGATTCACACCATCCATGTCTCAACATAAACCTAAATCTGCAAAATAGAGCAAAAAAAATTCTATTGCCCTGTATCAGACAATTTGATTTTCGAAAACTTGATGACGTGAAATTGATCACACTTATAGATGGTACAGATTGGAATTTTTTGATGGGTCTCACGGATACTTATGAAGTTTCTGAAGGATTCAATGATAAGATCCAAGATATACTATCTCAATGTTGTCCTCTTGTCAGTAGTAATACCCACAAATACCCCAGTTGGTATACAAAAGATCTCATTAAAAATATAAAAAAGAAAAATTACTACCATAAAATGTATAAGAGAAATAAATCACACTTTTATTTTGAACGGTTCAACATTACACGAAGAGTTGTAAAAAAAGGAATAGAGACTTCGTACTCCAATTTCATTAAAAAAATCTGAAGATAATCTGATTGAAAATCCCAGTGTCTTTTTGTCTTTTTTGAACTCCAAGCAAGATAAAACTCGTATTCCCGATGAAATGAATGACGACAGCGGAGAAATTTCATCGCCTCAGTCTATTGTTGATGCTTTTGCAAAACAATTTCAAAGTGTTTATTACAATTCAAAATGTGATACCGAATCATATGATTCTTTGGATGATTCATTCAGTCTTACTGATTATCTTCAAATCAATAATATTTCAGAAGATCAAATACTAAAAGCAGCAAAAACGCTAAAAAGTAAAACAAGCTCTGGCCCAGACGATATTCCTTCTAAACTGGTTAAAAATCATATAAATGTACTCATGAAGCCTTTATTGATTGTTTATAATTTGATCTTAATGACTAATAAATTTCCTAAAATTTGGAAGGTGTCACGTATCTGCCCAGTGTTCAAGTCTGGAAAACCTGCTGATATTTGAAATTACAGACCTATAGCTCTCATCTCTGCTTTTTCCAAGTTCATACCCTTCGACTCGATTTATTCACATATTTCCAATAAATTATCTGTAAGTCAACATGGTTTCATGCGCTCAAGGAGTACAGTAACAAATCTCTGTACCTTTACACAATATGTGTCGGAAAATTTAGATAATCGAAAACAGATAGATGTAATATACACAGATTTTAGTAAAGCGTTCGATAGGGTATCACATAGGTTGCTGTTAAAAAAGTTAGGTCGTTTTGGCATTTCACCGAATATTGTGTTGTTATTGGAATCCTCTCTCAATAATAGAACACTATATGTAGAATTGAAAGGCGTTAAATCATTTTATTTTATTGGGTACTCAGGGGTACCTCAAGGTTCTAATTTGGGGCCCCTCTTATTTATAATATTTATTGACGACCTATGCAAGATAATCAACTCAAAAAACCTTTTGTTTGCGGATGATTTCAAAGTCTTCAGAGAGATTCACGACATAAATGATTTTTATAGGCTGCAGGAAGATATTGAACGCATAAATGAATGGTGCACATTAAATGAACTACCTTTAAATATCAGCAAATGCAAAGTTATGACATACTCAAGAAAACTAACCACCGAAGAATTCAATTACAGTATTGGCAACAAGGTGTTGAAGAGGGTTAACGAATGTAAAGATCTAGGTGTTTTGTTCGACATTAAACTTTCATTCGACCTACACATCAATAGAATTATCTGTGAAGCCAATAGAACTCTAGGTTTCGTTTTACGTAATTGTAAAGTATTTTCGAATGTACTAGCTATTCAGTCTGTATATTTCAGTTTAGTACGTACCAAACTTGAATACTGTGCTTTAGTATGGAATCCTTTCCACGAAAAATACAGTAATGCATTAGAATATATCCAAAAGAAATATTTGAAATTTTTGTACTACAAAAAACATGAAATTTACCCTATTCGCCAATATAACTATAACTCACTAATAATTGAATTCAACTTCGTAAGTTTGAGGAAGAGAAGAGAAATTTCAGGTGCTATCTTTGCGTTCAAGCTAGTCAATGGGCTGGTCTATTCAATGCATCTGCTGTCGCTATTGAATTTCAATACACCCCGCATTATACCTAGAAAAATTTTAACTTTTAGAATTAATGTTACCAACACCCAACATCATTTCCATAGTCCTGTGGCTTCCATATGCAGAAGCTTGAATGGTTTACCCTCCGTTGATATGTTTTTTCTAAATATCACTCAATTCAGAAAACAATTATACTTATTGATGAGGAACTAATTTATATCTTGTTCAACCTCGGCTGACGACAGCTTGGGGCTTAATATATGTACATAGATATTAACTTATTGTTTACACCTGTAACTGGGCATGTGCCTGTTGGATGTAAAATATATAAATAAATAAATAAATAAATAAATACATGGTCGAAATTGAGTATAACCTGCCGGACGTATACTCTCTATGATTCTAAGGAGACATGCTGAAGTTTCATAGATTCAGAATAGGTTGACTATTCAAATATCTCGGCCAAGTTTGTTATTGGATCAAATCCGACGAATGGTTCAGCAGTTGTGACCACCTGGAATTTGGTTTCCTCAATAAATCCTCCAATAACCATCTGATTTGAAAATCGTCTGAATAAAGTTGAGAGAACTCTGTAGAATTATTGTTTGGGTAATAATTACCATATCTTATTGTTCATCATTCCAATGTTTGGGCAGACATAAGCTCTAGTTTTCAAGGCGAAAAATCAGCTTTTAAAAAAGCTTCCAATATTAGAAAATTTTTCAATTCTTACTTATAATTGTCAAATTGACAGAACTCCGAAAACTAGATCAAATTTGTACGTATTTGTGGTTTGAAGAATTCTTTAAATTACTTCGAATAATTGGCCTCCAAACATCCGTCAACTCAATTGATGAGATGGGATTGAAAGTGGTATCCATAAATACTGCCTCTAAGATTTTATTCTTGTATGCTTCCCTTTTCTGGATATGATAGCTGTATCGTTGGATTTTATCAGATTATTTTCATCCACCACACGTTGGACGAACTTAGATCTATCAGTGTCCAAAACTTTAGAAACTTTCTGATATGCTGTTATTCTCTCTTTCAAAGGGAGTTTGTTTCTCCGATATGAGATCTTCGGCATTAGCATAGTATCTCATATATGAAATTTATTTCTGTTGGATTAGCCCTGAAGGTATTTTGTATCTTGAATACGCTTGTTAGGTATATCGTCATCAACCAGAACGGAGTCGAAATTTCGTGAAAATCGACAGGCAAACTAATTTTCAAAAATTTTTTTCAATATTCGGGTACTCATAAAATATTCTTCGAAACTCAACAAAAAATTGTGCATTTATGAAACTATGAATACGTTGAATATTCTGAAATTTCATCTTGCTAAAGTGAAGCCATGAGAAGATATAGGAATATTCTTTTGCACTCTTGTTCCTTATGGAACAGAGGAGAAAATCCGTCTGATGTGTAACATCTTCATTCGCAGCAATATACAGGGCGAGTCTGTAACCACTGCGTTAATTTTATCTATAGATTCTTTACGTCAAAAAAAAAACATTTTCTTCCTATAACATTTTTCCAAATTTGGCCGTTTAAAAGATATAGGGTGTTGAAATTTCATAAAAAAATTGCATTTTCACCTGTAATATTCAAACGATAATATCAATTGAAATGATCTCTTATAGAAGGTTTTTCATAACAGTCATGCATATTTTGGCATCATTTATTCCATTTCTTGTGAGTTTCTCACTACTAATCTACAGATTGGTTAAATCGCATGAAAAACAAATATCGCTTGAACTAAAGGTCCGCATTCTGTACATCCTGGAATCATTAGTCTTTTTTGCAGATTAAATCATTCTTCATCTTTTCTCCTAAATTGCACCATTCTTGAGATATTTGTAGTTGAAAGGAATTAAACCGATATAATTTTGTCCAAATTTTCTGATTTTCCCAAATTCAACTTTGTGCTGAAATGATTCAATAATCAGATTTGCTCAATGTCTTTATTGTCTTTATATCTTTATAAAATATTTCTACAAAAGGTTGAGGAAATCTCTCCAGTCTATGGTTCCACCACTAAACACTATAGATGAAATTAACCACTGAACAATGTTTGTCTTACATTCACTACAAAAATCTAAAATTATTTTATCAAGAGTAATATTCCATAATAAATAGAGAAAAAGATTTCCATCACTCACATAGGTACTTCGGTATATTTTCATGATCACCGTTGAAATAGGTAATATATTTTCTGTCAGGACATGTTGAATTGAAGACTTGTCTTTATGAAGAGCTGGTTCTTTATAGCTTCAGACTTTCAGGGTTTATCAAATTATATCTATTCTAACATAGGAGTACTTCAAATTAAGCTTATATGAGTTTTAAAAACTTCAAACCCCGTCTCCTAGATTTGTTTTGTACCTTTAAATTTTTTCACATCCTTAATTCATACATCGATTCAACTTAGTTCACAAACTCTGGAGATAATAGAATTTGACTTAGTTTTAATATTTCTGAATGTTTGTTATGATGCATGGTTAATTAAAATTCTATCAATATTGAAACTGGAAGCTATAGGCTCATAAACAAGAAAGATTAGAATAGAATGCATTTTCTGACAATAACCATTTCATACTGAATTGAATAATTTCAAACTATCGAAATTATCCCTAGAATATTTTCCACTTTTATTTGAAGATACAAATAACTGTTGACAGTTTCAAACAGAATCAAAACAACAAGAAACCTCAGAAAACTATTTTATATGCAACTACCCACCACAGAGACGTTATAATAACATTTTAATGTGATAATAATGCACTCTAGTTATTCTGAGAAAAATTATAACTAAAAATCAATAATGATTACAGATATTTAAAAAAACTTTGCTTTTATTCATTTCTTTCTCTCCTGGGGTTCGGTAATAAATTGATATTATATGGTAAGGTATTAAAATTTGACATAATCTATGAATAACCATTATTCAATATTTATGTTTTTGTTTACATGATTAAAACAGATACTCTGATTATAAAATCCAAAAATTTACGCATGTTCAGTAATTAATTATAGTCTGAACAGAATAGATTCATATTAATGATCTAACAAAAATTTTATTATTATAGAACACCTAGTTGGTTTTTTCAGAAGCAAATTTAGGTGATCAAACTCAATTTCTTCAAGCAAGTATAATTTCACACCTAAATCTGGGAATACTTGTAATCTATCCAAGTAAATTGTTATTGGGATTCAGTACAGAAAATCATCAAGCAAAGTAACATCACTTTAAAATAATTATTCATAGTGACATCATTCATTGTTGATTTCGAAAAAGATTTTCATATTTTTATCAGTATGATATCAAGAGACCTCATAGACCTGTTCACTGGTCTCTGTCAAGGAGAAGAAACTTCAGAAATAACAGTGTTTGGAAAATCATAGATGATTTTTCTGGCTTCGAGTGAAAAAAAAAGCAAAGTGACAACCTCCTGCCTTGGAAGTTTTCATAGAAATGATGGCTTTATGATTTGGAAATTTTAAGAAGAAAATTACAAATGTATGATGATAACATTCAATAATTCTGAGGTTTTTTTTGGAATTTCTCACTAGAAAGGGATGGTTTATAATCTTGAAGTAGAAAGAAATTATTGTAGAACAACAAAAATCTATGTTTATGGTGTTAAATTTTTTTTACCAGAGAATTAGTATTTTGCATCTTCCTTCTGGATATGGACCTCATCGAATGGAACATGAGTGAGTGAATCATTTTTTAGAGGGAAAATAATGTTTTTAAACAATTCAGATTCATTAGTGGATGCCGTGGAAGGTATTTTTTATTCAAACTAAACTGGACTACAGAGGGGTATTTGCCCAATGTGAAAACTTAAAATGCTTATAAGTTTTCAACTCAGCTGAATATGGAATAATCGTAATGGAAAAGTGTTTTTTTCGATCTCAAGAACCTATAATTAAAATTAACGCAGTGGTCAAAGACTCACCCTGTATAAAAAAATTTCAGTCTGATAATTTGCTCTTTGACACTCTCCTTATTCAAATATTCTTCAATAAAAAATTCACACATGAATATTAAAGGAGTTATTGAGGAGTCCAAATTTTAAATGGTAGGAACTGCTGAATATTTGACCAATAAATTTGCCCAATAAAAACTTCCTCAAGGATATCCGAACAATCAACAATATCTCTGTGAATATAGAATCCCTAGCGCGTTTTCTTCGAATACTTTTAAATATGGTGATGCACGGCAAGACAGACTCGAATTTGATATCCGTTTTTTCGTCAAGGAATAAAACCTAATGGTATGAGACCATTTTATGCCTGATATTCGAAAATTACAAACATTTTGGCAAAACTATAGAGCTCACCGTTCCACTGAAACCCAGCAGGCAAATCAAAATTTGGTGACATATTCAGAGAAACCAGAAGTCAATTGTGTAGTTTTTTTTTCGATTTATCTTTCTCACCAGAACTCAATTATTGAATGTCGAGCATTTACCTATTATATTATAATAAACCGTCTTCGTAAATCATCCTGTATATTTAAAACCGAACCAAATAACGAGAAGTAATGAAAAAAATGTTTTGTTTTCGAACTCAACGATCAAAATTAATAAGGTGGTAAAAAACCCACACTCTGTCCACAAATGCAAAATTCAACATTAATTTCATATTACTAGAGATAAACTGTTCATTAAAATAAAAATTCCCGAAAGTTTTATAATTCGAGAATATCTAATTATCTAAACTGTTTCTGATAAATACTATTCACACAAACATTTTTGTGATTACTGTAAAACGAGTCCCGATGCATTTGTCATAAATATTTATATATTGATATCATTTGAACCCTTTTGTTAACCACACATTGAAGATCATCTAAATAAAAACAAAATAAAAATTACTCACCATTTTTGTGGGGCATTGTATATTTCAATTCATTGAACTCAATATCAATAGAGGTAACACTTCGCATTAAAGGTAAAACCGTTGATAGTTTCTGTGAAGGGATGTTCCATTTGTCTGGCATATCGGTACCTATATGCATTTTAAAAAAGTTTTTCACGAAAATAAACAAACTCCGGATATGCGCCTAGAACTGAAATCCGCGTACTGATGTAAACTGCAAATCAACGATTTGTTGATTAAAATACCCAGAGTAGTTACTTAGTCCACCAGCAGAACTAGAGTGACCGGTCTCGTGCCACTAGGCTCTATACGTGATGATGAACAATCAATGAAAACAGAAACATAGATCTGCATTCAAACAAGAAACGGATTTCACAGGAAATATTTTATTTTAATTACTTCCCATCAGATTTGATAAACGGGTAAAATGAAATAGATTTTATCTTTCTACTTGTGAAAAATAAAATATTTCTCTTTGGAATATTGAAGAAGATATGCGAAAATTTCTATATTCTATAATAATCTTTCGATACTGACATTATTTGAATCTTATGCTCTAAACTACTGATTTTCTGAAATTCTTTTCACAGATTACCTTTTGAATAAACCAAAATTCCATTATTTATGGTCAAAAGAATGTGAAGAACTTTTGTCGTGAGTTCAAGAGCTTTAGCGCTCTTATTCTTAAGTCTTTTCGGATTCTGGTACAATACTTTACTAAAAGAACCGCTATAATGGATATGAAAAATATCTTAAATTCAAAAAACCTCAATCACATTTTTCCTTCAGTTTCGTTCAATTCCCAAACTTCCACATCAAAAGAAGTTGTACAAAGTGTCCAGAAAGGATATAGGGTATTTGTTTCCGCGCTTTATTAGGAACAGCGCGTCTAAAAAGAGAGCAGAGAGGGGTTTATGGCGTCTGCCATTTTGTGGAGTTTTAGTCACGATGGAACAGTACTTGGGGACGCATTTTGCATACGAGCGTATTATCGTAATGATGGAAAAGATGTACCTTCTTTTCATTCTTCTCGATGGAATAGAGGCTACAATCCTGATCTCTGCCTAGTGTCTTGTGACAATACTTGCAAACCGCTTCCTGTAAAGCGTCAAATTTTAGGAGTTTTTCCTCATAGCCAACATAGGCCTATACTGTTGACTTCAAGAAGTTTAATTCAATATTCAGAATGTTTAAAAAGACCTCGTTGGAATTTCAAGAAAGCGAATTGGATTGAATTTGCTAAGAAGGTAGACAGTGATATTAGATGGATTAAACCCACTCATGATAACTATCACAGATTCTTAGGTGTTGTGAAAGCCGCAGCAAAAAAGTTCGTTCCAAGAGGTTTCCGGAAAGATTATATTCCAGGTTGGTCGAAAGAAACCGATAATCTGTACAAGGACTATCAAAAATCACCATCCGTTGATAAATGTGAAAGGCTTATGAATTCTATCAATACAAGCCGAAAAGAGAAATGGGATAGTGTTGTATCAAAAATGAATTTTACACATTCGAGTAGGAGTTCATGGGATATATTGAGAAAATTAGGTGAAGCTTACTCCTCTTACCTCCTCATCATCAAAAATTGATCCGAATTTAATCGCACGCCGCCTAGTTAATGTATCTGAATCAGTCAATTTATCCCAATCTAAAATGAGAAATATGAAGAAAAAATTACAGATATTCAGGAGATCAGCTCCTACTTTAGAACATGTGTCACATCCATTCAATATAGATGAATTGAGGGCTGCAATCAAATCTACCAAATCTCGAAAGGCAGCAGGTTTTGACGGAATTTATCCAGAATTTATCAAACATTTAGGAAAAAAGGCCTTGTCTTGGTTATTGTCTTTCTATAACAATATTCTGAATTCAGGAAACTTTCCTTCCGAATTTCGTAAGGCTAAAGTAATAGGGATTTTGAAACGAGGAAAAAATCCTTGTGATCCTAGTAGTTATCGACCCATCAGTTTATTGAGTGTTCCTTTCAAGATATTAGAAAGGCTAGTCCTTTTTAGAATTGAATCTTCTATAGAAAATGCTCTACAAAATTTCCAGGGAGGCTTTAGGAAAAACAGAAATTGTTCGGATCAGGTTCTCAGCCTTACAACTTTCATAGAAACAGGCTTCAATGATAGGTTGAAAACAGGAACTGCTTTCATCGATTTATCCTCGGCTTATGACACTGTGTGGAAAGATGGAATAATTTTCAAACTTTATACCCATCTGAAGTGTGGGAAAATGGTCCGATTATTAGAAAATATGTTATCTGATAGAAGGTTTCGTGTTTTTAT
This sequence comes from Micraspis discolor, assembly GCA_030674115.1. Taxonomy (NCBI): domain Eukaryota; kingdom Metazoa; phylum Arthropoda; class Insecta; order Coleoptera; family Coccinellidae; genus Micraspis; species Micraspis discolor. Next base: position 5,626,868 of record JARTUT010000872.1, read on the forward strand.
TGACAATAAGAGTAGCAACTTCAAAACATTGAAAAACGGCCTTCCTCAAGGATCAGTTTTAGCTCCTTTACTTTTCAATTTATATCTAAGTGATTTGCTCACTACATCATCTCAAAAATTTGTTTATGCTGACGACATAGCTATTGCTTACCAACATTCGGATTTCCATACTCTGGAAAACATACTGTCATCTGATTTGGAAATTTTAAAGAATTATTTTATTGAGTGGCGATTATGTCCAAATCCCAACAAAACCTAGGTATCTTGTTTCCATCTGAATAACCATGAAAAATATAGAAAATTAGCTGTAACTTTCAATGATTCTCCTATCGAACATAATTTCTATCCAAAATACTTAGGAGTTAAATTAGATTCATCTCTCAATTACAAGGCTCATTTAAATGATCTGAGCCTAAAACTGAAAACTAGGAATAATATTGTTCAGAAATTAGCTGGATCCTCTTGGGGTGCTGATGCTTCCACTCTTCGTACAGCATCTCTAGCCCTAGTCTTTTCTGCAGCTGAATATTGATGCTCTGTTTGGTTTAATAGTGCACATACACAAAAAATAGATGCACAATTGAATACATCCATGAGAATAATTACTGGCACCATAAGATCTACACCGGTTCATTGGTTACCAGTATTGTCTAATATTGTCCCTCCCCATATTCGCAGACAGACTGCAGCTCTGAATTCTTGGAATAAATATCATTCTTTTCCCAATTTATTCCCAATTATTTCATATTTTCCACAAAATAGAATTCCCAGATTGAAGTCACGTAAACCATTATGGCATAATACGTTCTTCAATATGAACATAAGTGATAAAGAATTATGGAAGACTGAGTGGAACTCTTACGAAATGTTCAATAAATATCTCGTTTCTGATCCTTCTGAAAAAGTTCCTGGTTTTCATCTTCCAAGAAAAATTTGGACAGTTCTTAATCGTTTGAGAACAGGTCATGGTCGTACCAATGGCATGCTATTTAAATGGAACTCAGTTCCTAGTGCAAGTTGTGAATGTGGAGAAGCAGAAGAAACATCATCTCATCGATAGTTGTCCCATATATAAATTTCAAGATGGTTTTAGGGCTATTCATGATGTTTCCAACTCTTTCTTAGAATGGGTTATAAATTTCAAACTAATATGATAGGTATTTTTGTTATTCAGTTCTTTTTTTTCTGCTTTTGTCTTTTTATTTCCAGATTCAATGTGAACACCTTGAAGAAGTCTCTGTCTCCACCAATAGAAGATCACTCTTGAAGAAAGAAGTCCCTGAAATATATTTCAGCTTATTTTTGTATTTTCACACTTAGACGGGGAGCCAGGGGTTTTTTTCACAGGGTTTTTTCCCTAGGCTTTTATGTCATACGCCGAATTGTATGACACCCCGTCACTAACCCCTGATCTATATGCTTTATTGTTTGCTAATTAAATATTGTCAGCCAAAAGTTCAAAGAATATATATATATATCGTAATGGTGATTCAAAAGTCACTTCTCAACATCTCTATAGTGCGGTAGCATTAGGAAATGGAACAGGATGTTCGAGAATACAGGTGCGACAGTTAAAATTCAACCCTCTGGTCGTGCTCGTTCAGTTCGCGATGAAGAAACAATTAATGATGTTGAGGCGTCGGTTCGTCAAAATCCGTCCATCCGAAAGCGAAGCCGAGCGTTGAACATCGAAAAATCGTCTTTACATTCGATTTCAAAAAACGACTTACATATACAGGGTGAGTCTTTGACCACTGCGTTAATTTTAACCACAGGTTCTTGAGATTAAATGAAACACTTTGTTCTCATACCGTTTTTCCATATTCAGCTGCATTAAAAAGTTATAAGCATTTTAAGTTTTCACATTGGGCAAATACCCCTCTGTAGTCAAGTTTAGTTTGAATGAAAATTACCTTCCACAGCATTCACGATTGAATCTGAATTGATGACGAGATATTGTTGATGATGGAGCTCGTGTTGAATGATTATTTGGGCTATTACCATCATCTATTGTGGATGTAATGTTTTCCGACGTTTCGATAGACATCTTCTATCTTTATCAAGCCTCCTTTTCCTCAAAAGTAAAAAAAACCTTTTGAAAATTATCAATTTTCAAAAAGTCAATATGACAGAAGTCATGAAAGAAAAATGAACAATGTTATATACTCATCTGTGATATGATGATCTTTTTAAGTTGGATCGAACTATCGGTGTCCAAACTTCTGGCAGATCTATAGATGGAGCACTTATGGAATCTGGTGTTATTTTCATAAATGCTGCTTCTTTGATTTTTCTTCTTGCAAGTTTTTCTTCTTTGGATATTATTGATGCTTCATCCCATTTTATACGATGATTCTCATCTACAGCATGTTGGACTAACCTGGATTTGTCGCTGTCTCGTACTCGTAGAAGCTTCTGATGTTCTTTTATTCGTACATTCAGAGGGCGTTTAGTTTCTCCGATGTAAGATCTTCCGCACTCGCAAGGTAATTCATATATGCAGTTCTTTGTCCTTTGTGTCTCATTATTAGGCTTAACTTTTGTAAGTTTAGCTCTGATAGTGTCTTGAGTTTTGAATGCAGTCGTTATGTTGTATCTATTTCCAATTCTTCTCATTTTCTCCGACAAACCTTTTACATAAGGAATTACGGTTTTAATGGTCTGATTTATATCTGTTGGTTCAGGTTGACTTTCTCTTGTTCGTTTAGCTTTTTCTAATATCTTTTTGGGGTAGCCATTGCTTCTAAGAGTTTTCGAGATGTTATTTATTTCTTCATTTTGGTCTTCTTCAGTGCAACAAATTTTTATTGCTCTATCAAATAAACATTTTGCTACTCCAAATTTAGTGTTTAGTTGGTGGTTTGACTCAAAATGTAGATATTGCCCTGTGTTCGTTGGCTTTTTATACACAGTGGTTCTTGGGATTCCATTTTTGTTTATGTACATGTTGAGTACATCTAAGAATGGAAGTTGTCTGTCCTTCTCGATTTCAATTGTGAATTTAATTGATTCCTCTTGATTGTTTAAATATTGAAGGAATCCATCTATAGTGTCTCTTCCATGTTGCCAAATAATGAATGTATCATCTACATATCTTTTCCACAGTTTGGGTTTAAGTACATATTTTTCTAATGCCTTCTGTTCGAAAATTTCCATATATAAATCAGCTAAAATGTTTCTTCAGATGATTATTTCGATTTAATTCCTTTAAGTTTCAAATATCTCAAAAATGATGCAATTTAGGAAAAAGGATGAGGAATAATTTTATCTGCAAAAAAGACTGATGATTCTAGGAAGTACAAAATACGGACCTTTAGTTCAAGTGATATTTGTTTTTATGCAATTCAACCAATCTGTACATTAGTGATGAGAATACCACAAGAAATGTAATTTACCATAGATCCTTTTAATGTTGTCAAGGATGTTAATGAAAACAGAAGGAATTATTGATTTCCAGTACCTAAGACTAAATACTTCTCTGACAGAATGGCACAGTAGAAGAAATTTTCTAATTTCAAACCTACTCATAAAAGCAACTATATTGACAAAATAGACAAAAAGATAAAAATAATAATAAATCTATAGATGCCAAAATATGCATGACAGTTATCAAAAACCTTTTACAAGAGATCATTTGAATTGATATTGTCGTTTGAGTATTACAAGTTATAATGCAATTTTTTTATGAAATTTCAACACCCTATATCTTTCGAACGGGGCCAAACTAGGAAAAATGTAATTGGAAGAAAATGTTTCTTTTGACATCAAGAATCTATGGTTGAAATTAACGCAGTAGTCAAAGACTCACCCTGTAGGTATACATGGGGAAGGTGGAGGTCAATTTCAGCATTTACTAATATGAAGTAATTATCATGATGTCAATTCACTTTTTCACTGTCCTTAATTCAATAGAGAGAACAGTTTCTTCCTTCAATTACGCTTTACTAGACCTGCATCAAACTCGTACAAGTGTTTTTTCGTTTTCTTATCCCGCAGGTTAAACATTGGGGTAGAAGGTTACGGATTGAAATAGTGTTTCAAGCTGTTTGATAGTAAAGCGATCGAAGAAAAAAATAACACGAGCATCCAGGTAATTGAATTACCTTTTCGACAAAACTACTCGACGTAGAATCTCTATTTAAAAATAATTGTAATTGAATATCTTTATTTTCCCTCTTTCAACAAAATTCGACTTTTTTCGTTATCTATCCCAAAGCTCAAAATTCTGGGTGGATGGCCCTACTTGTATATTGTATATGTATAGCTTTAAGGTATGAATAAAACAAATAATAATTCCTAAATGTTTTTCTTTATTCTGACACCCCAAAACCGTTTTTAATTTATGCTCAAGAAAGTTGCTAGCTCCCAGACTATAATTATATTCCCAAAATAATTCGGATGCAGTGTACATTTTTCGGTTCGTTCCAGACGTCTATTAGTCTCTTCAATGAGGCTCACGAATGTTTTGATAATGATATTAAACATCGTTCTTCTTTTCAAGGTTAAAAAAAAATAATTACTATTCATGCAAATCAAACACTGTTATTTCAGGTCAGCATTCGCTTCTATTGCTTTTAATGAATTTAATGACGGGTTTGTTTTTATCAAAATTTTGAAACCAGATAATTGTCACTATAAAGAAACGGCGGTCATTTCCTACATTATGTCGAGAAACGATCAAATTTATGTTTCCTTCATCAAAAAGTGAACGATGGCTGAAAAACTCAATTATTCTCTGTACAATCGATTAGCGCTACTGTGATATACTAACTGACATAGAAGCTCCCGGAAGGAGATGTTTAAATTTCAATTTTTTTTTATAAAACATAGATTGTATAGCAAGGAGTGATTATTAAAGTTTTAGGAAAAAACGAAGGATTTGCAGGTTTAAATAAATTTGATAACTCCGCCATTGGTGGCGACGGGTGGATTGAGTAGCTCGTCACTATTGCCGGTCCCAAGCCCGGATAAAGGAGGGTTGTAGCGGTAGGCCAGCTCCCTACCCTACATAAAAAAATCCCAGTAAACAGCCTCGGAATCAGGATGGATTTAACGGAAAACGACCACAGCGAGGAAATAGGATATTGAATTTTGCAACATGGAATATAGAAGGATTGAGAGGGAAAACAGAGGATATACTGAAAGGACTAGAGCAACAGAAAATCTCAATGGCAGTTCTGACAGAGACAAAAAAGAAAGGATCGGGAATAGAAGATTTAGGAAATTACGTACATATTTTCAGCGGAGTATCTAAAACAGTCAGAGCAGCCAAGGGAGTGTCAAATATGATAAATAAAAGGTATAAAAATCGAATAACTGATTGGGAAGCTATTAATGAGAAAATATTAACAACAAACCTGATAATTTATGGACACAGAACTACCATAGTAGGTGTATACGCCCCGAATGATGACGCTTCTCTAGACGAAAAGGACAGATTTTATTCAAATCTGGAAGATGTTTTAGCTGGAATAGGAAACCAATGAGAGGTCATTATGATGGGGGATATGAATGCCAGAACAGGAAAAAAATTTCATGATCAAATAGTGGGAAGTCACGGTGAGAATATATGCAACGATAATGGACTGAGAACCATAAGATTTTGCAGACAATATGATTTGAAGATACTGAATGGATTCTTCTCCCACAAAGATATCCACAAGTTTACATGGCATCAAGATACGAGACAGCTAAGATCGAAAATAGATTATATCATACTTAAAATCAATACAACCTGGATAATAAAGGATGTAAGAGTGTACAGAGGTATAGAGTGTAGATCAGACCATTATTTACTGGTGGGTCATATGGAAGTGCCGTTTAAAAAACACCAACAATCGAAAACTACAAGCGAACAAGCAGAACAGAGGATGGACACAGTGAAATATAAACTGCAGGGCTTCTACGATGAAAGTATTAAAACTCTTTTCAAGTCAAGGCTAGACCAGAAACTAGATCCACGACTCTCAGAACAAGGAGCAGACATCTTATACCAACATATCACTCAATCACTAAAGGATGCTGCGTTGGAGGCATTAGGCGAGGAAATATCATCACATCATGAAAGAAACACAAGCTTAACCTGGAATAGCAGCCTGGAAAACCAGAAACAAATTAAACAGAGAGCTTACCACATTTGGATGAATACCAAAAAAGAAGAGGATGGGTTGCTTTACCGTCGTGAACAGTCAAAATTCAAGAAGTTAATAATAGACAATAAAGATGAGACATGGGAGCGTAAGTGTAGAGAATTGGAATCTTACATGGGCGGAAGCAGATCATCAGAGGCCTGGAGTCTTATAAAAAGTTTGAGGAAAGAACAGATAATGAGAAGCAACATACAACCGATAACGCTAAATGAATGGAAAGACCACTACGAGAAAGAGCTTCGAGAACATAGCACAGAATTCATTAATAACTCTCCCAAAAGATATACAGAACAAGGAACAACAGAAACAATCACTGAGGAACATATAAAAAAAGCCATAAGGCCTATGAAAAACAAAAAGGCTGCTGGACCAGGAGGAATCCCAGCCGAACTGATTAAAAATGGAACGGAAAAATTACGAAATATGAAAGACCTCTTCAACAAATACCTGAACGGCGAAAATCCACCTAGGATGATGGAAAGAAGCGTGGATAACTCCCCTTCATAAGAAAGGCAGGAAAAGTGATTGTAAAAATTATCGATGTATATCAGTAACAAGCACATTCAGCAGATTATACTGTAAAATCTTGAAAAATCTGATTGAAAACGAATATGAGCCAAATGAAATAGAAGAGCAGGCTGGATTCAGAATTGGGAGATCCTGTATAGACCACATTTTCACGCTCAACCAACTCACTGAAAAGAAGATAGCAACTGACAGAAACACTCATTTGCTGTTTGTTGACCTGACAAGTGCGTATGATAGTGTACCCATCACTAAGCTCTGGCAGGTGCTGGAAGAGTCCTCGGTAAACGTGACATTAATAAGAGCAATTCAACAGCTTTATGAAAATTCCTCCTCAAGGGTTAAAATTAACAATCAGTTATCATCCAGCTTTCACGTATCAAAGGGATTGAGACAAGGTTGCAGCCTATCACCAACGCTGTTCAAAATTTATTTGAACGAAGAATTGAAGCATTGGAGAAGATCATGTCGCGGAATGGGGATCCAACTGGGTGACGGGACGACTTTAAACACTTTACATTTCGCTGATGACCAGATCGTTATCTCACAGGACAGAGATGATTTGGAATTTAGGACACGTCGCTTAATCGAAGAATATGAAAAATGGGGATTAAGTGTGAATATGCAGAAGACCAAGTATATTTGTATTGGCTCTGATACAGAGGATTTTAAACTGCAGGATGGCAGGCAGATACCGACCACAACAGAGTATACATACTTAGGAACCAAAATCACTAACACTGGCCGAACAGAGACAGAGATAGAAGAAAGATTAATAAAAAGAAAATAAATAATTGGTGCCCTAAATTCGATATTATGGTCAAATAAAATATCTAAAGAAAAGAAACGACAAATATACAACACTATCTTCAAGAGTGTAGTTCTGTATGGCTGTGAGAGGGTACCACTTACAAGAGGCAGCTCATTTGTCCCGTACACGTCGAGGTAATGTAAGAGTGGCTCATTTTTGTACGATGTACCACCTCACTTCAAATGTCCCACTTCGACTCGAAGAGGACCAGGATGGAGTCACGCGAGTCACGCGACAAATACAAAGAGGGAGAGGGAATAAGTCCAATCATCAACGTTCCTAGTTCTTACCTACCTCGCCCTCGCTACGCTACATCGCCTCAACAACCCGTCGTCTATACTAGTACAAATTTTGTCCCGACATCGTATCGCGTCATGAACGGCCAGAACCCCTCGCCTTATTTGAAGTGGTACAATGTACCGCTTCAGTACAAAAATGAGGCACCACTTACAAACTCAATTTTGAGACGTGAACTACCCAACACTAGTTCAGTCAGCGATTTTTTTTTCGCTGCAGTTGAACATAGCTCATCAGACAGTAAACCGTTCAGGCAGTCACAGGATGGCCTTGTTCACCTAACTATTCATCAGCCAAAGATCGAGTTACCGAAAATCCAATAGCCATCCTTCTATCTAGAAGTCTATCTTGAACTTCACTTACTTATCAATTATCAAACTACGCTTGGCAACATATCATAAGAGTAGTTTGATTTTTGTTTGCACGGTTAGCGATTTTTCAAAATGACAATCAACCTCCAGACCAATAATTCGACCTCTTCCAAATTCATTTATCTGGCGATAAATTTCAGGTATACGTGCACTAGGCAGTTTAATAACAACTGAATATCGACTTTGGATCTCCTCGAACAGATGGTTGATTGAAAAAATTTAATGAATCAGAATAAATGGCTACAATTTTCAAGTAAAAAAAATATTTACATGAGAAAGATTTCACGATCTTTTTTCCAAATTTTAATTATTTACTCCTTGCTATACAATCTATGTTTCAACATCAAAATTTAAAACTTAAACGGCTCCATCTGAGTGATTCGGTTTCATTGTCCGCAAGTATATTATTTTTTTAATTTTTATGATTGTATGCTTCATTTTTACAACAAATGAGTTGTCACAGTTGATATTGAATATATAATTAACGGGAAAATAAATAGATGTTATTTGTTGTTTCCATTTATCTTTCTAAATGATTCAATTGAATTAGTTGATTGAGTATAAATAGAAAGTGAAGGAGATTGAATCAACTTAATCCAAAGGCGATTCAAAGAGATATAACACATGCCATAAAAAAAATAAAGAATTCAAATGCCTGTATTTACGAATAGTTGTGAAAAAGGAGTATGGATCGTAGGTGTGAGCTCACTTATGGAGGATCCATGACCAAAATCAATTATCTCTATTTCAGTGTCGTAATGAGTTTATTACAGTACTAAAAACAGTGCTGTAATGACCTCATTACAGCATTGTTTTTAGTTATATTTTTCGTTTTGTGGTTGACAACACTGACATCCTTTCCTTTCGAATGTCAACCAGAGATATAGAGTGGGGAGAATGATCTTCGAGATGCGCGAAGTGGCTAATTTTTCGTCCGCCATTTTTATACTTTCGGTTCATTGCATATTAATTTCTTAGATAAATCTATATCTTCAGAATCTATACTCAGAATATCAGTCCAAACTGTCCTCATATCAACTGATTTTGGGAAACTAAAAAGAATCATATTACTGTGGAAAGTAAACAACACGCCACTGAGCATATAAACAATGCCATGCTGTATGATCAGTCGGATAATTTCAATGAAAACTAACGTATAAAAAGATATTTCCTCGACCTTCTTTGTTTTATAGTTTTTACACGTTTTAACAATACAAGACATGTTGAAAGCATCGAAGTATCTATCAGCACAATGTAAAATTCGAGCAATTTCTAATTCATCTGACAAGTATGTCAACCTAGAACAACTGACTACGAAAGTATAGAAATGGTCGAAATTTGACATAAGAATTTAGCCACTAATTTTGGATGCGCAGTGGTCGAAGCGTATTCTCCCCACTCTACATCTCTGATGTCTACACGCGTCCATTGCATGTCAATTGTCAATATTAAACTACAGTATAGATACCAACCAGTAGTCGCACTCCGTGGATTTTCTCACACCAAGTCTGACTCGCGCATCTCGAAGGGATTCTAACCTCATATTTTGGTCCTTGTTCATTGTTTTCATCAATAATTCTGCATTTTATTACTTTTCTCTTGATTTCTTTGGCAATAATTCTTAAGATGTCTGGAATAATGCCATTATTATTATTTTAGACATCTTAAATAATTCCTTTGTATAATTAATTAGTTTAATATTCAGAAGAATATAATTTTTTTGAGATCTATTTAATATTCAAAGAAGAAGTTTAAGAAAAAAATACAACCTAACATATAATTCGGTGGAATTTCTTTGACTCAAAATCTACCATGAACCAGCAAAGCTCATTTATTTTATCATTTATTTTCATTCCAGTAAGTATTCTGTTTCAATTTTGTGTTGTTTTCAAAATAATTGCAAAATGATTAACAATTGTAGCGTATGCAATTGCAAAAACAATATTTTCAATAATCCCAAACTTTCTTTTTTCTAATACCATTAGACACCGACAGGAGAGTGATACATATAGTATTATTGAAAATGTTGTTTATTGAAAGCTCCGTTATTTGAGTAGTGATTCATTCAATTATGGATCAATGGAATTTCAGGAGGTTTACGCCTACTGTCGTCATTTCCTTACGATTAGTTGAGATATCAGGAACCAATGGAATTTCAGGAGGTTTACGCTTACTGTCGTCATTTCTCTACGATTACTTGAGATATCAGGAACCAATGGAATTTCAGGAAGTTTACGCCTACTGCATGCGTATGCAGAAGAGTGTAATTTTTTTAGATAAATATTTAAGTAAGTATCTATATGATTTTCAATTTTATAAATAGAAATAACAATAATTCGATAGGTTTTTTATTTTTTCCCACCTTAATGAGGGAACCCTTTCTAGAGAACAATCAACATATTTAGCGCAGGGGAGTATTTAAGGGGGGGTGTACTGGAGGTAATTAACCCACCCCCCAGGAAAGAGTTTTTCACGCTAAATCTTCGAATGGAAACGATGTAAACCCTCCCCTCCTTACCCCGCTTTTCACTCAAGATCAGTTCAGGTCCCTCGCTAAAACTCGCCACTAATTCTGGAATTCCATATTCAAATTCCTCTTTTCATAAATTGAATATAGTAAAAAATGGTATCAGTTCAAACTAAATCATCAGAAAATTCATTGGAAAAAATTGTTCGAAACAATTCAATATAAAAAAAAAGATATTTTTCATGGACTCGAAGATTAATGTTTCAGTGAAATTTAAGTATTGAGGATTTTATATTAAACACATTCGATGCTTTCAACCACCAACTACTTATTTTTCCATATAATACCCACTCTTCAGATCAATCTTCATTTAGAAAAATTTTAATGAGTCATTTCACTTACAAACCTAAGGTACCTATGATTTTTAACACATTTCAAAAAGTTTCAGATGCTGTTCCTGAGTAAACTATTGAGTAAATTTCATAACTAATTGCTGTTTCTTTCAGAGTGGAAATGTACGGTTACATTATGAGCGGAGTCATAATTTTTATATGAATATAGAGTAAAGAATGGTCCATACACTCTAAATATCACTGTGAAAACTTATCATCGCTTAAATCAAAATATTTAAGTTTTCAGATAACGCAAATAACTATTTCTAATCAATTTTTAAATTCGCGGTCCATAAGATTAGATGCGCAGGGAGGAATCCTATACTGAGTTCCCTTTGTCACCAAACCCACTGCTCCAGAGAGTGCACAAAGTCCTCGGCTAGCTCTAGAGCGATGATTTCAGTTCAAAATCCACGGAGTTCGACTACTGCTTGGTCCCTATGCTGTGATTAAACCATGTAGAGATTTGAACGCACTATTCCAATTCTAATCTGTCAATTTACATATCAGTCAGACCAACTGCGAAAATAAAATACAAAAGGCACTAGAGGTATAATCTGAGCTTTTCATCGAATTCCAATAAATTTCTCACAATTCTTGACTGAAATAGAGAAAATATCGTCTAATACTCATTGCAGAAGGCAATTCCAACACTCATGCGTTCAAAAACTAGCTCCTTCGTCACATTCGTGTTGGAATAGGTGCCCATTCTGCAACTTGTTTAGGAATATACTATTGTCGGTCCGTAAGAAAGATTACGTCCGAACAGAACGAGCTAGAGAGTTGAAATTTTCCGGATATGTCTTAGTCTTGTCTTTGACCAGATCGGACCAAAAGAGTTGGAGTCAAAAGAAAAAAAAATTAAATGACTGTGGTACCATTTTTATTTTCAACACACTAATTCTAACGGAGATATTATCATTTATAATTATTTACTTTAATTTGTCTTTACATAACTCCTACTTTTCAGGTGGCTAGCATAGCTTAATGGATGAAACGTCACCAAATTTAAATATTCAAAGTGGGGGACAAATTTAGAAGTTTCAGAATTTTGCCGGGGTTTTAAAAAACACTTGAAATTAAAAAAAAATTGCTGGTCGTTACATTATATGTTAACGCCACATTCACATGTTTTCCTGAAAATTATAACAGTGAAATCTTGGAAGAATCAACAAATTCAAGGTATGTGCAAAGTTGCATCTTGCTGGTAATCATTTTTTTGTACGTGGGCCCGTGGACAATTGCTATATCAATGAAAACATGTCCAGGCAGTATTTACGGGGCTCATATCAGTGCTTGAAATTGTTCTTTATTGAATATTTCCACTCAAAAGCTCACATCTACACTGCAAAAAGAAGTATAAAATAACCAAGGCTGGCAAACTAGTTTGACATCTATCTTAAATTTTTGTACAGTTCATGGACCTGTGCTCTTGCCGAATTAAACCGATGTGATCCAAAAAAAAAGATAACAATCCTGAGATCATTACCATCATGATCATGAGACGTTGAAAACCTGATGTAAATTTTTTTATACACCCAATTAAAATTTTCGGTTCGGTTTTTACAGACAGGTACTATTCCATCAGGAAAATTATCAATTTTAATTTAGGAAGTAAATGGAGGAAAATTATGTTGAAAAATTCAATTCATCTTGGCCTTGTCGATAGAACGAAAATTAATCGATCGTGATAATTTTAGATATACATTGAGCAATGAAAGTTTTTTCCGTTCAATGAAATTTTTTCAACATACCAAAAAATTCACGTATATGGAACAATATCATATATATATTACTAGCTGACCCGACAGACTTCGTCCTGTCAAAAAGATTTGTAATGTGGCAGTTTTTGTGCCTACGTATTTTAAAAAATTCTCCTGAATAGAACCGTCACCCTGTGATAGGGCGTTGTGAATAAAAAATAATTAAATAAAACATATATAAGGATTTAAAAGTAAGTAATCGCTTTATTGTTAATCATGTGAATTATTATTATTATCATTGTAGTGCTTTGTGGTATACGATGTTTTTTGTTTGATTACCTGGCGCATAGATAAACAAATCTGATGGTTTTTCAACACGGAAACAGGCAACATACAATTGACCATGTGAGAAACATGGGTTTTCTAGATTAATACCACTAACACTTGATGATTGCCCCTGGGACTTGTTTATAGTCATATCAAAAGCAAGCCGCACTGGAAACTGTCGTTTAAACTCAAATGGCACATCAGCCGGAATTATTGAGATGCCCGGTATGAGAACATCTTCTCCTTTATACTTTTCTTTGAGTAGAGTTGCTTCTATCACATTGTGTACCGTTGCAAAGACGCGGTTGGTTGATATTTCGCAACATTATAACCACCGATCCAACCTTTAATTGAAGATTGTGAGGTGGCAATCCTGGCAAATCCAGCGAGTTTAAAAATTCCGGTGGACAGTAGACTACATCATCTTGATTAGTAGCCGAATCAACTGATTTATATATCCTAAATTCGCCTGTAATTTGTTCTTGAATTTTGAAATTTAATTCATTTACATCTATGTTTTTGCAGCCAGTATAGCTCGTTCGCTCAACCAATCACTGGCAATGAAAATCTCCTGCTAATAAAATCATTGCACCACCAAATCGGTTATTATTGCTCCGTAGATCTTTTAAGGTTCTGTCTAAAGTCTCCAAAGATTTTTTATGTGCCATCGTGCATTCATCCCAAACAATCAACTTACATTGCTGCAAAACCTTTGCCATTGCAGAGTTCTTCGAAACGTTGGAGTTTCATTGCTTTGCATATTTAATGGCAATTTTAGTGCTGAATGGGCTGTTCGACCACCTTCAAGCAAAGTTGCTGCGATTCCCGACGAAGCGAGTGCAAGTGCAATTTTATTTAGTTAGCGAATTGTTGCTAATATTAATGAAATCAAAAAAGTTTTTCCTGTACCACCAGGTGCAACTAAGAAGTTTTGTTTGCCTGTTGTCGTCCAAAACCAACTGCCGAAGACGGATCACCCGTCACCACGACAATGCGAGCTCTCACATATTGGCTCAAACAATTGCATTTTTGAGCACTCAAAACATCGATTTGATGAGTCATCCGCCGTTTAGTCTTTACTTGGCACCGAATAACTTCTTATTCCCGTACATAGAAGCGGTTGATACGTTCAGAATGCATATTTTGGAGGTACCTCAATCACAGTGGAAAAAGTGCTTCGACAATTGGTTCAAACGCATGCAAAAGAGTATAGATCTTAATGAGGAAAATTTTGAAAAACAGTTGAGCGATTTTCGATGGTAAATATTTGTTTTTGTTTTCAAAAATATAAGAGGCAGCCCTCATTCTTCAAATGAAAACAAAAAATTAATGCTTTCCGCAAATCATCACTTTCTGGTACAAAATTCGACATTTTTACACGATGAAAAAATATTATGTTGTCTGTTCAATGACTTGATGTATACTAAATATGTTTCACAGATGTCATAGCAAAGAAACAAAAAAAAGGTCGTTCACAACAAATATTCCCTTTCTAAACATTTGTATCTTGACGCTCACTTGATACTGGTATACCTGGTAGGTGATGGAAATTTCTCCTAATGATTTTTTTATGGTTTATGATAGTTAGAATACCAAACGATCTTATAAAAGGCATAGAGAATTTATCGTTCACAATTTTTTTCAAATGAATAAAAACTGTAGCCTCTCATTATATAGTTAATTTAGATAATTATTAGCCCATAAATATCACACGCTTAGCTTGAGGCCACTTCTATCCTCGGAGTACTTCTAGAATCATTGTTGGAACAGTTCATAAATAAGAAGTTCGTGAGTTACTACAGAGAATTCAACTGAATAAATTAGTTGCTTCCTATGGAATATCCCCATAGATGAAGTGGTACTCCCACTCACATTGTCACAGCTCAAGAGATTAAACAAACTTGAAAAAATGATTTTATGCAGAATTCTGAATAGTTCTGAATAGAAGTTTATCACACACACAATAAGTTTATGTATTTGTCATATTCAAATGCCAATGTTCAGGAAATTTCAATAGTTAACTTTGTGTAGAATTATTGTTTGGGCAATAATCATCATCCCTTTCTGCTCTTCCTCTCAACGTTTCGACAGACATCTTCTGTCATTTTTGATGGTAAATATTAGCGTTTAGGATTGTTGACACTGATAAGTGAAGATTGAAAAATAAATTTTTCCTAACATTGTCAGCTTTTTCGAAATCAATTTTTGACTTGAAAACAACAGAAGTCTCTTGCCCAAACAATATTTCTACACGAGTTTCATCATCAAAAATTTCTGCTAATTAAGTAGTCACCTTGTACAAAACCAAAACAACAAATATGTAGAATGATGTTTGTCATTCATATAAAGATAGATAAATATATGCGATCAAATTTTATCAGTGTGCTGATATTTGTGATATTACTCCAGAACTCATGCAGAAAGTTTTGGTTTAAATACCTTTGAAATATTATGAAGTATAAAGTAATATGTCCGTGAAATGTCATGCTTGTGATGGCTTGCATGTGATGGTGACCTTGGTGACCTTCTGTGATGGCTTGCCGTTAAGTAAATAAAAAAATAATTATATCTTCTTGTGGAACAAAGCTACGACTATGAAATTTGGGGATATGTTAGATATCGATAAGGTCCATACGTGCACGAATATCTGTCAAATACATTGAAAATTTCATGAGGTAAAAATTATTGAAAAACATTTTTTCAGAATTTTTCCAAAACTTTCTGGTATGTCGATTCTTGAGAATTTTCGCAAGCCCATTTGTTTCAACCTAATTCAAATAACTTCCAAGTAATAACTTGATCTCATGGATATTCTAGGAGTTATAGAAACCAAATTTCAGATGCTCATAACTCATGACTGAACTAATAAGGAACTTGATCGAGATATTTGGATTGTAAACCTATTCTGAAAATATGAAAACTCTAGCTCATCCCTATCGCAAGAAAGAGAGTATACGGCCTGATGGCCACCCTCAAGTTTGAACCTGTATTCTTTATCAGGAACTGAAACCCAATCGATTAAGATCATTTTCAGCTGAATATTTGAAAATAACAGACATTTGGGCAAAAAAATAGCACGATAGCTACTAGAACAAACACGCAAAATACAAAATTATATACCAGCAAGAAACGTAAACAGTAAAGTGTCTAACGTAAAAGATTTGGGAAATTAAATGAAAGAAAATTGGAGATTTAGCGGCCATATCAACTGACTGACTGTTGGTTTTCCGACAAAGATGAGATTCATTCTAAGCCATTGCTGAGGTTTCTCGAACAAATAATACATCTACTAGATGAACTACGAAACCAAATCCATATAGAATTGATTAATTGTATAGTCTGTTGAAATATTGCAAAAATGCGATCTAGGTATAAATTCTGTAATCTGTAATAACTTTTAACGGAAATATTCATTTTAAATAGATAAAAAACTCTAATAAACAATAATCGAAAACGAGATTAAATCGGCTCCTTATAATTCAGCAGTATGCAACAATAAATACACAGTAGTTCACGAATTCTAGCTGATATTTACTTTAACAAGACGAGGAAATTGTATAGTCGTGATTTTAAGATTCGGGGTTTGAAAATTTAGTTTTTGAATATATCTCATTTTTCTATAGTGAATACTGTTTGAAATGATCTTGATTTCGAGAACTCATGAAAATAATATCGTTTAAAGTTCTCCATAATACTTCAACAAGAGTAAAACCTCCAATAAATAATGAGACTGGTGCTATAGAATATCAACGAAATATTTATTCAAATACATTCAGACAATCCTATGAATTCGTCCATTCTGTTCAATACACTTATAATAAATTCAGACCACTAGGTATCCAATGAATTCGTCCATTCTGTTCAATACACTTATCCCATCTCTTTATTCACTTATAAACTTCTCAGAAACCATTTTTTGACAATCTGTTTAGTATAGCCATAACAGCTTCGTTGAGCTCTTAATTCGACTCAAATCTTATACCTTTCAATTCTTTTTTGACTTCAGGAAACAAATGAAAGTCACATGGAGCAAGGTCGGGAGAGTAGGAGGGGATGAACCATAATTTCAATCCCTAATTCTTCAATTGTTCGTTGACAAATTGTTAATCTATAAACGGGTACATTGTCGTGATGCAGCGTCCAGCCAAAGTCCTGATAAAGAGGCTTTTTTTTCTTTAATTTTGCCTTTGAAGGTCCTCGAAGTACATCTAATTAGTACTCCCCTGTTACTGTATGTCCTTTAGGTACAATTTGATCATAATGAGGCCAAATTTATCAAAAAATTCAGGTGCATCACTTTAAAAGCGCTATTAGCAGTTTTGGCCTGTTTTAAACTTTATATGCCACTCAAATCATCGTAATAATCTATCATCTAGATATGCAACTTTAATAATTTCAAAAGTTCCAGTTAGTGTTTTAACCATTGAACACTTAATTTTATCTCATATGTTTGCTCCTCTTTCATTTTTCGATCAGTACGCAAAAAACTGACAATGCAATAATCAATTTGCAACAAATGTCGAAAGTTATAATCGAAGCCTACTTGCGGGCTAGTACTTACATTGAATATAAGGCTCTCATGTCTCATTTTTAGCTTTATAAAATTTTACCTCTCAAAAAAGATATAACTCCAGTCTCGTTATATACTGATATATCCCCGTATAGTTATCAAAAGTAATCAATCCATAAATTTAAAAAATAATTTAATGAATAATAGTCATTTCGTCATTAAATCCACTCCTAAATATTCAGTTATATTCTACAATAAATACACAGAAGTGTTCGAAATCTACATGATATTCACTGCAATATGTTGAGGAGCATTTTTCGTACAGATTCTCCATTCGAAGGACTCTTAAGCAGTTTTCAAAAATATGTCCAACCTCGTGCATTCATATTTATTTAAATGATTTCTTCGAAGTCTACTACACTTTTATTCTTTAGGGCATCCACCAAAATCAAGTTATTTTGTTTTTAAACGATTGAAGGATCAAACAATTGATGTTAATGATATATGACTGCCGACAGCTGTGAGAACCTTACATTTATTTCACACATATTCAAAAAATTGAGTTTAAAGAAACTCCAATCTGAAATTAACAATGACATAATAAGCAATCAAAAGAGCAAGTAAATAAAACTAATCGATACATATACTACCTGACAAAGAAACTACAACACCCAGATGGAGCTGTTTAATTTTTAATTTCTTCTAGGTAAAACAGAAGGTTTAGCAAGTAGTAAAATTTGGAGAAAAAGTAGTGAAGACTTTTTAATGTAAAAACTTTGTTGTTACTTGAATATTGTAGTCATTTTTCTGCAAATTTTTCAACAAACCAGCTGCTAGAGGAGATCCAAATTATATGTTAAGCTGTTGTAAGTAGTTGAGTGAAATTTAAGGAGTTTGAAATATTGGTCTACCTCAAGCCAAGGTCATTACTAGTAATTGCTAACCGTCGAACTGAAATCCAACTACTGTTGACAAGTGTGGTTTGATAATGTCCAAAATCAAAAGATTAGGCACCTGACGTTGAAGGGTAACAAAGGAATTTCAAGATCGACGTCTAAGCCCAGTCCTACATTGGAAGTGGATTTGGTCTAGCCAGCCAATCCGACCCGATTTGATTCTCTTCAGAGCAGTCCAGACCAGATCGAACACTGCCTCCAATGTAGGAGGACAGTACGTTTTCTTTGTTTTTGTTTCCTCCAGACCCAGCCAGACCCGCCCAGACTGTCTGATCTGGAGAAATTCCGCTTCCAATGTAGGACTGGCCTAAGGCTGATAAGTACTAAGAAAATAATGCCATCCTGTAACTGTCCGAATAGTTCACAGCCGGATCAGGTCTTCTGGACTGCAGCATAATCGACTACATCATCTGTAACCTCTGACGGTTTAGCAACACCGGCTTCGATTATAGTGATGCAAAGAACGTCACCATTGGAATGTGATGAATGTCGATTTTCTTAGGGTGCCTATGATGGTTATAGGACTGTAAGACTACATTGGTAGGAAAGACGTGAACTTCAGTTTGATATTAAGTGTTATTTACAACGAACAGTGGACTTTATGCTATGAGGTGCCATTGCTCTTGCAAGAAGGTATCCTATAATCTTAATTCGAGGTAACATGACAGCTCTGCATTACCTGCAAGAAATAGAGAAGCAAAATAATGCTTGACCTTATGTTTCCTGAGTTAGTTTAAACTTTTTTGTATATGTAGCGACCTTTTGTCATGGCAACCCAGATGCCTCGATTTTTCTCCTATTTACCCAAACCCCTATAGATTCTGACGGCTCTGAGACATAAACTACAAGTAACTTGGGATACTATACTTCCAGAAGAGATAGACCATTTTATTGCATCAATGCCAAAACGTGTTTGGGAGTCTACAGATAATCGGGGTGGACAAATTTATAATTTTAATTTTTAATAAATTTATTGAAATTAATTGTGAAGTTTTACCAAAGAAAATCTCTTTCTTGATGTCAGTTATAACATATTTGAAGAATTACTGTTGGAAAAGCACTGCATTGCTGGGAGGGCATTTTTATTATAGGTCCAGCGATCCAAGTGATGATTCGTCGATACCGGATCTTCCATATTTTATGATCTTTTCCTAGTTTTGTACTTTCATATTAATTTATTCAATTACCTAAATTTTTATTCGAATAGGGTACCTATTTATTGTTTTCAATGAAATAATATTATTCGAAAATATTTTCGTGTTTCTTATTCTTACTGATTCTAAATATATATACAGGGTGAGTCTTTGACCACTGCGTTAATTTTAACCATAGGTTCTTGAGATCAAAAGAAACAGTTTTTTCTCATACCGTTTATCTATATTCAGCTGCGTTAAAAAGTTATAAGCATTTTAAATTTTCACATTGGGCAAATACCCCTCTGTAGTCCAGTATAGTTTGAATCAAAATTACCTTCCACAGCATCCACTATTGAATCTGAATTGTTCAAAAACATTTTTCCTCTAAGAAATGATTCACTCACTCATGTTCCATCAGATGATTTTATCGATTTAATTCATTTCAACTTCAAATATCTCAAAAATGGTGCAATTTAGGCAAAAAGATGATGAATGATTTTATCTGCATAAATGACTAATGATTTTAGGAAGTACAAGATACGGACCTTTAGTTCAAGTGATATTTGTTTTTCATGCAATTTAATTAATCTCTTCAGTACTAGTTAGAAACCCACAAAAAATGGAATGAATCTATTGATGCCAAAATTGCATGACTGCTATTAAAAACCTTCTACAAGAGATCATTTCAATTGATATTGTCGTTTGAATATTACAGGTGAGCATGCAATTTTTTTATGAGAGTTCAATACCCGTTATCTTCTGAACGGGGCCAAATTTGTAAAAATGTTATAGGAAGAAAATGTTTCTTTTGACGTCAACAATCTATGGTTCAAATTAACGCAGTGGTCAAAGACTCACCCTGTATATATATATAAACATAAAGCTTCAATAAACAGAATCAAGCTGCGAAATTTATTGGTGCAAAGGCACTTGAAACCATTTTTATATCGGGGGCAACAAAACCACTGTTAGCCAGTGTATCTGCCATTCGCACACCACTCTTATTTAATCCCAGCGCATCCACCAATTTAAGTAATATCCAGGTGTATCGAATTGAAACACCTGAATGATGTTTCTTTTCCAAGTAATTAACGAATGAATCTGATTTGAATCGATCCTAAGCGTAATGCTTCTTTCTGCGACTGTCCGGACTGTAAATTGACACGATAAACAATCCAAACATAACCCAACTCTAGGTACGCTGGATTATGACGTAATAAATCCACGTAGTGAACCTCATTTGGTAATTTCTCTGTGTTATAAGATAAAGAGGTGTACGGCCGGACTAGACCCCTTGAAGGGTCAATGGATCTATACTGGGTAATCACGAACCTGCAATATTTAATGAGTGGCATTGATCCGACCCTGGCTTTACCATTCGAGGATTAAAAATAGATCATTACTTAGTTGCTCAGCAATACTCACCAGATACTGACATATGAGATCTATTCAATTGTGCTATTCTTTACGAATAGGATACCATAACGGTGTATTCAGTAATTCTAAATTTCCGGTGTTGGATACAACGGAAGGATAGTGTGATAGTGCGACATGTGTTGAGTTATCAAGGTACCAATGTGGATTTTAACCGGTGTTTTGGAGGCTCTTCAGGATCCAGATCTTTGGCAACAAAAAGTAAGTTTCCACGTGTCCCACTTTCAAATGAAATCTTCAATTTAAATTGACAATATTCCATGTAAAATACACAGAGGTTTGAATTCAGTTACTGCGTTATACAACGAATGATATTATTGTTACAGGATGTCACAGAAGTTGACGTCAATCCGTAATTACGTTTATCTATTTATTTTTTTGATTTTGAGCTCACAATATTTCAGATCTAGAGAATACAGTGGGTGCGTTAGTACTTCGGAACTCAATTCAACCGATTTTGCTGCTGTGTTTACTATTTATGACAAGGCGATATACCACATTTTTCTTCAACAATTAGGCCTTTTTGAGTAAATTCGGCGTTCAAACTATACTACAAACCATGTTTTTTTCATATTCCAGGTAGTCAATGAATAAAATTCTATGCAAATCCCAAAATACAGAGTCCGGTACCTTCCTAGCCGATGTTGGGGCTTTTGACAATTTTCTCCGTATGCAAGTCACTCAGCAGACTGCCTCTTTAATTACAGAGTGAAGTGCATCATAATATTTGAATTCCTACAATTTTTAGTTTTTTCAAATCAAACTCATCATTAAATATTTCCCTTATATCGCTTAATAATTGATGGTAAGCAAATTGCTTCAGCTTGGAAAATATTATCACAATATCACTTGCAGAACAAGGTATTCAAAATTGAAATTTCGCCCTACTTCAACTAATTGTAATGAATAAAAATTGTACTTTTGTACTTGCTTCTGGGAAGCGTTTGTACCATTTATGAACACTATTTTGGGTCAAAATCGACTCGCCGAATGCCACAGTCAACATTTTAATTGCCATGAAACATATATTTCATTATTAAACGCAAAATTGAATACATATTTTTCGATCTACCATTATCTGGAGTTAAAAATCGAAAAACACACAAAAACATGACTAACCTTTTCAGTTTTCAACAAAAAACTACTAATCAAAACAGGCTGAAAATACTAACCCAAGTTATAAATAGAATAAAAATGTAATCGAAATTGTATATCCTGCAAAAATTCAGTTTCTAATTCAATTAATTCACAATTTCTGGCATCAAAAAAACTTCCAGTGGGTTCAAATAACTACGCCACTGTAATGCAACTGAACAATTTACATAAAAATTTGACTAATGATCTGAAAAATAATGAGGGATTGTATGAAAATGTACAAGTTCAATTACCTTGTAACAAATTGATTTCAACGAACTCGCGAGGTTTAACAACGTTCATTGGTTAAATAGGTGCCCATTCAATTTATGATGGAAATCCATAAACCAGAGTATTAATCGGTGAAAAAATTATCCGAGGAAACATTGTTTCGATACTTTTATGCGGGAATGAAACTGTTTCCAGATTTTATTACCAAAGAAAAGGTGAGTTCTTAGTGAGTGGCTGGATTTTGAAATTTTTGGTTTATTTTTTGTCCTTAGGTTTTTCGGTTTCATCATTGAAACGTCTTGTGTAGAATGTAGAATGTTTTGGTCTATATAAACTCTCCTTTCATACCAACATTTCCATAGACATCTATCATTTTTAAGGTGAATTCGGTTTTTAAAAATCACAAAATGTTTGACAAAAGTCATGAAAGTCAATTTAATTTGTACTCATCTCTGGTCGATGATATTTATCGAGTTTTTCCTCTTGAATTCATTAATAATCGTGGCTCTATGAGAAGGTGCGATATTTTTTTTTTCTTCTTGACCTTGCAGAACGAATTCATTATGAACCACACGACGAATATCGATATAACAACGATAATATATATACAGGGTGAGTCTTTGGCCACTGCGTTAATTTTAACCATAGATTCTTGACGTCAAAAGAAACATTTTCTTCCTCAAAATAACATGTTTTCCAAATAATTGGAAACCACAATGTCAATTCAAAACATATATATTTTTCATTAGAAGATTGCATTTTCACCTGTAATATTGAAACGACAATGTCAATTGAAATGATCTCATTGTCCTAAATTGAAGGATATTTGATAACAGTGATGCAACTTTTGTCATCTATAGATTTATTCTATTTCTTGTGAGTAAAAGCCTAGGGAAAAAACCCCAGTGAAAAAAACCCTGGCTCCCCGCCTTAGTGTGAAGGTACAAAAATAAGCTGTAATATATTTTCGGGACTTCTTTCTTCAAGAGTGGTCTTCTATTGATGGAGACAGAGACTTCTTCAAGTTGCCCACATCGAATCTGGAAATAAAAAGACAAAAGCAGAAAAAAGAACTGAATAATAAAAATACATAGCATATCATATTCGATATTATCATCTGATGAAACATGAGTGAGTGAATCATTTCTTAGAGGTGAAATAAGGGTATTTGCCCAACGTGAAAACTCAAAATGCTTAGAACTTTTTAACGCAGCTGAATATGGAAAAACAATATGGGAAAAAAGTATTTTTTTGGATCTCAAGTACCTATGGTTAAAATTAACGCAATGATCAAAGACTCACCCTGTATATGCCATATGTGTTGATCACCATTGCCTACATACTATCACGCCCATATGGTTCTCTAAAATCAAACGAGCCGTTTCACGAGTCTTTCTGTTAAACTGGCCGAGGATTTTCGAGCATAATTCCTTTGATTTTTCCGACGTTTCAGTTGGTTGAAGAGGTCGATGGTCGTTCTGAAGGAGGCAAATCTTCGACGATCTCCCGACCGTTTTTAACAGCCTCCTACCATTCGTTCATTTTGGTTTTTAATGGAACATTGTCTCCACAAACCTTTTTCAGCATTTGCACTGAGTCAGCACACAAAATTTTTTTCAGAACAAAAAATTTTAGACAAACTCTTTTTTCAATTGGTTTCAACGTTTTTCGTGAAGAATCGGATAGTCCTACCAACATAGAGAAACTTCAAATACTCCACGTGAACAAATTGAATGAAAATTTCCGGATACTTTTTTGTTAGAGTGTATACGCGGTTTTTTATAAAAATTAGGAATTTATTGTAAAGGAAAAGTACATTACGAGTTTATAGTTCTTAGAAGTTTCTTATACCTAGATTTTCTGAGTACAATATGTTTTTGTGTCTTTACGCTCACTCATGAAATTGAGAGGCACTGCCTTCGATCAATAAGGCGTAAAACATATTATAATGGAACAAAAAATATTTCCTTCTACAAGTACGAATAAAATTATTTCCCTTATTAATTTCAGTGTAGTTTTGCTGATAATCGAATTATAAAGAAAAAAGGTCGTAAATGGTAATTATGCCTTTCAATTATGTACTCCATTTGCGAAACTATAATTGCTGCTCTATGAAAGGATACCACAGGTTAAATGGATAAATTAACAAAGCTTGAAGTTGTTGGTTGTAAGTAACTTCCAATAAAACTGAAAACTTATTTGTCCATCGATTATAGTATTTTTATTGGGTTGTGCGATTATTGTTTTATTCTTAGGTAAGTGCAGTATTGCTTTGGAGTTCAATGTTTGTGTTTTTTGAAAGTTTGGATTTATCGTAATATACTAAATGTATTTTTCTCTGAAACAATAACGAATTTGTTACTTTTTGTAATTCTATCGACAGAAATTGAGATGAGTTTTTTGTTGATCAATCAAAATTTTCGAAGTGAATCCTCTAATGGAACTTCTGAAAAGGTTGCGTTATTTTGAGACAGCCGGTATGGCACTTAAAAACCGTTGTATATAAAACACAACAAGCTTCACTGGATTGAAACAGAAAGTGTATCGATTCCAAGATCACTATTTCAGAATGTTTGAAATGAGTTTGATAATAGATAATACTTTTTTCGCATCGCATGCCTGAAAGTATACTATAATAACTTTAAAAAAATAAGTGGAAGCTACATTTCCCTCCCTTGGGATTCTCATCTCATTACTTCCTCACTTTTATTGATTTCATTAGAATCTGCTTATAACTGATAGTCATTTGGTTATCATTTTGACGTTTCACTTAATTGATAAACGACAGTTTCCTATTCATTAAAAGTAAACCAGTTATCATCTTATTTCCATATGATTTTTGCCAGAAAGAGAGGATGGACGAATTCTCAGAATCAGACGAAGAAATATTCACTTGTACTCCACCATCATCTTCAAGAGAAGGCTACACTACGAATTGTTTAATTATTCGAGAAAACCGAAGAAATCCAAAAATGTAACCGAAAATGTATTACTTTCGTATCTCTCTGAAAGATTTAAGAATGTAAACGCATCTACATTATGGTCAGGATTTTCAAAGCTGAAAAGCACTTTCAAATTATAGGATAATGTTTATTTGGACCTTTTTCATAGTCATAGCATTTCAAAAACAAGTTTCCGTAAATTAGCGGCCCAAAAATTCTAAGATTCTAACGCAAAAACTATGCATTCAATTTTTGAAAGAAGCATATGATCAGATAATCTGATGATAAATAATTAATTTTTATTTTTATTAAGACAGGTAGCATATAACTGAGGATGAATTGCTATACTTGAAAGTTGAAGATATTGATGATGACAAAGCTGAAATGAAAAATAATATGAGAACTTTTACAATTACAAATAGGTGATAAAACCTTTGAAGCTGTGAATGTAGTTGAAATATACAACAAATATATTTTCCTTCGGCCCAACCACATTCATCCTAGTCGTCTGTTCATTTTGTTCAAGAAAAGTAAATGCACAATACGACCGATCGGAAACAATACATTCAGCCAAATTCCTAACAAAAAGCAAATTTTTCAAAAATTTCTAAACCAAGTATATAACAGGACATAGCTAACTCACGAGCTGATTTTATAACACCGAACAGACATGAAGGCTGAAAAAAAATTTTTGGGAAAAAATATTTTTCGGGGAAAAATTTTTGGTGGAAAAATTTTTCAGGGAAAAAAATTTTTGGGGGAAAAATTTTTCGGGAAAAAATTCTTCATTTAAAAAATTTTTTGGGAAAAAAAAATTTTCAGGCAGGAAAATTTTAGGGGAATAGAATTTTCGGAAAAAAAGTTTCGAGAAAAATTTTTCGAGAAAAAAATTTTGCCAAAAAAATTTTTCAGTGAACATATTTTTCCGGGAAAAAATTTTTCGGGAAAAAAATTCTCATGAAAAAAATTTTTTCGGGAAAAAAAATTTTTGGAGATTATTTTTCCGACCCAAATATCGACCAATAGAATTGCACCATTCGACGTCACGTGGTACAACCTACATGGTATTATACTGATAATTTTTTGAAAATTTTCTCTGGTAGTTGCTATATATAAACAAAACATGATCCAGTCAAATTAAGCACACGTCAAACTGACAGGTTGAATTCAATTGTGAAAATTGGAGATTTTGCATGAAAATGAGTCGATTTGCAGTTTGTTCTCTGTCCACCATCGATAAAAAAGTCAAAGGAAATGTTCCCATTAATACGGAGAAGGCAAAAAAAACAGTTTGGAACCAATTTACTACTTTTTGTACTGAGAGGGAATACACATTGAGTGCTGAAACGAGTGAAGCGCAATTGGCAAACATTATGAAAGATTACGCTTACAATATGAAGAAAATGGATAGAGAAGACTATAAGGAAGGTACAATAAAAACAATGTGGAATCAGACTGCCAAATTACTTCAAGAAAAGTATTTGAACGATTTCGACATCAAAATCAACCCATTTTCGGATGCTGCATTCAAGACCGCTCGAGGAGCTCGTGATGCCAAGCGTAAGGCTTTACAATCTATTCCGGAAAAACGGAGGGCAAGTGCAGCAGCGTTGGAGGAAAAAGATTGGGATGCAATGACCACTGTTTGGGACGAGGAAACTCCTGATGGCCTCCAGAAAAAATTATTCATGATAATATCAGTGGAATTGGCTTGGAGAGGTGGTGAGGGTAGCATGGCGTCAATACATCACTTCAAGGCAGAACAGCGAAACTGGGAGAATTGAATACAATCCAATTTTCAGCAAGACCACACAAGGTGGTGATAAAAAATTATCAGACAGCAAGTGGCTGGTGGAGAATCGGGAAATCCCTGACAAGTGCCCAGTGAGACTGTTCCAGAAATTGAGAGAGAAGAGAGATGTCAATATCAAGAGCGACAGACTATTCCTGACCCAAAATCCATTCTGGAATAAAGTTCCAGGCGCTAGGTGGTACAAGGATTCCCCAGTAGTCCAAAACACGATTTCAAAGTGGGTTAAGGAGTCAGCACAAAAAGCTGGGCTTGACCTTGGTAACAAAAAAATCACCAATCACTCCAGTCGTGCAACAGCCGTCTCCAATCTAGCGAAATCGGGCCTGGGAGAGCAGCAGATAATCAAAATAACTGGACATGCCAACAGTAACTCCATCAAGCCGTATCTCCAACTCGACCAGGAACACCACGAATTAATTGTCAAGAAACTGCGAAGGAGTGAGCCTACTGCAGAAAATGCCATCAACAGCATAACCTCATGCCATCTACCTCTTCTGGGACCATTACCGATAACTCTGACTTGAAGAAAACATGCACCAATGTTTACAACAATTGTATTTTTAATTGCACTACCCTGATTCTTAATTAAATGTTGTTTTATTCATTATGAAATTCTTATTTGTTAACTGTACATTTCGTCTCATGGTGCAATTCTATTGGCCTGACATTTGGGACAGAAAAATAATCCCCCGAATACCACACGAGCTTCAAAATTATCTGGTATTTCCCGATAATTTTGAAGCTCTTGTGGTATTATAAGTGAATAAATTTCTCGGGAAAAAAATTTTCGGGGAAAAAAGTTTTCAGGGCAAAAAATTTTTGATGCCTACAAACTCTGCTATTACCATTCATAATTGTGACCAAGGAATAATCAATACTCATTATTACAATACGTATGTTTTACTACCCTCCATTAATAAATTAATTGATTCATTAAATTAAAGGTTTTATATTTCTATTTAATGCGAGCCTAAAACAGATCGTGTCACACAGGCAGAAAGGCATCTTTTCTGCCCTTGAGACACAATGTAATATTGTTTAACCCAAAATGGAATCCATTTTGAGCATCTAATAAAATATTACTTCCTAAGAACAAAGTTCATTTGTTTTTTAGGTGATACTTCTTCTGACCTTGTATAAAATTCTTGTGCAGGTGAATACTACTTAGAAAGACCTTCAATTTAAGGTATCACAAAAAGGTGTCACTTGAAATTTTGGCGTTGGCGTGCATAGAACCGAAGGGGTGGTTCCCATTACTTTTGAAGGAGATGTACTAAAGATTTTATATTTACATGTTAGAGCAAATCCATTTTTGGGAAAAAAAATAGTGTCGAAGTTGAGTATCGGAAATTTGGTTTCCGATTTAGTTGGATAATATCTGCAGGATCAATTTGATTAACATTGAAAAAAGAGAGCTTTAATAGTTTCGTAAAACATCCAAACAATTTTTTTGAAAATATTTTTTTACTCACAAAATATTCCTCCGAAATTAACATTTGCATATATGACTATATCTTGTATTATGAAATTTCATCGTTGTACGGTACCATTACTTTGAGATATAAAAGTTTTTTTATTGATGGAATAAAATGAAATGCTTTACACTAGTATGACAAGTCTTTCTTCAATAACTTGTCTGAAGGAAAATTACTTGAATATTCGACTAACCGCTTCATTCACCCACAACTAAATCAGATGATTCATACCCCACCTTCTAATCAATTTTAACCTTTCTCACTAATCCACCTTGAAAAGAGTCCGTCTGTATAGCTTCGTGTTCAAAATGAACCAACGGTATGACGATGAAAACACCTTTATTTATAAATGTTCAATAATTCCAGGTAGTATCAGGCCATGGACGATGAATACACCGATGAATACTACGATACGATTTCAGTCAACTCCTCGGTACCGAACAGAAGAAGTGTTTCTTATGGACGTAACCCATTTAGCCGTTCGCAAAGCCAGAATACAGTGTATTATTCCCTGATGAACCTCGATGGGGGTGAAACATTGGAGATGAACGGGAGGTGGGAGCCCAAGAGTAAGGAGACCAAGCAGGAGGCGACAACATACGAAAAATGGAGGAATTCGGTATTGTTATAATCTTTATTGATTCTGTCTAGTCATAACCATGAAATTGGCAGCAACTTTCTACTGCCGGTTTTACGTTGGCGGTTATAACACCAGTGGCGTCGGGTATACATCTATAGGAACATGTGGCAGATCTCTCGGATTGAGATAGAACATTCAAAAAATTAGATGACAAGTTCCCATAATTTTTTTCCTAGCGGCTCTCCTTAAGGAGATACGGCCTCCTAAAGGACGCCAATGGTAATAAATGTTTCTTGAATAACTACTTAATATAATTCTATGAAAATTTAATACGATAAACAATAGTAAGGACTTCTGAAAATACTGCCCTTGAAACATAATTAGCTTGTTTAGTATATCAGGGGGGGACTAGGTTGTACATTTTATTACTTACATTTTAAACACCCTGCATGATAAAGAGAAATAAAATCAATTTGAATACTTTGAACATTAAACTAAAGAAAAGGTACTCATGTTTATTGTCTATAAAATCAACCATGCACATATAAATAAATGGTTCAAATATAATAAGCTTACACTTAATAAGACAAAACACGATACATGATTATTTGCACCCCTTCTTCGGAGGATCCAAATGTGGGACGCCTTAAAATTGATGATACAACATCTATAACAGAAACAAATGAAGTCAAATACTTAAGGGTCTCGTTTGACCAGCATATGAAATGGAATAAACATTTCAAATTTAAATTTATCAGAAAACATATGGGGGATGCAAAATATCTCAAAATATTCTATCAAGCCCTTATAGAATCACTGATCAGTTATGGTATAGTCGGGTGGGGTGGAGCATATCAAACCTTTGGAAGTGATACAGAAATGGATTTTGAAAATTATATATGGAAAAAAACGTACCTTTTCTAGCCAACAGCTGTTTTTGGCGATCTTGTTCACCCGAACAGAGTGCCTATCATTTTGCCCGAATGTCTGAAATTTTGGACTATCGAGCCGAAAATGGTCTCAATCGATTGGGCTCGACTCCCCGATGAAGAATCCGTGGCGAAAGTTGAGCTGTCCGGCCGGCCGTATCCTCTCTAGCATCCAAAAAGAATCAGCGAGAGTTTTTATATTTTCAGAATAGGTTAATTGTCCAAATATCTCGGTCAAGTTCGTTATTGGGCCAAATCCATCGGATGGTTCAGTAGTTATGAGCATGTGAAATTTTGTTTCCTCAATAACTACTAGAATGTCCATCCGATCAAGTTAATACTTAAAATATTGCTGAAGAAGGCTGCAACAAAACAGCTCGCAAAATTTTGCAGAAATCTTCACGCTAGAAAATTTTTAAAAAATTCCCAAAAAAAAATTTTTAATCCTCACTAACTCATAAGATATTTTTCGAATTTCAACAAAAATTCGTGAATATATTGAGGTGATCGATATCTTACTTATCCTCGAATTTCATTGTCGTAGCTCCTTTTCATCTAAAGATATGATCATTTTTTTCATTTACTCAAGAGAAAGGAGAAATGACATACGTCCCCATGATTTTCTTTGAGATCGATATTGCCAAATGATTCCGCATTAAATTATTGAAAATCGTTGATGTGTATTTGGATTTGCCCAAGAACATGATTGATTCTACTCTTCGAAGTTTCAGAGGCCAAAGGGGCTCAGTAGAGTGGCCTTCTCGATAGCCAGATGTGACTGCAGCATGTACGAAATAATTTTAAAAAACGATTGTATTGGTGCATGTAATCTAGTGGTGAGCCTTTTCAGAGCATTTGCTGCAAATTTTTATTGATATTGTTTTTTAAAATTTTTTCTTTCAATAGCAATAATGCGATCAAATAAAATATCCCTATTTCATATGGTTTTGGCTTTACCCAACAAACACCCTGTAACTTTGCGAATATTTCAATTTATGAACACAAACTGCGGGTAAATTTGAATTCATGCAAACATATGTGCTACAAATCTGCCCAGTTTTCTTATTCAAATTCCTGATGGGATTGCAACCCTCTCCAGGCATTTGCCCTATAGAAACAAGCATTGTATCCCAGATCATTTCCCCATGTCATCAGAAATATGACTGTTTTTACAAGTTCTATTTCGTGCTCGAGTTAATGATGGTCGACACTTTTATATGAGACTTCCTGCATATTTATCCTATTAATTAAATTCGCTTCTGTAGCTCATTTATGACTGTTTTCTTACTTGTTCAAGCCTCTCTTTGAATGAGTAGTGCTCACACTACACCCTGCAATATGGTAGCAAAATAATGATATGTGAGACACCCTGTATGAATAAAATTTTCACTTTAATATCCAGGTTCGAATCCCGCACTTCGATAGAAACTGTTACATCTGTAGGTTCTCCATGTGACAATGGTGAAGAAAGAAAAGACACATCTGGACCTGTTGTTCCCAATTGATTCCTCTTAGAGGTCATTGCACATGCTCATTCGACTATATTGTTCATCTGCTTGCATTTCTGAGATCTCAGAGATATCTCGGTGCTAATAAATTGCAGGTAGAGTGCAAAATTTCACGCCATCATGTTTTATCATTTGGATCAACAAACCGTTGTAATTATGATTCATTCATATAATGAATTTTAGCAATTTTAGAATTATTCGGTGCATATAGTGTAGTAAGTGAATAATTCTTTTTTGAAATGGATAATTGGGATCGCGTTCAAGAAGTTTTGACATCGCCAGAACGAAATAAAAAAGTGAGCATTATTAGCATGTTTAACACATACATTTTAAAGAGAATTGTTGAAATGACATTAGGTCGAAACAAGAAATAATATATTATATCTAACTTGCGGTAAATTTGCAGTTTGAGGACCCTTCCTATATTTTACATAATTGCTGGTTTGGTTAGGTTAGTTTGAGTTAGGTTTAAAAAAAACAGTGCCAAAATTGAAGAAAAAAAATGAAATTATAATTTTAAATCATTTTTCTTTCAGATTTGCTATTTTTTTATTATGTTAGGTACGGTTAAGTTCAGCAATAACAAAAAGCTGTATCAAAATTTATTTTTTGCCATTTCAAACAGTGGAACATAAAACAAAAAGAATTTTTGCAAAAAAAAATTTCTCGGAAAATTTTCATTAATCATTTATTATTGCTTTAGGGGTTCCACTAACTAAAGCACCCTAAAATTGCAAAAACATAATAAATTCGCTGGGTCCTTAAATTGTCATTAGCCAATGAAGGTACGAGAGAAAAATATAATAGACAAAGCATAGGCTTGAGCGAATTACAAATGTGGAGTTACGGTTAAATAAACACTTCAAAGGTGTAAAAGCATGTACAAATTTAGAGATATAACAACAGAAAAATAATATTCTGTGGAGTGAAATCTGGTTACCCGGAGCGGTAATTTCTGTCCGGAGAAAAGTCACAGGGAGCTAGATCAGACGAATATGGTTTCTGATCTATGGTATTAATCAAGTGTTTGGTCTTAAAATCGTTTATAATCGTGGCTCGATGACACGGTGCGTTATCGGCATGGAAAATCCCCGAATTTTGTTCGCCAAAACCGAACGAGCGGATTCACGAGAGATGTAGAGATCACATCCTATCTCTAACACTGGTATGATGATTTTCGAGCACAATTTCCTCGATTTTTTCGACGATCATCATCAGGGTGTATAAAAACGATAAATGAAGATATTCACGGAACATAAATAGTTGTGATCTTCTTCGAGCGGTCAGATGAAGATTAGTAAGTATACACGTCTGTAGTATATCCCATTCGTTTCAAACATTCATTCAATTAAAGAGCAGGTAACATCAGACTCCCTGTAAGTATAAAAAATTTTGATAACATCAAAGCAGGAACAGAAATCAATCTTTATCGCGACTCTACACGGGAAAAGGTAGTTTTCCTGTCGATTATGTTGAACAATATAATCAGTATTTCGGGATTGTGGAAATTGAAAATATATATGAATATAATTTTTCTGAAAAGTGAATATTTGATATGTCCAAGTTGGATATTTGGAGAAAACACGTTAGGGCTTTAATAAGGGTGAGGCACCATCTTCCATTACTTATTGATGCCGATTATACTAGTCGAATATCAAATTATATACCTCCTAATGAATTGGTGGAAAAATATTAACAAGCACTATACTTCAAAAGATCATCACATTTTTAACGTGGATACATCAGTCCTTAAAATTTTATTGAGACAATTCGGTGATATTTATTGGGCCCTCGTTCCCCAGACCTGAATCCAGTAAATTTTTTACTGTGGATGCATAAAAAAATCTCGACTGAGAAGAAGCCCATTCTAAGGTAATGCAGGGCTTGCATTCGGACCAGATTGAAATGATTCGAGCATCTCCTTTCATTTCAGAAAGATATTAAAATGTTACGTTTATTAATTTTTTTATTTCAAGTTTTTCGCAAGGTTCCTCTGCAGATAATATGAAATTACATTTTCCTTGACAATTAAATTGGCTAGTGTTGATATATTTCGAAATATGAACTGAATAGGTTACCTTGTGAAAGAACTAAAAAGTTAAAGTTAGTGTGGCACATTTTTCCTAATATGGAGTGTTAAATTTGACTGACAATAATTTTTTCACCACAATTCATCCAAACTTAATGTATTTCACTTAATTCACAGTGAAACTAATTTGATTTGTAGTGGCGATTGATAGCATTGTTATTCAAGATTTCATTATCAATAACAATTAACAAAATCTTTGTAAAATTGTGATCACAGTATTTAAAACTACAGCTGAGGGTGTCCAATTTCAAACTTTCTCCAAAATTTTCTATTATCGCTTCGCTAAGCGACATAATTTTTTTCTTATTTCATTCATAACTGATTTGGTCTATCACCTGCTTCACTTTGGAATATTCAAGTTAATATGTGTTTTCGATCGAAGTATGAGCCATGAATGGAATTCAGGACACCCTGTATATCTGAAAGCATGTTTGAAAATAAATTAACAACCATCCAAGCTCCTGGAAACAGTTCTCATCACCTCTACAAATAAAGTATATTCATAAAAAACCTCGCCTTCTCAGAAGCAGTAGGTTGAATTGAAATGATGAGTAATTTAATGTCCCAGTTCGGTAATAAATTTAATCTCATGAGCGCATAGTTTTGTTTATGCATGCTTTTTAGATAATGAAATGAATTTCGTAACATCATATCGCTCTCCACTAATTAAACTGTCATATTTGGATATATCAACGAAGATGTAGAAAAACTTCAGGATGTAAATGACAGCTAGAGTGAGGTGTAGTTATTAGTCATTTATTTTCGAAAACCGGCTTCAAATGTCTTTAAGATAGGTTCTACGTCATCCCCAATTGTACTCTTGTTTATCTTCGATTGTAGATCTTTTGTTGATCTAGTACGCTGAGTTAATAGTTGAATGTGTAGAAGAGTTTTGGAACGAATTTATAGGGGGATTCTGAAATGTGGGGTGTTTTGTTGAGTGAGATGGGTGTTATTAAAGATCAGCATCAGGTAAGATTCTTTTTCTACTCAAGAAGTGCTTCTTAAAAAGAAAATATAAATTTGTGTGTGTTTCCCCTTGTTCAGAACGATTTTATGAACTTTGACCTTATCATGATTTGATTTATTGAATTTGTAGACAGTACAGATATCAGTGGATTCCACAACTTGAATTCGAGACTGATACAATTTAAATAGTACCTCATACAGGGTCTTTATAAATTGATGAAGGAACTTAGAACATTCTTTATTATACAAAATAACAGTTTCAAACTATATCATTCCCTATTTACATCCCACAATATTTGTGGCTGATATTTTAATATGTATGTATTGTGTATTTTATTATAATAAAAAAATACAGAGACATGTCTTGTTGCAGCAGTCAATGTATACCATCTTTTTTATTGTCATGCAGCCCCATGTACATTATTAATTTTTTTTTTCTGGAAATTCTAGATAAAATTTCTATTCCTCACCAATGTTTTAATGTAATGAAAATGATTTTATTCACCAAATTAGTGAACATTACTGCGTTCATTTTTACTAATATGAAATTAAAAATTAATTGTTCTACTTTATTGAACTACTCATGTATAAATTTTTAAATATTCTCATACCTTTTACGACATCTCCTGTAATCTTTGGAGGAAAAGAATTAATATGAATAGAGGAACAGCGTGCTATCATTTTGCTCAAATACCGGTTATTTTCGAATATTGAGCCGAAAGTGTTCGCAATCGATTGGATCCGACTTGCTGATGAATACGTAGTTAAACTTGAGTATGCCCGACCGGTCGTACACTGTGTTCTAAAGGCGACATGTTAAAATTTTCATATTTTCAGTGTATTTTAATTGTCCAATTATCTCTGTCAAGTTCATTATTGGACCAAATGCGTCGAATAGTTCAGCAGTTACGAGCATATGAATTTCGGTTTTTATATAACTTAGAATATCCATCAGATCAATATGTAACTTGGGAGATGTTGGAATGAGGATGAAACAAATAGATTTGCAAAATTATTGAAAAGAATTGAACATACTGTCCTCGGTATCAATAATGCCATTGTCCTTTTTCGAGCATCTGATGCGGTCTCTGTGATCGAGAATCGAATTGCTTGAAATGCGTGAAATCAAATGTAATTTTTGGATAATCATAATTGAGGTTACGAAATGAGAAGCTAAGTACAAATAAATAATTGAATATGTTCATTTCAATAGAACTTAGAGTAATAGCACTCAGAACATTACACAAAACATCAAGGTTATGGGAAGAAAACATTTCTAGTTGGTAATTATTGAACAGGATACCACACAAATCGGCGTATCGAACAACAATTCATGGAAATATGTACGAATAAATTGTATATACAACGACCTCAAATAATATTAATTGATCCGACTTGCTGATGAATTCGTAGTTAAACTTTAGTATGCCCGACCGGTCGTACACTGTGTTCTGAAGGCGATATGCTAAAATTTTCATATTTTCAGTGCATGATCTTCGACTAAATTAACAAAGAAGAGCAGATGTATCTGGAAATGAAGGTTTTACCGATTGCTCAAGCTTCTAGGGCATCATCCAATAGTATTATCGAAAGAAAATACTTGAAATAGTATAAGTTGTTTAAGTATACAACATGGTTATGATTAAAATAAAATCCTTGAATAAAATAACTGTTATATTAGTTCCATAAGAAATATACACAATAAAATGAAGATTCTCGTTTTATTCCTCACCTTATTTATTATAGAATTGTTATCCATTCCTAAAATTACGGCTTGTTGAAAAAATAAATATCACCTGAATTTTTTTTTTCAGAAATGGAATTCGTTCACAACTGGCGAATCTGTAGACTACGTGCTGGCGTACGAAGAAATCGAGAAACCTGGTCACACACATTTCGTAGAAAAGCGAAAAATTTTCGAGTTCAATCTGCAGCAAGCTGGCCTCCTAATCGAGAGAGATGAAACTCAGACGATTCATTTTGTGAAAATACATGCTCCGAAAAACGTCCTTTGCCAGTATGCAGAGCTGCTAAAGCTTCGTTTACCTATCAAACTGGTAAGTCAGAACCACGTTTGATACGAATATCTATGATAATATCAAGGACTTATTATATAATTGTATAGGTATATGGTCAAAAACGTCGATTTTATTAACTAATTTCAACCCCATACAAAGAATTTTCTTTAACTTGTTGACTAACTGCATAAAATTCATTCCAGAATGAAAAAGAGAGGGTAACAAATATTCTTGCCAAAACGCTGAACAAAATTTTGGATTACTGTTCTTTGAAAGTGGATAAGAATATTTTTCCTGCAGAGCAATACAAATTGACTTTCGAGTATAGCAGAGATAAGGATTATCTGTAAGTAATTAATTAAAATATATACAGAGTGCTGCAAAAGTCAGTTTACACTGTCTGGTATTCTCGCATGCGCGTATTCTTGGCCAGGGCGGAAGGAGGCAGCTGAAACGTAGCGAGTTGAGTTGTCCGCGTGTAGTAGTGTTGTGTAAGTTTATAGTGCCTTCGTTGCCATAGCTGCGCGTGTGAAGTACACGACAGAATAACGTGTTTGTTTGCTCACTTCTTACCTTAAACTTGACGGAGATTATGCTGAAATTTTCGAAGATTTTTGACAGCGCTTTCCAAATAAGCAACTTTCTACCAGACAAATAATGAATAAACTGTATCGTAATTTTGTAAGTACTGGTCGATGCGCCGCGTTTAGGTCGCCCTACTAATTTTTTCTTAAAATTTGTTTTACCGTGACTAAACGATGCCGCATATGTTTTGAAGAGGAGCGGAAACAATTCGAACATAAAATATGAGGCCACAAGTAATTATTGATGTTATATTTTTCTCGAACATAAATTTATTTGCAATTATATTTGTGTGTATATCTGTATATAGAATATTGCTTTGAAGTTTGTGTCATGCTGAATCTTACCTTCGGTTGCATAAAACGAATTGTAAGATAATTGCACCTATGTTAAGAAAATACTTTTCGATATACAGAGGCAGTGAAATTATTAATGCATATTTTGCTTAGTACTTGAACTGTAAGAAAAAGTAATAATGACAGTTCCTAACATAGCCTACTTCAAAAATGCAAGCATACAAACTGTGCGAAACCTGTCTTTAATGGTGAAATTCGAATTTCATTCAATAACGGCATACTGATTTTAAAGGCATGAAATGTTCGGGACACCCTGACTGGTTTTCGACGAGCCATTGATTGGAATACAAAATTATAGGGTTGCCATTTGCAAAAAGTGAGATTTTATAGTTTTATTGAGGCTCACTTTGGGGCCCTTTTTCAGACACCCTGTATAATATTTCCTCATAAGTTATACAAGAAACAGTATCAGCGTACTTTCGCAAAAAAAAATTCTTGTAATGAGGGATTTTGAAGATATGGACACTAATTTGTGACAACCTTTTTTTAAAAAATTTGATAATCAGGCTATAATTCAAGAACCGTTTGAGTGGTTGCACATATCATACATAAACTCAGTGTAGAATAGAACGAAGAATTCGATGTATAAATATACAGGGTGTTGCATTTGAAATAACGAAGTTACATTCGTTTCCGGTGAAACCGGAAGTAGATTCCTCTTGAAAATATTTTACAATTGAAGTTTATGTACTCTAGAACGAAAATCCAAAATCTGTATTACAATTCATTCAACGAAAACGTCTAATGAATCACTTAAAAAAAATCACCCTCTATGGCCACCAGATCGGCTCTGAGAAAACGCATTCGACCAGACCAATTTTGTATCACATTTTCGATTAATTCAGGCCTTATTTCATCAAAAGCACGAGTTATGTTGGCATCAATTGTTTCTGGTTCGTCGGCAGACGCTAATTTCTTGTTCTTATGCTATGTTCTGTTTCAGGTTTGATTCTAACGCCCCTGGCTTCTTCAGAACTTCAACGAGAATAATGATAATCGATTATATTTTGGAAAGGGAAAAGTATGGAGACGATGTTAATAGCAACGGCATAAAAAAATTATTGAAAGAAGGTGTCTACAAAGCGGCGTATCCACTTCACGATGTAGGTAAATTCATTTTTTTTATTCTATTTCCTAAATATCAACAGAATTGTCTTCCTTTTGTTCGAACCCAACTTGATATTACATTCAGTATATTGCATAATTCACTGTATTGTTACAGGGTGATCTGAACAGAGAAAACTCCAAGAGAAAACTTCTATTGGATCATTGGGCCTCAATTTCGCAATGGATTAAATATCAGCCTATCGACGAAATAAAAGAGTATTTTGGTGTGAAATTTGCTCTTTACTTCACCTGGCTGGGCTTCTACACCCACATGTTGATCCCAGCAGCCATAGTGGGACTCCTATGCTTCCTTTTCGGAATTTTTTCAC
The DNA here is from genome assembly GCA_030674115.1 of Micraspis discolor. NCBI lineage: Eukaryota > Metazoa > Arthropoda > Insecta > Coleoptera > Coccinellidae > Micraspis > Micraspis discolor. Next base: position 5,666,008 of record JARTUT010000872.1, read on the forward strand.
TGAACAATGACGTTGTCGTAGACGATATATGCAATATGGACATCATAATGTGTCCCAGGTGCGATAAATATTGTGATTATTGGAAATTGAGTGAGAGTTGTACCTATGCCAAAATACAACATTTTATAGATAATCCAGCGACGATATTCTTCGCTGTTTTTATGTCTTTCTGGGCCACCCTATACATGGAACTATGGAAAAGATACAGCGCCGGCATAGCGCACAGATGGGGTTTGACTGGTTTTGATCTACTCGCCGAACCACCGAGACCAGAGTACCTAATGAAACTTGCCAACGTTAAAAAGAGGAAACTCAACGTAGTTACTTTAGTAGAGGAACCTGCTGTGTCTTATTGGAAAGTGAAACTGCCCTCAATGATTTTCAGTTTTTCCATTGTGTTGCTGTGGATATTCCTAACTCTAGCTGTTGTCTTTGGCGTCATCGTTTACAGGATGTCCCTGATGACTTCCGAAGTTATATATTCGTACAGTATAAAATATACAATTTATACGGTACCGGTGATTGCAGCTGTCTTGAACTTGATATGTATACAATTGCTGACCTTTTTATACGATAAATTGGCGCATAAACTGACCGAGATGGAGATACATAGAACACAAACTGAGTATGACGACAGTCATACGCTGAAGAGTTACCTGTTTCAGTTTGTTAATTATTACTCGTCCATTTTTTATATTGCGTTCTTGAAGGGTAAATTTGTGGGATATCCGGCCAAGTACAACAGAATATTTGGATACCGACAAGAGGAGGTATGTATCTTAATCCATCTCATATTTTTCCGTTAATAGTTATAGTACGAGGGTTGCTATCTATATTTCTGGCCAATACTGAGTGTTGCCAGGCCAGATCTGTTACCGCCATCTTGAACTATGGCATTTTTGGCAGTTCATGTGTACAGAACGTTTCAACACAATCAGTTCAAGATATATTGCCATCAAGGGGGGCTATGAAATATCAAAATCAAGTTGGCAACGGCTGCTCTAGGTACATTTGAAGATGTAGAATTGAAGTTTTTCGTACTGAAAATTACTAGCTGCTTTTAAACAGTGTTTTGGTTCCAAACTCAACAATAATCGATCATTTTCACGTGATAACATTTTGTTAATATTATTGATTTTGCGCGAATTGTTGGAAAATTCAATCTTTGGTTGACTATTTCCGAAACTTTGTGCTATTATGAAATGTCTGAAATTAGTAACGATACCTCTTGTTTATGAAAAGTAGAACGCAAAGCAGTGTATAGATGCTAGTGTGAATATTACAGATAAGACCGATAGCATTAAAGGTGTTTTCCTTGTGTTCCGGGTGAACGTATATTTATTAAATCGAAGTGTATTTGATGATTAAATTGGCCAAAATATTACATATTTCTTCCGGGACTGTTCAAAGAATTCTTAGAAAAAGGAAGGAGACATTTCATTAACATCTGGCTTTCTTTGCATAGTTCTTTTCTTCATGAGTTCTTTGAACTGAGCGATAAGATATTAAAATAAAAGTCAGAATAATTCATTTTATCAAAGCACAACTTATGCATTCTATGAATGCAACCTATGATATTTTGGTTATTGAAAAACTGTTGAACTATTTATATACTAATACTTATTGAACTAATCCAGTGCTCACAATACTTATGTCATATTTCAAAAATAAATTTTTCAACACATTTTTTTCCAACAAATTTCATAAATGTATATGTGGATTCCTTCTGGGCTTCAATACTTTAATAGTCGACTAACTCCCCTCGTCTTTCCTTCAATGGGATTGTAAATCTTAATATTAGAGATTTTTTTTATTTCAACAAGTTCTGAAAAATAGTAAATAGAAACATGTCGAGTTCAGCTTATTTTGGTATTAGAACTATTCATTTCCATGAAAGTATTTTTAGAGGGCATGATAGCTCATGTGAAATAAATAGAAATGCACTTCATTATTGTCCAAAAGTTCCTGATCTTGCATTGGAATTTGATTTATTGCTCTTTATCCTATATTGATAAATCTTTTATATCTTCCTTTCAGTGTAATCCTGGTGGATGCTTGATGGAGCTCAGCATCCAGTTAGGAATCATCATGATCGGTAATCAAGCATTGAATAGCTTCCTAGAGATGACTATACCGTTAGCTTTCAAAATGTACAAAACTTTCAAAGTGAGCACTGGTATAGAAAGAGCTGAGAAAGAAAAACAACAAGTTATCATTAGTTGTAGTCAATGGACTGAAGATTACAAACTGAACGAGTTCACCGAGTCCTGTTTGTTTCAAGAATATCTGGAAATGGGTGAGGGAATACAGCTAGACTGTTCTTTTTTTTAATATTATGGGACAAATATAAACCAGTTAATTAGATTTCATTGAAAATGCGAAATCATTAAATTAAATTTATAATGATCTTTTTGTTGCCATAAATATGCATATCTCGTATGTTTAGTGTAGAAGGAATTGTTTCGGTCTATCACGAAGAATATAAAGGGGAACTTTACTTTAATAGAACCCAATATTCTGGAATGATTCTTCTCTGTTCATTTTTCGTTTTATGGAAATTCACTCTACCAAATCGTCTTGCTGTTGCCAACAAGGTTACATTTTATATATGCACTATTTCTTGATCAGATCTTAGTGATTTGTTTCATGAACAATTGATTGCACTTTTTAATTCTGCTCCCTTGATATCTGGCTTTTGAGACATACTAATGTCTTCTTTATTGAATATCATTCTTTTTTTGTTATTTTTGAAATGAGTTCTTATAACCTCAAATTGAATGAAGCGTCATCTATTCCATCACATTGCCAGAAAAATAGTATTCATATCGGGTGTTTTTAACGAGTGATAAAACTCTCGAAATGTATATCTTTAGCCTATTTCAAGGAAGATAGAAAGACCAAAACGATGGCCACCAATGACCGGTCTTTCGTTTGATATTGATTTATGATCCAAAAGGTAGAAGCCATGTCGAACACGGTCCAATCTTGATTTGAATATTTTTTACTGCAATTTAAAATTTTATGACCCAAAAAAAACTTTAATTCATCTCAATTATTAAGATCGTGTTTGCTCTGTGATTTATACAGTTCTTATATTTTCAGTGTTGCAATACGGATTTGTTACAATATTTGTGACAGCCTTTCCCTTAGCACCGTTGTTCGCATTGCTGAATAACGTATTCGAAATGAGATTAGACGCCAAAAAGTTCATCAAGTACTATAGGAGACCAGTACCAGCAAGGGTCAAAAATATAGGAGTCTGGTACCAAATCATGACCACCATAGGTCGAATATCTGTGATTTCCAATGCCTTCATAATAGCGTTCTCATCGAATTTCATACCAAAATTAGTATACATGTTGAAAGTGAGTGAGGATCATACAGAAAATGGTTTTCTGAATCACAGCCTCGCTGTTTTCGACGTCAAAGATTTCCAAAATGGTACGGCGCCTGAAAGAAGCGTCTTTTCCAACATCACAACCTGTAGATATCCGGAATATAGGACCGGTCCGAATGATGATCCGAGATACAAGAGACCCCTTGTATATTGGCAAGTGATGGTTGCCAGGTTAGCATTTATTGTAGCTTATCAGAATTTAGTTAGCTTCGTAATTATGGCTGTGGAATGGGCCATACCAGACGTGCCTAGAAGATTGAATGATCAAATCAAGAGAGAAGCCTACAGAACCAATGAGATGATCCTTCAGTATGAGGCTCAGCAAGCGAAGGAAAAAGTTCGGAGAAGTAAGTTAAGATGATTTATTGAAAGAGCTCAGTTGAAGTCAAATTAAACAATATATAATTTCTGGAATATAATTTATATATTCTTTCTAGTTTTTATCATGATCATTGAAGATAGTGATGAATGATAAATTTTGACAGATCTTCATAAATATATACCTTAATTTTGCCAAGAAATATCGTAAATACGTTCAATATGCTATGCTTCTACTTCACTCAATGTATAATTTGCTAGTATCGACGCTGAGCGGAAGGGAGATATGGATGATGAATTAACCCCGAGTTGTCATAGTTAAATAGACGGATTTGACAGTTCACCATTGAGGTTTTATGTCTACTCAATATTTGAAGTTACATTTTTTCTTTTTCAGGATACATGGAAGGTGCTAGCAATTCTCAGGAGTCTTCTTCTGGAAATGAAAACAAGACAAATCCAAGTAGCAGAAGCAGCGGGGTATTTTACGACGCTGTAGCGTGATCTTAATAAACTTAAAAAAATAAGTTATCGAAGTCAATCAGCTCATGGCTAAACTCCTGGAATCCTGGAACCAGTCAATCCAAACTATGACTGCATTTTTATTTATCACAGATGTACTCTATTAATGCCAAATCTCATTCAAAAAATTACTATCAAGATTTCGATGGATAATGAAAACTATCAGTGGTTTTCTATGATAAGTGGTGATATGATAATTAATTATTGTTATTATTTAATCTCTTAATCGCCATCTCAGGACTCTGTTAGTTTGTAAGAATTTGTATTGTTATTGTTCGAAATTTTTAGTATGGTTGTTTTTTCGCTAGGAAGTGTTTGAAGAATTTTTATGAACTTGTTGATGAGGGTGATTTTTGTTTAGTACTCATTTTGAAAATAAATAAATCATTGCTTCTGGCCTCACCTAATCGCTTCTGGTTTGGGCAATTTTTAACTGATTTATTTGTGTTTACTACTTTTTTATACTCATGTGATATTTTGTTTGACCAAAACTATGCACTTGTGAAATCAACTGATGTGTGTGTTGAATAGTTTATATTTATAAGAAAGAAAATCTACTTACTATTTTCGAATAAATTATTCTGTTAAAATTTGTGTTTTTTTTTTGTTTAGCATTTGCATTGCCATGAAAGTGAGTTACATAGTTGTGATTGATTTCCATACATATCCAAGTATTGTTGTCTTTCGTAAAATCTCATAAATTGATTCGAAATCCCAAAGAAAATGGCTGATGGGCGGGGCTTAACGTCCAATTGTCATCATTGAGATGTTTAAGATATTGTAGACGTAGCTAATGATGTTTTTTTAAAGTGGAAGAATTACTGTGTCGAACTTATAAGGGAATGAAACACACTCGTTGAGGTTCAGCTTAAGACTAACTATTTTATTCTAAAATGGAGGAACGCATAGCGTGGTTCCCAAAAAGACATTACAAAAATGCTACATAGATGGCGTTAATGGAAGGTCATAGAATAAATGTTGATTTTACTACCAACAGCTAATGCTACTAGCAACACAATGGCGATAATATAGTGTGATTTCGGATTCATCCTTGTGTCTTTGGTACATTTTATCTTCAAATTGGCATTTTGAAATTCCCAATTATTTGTGAGCGCAATTTCGACATAGAATTCTCTTCCTAAAAATTCTGAAGTCATGAAAAGGAAGTGCTCACCTGTAAGTGATTTCTAATATCACAATAAATAAATAAAAATATTCAGTTTATGTTTTTTTTTCCAAATCTTACAAATTGAATTAAATTTAACAATCTACCTATTCTCCATATGTATACCTCAAATTAAATCGGCGTTGCCAGAAATTTGATCGTAATAGTGAAGTGATGGCAGCAATCGAGGCATTTTGGTCGAGTCGTGAAAAAAGTTTCTTTTTATAAGTAAATTATATTTTCAGAAAAAGTTCTAAATTTTTTGATTTGTTAGGAAGCTTTGTAGAAAAATACATTGTTTATATATGTTGTAATCAATTTGATTTTCATTACTTTTGGATCGCCTCTGGTATCACCCTACTCGAATTGTTGAATTATTCTTTGAACTATATGTATATCGAAACGTAGCAAAAAAATTGATGGCAAATATAAAACGGTATTACATAAATTCTGGGCCTTCTTATAAATTCAATTTATCCCAGGAGTATAGGACTTTTTTTTTTGGAATTTCATTTTTATAACGACATTGAATCATTGTGTGTACAATGGCCAAAGGAAAATTCCTTGAATGAAAAACTCTTAATCGTTGCTCTAGCAGTTCATTTTCCATGTGAGAGCTCACTTTATCGGAATGAAGAATAATTTGGCTTCCGTGTCTATTTTCCTTATTTTTTCGAATACTTATGGAAAAGCAATGGCTGTGTACCACTTAAAATCGACTGATTAACGATCGACAACAGAAACTGATGGGTTTTTTTGGTTATTGCAAGGACTTGAAAGATAATGGCCTTCGAAATGAATTGACTTAGATCATCTTCAATCCTAACTAATCTTTTATTTCTGCATGATGAATTCATGAGAGGATTTGAAATCTTTTGTTTAGTCATTTCCTGTCAATAGGATACGTTTTTTCCGGATTTGAATCCGTGCAATTATAGAAACTATTATGTGTTATGTAATATGTTTGATTATACCATACTGGTTGGAGAGATCATTGCTGTGGAACATTTTGCGGTTAGATTCTCGAGCAAACATCAGGGAATTGGTTTGTTGGATGTCTTGTTTCTGAAAACTAGGAAGAGGCTTGAGCTAATATTGATGCAACCGAGGTGATTATGGACTTTCAATTCATAAAAACACTATCAATAATTAACGAATGCTATTCGAGAATCTCAGCAAAATCTTCAGGTCATCGGTAGATAATTTTCAGAGCAATATACTTATCTAGAATTTAACTCATTTTTTCCAGATTTTCATTTATTCTTCTGGAATCTACAAGATGTAGAAACACATCTACATCTTCAGATAAAATAGTTTTCATGATCTAATTTAGTTTTCTGGTTGGAATGTTATTGAAATCTGGTATCTGGCTGATCTTACGAGGTTCGGGTGTATATGGACGTCATATGTATATTTTGATGATTCCTTTAACATCAGTCTATAAATTTGAAAATATTTTAATACCTAGGATCAAATAACTTTAAGAACAAGCGAGCAAGCACTACTAGAAAAAATTAAAGTACAACAAAAAATTCCAAAATTTTAGACAATAAAAAAAATAGTAGTTTCAAGTGTCTAGTTTTTGGGCCAGAACTTTATAATTTTGTAGCGTCAGTGGTTTATGGGCAATCTTAAAAATACCAGCGACAGAAAGTTTTCAACATTTTTCAAATTGTTTTTGTCTACGAACGTGGAAAATTTGTTTTTGCTCATCCACTATAAGAATCAGATACCTTGTTTATTCAGCCGTGATTACATTTTTCATAGACTTCGATAAGTCCATTTCTTGCCAAGATATTGGTCTTCAAATGGCAAAGGATCCTTTAGTTTGTGATTGTCGATATCTCAGCAACCGATGATCGCAAAGGAAGTTGAAGGTGTGTTTCAGAAACTTGAATAAATATTCCTCAACGACTAGCCATGCTTTTTCGAAAAAAAGTTTTCTTATAGTCATATGAATATGAAAATGCACAAAAAAGGGCCATTTGTGTTTTTTTTGTGGAAAATCAAGCCCAATCTGAAAAATTCCGAATTTTTTGTTGCTGGATTACTCAAAAACCACTCACTCTGGACAATATCAAAGTTCTAACTATTATATATATATATATATTATAAATTGATAGAATGTTGAACCTCAATTCCCTTTTTTTATTTAATTTCTGGTACGACTATTTCTTTCCAAGGCTTCTTAAAAAATTTGGAATTTTATTTGGATTCTTTAATTTCTTCCAGTAGTTTATATTGTTATGTTGTTTTCATGATTCGAAATGTTCTAAAAGCTGTAAGTATTGAAATTCACCTTGACTCAACTTTTATTTTCCAATTCTTATAAATCATTGATAATGAATAATTGCGCCCAGATCATACGCACTTATGATATCATCTCAAATTGTACTGGTAAAGTCCCAGTTTTTTATTGATACCTATCTAATGGTACCCTTTTTTTGATCTATTTTAATACCAGATATGACAGAATGATGAAGAGTTATGTCCTTAATTTTTGTGATTTACTTTCATTTTAAACCACTGAGGACTTTGATTCGAAGAGAACTTTGAACTTGATGAGAATCACAAAATTGAGATCCACATCATGATGACTGTGATTGAAAATTGATGCCTGCGTCTTTAATAATTAGATTCTATAAACCACTTCGATAAATGATGAAAGTGGATAGATAATATAGAAGAACAGGCTGTGTTCATTAAAATAATTTTCACTCATATCTTTCATATGGCCCCACATAACGACAAGTAGCATGTCTCAGATAGCCCGATGGTGTACTTGCGATACGACAAGTACCCCTGAGGATTCAGCTCTCGAATCACAAAAAAGGAATCCTGGGGCCTGTGGCAACTGAAAACTAAAATCAATGGTGTAATGAACTGAATCGTGAATGAATAACGTTTCAATGAAAACAAAAAAAGTGTTGATTTAATTTAATCGTAAAGATATAAATTTCAACACCTATGACACAGTTCTCGGACAGAAAGCCACAGTATAACTGGTGTGATCCCTATCGATCTCAAATATGTTTAGTGTGAAAGGCGCATAGTACCTAAATACCGCCAACAGATGGCGCTACAGAAAACATTAACCTCTTGACTTCGCCTTCCCTTTCAATATACCCAGGATTACTATAACACCAAGTACAGTTTAGGTACTGAATATGAATGTATTTTAACTTAAGTAAATATATCCATGTTATTTCTCCTTGTAAATAATTTGTATATATATAACTTTAAAAAACAATAATAAAAAAACGCTGAAAAGCTTAAAAAATAGTGTTTCATTTGTACCAAGTACAGTCAATAGATGAAGCTCTATTGATCACTAAACTCTGAACATCCTCTGATAATCTTGACGAAGGGCTGCGAATTTGCATATTCCGCAAACTGTCAGGTCCTGATAATATCAAGTTCCGTTTTACTGTTTTGTTTATATAGTTTATTGTGCTTTTTATATGTCCGATGTAGAATAGATGTCTTTGAAGTTTGTGCTGAATTCAAGTTTGGTGTAATATTAAAACATTTTGACCCATTTATTGCTATGAGATTTCATTTTGTTGAGGACATCTACACGACCCTTCCACATAAGAAATTTTCTGATTTCGCACTTATTTATAAGTACACCTATACCGAGATAAAAATAATTACACACCAGATAATATGAAATCACACAGGATATTTGTCTGAAAATGAAGATTTTCACCACGTGATCCGGTGTGACCAATCAGAAATGATTACGGCACTTTGTCAAATGATTGGTATATTCAAAACAATTCGTTAGATGATTAAAAAAAAGCCAATGTTCGAGATTTATTGTGTAATTCGAAATATATTTGCGAAACTGAACATTATTTTCCTTTGTGATGAATAAAAAGAATGAAATGATTTAAAGAAAATAAACAGCTGTGAAAAAGACATAACTCTTTACAAAGACGACATAGAACCCAATTAACACGAGGATTCATTAATAAAACGAAGAAATTCTGCAATTTGATGGAGGATAACGTATTTTTGGGTCTGATCTTGGAATATCGGGAGACATAAAAATTTAAATATGTTGAAGTCTAGCAAAGTTTCTGCGAATTAACCAGAGGTCCCCTCAGGAGTACAAAAGATAAACAATGTATTGATTCCAACAAAGAAATTGTAAACAAATAATAATAATAATTTATTTCAAATGAATTTCCACCAAGTAAACACCGATACAATTAAATGAATAAAAGAAATTGTTTATTTTATTTCAACAGTTATAGACTAAGGTTAAAAGTGTTCGTTGACAAAAAGGCACAATAGAAGAAATTTACTAATTAAAAGCCTAATTATTGAATAAGCAGATGAAAAGGGAAAAATAGTTCACCAGAGAATACCTATTATAAAATCACACCGGACATTCGTCAGAAGATTGTGATATTTACCACGTGATCGGGTATGACCAATGAAAAATGATTATCGCATTGTGTTGAGCAGTGGCGACAATGAATACTTACGCCACGCCTATCTGCCATCTTATTGGCGAATTCCATCAATTTGTGAGATAATTACAGATATCTTACATTAAGAAACTTCTTGGATGGATATGGAGGAGAGATATTGGGGAAACCAAATTTCAGATGCTCTGAACTGCTGAATTATTGGACTACCAGTTTTTTAGTCTAGAACATGCTGGCAAAAGATAACTTTTATACTCTCTCATCGGTTTACTACAAAGATGAAATTTCAGAATATGCAAGATATCAATAGCCTTCATTGGGAGCCGAATATCTTATAAGTAATCGAATATTGAAAAAAAATTCAGAATTTTAAAACCTTTTTTCTAACCTGAGGATTCCGATGATATTTGGCAGACTTCATTCTTTCGACGTTCTTCAAATAATTCTTTATTTTCAATCATTATTGAAGTTATTGAGGAAAAAAATTTTGTTGCTGAACCAATCGACGGATTTGGTTCAACACAAACCATTTGAGATATTTCAAAAACTTCATTATTGGCTTGAAGTACAAACATAACATTTATGAATGAAACTCGACTTCGTTCATATGGCCACCTCGGGCCCTTTTGCAGCGGTCAAATCTCTAGATCCAATTTTCGATGACTCGGCCGCACATTTCAGCCGAAACGGCCGCTATTTTACGTTCAATGTTGTTTCTTAGCTCTTGCAATGTCGTCGTCGGCTTGTTGACATAGGCCAGTGACTTGACGTAGCCCCAAACAAAATAGTCCAGAGGCGTCAGATTGTTACGTGTGTTGTGTGGCTAGTGGCACCGTCTTGTTGAAACCACATGAACCTTACACTCTCAACATATGCGGTGTTGCCACTCTGTGCTCCCGCTATGTAGATGGAGAATGAATCCTCTCAAAAATCTGAATGGTAGCACGATGAATCTCTTAGGCCGCGATAAAGTTGGCTTCATATCCTTTCGAAGTGACGACTCTGTACAATTTCATTATGCCGACATCCATGGATAACTAGAATAATACAATTGAATAGTGATGCTGTTTGAATCAATGTCCAATTTAATTGACTAATTATTCTCTGTTCCATAGGAAGAATAAAAGAAAACCACTTATTTTGATGTCCAAATTATTCAATTGAAGATATGTGAGCATTAATAATAGCTCCAGACATCCCCTTTACCATGAAAAATGTGTAACTTAGCACTAACCTGACAGAAATCAAGGTAGCTGTTAAATAATAGCGAAGCAATTAATTACAGAGTATTGAAACAGCTGCATCAATTGTATGAGGATTCGTGTAATAATGGTTACGTATAATTGGGAATATTTATTGCATGAATGAAGATAAACTAATTAATTCGGTTGGTATAAAAACAAAGTGCAGTGGCTCAAAAAGTTAGTCCAAGTTAGAAATCTGTGCAGTTAGACTTTTTCATCTCAGCGAAAATGTTCAAATTTGTGATTTTTGTTTCCTGTGCCCTAGTTGCCGTGAATGCGGTGAGCCCTCTAGTTATTTAGTTTAATGAAACCTAATTTCAATTATTATTTAAAAAAAAAATTACGAATTCTATTAAATATTTCACTAGTCATTTTATCAAAAAAATTTTTTAATAATGTGCAAGAGTAGATCAGTTGCTTGGGGTGTTCCGCATATTCGAAAGTTTTTTCATAGAACTAGATATTTTATTTTCTTTAAAATACAGGGTGTTTCGTGTTCTAGTACCTAATAGGATTTTCATGATCAGAGAACCTGAAAATTAGAATCATGACATTGTTGGACATTCTTTTTTTCACTTCACTTTTTTCTTTTTTTTTCGGAACACTAATATTTTGTTAATTTTTTTTTTCAGGTGAAGGCAAAGCCTCAACTTTCTTATCATTGTAATAATAATAATTCTCTATAAACTGAAATATTCTTGAGATTGAAGCAATATTCTGGTTATGGAGGGTACGAAATGGATTTCTGATTTTTATTTGCAAATTTTTTTCGGATATTATCACGTTTTGTATTCTTACCATCTTTCGATTCAGATCGTTGCATTTCTAAATATCGAAAAATCAATATATTGAATATAAACCGATTTACATTTTGAAAATAAAAAGATTGAAAATATTGCACACCCACTGTATTTTGAAGAACTTTTTCAACAAAAATAAAAAAATAATTACATCAGCTTTGTAGAAAATGTGAATTAATACCTTAATTCATATTCTCAGATTTCAAAACGTTCATCGAAAAGATTCAATAGGCATTGAAAAAAACTATGTGATTTATTTTAGACTATAATATATCATCATAAAATTAATTAGTTTGAATGTTTGATATTATTGAAAACTTTCTCATTCATATCATTTGATTAGGTGAGCGAAGAGCTGAAAGGCAAGTTCATTGAAAAGATGACTGAAATTGGTGGAAAATGTGCAAAGGAAGTAGGAGCTAATGAAGGTAAATACATTTTTTTTCCACCTTTCATTTCATAACTGTATATTCTCTCAAATTTTTAAACCCTTCAAAAGAACACTTGGTCAATATCTCTAATACAAAGGACTGTTATAGAAAGAATTTGATCCTATCTTCATTCAAGAAATCTGCGTCTTTTCACCATAAACAAATTGAAAATTATCCAAATATCATACGCATTTATATGATCTCATTTCATTGTAGCTTCTGTCTTGTAAGTCCCCGTATACTGTATACAGTATACGTATAGAAGTTGATGATGACAATTGGACCTTAATCCCCGCCCATCAGCCATCTTCTTGCTAAATTCGAATCAATTTATGATATGTTCACGTAAAACAATATTAACTAAATATGTTTGCTGATTTATTGTAAAGTTCGGAGTCAATTGTAACTAAGCACCTCATTTTCATGTCTTTACACATGCTTAACAGTTTTCGGGAAGAAATGTCTGATTCCTACTTCGAAATTGGTCTAAAAAATAATTAGAAAATTCCACATAGAAAATAGAAAATAAAATATACTGAAAAAACGGGTACCTACTATTAAAACAATGAAAATTATCAAATCAATGGTGCTGAGCAATCAGAAAAGTGACCAATCAAGATAAAATATTACGGAAATACGTGGGATCAATATTGAAATACGGTAATCAACAAGATAATGGTGCTGACCAATGAAGAACATAACCCCCTTGCTAATAACAGAAATTTTGCAGTGAAACTACTCTCTGCAATCAATGGCGGCGTAAAGGGGGGGCGGTGGGGGCGGTCCGCCCCGGGTGCCAAGCATCAAGGGGTGACAACACGGTGACAAAAGAAAAAGTACTCAGAAAATGGATGGTATACTCTCCAATAAAAAAAAGCTTATACTTTTTTTGCTGCAAACTATTCACGCACCATGAAACAAAACAGAGTTTCGTAAACGGTTTTAATTCATGGTGGAAACTAAATCCTAAAGTGTCTGAACACGAGAATTCTGAGGGCCATCTCTCCTGTTTTGAAAAATGGAAAATCTTGGAGAATGGATTGAGGCTGCAAAAAACTATCGATTATGAGCATCAAATGGTCTTAGACCAAGAAAAAAAGAAGTGGCGTGACATTTTGAGTCGCCTTTTGGATATCATTCTTTTCCTGGCACGCCAAAATCTTCCTCTAAGAGGACATAGAGAAGGGATTTCATCAGACAATAGAGGGAACTTTTTAGAATTAGTTAATCTATTGTCAAAATATGATCCAATGCTAAAAGAGCACAAAATTAGAATTGAACATGCTATCGCCTGTACAAAAAGTAAACGGGTAGATTCTTATTTGTCTAAAGACATTCAAAATGAGTTCATCAGTCTTTTGGGGAGAGAAGTGAAGAATAACATTTTGGACGACATAAAGAAAGCTAAATATTTTGGAATTATTTTCGATAGTACACCAGACATATCACATGTTGATCAGATGAGTTATGTAATCAGATATGTTCATATTGAAGGCGATCAAGTTGAAGTGAAGGAATCATTTCTAGGTTTCTTCCCTATAGCTGGAAAGACTGCAATCGAACTTACGGAAAATATCCGTACGCAGTTAAAGAGTGATAACTTGGACATTCATCTATGTCGGGCTCAAGGATATGATAACGCTGCAACCATGGCAGGAGTTCATGGTGATGTGCAATCTATCATTAAGGAACACAATCCTAAAGCTTTGTTTATGCCTTGTGCTAATCATTCGCTAAATCTATGTGGGGTGCACTCTTTCATGAGTGTTAGTTCAAGTGTAACATTTTTTGGAACAGTAGAAAGAGTTTACACGTTCTTTTCGTCATCCACACATAGATGGGAAATTCTAATGAAAAGTGTAGGCGTATCGGTCAAAAGACTAGTAGAGACAAGATGGAGTGCTCATCACGATGCTGTTAAGTCATTGAAGAATAATTTTGAGAAACTTGTATCAACACTCGAAGAGATGTGTGATCCCAGAAGCAGCAGAGAAAACGTCGATACAAGAGAAGCAGCATCCACACTCTTACCAGCTTTATGTGACTTCAGTTTTTTATGCTACCTCTCTTTTTGGTGTGAAATCCTAGAAGAAGTTAATCAGACACAAAAGTATATCCAAACATCTGGACTATCGCTGGAAAAGTGTGTTATAAAAATTAAAGCCCTAAAAATTTTTCTTCAAACTCAACGTATACAAATAGTGGAAAGAGCTATTTCCTACGCAACTGAGAAATGTGAGGACTTGGATATCTCCGTTGAAAGAAGAGGAAGGAGGAGATTCCGAAAACGAGTGCCAGGAGAAATGTCCCAAGATGTTGGACTAACATTGCCAGAAGAGTTGCATAGAGCTATGTTAGAATGTCTTGATAGATTTTACGAAGAACTAGAGCATCGCTACAAAGCAATGGATGATATTCTCATAACATTTGGTGTTGTTCAGTCTGAAACTCTACTTACGTCAACAGAAGAAGAACTTCGTGATAAAGTTCCAAATCTTACAAAAATCTATGATGAATTTTCTGCAGAGGACATTATTTTGGAGATTTTACGACTGAGGCGCCACTTGGAAGCCGCCAGCATTTCTCTTCAAGAAGCGATCCAATGGACTACCTTGGAGCTTCTGAAATTTATTGTAAAATGGGACTATTCTGAGTCTGTTCCAAGTCTAGCTCTATGTCTAAGATTTTTTTTAACTATTTGTGTTTCGGTGGCTACTTGTGAAAGAAGTTTCTCAAAATTAAAGTTAATAAAATCTTACTTAAGATCTACAATGAGCCAAACACGACTTTCCAGTCTATCCATATTGTCCATTGAAAAGGAGAGGGAAGTAAATTTTGATAATGTCATTGAGTATTTTAGCAAAATAAAGTCACGTGAACACGTTTAATATTTGTCGTTTTATTTTGAGGGTGCTCGATAGAAAGTCGCCCCGGGTGCCAACCTATGCTACGCCGCCACTGTCTGCAATCATGATAAAACTATCTTTTGCGGACCATTCCCAAACGAACTTGCAAAAGGTCAGAGCCAGTAACACCATAGATATCGAGTTTTCCAATGGGGACTTGACAACTTTGAATTTGATTTGTATACGCACCCTTAGACCAATCATCGAACTGTCAACGTCAATTTATTCAGTTAAGTGAACATTTTCATCATGGTGAAGTACACGAACGAACAACGTTTGCAAGTTATAAAAATTTACTACCGAAATTCGGAGTAGGTGACCGCAACTTTAAGAGCCTCAACTCCAATTTTCGGTCGTAATTTGTGTCCAAGTAGACAGTCAATCACAAGTTTGGTGCAAAAATTTGAGTCAACATATTTGCTGTTGGATGTTGGCGTTCCAGTGGGACAAAGGACCTCCGTAGCCGACGACCCAAATCAGTCAATTCCATGGCGTTCTCAAGAATTGGGCATCTGCAGACTACTCTATGGCGAATTTTGCTTAAGGATCTTGTTTTACACCCGTACAAGATCAAGCTGGCTCGAGAATTGAAGCCCAACGGCTTCAATTCTCTCGCCAATTGGACCATTTGAAGCGACGTACGTTTTCCGATTGGGCTCTGGAAAAGCTGCGCCACGTTCATCGAAGAATCATCTTCAGTGATCAAGCTCATTGTTGGCTCATTGGCTTTATCAATAAGCGAAATATGCGTTATTGGACAGGCAGCAATTCACACTTGATTCACGAGACTCAATTGCATCCCCAAAAATTACGGTTTGGTGCGGTCTTCACGCCGGCGGCATCATTGACAGTATTTTTTCGTTGATGCCAACAATTGTCACGTTACTGTCAATGGCGATCGCCATGATAACGGATGTTTTTTGTCTTCAATTGCAAGGTATGGACTTGGCCAACATGTGGTTTCAACAGGGCGGTGCCACTAGCCACACAATCGGTTTATTGAAGCAGACATTTGGTGAGCGTGTATTCTCGAAAAACGGCCCTGTCGATTGGCCGCCTCGTTCGTGCGATTTGACGCTTCTGGACTATTTTCTTTAGAGCTACGTCAAGTCACTGGTCTATGCCAACAAGCCGACGACATTGCAAGAGTTCAGACACAATATTGAAGGCGAAATAGCGACCGTTTTGGCTGAAATGTGTGGCCGAGTCATCAAAAATTGGATCCAGGGAATTGATCGCTGCAAACGGGACCGTGGTGGCCAAATGAACGAAGTCGAGTTCCATTCATAAATGTTATGTTTTTACTTCAATCCAATAATAAAGTTTTTGAATTATTTCAAAGGGTTTGTGTTTTATTTAGATTCAAAGTTGTCAAGTCCATATTGGAAAACCCATTATAATATGAGCAGACATCCAAAATACTATGACAATAAGTTGATGGCTTCTTATTTTTTAGTTTCGAATTACTTAAAAATTGCATTTTCTGGTTCAAATACTCGTTCGTGAAAGACCCTAATAAAATCAAACATACATTGAACAACTCCTATTAATCATAAAATATTAATCTGGTAAAGTGATTCTACCTTGAATAATTTTTTAATTTCAGTGTCATGAACTGTCTAATTATTTTCAATTAATTCTCATAAATATGTTGTAACTTGAGCAAAATTGCACATTGACTCCACATATAGTGATATATTGTACCAAAATGCATTTCTGCCTGGATTAATATATCAGTTCTCTACTTATCATTACCATTCACTTACCTGAAAATGTAAAAAAGCATTGACAAAATATAAGCAGCTCTTTCGCTTCTATTCTCCAAAGAATATCATCCAAATAAGAGTTTTATCGGACACTGAAGACATTATATTGCAAATATAAACAAGAATTATTCCTTAAAATATCTTCATACTTATGATATCTTTAATATTCTCTCCCATTAGAAAGCGAACCTGTGGGCCTCGGGGAGGGTCATTTCTCACCGCTAAATTGTCACCTTCTATTTCAATAGTTCTTTTATTTCAAAATAAAAAATATTTTTTACAGATGATATTGCTGAGTTACTCGCCCATAAACTACCTTCAAGGCATGAAGGTGAATGTATGATCTTCTGTGTCCATAAGCATCTGGGTTCGGTAAGTTCTGAAAATTCATCAAACAAAAAATTCACTAGTTTCCAAAATACGTGTAGTTATTTGTTCACCGAATGAAAATTTGTCATATTAGCAAATAATAGAATAAACTTAATATTTTTGTGTTTTCATTAATTTTTAAAGATGGACGAAGATGGATCAATCAATGAGGAAGGAGCAATTAAAGTTATTGAACCCTTGAAAAGTGAAGACGCAGAACTTTACGAAAAACTTGTGAATATTGGAAAGGAATGCCAAAGTGAAGGTATAAGGTTCATCAATTTCAGTTCAACTTTAATTAATTTTTATCTCATTTTACAGTTGCTGCTGACGAAGACAAATGTAAATATGCCACCAAATTGACAGAGTGTGGAGTCAAGAAAGGAAAAGCGGTAATTCAGTCTTCAGTATTATAGTTTAAAATAGTGATAATTGCAATTTAGTGAAAGAAACTAAATTGGAAAGGTAACAGAGCGATGCAATAGCAGGATCATCCACAGTAGCTATCCTTTGATTTTCATCTCTTTATCTCAGAAAGTTTTTTCCAACGTTAAATATTTCAGATTCGAGCTGCGGAAAAAACAAAATTAGTATTTCATAAGTACAGAATAAAAAAACTTTAATGAAAACTACGCATCTGAAACTTTTCGGACTGCACCGGGGTATTGTGATCTCAGCAGGAATGTTCAAGGTGTCCAGAAAGGGTATCGTGTATTTGTCAGTTCAATAAAACAAAAAATGTTTGGGAGCAATAAAAAGTTTATTGTTTATTATTAACATATGAATTAGAAAATTATTCGGGAAAGATGATTATCCAAATGATGAAAATTTGCTTCGTCAGTAAACAGTATGTTGTTAAAATTGTTGAATCGCTGCAGCATTTCGTTCGCAAAATTCAGTCGATTAGCATAGTCCGCATCCTTCAATTCTTGAACCATTTAAATTTCACAGGCTTTTAGATGTAAGTCTTTCTATAAAATCGAATATAAAGACGATTTTTTGATGTTCAACGCTTGGCTTCGCTTTCGGATGGATAAGGACGGATTTTGACGAACCGACGCCTCAACTTCTTCAATTGTTTTTTCATCAGGAACTGAATGAGGACGAGCAGAGTTATGAATTTCAACTGGTCACATCTGTATTTTCGAACATCCTCATACATTTCCTGATCTTGTCACTATTGATTCACCATTACGATAATACGCTCTTAGGCAAAATGCGAGATACTTCCCCGAGTACTGTTCAATCGTGACTAAAACTCCACAATTGATGGACGCCACGAACCCCTCCCCGTTCGTTTTAGACGCCCCGTTTAGAATATGACGAGAAAACAAATACCCGATTCCCTTTCTGGACACCTTGTACTATGAAAAAATTGACTTGATTTTCTCCATCTGATCATTTGGAGTCTAATTTTAGTTATATATTTTTTCAGATGGGATTGAAAGCCCCAATAATTCATTGAAAAGATCTACCGAACGACTATTAGGTTTAATTTGATACTTTGAGTTATGTAAATTGAAATGGAATAAAAGATTTCTTACTTCTGTGTGCATATATCTTATGTTATGAGTTGAAATGATGATGAAAGAAAATCTTTAAAAATATGTGAAAGAGTGGAGAATATCAAATAAGTAACTCTATGAGATATAATCTGTAACGAAACACTGAAAATGAAAATAGCAATAATAGAGTTTAAAAAAATTATTCAGGGATTTTAATAATGCCGGCTATTTCCCGTCAACGAATTAGCAAATTTGGAAAAGTGGGCGGGGATAGTAAAAGAACTGATAACAAAGGAAAATGCTCAAGATTGAGTGTTCACTTAGATGGTAAACACTGGACTATTAACATTATTTTAGGTTTTTCACACCATAATATCCTCAACAGGCCATAGGTTCAGTGAAAATAGACTTTATGGATAAACATATTATGATGAGAATTCTTTAATAGTATTTGTAAGAAATAGGTTGCATCATTTGATGGTTAAGAGTACTTTCTACTCAAATAAAGCCGACTGTCTCACCTTTAATTTACAGAGAGCGGCAAAAGTCAGTTTACACTGCCTGGTATTCACACATGCGCGTATTCTCGGCCAGTATCGTACCTAGGGCGGAAGGAGGCAGCTGAAACGTAGCGAGTTGAGTTGTCCGCGTGTAGTAGTATTGTTGTGTACGTTTACAGTGCGTTCACTGCCATGGTTGCGCGTGTAAAGTACACGATAGAAGAACGTGTTAGTTGACTCACTTCTTACCTAAAACTTGACGGAGATTACGCTGAAATTTTCGAAGAATTTCGCCAACGCCTTTCAAATAAGCAAGTTCCCACCAGACAGATGGTGCATAAACTGTATCGTAAATTCGTACGTACTGGTTCCGCAGTCGACGCGGCGCGTACAGGTCGCCCTGATACTGTTATGACGAAGAAAAACATGAACAGTTATCGACATAACTGACGCTACTGATCACAAACGAATCCTCAGTGGATTCAAGAGGCTTATACATAATATCCCCAGAAATTGAACGTTTGGACCGGTATTTATAACAACAGAATTGTGACCCCCTTCTTCATACAAGAAACTTCAAACGGAGATCGGTATTGGAGGTAAATGGACAATTACCAAATAATATCTGGTTTCAGCAGGATGGGGCACCACCTCATTACGCTGCCATTGTTCGAGATTATTTAGATCCGACATTTCATCACAGATGAATGGCCTGCACGAAGTCGCGACCTTAATTCACTGGACTATTTTCTATAGGGTTATTTAAAGTCTTAGGTTAATATTTCTACACCAAATAATTTGCAAAAATTCACTGCAGGGATAACTCTCAAAATACATTAAGTTTAGTTTAGTTAAGTTTCAATGTTTTGAAAATCACTTAGTTCAAGTTAATAATTATCATTATTCATTTCTTTAACGGATATTAGAATTTAGTTTATTTAGATACTTTTCTGTTAATATCTAGGTAGGTATTCAGAGAAAAGATGTCGAACCTGACATTTTTGTACTCGTAATAAAATGTTTCATCAGAAACCATAATAATATACAGGGTGTTCCATTGCAAATTTTAAAGTTGACATTACTTCTGGTAAAACTGGAAGTTCAAAATACTTCAAAAATATGAAGACAAACAGGCAATCTATTGCAGTATCTATCATCCAAATTTCATTTTAATATCTATAATAACTCCAAAGATATTTAGTTGGTTCCACACATTTACCCATCACTGTATTTGAGTTCAATTAATTTTATTTCATACGATATAGTATTTATTTGCTTCAATAAACTTTATAATTATTGAGAATGGAATTAAGGCAGCCACCAGACCGAAAATCTGGATAAGCGGGTTCGAGTCCCGACCGGAAAGCTATTTTTTCCGGAATTTCGAATGTCGATGTCGATGTGAAACATATTTCTTGATTTATAATTATAATAAATATTTTTTGCCATAATAAATTATTTATTCGAGAGTTAAGATGAAAATTCTTTTTCTGATTATATTTGTGTGAAGAATTGATTCGATGTTTTGAAGCTCGTTATCTCAAAATGTCATTTCATTTGTGCTTCATTGATTTATATTGTTCTTATATTATGAGATTTAGATGCAAAGGTGGAATCATTATTCAAAATGTTGTTGTTTCGCTTCGAAATACCTGACAATATTTTCAGTACTAACATGAGTGTTTCCTCTTGTTTCTACTCTTTTGCAGAAGGCAGCTCCAAACTGTTTCACACTGACCCCACAGCTTGTAAACGAGAACTTAAATTTTTTACCTGCTCACTTCGATCTTCGATCTTCTTATAGTAACTTTTAGCTTTTTGACAAACTACATGTGAACATGAACACAAAATGTCGACACTGTTTATATCAGCATATTTTCAGATAGAAGTGAATAGTTATTAAACAATAATGAGATGCAAGGACGAAAACTGCACTTATACAAAATATAGACATCGAATTTTTTAATGAACCCTTCCAAATAATCCTTAATAGTTGTCCAACAATAAAAAAAAGTAATAATGAAAACTGTTGACCGTTTCAACATAAACCACGAATCTAATCAGCTTTTAATTATTGGTGTGACTGCCAATCATCCCTTTGTAATTGTATTATAATCAGTAGTTTGCAGTGATTATATGAGGATCTTTACTGGTAATAAACAATGAAGTGATCATCAGGATATTATAACCATTTCCGAATCCGCAATAAAGAGGTGGAAATACTCTTCAATAATATATATAACTCGTCATCAGCAGAAAAGATTCATTATTAAAATAAGTATCTCGATCGCTATTTCTTCAAAGTGAAAACATGTTTCGATTTTTTTTGGTGACTTGTGCTGTAGTAGTGGCCGTGAATGGAGTGAGTAAAAATTGAAATGCTTAATCAAAAATGTAATCTAAGAATAGTTCAGCTTGAAAACTGCGACCAATAAGATCTTTGGTTCGTTTACCCTACTCAATATTCTTCCAGCTATTTCATAGGAAACAAACACGAATGAAAGCATCTTTGGTTAGGAAAAAAGAGATCATATTCTCACACGTCGATGGAAAACTTGTTATTCTGAAAACTTGCATTCACGTGAACTGAAAATATAAAGATTGAGTTGGAAACTTTTTTTAATTTTTTGTTTTCATTTAATTGATGCGATTTCCTTTCATTTTGCTCTCTATTCCCCTAGAGAAATATTTTCTAAGTTCAAATTTCCTTGGCTTCAAACTTAAAGGCTATGCTGATTTTCTCGATAGAGTTGCAATCGGAAGGAACCTTCTTGGTTTCTATCACAAGTGCTGTATTTTTATTACAATACACAGTATTTTTAATTACCTTTACTTTGCAAAGAAACATTGATTATGCTATCTTGTTATTTGGGAAAATTATAGAGTTACAGGCAGACTCGGCAAACGTTGTTGTACCCTATAAATAATTTTTGAGTAAGTTCTAGTGTAGACAAAGAATGTAAGTGTTTAAGAATGTGGAATATGCGTGAAATAGGCATGGAGCGCTGTGAACGATGAGAGAATATAAAAATAACAAAAGGCAAACATTATTGTTAAGTTATTAAAATTTGTTCCTTAAAATTATATATCTTTAATTAACCAATTACGACAGTAACACTAAGAAACAATATCAATCTCTTAATGCTATAGCCTGAACAATATTTTTTGTTAGTCCATCTTTAGCTAACACAAACAAACTGGATGGTTCTCCCACTCGAGAGCATGCCACGTATAATTGTCCGTGTGAAAAACATGTTCTTCTCGAATCTAAGCCACAAATAGAAATCGTTTGACCTTGGGATTTGTTGATTGTCATTGGAGATGCCAATCTAACCGGAAACTGAGTTACACTGAGATAGCAAAATAATAATTGTCAACGTTACTACTACATTTGATGCATAAACCATGATGATGGCCGACAACTGTGTAGGGAGTGAGAGAAATCTCATTGTGTGAGAGAAACAGGAAACTGTATTCGTTCTCAATCCTACTTCGTGCTGTTTACTGGGTCAGAAGTGACACCTGTAGACAACTGACGATAATAACTAATCAAATGACGATTGATCGGTAATCGACCGGAAATGAAAAATAATTAAATTACTAAAATGGCTATTGAAAATAGGGATTGGTTATAAAAGGGTAACAATTTTGGGTTGTATGTATTTTTTAATGCGACATAATAAAAAAATAAAGAAATTGAAACAATGTCTGAAAATTAGAGCAAAATGTTAAGGGTGAAGGTGAAGGGTGAAAAATTGATGTTGGCCGATTCTCAGATCTACTCAATATGCTGACAAAATTTCATGATAGTCGGTCAAGCCGTTTCGGAGGAGGACGGAAACTGTGACACAAGAATTTTATATATAAGATAGTCGAATATTTGAAAATAACGTTGGATAGTGAACTTCTGTGGAAGATGTTAATAAACAAAAAGAGACAACTGATGATCAGCCGTTCATGACCTTCAGAAGTTTAACGGATAAAAATGGAGATTAAGCCTTAAGGATTTGAAATAAAATAACCATAATTGACTGAAAGAAAGAGCAATATCGGTGGCAAAACACAAATTTTAATTTCTTTTCTGCAGCTGTTGAAGCCAGTCGACCTTAGTGGAGGTCTGCGAATTGTATAATGAAGAAATTATTGAACAAGAGTTTATCTCAAATTTTGCGTTTGAACCAAATTTCGTGTGCTGGAAAAGGCTTATGTTTTATCTAAAACTCAAGTGTACGAATGGTACAAAGCTTTTAAAAATGGTCGGGAAATCTTGCCTCGTTCAAGACGATCGTCAACCAACTAAAATGTCTAAAAAATTAAGGAAATTATACTCGAAAATTCTCAGGCCAGTTTTAAAGAGATGGCTCGTGATCTCAAGATCTCTCTTGAAACCGCTCGTTTGATTTTGGTGAACCAATTGGGCATGCAGCGCGTCGACGCTCGGCCTCATTACGTAAGAGCTGATTTTCTTCAAAAACCGGTACAGGTATAGCTGCGCACATGCTGGATCGTGGCAGTTCTGGTACAGATCATAACTGGTGAATAGGCATAAATGAGAGACAATGCTGGTTCATCATGAATTGGTTCCGCAAATTCAAACGGTCAATAAGGACATTTAGTTAACTATTTTGAGACGTTTGTGCCGAATTTGTGGCAAAAGTTAATTTTGTATGACGATAACGCACCATCCCATTGAGTCACGATTATTTTCATTCAGTTATGTAGAAAGAATAGAATTTTAAGTATCATTCTGATTCCATTCATTAAAATTTAATCTTCTGCTGAAAATTTGCAATGTAACTATTTTCAGCTAAGCCAAGAACTCAAGGAACAGTTCATGGAACGATTAGAAACCATAGGTGGAGAATGTGCTACAGAAGTGGGTGCAAATGAAGGTATGTATGTAAGCCAATAGGGTTATAATATCCAACTAAATCAAAAATATAACAGCTTATAAAGCTACGATGCGGCAGGTTATTTTCAATTAAGTATTAGAGGAGTCTGAACTGGTCGTTTCGTCTATCGTATCTACTTCGTTTTTCAGATAGAAATTACGAAAATTTACAATATCATCATATTATTTTGATAAAAACTGTGTATACGGCTATACTGATATTTTGTAA
Organism: Micraspis discolor; assembly: GCA_030674115.1. Classification (NCBI taxonomy): domain Eukaryota; kingdom Metazoa; phylum Arthropoda; class Insecta; order Coleoptera; family Coccinellidae; genus Micraspis; species Micraspis discolor. The sequence goes on from JARTUT010000872.1 coordinate 5,690,487, forward strand.
TTTTTCAGATTCATCCATGCATTAGTACAAATCTACACATGAGTGTTACCTACATATAAGATACATATTAACATAATTACTGTTGAGAAATTTCATTATATTTTTATTGTCAAATTTTCCCACCACAATGTCCTGCAGTGTTCAACATTACATAAGTCACAGGAAATTTCTTGGGAGCACGTAATAAGATGTTCATGTGTCTAGTATGGCCGATTGGGAGTCTACTTAACATCACTTGTTTTCTTCTGGTTTTCCGGATGTTTGTATGTGATGTTGAGTACTTTTCTACTTCTGCTAATTTGGTTGTAGACAAGTTCCATTCTGATTATTGCCACGATTTCTTCTGTTTTTCTTTGAGGAATGGTTTTAAATCGTTTTGTATACTACAAGGGTTGCATTTATATTTCGGGATCAGAGAACAAAAACTTATATTTATGATCGAAAATCGCTCAAGTGTTTTTCAAAATTTTCCCCATTAAGATCTATACACTTTTGCATGCGTTTGAACCAATTGTCGAAGCACTTGTGCCACTGTGTTAAGTGTAGAGTTCTTGTATGGCTTGTAATGAACTGAGGAAGAATGATGATGGTGTATCGTGTATTTTAAATCTAATTTATGCTTTCAGATGATATTGCTGAACTAATCGGACATAAATGGCCTTCAAGGCACGAGGGTGAATGCATGATTTTCTGCTTCTATAAACGATTCGATATGGTAAGTGTTCCCTCAGTTCGAACCACTTTCTTCATATAAAAATCATTAATTTCCATAATTTTTCATTTTTTTTGTTTCTATCTTATAATCTTCTAGGTTTTCTTTTACCAATTACTACTTATTGCGTCACAGTGTCGGTGAATCAAATCTTGCATTAATATTCTGGGGAAACTCTAATATTTATTTCAGACCGATACAATTAATTGTTAAAATAAACAGGGTGTCTACTGGGAAGGTAGGTATACGTCTTAGTTCGTTTATAATTTTTTATCGATTGAAAGAGAATGAATGTTATATAGAGAAATGTTTCATTTAATGACAGCAATCATATATGAAAAGCAATTTAAGATATAAGTCCGTATTTGTATAAGGCACAAATGCAAGCCCTTTCGAGTACATTTCACCTACGAATATTTTGTTCGATTTGGTCAAGGGATCCTAGTTTGTTTTCATGAAATTTGCTTTTCGGATATCCCTACTAAAAGAAGTCCGGACCGGTCAAATCAGGCGACCGCTGAAGATAATCAACATTACCTTTTCTTGAAATAATTTTTTGTTGGTAGAGATCTTGTAGTAATCCCATTGTAATCCTGGATGTATGCCATACAGTACCATCTTTTTGATAACACATGCCCATAGCATGTAGTTTTGGCATAATAAAGTTTTCAATCATAACACAATGTCATTGCTCATTTACAGTCAGGTACCATTAAGCCATTTTCTAAAAAGTTAGGTTCAAGATTCCTATTGATCACATTGCATACCAGACTCCCACTTATAATGTATGTAAAGATGAATCATTTGAGGGTTGTCCATTACCCAGAACCGGCTATGGGGCTAGCTGTAACATTCTATTGGCATACGAGGTCTGTAATTTAAGTAATCAGACTGGCAACGTTGCGTTTGATCAGGCAACACTGGAAGTGTGGGGCTTAGTGCGGCGGTAGAGGAACATATTATCCACCTTCAGTACGAGTTTGACATCGCTCGAGTCATTTGGTTGTGCGTAGCGATTGTTTTGGTGAAACAGTTTTTTGTATTGTGTTCTAAAAATGAATGGCATAAATTTCGAGCAACGATGTGCTATCAGGTTTTGCCTCAGACTTAGGCACAGTTTAACGGAAACACTTCCTCAACTTCAGCAGGCCTACGGAGTTAGATTTTGTCACGGGTCCAGGTCTTTCGCTGGTTTAAGGCATTTTCAGAACGAAAAGAGTCGATTGAAGATGAACCACAAAGCGAAAGGCGAAAGAACCGATGAAAATGTCGACCGAATCCGGGATCTTGTGCGTTCAGATCGTCGGTTAATGACGATCTTGTGCGTTCAGATCGTCGGTTAATAGTACCATGAATGATGAGGGCAAAAAGTGTTAAACGTGTTTCTCACTGTGGGTCCTCACTGTATTGAACTGAATCTTGAATGGAAACATATCCAAATCCTTATGAAAAAATTAAAACGGTTTTAACCAACCAGCTGTTATTTCAGTATCTAAAGTTATTCGTTTGATGGCAATATTGAAGTAATTATTCCTAAAAAGCACTACCTCAAATTGAGGTTGATAGATTATTTTGCACACTTTTTGAAGAGGAGTAATGGCCTATCAGCTAAGGTTCCTCTTTCTTCAAAACCAATGACTTCATGATAGATAGTGCATCTTGTTGGCATGTAGTAATCAATGATAGATTTTGATAAAATGTTTCAACCATTATAACACTGCCAAATATAAACTGTCAAGAACTAACGTTTACGAAAATGACGACAAAACAAAGTAGTATATCTTTCCAGCGGACACCCGGTTTTTCCAGATTAGTAGAACATCGTGGTTTTTGATTTGATAAGTCCAAATATTTTATTGCAGATGCACGCAGATGGTTCCCTTCATCCCGAAGGAGCCTTAAAGATGATGGAACCTTTGAAAGCTGACGATCCAGATTTGTACGAGAAATTCATGGAAATTGGAAAACATTGCGCTGAAGATGGTGAGTGCCAGTGTCCATGAGTTGAAAACTGTGAAAATAGGAAGGCAGCTCCTCATGAAAATATAAGAATATTTCGTTTAATGAAAATTTTAAAATAATGATTTAATTAAATTAATTATCATCCATAGCTTTCACTTGTTTCTTTTACAGTCAAAACACAAGACGACAAATGTAAATATGCGACAGAGCTGGCACAATGTGGAGTCAAAAAAGGAAAAGAGGTGAGTAATCACATTTTAATATCTACTAGTCCTTCATCCTAATGTTCTCTGAACGTTAGATTTCCTGCTTGTTTATAATTACCTTCTTTCTAGCTATATATATCCTTTATTCTTCATTAATCTTGTTTCTATATTTATCGTGTTTCGTTTTGAATCTAGTTTTTGGTACGTCTCGCACATTTTAATGCAGTCTATATTGCCCAATTCTTGCGTTTATACTGATACGTCTTATTTGATGTGGTTTTAGATCAATCCTTAGAATACCATTTTATTCTTTGAACTTTATTTGATGATATCGATGTATAGTTCACTTCTTCTAATGATCTTATTCTTTCTTTGGTCGACCTGGCTTTAATTTTGTTTGTGTTGTATTGCCATGAATGTTTGGTTTCACTGTGGAGTTGTTCGCACGCGAAAAGGCGCCGTTCGAGGTCCCTCGGTTTCAACTCGTACGGCAGCCAATGTCCCAGTTTCTGGATCATTCCTAAGCATTTTAAGCGATGAGAAACCTCTTGCTGAACCACGCCTAATAAATTTGCAAGTTTCTGTTGCGTTCTACAAGAATCTCCATCCAGCAAAGTCTCCAAATTTGCATCCTCGAACTTTTTCACGGGTCCAAGACATTCCTTGTCTTCCACATCATATTCGCCATATTTTAACTTATGAAACCATTCCCCTAATATAACATTCACCATAAGTTTCTACAATCATTTGACGCACCTGAGCTGCATTTTTTTTTCGAATGAAATGCAGAAAGCAACACTTCCCGATAATGACGCTTGTTCGGCTCGAATTTCGCCATTTTCGCGCACAAACAAAACCAAGCACAGTAAAAATAGAAAAGGAAAATTTTGTTGAGTTGTTGACTGATACCTCAGCTGACTATGTAACGTTTCTGTTGGTACTTATCGATCGATTTGCAATGCTACTGCAACCTATGGTAAAACGGCGGTTTTCTATTTGTAGGCCAGATAGATTATTCATAATTTTGGCATATTATTTATATTCCATGTCTCTTATTATATAACGACGGCGTTTCATCTTAATTGTATGATGGAGGCCGTTTTTTATAAATTTGTTCTTTTTTTATCCGGATGAAGGAGCTGCTCAGAAACGTTGTTATTGAATAAATCGTATAGGTATAGTAACTGTTCCTTGTGACTGATATTTCTCACCATCGATTGTAATCTTGTAACATTTATTTGCAATACTCTGTCCATTAGAGCAGTAATAAAACATATACCTAATGTATGATATATAACTTTCAAAAATCTATAAAGATCATTTATAAATAGACTTCAAACTGATGCAAACTTTCTTTTACAGATGGGACTGGATGAATCTATTTTCGAGTAATGTAGATCCTGGAAGTGACTGATATAAAATGTGCAGGAATATACAGTTTTTAATTATAATTCCTACAAAAATAGTATTTTTCTTGAACCTCAAATAAAAAAAGCGCTAATCTCGAAGCGGTTTGTAGGATTTTAGTCTTCTTATGTTTTAAGTGACACGCTCGACAGTGTTAAATCGACGATCACATTCCTCGTTCTTTGTGTTCTACAGGCCGTCATATTTTTTTTTCTGGGCAAAATCATAGAATTATGAATTTTGACTGCAATCAACAGATATATAGATTCTCTTCATTCCCAATATAGAAAACTCGAATAATTTTATGATATCATTCATTTTTTCTATGAGAAAACATGAATAATTTCTCAACAGTCAACTGAAATGTCTTTGATCAGATATGATTTCATGAGTAAAAAATTAAATATTAGTGCCTGAGAAATGTACTATGCGGATATATTTGTCCATAATGTGTTCAGGCTCTCTCAATGCTTTATGTGTTACTTGTTTGTGAAGTTATTTGTCAAGTACATGATGGATGCTTTGTTCCCTGCTAAGAAAAACTTAAAATTGAAATCACGTGAATCAGAGGAAATCTAGACGAAATAAAGAAGAAGGAATAAATGAAAATATAAATTGAAATGGTGCAATAAAATCTGAAGGTTCTTCGAAGAAAAAATATACAAAATAATTTCTCCTGTGTCTTAGTGAATTTTGAATGCCGATTCTTATTGCTGAGAGATATTCTGCAGAAAGTAATTTTCAAAATTACTCCACTGGCAATTTTCAAGTTCAGCAATCAGGTCCAAGTTCGTGTTTTTGGCAATTAATAAAGAAAATTAGCCTAGTCAAACGTTCAATATTCGAGTATTTTCAATAGCTACCTGACCGAAAATGAAGTAAAACGTATCATAGATAGCTAAACTGCAAATTTGGTATGCTGCAAAAACTCATAAATATATTCCTTGATTTAGATTCAAATGAAGCAATGATCTCTTCAGAGCGATCTTTATTCAAAACAATCATGAAACATTTCTTGAACAATCGATAATATCTTTAAAAAATTTACATCAACAGTAGCTCTTAAAAATACAAAAGAATACAAACATAAACACACTCATCATAAAACCTATTTATCAACCTTTAAAAATAATGCCTTTTTCCCATAAATCATAAACACTTTGAATTTTTTCTTCAAGGTCCTCATGTGGTAAATCTTTGATTTTCACTAAATTCGGAAAGGTTTTTTGAAGATATTCGATGACAGGTATCAAAGAAACGTTTAACTGTAACCATTGTTCTTCTTCTCCGTGATAAATTTTGGAGTTCTCAGTGGAATAGTATAACTTTGCTGAATCTTCTTCTTTGATGAGCTGAATGCAATGGTATCTGATCAAACGAACCTCATCTTCTGGGTCAAATTCAACCCTGAAAAAGAAATTTATCAACTTAGTCTTACAGAAAGATGATACCACTCGGCAAAATCAAAATTTTACAGTTTGAAAATCAAGATTGAGATGAGGCTATTTTTAATAAAAATCTAAAGCAATTTAAAGAAAACTAGCATGTTAAGTCACATTGCTGCCCATAACCCAGGGTTGACGAAGAAACAGGAGTATTCCAAGACTTCATCTCTGGACTTCTCTTTTTGAAATCTTCGAGATATGTTTTACAGATTTCAGGAATTTTGCATTTTTTATCTGTGATGGCCTGTGTGATACAACATAAAATTCAAGTAGTAATAAATTTTATGATCATTACAGTTCTGTTGGCTGCTACCTACTTATTGTAAACTATTCCATTTTCCAATCTATCTCCTGCTGCTATTGGACTAGTAGAAACTTCCATTGTAGACAACACAGGAGGCATGGAATCATAAACCAATTTCCTTCCTAATTCTTCTAGACCATCTTCAACATCTAAATATTCCTTCAATTTATCGATAAGTGTTATTACTTTTTTCTTCATGGCTTTTTTTGCTTTGTCAGTTCGAAGAAAATGTAAAGGTAGGCCTTTTCTGGAAACAAGAATTGTTGGATTAGATAGAAATGCTATCGCTTCTAAAATTTGCCAAGGGCAACTTGTAACCTAAGTCATGTTTTCAAGCAGCTTTAGAATAGAACAATGATGGCTTGTCAGGGTTTGGGTAGGCCAGGCCAACCAAAAATAATCGAGAAGGAGAAATTGAAAATGAATATTTTATTGACAGAATCTTATTCTAAATGATTGATTTAATATTCAAATCTCGAAAAATTCCTTCTGTATCTTATCCTCTGCCCTCGATTTATATCATATTTCAAGTTGCCATAAAAGAATACATCTTACTCCTATCAGCAGGACATGACACCCGAAATAATTTTATATTTAATGGATTGTTATGAATTATACAAGGATTGATTTTTAGACAGTTTTTACGCATATATGATAAAATTCACAGAAGTACCAAGTATATTTCAATTTTGCAACTGATAGTTTCGATTTTTAACAAGTACACATACATTTTGAAAACAGACCATTCAAAACAGTTTCTTGAAATAAGTTTTTCAATGGGATTTTAAAATATTTGAATATGTCACAATAACAAACTGCAATATAAATTTTAATATTTTCATGGTATTCTTGCTTCCTTTCAATACTTGCATTTTATGTAAATAGTTTGTTTCATTTTAATATACTTAAACATCAGTAGAATTAGAATTGAAAGGAAAAAATTTGAGATTATGTTAGTGGCTTATAATAATTTGAAATCTTATTAATAATACATATTTTACCTAAAATCAATGTCATCTCTGCTTGCTTTCATGAGAGCTTTAGGAAGCGCTTTCTCCAACAAATCCACATAAGCATTGTTTTGATAAACAGAAACAGTTATATGAAGGGAATGCATATCAGAATCAGTCCTTCCTTCGTGAATTATACCTCTTGGGAAATACAGCATGGATCCTGCCTCCAGACAGACTTCAAGAAATGGTTCACCTATCTCATCATGCTTGAAATTTTCGCTAGAATACCTTGTCAACATATCTTCATCTCTAAAAAATGAGTAATCCAATTTCAACCAGAAATAAAGCACCAACTAAAATTTCAATGCACATTTTGATATCAATATTCCTTAAACAGGACTATACAATACATTGTAACAAGCATGATTTTTCTAAGAGGCAGTTTGCAAATTGAAACAGAATACCTTTTTGAACTTACTTTGGTTGATATAGTTTCCAATGTTTTCTACCTTCTAGCTGTATAACGAAAGCTTCAATATCATCGTAATGGGGAGCAAAACCTTGAGAGCCAGGTGGAGTTAAATATACATTAGCACCAACCATTGAGCCAAAGAACTCTTGTAATGTCGATAATAATTTATGCACTTTATGATCATATGTCTGAGGATTCAATATTCTTACACTACACCCATTACTGTAGAAATCCCACAAAGCTGAAGGTACAACTTTCCCTGAGAACATTACAAATAGAAAAGTATTGAATGTAGAATAAAAAAATTATGGTTATCACCTTCAAGATTCAGTACAGTCTTTTCTTCATTTTCATATGTTACAACATCTACATTTCTTGTATAATACAAATTGTTTGATCTAACCATGGAGTCTAAACTGGAGGCTAGGACATGTGAATAGTATTTTTTATTTAACCTTCCTACATATAGTGGTTCTTTCTCCCAGTATGTTTTAAAAAATTCCTTTTTGCTGACTGGAGAGACCATCCACTCAAATAATTTGAGACTTTGTTTTATTGGATCATCTACATCAGTTTGTTTTTCTGTTTCTACACCAGTTTCATTAATACTATCCCTTAGCGTCGTATCATTATCAGAGCTAGTAGTGTCAGAAGACTTAGGAGCTTTACGTTTTTTCGAAATTTGTTCACTATCATAATTTGGTTTATCCTTTTTCGTTGAATTTTGTTTACGTTTAGTAAAACTATCATTTTTCGAGTTTAAAAATGTAGATTTAGTCGTTTTAACAGAAATATCGGAATTTTTTATTCCCAGTAGGATTTTTTTTGCGTCCAATTTTTTCGCTTTCTTGATATTCCTCGATTTCAACTTTCTCAATTTAGAAGAGGATTGGGCAGGTTTAAAAGGAAACATTTTTTTATAAACTTCAAAGGCTGATACTGGTTCACCAGGTTTCATTTTTATCATCAATTTTTTTTCGAATTTAAAATCGGCTTTTTTTAGGTTATATCGAAAATTAATGAGGTTATGTATTTCCGGCTGAATCATTGTAGCCAATAAATAAATGTTGAACTTTCCATATATTTAATGAAAAAAAATTTTTTCATTTTCAGTACTTTCAATCCAGGGATATTTTGAATAATTTTTTTAAAGAAGTTTTCCAAATTGCTTATCCCTTTATCGAAAACTCAAATTGTTCAGCTGATCGTAGGATATGAGTCCAACCAGTGGCGTGGAGTGTCGAAAGATTGTTCTAACGATACCAAATTTGAAATGCGTATACTCGTACATACCGAACCATTCAACGGATATAGAATTCTTGATGATTGGTAGTAATGATAAAAGGAAGTTACATGCCAACTTAGATGTCTAAAAACATGATTTTATACTGAATCCCTATACATATTATATAATTTGGAAATATTTTTGTACCATAATGGTATACCTTTTTGGCTACTAAATTTCAAATGTTTTGTTCATTCTGTCAACAGAAAAAGTCAGTGAGTTCAATAATTCTATCATGGTACTATTATTGACTGCTTGTACTATGGAGGTTAGAGAAAGCAGAATTCACTACGGATGAAAAAACTAAGATGCGTAAAATACTGGTGCACATTAATAATTTGAATTTTGATACAGTGGAATTGTTTCCCATGACATTTACGTGAAGGCGCTACCATGAAATCATTCATAAATATTTGACTGATATTTGATATCATTCATTCATTTCAACTTCGTCAAGGAATGCTTGACATTTTGCATTACAGAATTCTTCTTTTAGATACTTGCATGATATTTTATATAATTTTTCAGTGACTATTTTTCCTTTGAAACAGAATTGAAAAATTCACTACATTGCTGTATATTCTGATATACTCAATTCTGAAGCAGGAAACTTATTTAAGGCTCGTCAATTTGACGTCAACACTGTGTGGTGACACATAAAGGAAAGAATCCTCCTGTCGCTTACATTGTAAAACATAATCGAATCAGTGCGCACACCATTATTCTATACATATAAGGCGCAACCTAGCAAATCCTTAAATATTTGACAGGTCAAGAAATATTTGACATTTTGCATTTCGAAACATTTTATGCAACTTCCGTTTACTATGAATAATTCTTTTGGCGAGACCGAATTGAAAAATTCACTTCATTGCTGTATTTCATATGATATATTCAAATCTAAAGCACGAAACTTATATAAGTCTCGCCAATTCAAAATCGTGTAAAACAAAATCGAATCAGTGTATACACGTTTTTTCTAGCCATCTTAGTAGAAACTGTTCATCAAAATTGCACCATTATAGATCAAACTGGAGAATGGAAATTTACCTGGAGACTGAATGATTTACTGTTAACAGGTGTTCCCATGTATTTCTACATTATTACAACGTATTTCTACCATATTTTGGCAATAAAAAATTGTTTGAAATTTAATAATCTCTTACAAATAAGAGGTATCGAAAATAATCCATAAAATTATCCAGCGTTGCCGAAAGGCCGAAAACAATATCGGTAGACTTTGATGTTGATTCGAATTTTTTGTATGAAGAATTCATTTGTGAAACTGGAAAAACGGTAGATTTTCAAATTTTATTCGAAATCGGTAGAAATACCGATAAATCAGTAGCATCGGCAACACTGCGATACCGGTGACATCTACGAGTTTATTTGTGCAATTTCAAAGGACACTTTTTGATAAGTTATTCCATAAAAGTGATTCCTCCATTAGACTATAGACTCTTTCTATAGTTCAAGATTCCTTCTTTCTCTATTCTCCATAGCTTGTACGTTTATCTCAGGACCCTTTTAATGCCAGGTTCTCACCTACGGCACTGGGGTATCAGCTGATTGTCATAACTGCTAGCACGGACCCGGATAGTAATTTTGGTTTTTTATGTTTGGCAACATTTATTTCAAGATTTGTGGCAAAGCAACCAAATGTCAATAATAAATAATAAAACTATTTAATGAGTTTCCTCCTGTAAATCAGCTGTCCTTAATTTGTGTGTTCGTTTGCCATGTGATATAGTTGTAAGTTAGGCCTTGATCACTGTTAAGTTTTTATTTTAAATTTTTCAATACCTTCTAATTTCTATGCTCACTTACAAAACAAAGGACAAAAGTAGTGGAAAATTTGAACAATGTTAAAGCTTCTTCGTATTTGATTAGTTTTAATTGATGGGGTGTAATAATTTTAGTAGTGTGGTTTCTGGTGTAAAAAAATAAATTATTGGTACAGGTTTATTTCCATATCTTTAAGCAAAGTTTTAATTCTACGTTACAAGTTATGTCGGTGTTTAAAACAAGGTACTTCTTGATATAATGTGAATTGAATTGCATATTCTTTCGAATCAAGAACCATATCTTCAAGATGTTATAATGTCATTATAATTTTTATAGTTCCATAAATTTTGTAGTTTTGTTGAGGCGAACAAAGAGATTTTTATCATTACATAGGTTAAATGTTTATATAGCAGGTAGTTTTGGTCGTTTTTTAATCAGTGGCGATAAGTTTGAGTGCATAATTAGTATTTGTTCCTTATCGCTCTAAATAAATGCCAAGTTCTTAGTGTTTGTTGGTGTATGTTCTATAAATTGAAATTTTACATGAACTTCATTATAGGTAATCCCTTTTGGCTTGAGTTGAGAAAATTGCAGCACTTCAATCCTATCAATTTCTATCGTAAGTTGCTGCATGGAACTTTTTTATTTGTAGTCGACCTCGAACTTGTAGATAATTTACTGGTTCTGCTGTAGTCATTTCTTTGCTTCTTATGTATATATTTGCGGCAAATGAAAATATTTCTCACAAAGAATATACTTATGTATACCTTGTATACTGATTATCTGGAGATTATTCATTGCATGCTTCCAAAGAGTGATTCGGAAACGTGCTGACTAGAGTAACAACGCATATGTCCGGAAATGCTTTGTTTCCAAAATACAGGGTGGTTAATGTTCAGAAATGAATACTGAATTGCTTTGTATTTTCGAAATGGTTTCTACATATTTGATGATATTTAATCATAATGTGGGTGCTTGTTTTACGGCAAAAATCGTTTCATTAACAACTCCAGTGTCGTGCTTAGGTATGTGATGCAACTTCCGTACGTCACTGTAGTGACGTACTGAAATCTACTTTTAACTAAATCTCCCTCAATATATCATACCGTTTCGAAAATATTCAGGAATTAATTCTTTATTGGCCTGATTTTGGAAACAAGACCTTTTTATCTTAAAATCTAAGTGAATAATGCTCTGAATTTAATCTCCATTGTTTAGAAACATCCTGTATATCAAGTAGTATCAGTTATCTTTGCCAGACATTGATAATACAAATATATACACTAACTTATAAGATAAATCTTAATTGATGGAATTATACTCATGTTTTATCTATGTCCCTTTATCAATCATGTCTGTTAAGAATGAACCTATTCAATTTTAATCAAATTTCTGAATGCAATTTTGAAGTTGAATAAGTAATTAGGCCTTCAAATTCGTTTTTGAAATAAAAATTGCTTATCTCACGAAAAATTTTTTGCTTCTTATGTCAATATCATATTAGGTGTACAAATAAGTTTCCGCGGTTTTTTATAAAAAATTAGGAATTTATTGTAAAGGAAAAGTACATTACGTTTTATTCAAAGTATTCTCCATCATTTGCCACTATTTTTCCCCATCTTTCTGGCAACATTCGGATACCCCGTCGAAAAAACTCTTCATCTTTTGACGCTATCCACAAATCTACCCAATTTTTGGTGTCTTCATATGATGTGAAGCGCTGCTCAGACAGACCATGTGCCATCGACCGGAACAGATGATAATCAGAAGGGGCTAAGTCTGGTGAATACGGAGGGTGGGGTAAAACTTCCCAGTTGAGTGTTTTCAAGTATGTTTTTACCGGCGCCGCAACATGTGGACGAGCATTATCGTGTAAAAGAATAATTTTGTCGTGTCTGGAGTAGTAATGGGCGCGTTTTTCCTTAAGTGCCCGACTCAATCTCATCAATTGTGTTCGGTAGAGAGCTCCAGTAATGGTTTCGCTTGGTTTCAACAATTCATAATACACGACACCAAGCTGATCCCACCAAATACACACCATGAGTTTTTTTCCATGAATATTCGGCTTAGCTGTCGATGTTGATGGTTCGCCGGGCTTAACCCATGACTTTCTCTTCTTTGGATTATCGTAGTGAATCCATTTTTCGTCACCAGTGACTATATGATGCAAAAAACTCTCTTTTTTTTATTCCTGGCAAGCAGCATTTCACTCATGCATAATCGGCGTTCAACGTCTCTCGGCTTTAGTTCATATGGAACCCAATTTCCTTGTTTTTGAATCATTCCTAACGATTTTAAACGATGTGAAATTGCTTGTTGCGTCACTTGTAGAGTAAGTGCAAGTTCTTTTTGCGTTTGGGACGAATCTTCTTCCAATAGTGCTTCTAATTCCATGTCTTCGTATCCTTTCGGCCTTCCACTGCGTTCTTTGTCTTTAACGTCAAACTCACTGTTCTTAAACTTTTGAAACCATTCCTGACAACTTCTCTCACTCACACTCACAGCTTCACCATATGCTTCTTGAAGCAATCGATGCGCCTCAGCTGCAGATTTTTTCACATTAAAGAAGTAAATCAAAAGTTCCCGCAAATGATGCTTATTCGGAATAAAACTTGACATTTTTACACGAAAAAAAATTACGTGATGCTGATACGGAATCACTAGTACTTTAAGGTTATGGTGTTGCCAGATGACTAAACTTGGGATATTACGTTTTACTTCTGACAATTTCTCCATAACCTTCTGGTGGGACCATCTTTTGACAAACCGCGGAAACTTATTTGTACACCTAATACTTTGTAGATTTATATGATTTTTTTTATTTATACGAAGTTTAATTTCATATTTTTTGCATACTTTGATAGAGCTTGAAATAACGATTAAAAAAAAAATTATTTATATGAAATAATTTCAGCTCTCAAATTCAATTCTATAGATTTGACTTCTTTGATTGTAAGGACATAAATGAAATTAATGAGTAGATAAGCACACAAAAACGTCATAGACTGGTCGAGATATGGTCGAGATATTTGGACAGTTAACCTATTCTGAATATATGAAAACTCTAGCTCATCTCGTTTGGTAGATAGAGAGTATACGACTGGATGGGCACCCTCAACGTTTGAACCTGTATCCTTCATCAGGAACTCAAATCCAATCGATTGAGACCATTTTCGGTCCGATATTCTGAAATAACAAACATTTGGGCTCAACCATAGCACGTTGTTTTACTAGAATAAGTGCGTAAAAACATTGAAAGTCACATAAGACAGAAAATAAATCTTGTAGTAAAGTTTTTAATATCGAGTGCAACCTAAAAATATAGATACTCACTAACGGGAGGTCAGGAGCCTTGGTTTCGCGTTTGCATGGCCCTATAAGTCTATAAGTATAAACACGTGGCACCTCAATCGTATAGTCAAATGGATTATTGTTGAGATCTTCGTGAGGATGAAGTATTATATGAAACATTTCAGGGGAATCGCGAAATGTATTTGATAGATTATTTTCAGAAATTTTCCAACAAATCTGTGGTTGTCAAAAATAAAATTTATAAAATTCATATTAGAAATGTCAAGGAATTTTCTCAAAAGATAGGATGCTATATGGTTAAATTGAAGAAGATTCGAAAATTTCAATTTATGTTTAATCATTCGTAGAAGCAATATTCATTCTTAACTTTATTCTATGACTTCATAACTTAAAGAAACTCCATAAATGCAGAATGTTATGTTGAGATCCGACTAATATTTTCTGAGCAATCCAATATTCTCAGAAAAGTTTTAGGAATTTTTTAGAATTTTCTAATCTAATTCTTTTCACAAAATTTAGCTGAATCCATTCTTTCAATGTTACTAAAACGATTTTCAAGTATCGAATCGATCGGATGTTTATTCGGAGATTTACTGGGGAATTCAAATTTTAGGATGCTCATAACTGCTAAACCAGGGCTTCCCTAACTGTGCGTCGCGACGCCCTGGGGCGGGACTATCCCAGGGGCGTCGTGACGTGATTTACATAAATTGGAGTTTTGTTACCATTTGCGACTTTGTACTTGTGCGAAACAGGTTTTTCTGCAGTTGCAGTAATAAAGAACAAATACAGATCAAAATTAAATTTAGAGAAAGAGATGAGAGTGGCAATATCGAAACTTGAGCCCCGATTTGAAAAGCTATGCTCAGAAAAGCAAGCATATCCTTCTCATTAATAGCCAGCCAACAAAGTCAAATAATTATTTCCTTTCATTTTCTTTCTTGAGTTATTTCTTTTTTTCTAATAAAAGACTATAAATGTATTTCGAGTTTTTCTTACAATATATTACTAGGTTAGTAGGTACTACAACTGATAGATTACATAGACAATCTTGTCTATGATAGATTACTTATTGGATAGTTACGGGGAAGGGGCGTCGCAAAAGACTGTCAAATTGCCAAGGGCGTCACAGTAAAAATAAGTTTGGGAAGCCCTGTGCTAAACTATTCGACGGATTTGGCCCAATAACCACTTAACCGAGATATTTAGACAAAAAACCTATGCTGAAAATATGAAAACTCTAGCTGATCTCCTTCGGCGGGACATGCTCAAGTTTGATCACCGATTCTTCATCCGAAAGTAGATTAATACCATTTTCGGTTCAATATTCAAAATGACATGCATTTGGACATAACGATAGCACATTGTTCCACTAGGAACAAGTGTGCAAAAATGATCTTAGGACAGCGATATCAGTCTTCGCCTATCTAAAAAAAATGGGAGTTTTCCTTCAAAGGTGTCCGATTTGACCCACCTGTGACTTGTTAAAATTATGCTGGGTATTAATTCAATTCAAGGTTTTCGTTTGGAGTCTCCATGCATTGTTGTAAAATTACCATAGATTTTAATTATGAATTAATCTCGATGAATCAAAAACAAATTTATCGTAGGAATTAATTGATTACATGAAAGTACTGCAGGAAGTCAACTATGAGTAATCGAAACTTCATACAGGATGTTCCTAAATTTATGCAACTAACTTCAGGAGGTGATTGCTCATTTGAAATTAAGATGGGTCCTTCCTATAAATATTATCGCTCAGGTCACCCATTCCCTAGATATCACCTTTAAAAGAAGGGGGCTAAAATTAAGTTTTCATTTTTTTTTGCTAAAATTCTAGTATAGCTAGAAACCTGAAATTCTGCAGTTTTTGTGTACTGGCAGATGACTAACTACAGGTATTTTTTCTCTATTCTTGTTACATATGGCGATGAAATTAGCAACCCTCACTTTATTTCATACTAAAACTTTCTTCAAGTAAGGCTTGCTAATTTCTACCCCATACAATATAACAGACTTGAAGAAAACTGCGATATATCAAATTCCTGCTTCACTAGAATTTCACGAAAAAAAAAAAAATAAATAAAAACTGAAGTTTAGTTACCAGTTTTTAGATGTCAGAAGGGGATAGGCTGAGGAAATTTTGTTTAAGAAAAAACCCATCTTAATTTTCTACGAGCAATTCCCTCCTGAAGTTTGTCGTATAAATTTAGGACCCCCCTTATATGTAGATGTTTGCCCTTGAGTAAATGAAAAAATTATTATATTTTCCGGTTGAAGAATTAAATGTAGAATATTTAAGATATCAATAAAGTTCATTCATGCACAATTGTTTGTTTAAATATGTCTGATATCTTCTGAGGTATAATGTATTAAAGTAATTTTTTTGGGAATTTTTCAAAAATTATCTAGCTTAACGCCTACAACAGAATTAGGCAAGCCTATTTGAACCTAATTCAAATATCTGTCAAATTATCGTCTTCCTCAGACGATATGAAAAGTACTAAATTATAATTCATACCGAAAAGCAATATATAAGTTGATATTAAACTATGAGACATATTCATTTGATGAATTCAAATGTGCTGTCAACTACACAGGGGTTTAATATTATTCACTCATTTTCAACTTGTTTTCATTATGTTGTTATGTATGATGATAATTCTGAAAATAAAGTTTGTTCATTATTATTATTACAATTTTATTGAAATGTTTATTATGGGATTTATAGCGGAAACCAAATTTGAGATGCTCATTACTCCCGAACCATTTATAGGATTTGACCCAATACCTAATTTGCAAGATTTGTTAGATATTTGGGGAGTTAACCTATTCTGAAAATATGTAATTTCTAGCTGGAAGACTGGACTACTAGCAAAAGGACACTTATCCAGTTATTTATTTGGTTTACCCCATGGTTGTAAGGGTGGGAAACGTAGGTACTAACTACAGAATAATAATAAATCCAGTCAGCATTTATGACGATGTACCTATCTCTGTAGTTGTTCGTAAAATAATTTTTTGCTGCGAACTTGTTTATTTTGGGCAAAAAACTCATGAGACATTTTTTGTTTAGAATGAAACAGGCTATAGGAAATAAATTTTTAAATGGTAAACAAATAATAAGACAAAAAGTTACAATGGAAATAAACTTTAGGAGTTGCGTTTCCCACCCTTACAACCATGGGGTAAACCAAATAAATAACTGGATAAGTGTCTTTTTGCTAATAGGAAACGTTAGGTTAATTTCAATATTGTAACTTTTTTGCTGCTTGTGAAAAAAATTGTTATACAAATTTTATAAACTCCCTTTGAGGAGCTGTATCGTAACAAGGGATGCTCCAATGAAGTTTCTTTATATGAAAGATCCTATCTTTTTTTCGATGAGGAATCCTCTCCTTAAATATTTTACTCTTATTTAGTTACACCCTGTATTTACAGATTGATTATAGCGCCTCGAGAACTAATAAGAAATATCGATCAAAGGTTTAGAGTTTTTTTTTCAATTGATATTGGTTGTACGAAAATGTGCAAATGGGCGAATTCTTGATATTTTTTATGGGAATTCAGAATTCCGTAGGTACCAGGAAATGCATAAAAACATCGTTAACCTAAAAATATTATGTGAACTCTTATTTTTTTAAATGGTACCCCTGTATTTCATTTTCTTAATCGGCAAAGCTCTTCTAGTTCCAAATATATATAATTTATTGAGGTTTTTGCGGCAGTTTTTTTAGATGATGGTTTTTTCTACCGAAGGCAGCTGTGGAACGCCACACAACTTGTGGTCTTGATGTAGACGAAAATATCTATATTTTCAGAAAACTGCCAGAGATAACCTCATTGAAGATATACGAGGTCTCTAAATTAAGTGATGAGACAGATTTAAAAAAAATTTTAATACAATTCAATGTTGTCACCTTCAAAATAACTTCCTTCTGAGGCCACTCAGCGCTGGAGACGTTTCTTCCACTCCTTAAAGCAGTGCTGGAACCCGATACTGAAATAACTTTCAGCTGATCGGTTACAGCCATTTGAATTTTTTCGAATATCCCAACATGATTTCCCTTGAGGTAATTTTTCAACTTTAGGAAGAGAAAAAAAGTCACAAGGATTCAAGTCTAGTGAATAAGGAGGCTGAGGAGCCACAAGAATGTTTTTACTGGCCAAAAACTCGTTTATTGAAATGGTTTTTTGGAACCAGATTTTTTTTCATTCCCAATTCATTGGTCAACATTTGATGAACGATGGTGTGAGTCAAATTTAACTCTTCCCCTATCATTCTGAATGCACAAGATCCCGGAATCTGTCGAAATTTTCATCGGTTCTTGAAGATGAAGACCTTCCGCTTCGTGGTTCATCTTCAATCGACTCTCTTCCTTCTGAAAATGCCTTAAACCACCGAAAAACCTGGACCCGTGACAAATCACTATCTCCGTAGGTCTGCTGGAGTTTAGGAAGCGTTTCCGTTGCACTGTGCCCAAGTCTGAAGCAAAACCTGATAGCACACCGTTGCTCGAAAAAGGTGTCATTCATTTTTAGAACACAAGGGAAAAAACTGTTTCACAAAAACAATCGCTACGCACAACCAAATGACTCGAGCGATGTCAAACTCGTACTGACGGTGGATCACATGTTTCTCTACCGCCCCACTAAGTCCCGCACTTCCAGTGTTGCCAGATCTAACGCAACGTTGCCAGTCTCATTACTTAATTTATTTAATTTAATATATTTGAAATCAGAGGAAAGAGCTTTACAGATTTGGAAAACAAAAAACAGGGTGTCCCATTTGAAGAATATAAGTTCATATAAAATCAACCTAGTTTGAAAAATGAAAACTCTCAACTCATATTTTTCGAACGATAGAAAGTAGATGGCCGGTCGGCCTGACGAACATACACAATTTTGACCACAGATTCTTCATCAGGAAATCGATCCTAATCAATTGAGCAAAACGATAGATAGCTGTTCTGCTAGAAAAAGTGAAGAAAAACAACTTCAACTGCCAGAACTGAGTAAAAATTTTGTTCGTTTGCATTTATCGTCCATTAAATTCCAAGTCGAGGGTAAGTCTTTGATCATTACATTAATTTTAACCATAGGTTCTTGAGATCAAAAGAAATACTTTTTTCCCATACCGTTTTTCTATATTCAGCTGCGTTGAAAAGTTATAAGCAATGTGGAAGATAATTTTGATAATTTGAAAATATTCAATTCAGTATGAAATGATTATGGTCAGAAAATATTCTAATCTTTCTTGTTTATGAGCTTATAGCTTTCAGTTTCAATATTGATGGAATTTTAATTATACATGCATCATAACAAACATTCAAAAATATTATAAGAAAGTCAAATTCTATTATCTGTTTTTTTCCCATAACGTTTTTCCATATTTAGCATGGTTAAAAAGTTATAAGCATTTTAAGTTTTCGCATTGGCAAAAACTCTCTGTAGCCCAGTTTACTTTGAAGGAAAATTACCTATCCACCATTGAATCTGAATTGTTTAAAAACTTGTTACTTTCTCGCTAATAAATGATCAAGTCACTCATGTTACATCAGATAATTATATCGATTTGATTCCTTTCAACTTAAAATATTTAGGAAAAAAGATGAGGAATAATTTTATCTGCAAAAAATACTAATGATTCTAGGAAGTACAAGATACTGACCTTTAGTTCAAGTGATATTTGTTTTTCATTCAATTTAACCAATCTGTACAGTAGTAGTGCGAAACCCACAAGAAATGGAATAAATCTAATGATACCAAAATATGCATGACTGTTATCAAAAACCTTCTACAAGAGATCATTTCAATTGATATTTTATTTATTCGTTTGAATATTACAGGTGAAAATGCAATTTTTTTATGAAATTTCAATACCCTATTTCTTTTGAACGGGGCTGAATATGGAAAAATGTTGTAGGAAGAAAATATTTCTTTTGACGTCAAGAATCTATGGTTCAGATTAACGCAGTGATCAAAGACTCACTCTGTATATCAACTTTTTCCTACCTGCGAACTTTTTAATGTAAAATAATTTTTTGTAGCCATTCAATCATTTACTAAATGCGTCAAAACTTTCCGAGCAAATCAT
This sequence comes from Micraspis discolor, assembly GCA_030674115.1. NCBI lineage: Eukaryota > Metazoa > Arthropoda > Insecta > Coleoptera > Coccinellidae > Micraspis > Micraspis discolor. The sequence continues at coordinate 5,710,427 of JARTUT010000872.1, forward strand.
GAATTTTTCACTTTTTTTGCCTCAACCTTGATTCCGGTGTTGAATGATTGTTTGAGCTATTACCATCATCTATTGTGGATGTAATGTTTTCCGACGTTTCGATAGACATCTTCTATCTTTATCAAGGAGAAAAGTAAGAAACCTTTCGAAAATTATCAATTTTCAAAAAGTCAATATGACAGAAGTCATATATAGATGATGGTAATAGCCCAAACAATCATTCAACACGAGCTCCATCATCAACAATATCTCGTCATCAACTTGATTCCGGTGTTCTGGAAAAATTACTCATTCGAATATCGTTTTTATGATTGTGAACCAGTATTGAAATATACGAATTTCGCTTAGTTTTTCATTCCTGCCAACCAATATTGAATCCATTTGTCATACGATCCGAATACAATGAATTATCTGCCTCAAAATTGTTCTGAATGAAACAAACCCATTGTAAACGTTCTGAATAGGCTAGCATTTATTACCAATCATAAGCTAATTTATCATTTGATCTTTGCAACCTAAAAAATTGACGATCAAGGCACGACTCATCATTGCTTTCAAAATGATTCGATCCTGCATGAATTATACATGGCTCCAATGTCTTTAATTTTATTTGTTCTGAAAAGGGTCCATCATCTGCACAATTGTGATGAATTTACATGGTAATGATGATCAATATTTGCTCTCGTGTCGTTTATTTTGGAATTTCGTGAAAGTGAATTGAATTTTTGTTTCAGATGGCCGTAAATAGGATTGCATTGACTCCCTTGTGGAATTTGGCGAGTGGACACCTGACAGCTTGTGTGAAAAACGTAAGTTCTTGCTCGTTTTTGTTTTATTGAATGCAATCTTCGTAATGAATACCTTATCTGATATTAAAGAAAGATTTGAGCTCGTTGAATGTACGATAGGGGTGGCTATTTGGATGAAAGGCAAAAATAATGTAATTAAGTAGTCATAGTCTGCGGACCCACGAACAAAAAAAAATATATCACCAGCAAGCTGCAACTTTGCAAATAGCTCCAATTTGACGGGTTCCCCAAGATTTCTTTATTAGGAAAATGCGAGTAGTAGCTTTTTCGATAACATTTGGCACTAACACAATGTATATTAATATTTTGTTTAATAATGTTTCATTTAAAAAAAAAAAAAAAAATGCTGGCAAATTCATTATATATTTACGTCCAATTGACTTGTTTTCCTGAAAATCATCGGAAAAATTACCACTCCAGCATTTTTATAATAGTGAAATCTTGGGAGACTCGTCAAATTTAAGCTATGTGCAAAGTTGCAACTTGCTGGAAATCATTTTTTTGTACGTGGGGTCGCGGACTATCAGTCCCATCCACATAACAGTGAACGGGCCCATTGTTTCTATGATCTAATAGAGCAGGGAAGAAAAAATTGTGGTGGGGATTAATGACGAGTATTCACGGACTTTTCAAATCAGCAATTCTACTTGCATTTTTCTCTCAACTTGAATTAATGGAAATGAAGCTATTTCTAACCCGATTTGAGGTAACCACGTGGGAAATTAAATTAAATTCAGACTGTATTATGTCTGAAATAGAAGTACCAATTAAATTACAGCTTAGTCCTTGATTTTAGACATATTGCGTAAGATATGATTAGCTCATTCTTGCAACTTGAACGAAATTATTTTTTCTACAGCTTTTCTGATGATGTTCATCCTAAGGTAAGTAGTCTGTGGTGTATATTCCACTGAAGAAAATGAAAATTGCATATTGTATAACCGTTTTTGTCGATAAAACGTTTATTTGTTATATTCAGCAGTTGGAAAGATACACTTTTTGTTTTATCTGACTCGGGATTTATTTCATCTCTTCATCAGATGTCTACAAGATGGGAATTGAACAATAACTAAAAATGAAAACAACTTACCAATATTGAGGCTTTCTTTCAGAGATGTTAATGAGATGAAAAATTTTATATTCTGTGATCGTATCGTATTAACCTTTGTATGTTGGAGATAGTACATGTTACAGACTAATGAACATTAAGAAATTTTGATCAGGAGAATTTCTAATGAATTGTATTGCAATTTTAGACAGATTTGTCAGTGAAATAGACGACTTTGTTATTTTATAAAATCGATAGAAACATTTAGTGTCGTTATTCCTAGAGGAATTCTTGTGCATGAACAGATCTGTAATGGTCGACTTCAATTGGTGATAAATATCATCAAGTACTATATCTTGTATTATCTTTTACAAGACCGAATCAACTCTCCAATGAATGTTCATTTCTCCTCAACTAACTATTCGTTATATTTCAGACTTTCATGGCTGTAAACAGAAGATCTTTTTCAAGGATACAAGTAACAAAGAATTTAGCTCTCATCAGCAAAGATAAAATAACAAGTAAAGTAACCGATTTAAGGTTGCAAGACCAGACTGGAAGACCATGTGTGGTACTTCTATCATGGCTGATGGCAAAAAGGAAACATATGCAGAAATTTGTCAACTACTATCTTGATAAAGAGTGTGATGTCCTTTGTATAAATGTAACACCGTGGCAGCTGTTATGGCCTACCAAAGGTACTCAGGTAATAATCAAATTAAATCTGTAAACTATCTTTTTCAATGACGGAACAAAGATTTACTGCACCTTTCGATTCTCTAAATAATATTGTTCTTTGTGTATAAAAAGAAATTAGTGTTCGTTGGTGTCGGTAAACCTTGAATACGGTCGTATCCTTTTGGCTAATTATAGGTTCCATATATTCGTGGAAGACCAAGCAAGATTTTAATGATGAAAAAGATGGAAAAATTGCGAGAATATTGCAGAAAATGTGTAAAATTGTTATTGTTCTTGTTGCCGTCACAGAATGGCGAATACGCCGGGTAACTGGTCAAACTGCTATTGTGATTTCAAAGTTCGCCGGACCAGCTTGTTGAATAATGAAAAAATGTCAAAGTGCCAAGCGAAAAAAGGGAAACATATTTATATTAAACTTGATCTCTCCGTCTTGTAATCTCTCTACGCGGAGAACTATTTTATTTTTCTTGTAAAATTAATAACTTGGAATTTCAGATTGTGGCTGCAGATATCCTTAAGTTCATCGATAGCAACTATGTAGAGAGTCAATATCTTCTTCATGGGTTCTCAGTTGGCGGCTATGTATGGGCCGAAGTTATGGTACAAATGGCGGCGGAGCTAGACCGTTACAAACGTGTTATGGACAGATTTGTCGGGCAGGTGTGGGACAGTGCAGCGGACGTAACGGAAATTCCAGTTGGATTACCGGTTGCAGTATTCCCAAGGAATATTGTGTTACAGATGGCTCTGAAACAATACATTCAGTGAGTTATACATGATGAAACTAATAATTAGATCATCGAATATTATTTTTATAGGTATCATATGAGGGCATTTAACAAAGTCGCTACAAGACATTATGTTAGAGCCAGTCAGATCTTTCATACGAACTTGATTAAATGTCCTGCTCAGATTTTCGTTAGTAAAACTGATCCAATAGGAACTGAGAGTTCCAACCTGAGAGCCAAAGAAATGTGGGAACAAATGGGGATCAAGGTAAGTAAAAAAAGTCACCTGTGTGTTATCCTGCGACAGATATTGCATAATTCAAATTTATATAATTTTGATTTTTGACTTCGATAACTCCAACTTTTTTTCTTGGCATTTTTGCATACAAATTTCTCTCTGATAAATCTATACCTTAGAGATTTAAGCAATATATTCACTATCCTTTCTCTTAAATATTTGTTTCTTCTCAGATATGTTTATTAACGGAACATAATGATTTCTTTTCATTTATGTTGCGAACTCTTCAACTTATATCATCGAATTATTTTTTTTTTCATTAGGTCAACTTCAAATGCTGGGAAAAATCTCCTCATGTTGGACATTTCCTCAAGCATCGAGAAGAATATCTTGGATATTTGGACAAATTCCTGGAGGAAATCAGTTTAGGAAGACCCAGTGAGAGACTTAAAGCTAAACTTTGAGTCATTTTACCATAAATCTCTCTATTATCTCTAATTTTTTTTATTAAAGTGTAGTGGAAGTTTGAGAGTGTAACGCTAGCCTCCAGCAACTCTCAATCTTCATAAAGTCCGTAAGAGGATGTTCAACAGACTTTCAACCTGTATCAGGGATTTTGATATTACCTTGTAAGACATATTTTCAATGATCGTGCCTACGTTTTTTTCTACAGAAAGGCTTGAAATGTCTACAGTTATTATTTAACCGACACAGTTATAACAATTAATCGTGAAACATATTGTTGTTGACTGTTTTTCTTTGATATAGTTATTGAAAAATTCTTATGTCCGGTACATTGTACCAAATACACTTTTTCATCATTTAAACTTATATTGAATCACCTAAGTATAGATTAATTCAATTTGATTCTTGAATATAAAAATCAGTCTTGAAAAATGTTTATTTTGCTTCATATTCATTTTATTTTCACCCTTCATCATTGGCGGACTGGAGATCGAGCAAATTTTTTTCGACCATATTAATATTTGAAAAAAATCGAAAATAATGAAGGTGTTTTGTAATCAGAAAAAAATAGTTAGGTAATCAAATAAGTTTTTAAGAGGTTACGATTTAAAAATTGATAACACTAATTTAAAAAATGAAATATATCGCAGAAACACTTGAAAATGAGTACCGCCTCATTAAGATCAACAAATGAATATCTTGAGTTGAAAAATTGATCAGTTCATACTTAGAAATCCTGTCTACGAGGAAAACGCTCATCATAGATCTCCATAGATTTCCATAGATTTCCATTGCTCTTTGTGTACTTAATCGCAGGCTACTTTGTGAGGGTGAGAGTTTCGGCTCCGTAAGTAAGCACCGGCAACCACATTGCAGACACTTTTAGTTTATCAAAGGCGTGCCATGTAGGAGGTTTTATCTCGCAGATCTGATTATCCTTCGCAATGCGATTTTCTTGCCAGAGATGTTCATAAAAGCTTGCTTGTTTAATGGAGCTATTGAAGAGGTTAGTCAAGAATTCATGAGTATCTCATTGATCTTTCTTCATCTATCAGATGAATATATACTATGAGCATACAAGTCGACATTATTGATATTTTTTGCGTTTAAAATGAAAATATTGTCTCTAGAGGATTGCTGTGTTAAGGCAAGCGAATACACACCGAAACATCTGATGAAATTGGCATGGATAATGGAGATAACCCAAAGAATCTTCAAAATGTCTGGTAGCAGTCCAAGGATCGATACGCAACTATTTAGCTGCATAAATAACATATTTGGGAGAAGCTGTTGTTTTACTTTTTTATCATTTCACTGTAAGATGCCCAAGATATGAAATAGATTAACCATTTAACTGTCGTTCAATTCTGATAATCTTTTCTGAATTTTTCTAATAATTATTCCGGGAAGGATGTTAATTAGTCATTTTATAAAACATACTCCCAGAATTTGCTCGATTTTGCAGCCCAGTCCAATACTGCAAATATCCCTGATATATTTTCATCATTTTTATATAAACAAAAAACTTATTACAGGATGACGATGCTGGATTGATCAAAAAGTGACCAAACATACGAAATATTTCATCAAAATATAGGTTTTGTGGATCAAAATCACATAGAATAATGTATTTGTTATTGCACACAACCTTATTTAAGCGCACCTAAAAAAATATGTTATATTATTGCAAAATAATTTGGTTTCTTTCATGTAGGTTTTTTTCTTGAGCATTTCACTGTATATTGAGCTTAATTATTGTTTCGAAATCTGGTGTTGAATTGTGGATTATTATTGAGAAAAAATTATATTACTTTGAAATGTGATGAATGTTGTCGATTGAAAACATCCTGGAAAATGCTTCTCCATGCATTCTTTTCATGTGACAGGTTTTGTCTTTATTACGGCGTGATTGTTAAGATACGGACGATGAGATGATACGTAATTCAATTTATAATTTATCGCTGCTTCAATACTTTTCCGGCGCACGCAAGTCTATTCCGTACTCGGTATTCGTACAGTATTTACTCAATGTGTTGTTTAAAATCAGTATTTCATCTTGGGGATTTATTTATTTATATTTTTGATCTTGAGCTTACAATATTTCAGTTGTCAAACAATATTGCCTGTGTTTAGCAGAGGTTGATGTAACGGGGTACTATAGAATTCAGCGTATGATGCAATGGCCTAGGGAAAAACCTCGGTAAAAACACGTTTCTCAAGTGTAAGTTCAATAATATGTTTATATAGAAATTGTTTACGACAAAAACTTAGTACAAGCCGTTCTCACTGAATTTTGTTGGCGATTTATCACCAAAAGTCTAAATAGGTTGATTGAGACACTTATTCCACAGAAATGCTGATTCCATTTTTGACCGTTATCAATTTCTTAAGATAAATCATTCAGTAGTAATGAATGATTTCTCTACCTCGTGGAAGTAAAACAACAATCAGTATCGGAAAATATAAAATTGGTTTTATTTCATCTTTTCGTACAGTCAACACTCAATATATTATCTCTATATTTTGTAATTTCTATAAGACTGGTAATTGATATCACTGGACATGATAAATTAATCTTACTTAAGGATAAAATGAATATAAATTATACGGATCATTATTGTATATTGACAAGTGTGAAAGTATCCATTTTTTCTTGTTTCCGGGGACATCTTCCTTTCGGCCTGAGGTATGCACCGAATTCACAAATAGGTATGCCGCATTTTCTCTCTAATACACACCTGAAATCATTACATTGTGTCAACTTTTGTTAATGGTAAATTCACTAAATACTAACTTTCTGTCAGCTAAACTGAAATATTCTAAGCCGTTCTTCATTCTGACACAATCTGGATTAGTTTCTTGGCAGCTACAAGTGCATTCTGCTTGATGGTACTTCTGTTTAGGACTGAAAGAGCCTGGACAAACACACCTGAAAAAGTATCTGAGGTAAGTTTTTCTTCATGATAACTGCAAAGCATTTGTTGAGGCAATGTATACAATTAAGGCATTGTAGAGACAGTCCGGGCATGAATAAAAAGTCAGTTGGTGTACCGGCATTGTGTGAAATAAACCCAGAAGCCCATTGTTATAAAGAAACCTTCATTCGCGTGATTAAGAATACACAGTTCTAATTGAATGTTTCGTGGAGAGCGAAATGGCGAATGCGGCGGTCAAATCAAATCTGAATGTCTGAGTTTATATCACATAGTAGATGGTTCTTGAACCTGTCTGGAAATGGTGAATTCATTTACCCAAATGTCTTTCCACTGAACATCATTCTATGAAGCGCCAGTAGTCGCTGGGGGAAGGATCTGGAGAATACTGTGATCGAAATTTTTTTCAGCTGTTCTTATCGACTTGTTTAGAGAGCACCTTTTCTGGGCAATTTTGGCCTTCAAATAATACAAAAATACGATTCCATAATCGTTTTATATAGTCAATTAATAAAATTTCATACGCATTCAAAAATAAAGATACCATTACATTCCCAGCCGATCTTGAGTCTTTGGATGATTTTTTTGGTGTGCATGATACCAGCAAACCTCCGCTTTGAGTCCGGAGTGAAGTGTTGTTTCATTCACGTAATGTGCCGACGCAAAATCTAGTTATTAGGTGTACAAATAAGTTTCCGCGGTTTTTTATAAAAAATTAGGAATTTATTGTAAAGGAAAAGTACATTACGTTTTATTCAAAGTATTTTCCATCATTTGCCACTCATTTTCCCCATCTTTCTGGCAACATTCGGATACCCCGTCGAAAAAACTCTTCACTTTTGACGCTATACACAAATCTACCCAATTTTTGGTGTCTTCATATGATGTGAAGCGCTGCTCAGACAGAACATGTGCCATCGACCGGAACAGATGATAATCAGAAGGGGCTAAGTCTGGTGAATACGGCGGGTGGGGTAAAACTTCCCAGTTGAGTGTTTCCAAGTATGTTTTTACTGGCGCCGCAATATGTGGACGAGCATTATCATGTAAAAGAATAATTTTGTCGTGTCTGGAGTGGTAATGGGCGCGTTTCTCCTTAAGTGCCCGACTCAATCTCATCAATTGTGTTCGGTAGAGAGCTCCAGTAATGGTTTCGCTTGGTTTCAGCAATTCATAATACACGACACCAAGCTGATCCCACCAAATACACAGCATGAGTTTTTTTCCATGAATATTCGGCTTAGCTGTCGATGTTGATGGTTCGCCGGGCTTAACCCATGACTTTCTCTTCTTTGGATTATCGTAGTGAATCCATTTTTAGTCACAAGTGACTATACGATGCAAAAAACTCTTTTTTTTATTCTTGGCAAGCAGCATTTCACTCATGCATAATCGGCGTTCAACGTCTCTCGGCTTTAGTTCATATGGAACCCAATTTCCTTGTTTTTGAATCATTCCTAACGATTTTAAACGATGTGAAATTGCTTGTTGAGTCACTTGTAGAGTAAGTGCAAGTTCTTTTTGCGTTTGGGACGAATCTTCCTCCAATAGTGCTTCTAATTCCATGTCTTCGTACACTTTCGGCCTTCCACTGCGTTCTTTGTCTTTAACGTCAAACTCACCGTTCTTAAACTTTTGAAACCATTCCTGACAACTTCTCTCACTTAAAGCAGCTTCACCATATGCTTCTAGAAGCAATCGATGCGCCTCAGCTGCAGATTTTTTCACATTAAAGAAGTAAATCAAAAGTTCCCGCAAATGATGCATATTCGGAATAAAACTTGACATTTTTGCACGAAAAAAATTACGTGATGCTGATACGGAATCACTAGTACTTTAAGGTTATGGTGTTGCCAGATGACTAAACTTGGGATATTATGTTTTACATCTGACAATTTCTTCATAACCTTCTGGTGGGGCCATCTTTTGACAAACCGCGGAAACTTATTTGTACACCTAATATTTCGCATGAACTGCTCCTTGAATCACACATTTGGACAACACCTTCTTCATAACCAAAAGTTCCTGTATGATGGTGCACTAACACTAACTTTTGATAACCTCTGAATGTCAGTTATCTCTAGTATTGGGTAGTACACGTCTTAAAATTTAGGTAAGAGATGCCTCATTTTTGTACTCAAGCGGTACATTGTACCACTTCAAATGAGGCGAGGGGGTCTGGCCGTTCATGACGCGCCACGATATCGGGATAAAATTTGTACTAGTATAGACGACGGGTCGTTGAGGCGGTGCAGCGTAGCGAGGGCGAGGTAGGTAAGAACTAGGAACGTTGATGGTCTTCAATATGTCGATGCAAAAGAAGGGTAACGTCAACTGTCGACAGAATTGAAGTAATAAAAGAAGCAAAATTTAGAATGCAAATTAATTGTTGGATTTTGAAACTTCAGAACAGTAAGTGAGTGAGGGGAAGATTTTACTGAATATGAGGGGTTTGTTATTCAAAAAAAGCTAACCGTAATTATATATTCTCATGTGATTAAAAAATTTAAACCTGTTTTTATAAAAATGTATCCAATTACTAGTAATTTTGGGCTGCATTCTTTTTGTGAGACTCCATTATGCCGAAAAGATATATTGTTTGTTTATGGCTCATCGCATTTCGCAATTTTAACATTCATTAGGCTCATTTATTGAGTATTACTATTCCGAAAATGTCATCTTTGTGGTTTATCATTTCTGTTGATTTGGTTGATGAGAAAATAAATTATTCGCCCTTTGATAATAATAACAACTCGTTCCATTTTTCGTCGAATCAACTCTTCATGTTTTCTAATATTTATCTATCTATGACGAACAGAATTCGTAATAATAATAATAAAAATCAATATTTTTAAATTATAAAAATTAACACTATAATGTCATAAGATACTGATACAAAAATAACAGGTAGTAATCGAGAGCTTAGCGTTTTATTACTTCTCTGAAGAATCAATATTTTCATACAATCATAGAAAATAAAATTGTTTTTCTGTTGAGTTTAAAGAAACTCCTATAAAATCCCATCAAATTTGGTAAAAGGTGCCAAAGTGACAAAAACGCCGCCGCGCCATAAAACCCCCCGTAATTCCATAATTTACGGTATCTGTGTACTGTCTACCAAGAATCAGTACAACCCCTCAGCCCTCATTTACCTCGGCCTCTGTCGTTTTTGTACCGGTGACCAGGACCAGGACATATCCCCTCTCGTTCTTTGTATTTGTCGCGTGGCTCCATCGCTTCCTGGTCCTCATCAAAGCGAAGTGGGACATTTGAAGTGAGGTGGTACATTCTATAAAAATGAGCCGCTCTTATATTTCCTCGTCGTGTACGGAACAAATGAGCCGCGTCTTGTAAGAGGTACCCAACATCAGCTATCTTTTTCAACTACATTTTGCAATTGCCCATGATGATTTTCGGTGTGCGTATGAACATGCTTTAAACCGGTAAATTCTCGTTCATCTTTAAGCAAAGCTTGTGCTTGAACGATCAAAATCAATAATCAACACATGAAAGTTCTTTGAAACCATCGTTTCAGAAAACCACGAAAATTGCGTCACTTAAGCCACTGACTCGATAAATGAGAACCAAACGCCATGACAGCAATCTTTTGAAGGTTGGCACGAAAAGTCATATAGATGTTTTGTAAGTGGCGTCATCTGATTGTTAGGTCCTTTACATATTAACCGAAATATGCGAGAAAATCATCGACTTTTCAACCACATATATTTTATCTATTTGAAAATTTCGTAGTAATCAAATAAAATAAAAATACTTCACCTTTCTAGATTTTGTGGTGTTGTGTTTCTTGAATCAGATCCGTCTTTAAACTGTATGCCTCTCTTATCTTGATTATTACTAATTTTAGGTTTATCGATGCATGTACATTCTGTGTGATTCCAAAAAGTCAGCTTTTCTATTCTTGACTGCAGTGTACCAAGTGTCTTGGCCTGAAATGAAACATGATTCGATGAATAAACTCACAAAATATATAATGGAACGAATTAAAATGACACATTCCTAATGCACACAGTATTTCGTTCATATATCTAATAACTTTGCTGTGTTTGTTTATTTGAATATATTTTTCACATTCTCTGCTGTGAAAAAATTGTTTATATCTACTTAAGATCGAGTGAGTGTACGGAGAGTTATCCAAAAGCAATGATAGCAGGTATTTCTAGATCGTATTGAAATATAGAAAAAAAATTGTTTTGGATAATCATACATCCCTCAGGTGCTCTTGAAAAATTTTATAAATGGTCCATGATTCCAGGAAAATACATTAATTTTAATAATGACTACTGGAGTCATAACATTACTAAGTCAGAGTTGCCATCAAATATCTCTGTTTGAAATAGATATCTATCAAAGACACACACAACGACTTTGTACAAATATTTGAGGCCCCTTCATATTGCACGGTTGCACGCTGGGCCAAGGAGTTGAAGCAGGGTAGAACATCGTGAAGGACGCCTACTACAGAAAAAGAAAAAAACCAAGATGTTTAACTAAATTTGACTTGTAAAGGACTATGTAGAAAAATGAATTATTATTTTTGTAACCTTAACTGCCATGTAGTATTTTAATTATTATTACTTTTAGATCACTCCACGTTTGTCTGGATGCAGGAAAACCCTTTCAACTTCCTCCATTGAAAATTTGAATAAAAATAAAAGCAATATTTTATTACATTTCTTATTTGCATAAAAGTATCAGCAGGTTCATCTGTTCTTCATTGAAGATTGATTCTTCAAAAATTAAATGAATAAAAAATAATTCAGTTCATGGGAACAAAGAGACGTAATACTGGATATAATTAGAGTGCGATCTACTTCAAATTTAGGAACCGGAAAGAATTGTTGTGAATATACATGTGGCCTACTATTTCTGCACATAGTATGGAGATATGAATGTAATAAAAGCATTTGGAGATCATCCAAATATATACCAACGAATAACGGACACTGTTCATTCAGCCAATTAATTGTTGACTCGGTGTAAGTCACTTCAACACTGCCTACTCAGCTTCCTGGTTACTGGAATGGAAAAGTCAACAACATCTCAGCATATTGCGTTAGTGTCTGTGATTTTTTGCTATGTTGAAGAAAGATCTTCGAAAATCCCTAAATACCGACTGCTCGGTATAACATACTGGTAGCTAAGGGTACACTATTACTTAGGATGTCTAAATTTCAAGAGTTCCTAAAAAAATAACTTACATAAAAATATAATTGGACTTCTTTTTGCGTCTTTGGTCCACAACGTTTATTGTGATGTTGGCAGCAGCCGGTGTCTTCAGCACATCTGTGCAAAACTGTACAATGTGGTGTGTATGATTTTGATGGGTCAGGATGCTCATTTTGTACTGATATCACTCTAGGCAGTGGTTTCTTACAGGTTCCTTCCGAACTGACACGCATGTAGTGGACTCTGGCTAATGTAGCAGAGGTTTCTGAAAATACAGGAATTAATTTCAGATTTCGAGAAATGAGTGCTACGTTGATCAAATCAGTAGAATTAAACTTTCACGATTTGAATTCAAATTCAAAGTGGTCCAATTAGTGACGTCAACATTTTTTTTTAATCCTAACACTCGAGGGTATCCGAACATATCCGATATTTGTTATGCGAATTTTCTTAGTTCAAACTTTCAAGCCTCTTATGAGTAACTTTAGGTAATATCAGAAAGCCGAGTTATCTTCTCATCAAAAAACATAGCCATGTCACAAAAAAGAACTGGAAAATACTTACTACTCAAAAAGATATGAATTTTGGAATCCTTGCTGGCATAATTCATTAAAAATACACAAAAAAATCACAACTCGATAAAAAAGAAAAATGTTTGAACCTATATAGTGTATTTTCGGATACCCCTTGGTCGAAGTAATCTGAAAAAAAGAGTTGAGTTCACTTATTGGATCACCCTGTTTATCGGGCGAAATACATGATAGTAATGAATTCTTCACTAAAGCTTCACAAGAATGTGTACTCAAAACACGAAATCACATGAAATCTTACTGGACTGCAAATTAAGATCTTCAGACTAATAATGACCTTTGCAGTTTCACGTCTAATTGTTTCCTTCCCCTTGTTATGTTTATTGGAGTTTAAACAATTAGAATTAACATTAGTTCTCTTTGTTTATTAGACGTTTCTAGACCGGGCTCTTTTTAAAAAATTCTTATTTAAATTGAATCATTCGATTATGTCAAATAAACAAAGAGACCAAACTTTTTTTTTCTGTAGCCAATTTCCCTGATCATCAAAGTGTCCATTCGCAGTTATTTCAGTGGCTTGATCCACCTGAAGAAGAATTGTTAATTAAGAAAAACATGAATTTCGTTTTTGGTGCGCCATGTATTTATTCCTCAGTCTGGAAACATGTAATCGTAATAGTACATTGCTTGTTTTGTTGCGCAGTTTCAAATTGCACAACTATGAATAGTCCAGACAAATTAATCATGATTCTTCCTTGTGTATTTCAGTATTCTCTTCCATTTCCATTATAAATGTACTCATTCTTATGATCGTGACAGAGGTGATGGACCTCTAAATCGTTCTGCATCCGATTCAGGTTCAAAAAAAGGTGTATTTTCGGCCAGCATGTACTTTTCGGGCCTTTGTTTGTGTTGCATCCAAATCGACTAATTATTATTTACTTCAAAATACGCGTTCAACCGGCTCCATTAGTGGCGAACCAGAATACAGTAATTGTTGAAAATGATCACTCCGACTTGACCCACAAAAAATTCCTGGTAGAACATCGAATCATTTCGAAGTGAAGGGTTGTCCACTAAGGATTTGGCAACATTGTACTTGTTCTAGTTTGGAAAACCGGAAGAACAGGTTGCTATCGTTTTGTCCGAATGTCTGAATCACATGGCAAATACAGTTCGTGTCAAAATTATGGAACAAATTCGTTTTTTCAACACTTTCTGACAAAAATCCTCCGAAAACGCATAAAAATATGCTTCGTCATAGTTGCTTTTATAGGTAGGTTTGAAACCAGAAAATTTCTTCTACTGAGTTAGCCAAACCAGATTGTAGTTTCTGATCAAGGTTTCATGAATGTAAATTTTCGATGCACGATAACTTAAATGTACACACTAATTTCCCTCAATAGTGGAAACAACATATAATAATACTGGTATACTATCGAATATATCGACACAAAAATCCAGCTTGCCCTGTTACCATTATTAATGGACTGCTTTTATCTGATGTAATTGGTAACTACTCTTAACATCTGGCGACACATTTGTGGGAAGGTAATTCAAGCTACCCAAATCCTCTTTCATGCATGATTCATTACAATATGAGAGTATAAATGGAAATAGTGGAACCCCATGTGAACTTAATAGCAAGAAACAAGTAATAGCAGATGGCTTGACCTTAATATTGTGAAATATTCGATTCTAATGTTACACATATCGTAGATACAATCATTATATTTGTATCGAAATATTTGTCGAATTTGCCGGATGGACGCATAATTTTTTTATTTGCTCCTCTGATTGCTTCAAGCCTTTATATCTTGAGAGAGGAAGTAGATACATAAAAAGATAAAGAATACAAATTTTACGTCGTTACAATGCAACAAAATTATCTGCTACCGTGCCTCTGCGTTTGTGAATGATGAATACATAAAATTATATTCTTATCTTAAAATTATGTTCTTACCAATTCCACTATTACTGCTAAACAACTCTTTCTTTCTATTTTCTTCAACTTTCTGTCTCGAACCATACATCTGCCACTTCATTTCACTTATTTTGGACATTTGTCTATATACAGGGGTAGTGGTTGTAGTTTTTTCAGTGGCTTCTTCTGCTTGCCAATCTGGAAACTCAGAGAATTCGGCATCATCCTCATATTCGTCATATTCCGTATCATCGTATACCTGAAAAAAAATAGATTAGAAATTCCTTCTGTTACAAGAATCTATACTTAATCCTTTCGAGATATTAGAAAGGTTAATTTTTTAAAATTGAATCTTCTATAGAAAATGCTGAACAAAATTTCCAGGGAGGTTTTAGGTAATATAGAAATTGTTTAGATCAAGTTCACAGCCTTAGAACATTCATAGAATCAGGCTTCAAAAATAGGTTGAAGACAGGAGCTGCTTTCATTGCTTTATCTTCGGCATATGACACTGTGGTGAGGTATCTTGGACTAACAGTGGATACTAATTTGAGTTTTTCAGATCACATAAGTTTTGTATTTAAGAAAGCTTTAAGAATGCTGGGCTTCATCAGAACACATATGCAGGATTTCAATGTCTCTTCTATAAGTACAATGTATATAGCACATGCGAGAAGCATTGTTGAATATTCGTTTGTTATTCGGTCACTTCATTATGCAATAGTACCTACATGTACAAGACGTTAAAAGGGTCCAGAACAAATTTTTGAAGTGGATAGAAATGCGAGATAAATTAAACCTTACATTCCTTGAAACGAGACGTCATAATTATGAAATAATGCTTGCTTATAAGATTTTGCATAATAACATCGATTTTCCTTATCTTCTACAGAGGATAAATCTAAACGTTTCACAGAGAAGTCTCTGACATTGGGAGCAATTCAACATAAAGTTCAGTCGAACCAATTACTCGATGAACAATCCTCTCGATAGAGCCCACATTGCGGGGTACCTATTTTATACAATTTTTTTTCGCATTGATGAGGACGCTGTGGGCTGATGTTTCTATTTGTTTTAATATATGAGTTGTTTTTTGTAATCGGTGAATAACCTGTTGAACATAAAGATATCATTATCATATTTTCTGAAACCTATTTGATAGCTTTAAGAATTTCTGCGGTCGTCAAAAATAATTTTAATACAATGTCACCTCAAAAGTTATATTGGGGAAATTTGAATTTGAAGTCTCTCTTGACACAAAATTACAATACAATACAATACAAACCATTTATCTTCATACAAAAAAATCTAATTGAAAAATATTTTCATATAATGTAGACTATAATTGCTTCAGCTTGATTTCTACACACATTTAAAGTTTCTGCCCTACTTCCTGCAATCCTAGAACGAAAGCCTATATATCATCACTTCAACATGCATAAGTCTATTAAGCTTCAGTTCCCGTTTGCAACATCTGGACTTGGATACATCCCAATTTTTCAAGGAGAATTGCTGAGAAGGATTCAACTTCCTATACTAAAGCAATAAATTTCGGAATGATAGTCGTTAAATTCCACTTTGTAGAACGGCTCATATCTATCTTTGAACGCTTTGAGACACTATTTTCATTCGATGCTTATTCTGATATCAGACAATTCATATAATGAGAATGCTATCATTTTTTTGCGCAAGTATGGTCAGTCTGAAATATAATAAGGAGTTCTTCAATACGTACTTGACTTTTTTGAATTTATTATTATTTATTTCACAAATCATGTAACTGTCAATTTTCTCATTAAACATTTTCATCACTGTAAAGTGCACGAACTATCAACGTCTGTAAGTCATTCTCACCTTAGTAGACAAGCAAGTTTAATGCAAAATTTGAGTCTGCATAATCGTTGTGTGATGCTGCTGAGATAACAGGTTGGTCGAACTGTCAAAAATATTATTGTAGTTGAAACATCAGTAATAAATGATCCAAATCCAAGGATCAAACTGACTCAAGAATTGAAGTTCTTCGAATGGGCCCTAATTAATTTCATCGCAGCATTATCTACAGTAACGTAGCTCATTTAGGTTATCAATGGGTTCATCAAAAAGCAAAATATGCGAAATTGGTTGGGTGAAAATACACCTGTGCTTCATAAAACACCACATCCATAAAAATAACTGCTTGAAACGATTCGCATGCCAGCGGTGTCATATTTTTGGTCGACAATAATGAATGATCCTACATTACAGTAAACGGTAATCGCCATGATAACCTATTATTTT
The DNA here is from genome assembly GCA_030674115.1 of Micraspis discolor. Lineage (NCBI taxonomy): Eukaryota > Metazoa > Arthropoda > Insecta > Coleoptera > Coccinellidae > Micraspis > Micraspis discolor. The sequence goes on from JARTUT010000872.1 coordinate 5,727,265, forward strand.
TGGACAGGTTTGGAACATATGGATTTAGACAACAAGTGATTTCAACAGGGCAATGTCACAAGCTCAACAACACACGTTTCAATTCATCTCTTGAAGAGTAAATTTGATGACCGTGTTATCTCAAGAAATGGACTAGTAGATCGGCCGCCTCTTTCGTCCGATTAAACGCCTCTAGACTTTTTTTTGGGGTTACGACACATCATTGGTCTACGCCAACAAAACGGTGATGTAGAAAGAGCTCATAGTCACCCTTGAACCTTGAATATTTTTCTATAATACATTGTTGAATCTTCAGTGGAAAACCCTTTATACGATGTCATTTGAAGAACCATACGGCAAAAGCTAGTCTCCTACCTTACACCAGTGCTTTTCTATATTGTATTCATTAACCTTCTGTATTCCAAAATTCGAAGAATTATTATTATAAGAGCACTCATCAGTAATTGCGACCCCACTGGACTGTACAGTAGATGTTTGAATAAAGTTGTCGCATATGATTACTCTAATACAATGACACTATTTACTTCGTTTTCAACAGTTAAGTGTTTCTAAATAGGCATGATTATGCCTAATGCATTCCATCGAATATTTTCCAGTCTGGAAGTATAACACAGTGAGTAATTTTAAATGTTTGAAGCTATAAATATCAGTCACATATTAGACTTCATGGAGTTTCGCATGAAGGAATCACCCAAATTTGGGATAGGGTCTGTAATAAATGATTAAATTTCTTTACATTACATACATTTTTAATCTAGAAATTAAGGTTATCATGATGAATAAAAGACAGATTTTTTTTATTCCTACCATATTATCAAGCAATTAAAAAAAACTCTTGAAAAAAAAAGGATTAAGCGCCATCTGATTAAGTTGAACATGTCAAATACAAGAAGAAAGCTATGAAAAATGATTATGTGCAGTACCTCTGAATCTAAAACAATTCTTGGAGAGTACATTTTGGATATTTCCTTCTATATCCGAATAATAATTTTTTTATTGAATTTCCAATCGAAAATCAGAAGAAGATTCGAGAAAAGCAATTGTTTGATTGATTAATTCATTCTCGATAAAAAAATGCGGAAATTATACGAACCTTTATCTGATAATCTTTCGAAATATGTAGATAAATGAGATGCTTGAATTGAATTTTGTCTAGAGAAATACTTGTATCTAAAACATCAAATTGAAGACAAATAACATGCCAATGCCATATTTGGGAATCCTTCTTTTTTTTTCATCTATTAGAAAAAATTTTGAATTGCAGATTCAGACCAAACTTTTCGACATTTTTCATTATTTAAAATTTGATTTGACTCTTTCGAAAATTGTTTTTGTGACAAGATGATGTGATCAAATTGAAATTTGTATGTGTAGAAGTTTTCAACTTCAAGAGATGATGCCAAACGTACGAGTGACCTATTTATTTTGAGTTAATCTATGAAAGGAATCACCCAAATCTGCGATAAACTATTGTGTTGAATGAATAACGATGATGACATTGAAAATTAAATTATGCGCTATGTTGTGGGTAGATAATTCAATTGTCTATAGAAACATTTCGAATGCAGTATTGAACAACATTTACAAATGGTGATCCTTTACTAACTATCCGATTGAATTCCATCAATTGGGAATTCCATTGGTCTATCTGAGAAATTCCTTGAAGTGTTCTGTAAATATTGATTGTCCAAACAATATTCTTTGTGAAATCTAACAATGATGTTGACAATAAAAGGCAGAGAAGAAAAAATCGGTATACTGCCCAGTATTCGTTGATGATTTCAAAAATACATGCCACCAAAAACATTCCAGACCTGTTCCTCACACAGAAAATTTCCAGAAACACTCCTTCGAAGGAATAGTATGGGAGTAGGTATTGGGGATCACTTAGGCAAATTCAAAACTAAAAACGTGTTTATCAATCAACTATTTATTCTTCTATTCTAATCCCAAACTCCACTTTCTTAGTTATCAACTGACATCAACTTTTATCACATATATTCACTCGTTTTGGTACAATAAACAAAATTTTAAAAATTGGCTAATCACCAAAGTCAACATCGGTTGGCAACAGTGATCATTATATGGACAATAGTGATCAGTATGTGGGCAATAGTGATCATTATGTGGACAATAGTGATCAGTATGTGGACAATAGTGATCGATATGTGGGCCAAGGTGATCAACATATATCGCATACACAATTGTTCCGTAGATATGCCGGTTAAGTCACAATTGTAAATATTTTTGGTAAATTTGTATTTTTCTATTTATACGCTTCCAGCAGTTTGTAGAATTGTTGAGTTTCAGGTCTGTTATAGGCTATAACCCTGTTAATGCTAGCAGCTTCCGCACAGAAATATCATTTCTGGTAGCAAGATTCGACTCCCTGTTGAAAAATCCGTGTTTTTTGTCTGATGGTATATTAAACGCTGAGACTACACTTTCAAGGACCCCATCGATGTCAATGTTCCTTCGATTAACCATATTTATGAATGGAAGAATATTCAAGAGGTGAAGCAAGCCAAACAGTTTTCAAATGTTCTGTTCTGCATTCTATGTGACTAGAAAAAATCATTCGACATCTGTTGACAATGACACTTCCATCATCATTCAGATCAATTATTCAATCCTATCTGCATTTCGCAACTTGTCATTCGACCATTTCACTAAACAATAGTCACCTAATCGTCTGCAGAGCAAAAAACCGATCAATCTTCCCTTTGGAAAGACATCATGTGTGATTTAAAGGTCATCCGATCTCCATACATATCAATAAAACTTAATGAAAGTGAATAGGAAGGATGACGTAAGGAGAAGAGAATGAAAAACTATGTAAATGCGAAGTGCATATTCATTTCAACTTCTGCAGTTGCATTACATTAACTCCTACTTATTATATTGATTTATAGCTTTCTCGTTCGAGAAACTTGATAAATATTTGTTGATTAAACGAGGAATCCTCGGATCGTACCCGTTCTCAAGCAAGGATATGGTATTAAATGCTAAGGCGGATATTTCATTTATTTGATGCTCTATGTCTCGATATAAGCGAACATTTCCTTAATGATCATTACTATAATGTAAAGGATAGATTCTATAGCTTTGTCATCTAATTATCATTCTTTATGAACGAAGTTTGGCAGGAATTGTGTATATGCTCTAGGTTTTTGTATTCCTCTGAAGATTGCCTTTCGGTTCCAAATAGTCAATGAAAGATAAGAACTGAGAAGACTTCAACCAGGCCGATTCCTTTACCCACCTTCTTCTAGATTGCAGTGATGAAACATTCAGGGATTAACTTACCATTGAAGATGGCTCTAAGTCAGACTTGATGGTGCAGGTGGCATAAGTGAATATAAACATAATATCTTTATGTTGTCCAAAGATTATGCTATTGTCAGTTTCCAATTTACAATAGGTATACTACGTCGGTCCAAGTCCCGGGCCTATCTGGTAAGTTGAAACCAATAACAAAATATGTATATGCTTTGCCAATCTTCAACAGATTTCTATCAAAGCTTTATGACATTTGGTTTATTATTTATATTATATATAGGGCCCTTTTCATAAGCAAGAAAGAATGCGCATTTGAGTATCTACATGGTTGTTGTAAAGTAAACGTTTACTTCCATATTGTCAACACCCAGACTTTTTGCTTGTTCAGTGAGGATGTGTGACAAGCGTGACATGATGTCGAGGAAAGATCTTTTGTTGATGGAAGTGACATGTGTAGTTCCTGAGGAAAAGTGTATTATAATAAAAATAATATAAAAATATATGTAGTTCCTGAGGAAAAGTGTATTATAATAAAAACAATATAAAAATATTGAACCCGGCACCGTACTGGTGAAAATACGGAACGTGTAGAGAGGTGTTGCCCATACACTATCGTTCTTCCCTGTATCGGTTCCAACCAAGCGGATTGCGCATTTCAAATTTCGAACGACGGAACGCCATACACACACCATTTTAACAGTACCTCGTACCATGCGCATTCAAGCTCAAACATGACTTGAAAAATGTTATCCGGATTCTGCCCCATTAAAAACGACTATCAAACGATGGTTTACCGATGATGTTAGATACTTAGGTCGGTTTCAGAATGAGATTTGGCTAAGATGAGGATATGATCGCCGAAAATTAAACATATTTTTCAGTTCTCGATAAATCGTTCTTCAATGGTGGTATCGCGAAGCAAGAAGAACGTGGGAATGATCGGTTTATTCTGAAAGGAGATTATATTCATAAAATGTAATCAATTTTGACAACGTTGTTTTTCTACCTAGGCACAAGACTTATTGACCGTGGTTTTAATTGGTTCTTATTAGGATCTGAATGGCTTCAGAATATTGTTGTTTTAGACTTCAGAAAGCGTTCTGCTCTTTGCTTCCATCGTTTTCAGAAACTCTCACTAAAAGGTGCAATTTCCTTCACCAAAGAAGGTTTCTGCTCTAGTGTATAGAGTTTGTGTGCTCTCCCTGACAAGTGAAGTGTTGATTTATTTTGAAATTAGAAAGAACAGAGGACTAAGATTGAAGAGGCCTTGTTTTTGCTATTCTAGCTCATCGAGTTGATGCCGTACTTCCAAACCAGCTTTCGATCTACCACAGTGCTTCGGTAATTTAACTTGACATCTTTCAATTCTCTCTCTCAATATCTCTGCTTGGAAGACGCTTATACAGGAGCCTATTTAGGGTGCAGGCTAAGTAACTGACCAGAAAATATTTGGATTATGAAGATTTCAACTGGGTTATGTACAGAACATATATGACTTTAAAACAAATCAACACACGATACTTCTTCTCTATTCTCAAAATCTTGGGCGTCTGTATAACTCTCTTGGCAAAGTTTGTTTACAATAAAATTGGTTGCAAATGAATAGGGAATAATATCATTATCTATATAGGCCGTCAGGCCTAGGAAATTGCTATAAAAATAACCACTGTGCTATCATTACTCAAGCACCTATAAAAGATAGGGAAATATTATTTATTGGATGTATCTTACGCTCGTCCTGAATGTTGTCTGTTCGTCCAAAAAACCCTATTTTCCGGACCTAAATTACTATTTTTATATGCCCTTTGCTTATCAGTTCAGTTTCTTAACATTTCGAGTCCTTTTTCTTATTGAAATATTCACAATCTACAGTTCTTTACTTTTTTTGGACCTTTGAATGTACAGGAGGTTACAAATAAAGAAAATAAAATTCTGCCGTACCTATTACAGCATTATGGATATTATCAATGAATCATCCGGGATATTATCCATATCATCTTCAAGTTATACTAATTGAGTTCTCACAGGGTGGTCTAGGAGTGGACCAAGAACTGAGCGAGTACCGAAGATTTGTGACGCTCACAGCGTTGCAAAACTGGGTACGATTTGTTTGATAGATGCAGTTGTGGGCGGATAATTTTCCACTCAATTGTGCATAATAAATACATCAATCATCTGAGCTAAAGAAAGTTCAGGATGGAACTGAATTCATGTTTATATTAGACGGTTTTGAGAATTTAATTTATTTGAATGAGGAATAGATGCATTTTTTATAGAATTTGCTTGTTTCGGCTTTTTATGAAAGAAAAAACGATTTCTATATGATTTTCGGAGAAGAGGATATATTGTGGGTCCATAAGTTCGAGTTGGTGGATGATTTATCGAAGTTGTTCATTTACGATGGGGTAATGTATGTAGAGAAGAACTAACGTGGGGTCACACTTTAACTTATTAGCGATGGATATGATTTACCCACTTTTGATTGGTTTTTATAAGAAAATTTGAGTTTCGAACAAATCTAAAGGAAAACTGAGAGTAGTTATTTTATCTCAAGATATAGGCTTGCTCATTCATAGTGGCGGTTGTATTTGTCTCACACTATTCCAGAGTACGTGAAAGATTCTAGAACAAGAGCACAAGTCAAGTGCTTTTCTAATTTTTGATTCAGGAAATGGAAATATTAATTCCTTCATATCTTTTGCGGTGGTTATATTAGTATCAACCGCTCAAAAGCTCCTGACATGACATCAGAGCTTTTCTACATTTTGCTTCCGTGAACTGTATCACTTAAGATTCCTTCCGCTGCTGGATGTAGGAATGTAGGAAAAATGGATATCGTAATGTTTATCTGCAATTCGAACCACAGAAAGTAACACCCTCGATAATACCTTCATCGAGATTCAAAGCACGATCTGGTCTGATGGGTGAACGACCAAGAAAAGCCTGCTTCAGTACCACAACAAATAAATTGTAAGATTAGCACCCTCGTTAAACCCATCTCACAAAAACATATAGAGTCAGCTTCGTCGGTCTTGATCATCTTGTTGCGTATTAAAACAGAATTGAGGTATAAACTATAATCATATGTATGTATCAAATACTTCGAGGAATTCAGTTCTTTCTAGAAGCCGAATAATTTTAATCTTTTAAGCCTCACTTCCTTGTGGTAGGTAGACTTCAGAGCATATCTGAGAAAGTTATGATGCTCAGTTAAACTCTTCTTTGTGTCAAAGAGGATAAATTTTCAATCTAGTCCGTTGTTCTGTAATATCCTACTAAGAATCTCCAACGCGTGAGTTCAACTTCTTCGTGGAGAATCAACGTCAAATATTTTCAGTTAATTTTGGTAATACTAGAAGTACACATCAACTTCATTTTCTTCAAATAAGACACCCTGTACATTTTCATATTTTTTAGATTTCTTAGCAAATCGGGAGATGATTTTACGATACCCTATGTCCTTATTGAATGGTTTCTGAGTTATAAGGATTTTTCCGAAAAATGGATAATCCAATATTGTCACAAAAATCCAATTATCCAGGAATCTATATTTGGATTATTAGATATGGAACTTGGTGTTTCTTATTGAACCGCCAATCTAATTAAAGGATATTACTTTGACGAAACAAATCATACAGGGTGGAGCAAAATCAGCTTCTTAAAGAACTGAAAAGTCGACAATTTCAAATGAGAAACACTATATTTTGTGATCATTTTGTGACTCTCTGAATAAATGAAAGAATTTATATATCTTTTCGTGATAGAACGCTACTATGATGAAATCTGGGAATATGTAACGTATCAAGAAAGACCATATTACCAGGTAAACCGGTATGAAGTGAGAGTCAAGATACAAATGTCTCAATAAGGAAAATTTGTTGTGAACGAGCCTTTATATATTTTTTGTTTGTTTGTTATGACATATGTGAAACAGTTGAATGATTGTTTGGGCTATTACCATCATCTATTGTGGATGTAATGATTTCCGACGTTTCGATAGACATCTTCTATCTTTATCAAGGAGAAAAGTAAGAAACCTTTTGAAAATTATCAATTTTCAAAAAGTCAATTGACAGAAGTCAAGAAAATGAATGATGTTATATACTCATCTGTGATATGTTGATCTTTTTAAGTTTTGTCGCTGTCTAGTACTCGTAGAAGCTTCTGATGTTCTTTTATTCGTACATTCAGAGGGCGTTTAGTTTCTCCGATGTAAGATCTTCCGCACTCGCAAAGTAATTCATATATGCAGTTCTTCGTCCTTTGTGTCTCATTATTAGGCTTAACTTTTGTAAGTTAAGCTCTGATAGTGTCTTGAGTTTCGAATGCAGTCGTTATGTTGTATCTATTTCCAATTCTTCTCATTTTCTCCGACAAACCTTTTACATAAGGAATTGCGGTTTTAATGGTCTGATTTATATCTATTGGTTCTGGTTGGCTTTCTCTTGTTCGTCTAGCTTTTTCTAATATCTTTTTGGGGTAGCCATTGCTTCTAAGAGTTTTCGAGATGTTATTTATTTCTTCATTTTGGTCTTCTTCAGTGCAACAAATATTTATTGCTCTATCAAATAAACATTTTGCTACTCCCAATTTAGTGTTTAGTTGGTGGTTTGAATCAAAATGTAGATATTGTCCTGTGTTCGTTGGCTTTTTATACACAGTGGTTCTTGGGATTCCATTTTGTTTATGTACGAGTACATCTAAGAATGGAAGTTGTCTATCTTTCTCGATTTCAATTGTGAATTTAATTGATTCCTCTTGATTGTTTAGATATTGAAGGAATCCATTTATAGTGTCTCTTCCATGTTGCCAAATAATGAAAGTATCATCTACATATCTTTTCCACAGTTTGGATTTAAGTGCATATTTTCCTAATGCATTCTGTTCGAAAATTTCCATATATAAATCAGCTAAAATTGGTGATAGTGGTGAACCCATGGCCATTCCAAATTCTTGTTGATAAAAGATGTCTTCAAATTGGAAATATGTTGTTTCAATACAAATAGAAAGCATTTCCATAATTGCATTCACGCTTAGTGTAGTTCTTTCACTAAGGGTTTGATCTTCTTCAAGCTTTTTCCTAACTATGATAAGTGTTTTATCTGTCGGAATATTAGTGAACAAACTGGTAATGTCGAAGCTGACCATAACGCCCTCTGAATGTAAGAAATAAAAGAACATCAGAAGCTTCTACGAGTACTAGACAGCGACAAATCCAGGTTGGTCCAACATGCTGTAGATGAGAATCATCGTATAAAGTGGGATGAAGCATCAATAATATCCAAAGAAGAAAAACTTGCAAAAAGAAAAATCAAAGAAGCAGCATTTATGAAAATAACACCTGATTCCATAAGTGCTCCATCTATAGATCTGCCAGAAGTTTGGACGCCGATAGTTCGATCCAACTTAAAAAGATCATCATATCACAGATGAGTATATAACATCGTTCATTTTCTTTCATGACTTCTGTCAATTGACTTTTTGAAAATTGATAATTTTCAAAAGGTTTCTTACTTTTCTCCTTGATTAAGAAGAAGAAGAAACGTCGGAAATCATTACATCCACAATAGATGATGGTAATAGCCCAAACAATCATTCAACACGAGCTCCATCATCAACAATATCTCGTCATCAAATATGTGAAACATATTTAGTATACAACAATTCATTAAATAAAACAACATAATATTTTTTCATCGTGTTAAAAATGTCGAATTTTGTACCAGAAAGTGATGATTTGCGGAAAGCATTAATTTTTTGTTTTCAATTGAAGAAAAGTGCTGCAGAGGGTCATCGAATGCTTGTCGTAGCATATGATGATGATGCTCTATTAGAAGCAACATGCAAAAGATGGTTTCAGCGGTTCATAAATAATTATTTTGATGTGAGAAATGCAGAACGTGGAAGACCACCAAAAAAGTTCGAAGACGCTGAATTGCAGACGATATTGGATGGATAAGACACTATGAATCAAAAGCAAATGGCAAAAATGTTAAATGTTGCACAACAAACAATTTTTGACCGTCTAAAAGCTATGGGAAAGATCCAAAAGTGTGGAAAATGGGTGCCACATGGATTGAATGGTATATAAATGGAAAATCGAAAAAACACTTGTGAAAGAAAATCGGTTTTGCATCGGATTGTTACTGGCGATGAAAAATGTATTTATTTATATACTACTAAACGAAAAAAATTATGGGTTAATCCGAAACAACCATCAACATCGACTGCAAAACTAGATCGATTCAGCAAGAAGACAATGCTGTGTGTTTGGTGGGACCAGAAAGAAGTGGTGTACTACGAGCTCCTAAAACCAGGTGAAACCGTTAATACTGATCGTTACCGAAAACAAATGATCAATTTGAACCATGAAACAACCAGAATGGGCCAGAAGACACAGCAAAGTAATTTTGCTTAATGACCTGCACACAAAGCAAAACCGGTTCAGGATATGATCAAAACACATGGCTGAGAGCTCCTACCCCATCTGCCGTATTCACCAGACTTGGCTCCTTTCGATTACCATTTGTTTTCATCGATGGGACATGCATTTGCTGAGCAGCACTTTGATTCCTACGAGGAGGTCGAAAATGGGGTGCCTGGATGGTTTGCTTTAAAAGACAAACAATTTTATTGACGTGGTATCCACAAATTGTAAAAAAAGTGGTCAAAATGTGAATATAACAATGGCCAAAACTTCGAATGAAATGTTTTCTACTTTCTCATTAGTAATCAGTGTTTTATTTTCATTAAAACACGCTCATTTCATACCGGTATACCTGATAAACTGTGGTATTCTCTAAACTTTTTTCCTTATTGAACTTCAGCTTCTCTCAACTCTTGTCATACAGGGTGCCTCATTCGAAAGTGTCAATCCCCTATAACTCTTCGATTTGAGTTATATATTTATTCATTCATCGTGGCGGTTGTATCAGCATCATACTGTTCCAGAGTACGAAAAAAGACTCTAGAACAAGATCGTATGAGCTCCTAATGTCACATCAGTGCTTTCCAAATATTTTTACTGCAGGCCTAAACCAGACGACTATATTAAGGAATCATGACTGTTTGATATAATCCTGTTGTGCTTGAAGGCAAAATTGTCCTCGACTGTTAAATGATCCTGACATCTCTAATAATAATTATTGATTCATTTTGTCTGGCTTCAGCTTTATCAGATCACCGCCTTGAGAATAGAAAACGATTCAATTATTATAATTTGGAGAGACCGTTTATTATTATTGAAGTGCTTTGGGGCGATATTATCGAAATGTCCTTGTACCATGGATAATGAGTCATTATTGTGTCTGGAAACAATGAATCGAATAAAAATGAAATTACCATGAGAACTCAGGCAAAATATGATGATGTGAGTGTCAAATAATCTATTTCTTTTGATTTATTTATTTATTTATTAAACAGGGAAACATACACAGGTGAACAAATACCCAGAAGAATGTTCACAAATAAATTGAGTATTTACAGAGGTACACAACAATTATTCAAACTAAACTAGTGAAAACTTAATACTATAGTGAGAAAAAAGAAAGAAAACAAATACACTGCATTTTCCACTACATAATTTCACCCCCCAAACCATTTGAAAATCTCATGTAGTAACAACTTAAATATTTCTTAACTGCTTTCTCATCAAGATGAAAGATATCTATTGTAGTTCTAAAATGGTTGCACCGATCAAGTTCTCTTATAATAGGGGAATTTTTGGAGCTGTTAGTAGCCCTCAAGTGCAGGACGAAGGTGTCCAACTGTCTTAACCTCCTCAATGGAGCATGTAGGCAAAACTGCGAGATAAGTAAAGGCGATTCCAACCGATCACTGAGCAACTTATGAACAAATAATACATCACTCATCATTCGGCGGTTTTCCAAACTTATCATATTTCCAGGATTACCCCTATTCAAACGTAAACCACACCTAAACGCCATAATACGGAGAAATTTCTTTTGGACTTTTTCAAGTCGTTCTATATAGGTTATATAGTGGGGATTCCATACCACCGAAGCAAAGTTCAACTTACTGAGCACATATGAATAACAAAGGGCAATAACGGGTCTATTGTTGGAAAACGATCGACTCTGTCTCAATATGTAACCAAGCATCTGTGCTGAAGATGTTACAATATTGTCAATATGTAAATTGAATTTCAGTTGGTAATCAAATTTTACACCCAAATCTCGTACGTGATATAGACTCGTCAGTGGTGAATCCATAATTGAATAAGGGAAGATCACCGGATTTTTATTTCTGGTGAAACTAATTATGTGACATTTGCTAACATTTAGGAACAAATCAGCCCCCGCACAATACATCGAAAATCTTTCAACGTCCTCTTGCAAAAGCTGGCAGTCATCTGAGTTACGAATCCTCATGAAAATCTTCAAGTCATCGGCAAACAACAATATTCTGCATATCTTGAAGCATTTTACTATATCATTGATGTATTGAATATTTCACCACTTGGAGATAAACATTTGTTCTAACATCATATGGCATTTTGTGTCCCTGGTGCCATCGCCTTACCTGAAGGTATGAAATTTTCTAATATCAAGCCGGAGATGGTCTTAAGCGATTGAGTTCGACTTCCTGATGAATAAGCCGTTGTCAAACGTGCTTATGATCAACCGTACACTTCAGAAGGAACTGAGATAGAGTTTATATTCTTATAATAGATTAATTGTTCAAAAAAGTTCGTGATTTGATAGTTGTGAGCACCTGAAATTTGAGTTCCTCAATAATTCCAAGTATATTCATCCGATAAAGTAGTTCCTAAGAAGATATTCGAATGAGGTTAAAACAAATAGGTTTGTTCAATTTTGTGGAAATCGTCGAACTATCAGATATTCATCAGAGATCCACAAAATTTCACATGTACAAGGTGTCCAGAAAGGGTATCTAAACTCCACAAAACGGCGGACGCCAGGAACCCATCCCGCTCCAGGGTTATCGGTTCAAACAATTCCTAAATTTCACCTTTATATCTTCAGTTATAAGGGGCCATCACATTTTCATATACATAAAAAATTCGGATTTAATTGACAACCATAGATTAAGCTTATATATGTTTGACGAATTGTCATAATGAATCAATTCAAGAATTTCTCGAATGTGTTTCACAATCCCTTTAATCATAAGCCTCAGTTGCTAGTAGGGAATTTCTTATAATTTGGAATATAATTTCTTGTGATGAATTTTTATACAGATATATACAGAGATATTGTACTTCAAACAAACTGAAGGAAAACTGTGATTCTTTCATTTAAGATGTAGGCTTGTTGATTTAGTATCACACTGTTTCTGAATTCTAGAGACTTTGAAACATAAGCGAAAAAGTTCTTGACTTCTTTCAGTGCTTTTCTACAATTTTTATGTTACCTTTCGATGAAAATATATTCATTAAACCTTTAAACTTTTTTTCGGCCACTTTAGAATTCTTTTATTCATGCTGTTTTACTAGTTCACTAAACTTGAACAAGCCTGCAAAAAGTAGCCTACGTTCTTGGTATGTTTATGTTTATACTGGCTTACCTAGGTATACATATATCAATGTACACCCCTCAGAAGCTAATTCAAGCTTGTGCGAATAAGCGTTTAAAACACTAAATGGCACAAAGGAGTATAAGGATAAAAGCAATAAATTTTTTCATAAGTAAAGGCACGTGTATTTGTTAAAAAGGAAATGATTCATTCTAAAACTGATATAATTTAAACAAGTATTTGAACAAGAACTTATACGAACATAGGAGAGATTATACTGGTAAATCCATTGTGCAAAACTAATCCATTCACCATTTCGTTTGAAATTTACTCGGTCTGTTAGAAATTTGACATTATTAATGCATTTAACAATAATTTTCAAAAGGATGTGATTTGATTTATATTGAATTACATTTCATCTCGATATTTTGAAAAGTCGAAAGTTCTTAGAGTTAATAAGAATATACAGAGTGAGTCATTAGCAATCTTTAGGTCGATAATTAAATACTGAGAATTATGAATCATAACAATAAAACAATAAATTCAGAAAATGTAAAAGACCTAAAATGACTAACTCACTCGAGAATATTATCTGTTATAGTTGAAATACCTACTTCTGTAACAGTTTCAATGTCATTGAATTCAAGTTACTCAAGTCTATAGGATAACAATGTCCAAAAACTTCTCATTCATTTCAAGTACAAATCTAACAATTTATCGCCACTGGAATTGTAACCTTAGGTCATGAACGGTCGCTATTTCCTTGCTTTATTATCAATGTGTCATTGATGGCTCAGGAATATCGATTCAATGAAGAATAACATCTGCTGTTAATGCTTTTAATTTTCATAATGAACCAAATAATTCTTAATTTACTCCATGATTAATGTGGAGAATTTTGTAATTCATTTCGATCTAGTTATCTATCATCTATCCAGGAAATATTGGTGTGATCATAAATGCTTCAAGTCCTAATGATTTAAGAAATTATATGAGATCTAGAATATTCATGGGTGATGTAGGTCCTATCATGAATTTTTATTGTTATGTTGGTACACAATTTTTTTCAATTCCCGCACATGAGGGTATATCAAAAAATACCCGATGAATGTTCCCCGATTCGAGTTAAATAGAGTTTAAGTAAAATGATCTATATATAAAGAAATGAAGAAACTTAACAAAGTAGAAAGACAAATGAACAAAATTACAGAATGTGTGAACACATAAAATTCACAATCCTGCAAACTCTACCAAAGTCAAATTCTTGGATCCGGCTCGAAGGACCAATTTGTGCGGGTACAAAATTAGAAGTAAATATTTCTCACCCGCTTGATGAAGGGTAGTGCACTTTCTGAGTCACTGGTTATACTCTAAGGGTAAGATCCAAAAATTATCTTTGGTAGAAAAAATGTTTGGAATGTCAATAAAACAAGTTTCCAATTGTAACAAATTTATATATTCACATAGAAGAAGAGTTAACAATGTTCGGCACTTGAGAGTTTATATGAGGAGTTTTTAAAATGTTTATAATAACCAAGTATTTGAACTTCTTTGCTTAATCTTGGGCACTTCTGGTAATACTAGATAATAAAGAGATCTGACCTTATTTTTCTAATTTGAAGTTCACCACAGCTCTGCTCCAATCGTCGTGGGTAGATTTCTCAGAATAAGGTGCAGGTACTTAAGATGAGATTTTCACTAACAAATTGTAGCTTGGCGATATGCAATTGCTTCACAGATTCATAAATCACAACTTTCTTGTTTCACTTGGCAGAATTACAGCTGACTAACTCAAGTTGATGACGAGATATTGTTGATGATGGAGCTCGTGTTGAATGATTGTTTGGGCTATTACCATCATCTATTGTGGATGTAATGATTTCCGACGTTTCGATAGACATCTTCTATCTTTATCAAGGAGAAAAGTAAGAAACCTTTTGAAAATTATCAATTTTCAAAAAGTCAATATGACAGAAGTCATGAAAGAAAAATGAACGATGTTATATACTCATCTGTGATATGATGATCTTTTTAAGTTGGATCGAACTATCGGCGTCCAAACTTCTGGCAGATCTATAGATGGAGCACTTATGGAATCAGGTGTTTCATAAATGCTGCTTCTTTGATTTTTCTTCTTGCAAGTTTTTCTTCTTTGGATATTATTGATGCCTCATCCCATTTTATACGATGATTCTCATCTACAGCATGTTGGACCAACGCTGTCTAGTACTCGTAGAAGCTTCTGATGTTCTTTTATTCGTACATTCAGAGGACGTTTAGTTTCTCCGATGTAAGATCTTCCGCACTCGCAAGGTAATTCATATATGCAGTTCTTTGTCCTTTGTGTCTCATTATTAGGCTTAACCTTTGTAAGTTTAGCTCTGATAGTGTATTGAGTTTTGAATGCAGTCGTTATGTTGTATCTATTTCCAATTCTTCTCATTTTCTCCGACAAACCTTTTACATAAGGAATTACGGTTTTAATGGTCTGATTTATATCTGTTGGTTCTGGTTGACTTTCTCTTGTTCGTCTAGCTTTTTCTAATATCTTTTTGGGGTAGCCATTGCTTCTAAGAGTTTTCGAGATGTTATTTATTTCTTCATTTTGGTCTTCTTCAGTGCCACAAATATTTATTGCTCTATCAAATAAACATTTTGCTACTCCCAATTTAGTGTTTAGTTGGTGGTTTGAATCAAAATGTAGATATTGTCCTGTGTTCGTTGGCTTTTTATACACAGTGGTTCTTGGGATTCCATTTTGTTTATGTACGAGTACATCTAAGAATGGAAGTTGTCTGTCTTTCTCGATTTCAATTGTGAATTTAATTGATTCCTCTTGATTGTTTAGATATTGAAGGAATTCATCTATAGTGTCTCTTCCATGTTGCCAAATAATGAAAGTATTATCTACATATCTTTTCCACAGTTTGGGTTTAAGTGCATATTTTTCTAATGCCTTCTGTTCGAAAATTTCCATATATAAATCAGCTAAAATTGGTGGTGATAGTGGTGAACCCATGGCCATTCCAAATTCTTGTTGATAAAAGATGGAAGAGACACTATAGATGAATTCCTTCAATATCTAAACAGTCAAGAGGAATCAATTAAATTCACAATTGAAATCGAGAAGGACAGACAACTTCCATTCTTAGATGTACTGTACATAAACAAAATGGAATCCCAAGAACCACTGTGTATAAAAAGCCAACGAACACAGGACAATATCTACATTTTGATTCAAACCACCAACTAAACACTAAATTGGGATTAGCAAAATGTTTATTTGATAGAGCAATAAATATTTGTTGCACTGAAGAAGACCAAAATGAAGAAATAAATAACATCTCGACAACTCTTAGAAGCAATGGCTACCCCAAAAAGATATTAGAAAAAGCTAGACGAACAAGAGAAAGTCCACCAGAACCAACAGATATAAATCAGACCATTAAAACCGTAATTCCTTATGTAAAAGGTTTGTCGGAGAAAATGAGAAGAATTGGAAATAGATACAACATAACGACTGCATTCAAAACTCAAGACACTATCAGAGCTAAACTTACAAAAGTTAAGCCTAATAATGAGACACAAAGGACAAAGAACTGCATATATGAATTACCTTGCGAGTGCGGAAGATCTTACTTCGGAGAAACTAAACGCCCTCTGAATGTACGAATAAAAGAACATCAGAAGCTTCTACGAGTACTAGACAGCGACAAATCCAGGTTAGTCCAACATGCTGTAGATGAGAATCATCGTATAAAATGAGATGAAGCATCAATAATATCCAAAGAAGAAAAACTTACAAGAAAAATCAAAGAAGCAGCATTTATGAAAATAACACCATATTCCATAAGTGCTCCATCTATTGATCTGCCAGAAATTTGGACGCCGATAGTTCGATCCAACTTAAAAAGATCATCATATCACAGATGAGTATATAACATCGTTCATTTTTCTTTCATGACTTCTGTCATATTGACTTTTTGAAAATTGATAATTTTCAAAAGGTTTCTTACTTTTCTCCTTGATAAAGATAGAAGATGTCTATCGAAACGTCGGAAATCATTACATCCACAATAGATGATGGTAATAGCCCAAACAATCATTCAACATGACTAACTCAAATTTACAAGAAACTAAGGTAACTAACTGACCCAACTGGAGAAGATGTATAAGAGAGAGATTATGTTAATCCACGAGGAAATTTTAGAGTTTAGAGTGCTGTATTCACTGGTGAAAAGTAAACTGACTGTAAAGTAAACACTGACCAGACTGCTGGTCAAACTAGAACTCAACTGAGAGAGGGTTCTATTTAGATTTTGGAATAATTGAGAAAGATCGAACGAGGTACCTGCTGAGCTTTGGTGACAAAAAAAGGGATTTCCAAAATTTCATCCGATAGATAGCATTCTTGGAAATAACTGCCGCGGCCCTATATTCCAAGATGTGTCCTTTGTTGTGAATTTGTAGCAACAGTACTTGTCTTTGCAATTAAATCAGTTTTTTAAAGTGAAAAATTCGTGAAACTTATTCAACGGGCACGATTCGTGTATACAGTCAAGCTCAAAATGATAATATCATGAAAAAATTACTCACCCAATCATCATCATTTTCTTTATCACTGCCATAATCATCGAAGTAATTCTCTATATTCTCTTCGGGTGCTTCAGTCGATGTCGTAGTAGTAGTTTTCTTCTCATACCACGATCTATGTCTTAATTTGTTATGCACTTCACTTTTACTTTCACTCCCGAATTTCATATTATTCACTCTGCTCATCACTTTATCTAAGTTCGGGAATCTCGGCTGATGACGTAATTTCAAATCGTTATTATACCTATTATATTTATTACTGAGTGAGTTGTAATTGTTTGTGTTGTACTTGTGGTAACTATTATAAAAATCCACTGATCTCTTAACCACTGTTTTTCGATGGTCACGTTCGTGTTTCGTTCGGATTTCCGCTGCTATCGCACAAGCACAAAAATATACGATCACTGTGTGAAATGTTGGAATCCACATTGTCCACGTATTTTTCGATCATTTAATCAGCATTTTATGCACTGGGTCATCGGGAATATGTCTTGGTTCGGGTCCTAGGGAGATATCTGAAAGGAAACGAAGAGAAAATTCTTTAGTACATCTCAGATAACATTGATAGAATAGAGGATCCGTCAATATTCTGGTCCTTCGGGTCGGATGTAAACTAAAAAAAGAGTAAATAAAGCAATTATTCCCAACTATGATAACGAGAATTTATTCAATTTTATTCACGGGAATTTTTATATCCAATAAATATCATAAACTTGAATACTTTACATAAAATGGTAATTATTTAAAAAGAAACAGTCATCCTAACATTTTCTGATATCATGGATTTTATTATGTTATAGTCCTATTGCAATTCCTAGTTATATACTGACGGACAAAATTAGCGCACCACTTAAAATTGCGTTAAATTTTAACAATTGATATATCCGCAATCTTTAGTCGGATTTCAATGCTTTTTTTTCAGTGGTAGCTCTGTTATTGTTGAATTTTCTCTATTAAACAGAAACCCCAAAAATGGAATCTTCATGTAGTATAGGGCGTTTAAATAATGTCATGTTTTTTAGTCAAATTTTAACGTCTTCTGTGGGCAATTCCAGGTTGCTGAGGCATTAAAAAAAAGGAAACGTTGTAGCCTAGAATCTCTTCATTACTTCATTTTTTTTAAAAACCAAATTATCTTGGAATCGTCCAGAGATATTCAACATTCTAACATATATTTTTATGCATTTTTATGCATTAGCCATGAATACACTGCTCAACAATTGATAGGGATCACTTAGTTTTTCTAAATTTATTTCTGCAATATTCGCTCCAAGATTATAAATTTAGTCAGATACCATATCATCATATCAGTATTTTCAGTTGATAATATGGTTCACTTGAGAAAAGAATGAAACAATGGAAAGTTGGAGAGAAAAAAAGACTTTATTAGGAACACTCAAAATTCTGTGTTTGAATAACATAAAAATTTTATGATGAAACCACAAGAAGGCTGAATTTTCGGTTAAGCTAGTACCTAGTTAGTCCCCCACGAGCTCGTCTCAAGCATTCTACCCTACTAGGCATACTTTCAATCAAACGAATTGGCAAATTCATCCAAATATCCCGTAAAGCGTTAGAACGGTCCTCCAGGTTATTGATCGGTTGTTCTAAGGTTGACAATTGTCTAGACATCTCAGACCAGATATGTTCGATGCAATTCATGTCTGGAGAGCGAGCTGGCCAGTCCATCCTATCAATAGCATGAGTTTCTAGAGCTTCATTAACCAGACGGCTACGGTGTGGACGGGCATTATCGTCAATTAAAATGAAATTTTCGCCCAAGGCAGCCGCAAACGGAACAATTATGGGTTCAATAATCATATCGGGATATCTCTGGCTCGTCATTGTGGTATTCTTCAGAACAACCAACTCTGTACGTTGCTTCAAACAAATGCCTCCCCATACACATATAGAACCTCCGCCAAAAGCTATTGTGGGTCCATAAACTGTTCTGCATACCTTCCACCTCTTTCCCTCCAAGTAAGAATACGTCCATCGGAGTTGACCAAACGAAATCTAGACTCATCCGTAAATGAACATCGGCTCCAATCTTCAACTGTCCAATTGCGGTGCTCCTCAGCCAATTGCCGTCGATGAACCCGGTGTTCCCTATTCAAACGGGGATGTTGTACCCTCCTACGTGCTCTCAAACCACGAACATGTAGTCGTCTTCTTACAGTCTGGTTCGAAATTAGAACTCCTGTTGCAACTCTCAGTGATCTATTGAGCCGCGACGCCGGGTAAGTGGGATTTCTCCTAGCATTGAGGATCAAAAGACGATCTTGAGCAGCTGTTGTACTGCGCTGTCGATCTCCCCCATGAACATAAGCTACTGAGTCGTTTTGGATGAACCTATTCCAAGCCCGAGTCACGACACTTTGCGAAACATTCAACCGCCGGAACACTTCTCGCTGGGACAAACCTTCCTGTATCCACCGTATGATTTGGTCCAGTTGCACAGGAGCCAAACGTCTTCTCGGCTTGACTGATAAGCTGATATTGTTCTCATTTCTTCAATTATTGTCACTTTATGTGTTTGAACGAGAATAAAACAGATTTAATAACAAATACCACATTGCTTTTCACTCCACCTATAACAGCCTACAGATAATAATCGATTTTGTGAACAAGAGCCGATGAAGTGAGGAAAAATTTGATATAATCAACTCAAAACATCTTAATTTTTCCTTAGAGAACATATAATGTACAGATATTCACGAGATAACTTGAAAAAATACAAATGAAGAGAAGTTCATAAGTGATCCCTAGCAATTGTTGATCAGTGTATATTCGCAACCATTTATCCGATTTGAATGTTTTTTTTTAGTTGTAGCTCGAATGTTTTTTTTTTAGTTGTAGCTTGAATGTTTTTTTTTGTAGCTCCTTCATAGGCAAATATTATACTATAATTAGATGTTCCAAAAAAGAAATGCATCATGCTGTACAGGGCCTTTAAATTTTCGGGTTTTTTCATTACACTTTAACGTCTTCTGTGGACAATACCAGATACCTGAGGCTTCCAAAAACTGAACAGAGATGTAGCCTGATGTTTCCTGAGTATTTTCTTTTTAAAAAGAAAATCAACTTGTACCCTTCCAGAGATATTCACATTTTTATAACATCTTGCATTTCATACAATATCTCGACAATGAATATTTTCAGTCAAGTAATACTGGCGTTGTCACTGTCAACAAATAAATTGTTACTGTCAATAATCATTAATTTTAATAATTGTGGCACTGTTTTGCGTTTAATTTTACCTGTTTTTCTTAATGTGTTTTCACTTTTTTATTGTGTTGAAAGTTTATTCTTATTTAAATGCCTTCAGCAAACCATCTGAGTGAGCATGGTTGCGTTAAAATTGTAACATTGAGTAAGGTAGGGTTTAGCCACCATGAGATAGCCTAAAGGCTTAATATTCATCATACGACTGGTGGTCGTTGTCTCCGTAGATTTATGGAAACTGGCTCTCACTCTAAAAGACCAAGTCAAGGACGACCAAGATCTACAAATCAAATAGACGACCGTTTCATACTTCAAGAATTTTTAAGAAATCAGTTTATCACTGAAAACGAAGTCAAAAATCGCCTTCGAGATATCCAAAATGGCGCAATTTCATAAAAAACTGCAAGGAGAAGACTCAATGAGTCTGAACTGAGTGCAAGACGCCCTGCAAAAGCCCCTCTTAAGACCGTAGCCCAAAAGCAAGTTAGGTTGGAGTTTGCTCGAGAACTTTTGAATTGGAAGCTAATTGATTGGAAGAGGGTGTTGTTTACCGATGAAGTAAGAGTGGGTTTAAAATCGTCTGATGGACGCATATTTGTTTGGAGAAGGCAAGATTTAGTGAAACATGTATGGTACCACACCTGGCCTTCAATGGTGGATCTATAATGTTTTGGGGCGGCATTTCCTTGGATGCTCTCATGGATTCGAGGTGGGGCACTGAATTCTTCTAGGTACACTCAAGAGATTTCACAAGAACATGTTGCGCCATTTGCACAAAACATAGGCGACAATTTTTTATTGATGGAGGATAATGCCAGATCGAATCGAGCCCATATCGTGAGCGAATACCTTAACGACTAGGGTATTCAACGTCTACAGTGGCCAGCGTGTAGTGTTGACCTAAACATAATTGAGCACGTTTGGGATCACCCCAAACGGCGTATTCGGCGTCGAAACCCGGCCCCTGAATATTTGACTGAGCTAGAAAATGCAGTGATCGAAGAATGGCATGATATTCCCCAAGAATTTATAACTACCTTTTTCAATAGCATTCAGAAACGTCTGCGACAAGTTATTCGAGCCAGAGGGGTCAATACCTGATATCAATACATCATTTTTTCTAATTAATAAAATTCATTTTAAATTAATAATTGTGCTAATTTCTCTAGTTTTCTTTACTTTAATATTCTTTTCATTCGACTTTGAATGCATAGTTTAAGCTGATCCGAAACGTTTTCGATTACGTTCAGGTCAGGACTACACGCCGGCCACTGTAGATGTTGAATCCCAACCTCGTTAAGGTATTCACGATATGGAATTATCGTCCATCAGCAAAGAATTGTCCGCTATGTATCTCGCGGAATTTATGGCCCCTTCCCGGATTGCTACAAGATCCATACGAGTAACCAAGGAAATGCTTTGTCTTCTCCAGATAAATACCCATCCATGGGATGATTTTGAGCTTACTTGAAGTCTTCAATGAAGTAAAAAAAAGCCTTTTACGGGGTGTCTTGCATTCAATCCAGATTCCTTGAGTCTTCTTCTTGCAGTTTTTGAAGAAATTGTAACATTTCGGACAACTCGAAGGCGATTTTTTACCTTGATCTGATCTTTTAATGTGAGAGCCCGTTTTCATAAATCTACGGAGACAACGACCAAAGAAGAATAAATAAGAATAAACTTTCAACACAAAAATCCACTAAAACAACTTAAGAAAAACAGAAAAAATGCAAGATGTTATAAAAATATGGAAGGGCAAAAGATAAATTACTTTTTAAAAAGCAAAATACTCAGGAAAAATCAGGCTACATCACTGTGTAGTTTTTAGAAGCCTCAGGTATCTGGTATTGCCCACAGAAGGCGTTAAACTGTAATGAAAAAAACACCCAAAAATTTGAACGCCCTGTACAGCATGATTTTTTCTTCTGAAGATCTCATTGTAGTATGATATTTGCCAATAAGAGAGCTACAATTAAAAAAAATATTCAAATCGGACAAATGATTGCGAAGATATTCATGGCTAATGCATAAACTCAAGAGTTGATAAAATGTTGAATACCTCTGGACGATTCCGAGATAAATTGATTTTTTAAAAAACAAAATACTCAAGAGGTACTAGGCTATAACGCTTTATTGTTTTTATAAGCCTCAGCAAGCTGGCATTGCCCACAGAAAACTTTAAAACTTGACTGAAAAACATCATTATTTAAACGCCCGGTACAACATCACGATTTTATTTTTTGTACTTCTGTTTGATGAAGGGAATCCGCCAATAACAGAGCTACCATTGAAAAGAAAAACCTCGAAATCCGACTAAAGATTGGGAAGATATAAATTGTTAAAATATTGAACGAAATTTTTATATTTATATTTAATATTTTGGTGGTGCGCTAATTTTGTCCATCAGTATATTTTCCTCAAAACTTTTGGTCCTTCTAGCCGGATATGAATAAAAAACACGAAAAAGAGCAATTATCGCCAATTGAAAGTTAAAGCAGATTTTAAGTACCTTTTTGAGGGCATTCAGACATGGGAAAGTATATTTTGAACTATGTGAAATGGTGTTATTTACTTATATGAAATTGGAAATCAAATGAACAAATACGCATTCAGAAAAAATCCTGATCTTATTTATTACTGCTAGAATTAGCTCTCTTCATACTATTTAATAGTAATCATAATCATATTTTCTGTAGAAGAAGCTCTTCTTCTCGAGTTTGTCAAATTCAATTCAGTGCAACTGCATCGATTAGCAGCGCACGGTGATGTGTAAGGGGCGACCAAAAATATTTGTACTGCTCAAATATTTACACGACGCATAAAAAATTCTCTGGATGGGGAATTAGCGTCCTTCACACTTCTCAATGGAAAGATATTATTAAATGTTTACTCACTTATTAATACTGCAATCCTAAAATACATACGAGGCGCAACGGCAAATTTTGAATTTTATCGTACAGTGAACTTCACCAAAGTAGAGATTGAACGTCTGAATAAACAACATTTTATGTCACAAGTGAACGAGTAACTGAATGAATGAATTAAAATTCACGAATACGAAATTTGTGGACTGATAAGAATGTCTCCTTGTTAAGGGTTTTACCGAATAGAAAATACAATCAATGTGGAATTGTAATTATTCAAAGAGATTTGAATATTTTCGGTTCAATGAAAGATATCGTTTACTGTATTTTGAATATTTATTTTTAAACTGGGCGATAATACTACAGATCTCGGATTATGTAATTAAATTTGCTCTTGAGAACTGCGTAAAAATATGTTTGCCCAATAAAAAGGTAATATTTATATTTTGGATGTCATGATGATTTAAATGGCTAAATCTGAGACAAATGCTTGGATAAAGCAACCATTAAAATTTCAGTGCTCTGGCAAAAAGTTACAATAAAAGAAATTTTCCAATACAAACCTACCTTTAAAAGCAACTGTATTGATGAAATAGATAAAAAGATAAAACTAATTCAATATCAGATATACCTTTTATAAAATCACACAAGAAATTTGTCTGAAAATTGTGATTATTACCACGTGATCTGGTCTGACCTATGAAAAATGATAACCGATTTGTGATGAACAGTGACAACAATTAAGACTCTCACCCCGCTCATCTGCATGTGGTTCCTTATTTGGAAACAATTTGTTATATCACAAAAAAACCAACATTCAAGATTTATTATGTTATTCGAAATATATTGGCATAATGTGGAATAAAAAATAAAACAGCTGCAAAATAAAAAGAACACAAAAACATGAGGATTCATTACCAAAACTAAAAAATTTAACAATTCAACAGTAGATCGTAGCGTTTTGAGTCAGACCTCGTAATATTGAAAGGATTCGAAAAAATTTAAAAAAATTAATTTCTAGCTAAACATCTGCGAATTAACAAAGAATCTTTCAATAGTATCAAGGCTGAATGATGTATTCATAGAAAAAAAATATTATTTTAATTTCATCTTAAAGTTTTAATTACGACAATGTAGGTACAGTTCAATAACTATGACTAAGATTGATACAAAGAATACAGTACTCCGAAAGGCACAGTAGAAGAAACAGTTAAAAGTATTCAAATAATTCAACAACAGATATATTGTAGAATCTCACAGGATATTTGTCTGAAAATAGCGTTTTGACCACGTGATCTGGTATTACCAATGAAACATGATAACCGCATTGTTTAAGCAGTGATGACGATTAAAACTATAGCCCCGCCCATCTGCCATGCGGTTGCTATATTTGAAACAATTTGTTAGAATATTAGATACAAAATCAAAACAATGAATACGTTCTAGATTTATTGTGTTACTCGAAATATATTGCGACTCTGCAAATTATTTCATTTGTGATATATTAAAAGGATTGAAGGAGAATGCAAAAATATCCATCCATTATTCAGTTTATTTTTTGAGCTTCTGTGACTTTCCAAGGTAAAAAAAATTTTGGAAAATTTTCAAAAACGTTCTAGCATGTACATTACTACAAAATTCTGTGAGTCCCTTTGTTTCAACCTCATTCAGACATCTTTCAAGTTAGAACTTGATCGGATGGATATTCTAGGAAATATCGAAGAAAAAACATTTTAGATACTCATAACTGCTGAACGGATTTCTCTCAATAACGAACTTGACCTAGATATTTGGACAATTAACCTGTTTTGAAAATATGAAAACTCTAGGTCAACTTTTACGGAAGATAGAGGGTATAAGGCCGGACTGAGAAACCCAATCGATTGAGACCATCCTCATCTTGATATTCGAAAATTACAGACATTTATACAAAAAGATGGGATGCCGTTTTACTAGTTTCCCAAACTAGAGCAAGCGCGTCCGTTCAAAAACATAGGATATGCCATTTTAATGAACCGTTCGAAAGAGTAGTTTAACCATTAATAAAATTTGGATCCTATGCATTTAGCATATGTATGTTTCATTCATTAAAAAATTCTATTATTGTATCGACCTCACCTCTGGATGAGTAGTTGTTGTTGGTTGAAGTTTTAATTTAATCGAGGATGCTTCACGTGATTGAACATGTTAAGGAAATTAGGTTCTTCTGCCATTAGTCATACTCAACCACACAACTAAATGCCTGTGGGACATTTAATAGGCATTTTACGATAGAACAATGAATGAAGAAGACTTCAACAATCAAATAGCGAGTCAAATGATGGCCAATAAATCAGATATTTCACAGATGTGAGCACTCACGATGAGAGACGTTCCTATTTTTTTTATTTGACAATTAATTCACCAGAGAAGAAATGAGAAGTCCAAAAAAATTCAATTATCTTTACCATACCGAGGTGTATTATTCAAGTATTTCAATAAATCAATGAACATTTTGTTAAAATCTGAATAAATTGTCGTAAATCATATCCAAACAAATGATTATCAGATAATCTTTATAGGTACAAAATTATCATTTCATATATAGAAAGAAATCAAATAGTATACATGAAAATAAAACGGAAGAACGCCTATCGAAGAAAAAAAGATGTACTATTATTTTCCCATATCCACCCATTCTCCAGAGCATAATTACTTATAATCGTAATTAGATATTTCCTGGATAACCTAACCCAATATGGTCGCGATATGTCGCTCTGCAATTTCAATAACAATATGTTATTACCAACAGAAATAATGCCCCCTTATTCATGTCTAATAAACGTTTCATCTTATCGTAGTCGAGGAATGCTTTTGTTTGATACTTGCATTTAATTATCAATGAGGTGTAGACGTTTTCATTATGGTACAGAAAGCATTTTGCAAGCTAAGCAAAAATACTTAACGCCATAAAGATCCGGTGTCTTTTTCACTTTGAAAGATCTCAGAATTCTCTCCCGAAATGACGTAAATTCAATATATATATATATATTTTTGAACTTTTGGCTTACAATATTTAGTAAGCAATCAATAAAGCATATAGATCAGGGGTTAGTGACGGGGTGTCATACAATTCGGTGTATGACATAAAAGCCTAGGGAGAAAACCCCAGTAAAAAAAACCCAGCCTCCCCGCCTAAGTGTGAAAGTACAAAAATAAGCTGAAATATATTTGAGGGACTTCTTTCTTCAAGAGTGGTCTTCTATTGAAGAAGACAAAGACTTCTTCAAGTTGCACACATCGAATCTGGAAATAAAAAGACAAAAGCAGAAAAAAAGAACTGAATAACAAAAATACCTATCATATTCGTTTGAAATTTATAACCCATTCCAAGAAAGAATCGGAAACATCATGAATAGCTCTAAAACCACCTTGAAATTTATGTATGGGACAACTATTGATGAGATGAGGTATTGTTTCTTCTGCTTCTCCACATTCACAACTTGCGCTTGGACTGAGTTCCATCTGAATAGCATGCTATTGGTACGATCATGACCAGTTCTCAAACGATTAAAAAGTGTCAAAATTTTTCTTGGAAGATCAAAACCAGGAATTTTTTAAGAAGGATCAGAAACGAGATACTTATTGAACATTTCGTAAGGGTTCCACTCAGTCTTCAGTAATTCTTTGTCGCTTATGTTTATATTGAAGAACGTATTATGCCATAATAGTGTACGTAACTTCAATGTGGGAATCTTGTTTTGGTGAATATATTAAATAATTGGGAATAAATTGGGAAAAGAATGATATTTGTTCCAATAATTCAGAGCTGCAGTCTGTCTGCCTACCACACAAGGCTTCTTTTCAATGTTTCTTTAATTTTAACAATACTATCAGCGAACAAGTCAAAATCAATTCCAACAGGGCAGTTATTTACAGTAGTCATTGATCTATAAAGTGTTGAATTCATGCCGCTATTAGTGCTTCTAAATGAAAGGAAAAACAGTTTTTTAGACCGCAAGTGTCTTTGAGGAGCATAAAAAGTAATTCTTTCAAGGATATTAGAGCTCATTTTGTTTGTAACAAGTTTATGCACAAAAAGTATATCACTGATCTTTCTGTTAGTCTCAAGACTGTTGAAATTGAAATGCTTGAGCCTCAACTTATAATTATCTGGATCCCTAGGCCTTAAAATTAAATTACATTTGAAACTCAATAATTTTAAAAACTTTTTCTGAACCGATTCGATTCTATCTATATAAGTTATATAAAATGGATTCCAAACAACTGATGCAAAATTCAACCTACTGTTGACATATGAAAAATACAATGCCTTCAGCGCCAACTGATCTTTGAAGGGCTTACACTGTCTCATTATAAACCCAAGCATACGATTTCCAGAAGCGATTATAGAATTTATGTGCTTATCGAAGCAAAGCCTTGTATCAAAAAGAACACCGAGATCCCTCACACTGTCCACTCTTGATAATTGGACATTATTTAATACTTATGAATACTGTAGCGGATTCTGGACTCGCGAAAACGTCATGACTGAGCACTTTGGACCATTGATGTATAGGCCATTATCTCCACAATAAGAAGAAAAAACCTCCAACTCCTTCTGCATTTCCTGACAGTCTTCTATAGAATCTATAACTCTGAAAATTTTCATGTCGTCAGCAAATAACAATAATTTACATATTCCGAAACATTTATTCACATCATTTATGTAGACCAAAAATAACAATGGACCAAAATGTGAACCCTGAGGTACACCCGATGAAACCAGAATGCTTCTTCGATGCATTGCTCGTTCGATCTCCATTCTTGAAGATAGGAACAACGCATGCAATCTTCCATAATTTCGGAAAAAACCCAGTTCTCAATGATTTATTATAGATCAGCGTCAAAGGTGTTTTAAGAGAAGAGCTACAAGACTGCACAAAAAGGGAATTCAGAATATCCGGACCTGCACCCTTCCTCCTATTCAAAATATTCAGAGCCTTCTCCACTTCAGATTCAGAGAACTGAATATAAGAGAGAGATTGTAATAGCAATGTTGTCGGCATAAACAAATTAAATAAATTCAATGAACAGCAGTTTGAGGAAAGTTAATTTAAATAGTTCATTACGGTGAAATAATGTACATTGTCGAAATTCAGAAAAGCACAGTCGTAGGTCTTGACTAGGAGGGAATTTGGGCTGGGTTGCCTTTTATACTTCGGGATTAGAACACAAAAACAAATATTAGCTCTCAAAAGATCCTGATCTCATGCCAGTGCTTTTCTGAATTTTTGTATTTTTTCAATTTAAGTTTAATGTTTGAATATAACCTACTAAAAACTAGAATTTCAACTTTAAAGCCTTCTTCTGCAGCTTTAAGTGATGCCAGGAAGCTGAGATATATTTTTATTAAAACACCTTTCCAGAAAAACATGTAACAAAAAAATGATATACCTACTACACATATAAATTTGAGTTTTTGAAACCTCTTATGAAAAAATATTTAAAATTACCCACGAGAAACTATAACTCGAAAACTAAGAACAAACTTCGGGTATTTTCGGTACCTCTTAAAGCGAGGAATCTAAAAAAAATATTGACGTCACTAATTGGACTGCCCTGTATATTATGAGATATTAGGTGTTTTCGAGAAAAAATCGCAAACACGTGAGTAAAAATCAAACTGAAACTTGGTGAAAGTCTTAGCCATCTTAAGCAAATCTCTATTGAAACAACACTTGATGGACATCAATGTCCCATGGCTCAAATCAAATACTTTCCTATGGTTTATCGACAGGTGACAGACGGGATGGCATTCAGCATACTCATCAATATTCAAAGTATCAAATACGTACAACTGACTTTGACGAACGTTGCCCTGTCGTGAAAAAATCCACACACCTCGTTTTTTCGAAAATAAAATTTTATACATAATACGCCTTGGAAGCGAAAACCGCTACATTCTTCTAGACGCGGCAGTCAGAACAGTATGACTGGAGAAATTTCAACCTATTCGCTCTTAAACTTGGCACCTTCTCATTCTATTTAAACATCAAGCATCTGTCCCGTCTCACCTATCCCCTATTATTCAATAATTAATGACTGGCAGGTTACCAACACATCACATCTGAAATATATTGCGATTCTCATAAAATAATAGC
The DNA here is from genome assembly GCA_030674115.1 of Micraspis discolor. Lineage (NCBI taxonomy): Eukaryota > Metazoa > Arthropoda > Insecta > Coleoptera > Coccinellidae > Micraspis > Micraspis discolor. The sequence goes on from JARTUT010000872.1 coordinate 5,756,864, forward strand.
CACAAATGTCAGCCTTTTGTTCCAGACACACCTTTTGTTCGAGGTCAAATACTTGCGAAATCATTTTATGGATATGCATATGGGGTGGAAAAGACTATTGTTCATTAATTTTTTATTGATCATGAAGGTAGCTAGGCTCACGTTTCTTGGGTTGGTAACCTAACTATGTGGACAAGTTCTAGAATTCAGAAGGTAATACGTGAATTTTTGAGAAAACTTTTCCAATACCAGAGAGATCATGATATTTGATATTGTGAAATATTTTCAATGGAAACTGAATTATATTATATTACCAGATGTTAAATTTTGAATCTGCGCAGTGCTCACATATGAGAGAGATTTTCGTCCAGTAATGAACAGCATAAGCTGTAGAAGAAGAAATTATGGGAGATATAGTTGATAAGAGACAGTTGGCAATGGTGATTACCTTGAAATAACAAAAACTGAATCTATAGATCTGCCAGAAGTTTGGACGCCGATAGTTCGATCCAACTTAAAAAGATCATCATATCACAGATGAGTATATAACATCGTTCATTTTTCTTTCATGACTTCTATCAATTGACTTTTTGAAAATTGATAATTTTCAAAAGGTTTCTTACTTTTCTCCTTGATAAAGATAGAAGATGTCTATCGAAACGTCGGAAAACATTACATCCACAATAGATGATGGTAATAGCCCAAACAATCATTCAACAGGAGCTCCATCATCAACAATATCTCGTCATCAACTAAAAACTGAATATAACCAAACGATACGAATGGACTTATACGCTAGTATCGCATCTCATTCATTCGCGACCATCGGCTGGCTTAGCTCGCTCGAGGCATTTCCGGTTGGCAGGCGAGTGAGGTTTTAGCGAACATTGACTAACTTTGGTAAAATTATGTTATTGTTTTGAATGCCAAAAAATTCGTGCTGGAAAAACAAATAAAGCCAAAACCTATTGGAGACTACCTTGACGAGCTACTAGCATTGAAAGGGTTAGAGCCTCAACAGATCAGAAAAATATCAATTTTATAAGCTACTACAAGATCTTATGGAAAAATATAAATTTTACCAAAAAATATTCACAAATTGTGACAAAAGAGGCATATTTACTGCAGAACTAAGTAGGGGATATGTGTTGATCACCATTACCCACCTACTGATCACTATTGCTAACCGATTTTAACAATATTTTTCAAAATTATTTATTTTTTATTTCTTTGATTAAACCAAAATTGTTAAATGAAGGAGTTCATGACCATATACAATGCCGTCTGTTCGCAATCTAGGCCTCGCTCGTTTGGAAGACCATCCCAATTTTGGCCAAAAATCATCTATATTGAGGAGGCGCATTTTTGGATGAATGGCTCTAGTAACAAAAAAAATTGTCTTATATCAGGTGACACAAAGTCACACGAGATTCATAAGGTGATCTGCATCTTCAAAAAGTTACCGTTTGGTGTGGACTTTGAACCAATGGCGCTACGATCCGTAAGTGAGGCAGCCACTGCCAACGTCGAGCTCTACACAGCGATGATGACAATTTCTCATGGGCTAATTTGAACCATATGAACCCAGACGACAGTTTCGATTTCACCCCGCTAGACTTTTTCTTGTGGAGATTTTTGAATTCGCAGGTTTATGCAAATAAACCACAATCCACCGATGTCCAAGTGCAAATGTTTCTATGCGGAAGTATCGTAAAAAAATTAGACCACTAGGTTTCGTGGCACTGTGAGCAGCCAAGCCTGGCATTTGAATGATGTCATCCTCTGTACTCAATGGCATATAAGGGCCCTTCGAGTGAAAAAATTATTTTGCTTGTCTTCATTTCATTCCAAAGTCTTCCCGTTCCAATTGAAAAACCCTCATATGTGATAAAAGTCGAACTCAGTTGATAATATGGGAAGAGGAGCTTATGACTAAAATAGAACAATGAATAGTAGATCGATAAATATGTTTTTATTTCTGCTATTGCTTAAGTAGTCCCCATGACCGACGTCTCCCCAACATATCGATTAATTCAGAGTATTTTGAATATTCACAGATACAAATTGAATATTATATAATAAAATTGGGCACAATCGATGAATTAAGTGAATGTTGTAAATCTTCTTCGAAAGATGGACCATAAAAACAACATACTCAACTTTGGCCATGAATTCTTCCTATGCTGTTAACCCATTCTTCTGAGAGCTGGGCCCAAAGCAGCATAATTTAACAATGAAATCTTTCAGAAAAGTCAGAAATAATATAATGATTGGGATTTGAATATGCTATTTTGATTAAGAAGGTTATTCCCGCAAAATCAGCAAAATATTGTGTGAAATTCCTCGCTGAATACAAGTTGAATTCTCAAGCATAATTAAGAATGATCATTGATATCCACCCATCATAAACTCGAGAGAGAATAGCATATACCCTTTCAGCACGTCCTACCAATAAAATACCATCTTGGACGTGCGAACACGAAGCGGAGGAATTATTACACATAAACTGCTGAATAATAATAAACTGTTGAATAATAATTCATTAGGGATCTTCATATCCCTCCTGTACACCCACACAATAATATGACATACCAACGCATTTCACCGCGTAGGCAGAAACCTGCAAAGTGTAGGTTGCCTTATTCGGAAATGTAATAACTTTATTGCTTCGAATTTTCGTTTTTAATCACGATCTAGAAGAGTAAACTTCTTCAAATTATATCAGATATCTGAGATAAGAATGAACCCCAACCAGAAATTGTGAAACTGGAGTTTCCTGACTGGTGGATTCAGTCAGCCTCAATTATTTTTAGAAAAAAGTTTCTGCTTCTTTGTTGACCCTCTATCCATCGAATATGTCACTCATTATTTGCCTTCCGCCGTCTTCATTTCGTCCATCTTTTCTTATTTACATTTATTTCTAAACTGTTTTTTTTATCAAATGTATGATCCATTACAATTATAAGTGGGATAGAATATCATTGAAATGTCCACCACGACTGCGTATGCAGGCATAAATCCGAATATCGAAATTTTCAATGACTTTCCGACATGTTGCTGGTGTTATTTCAAGAATTTCAACTTGAATGTTGTTCTTTAGATCATAAATTGTTTGTGGCTTGTTAGCATACACTCGACTTCTCAAAAAATTTTGCTTATTGATGAATCCATCCATTGTGACATGTGCTAAACAAAATTTAGCTTGAAAACAATGGATCTGTCGTTCGTTGTTCAATAATCCAACTAAATGGTCTCTTTCTTTCAATTTCTGGGTTAGTTGAATTTTATAAGCGTGTAAATGTAAACTTTATGCAAAATCCTCCATAAGGCGCCATAAGATATACCCAGTTGTTGCGAACTACGCGAAATTGATGTTGTCGGTTCATTTTCAACACTTTCACTAACAGTAGCAATATTTTCATGTAGGCGTACAGTTTCTGGTCTTCAACTTTTTGGCTTATCCGTAACACAACTAGTTTCTTCGAATTTTTTACTAATCTTTGAATTGAAGATTGATTTGGCCGATTATTTACACCCAAAAAAGTCACGAATTTTGCGATAGGTATTTTTCAAAGAACGCCCATTTTCATAAGACTTTGAATGATGTAAACGCGTTGTTGCAGTGTCTACGTGTCCATGGTTAAAATTGTACTACATTGTTATAAAACAAAATGGCTTATGTCATTCAAAAAGAAGTCACGTGTAAAAATTACATAGTCACATTTGGATGACCCGTTATAACCAGAATAAGTTTATTATCCAAATATCTCGGTTAAGTTCGTTATTGGACCAAATCCGACGAATAGTTCAGCAGTTATAAGCAACTGACATTTGATTTCCTCCATAACTTCAACATTATCGATCAGATCGATTTGAAACTTGAAAATCCTCTTGAATAACGTTAAAAGAAAGGAGGTGTTCATTGATATATTGCATATTCTAAAACTTTATCTCCGTGGATTACACCAACCTGAAGATATAGGAGTTTTTTGAAAATGCCTTATGATTCGTTCATTTTTGTTGACAATTCTTAAAACTACTCTTACGAAAAAAAAATATCATTTTGCTCAAGAATGGTTAGGTTCACCACCTCAGCGAAATGATCATCGTTGCAATCTCTGTACCATTTGCAAATCTTCGCTATAACCCAGTTGAAGGTGATCCGCATATAATTGCTCGCAGCTGCAGAAATATTACGAAGATGAATCGTTTTGTCAGAACAAAATCATCAGGAGTCGAAATACGTCCTCAATTAGATTCCCGAAACAAGATATCCGCTAGAACAAATAATCATAATAATAATACATGGAAAAAACATTTCGGGACTTTTGTTCCACCTTCCAGTGTATCAGAATCGGAAATATAATTCTTGTAGACCACACAAACATATTTTTGTCAAAATACTATATTTAATCAGAAGGAGTGGTGATTTTGAAGTCGAACTCACTTGGGTATGACAACCTACGAATATAAATAACCAGTAGTATATCAATTTACAGTAGATGTTGATACTGCACTGCCCACTCAAAATATGCATCAATCCTTGCACGCTATCTCAATCCTAAATGTTTTGACTACGAGTTTACCAATGAATTTTACTTTTAAATCATCGGCATTCCTCAAGGAAATTTCTATTTCCTGAAAACCGCAGGGAGTTACGAAATTCTCAAATTGATGTTTCGGATAGTTAAAGCTAAAACTTCCAGTAAAAATTGAAAGAAATTAGACTGTGTAGGACTACTGTGATGTAAGGGGCATTTCCGCAGTTCCTCAAGGTTCTCAAATACAACAAAATAATAGCTACTAGTAATACAATAATTTTGATTATTCGGCTTCATTTATCTCAATGAATTGTTCACTTCCATATTCCAACAGACGATATAAAACTTCTTAAGTAATTATAGACATATCAGGGAAAAGTCCAAAGATGAAGGGTACAGCCCGGAACGTAGTTTGGCAATAAAATAACTGTGATATCTTGATCATAAATAGAAATAAATACAAGGTGTCTAGAAAGGGTATAGGGTATTTGTAAGTTCAATAAAACAAAAATATTTGTGAGAGGATTATTTGGAAAAGATGTTATCTAAATGATGTCCGTTGTGTTGCTGGCCATTTCTGACTTGATGTTTTACTTCAACTGGGTTAGATTCGTCGAGATTATTTTGATAAACCTTTCTCTTAAGGTATCCCCATGCAAAATAGTCAAGCGGGCTAAGGTCGGGACTTAACAACTTCCATCGAATCATTTGAGGGATGGATACCATCATGCAGGAAACACGTTCTTGATTTGAAACCTGAAAACTTCTGCATCTTTGCGGGACCAAAAAGTTTCGCAATAACGGTCACTATTCACATTAATTGCTCGGCCTCCTTGATCTTCATGTAAATAAGTATCAATTATGCCTTCAACAGACATAAGGCCCAAACCACGACCTTTGGACTATGCAGGGGTCGTTCATGCTTTAGTTTCGGATTATCCACTGCCAGTACCAACAATTCTGCTTATTAACATGACGATTCAGGTGAAAACTTGCTTCGTCACTAAACAGTATATTGTTGAAGTTGCCACAGTCCTGCCACATATTACAGGTTCATTTTCAGAGGAGTGTAAAATGTCCTGTTTAACGTCTTGGTTTGATCGAAGATTTGTTTCTGTAAATAAAGTTTTCCCGTTACCTCATAAAAACAGTCCAAGGTTGTAAGATCGCAAGACCTTGGTCGCCAAACTACGTTCGCAATCCTCCAAATGAGTGCTGGTCTTAGAAAGACTTACTTCTTGCTTGCATCTTACATTTTGGTTTATAGTTGCAATATTATCTCTAGATGGGGCAACCCGACGACATGCCGAAATTCCTTATCGGCAACTTACCCGGTTCGGTCAGATTTTTCGACGAGACGGTAAAGAGTCCGTTTCTTTGGTTGACCATAAATTTCTCGCAAATTTGTGAATGTTTGTGGACGGAACTTTGATTTTGTTGCGTCCTGTTAACTTCTCCATGATTAATTGCTCACTACCGCTGGACACTCTTTGACATTTGATCTTCATTTGTCAGGCTGTGTTGTCGAATAAAGAAACAATTGAGAGCGTTCTGATTTTTGACTTAACTCCGCAAAAGCTTTCGTTTCAGTAATAATCAATAGTAGTCCAATTATACAAGATGATTGTTCGTTTTCGGTGATGCTTCAAAACGCTTTTAAAATGTTTTTTGTTGTTTTTCGTATAGTTGCTGACTTTCTATTGACACATCCTTGATTCTTTTTTAATCTCCATTTTGTAACATTTCCTTATATATATATAGCAGTTTCCTGCTTCGTGAGTATATTTTTGTTCACTGTGAAATTATTTAATTGTTGAAGTTCTCGAAACTATACTTGAATTGAATAAAAATTATTATTATTGTTGTTATTTTCGATTATTGATACAATCTTATAGTAATCTTTTGAAAATATTGCACTATATTCAATAATATACGAACTCCCAGAAATTTATAGGCTGAGAATTAACTTCATTTTGTAATCAAAAGTAGGAAATCGTTTATCTTGCTCAGAGAGTTGTGTTGTTGTTTCCTTCTGATATTCATTCCATCCATTTTCTACCTAATTAGCCCACGACTGATTAACATTCTATCATAATTATACATTCTGATATATAGAAACTGCCACTTGAATATCCTTTACCTAATACAACTCTCTCAACATTGCTGTAATAGAAGATGAAAAAGGAGTAGAGCTTTGCTAGTGACCTAAATTTTAGTACTGATTAAAAGTTGAGTAAGTATGACTAAATTAATGTATTTTATGTTGATAATTCCACCTAATCCTATGTATTCTAGATTGGTAGAAAATTTGCGTAATCATTTATTGATGAGGTTATTAAGGTTATTAAGTATTGATTCCTTTCAAGCAGTGCTATAAACTTGTACTTCGATTATATTCATTGCATATGGACTCAGATTATCGATTCCATAATGTCGATGTTTGAATTTTTATGATTAAATATTTGGAAAAATATTCATTAGTGGAACAGCAAGTTATCGTGTATGAATTTATTGTTACTTTTTCAGTCGAACTACGTAATTCAATTTTCTTGCAGTATGAATAATTAATGAATTGTTTGTTTTTCCGAATTGATAGCATGGGCGCTATGATATGTATGTGGGCATTTCCTGACCAATGTTCTTACAACTTCGAACCATGGCAACAACTTGAAGAGCTTTCAAATAAAAAATTTGTAGGAATCAGAAGAATATTATGCATTTCCGCAGAAAAAAAATAGGCGCTTTCATTTGAATTTTCAGAACTGAAGGTCACTTCCGGTATAACAGCAAGTGAGATTCCAATGACAATATTTCAGCATCATTTCCCAGGTCGTGTCCCAAATGTCTGAAGTCTATTTCATAGAGAAGCCGAATAACGTGTAACTCACGGATTATCATATATGAGTCATAGTTCTAAGAAGCCAGAGCGTGAAATATCCTAATTTATTGAGGCTGGTAGAATTCAGAATATGCAGTCAGATCCCGTATTGAGATTAAAGGAATTCGCGAGAAATTCAAATGAGATAAACCGCATCTGTGTTTGATTTACGAGCTTGCATGAAGCGACAAATTGTTTGCTGAATTAGAGTTGGAAATAGGTTGAGTGCATATTTCCAGACTAGCATCTATAATATATATATCTAGGAAAAGACTGCTGATTGTTGCGTAATTTAATTTTTCCAAGAATAACTGGAAGGCATTCTCGAACTGAGTTGTGTCGAGCATTGAATTGAAGTAATTTAACCACTACATGCTTGGTTAAATTGGTTTGAAGACACAAACAGGGATTTTCTTGAGAAGATGAAATAGATATATCGATAGCACAAGATACTAAGTGGCCTGGTTGAAGCTTAGGTTTCAAGAAATACCGTGTGTATGCCGGAAAGTATACTACTTTGTTTTGATGTCATCTTGGTGAATATTAGCCTTTACAGTTTATATTTGGTGGTCATGAAGTAGAGCCGTTTATGCAAAAAAACCAGAAACGCTTCAGACGCTCAAACAAAATGTTCGTGAAGAAATTTATAGATGAAATGTGTAAGAATGCCATGAAATATCTCTCTCAAAATCTTTCAAAATCAAGGCCAATTTTTCGACGCTTCTGTGTTGATTTAATTTGTATGTTCGTTCATAGCAAAAATCCGTTAAAGTCCCCCCACACGTGTTGATGACAGCATTTATACTCCTAAAATTCTCTTTATCGAAATGTGACATTTTGAAATCAATTTTGAATGAAGTTGTCAAACTCAATGGTTTAGTCATAGCGACCGATAATTGCAGTGAATGCAATTATCGCTGTGATTTGGGTTTAATTGGATAAGAATTTATGATATCATACAAAATGAGGAATTTTCAGTGGTTGTTACAAGTGTTGAAAACTTCCCAACATAATCCGTAAAATAAATAATGATCATGTAGAATGCCTATTCTGGCGAATCCTTCTCCATAAACAGAGAAAGTTAGAGCCAAAACTGATTTCAAACAGCAAGTTGTCAACAAGTCTATGTTGATGAAAGAACAAGAGAAATCATCATTCACTGTGTGGATTCCACCAATTTACATCTGTACGTGTACTTCTAGATCTTAATAGATGATGCCTACAAGCCTATCGGATGGATTTGTCATAGTAACAACGGCCAAGATAAAAATTAATTGGGCACTAATTTATTCACACTGTAGGTTCGAAATAGATTCTAATTGATGATTCGAAGAATGCGTCTGGAGGATGCGGTTTGTCTCACGTTTCGTGATTGAGCAATGAAAGTTTATACGTTCCGATTTTATTGATCATATATTATTTTAGATACGAAACGAGATCTCGATAGACAGATTAATATTGATGATGTTTTGTTCTTTGGAAGCTAAATAATAAATAATGGAAATACGGAAATCATAAAGGAATATTTCTATATGATTCATCTGTGAAATTCAAGTGATTTGTTTGATAATAATAATATGTTTATTCCATGAATAAATAAAAGATACAAACATATCAAATCACAATCAAACAAAAGTTGGATAAACCTAAATGAGTCCACCAAAGGCAAAACCTGTTGGTGCAACCATTTACAAAACAAAAAAGTATGCTGATACAATAAAAATAATGACGAAAACCGTTAAACAGCATCAAATTGTTTTAGTCGTTTAAATCAGAAACTGATCGAGTGAGTAAAGTGAACTTTCCGAAACTACTCCAAGAGCTGATGCATCGAAAATAAGACCTCTTTCAGTCTTTTTTTGAAGATGTTTCGCACCTCAAACCGGAAGAAACTGGAGCATTGTGGGCCCAAGTAAAGAAAGGTATCTCTGACCCTTCACTTTGCACATCAAAGGATGTTGTATGTTTATTTCTATCTAGTGTTGTTTAGATAGATCAAAAATCACTATCAAAAATTATGAAGAGCGCTGGCATGAGTTAACGAAATTTTGCGCTCTTATTCTACAGTGTCTTTCCAGATTCTGGAACAGTATGAAGCAAGAAAACACCACGAACAAACCAAACGCGCCGCGCGCGGTAACAAATTCGTCTAGTCAATACGTTGCACCGAACAGAACAAAACGAGCAAAACATTTTCGGACGATTGTCGCTAAACGGCATCTGTTTGGAATATAGTCAAACATGAAACAGGTCATAAAGGTTCAACGAATTCTGATATTTCTTTAAATATAAAGAATACCATCTATTCAGAGTCTTCGATGGTAGCTGAAGCTTTCGGAGAGTATTTTTCTGATCTTGCTAGCTGTCGGCTCAAACTTCATTATGGTATTGAACTCTCAAAAATCTGTACAACTAGTTCTATGTCTTCACATACATTTTATTTCTACCCTGTAATTGATGTTGAAGTTTTTGATGCAATAAGAAGTTTACAAAATAAAAAAAGTGCTGGAACTGACTATATATCCAGTCGACTTATAAAGGCATCAGGAGAGTTTATATCCGGTCACCTAGCATATCTCATAAATTACCTGTCACTAGTGGTGTATTTCCGAATCTTCTTAAGGCTGCAATAGTTATTCCGTTTCCAAAGAATAAAAATGTCATTCAAAACATTTCCAACTACCGTCCTGTATCTGTGCTGAGTGATTGACAGTATTGTTCTAAAGAGAATCACACAGTTTCTAGATAAATACAGTATAATTTCTTATTCTCAGCATGGGTTTAGGCCTGGTCGTTCTACTGAGACAGCAGCTTATAAGTTCATTAAATGTGTCCATAAAGGTCTGGACGAGGGCCGATTTGTCCAGGGTTGTTTTTCGACTTGTCCTGTGCATTTGATGTTATATCGTTCGAGTTCATAAAGGAGAAATTGTATAGTTTGGGATTTAGAGGTGTGTTCCTTGACTGGTTGTACAGTTTCATCACTGGTAGAACCATGAAGGTAAAGGTTAACAACGTTTTCAGTAATAAATACGACACCACGTCTGGAGTGCCCCAAGGTTCTGTCTTGGGTCTACTTTTATTCATAATTTTCATCAATGATTTACCTGATTAGCTGAGATCGGTGTTAGTGCTCATTTTTGTAGATGATTTTACTCATTCAAACATCTTCCAAGATAAATTTCGATCCAATGGATATTCAAACAGTTAATAGGGAAACCCAATTTCATATGCTCATAACTCTTGAACAATTCGACGGATTTGATTCCATAACGAACTTGACCGAAATATTTGGACAGTTAAGCTATTCTCAAAATAATGAAATACTACCCTATCTCTTCCGGAAGATAGAGACAGTATGGCTGTATTGGGTTGGAATCTATGGTAAAGAATCCCTTATCAAAGTTGAGTATATCTTAACGAGAATGTGTAAATATATGTAAGATATTTATAAGATGCATTTTCTTGAATTTTATAATCGTTGCGTACAACCCCACGAAAATATATAATTTTTTTTATGATGAAGTCACAGAAGTTGATGAAACGAACTAAGGACACTTATAAAAGGTGTTGAATGTATAATGTTGTTCAATAAATTGCCATCTGAAGTTGAAAAATGCCAAGTTAAATATAGAAAGTTCTTGTATGGTTTAATTCTGAATTGTGAACCATATAACATCAACGACTTCAAAGAATTTTGTATGAAACACTGATACTGTATTTCTGGTGATGACGTGTTCCATTTTAATATCCTATTATAATCATTTGGAATAAATAAATACTATTACTATCAGGTACTATCTAGAATTAATAAATAGTACTCATCGAAAAAAATGATTTGAGACATCAACTATAATATAGTTGATGTATATTTAGTATTTATTCAGTATTTTTAAATATCTAGTTTCTTATAGATTTCTTGATGAACATTAACGTAATGTTAAGAGACATAGAAGCAAAAAATGGTGTTAATGTGTTTCTTCTGTGGGTGCTTCACATAGTTATGCAAGTTCGTGTTGAAGCTTCTCAGTATCAATATGCATATATTGGGAACTCCTTCATTATAGTAATTTCGTTTATTGCACTTTTATGTTAATCACTCATTGCAACATCATCAACAACAATAAAACCGCTAATTTATTCTCTCTGAACTCATATACATCACAAAAAATGTCCCCTAAAATTAATTGTCAACGCACAATTAAAACAAATTCGATGTAAATTGCTGCTACATAATAAATGTTTTTATTGAGGACATATCATATTGAAGCTATCGGAGAGAGTTTATGAGATCTAAATCTATTTTTAAATCCTAATTATAGTATTTGTTGATTGAATTCTAATGAATACTGATAATCACGATTAGCATATTGAATAATCCATATCTCAAGACTTACCGTAAGTTTATATATTTGTTTTTTGTTATAAGCGTTGAAGAACGTGTCCTAATTACACGTATACCAATTTTCAAACTCAAAAATAACCAATTGGTTGAAAAATGCGAGAATGAAAATGAAAACAGCAGTATTTGATTCAAAAAATTATTAATACATATTATAAGATGAATAAGCTTAGCAGTGTCCAATAATTTTGTGCTATATCTATAAAACTGAAGCACCTTTCCTGATATAATATGAGAGAAATATTTTTGTATTCATCTCAAATTTATATGATAAGACTGATTGTAGGAATCGACGACTGGCCCTACAATTTTTACCCAGTCATGTGATTAATCAAATTACTTTACAAGAAGCCAAATGATAAATGGTTGACTTCGACATGATTAATGTCATTTTACTACCATCGCTTGTGGTTAGACAGGTGCAGACAAAAAGAAACCAAAACAAATACTCAAATTTTCAACGATATAAAAATTGTTTGTTTTAACACTTGAGTTAAGTAAGTGATAGGTTATGAATCAACTTTCACTGCAAGCTGTCAATGAACACAGTAAATCAATCGATTACCAAATGTGTACAATAATAAATACATGCTTCTCGCTTCTGGTTTCGGCAATTTATTTCGTTGTAAGTAATATACCATTATGAATAAATTTAGAATTTTTTTAATCTGACCATCATTAAGAATTCAAATTAATTATTCAGTACCTTCTATTCCGTGTAGAGAAGTAAAATTTTATTTCGATGCTTAGATGAATGTAATCTTACATTACTAGGAATAATATTTTTCAGAAATTAGCTAGATCATTTTGGGTGTTGATGCTTCCACTCTTCACACAGCAACTCTAACCTTAGTCTTTTCTGCAGCTGAGTATTGTTGCTCTGTTTGGTTTAATAGTGCACATACACAAAAAATCGATGCATAATTGACAGAACATCTATGAGAATAATTACTGACACCATAAGATCTACACTGGTTCATTGGTAACCAGGTTTTGTCTAACATTGTCTAACATTGGAAGATCGAGTGGAACTCTTATGAAATGTTCAATAAAAATCTCATTTCTGATCCTTCTGAAACAATTCTGGATTTTGATCTTCCAAGACAGTTTTTAATCGTTTGAGAACAGGTCTTGGTCGTATCAATAGCATGCTATTCAGATGGAACTCAGCTCCAAACGCAGGTTTTGATATGCAGAAGAAACAATACCTCATCTCATCGATAATTGTCCCATATATAAAGTTCAAGATGGTCTTAGGGCTATTCACGATGTTCCAGATTCTTTCTTCGAATGGGTTATAAATTTTAAACACATTTAATATGTACAGTCTGTATTCAGTTCTTTTTTCTGCTTTTGTCTTTTTATTTTCAGATTCGTTATGTGCAATTTGAAGAAGCCTCTCTGATTATTACTTGAAGACCACTGTTGAAGAAAGAAGTCCCTCAAATATATTTGAGCTGATTTCTGTACACACAATAATACTTATGCGGCAGCCAGGGTTTTTTTTACTGGGGTTTTTATGTCATACACAGAATTGTATGGCACCCGTCACTAACCCCAGCTAACATTTGTTTGTAAGCCAATAGTTCAAAAAAATATATATATATATACCAAGATTTTTCAATTCGAAAGAAAAAATATAGGAAAGTAGAAAGGAGATTGATCAGTTCATCTGGAATACTGCAAGGATCACATCTTGGGTCCTTACTTTTTTATTACTCAATGAAATGACATATAATAAATGTGTTTGTTTTCTAAAGTTAGCGCATTAAGTATTTCTGTTTGCTGCTGCAAAATCTAACAGGATATTGCGGGTAGAAAAAATTTTTCCGTCGAGAACGTATTCTACTTTGTTTCTTTATAATTTATGATGATGAATCTCATATTTATAAATTTTTTACTTAATATCGAAAATTATGTCTTTTTTATTTATTGCCAGAATACACGCAGTTACAATATCTGATAAATATTCGCTTTTGTTAGCTTGCGGACCCTTTTGGTCACATTTTTCATTAAATTTCACGCAGAATTTCATTAATTTCAACACAAATATTTTGTTTGAGATGCTCAAGCGTTTCTGATTTGTATGTTTCAAACATGTTTTTAGATATACCCACAAAATGAAGGTTTAAGGCATTTTCAGAAGGAATAGAGTCGATTGAAGATGAACCACGAAGCGGAAGGCTTTCATCTTCAAGAACCGATGAATATGTCGACGTCGACAGATTCCGGGATCTTGTGTGTTCAGAATGATAGGGAAGGAGTTAAATTTGACTCACACCACCGTTCATTAAATTTTGACCAATGAATTGGGGTTGAAAAAATCTGTGCAAGAATGGTTCCAAAAAATCATTTCAATAAACGAGTTTTTGGCCAGTAAAAACATTCCTGTGGCACCTCAGCCTCCTTATTCGCTCGACTTGAGTCCTTGTGACTTTTTTCTGTCAAAGTTGAAGGATTACCTCAAAGGAAGTTATTTTGGGGCAGTCGAAAAAATTCAAACGGCTGTAACCCACCGGCTGAAGGTAATTTCAGTATGGGAGTTCCAGCACTGCTATAAGGAGTGGAAGAAACGTCTTCAGCGCTTTGTGGCCCCAGGAGGAAGTACTTTTGAAGGTGACAATATTGAATTGTAATTATTTATTATTTATTATTATTAAAAATTTTAAAAAAATCATCACATAATTTACAGACCTCGTATGAAATGTCAAGACCAATGTTTACCAAAATGGCCGAAAAACAATTTATTTTACCTTCCCAGTAGACACCCGGTAGATAAATGCTTTCTGATTCATCCCACAAGAATAGCATAAAGCATTTATCATACCCCCTATACATAAGAAAATGGATACATGACTGAGAAAAAAACATTGAAGACAAAGTTAAAATTTTGTAGAACTTTTTCGGGTAATGGGCAAAGGAAATGAATGTATCATTATCATTTCTCTTCAACAAAGAAGGAGAGATTTCAAACCATTACTGCCGAGCATTATTTTCCACAAATAACGAGCTTCTTAACAACAATAACACCTGACCAAAGAAGCAGATATCTCGAAACAATCTCGTTAAAGATCTTGCGACAGGTGTCATTCTGTCTTTATGTTTTCGGTCTCACTTTGCAAAGGGCAGCTTTCAGTAGATCAACGACCCCGATGCAACAACTCGGCCAGGAGATATGCCATTGATGATGAGTATTCCATGATGCCATAAAAGAGGATGATAATGATACATAATCCAGTGTCAATGTTTTACAACGCAGATACCTGTAGGTCGCCAGCAAATGTAAATAACTCGGGGAAGAACAATAGAGATGTTCAACAACGCGGACAAGACATCAGAAGTTGTTTTGTTTTTTTGAAACGAGGAATAATGGTTGATGGTGTGAGTTGTCGATATCAATATTAATTTATTCATTGGGAATTCTTCAATAGGCTTACACTTATAGCAATAGAAAAAAACAACGTTTTTTATTTTTGCGCGCTTTTTCTAGTTGAACAACGTGTTCGACTATATTCTTCCTGATGAAGAATACAGGGCCAAACTGTACTACATCCACCCGGCTGTACACTCTCTATCATCCAAAGGAGATGAGCTAGAGTTTTCATATTTTCAGAATGGATTAACTGTTCAAATATACCAGTCGAGTTCAATATTGGGCCGAATCCGTTCAATAGTTCAGGTGTTATGAGCATCTAAAATTAGGTGTCCTCTATAATTGCCAAAACATCTACCGGATTAATGTGTAACCTGCAAAATGTGTGAATTGAGTTGAAACAAAAAAACAAAAAATCGACACTCTAGAAATGTTTCAAAATATTTTTGAATATTTTTTTCAATACTTTATACCTCATAAGATCGGTAGTATTTAAACAAAAATGTGTGCATGTGCACGTCAGTGCAAACGTGTGAATTTTTTATCTGCTATTCATCTGTTTTTGAACTGATGGTAGTCTAGCAGGAATTGCTTCAAATTTACTCAGCAATCAAAAAATCACCTGATTTTTAGTTAAATTAAAAGAATACAGAGTAAGTAAGTTTTTATAATAAATAACTCTGAAATTACACATCGGAAAAATCTCATTCATTCTTATAACGAATATCAAATCAACAAAAGAAAATGTTAAATCAAATTAACAATATATACAAAGTACAAAGTATATACAATGAAAGCACTTTCCAAACAAGTCCGCACTCCATTAATGTATAACATTCTTTTTTCCAGTCAAAGTTTTTTTCTCAACAACTTCGCTATTTTTTATTTTCAATTTCATTCCTGTCAAAGACCTAGGAAAAGAAACAAGAAGATCTAATTGGAGGCACTGTAAAAAGGGGGAGGCGACAAGACGATCAGGTTTCTGATTGGTCAGCATCTTATCTTACTAAATGCCCTTGTTTCAGTACTGAATCATCATGTTTTTGTTATAATCTCAGGAAATGATCAGAATATAGTAGATGAACTCCAGATGGGCGGGGCTTCAGATCATGTTGTTGACACTGTATAAAGAAGGATGCGGCAATGGAAGATAAAGTTTCTGATTGGCCAGCGACAAATCTTGCTAAATGCCCTTTTTTTAGTATTGAATCATCATGTGTTTGCAATGATCTTAGGAAATGACCAGAATTCAGTAGTTGAACGAAGGATGGGTGGGGCTTAAGATCTAATTGTTGGCACTGTAAAAAGGGGAGGCAACAATATGATGAGGTTTCTGATTGGTCAGCATCTTATCTTACTAAATGCCCTTGTTTTAGTACTGAATCATCACGTGTTTGTTATAATCTCAGGAAATGATAAGAATTTAGTTATCAAATGCCAGATGGGCGGGGCTTTGGATCCTGTTGTCCGCAGTGTATAAAGAAGAAGGCGACATTGGACGATGAGGTTTCTGATTGGTCAGCGATTAAACTTGCTAAATGCCCTTGTTTCAGTACTGAATCATCATATTTTTGTAATGATCTCAGGAAATGACTAGAATTTAGAAGTTGAACAATAGATGGGCGGGGCTTAAGATCTCATTTTTGGCACTGTATGAAAGGGATGACGACAAGACGATCAGATCAGCGGCTTGTCTTGCTAAACGCCCATGTTTTAGTACTCAATCTTCATGTTTTGGTAATAACCTCAGGAAATGATCAGAATTCAGTAGTTCAACGACAAATGGGCGGTACTTAGGATCTAATTATCGGGTTTATATCACGAGGGAAGTGACAAGACGAACAGGTTTCTGATTGGCCAGCGCCTCATCTGGCTAAATGCCCTTGTTTTAGTATTGAATCATCATGTTTTTCTAAAATCAGGAAATAATCAGAAAACAGTAGTTGAACGACAGATAGGCGAGGCTTGAGATCTTATTATCGGAACTATAAAAAGGGGGAGGCGACAATAAACGATGAGATTTCTGATTGGACAGTGATTTATCTTGCTAGATGCCCTCGTTTTAGTACTGAATCATCATGTTTTTCTTATAATCTCAGGAAATGATTAGAATATAGTAGATAAACTCCAGATAGGCGGTGCTTCAGATCATGTTGTTGACACTGTATAAAGAAGGATGCGGCAATGGACGATAAAGTTTCTGATTGGCCAGCGACATATCTTGCTAAATGCCCTTTTTTTAGTATTGAATCATCATGTGTTTGCAATGATCTTAGGAAATGACCAGAATTCAGTAGTTGAACGAAGGATGGGTGGGGCTTAAGATCTAATTGTTGGCACTGTAAATAGGGGGGGCGACAAGATGATCAGGTTTCTGGTTCATCAGCATCTTATCTTACTGAATGCCCTTGTTTTAGTACTGAATCATCACGTGTTTGTTATAATCTCAGGAAATGATAAGAATTTAGTTATCAAATGCCAGATGGGTGGGGCTTTGGATCCTGTTGTCGGCAATGTATAAAGAAGAAGGCGACATTAGACGATGAGGTTTCTGATTGGTCAGCGATTTACCTTGCTAAATTTCCTTGTTTCAGTACTGAATCATCATATTTTTGTAATGATCTCAGAAAATGACTAGAATTTAGAAGTTGAACAATAGATGGGCGGGGCTTAAGATCTCATTTTTGGCACTGTATGAAAGGGATGACGACAAGAGGATCAGATCAACGGCTTTGTCTTGCTAAATGCCCTTGTTTTAGTACTCAACCATTATGTTTTGGTAATAACCTCAAGAAATGATCAGAATTCAGTAGTTCAACGACAAATGGGCGGTACTTAAGATCTAATTATCGGTTTTATATCACGAGGGAAGTGACAAGACGAACAGGTTTCTGATTGGCCAGCGCCTCATCTGGCTAAATGCCCTTGTTTTAGTATTGAATCATCATGTTTTTCTAAAATCAGGATGTTATCAGAAAACAGTATTTGAACAACAGATAGGCAAGGCTTGAGATCTTAATGTCGGAATTATAAAAAGGGGGAGCGATAAACGATCAGATTTCAGATTGGACAGTGACTTATCTCGCTAAATGCCCTTGTTTTGGTAGTAAATCACCTAATTTTTGTAATTATCTCAGGAAATCATTAGAATTTAGTAGTAAAACGACAAATGGGCGGGCTTGAGATGCTGTTGTAGGCACTGTTAAAAGAGGAAGGCGACAATAGACGATCAGATTTCTGATTGGCCTATGACTAATTTTGATAAATGCTCTCGTTTTACTACTGAATCACGTTAATAAAAATCTCAGGAAATTAACAGAATTTATATTATAATGTCATTATTATAGTCATAATGGCACTAATCGAATTGAATTGCCAAAAGTAACTTCAAATTGACACTAGTCGAAAACTAATTGTCGATAATCGAAAGCATAAACAAGTTTGAAGCACAGACGTGTGCATCGTTAAAAAACTAAAACATTGAAGATGGTGCAGTTGAGCCTAAAATTAAATTATTAGCGAATATGTGTACCGCTTTTGCGCACTTGTTTTGAAACTAGTAATACAGTATACTATCGTTTTGCCAAATTTTCGAATATGTCCCTCATGCCGTATACTCTCTATCATCCGAAGGAGATGAGCTAGAGTTTTCACATTATCAGAATAAGTTGTCCAAATATCCCGGACAAGTTCGTGATCAGGTTAAATCCGCTGAACGGTTCAGGAGTTATGAGGATCTGGCATTTAGTTTTCTCAATCAATCCTAGAATATCTACCCGATCAATTTGTTTCTTGGAAAATTTTTGAATGAGGTCGTTGAAATTTCGTTGAAATCGTCTGGCTAGACGAGATTATAAATTAATTTCAGATCCAGAAAACTTTCAATGTACATCGAGGTGATTGGTTCCAAAACATCTTTGAAATTGAGCATTATAACATCTCATTTCGAGAAGTTAGATATTTTCAATATATGAAGACGTTCAAGGATTAAAAATTTTGATGCCTAGAATTTGATTGTCTCTGAAATCATCAATTAAAGGGTTTCATTAAGATCAATTATTGAAATGTTAAAAATTTTTGTGATAACGAAACCCTGCATATTCGTTTCCAGTTTTTGATTCAGTGTTCGGAATTTAATCAATTTCATACTTAAATATTTCTCAAGATGATCACAGGCGCTCTCTTCATAATTGGGATCGAATATGGTATTTCAGTAAGCAGGCGCTTACTGTAAGGATGATATCTAATTTTATTGGAAAGATAAACATTTTTTTGGTTGATTGCAAGAAAAAAAAATTGAGTTTCGAAAAACTGTAGTAAAACTTTGAGTGCTCATTTTTAATTAAAAATGTAGGTTTGTTGATACTTCCACATTCTTCGCGTTGTTTTAGTATTACATTGCTCCCGAGCCCAGGAAAAGACTTCAGAAGCTCCTGACCCAACGTAAGTGCTTTTTTCCTCCTTTTCAGCTCAACGAAATTTAAAATTGTAACTCAAATATGCACTTTATACCCTTAGACATTTTATCGTTATTCAGAACTAGTTCAAACTGTGGCTAATCATTGTCATAATGATTCTAGATAGAGTCGAATTGTAAGGAGTTACTAAAAATTGTCAGTAATCGAAAACGAACATCTGACTGAAAACCCACATTTTGGTGAAAGTTTTTTTTTTCGTCAGAACACATTTCTGGCTGGATATGTTCGTAAATAAACAACTGTCACATTTGGGCTGAAGACAATACCAAGAGCTCCATGTCTTACTACTGTATCTAGAGAAGAATAAAGTTTGATGTGGAAATAGTTGATGATTTGTGACTTCCATATCCATATATCTTCGTTAAGGATTACTCCCCTTAATCTCGACCTTTTCAACGATGTTAAAATATCATGGGAGTACAATGAAATTCATTATTTTCGTTAGGGTCTTCTACAATTCAAATGTGCATTAACAATCAGTTTCAATGATTTCTCGCTTCTGTTTGAATCTTTTCATCAGTGATGAAGGCATATAAAAGTCAACAAACCCATAAAACGTTATATCACGTCCCCCTATAATTGGCTAGGTGGGTGTAGGCCTCTGTTCCCTAATGACTTGTGCACCCGGTATACCAATGAAAATGTGAAAAGCACTGACGTTGGGTCAGGAGCTTTTGCGCGCTTGTTGCAAAGTCTGGAACAGAGTGTTACTTGAACAACCACCACATAAAATGTGAAAGAATTAACAAACCTATATCTTGAATTAAAAATTACCAATTATAGTTTTCCTTCAGTTCTTTCTCAAAAATCCATCAAAAGAAAGTATATCTTCCCTAAAATCACACTGAAATTGATATCTTCCTTCCGGTAAGCTGCCCGATGAAATACCTCATTTTTTAAGTCCAAAAACAAATTCCCCGCAAGAAAATCAATAAATCATTGTAATTTTATTTAACACTAAAAATGCCATAAGATCTCAATATGTCAGCTTTATTGATAAATTTATAAACAAATCACATGTTCACCAATCATTCCACAAGCTTTTTTCAGTCTTGTTTGAGTGAAACAGACTTCTCGAGCACTTATTCTCTCAATGCACCCGCTATCTTATAATTCCCTTTATTCACCCTTCATCAAAGAGGTAAGGTATAATTTCAAGACGTCTCGGCGAGAATCTGAACAGATTTAATGTTTTGCCTTAATCCATCTTCTCGTGCCATGTCAGAATGAAAAATTCTTGACGTGTTATCTGTCTCCATTAACGACAGCTATAAATGGAGACGAGTCTAATTAGTGAAAGAGGTAAACGCCAAAGGTGTTTTGGCCTAGAGTGTATAGGTACTGTTGGATAGGTTAGGAGCTTTTTGTGCGGTCTTCTACTTGATAGAACTTATGAGAAAATGAAAATGATGTGATAAAGACAAATTTTCATAGTAATTTAAACAATAAGTGACATGAATGAATGTTAATCCATAAGTTTAAGGAACAATATTATTTTAGTGAATATTTGAAAAAATTATTTTAATTTGTACGTTTAGTCTATGGGATGAAATTATTTCTTCTTGATTCCATGAACAGAACTTTGGTACTGGTAGAGCAACGTGTTTTCGTTTCTCCCAAATGTCTGTAATTTTCGAATATTGAGTCGAAAATGGCCTCGATCGTTTGATTTTAATTTCCTGAAGAAGATTACAGGGGTCAAACTTGAGTACCGGCCGTCCACTCTTTATCAGTTCAAAACAATCCATAGTTTTTGCTAAATACTTGATATCTCCTAAGATATGAATCAGAGATCCCCAAAATTTGGAAAATATATAGGTTATTAATATTCACTGCATCCTTAAATGTCAGTTTGGGCATATAATTAATTCCTCGATCAACGAGTTCATCAAGTGATCAGAGTTCATGAAAATCGATTGTCTCTTAAATTCGGTTTACTAACGATAGTTGAACGTAACAACGTTATTAGAAAATACTGATTAAATAGTTTCATTTTTTCATAAAATTCTTCGTTCAGAAAACCAATTGGAATTTACAAATTACTTGAAAAAAATTTGTTGTTTAAATTTATACTCAATTGTTGAGTTTAATTTTTGATTTCACTATTTTATTATAATAAATTTTGTATTGACATTATTTCTTTCAGCAAGTAAAGCAAGTAAAGTGAATAAAAGTTGTTCATTTCGTTACCTAATTATTTCACAAATTTAATGCTGATTTGTTGTGAAAAAGTAATTATTTTGAATTATTCATTATAAAAATAAACTGTGATTAAATTATTGTTCAAAAATCTTAACTTTAAAATTTTGAATGTGAAAATATCATTTGAATTTTTGTAACTTTTAAAAATGTGTTTGATATAGAAGAAAATTATTCCATTTGACGGCTGACAGGTCAACCTGCCATTTCCGGTAAATTGCTATGATATGTGAGGGATTTAACATGCATGTTTTAAGTTTCTGAAATCACTGCTATCCTCGATAATTATTTCGATCGAATACTAAAGAAATTTTTTTTTACTCACCGTGTAATAGTTCTGTTAACTTATTGTTATAGTTCTGTTCATTATAGCAAAGCCTTCAATCGCTGCTCTAGCAGACCAATGCTATTTATTTCAATAATGAAAGCACGAATATTATTATTATTATTATTAATTATCGCTGCTAAAAACGATTGACACACATTCACTTTTCACTACACTCCATACTTGACGTATACATGTACATGTGTTGTTGTTTAGCAGTTGTCCACGGGGACGATTCGCTCACTCGGGTAGGAGAGAGAGATGTTGAATGCTGCCGAAACCAGGAGGCCAATTGTGCCTCTTTGTCGCTCGTTACATGCTCTCGCTTGCACTTCAAGCCTTAAATGGTACGCCTCAGAGTGAGGTAACACCGCATGAGTCATATATTTTCGTGTGTGCAGCTGGCTACATCGAATTATGAGACGTTGTCACGTAAAAACAGCATACAGTTTTTCAATTTTGATATAAGTTGTCAAAATATACACATTTTGATTCAGTTCCATATCTAAGTTTTCCTCGAAAAAATCTCAAGTTTTACGTAATTTGGACTGAAATAAATTTCAGAAAACAAGATCTTACTGGACTGAATATATCTCTTAGTATAGGAAAGATAAATATTCTTTCTGTTCATTTTAAGAAAACTGAATTTGAGTTCCTAACAAAACTGAAGGAAAACTGGGAGTGGTATTATCAAATATTAGATATATTCGTTTGTTGATTCTTTCACAATATTCGCAGCGATTGTTTCAATATCCACTATTGCACAGTGCGAGAAAAAAAATTTAAAACAAGAGCTCAAAAGAGTCTGACCTCACCTCTGTGTTTTTCTAAATTTTTCTTTCTATAGTTGAAAGTACAAGTCGGTGGAAATCTATCGATCCACTCAAAACTCAAATGCTGTTTGATACAGGAACCTGTATCTTGAAATTTCGAAGTGTGTACGGTCATAGACCCCTTTATACCATTCAATCTGAATCAATCATAGATGCATTAGCAATACAAGTTGACTGCTCTGTTGCTAATTAGATTTGGAACACTTCTTCGGACGCGTTTCAGTCGGTTGAAATGCCTTTATGTGAAAAGAATCTTTCATGACATACTTCTTGAAATTACAGGAAAAAATTGATTTTCTCTATGTCATGTTATTATACAGGGCGTCTCATTCAAAAATGCCTATAACTCAACAACGAATCAGAATTTGTGATAAAAAAATTTCATAAAATAAACCTTTACGATGTTAAATTCTACCAATATGTAGTATTGTAATGTTTTGAGTGGTATGGACGTAAAATGCAGAGGGTGTGCATGAGGAGATCATTCACTCAGATAACTCAAATTATGCATAACTCGATATTTCAAAATTAGAACCTATATTTTTTATTCCTTCGGTCAATTGTCAATTCTACGTATAAAAAGATGCTACTGAAGCAAAGTTCATAATTAAATTGAAAACAAGATAAATCAAAGGAAAACTCGTAATAAGGGCAGTTTCTGAGATGAAGTAGTCTGTCATTTTTGAAACTTCTGGAAGAAACTAAAAGTCGGTGGTACTATAATTAAATTTGACATATTTACTTTTTCATCCCATTCCAACAATCTCAACGTATAATTCATGAAATTTCAGATTCAATTTTAAGCGATCTCGTTATTTTTGTACGTAGAATTGAAAGAAAATAATTAAAAAATATACGTTCTAATTTGAACATCTCGAGTTATGATGGTCTTGTCCTGTACATTTCATGTCCAAACCACGAAGTCTTGTAAGCATTGGCGGTTTTATGAAATACCGATTTTTGCACTCTTTGGATACTTGCTCAGACTAAGAAAAGTTTTCGGCCAAAGAATTGGCAAAATAAGTATCAATACACAACACTGAAAGCTCGATTCTATGGATTTATTAGTTGTGTTATTAGGTTATTTTTGAGGCAAATGTAAACAATATTCTTCTGATTCACCTCATAGATATGCAAGTAGATCTTCAGCATAAGTCATAATAAACTTCGAATGAAATAGTCAAATAATTCACTGTGTTTATAAATACTTAAGAATAGAAAATCCCAAATCCGATTAGATCCCATATTATCAGACAAACATGGAACCTCAAACTCCCGATGATCGTCGTAAAACCCATTCAATCTATAAAGCTCTGAGATCTAAGTTATATCCCCCGTAATCCAGATTTGTATCGGCGCAAAACAAAGAGATGTGGGTGGCCTTAAAAGCAGTGCAGCGGAGCGGCAACCATTACAGAAGAATGTAGTTTATCTTCTTCACAGACGCATGAGAGAAATCAAAAGTTAGTCTCTCCTCAATAAATAATAACCTGCCTAGAATTCCCTGAATCAAAACAAGTCTAAATAATGAATCCTTCGAAAAAACTTCCGGTATCATTGCAGCTCTGAGATGAAGGTGATGAGTAATGGAGAAAGGTCCAGGAATTTGGCTTCATTCCAATTCAGATAAATTGGTATGGGAGTGGATATTATATGAGACTGGCGCGCGTTTCGCTTTCATAATAATTATATTTGGATTTTCGGTTTATTTTCTGTCGATCTGGAAACAAATCAATCATTCAATCAGATGTCTGGGTGTTACGCAATTGAAATTGGAGGAAAATGATATATTGGGATAGATATACTATTGCAAAATGGAAATTAAGTTTTATACCAAGTGGTTCAAAAGTCTGCAAAGGGCTCGCTGAAGTCAAACTCTCAGCACGTGCCATTGCAAAAGTAAAATCAAATCAAATCCTTTGCATGCCACTCATCAATGTTGAAATCCAAACTTTACAATTGAGAAACATTCGACATTGATTAACAAAAACGCGTAACAGATAATTGATATGATTTTCGAAGACCTAAACACCTTGAAATCATTATGCTCACTTCCTCCATAAATTTTTTTTTATAACTCTTCATTTCCATCACAGGACTCAAAATCGTATGGAAATAATATTCTTAGGTGAACGTCTCATGGCCACCTAGATATCAAGACACTCCTAGATAAAAACACTGATGAGATTTCAGCTGCTGGTGATGACTTAATGAATTCTTCAGCCATAAATTTCTCAATTGCATTTGAATTGAGTTGGTACTATGTGGGTGTGTGGAGAATAGGGAATGTTGCAATCGCTTAGGATCTGCATAATCCAGAAAGATAACCATCAACAATTACAGTAAAATCAGTTATTTTTATTTAACGAGGAGAATGTAAAAATCACAAAGTCGAAATTGTTTTTATGATTGCGTTGTCAGAGATGTATGCTGGTGGTCCAACATGAAAAAGGCGTGTATAATTGTTTAGTTTAACAAATGCCTTCACCAAACATGGAATTATTAATAACGGTTCTCAATATAATCGATGTTTTTTTGGAATCTCATGAACAGAATCCGGGAAATGTCCAATTAAACCAGAAGACAGGGAAACAGAATGTAGAACATCGAAATTTTACTTGCACAAGGTATCTTCTAATAGTAGATTAGTTACTGCCAACTGACAGCTCCATCGTAAGGCTTGAGATTTTTGAGCTTATACGTAGTCAGAATATTTCGATAAACGAGCGCTATTTGTGTTATATACTATACAGTAACTTAAAAGATTTATCTCGCCAAAAAAATGGAATTAAAGCGTGAACATTTCCTGCGATTATTTTTTGAATTTTGGACGTGGATTATCGGCGTCAATAACAGTGCATCAGTGCATCGATGGACTTATTTCAATTTTTAGCGATGAAGCTCCATCAAGGACTAATGTTTATCAATGGTATGGTGAATTCAACCGTTCAGTTGTTGTTCCGAAAACCATTGATGCTGTTTTATTCTGATTTTCAAGATCGTCATTGACCTATCGTGAGATTGGGACCGCAATAATTCATATATTGCTTTGATTGTGTCTCATTATTAGATTTAATTTTTGTAAGTTTAGTTCTGATAGTGTCTTGAGTTTTGAATGCAGTCGTTATGTTGTATCTATTTCCAATTTCTCCGACAAACCTTTTACATAAGGAATTACGGTTTTAATGGTCTGATTTATATCTGTTGGTTCTGGTTGACTTTCTCTTGTTCGTCTAGCTTTTTCTAATATCTTTTGGGGTAGCCATTGCTTCTAAGAGTTTTCGAGATGTTATTCATTTCTTCATTTTGGTCTTCATCAGTGCAACAAATATTTATTGCTCTATCAAATAAACATTTTGCTACTCCCAATTTAGTGTTTAGTTGGTGGTTTGAATCAAAATGTAGATATTGTCCTGTGTTCGTTGGCTTTTTATACATTTGTGGTTCTTGGGATTCCATTTTGTTTAAAATGAAGTACATCTAAGAATGGAAGTTGTCTGTCTTTCTGATTTCAAGAATTTAATTGATTCCTCTTGAAGATATTGAAGGATCTATAGTGTCTCTTCCATCAAAGTATCATCTACATATCTTTCCACAGTTTGGAGGTTTAAGTGAAAATTTCATATAAACTGCCTCAACAATTGATAGTTGAACCCATGGCAATGCAAATTGTGTTATAGATCTTGTTGGAAATATTTTGAAAAACAATGAAGCGATTTTCGATGATTAATATTTGTTTTTGTTCCCTAATCCCTGTTGGAAATATAAAAAGCAATGTCCCTCATATAATATGTAATATATTTGACTTGCAAACGAAAATTTTGGTCTCACAAATGCCTAACGACTTACAAACGAATACCAAAAAAATTTCTTCATTTTCGAAAACGTGGGTGCTAACTTCACTGACAATAAATTCTCTAGAAATTATAATAAGCGCTCGAATATGAAACACACGGTATTTGTATCATCTCTACTATCCAAAACACACACTATGGCTACATTCCAAGTTGCTCAATAATTTCGCAAGAATATTTTGATAAATATGATCAGTAATTATGACCATAAAATCAATTTAACGATAGAGTGTGCTCGTTGATCGTAAAACTATATGTCATGTGGTTCAGATTTGGTTTGATATATCAGGAAATTATTGGATCGTTAAACGTTGGCAGAACTCATATGGGTCGTAAAAATACCTCCAAATCACTTGGACGATCTTCAAGTATCGGACATAAATTTTGTATACAATATCATACGATAGGTTTCTGTGAAGTGAAAAATGTAGAAAGCATTAATATCAATAAATTAATCATTTCAAACGAGACAAAAAACTCGAATATAGTGAAGAACTTTCTACGAATTCAATGAATAATGTAGGTAAAAATGCAAACAAAATAAATTGTTAATTTTATTTCAACTCAAAAATATTAATTACAACAATGTAGCTGCAGTTCAAACGAGGTTGAGAAAGAATAAATATTTCTCTGACATGAAGACACACAAGAAGAAATTTCGTAATTTCAACCTACATCTAAGAGCAATTATATCGACGAAACAGATAAAAGGATTAAAATAATTCTACACCAGATATATTATCAAAATACACAGGATATTCATCTGAAAAGGTGATTTTTACCACGTGGTCCAGTGTGACCAATGAAAAATGATATCCGCATTGTGTTGATAAGTGACGACAATTAAGACCCGCCCATCTGCCATGTAATTTGAAAACAATTTATTAGATAATTACAAAAAACCAATCAATGAATATGTTTAAGATTTATTGTGTGCATATTGTTTTCAATAAAATGAATTGGAAAAAAAATAGGATTTATATAAAATAATACAACCGAACCTCGATGAAGATATATTGAAAAATGATTTCAATGCAGTCGACGTAGAATATTAAAATTCATCTAATACATACACTGCTCAACAATTGATAGGGATCACTTACTTTTTCTAAATTTATTTCTGAAATATTCGCTCCAATATTATGAATTTAGTCAGATATCAGAGTATTTTCAGTTGATAATATAGTTCACTTGAGAAAAGAATGAAAAAATGGAAAGTTGGAGAGAAAAAAAGACTTTATTAGGAACAATTCTGTGTTTGAATAACATAAAAATTTTATGATGAAACCACAAGAAGGCTGAAGTTTCTGTTAAGCTAGTACCTAGTTGGTCCCCCACGAGCTCGTCTCAAGCATTCTACCCAACGAGGCAACTTTCAATCAAACGATTTATAAAATTTTGGGGCAAATTCGTCCATCCCGTAAAGCGTTAGAAAGGTCCTCTAGGTTATTGATCGGTTGTTCTAAGGTTGACAATTGTCTAGACATCTCAGACCAGACATGTTCGATGCAATTCATGTCTGGAGAGCGAGCTGGCCAGTCCATCCTATCAATAGCATGAGTTTTTAGCACTTCATTAACCAGACGACTACGGTGTCGACGTGCATTATCGTCAAATAAAATGAAATTCTCGCCCAAGGCTGCCGCAAACGGAACAATTATGGGTTCAATAATCATATCGTGATATCTCTGGCTCGTCATTGTGGTGTTCTGCAGAACAACCAACTCTGTGCGTTGGTTCAAACAAATGCCTCCCCATACACATATAGAACCTCCGCCAAAAGCTGTTGTAGGTAGCATAAACTGTTCTGCATACCTTCGACCTCTTTCCCTCCAAGCAAGAATACGTCCATCGGAGCTGACCAAACGAAATCAAGACTCGTCCGTAAATAAACATCGGCTTCAATCTTCAACTTTCCAATTGCGGTGCTCCTCAGCCCATTGCCGTCGATGAACCCGGTGTTCCCTATTCACACGGGGATGTTGTACCCTCCTACGTGCTCTCAAACCACGAACATGTAGTCGTCGTCTTACAGTCTGGTTCGAAATTAGAACTCCTGTTGCAACTCTCAGTGATCTATCGAGCCGCGACGCCGGGTAAGTGGGATTTCTCCTAGCATTGACGATCAAAAGACGATATTGGGCAGCTATTGTACCGCGCTGCCGACCTCCCCATGAACATAAGCTACTGAGTCGTTTTGGATGAACCTATTCCAAGCCCGAGTCACGACACTTTGCGAAACATTCAACCGCCAGGACACTTCTCGCTGGGACAAACCTTCCTGTATCCACCGTATGATTTGGTCCAGTTACAGAGGAGCCAAACGTCTTCTCTGACTGATATTGTTCTCATTTCTTCAATTATTGTCACCTTAGGCCATTCCTACATTGGAAGCGGATTTGGTCTGGCCAGCCAACTCGACCCGATTTGATTCTCTTCAGAGCAGTCCAGACCAGATCGAACACTGCCTCCAATGTAGGAGGAAAGTACGTTTTCTTTGTTTTTGTTTCCTCCAGACCCAGCCAGACCCGTCTAGACACTCCAGACTGTCTGGTCTGGACAATGTAGGACCGGCCTTATGTGTTTGAACGAGAGAACAAAACAGATTTAATAACAAATACCACATTGATTTTCACTCCACCTGTAACAGTCTACAGATAATAATCGATTTTGTAAACAAGAGCCGATGAAGTGAGGAAAAATTTGATATAATCAACTCAAAACATCTTAATTTTTCCTTAGAGAACATATAATGTACAGATATTCACTAGATAACTTGAAAAAAATACAAATAAAGAGAAGTTCATAAGTGATCCATAGCAATTGTTGATCAGTGTATATACAGATCAAGCTCAATTGAATATTCAATAAGTCTGATTAATGAAACAACGAACTGATACGCCACTGTGTTGACATTTTGAATTCCGATCAATATTGTTAATTTATTGAGCAGAAATGTTTCCAGTAATTTGATAATTCAGTGGCTATTCGGTTTTACGATCGTGTTAACTTGAAATCGTTTGATCTTATAGACGCATCAACATTTATGACGATAAATTTTAAACTTGAATCTAATTCGGGGAATTCCCTATAATCTGCATTCATAATGAATTGGATTGGAATTGCTTATCTGTGTTATTATATTGCCAATAAAATGCAAAACATACGCTGTTTGCGTTCGTGGAATATTGGGATACGTCTATATCTTGGAAGGAGAAAAAGTAATGTTAAGACGTTTTATTTTTTTCGTTACAATCTTCTAGGTGAGGTGCAGCTCTTCTTAAGTAAACTTCACCCGACTGTACTGATCGATCTCTTAACTAGCTAAGATTTCTTTCTTTCGTCACTGGAAGAGAGTCATGAGAAGGTCTTTCATTAGGCTCCACATAACGACAACAAGTAGAGTGTCTTAGTAGAGTAGTGTCTAGGGCTTCTACTTGCCAAGTTAATACCTCGTTCCCAAATGTCAAGAAAGATCAGCTCCCTCCGTCTATGAGAATTAATGTTAAAAGTGGACATATAATGGCAGAAAACGACTAGGCCCAGGAAATCAATAACAAATTTTATCTCCAAGTTAAAATTTGCTGAAAAACTTCAAGGGGGATGCTGAAAAAATTTAAATTAATTCCGAAATAGCAATCGATAACAAATTATGCTTTCTTTATTAGACAGCGTGCTAATGTTTTGCCAAATATAAGTTAGGAGGGTTGCCTTTTACATTTCGAATTAAGGGAACAAAAACAAATATTAAAGGTCGAAAATTACTTTATTGGTTTCCGAAATATTCCCCATTAAGATCTATACACTTTTCCATGCGTTTGAACCAATTGTCGAAGCATTTTTGCCACTCTGATTGAGGTATATCCAAAACATGCATTCTGAACGCATCAACCGCTTCTTCAGGTCTCGAAAGACGTTTATTTTTATTTTTTACGTATGGAAAGTCATTCGGCGCCAAGACTCACCAAATCGATGTTTTGAGTGCTCAAAAATGCAGTTATTTGAGACGATGTCTAATAGCTCGCATTGTAGTGGTGAAGGGTGATCCACGGCGGTCAGTTTTCCTGATTTCTTGAAAGACAACTGGCAAACAAATGATTGTGTACCACTCAGAATTGACTGTTCTACGTTGTTTTACTGGTACGATTGCGACATGTCCAGTTTTCCCGAAAAAACATGCGACCATTTGCTTGGAAGTGCTTCGTTCTCTAGCAACTTTTATTGGACGAAGTATCTCTTTAGACCGCCAACATAATAGAACGTACTGGTCACGGCCCTTTTAGTTCGAGCGACCAAACGTTATTTTTGTCAGGTCAGTCGCTATTTCTGAAGAAAACTGCAATCTCATTACCATATATTTAACTGTTTTTACCATCTTGAATTGTTTAGTTAGAAAACTCTAGAAATTATAATTTTTTATAATAAGAGTTTGTCGTCGTAAATTATTATAGTAAACAGACAACAGAACTTAATTTTTATGTTTGAAATAAAATTATTTTCGTTCAACATCAACATCCGTCACGTGATTGAGAATCACTAGTATAAGAGAACAGCACAAGTATAATAATACTTTTCTGGTTGTTCAGTGTTAGTTGCAAATTGAGCTAAGTTTTTGACGTGAATGAAAGTATTTTCAATAAGTGGTAATCATCAAATATTAACACTCCCCGATGTCATCATTCCCAAATGTACAGTACAGAATTGGTCAGATTTCATACTGGCTAGATAAACTGCAGAATCCAGAAAGCCATGCCATGGGAAGACGTTTATAAGGAAAGAGTCTGACTCTATAATTTTGATGAGAAATACATTTTACTTGATACCAGAAGGCTGATGCAACAGGTTTGTAGTGATTTCTCTATTTTAAACTTTTGATAATGCCATTAATGCTATAAAATTCTGAATTTCACATTAATAAGTTGGATGTCGACTATTTAATAGTCTTATTATCAATTTATTTTGCAGGTAGTGAGGATATAGAATGAGTAGATCTGATTGAATCTCAATCTGGATTTGAGGCCCCAGATGAAAGATGTAAGATATAAATTATTAATCATACCACTTAAATTTCCTTATTTTCTCATTATTAAAATTTGCTTAAACTATATTCTTTAGTTTCAGAACTAGGGGAATCTAACCTCTCAATGCATCCAGATGCCGACTTCTTGACATTTCACGATGTTGATGAATCACCTTCTCAAATAATATTAGAACACAGTGAGTTGTGACATTAGAATATAATGAACGTATTAGCAGTGTTCGTTCGTTCTGATTCAACTGATCACTATTGTGTCATTGAAGGGAAAAAAGATTGAAAACATTACACAGTGACTCTTCTGTATCGTATGCTTACCTCGAATCTGTAAGTAGAATTGATAATGTCCCTGATTAATCTTTATATGTGATAAATAGGATAATATATTAAAATCTTCAGATATTTTGACTGAATTCATCTCCTGAACAATTTCAGTTCTTTAAATAAAATTTGTTAAAATATTCTGTTTTTCTCCACCAAATTCCCTTCTCTCTAAAATAAACATTAGTTAATTCGAACCATTTTAAAGTTGAGTAAATGATCCAAACCAGATATCATTTACTCGGCTTCAGTTTTGGCTCGAATTAGCTTGAAAATAATAGTTCATAAAAGGTATGAATTTAAATGAGCCGCTTTCCCGCCAAATGAGGAAATTAGTTCGAGCGACCAAACGCATGGTGTCGCTTTGTTAGCGTGACACCAACATTGGCAGTCTATAAAGGTACTATGGATTTGGCTCTTTTTGATACACCCATACAGTCGGCTGCTGATTACTTTCGGGCTTATACGCGTAAATCCACGATTCATCACCTGTCACGATGTCATAAACGTGCTTCGAAGCACCGCCATCGTATTTTTTAAGCATGTCTTTTGGCCAATCGACACAAGCCTTTTTTTGAGCGACTGACCAATTGTGTGGGATCCAACGTGAACAAATTTTTTTGACGGCCAAATGTTCATGCAATATTGAATGTATACTGGTTCCACTGATACCTAATGTTGTCTCAATCTCACGATAGGTCACATGACGATCTTGCAATATCAGTTGGCGCCCAGCATCAATGGATTTCAGAACAAAAACTTCCTAAGGGGATGAGCTGAATGAAGTGTTCCTATTTGCAAAATAGGTTCATTCAAATAACTGGATCTTCATCGTTATTGGACCAAATCCATCGAATAGTTAAGCAGTTATGAGGATCTAAAATTTGGTTAACTTAATAACTCTTAGAATATCCATCTGATCAATTTTAAACTTGATAATCGTTTGAATAACGTTGAAAGATAAGACTACCAATTTTTTTGGAAATTCCCAGGATAGAAATTCTTTTTAAAAATTCAATACATATTCGAACACGCAGAAGATCTTAGTCAGAACTCAACAAAAATTGGTTATCTTGAATATTCTGAAATTTTGTCTCAGTAGAGTAAACCCACGAGAAGATAACGGAGTTTCTTCGTGTTATGGAGTCACAGAAATTCATAGAATAAATTTGAGAATGTATATTCTTTTTCATGAACTTCTATGAGTGTTAAATGGTACAAATCGAGAGTTGAATTTTAAATTTCGCTCTTCAAATAATGTGAGAGGAAAATTATTAAATATCTTGACATTTCTGAAATGAATTTGATGAGTTCTACTGAGAACCAATTATTGTTTGACAAATTGTCAAATGGATTAAACGCTTTTGGTATTTTCCCTGAAGTGTTTCATATCAGACTTTATCCTCAAGAAGTTCTCAATAATAATCGCTTTGACGATAAGACTTATTAGCCAGTTGGCATTTTTTTTTGTAACTAGAAAAAATAAGGTATTTAAGGAATTTTATTTTAATTCGAACCATTTTAAAGTTGAGTAAATGATCCAAACCAGATATCATTTACTCGACTTCAGTTACAACTCGAATTAGCTTGAAAATAATAGTTCATAAGAGGTATGAATTTAAATCAGCCGCTCTCCCGCCAAATGAGGAAATTAGTTAGAGCGACCAAACGCATGGTGTCGCTTTGTTAGCGTGACACCAGCGTTGGCAGTCTATAAAGGTACTATGGATTTGGCTCTTTTTGATACACCCATACAGTCGGCTGGTGATTACTTTCGGGCTTATACGCGTAAATCCACGATTCGTCACCTGTCACGATGTCATAGACGTGCTTCGAAGCACCGCCATCGTATTTTTAAGCATGTCTTTTGGCCAATCGACAAGCCTTTTTTGAGCGACTGACCAATTGTGTGGGATCCAACGTGAACAAATTTTTTTGACGGCCAAATGTTCATGCAATATTGAATGTATACTGGTTCCACTAATACCTAATGTTGTCTCAATCTCACGATAGGTCACATGACGATCTTGCAATATCAGTTGGCGCCCAGCATCAATGGATTTCAGAACAAAACTTCCTAAGGGGATGAGCTGAATGAAGTGTTCCTATTTGCAAAATAGGTTCATTCAAATAACTGGATCTTCATCGTTATTGGACCAAATCCATCGAATAGTCAAGCAGTTATGAGGATCTAAAATTTGGTTAACTTAATAACTCTTAGAATATC
Organism: Micraspis discolor; assembly: GCA_030674115.1. Lineage (NCBI taxonomy): Eukaryota > Metazoa > Arthropoda > Insecta > Coleoptera > Coccinellidae > Micraspis > Micraspis discolor. Next base: position 5,791,309 of record JARTUT010000872.1, read on the forward strand.
CATCTGATCGATTTTAAACTTGAAAATCGTTTGAATAAAGTTGAAAGATAAGACTACCAATTTTTCTGGAAATCCCCAGGATAGAAATTCTTTTTAAAAATTCAATACATATTCGAACACGCAGAAGATCTCAGTCAGATCTCAACAAGAATTGGTTATCTTGCATATTCTGAAATTTCGTCTTAGTAGAGTAAACCCACGAGAAGATAACGGAGTTTCTTCGTGTTATGGAGTCACAGAAATTCATAGAATAAATTTGAGAATGTATATTCTTTTTCATGAACTTCTATTTAAATTTCGCATTTCAAATAATGTGAGAGGAAAATTATTAAATATCTTGACATTTCTGAAATGAATTTGATGAGTTCTACTGAGAACCAATTTTGTTTGACAAATTGTCAAATATTAAAAGAATTATATTTACATTTTTAATATATCTTGTACTACTTTGAATTCATTTTTGGATCTATTGATACTATTTCAACAAGATGATAATTGATATTTATATTCAAGTGATAATAACTTGCTTTACACATAAAATTGAGAATGCCATGTTTTTTATTCAACAACGTCACAGGAAACTTATCTCTCTAATACAAAACTTGAAAGTATCTTTAAATTTTTTAAAACTCTTAACTTTTTCAGTTTGGTAGGTTTCACATCGCTTTTTGGCAGTAAGTGTAATTCGATTTTGAAAATCTCAATTGGGTGAAATCAAAAAAATACAAATAACTTTCAAACCAACCTACACTGATCATATATTACCTCTTGCAAGTTGACCTGTTAATTTTTGCGCATTGTTCCTAGTGGAATAACCTATCGTTTTCCGTAAATGTCTGTTATTTTGATTATCCACCCGAAAATGGTTTCAATCGATTGGTTTAGGCTTGTTGATTGGTCAAACTTAACTTTGTTCGGTCGTATATTCCTTATCTTTTGAAGGAAATGAGCTTGACTCATATTTTCAGAATGGTTAACTATTCAAACATCTCGTTTTTGGGATAAATCCGTCGAAAAGTTCGACAGTTATAAGTATTTGAAATTTGGATTCTTCAATAACGCTATGAATACCCATCCGAACAATTTGTAATTTCGAAGATGTTTGTAGAGATTGAAATTCATGAAAATCTTCGCCCTAGAATTTTCTATTCCCAAAACATTTTTGAGTAGTTGATATATCAAGAGAATTTCATCATAGATGTACATATTCTGAATTTATATGGTGGTTTTTGATATTCAGAATATCCCTGAATTCAAGCTTCGTACTACCTTAGTTCAAGAAATGTTCATTTCATTGAAAAGCCAGATCAGGATTATGTTTGTTTGACAAATTGTCAAAATGAACCATTTCAAAAATTTTTCGTTTATTTACACTCAAGGATTTCATAAAAAACCTTTAAAATACCACAATAATAATCGTTTTGACAATAAGATTTAGTTGCCAGCAGTAATTTTTTTTACAATTTGGTGTTGAATAAATAAGGTATTCCAGAGGACAACAGCTTACTGAAAGGAAAATATAAATTCTGAAATGATTTTCGATGAGGAAGATATATCTTCTTCTGATAGCTTTTTGAAAGAAGGAAGTTTAGATTCTTTGCTTTCACTCGATTTTTCTAGTAGATGAAGGTTCTATCGTTTTACCTAATTGTATACCTAAGGAGAAATTTAAAAAAGTCTAATTGCAGCTGTATATTTCAATTGAAAACTTCTATTTTAATTGAAATATCTAAAATTGATAATTATAGTCTTACACTTCTTGAAATTATCACTGATACCTATATTTAATCTAGAAAACACTGTTTTCTTTGATGAATAAGAGAGAATTTTTCATTTTTATCATAACTACCAAAAAACTACAGAAAAAGCAATCAAAAAATTAAATAGAATACGACACATGTATTTCGAGATTTGTGTATAACAATTTTCTCTCATCAGGCATTCATATTCGATTGACAATAATTCAAACAATTCTTGGTTACAACTTACTTTTGAGATGCCACAATTTAATTTTTCCATTAATTTTTGTGTAGTTTTTTTTTATTGTTTGATGTTATGATAAAAATGAAAAATTCTCTCTAATTCATAAAAAAACAGTGTTAATCTATCTTAATTTTCTGGCTGACATGTACCCTTTGGCCATCCTCAAAGCCGAAAACTAAGGTTAACCAGAAAAGTTTATTATTAAAATATATAGCTGAAATTATATTGTCCTTTATTTATTGATTGTGTCCAGCTATGGGATTCAAGTAAGTTACAATTGTATGTAATTTTCGAATATCGAGTCTAAAATGGTCTCAATCGATTGGGTTCGATTTCCTGATGAAGAATACAAGGTCAAACTTGAGGATGGCAGTCTGGTCGGCCGGCCATGTCATCCAAAAGAAATGGGGTAGGGTTTTCATGTTTTCAGAATAAGATAACTGTCCAAATATCTTGATCAATTTCGTTATTAGGCCAAATCCTTCCAAAAGTTCAGGAGTTATAAGCATCTTAAATTCATTTCCTCTTTAACTCCTAGAATATCCATTGGATCGAGTTGAAACTTGAAAAAATGTGAACCAGATGAAACCAATAGGCTTGCCAAATATTGCCAAAATCGATGAGCCAGAAAATTTTTTTTAAATTTTTCAATACCTGATACCTCATAAGATATCGGGTGTATTAATTGTGCATCTATGGACGTTGATGATTTCCCACATATTCTCAAATTTCATTCTTGCAGCTTCTTTTCACTTAAATACATGATTATTTTTTCATATACTAAAGAGAAAAAAAATGTCAAAAAATTCGTCAGAAATTTCAATGCAGTTGGTGAAAAATTAATCGAAATGGATCATTACGGTGATATAATGTACGATATCAAATTTTAGACTAGCACCGAGTTAGGTTTTCACGAGAAGGGAATTTGAGCTTGGAATAAAACTTAAGGAAAATTATGAGTGATTATTTTTAATTTGAAATATAGGTTTGATCATTCATTGTTCAACGTACGGGAACATACTCTGAATCAAGCGCTCGAAACTTCCTAATTCCACGTCAGTGTTTTTCTTAATTTATACGCATTCATTGAGGGGTTTGTTTTAGTATCACAGTATTTCAGAATCAAGGAAAACACCCATTTGGACTTCAAGGGTAGCGGCGAGTCTTCCTGTATTAATTTCGAGATTAAAATTTCTCCAAATATTATTTTGCTCAAACTGTAAATTTTCAATGGAGGAACAGTTACAGCAGCAATATGTGAAAGTAACTATGAAATTAAAAATTTTGAAGGAATATTTATAAATTCCCATAGGAGCCGTGGTATTTCTAACAAATTACAACGAAAATTCAAAGTTGCTATCACTCCGCGGTTCTTGGACGAAAAATCTAGCACATGAAAAGACCTAGACAGAAAAAATTAAAAATAATTTCTTTCGGGCCACCCCCATATCTAAATTGGCCAAGAGCTGAGTATCATATCAAAATTTGATAAAAAAAATTCGAATACGAAATCGATATCAAACTATTTAGAGATGGATTCTGATCATTACCAAAATATAATCGATCAAATGGGAGAAAGTGAAAAAGAACCATTTTAACAGCATATGACTTTAGTTTCTAAAGCAAACAGCACTAGTAGCGGCCCTATGGAAGCGTCAAGATCAGCACATCAAAATAAAAATGTGATCAACATTAATACTTACCCAAATTGGCATTTTTAATATAATATCAATAATAACGAATAAAAATAATGTTTTGATAAATATTCTAGACAATTTTTTGTTATAATGACAACAATAAATATTTTTAATGTTAATTTGCTTATATTATTTCACTTTCTGCTAACGAATTCAAAACATATTCTTCATTCGTGAAATATTCTCCCCAAATACCATTCGTGTTTTGAAATGACAACTTTTAAGCACTCCTGGTATTATCCGATTAATTTTTCAACATAATTTTCCACAAAATTTTCCGATAGGGACATATCACAGTTTTCATCTAATCAAAACATAAATTAGATTACCCACGCAAAAATGTCGAATTTGGCTCACTCTGTGCAATGAAATATTTATTTTTTCGAATATTCGAATTTTTCAACTTAGAATGCGATAAAATTATTCGAAAATCTAACTCACTTACTTTGTTCTAGCATGTATATCCATAAATAAAAAAACCAGTGGAATTAAACAATACACATAGAAAACTAAAAAAAAAACGCGTCGGTGCGAATTGTTTTTTATGCGCTCGCGCTACTTCAACCGAATAGTCCGGGAACTCAGCTTCCAGCTTTCGCGTCTGCATGCGACTGAAACGGGTTAGGCGCTTTTCTGTCTGTCCGCTCCGTCCGTTCTTTATAATCAAACAAATGATGTCGTCTCCCCCGCCTCGTTCAACGAATTCGAAATATTGCAACGTGCTTTTAGTCGATAGTTCAGGATTCACGAATTCATTCATGCATCGGCCCATCGCAAATATTCATGAGTGATCATATTTCAAACCATTGTTCGCTTGTCCTAGTACAGGCCTGGCCTTGGAGCTCATTGGTAATTCTCACGGAGATCTTACTCGTTTTTTCTGGAATTTTTCACGTTGGATCCAAAGTTCTAAAATCTTTCCCTTGACTCTAGAACAGTACGATTCACAATGGAGAAAACACTAAAAAAGATTCATATCTTATTTTAAAAATAAACAAACTTCAAGTGTTCCTTCAGTTTCTGTTTCATTTCAGCCACAATACTGTTCCACTTAAAACTGTGTACTACACCATCTTGGGGAATATTCTAACATAGGCTTAAGACATCTCATTCCATGAAACAAAACAAATATTTGAACATTATTACAATTATCTGTGCCGGAATCATAAAGCATTTTCATACAGAAACAAAAACGAAGGAAATTCTTGACACATCTCACAATTTGACAAATAAGATGACACAGAGATACCAATATAGATGATCCCAAACGGGGCATCCAATCAAAACATTATGTTTCGAGATCTTAAAAAAATATGGTATACTCATAGCTTCTCACCATAAGATGGAAAAAACTGAAATTCAAGGATGCTCTGAATATCTATAACCTCGATATATATTGAAAATTTTGTGGAAATGAAGATCTTATGAGATATCATGTAATTGAAAAAATGTTTTGTAAATTTTTTTGAATTTCAAATGTGATGATTTCCCGAAATTCTGCAAACTTCATCGTTTGAACTTCAACCAAATATTAAGTTAGAAATTGACTGATATTTTAAGAGTTATTGAGGAATCAAAATTACAGATGCTCATAACTCCTGAATTATTGGCCAAGTTTGGCTTTATAACGAACTTGACCGAGATATTCAGACAGTTAACCTATTCTGAATATATGGAAACTCTAGGTCATCAATTTTGAAAGATAGAGAGTATACGGTCGGCCGGTCGAACATACTCAAATTTTAACATGGAGTCTATTTAGTGGGTCGTACCCAAAGGATTGAGATCATTTTCGGCTCAATATTCGAAAAGTATAGATATTTGGCAAGAACTAGAGTACGCTGCTCTACACAGATCCATAATTACCCCTCCCGGTCGGACCACCATTGAATTGAACCTTAAGCCCCGCCCAACTGCCATCTTCTTGCTAAATTTGAATCAATTTATGTTTTTTCACGAAAAACAACAATAACTGAATATATTCGTTCATTTATTGTGATATTCGATATTATGTACCTCACTTTCATGACTTCAAGAATGCAAAACAGTTATGAGGAAGAAAATGTCTACATCATAGTAATAGTAATAGATCCATTGATTCCAAGAAATGACATCAAATAAAAGATATAGAAATGGAATAAGTGAAATTATAACAGATATACCTAAACAAAAAACTACTTCAGAAAAAATAACCTAACTCCTACAGTATGACCTTAATTCAGATAAACTGTATGGCTATGGCTTCAAAATGAAACAATATAGAGATTTCTTGAACTTCCTATCACAAGTAATCTTTCTAAGATTTTCTGGCAGAGCATTTTACATAGATATCTAAATCGTCCACATAATCAATTCGAAATTTCAAAATGCCAAGTCAAATATGACTGAAAAAATAAGGATTCAAGTATTAAAGCGATCTCCTTTTGTCACTATTGTCTTGCTACTAATAATAGCTATGTCTTTAGTGACTCTAACATGTCAATAATGACAATTGAACCTTAAGCCTTGCCCATCTGACATCTTGCAAAATTCGAATCACTTTATGAGGAACAACAATTACTGAATATGTTTGTTGATTTATTGTGATATGCGTAATTACTTGCATTTTAGAGCCTGACTGAAAAACATTCGAGAAGAAGAAAATTTCTGATTTGTATGTCAAAATTACCCTTACAAATAATTCGAAATGCCAAGTCAAAAATGAAATGTACCGACAACAAGAGGATTCAGTAGTGAAACAAAGAAAACCAGCCATTTAAAAAGCTGACCAATCCAAAACCAGATTTTCTATTGCTGCAACTCTTTGTTAGTTACCATAGTTACATATACAGGGACTCAAACATGTCAATGATAATAATTGGACCATGAATTTTTTATATAGGAAAAACTTATGGATCTTTTCACTATAAGATGCTACTAGGAAAAAATTTCAAATATTCAAGATCACATGAATGTGCGTGATACATGCATGTGACCACAAGTTTTAAGCTTGATTTAAGTCAACCTTGAAAACCATAACAGCTTCCGGCCACCGCCCGAAAAATTATTTTTCAACTGTCACAACTCCCAATTTGTTCACATTTGCAACCCTATTAGAGGACCACCAATTTGCCAAATTCAGGGTTACGCTTCAAGGAATCCCATTGAGTCATCATCCGAAGTTTGATGGATTTGTTCTGTGGGGGGCGCGAGGACAAAAAGTACCATTATAAGTAGGTTGACCAACTGCCCAAGAGCATGCCGAAAAGAATCCATGATATTGTGTTGAAACATGACACATCCCATCACACTATTGTGCGAAAACATCATTGCAAACCGGCCTACTCGATCAAAGGCATCAAATTTGCAGTCTGCGGTTCGTGCCATCCGGCTGCAAGAATATAATACAGGTCAGGCTTCTATAATTTCTGTAAGATGGAAGTACAGTTTTTGAGTCGACAGATTTGGCCTGATAACGAACTTGACCGAGATATTCGGACAACTAACCTAATCTGGAAATATAAAAACTCTTGTTTGTCTCTTTCGGAAAATAGAGAGTATACAACCGAACGAACATACTCAATTTAGACCACGGATTCTTCATCAGATATCCGAAAATTACAGAGTATTTGAGCAAAGCAATAGCACGCTGTTTTACTAAAACTAGAGCGGAACGATATGAAAAGTTTCCAGTGTAGAAAATTCATCAATTACACCAGCGGGAATTGAAATAATTTTCATAAAATAATATCAAGAAATTCAACGAAAATAATATTGAGAAATTGAAAGAATTCAGAGTATCTCAAATATATATAGTGGAACAAAAAGTTCCAGAATATTTGAAAAGAAATGTTTCCAAAATGTAGCGTTCCTATGGAACTGAATTTCAATCGAAAAAGGATAAAAGGCCGAACTCATTAACCGAGATCATCATTCACTTCTCTATGTTGCTCACATTTCAATAATCTGGTTTGTAGAACAAAGCTCCGCCACTTCAAGTCAAGACATCCCAGGCCGAACGCTACATCAGGTATCCAGAAAAGTATCCAAAATCTGAAGATACCCTAGTTACAAATACCAGTAAAATCGTGTGCTAACGTTTAGCTCAAATGTCTGTAATTTCGAATATGAACACTACAGTGTGGTAATTATTCGCGATGATAATATTATTAACAATTATTTTATATCCATTAATACATTATTCATCTATGATAAAATTAAAAGATCCTCTGGTGAATTCCCAGAAACTTTACTGAACTCTAATATATTTACATTATTTGAATCGTTTCGATATTACGAGGTCTGACCTAAAACTACGCACTACAAGATTAAATCGCTTAATTTTTTCGTTTTAGGATTAAAGTCTCATAATTATTCTGTTCTTTGCCTAGGGTTTTTTTTTAATCATGTTTAATATGTGCAAATTCATCATATATTTCGTATCACACAATAAATCTTGCACAAATCGTTTTTCTAATTATATCACAAATTGTTTCGAATATAAGTAAGTAAGTAAGTAATCCCTTTATTTCATAAATCACAATACAAGATTGTGAAAAAGAAATACGTCACATAAAGAAAAAAGGAATATACAAGACAATAATTAAAAATTAACAGCAGTGGTGATAACCACATTTTCACCAACATAACATTCAAAGTACTCTGACAAGGAATATGGCTCCAGATCCAGTAATAATTGCTTGACCTGACTTGTTAAAACCTGATATACCCGATTTAGCATGCGCATGGCTGATGGGCGGGGCGTAATTCTCAACATTATCACAATTCATTTTTTACACAAATACCATGGTTACGAACATGATTTGACGTCACACTGATACGGTGATAGTCGTTCAATACAACCGAAATACAAATTTTTCATTGGTCACAACGGATCACGAGGTGAAAATCCCCATTTTCAGAGAAATATTCTGTGTGATTTTACAATACACAGGATGACGTAATTCGCCATTGAATTGCTAAATTTTTTCCTTTCAGTTATGAATCTTCATGTTTTTTTTTTTCTTAGAAACATTAATTTTTCATTCTTATAGCGGTTTCATTTTTAATTTTTTTAATTTACAAAGAAAATCAAAAAATCGCATCAACCACTTGGGTTATTTGCGATAGAGGCAACAGTGTTGCAATATATTTGAAATTACACCATAACTTTTAGACGAATTCATTTTGGTGGTATTTGTAATTATCTAACAAAGTGTTCCGAATGTACCAATCACATGCCAGATGAGCGGGGCGTAAGTCTAACTCCTAACTGTTCGACACAATGCGGTTATCATTTTTCATTGGTCACATCGGATCACGTGGTAAAAATAACAATTTTCAAACAAATATCATGAGTGTTTTCATTACTTATCAGGTGTTGAATTATTATTTTAATTTAATTTGTTGCGACAATATAGTTGCTTTTAAATGCGGCTTTGAAATTAGAAAATTTATTCTTGTCTATCGGAGAACTGTTTCTTGTTTTTAATCTTAGTCTTTAGGTCTTGAACTGTACCTGCATTATTGTAATTAGTATTTGAAATGAAATGAACAGTTTCTTTTGTTTCCATTTATACATTATTCATATTTAATATCATTAAAAGCAACTCTAGTTCAGTAGCATAAGGTTTGTTTTACTTTGATATATTTTCAAATTTTTTGTGTCCTTACGATTATACGAGGTCGGATGTAAAACGACGCAATTTGCCATCAAATTAGGTACCAAATTTCTTCGTTTCAGTAATGACTCCTTATATATATATATTGAATTCTTTGTCATTACTTTTCTTTCTCATATAATATTTATATTTTGTAATCATGTAATTTCTTTGATTTCTTAAAGATGAAAATAATGTGTAGAGGTGCAATATATTTGGATATACACAAGAAATCTCAAACAACTTCATTCATTGATGGCTTTTGTAATCTAACAAATTGTACAGAATTTACCAATCACATGGCTTGTGGGCGGGGCGTGAGTCCTAAGTTGTCACTGCTCAACACAATTTGACACATCGGATCTAACTGAACTGACGAATTGAATAACCATAACATTTCTCAACATTCATAATTAATCTTCATATTCTACTCGACATTCTTACATCTTTGAACTGGGAGTTTTTTCCATTTAGAATAGCATTAAACAAAAATCTGAATACCTTTTCAAATAATTCCGAAAGTATCTAAAAAAAACCGTAAACGTTTACATTTTATGTATCTCAGTTCTTAGGGGATCAAGCCCCGCACATTCGGATGGTGATTCAGTGGAAAGGTGAAGGTATCACCAGTGCTTGATGTTTTGTTTACTGGAAAGGGCTAGATCAGATCGGATGGCACTAAGGGCGCCTTAGTTGGAGGCTGGAAAGCGACTAATGTGCAAGAAGGAGAACGGTGAGAGTAACAATGTGCAAGTGGGTAAACAGAGGTGCAAATTGGTGAAAGGCGATAGTATATATATATATATATATATTCTTTTGAACTTTTGGCTTACAACGTGCAACTGGATGAATGGCTCTAGTGATAATGTGCAAATGGGCGAATTTAAAAAAAAAACCAACATTCAAGTGGGTGAACGACGCAAATAACTGTGTTCACGTGGTTAAACAGCGGAAATTGTTGTAAGCAAAAAGGTGTACGGCCGTAGTAACTATGTGAAGTGGCAAATATGGAGAGTACCTATGCCTAAGAGGTAAGAGGGTAAACACAGTTAGTGTTTTTGTTCTAACTGGTGAACGGCGAGAGTAATCATGTGCCTGTTGGTAAAAAAATGTGCAAGTGACTGTAAGTGAGATATAACTCTACGCAAAGGGTGAATATCGGGATTAACTGCATGCAAGTGGAGGGAGTAATAACGTGCAAGTAATGACGACAACAACCAGCACAAGCGATTGACTATGTATACATTGGTGTACGTCGGGAGAGGATATGTTTGAAGTAGTGAATAATGATGAACCGGATGAGGTCGTGGTTAATTTGTATGTTTTATAACTTTTCTTATGCGAAAAAACATTAACTTAAAATACAATCTAATGAAACTCTTCGACAAATTTGGTTCATGAAAATGTTTGCATCACAGTATTCAACAAAGGTAATTACTCCATCAGTTTCTCTTCACAACGATCCTTGTACATTGAGGTCCAGCTATGAAAAGATGTTTATTTGGTCAAGGAAGGATATTCTACATGAAAAAACCCAAATTTAAAAACATTGTAATATATTTCATATCAACATAAGTACAAATTGAAAAAAAAAATTCTCAATTCAATGTGGTTAACTACTAAAGAAATACAAAATGATTTGTTGTATAGATCTAATGTAAGTATACTTTTACACGATTTTCAAGTCTCCATATAACAAATATCCTATTGATTCTTTTTCTCTAGACATAATATACATATCTGACGAAAATTTATTTATCTAAACAGTCAATTTACACTATATTATAAATGTTTATATAAGATATTTTTCAAATGAGCACAAAATATTCAATCTTGAAAAATCTTTTCTTCTAGGTAAATACAAAACTCGATTCCTCACTAAATGACTGACACTTATTTTAGATTCATGTTTCTAATTTTTTATAGTAGCAGCATAATATTTTCTGCCAATTGTATCGACTTACACCAAATTAAAATCTTTTTGGCTTTCATGATAGGTTAGAATATGGCAGTGGTTTCAAAATGATTATTTTTTATGCAGATTTTAGCCTGCACCTTATTGCAGCAATTCAACTTGATCAGTGGGTACTCATTTTTGGCTGGAGACAATCTCAAATGTTCAAGGAACAGCAGAACATAATGTCTCTGATTTTGAAGATTTAAAAAATATTTGGTGCTTAGTCTACATATTGTCATATACATTTTCAATTTTGAATTCATTTTAACTACAATCGGACTTCAAGGTCATATTTACACATAAGAACATATTTTTGATATCAAACGTTCAGTAAATTAAGTTACAAACAAGAAACCAACTTTATGACTAGTCTCAAAACTGACCAACTAGAATTTGGAGAAAATCAGTGAGATTGAATAGAATTAACAAATTTTGAGAATATTGCCCGTTCATATCTTTTACATTATGGGTAATTTTTTGGGGTTACGTTGATGCAGAGGAAGAAGACTGATTATTACACAATAATATAATGATGTATAATGAAACAATCAATTATGAGATGAATTTAAGATTAGCTTAATAGATTGCAAAACTACAGATTTTTTCACTATGCCAATCACAAACTTGTATTTATCCTAAAGTAAATGACTTTGAATATATTTTAACTACAAAGTTAAATAAATGCATCAAATTATTCATAAGGAAATATCAATGAAAATGAATCTAGCAAAACTCAACTTGAACAAAAAGTACTCATCAAAATTGAAAAGTTACCTTCCATTCTTTATTTCAAAACAGATTTTACGAATGAATAGGTCAATAATTATCTCATGATGATATAAATGAGAAATAATCGAGTGGAATGTCTCCGAACTAGGAATGAAGTTCGCAGTTCATCGAAACAAAATAAAACAAGAGTTTCAAATACACAGGAAATATACTCTAGATATAATACAGGAATATCAAAAAATCACAAAAGGAATATATTATAATAAAGTTTAAATTGAGATAAACGCAGAAAATATCACTTAATTCGACGCGAATCATCAGGGTGGGGTAATCCATAAGAAATCCTTGACAAACTTCTCTCATCCTCTAAAAAAATGTTTTTTCAACCAAACAGAACACCAAATCATCAAAAATCGACAAATATAAATTTACATTTATGTAGAATTTTATTTATAAGTTTGATATAATCACCCTGTAGGACATATTTTTAATATATGTATATCTTCATTTTATAAACTACTTGCTCACTGTCTCACGAAGGCGTTTTGTCCTTGGAACAGCTCTTCTCAAAGTATTGCACAGTTCAACTAAGGTCTGCTCGTAGTTGTAGCAAGGATCTGATGAGGAAGGTAAGGTTGCATCAGATGAAGAAGATGCTCTTCCCGAAGATTGGTAAATGATTGTGTCACATATGACCCGAGTCAGTCAATCGACTAAAATATTTTGAGAGATCTTGACCAATTGATCTTTTAGAACACGGAAGGAGGGTCTGTTTTCAGGTTGGTGGCTCCAGCACATCCTCATCACCTGAGAAAGATAGCGATTGAAAGTCTATTACAATCCAAACCATGCTTGTCATACCATAACCTAAATTAAGATATTGATAGGCAACTATTCAGTTTGTGGTTTCAATTTGGTTAGTTCTGTTCATCATCATGGGTCTAATGATTTTGAATAGTTGATTGTGATAATTCATAGTGTGCAATGAGAGATTGAAGATATAAGTTTTATAACATTGATGAATAAAATAAAGAATAAGGAACAACAAAAGATAAAATGAAAGAAATATAATATGAAATGAGAAAGCTCTTGGCAAATCTCTGTTCCATCCATAGCTCCACATAGATACACAACAAGTGATCATGACAATATTACCGAAACTCGAGAAAAACTTACATCGTAAACTTCCTTATAGCACTCCTTCGGTTTCTCCAGTATCAGTCCTTTCTGGACCCTCTCGACAACTTCCGTATTCTTGAGTCTTCCGTAAGGCATTTTACCGCAGGTGAACACTTCCCACATCAAGACCCCGTACGCCCATACGTCGGATTTCGATGAGAAGCGGGTGAAATTCAGAACTTCCGGAGGAGCCCACTTGATCGGGAACTTTGAACCGCCCGAAGAGGTGTACTGGTCGTCTAGAACGTACCTGGCCAGGCCGAAATCGGCAACTTTCACTATATTCTCGGTTCCAACTAGACAGTTTCGTGCAGCAAGATCCCTGTGTATGCAGTTTTCCCTTTCGAGATATGCCATTCCCTTGCAAACCTGCAAAATCATTTGTAAAAGATCTTTGGAATTGAAGGTGATGTGGAATGTTGTAGCCACAAAACGAACAGAGCCACGATAAGGTGATTTTACTGCATCACAAGACTAGGCCTCACGATGCTAAACACTTTAAAAAACGCTTAACTGAAAACGCACAAAGGGTCAAGAACTTATACAGATTTAGATTAGCGTTAAAATATGCATCAGAAGTCGCGCAAAGGAGGTTATGCTATGGAAGAGGGAAATCAATTGAATATAATATGAAATTGTAGATGTCGTATCATGCAACACAATGGAGATGGTAGGTCAATATCTGAATATGAATATGAAATATGGACAAATAAGTTTAAGAAAGGAACAGGTCAAGTGGATAAGGCAATTTCGAGGTTATCCGCTAACTTTGTTCTGTGATTGTGTTTAACTCGATCAACCCATTTGTGAGAGATTTAGCTAGGATTTGTGGTTTTTATTCATTATTATTATCATAACAAATATGAGAATTGAGGAAATCTCGTGTAAACTCAAAACCAACTTTGTATAAGAGTTTCACATCTGAGCAGATCTTTCTTCAAACAGGTCTAGGGGTGATTATATAATTTCGTCAATTTTCATACTTTTATTTTCTTGGTGCAATTTGGCTCTATCCATATTGGTCAATTCTTTCTTCTTTGGAATAAATAAGTTAACAGGACGTCCCACGCACTTTAACGGCTTTGGCTACTGTTTGACACAGAGTATAGAATAAAGGAGGGAGGAGATAAGGTCTAAAAGAGAGAATCAGAAAGGTTCATGCGCACAGATTAATTCAAATTGTTATGAACATAGACTTATCATACAGTGTTGCCGATGCTACCGAATTATTGTAAAATTAAAGTTGATGAAAACAAATTATACTGTTAATGATTGCAATCTACAGATTTTTGGCAATCATTTCTACCGATATTATTCATAGCATAGAATCAAGAGCGTTTTGCCTTCGCTAGGTTGAACAAAAGAAATATGCTCCCTCCTGTTAATTCTATACTCTATGCAGTTTGATAATCTTTTTTCTATAGAGTTAAGATTTATACTGCTTCTTTCATTTGCGCTTTATTGCTCTACTGTTATTCTACTGGCACTACTTGTTATATGTGTGTTTGTTGGACAATGTCTAGATATAACCAACAATTTAACGCAATTTGAAACGAAAATTAACACTATAAATGAGAAATCCCCTACCTGTATGCACATGTCTAATAGTAACCCTTGGTTTTTGTATATACTGGTCTCGTTTCTTCTCAAATGATTCAGTAAGGAACCATACCTCATGTATTCAGTAACAATGAAAATAGGTCTACTCTTACTACATACTCCGTAAAGCTGTACTAGATTAGTATGTTGTAATCTCCTGAAAAAAAATAGATTTCAACAAGTGATAAATTTTTTAAAAATGTTCCCGAATGCATCTCTGTTTTTCAAAATCACCAATAGCAAGGTTTCTTTTTGACGTTACCAACTTTAAGTGTTATTGAAGATGTCTGAAATACTGGTGTAAGCATGTCACATAATTTGAATAGAAACATCAATCTAAATCTTGGAAACAGTTTTCCTGACGTAGAAAACAGTACACTTCCTGAAAAGTATCGAGATAAAGACTTAACAATTCAATACTACTATTCAAGAAAAGAGGTACACCTCCAGCAACTATTGATATCTTTTGATTCCTTCACGTGTCATCAATTACCAACAGAAAGTTTTTGTTAACAGAGTTATCTTATCACATTCTTTCACACATACTACAATAGTACTTACGTCATAACTTTTGCTTCCTCAATGAAATTGTCTTCAGACATGGTACCTTCCTTCATCATTTTAACAGCGACATCTATCGAACCTCTCCATTTACCTCTTCTCACAACTCCAAACTGACCGGATCCCAATTCTTCGAGAAGCATCAACTCATTATGATCTATCTCCCATTTTCCTATAATAATCGCGAATGAAATATTCTTTTTATAATTCACCATTCACAATTATTGCCTTACCATGACTCAAGCCAGCAGTAGCAGGTGTTGCCCTATCGCAGGGGCTTATCTTCAGTCTGGAAGCGAGTCCTCCGCTGTTGTGCTTATGGTAGTTTATCAAATCCGGAATTGAGGTGCAACAATGCTTTTCCGATAGAAAGAATTCTCCTCTGGAATTTTGCTTTATATGGTAGTGTTTGACGTGCGGATGAGGTCTGTGAAGAATTAGAAAAAATTGTACCTATTAAAAAAAAATGGTTGATAAAAACAGTCTTTCAGCCAGAACGTTGACACTCCTTTGGAAATTTGGCGTCGCTGGCCGAAACCGCTGCAATGTTGCCGCTTGTATTTTGTATGAAAAAGTTCGAACAATTTGGTGAATTCTTTTCTTCGGAAGATTAATTGAAAGTGCTATCTTTTTCAACATTAATAATAAAAAGTAGATTTTCATGGAATGTTTTGTATGTTGAAATAAAATATGTATTTATATAATGTTTTTCTTTTTGATTTCTTATGGTGTCGTAGATAATGTTTCTAATGCATGCATAAAGTGTCTTTCCCGCACTTGTTAGTAAAATAACTATTTATAATGATGTTTTTCAGTATGGGATCAGAAATATATCAAACTAATGAAAGTATACTCACATTTTTGTGTATAATGACAAAGTGTATAGACCTTTGGTTGAAGAATTCCGCACGACAAAACAACCTTCTTTGTCCTCCTGTTTGAGAGAAGATTCCGATCGTTGACGTGACATGTCGCCAACGTACCAACTGAAACATATTCCATATGCAAATAACTATGCATCAATGAACATGAAAGTTTTTTATCGATAGGATGAGTTTCATAATTGAAGGACCGGAAATGGTTATGAGAAGTTGATGTCAGAAACGGTACTCACTCATACTTCTGTAAGCCTAGTAGTTCCTTTTCTTTAACATAGTTGCTTGGTATAAAACCAGTGTTTCTGAAACAAAAACAAATGAATACATCAATAAGAGTTTACTCTTGTAGAAGATGTCTAATAACCAATTGATGAAAATAAGAATTCGTTAAGTTGTTTAAATTTCAATTTTTTTTGGTAAAACATACTATAGCAAGGATTAAATGATTAAAACTTGAAAAAAATCGTTTTTGGATTAAATGATTAAAACTTTGCGACAACTCGATCTTTGGCAGATGAGTGGTTAGGAGTAAATGGCCATCCTGTAACTATCCGAACGGTTCACGGCCGGATAAAGTCTTTTGGACTGCAGCATTATAGACCCTATCTTGTGTTAGTTCGAACGTGAGCAAGTGATATATAAATAATCAGGAAAAAAAATTTAAAATAACAATTATAAGAAAACATTAATATAAAATTTGCGATACCATAGTACACAGACATTAAGGTAATGTTGGCTGAAATCATAATTTCGAAATAGCCTAGATTAAATATACAGTTGAAATACGAGAGTAATCCAAAAGCAATGGTAATCAAAATATTTACGGTAGTAGAAGTTATTCATTTATTCTTCTACTGAGTCTGCTAACGAGTCAATACATTTAGATGAACGTTTATCTAAACCTAGGATTCCCTTAAAAAAATCTTCATATCGATTCTTCTAAAATCCCTCGACAGTTGCCGTCACTTAGATATGATCTCCAAATATATGTCCTCGCATTTGTTCTTTGAGGCGAGGAAAGATCTACATCTTGTGAATAGGAAGGCTCTTCCAACAATTCGAACCATATTTCTTGAATGACAACAATCGCAAATACAGCTTTGTGAATCAGTGAGTTGTGCTAAAACAAAACTTAAGATAGCAGTTGGGCCTTCCTATTTTCTTCGCCTGCCTTCATCTTCTTATTTGATCTGCGTAGCAAGAGCACATAAGCTCCTTTCCAATTATTCGACCATAATGATCCCTGAAGCGTCTCGAAAAACAGACGCCATATTTTTTTTCGTCGAATTTGGGAGTTTATTTCGGCGTCGGTGTGAAAGCATGTTTCTAAGACATCGGTTGATTTTTGGTTTCTGGCTCATAAAAGTGGAGCCAGGCCTCACTCAAACATAAGAAAGAATTAATTTTATTCATAAACTTTAAACTTCTAGAGATTAAACCGTGAAATTTCAGTTTTTCCTTTTGTTTAATTGTTAACATACCCAAGGCGCAGAGATCTTTTCCTGTAGAATTCTCTTATCTCAGCTACGTACCTGATGGTCACTTTTCGATCTGCCATCACGATATCCTCTTATCTTTTTGACATTGTCTTCAATGGTGTACGTGAATGAATGAGGGTTTTTTGCGACGTTCATCTTCCGTAGATTTTTTATCGACTTAGCTCCCTGCCACAGCGTGCAACCGTGGAATATGGAAGGGTAGTCTACTAATGTTTGCACCAAGTCGTTGTATAAGTCTTCATTACAATTTTTTTTTCAAATAGAGATATTTGATGACATGTCTGATTACATTTTCCTCCATTTTGAGGGCATGACTCCAGTTGTCAATATTCAAATGAATGTATCTCCCTAGAATCATGGTCTATATAGAGAGCTTTCTCAAGCGCACCTGGTGGATGTAGAAGCAACGAAAAATTTTAGATTTCAGTACGTCTAGAAAATCTTGACCTACTATTAATTTCGGATCGGCTATCGTAGCTTTTAGATTTGTTCCTGGATCATTTGTTAGCTAGATATTAAGTATAATACTAAATTCATACAATTTATAGGGGGTTTGATCTTTTACTAGCAAAATATTTGATGACATCTTGAATAAAATCCACTGAAGCGCAGTAGTTCCAACCATAGAGTTTAATAATAATAATAAATAAAGTGAAAATGAGACAGAAATACTTATCTTCTTTTAATATTCAACCATAGAGTAATTTACAAAAGTAGACCTATGTCCGCAGTAAGAAAAACGACCGAACCGAATAATCACGAAACTACAGGAATTCCAGATGCAGAACGAGCTGAACCAACAACAACGTTTTTTAACTACGTGGGAATATTCAGATCGTGTCGTGTCAATCAATTTGAATTTCTGATAATGGCGTCGATTTCATAATAATCTTCCGGTTAGCATCGTTTCCTCGCTGTCTTCCACATAATCGGTACACGCTCCAATGGAACGGTACACGGTCGTTTAAATGAATTTTTTGCTTGAGAGACGTCCAATTTTCTGAGGAAGGATACGCCATAGATTTAACTTCTGTTGGATTTTATTTTTTCACCTGGTTTCCGTGTCGCCATACCAAAAAGTTAAGATTGTGATGAAAAACAATCAAAGTGGAAAAATGTCAACGCCAGAAATAGTCAGGAGCAGAATCAAAGTACGGGGGTTGCCTTTTATATTTCGTCATGTGACCTATTGTGAGATTGAGACAAACTTACGCACTAGAGGGTATTCATTGATATGGCATGAACATTTGACCCCTCGTACATAAAATATTGGGTAATTAAAAAGTCTCCGTTCTTTTATATAATAGAACAATTTTTTTTTATTGAAAAACAATTTCAATCACGTACGTATTGACCATTATTATCTGACCTCTTGCTTTTCAGGGGTAGCTTCATAATTCCGCCATTGTAGAACTTCTGTAGTGTATCAGCGAAAAATTGGGCTGAGTGATTTTCAGCGGCTTTTCGGTAGGGCCAATTTTTTTACCATCAACAGAATTTTCCTGAGATCGAAATAAATGGTAGTCAGATGACGCAAAGTCCGGGCTATACGATAGGTGCATCAAAACTTCCGAATTAAGCTCCGTCATTTTTTGATGTATTGATGAATGATGTATGTATGCCCCGTATTGTCATGGATGTGTTTGAGTCACTGTGACGTACGGTGATTAACAAGAGAGTAGCGAAAACAAAGATTCTCGTCTTTGATTGGTCCTCGTATTTTCGGTATACGAATCTTGATTGGGTACGTTTTTCATTGGTCAGAATCATTAAAAGCAATGACTAGTCGTTAAGAAGAATTCATTCAAGATCTTGAAACCCACCTTTAACTTTCTGTGCGATCATTGGTTGCTGAGATAAAAATTTTAAAAATTTGTTTTTGGTTTTTCTGCAATTACTCAAAAACCGCAGCTTCATAATTCCGCCATTGTAGAACTTCTGTAGTGTATCAGCGAAAAATTGGGCTGAGTGATTTTCAGCGGCGTTTCCGGTAGGGCCAATTTTTTTACCATCAACAGAATTTTCCTGAGATCGAAATAAATGGTAGTCAGATGACGCAAAGTCCGGGCTATACGATGGGTGCATAAAAACTTCCGAATTAAGCTCCGTCATTTTTTGATTGGTCATCGAAGATGTATGTGGCTTGCTGTTAACAGGATGAAAGATAACACCTTTTCTATTGACAAAGTCTAGACGCCTTTTTTGAAGTACTTGTTTCAACTTGGTTAATTGTTGACAGTTCATAATGAACAATTCCCTTCCAATCCCCCCGTACACTCCAGCATCACCTTGTTTGCCATCAATTCAGGTTTCGATGTAGTTTGTGAAGGTTTCCGGCTTTTGCCCACATTTTCATCCCTTTTAAATTCTCGTATTTAACCATTTTTCATCGCCCGTGATGATTTGTTTCAAAAAATTATTCGATTTCATTGTGGTAATTCGGTAAATCAATTTTTTTGCCTTAATTTATGTGGCACCCTAACATCGAACTTCTTTCTGTAGCTACCTTTTTTTAAACAATTCAAAACTGACACCTAATACCTCCGCTAAGTCTTGACACCTTGCATGCCGATCTTGCTTCACCAATCGCAGAATTTTATTGTTTTTTTCAGTATCTGGTCTTCCAGAGCGACATCAAAATTTCCGGAACGAAATCGTGTAAACCACTACTGGATCCGGCGTCCACAGCATTTACTTGTATATATCAAGCAGCGAGCTAATGTCGATGTATTGCACAGATTTATTGATGGGAACTTCGAAACGACGTGTTTGTAGATAGAACCGTTACTGAAACCCGTGGCTCGGTTGGCCGACGCGACTCGAGTTTTGTAAAGAG
The DNA here is from genome assembly GCA_030674115.1 of Micraspis discolor. Lineage (NCBI taxonomy): Eukaryota > Metazoa > Arthropoda > Insecta > Coleoptera > Coccinellidae > Micraspis > Micraspis discolor. The sequence goes on from JARTUT010000872.1 coordinate 5,811,866, forward strand.
AGATTAGTGATCTTAGATTAAAAATAATCCAGGGTTTCACGTCATTTTGATCAAAATAAGGTGTACTCTCATAAGACATGTGGAAATATGAGATATTAAGATAGCAGAGGAGAAGATACAGAAGGAATTTCTCAGTATTTAAATATTGATATCAATCATTCCGTATAAGTCTCGATGACTGAAATATTTTATTTTCGATTGCTCCTTCTAGATTATTTTTGGATCGGCCCTGCATACCCTGACAAGTCGTCCTTTCTACTTGATTATATCAAGTTAATCTATGAAGATAGCATACAATGATGCGATATCAACAGCTTCCTTACATTTGTGGGTGGTACCTACCCTTTGGCATCTTTGACTATCCACCAGTGTTGCTGGGAATCATCTATCACTTCGTATTCTTGGTTTTTCTCCAGCGACAGATCACCACTCTCGACCGCTTTGTAATTATACAGGGCAACTACGACTTTTGGCCTCGCCGGAACCTTTTCTCTTTGCTTCGAATTGGGAGTCCCAGGAGTCGCACCTCCCGGCATGATGGGACTTGACTGAGTGCCTGTAACAGAAAATTTGAAAATTATTTTGGAAACGATTCACCCGCTGGAATGAATTCGGGTTTAATTTTTTAAATAGTTCAAGATGACATTCTCTTATAATATATTACGTATAATAGGACAATAGTCCCAGACTTGACACATAGATGGCACTACAAGAATTAAATCTATATATGTATTTTTCAGTTAGCCCTAACCCTCGAAAGATGCTTGTATATACACTATAGGAAAAAATTATGGGATCAAAAAAAATCCTAAATTTTTAGGCAATTTTCAACAGACAGTAACTTCGAGAGAAATGGTCGTACAAGAAATGAAAAAGAAAGCATCCATTTGTCTTTGATTATCGATATATCAGCAACCAATGATCGCACAGAAAGTGGGTTTCAAGAACTTGAATGACTTTTTTTGTTTTGAATTTAAGCACTTTCTGAAGCAAAAATGTGACAAGAGCTTTTTTATTTTAAAAAAAAATATGAGCTTTTCAGAGCAAAAAACGCGATCCTTTAATTTTTTCAAAAATTCGATCGAGTGAATCAAAACAACGGCCGGCTAGATTAATTATGTTTTTTGTGAGCTTTTTGTGGACATATTGAGCTGTAAAAGGCACACATAACGTTAGTGGTTTCTTCGATATTTTTCATCTAGCGCTTGATTTTAAAAAAAAAAACACCAAAAGACATGCAACAAATGTTCAAATTGATGTGGCAAAAAGAAAAAAAAATTTGATTGCTGGTTTTCTTTATTTATTGATTACAGAACGAAAATTGCTGTGATTTCAATTTTCTTCCTTCATTTGAAAGCTTGTTTAGATCTGAACCACTGACCCACACAAATGCCCCTTATTGTCATGGATGTGTTTGAGTCACTGTGACGTACGGTGATTAACAAGAGAGTAGCGAAAACAAAGATTCTCGTCTTTGATTGGTCCTCGTATATTCAGTAAACTCGAACTTGATTGGGTACGTTTTTCATTGGTCAGAATCATTAAATAGCTGGTTTTCTTTATTTATTGATTACAGAACGAAAATTGCTATGAATTCAATTTTCTACCTTCATTTGAAAGCTTGTTTAGATCTGACCTACCACAAATGCCCCTTATTGTCATGGATGTGTTAAGAGTCAGTGTGACGTACGGTGATTAACAAGAGAGTAGCGTAAACGAAGATTCTCGTCTTTGATTGGTCCTCGTATATTCGGTAAACTCGAACTTGATTGGGTACGTTTTTCATTGGTCAGAATCATTGAATAGCTGGTTTTCTTTATTTATTGATTACAGAACGAAAATTGCTATGAATTCAATTATCTCCCTTCATTTGAAAGCTTGTTTAGATCTGAACCACTGACCAACCACAAATGCCCCGTATTGTGATGGATGTGTTTGAGTCACTGTGACGTACGGTGATTAACAAGAGAGTAGCGAAAACAAAGATTCTCGTCTTTGATTGGTCCTCGTATTTTCGGTATACGAATGTTCATTGGGTACGTTTTTCATTGGTCAGAATCATTAAAAGCAATGACTAGTCGTTAAGAAGAATTCATTCAAGATCTTGAAACCCACCTTTAACTTTCTGTGCGATCATTGGTTGCTGAGATAAAAAATTTTGAAAATTTGTTTGTTTTTGGTTTTTCTGCAATTACTCAAAAACCGCAGAAGTTAAAAATTTTCAAGTTCTAATCCAAGAACGAGACACTTGGAGCTACAATTTCCTTTTTTTTTATTTCTTGTACGGCCTGTTGAAAATTGCCTGAAAATTTGGATTTTTTTTTATAACAAATTTTTTTCCAGTGGTTTATTTAACAGTTGTCGGACCATTAGTTTATGAATTATAGTATTTTGAGTGGACCAACTATTCTTATTGTGAAAAAACGGACAGAAAAGTATTTCGCTTGTAGATAAAATATCGCTCGCTCAGAAAAGAACCTGTTGAATAAAAAACTGGGCTTGTTGCAGAGTTTCCGAACGTTGTCTCAGGAAAATCAACCATCAAAGATTGGTATGGTAAGTTCGGATGTGGTGAACCGAAGACGGTGACGCAATGGGACCCAGAGAGGTTTTCACCGACGAAAATATTAAAAATATCCATACAATGGCCGTAAATTGAAATTTAATGAAAAAGCAGACACTCTAAAGATATCGACTGAACATGAACGTCATATCAAACTTATCGACTTTAACAATACCTATTTTCAACTTCAAATGCGGCATCATATTTTTTGGACCTTTATATCTATTTTTCTTGTTTTTTAACTTGTTGAGTATATTATCAAGTTGAGTACGCAGGCTGAACTTGCTGTGGCTTGAAAGAGGAATACCCATTTTCGTATTCAGCGAGAATTACTAATTGACCTGTCTATATAAAGGTTCTTTATCGTATACCATACTAAATAACCTCCAGAATCCCATTGAACATGTTCATATTCTCTAATAAACTTCACATCTAACAACAAACTACTTTATATGCTTGTACCGTTAGCATGACGTACAAGGCGAGTGCTACGATAAGCGAAAATAAACAATGGCTAATGAAAAATATTACATCCTACGCGACATTCTATGAATCTAACATTGATATGGGAAGAATTCAAAAGGAATAATTATAGAAGGTGTTTCGTGAGCAGGGACAAGCTGGCGACTTTGGCAGAGGCAACAGAACCACATCTTTCGTTGACCAAAATATTCAGTGAGCAAAACAGGGGCAAGACTTTCATTACCACTGCTGGAGAAATTGAAGAGAATTTTTATTTCGGGTTAGAAAAATGGGATATATATAAGAACGACATGAGATAGAAACAAAATCAATTCGAAATACACTTCTAACATAAGACATGCCAACAAGAGTCACTTGGACACAAAAGTACAGCAAATTACTGCGAAAAATATAACATAAAATTCGCAACAAGGAAATCATGTAGTGAAGTGAGAGGAACCAATAGGAAACGAAAAACGAACCAATCAATAGGAAACCGTATAAAAATCTGGAGAGATCCTTCTAAGTACAAAATATTGCTGTACTCGAACATTTACCTGCTGTTGAAATCACCGAAAAAACATCTTCATTACGAAACCTCAAATCGAATGTTAATTAACTTAACCTTCCATCATCATACGTAAATCTATTCAATCCTCAAGAAAAACAAATCCTTAGTTAGGCCACCAAGGTTAATGCTCTATCCGCGAAGCGACTTCTAACCGTTGCAGTCTTTAAATCGATGATATTGATGCCTTCACTAATCGACGCGAATTTACTAGAGAATTGAGAAGAACGATTGGTTAATTCGTGAATAGTTGCCACTAAACAGTAGATTCAAGAAGTTGACCGTGGAAATAAACCACTCGGCGTCAACTGTGTATAGTCGTCAATGTCTGATAATTATAGGTTGTAGAGTAGCTAAACTCGATTGGAGGTTGAATATATTATCAGTTTGTGTTACCTTCCTGAATTGCCAATATCTGAAAAGAGTAGTTCCTATTAGAGGATACTCCTCGAAATGGAAGACGATATTTGACACTGTATTCTTCATCAGAGAGTCAAACCCAATCGATTGATACCATTTACGGATCGATATTCGAACATTACAGACATTTGAGCAAAAAGATAGCACGCTGTTCTACAATAACAAGCGCCCAAAACAGTCGAAATACGTGAAATCATGCTGTTCTTTATAGCACAAGCAACGTTAGTTTCGGTAGATTTGCTAAGTGCTATCAGCTCTATGTCTGAGCGTAGCAGTTCATGTGCAATATTGGCATTTCTTTTTTCAAGTGGCTCTGATACGTATGTTCCAAGTAGCACAAGTGAAAAAGGATTCGAATCTATTTTCGGCAGTTCTTTTAATTTATAGATTTGTGTACCGTAAACATCCGAAATAATTAATTCGACTGTAACCTAACGGCAAATGGAAGCTGACACACCGGTTATTGAAATTTAAATTATGGAAAAAGCCCAATGTCGTAGAAGCATTCTCTTATATATTTGATGCAAATAACTTCAGGAAATTCAATTAAAAAAACCGTCACAAGTGTTTGAATCAATAACTGGAGTTGTCAACTATTAGCCGCCCTCAAATGTCGAATTTATTAATACAAGTCGCCAAGCAACCTTGCTAAAAAATAATTTTCCTGAAACGAGTTTCCTTATATTAGATGTTATTGTTGAAGAGTTCGCTATTGAGGTAGAAATGAGTTTATGACAATTGACAAGAAGATAAAAAGCAATCAATAAAAATTTAGAAAGCACTGACGAGACGTCAGATTGCTTTGGCGCTCTTGTTGACCTACTTGCGAGTAAATATTCAAACCTTAACAAATCTATAAGCTCTCTGATCGAGTGCTTTTCTGAGTTTTGACAACGCCATCAAATTCTTTCTCTATGATAAAAAATTTTTTGATTAATATTACGTCTGTGCTTTTCTGAATTTTGACAACGTCATCGACATCGAATTCTACCTCTATGAATTCTATGAAAATTTTGATTGATATTACGCCAACTGACACTGATATCTAGGTCCGCAAGTTGTCAAACGAATATCGATCTGTGATGGCAAATCTTTCAATGACAAAGCTCGGACTTCATGACATTTCTATTTTTCTCTTGAGTAAATGAAAAAAATGATCATATCTTCAGAAGAGGGAAAGCTACAACAATGAAATTTGAGGATGAGTAAGATATCGGTAACCTCAATTAATATACGGATTTTTATTTGAATCTAAATAAAGTCTTAGGAGATATTGAGTATTGAACATTTTTTTTTTGGGAATTTTTTAAAAATTTTCTAGCGTGACGATTACTGCGAAATTTTGCAAGCCGTTTTGTTTCAGTGTCCCTCAATAACATTCCAAGTATCAACTTGATCGGATGGATATTCTAGTAGTTATTGAGGAAACAAAATTTCAGATGCTCATAACTACTGAACCATCCGACGGATTTGGCCCAATAACGAACTTGACCGAGATATTTGGACAATTAACCTATTCTGAAAATATGAAAACTCTAGCTGATTCCTTTTGGATGCTAGAGAGGATACGGCCGGACGGCCGGCCGGACAGACTCAACTTTCGCCACGAATTCTTCAACAGGGAGTCGAACCCAATCGATTGAGACCATTTTCGGCTCGATATTCCAAAATTACAGACATTCGGGCAAAATGATAGGCACTCTGTTCGGGTGAACAAGAGCGCCAAAAACAGAAAAATATAAAAAGTTATTACAGAAATAGTGAAATCTGGTATTGTCAACTAATAGCCGCTGTCAAATGCCGAATTGGTTGATAAAAATATAAAATATACAGGTTAGTGTAAAATATTTAAGGAGGTGATTCCTCATCGAAAAAAAGATAGGATCTTTTATATAAAGAATCTTCATTGGAGCATCAAAAAAGTGTGTTTTTTTATTAATAAATTAGTTTTGTTTTTTACCATTCAGTCGTTTAATGCGAGTACTACAGAATAATAATAAATCCAGTTCGCATTTATGACGATGTACCACCTATCTCTGTAGTTGTTCGTAAAATATTTTTTGCTGCGAATTGGTTAATTTTGGGCAAAAAACTCACCAGACTTTTTTTGTTTAGAATGAAACAGGCTATCGGAAATAAATTTTTAAATGGTAAACAACTAATAAGACAAAAAGTTACATTGGAAATAAACTTTAGGGGTTGCGTTTCCCACCCTTACAACCATGGGGTAAACCAAATAAATAACTGGATAAGTGTCTTTTTGCTAGTAGGAAACATTAGGTTAATTTCAATATTGTAACTTTTTTGGTGCTAGTGAAAAAAATTGTTATACCCCCTTTGAGATGCTGTATCTTAACAAGGGATGCTCCAATGAAGTATCTTTATATGAAAGATCTTATCTGTTTTTCGATGAGGAATCACCTCCTTAAATATTTTACACTTATTTAGTATATGAAAATCATTTTCCTAAAACGAGTTTTGTCATAGCAGATATTATTAAATAGCCTGATATTTAGCTTGAAACAATGAGGTTTTGATATTTTACAAGAAGATATAAAGCCATCAACCAAAACAGAAAAATATAAAAATTCATTACAGAAGTGGTGAAAATTTGGCCCAGACTGTAAAACATCGACATATTTGACACTCATGAAACCTTGTGGAATTGCAATTCCGCAAAGAAATTGGATGAGATGGGACTAATTAGATATATATAAAAAAACCCATGCACGTCGCTTAATAACAACTGGGAATATTGCTGCTCTAGCTCTAATAGTTCAAGAAAACCCAGGGTTTTCCATATCACATCGTTCTTTGTGTTTGGGCTTACCAAAAATATCATTTTGCCGTAATTTGCATAAAAACTTGAAATTCGAGCTGTCGTATCTTTTCCGACTGTGTCCTTGAAATGCACGTGAATGATCCGCAATTTTATAGAAAAATCATCCTGATTGAGGCCCATTTTCAACTCGGTGGCTACATGAAGAGTCAAAATTTCCGCTACCAGGGATCCGCAATATCAAACATTGCTTTATTGACGCTTCAGAACTTTATACTGTTACTCAATAGTATCAAAAAGATTATGATTGAAAAAATTTAGTAGTATTTTTCAAAACTTTCATACAACCAGTAGAGAGAATTTGAAACAAAAAGAACAAATGGAAAAAAAACGAACTAATAACAATAGAAAATATGAATCAAAAGAAAACAACGAAAGACAACAAATATTTTGGATGCCACAAGGAATCAGAAGGATCGATAACATTTTTGGGAATATTTGGAAAATACAGGGTGGCCATTTGAAAACGAAACAGACGAATACAGATAGAAATGCTCGGACAGGTCGATTTCTGTTTCGAGGGGGACAACTTAAGATGTAGGTTACGGACGCATAGCGCTTCAACCCTTACTGCTACAACCCCCACCCCCAATTTTTGAATATTTGATTATTTGCAAAAAAAAAGTGAAATTATTCCACCCGCTCTGCAATTGAATAAACCATGTCGAACAATGAATTAGAACACACAAGTCTCGATTCAAAACTAAGAATAATTCACATGTCAAAAAACCAGTAAGCCAACTTAATGATCTGTTCGTAATAAATAAAATATTATCGATTGTCATTTTTTTGAAAAAGATATGAATTCAATAATCAACAAAATGAAAACATATTGAAGCCAACTGAGAAAACACTGAGAATATTTCTGTGGCATCATTAATGATTTGATTTTCTTAACTGGTAATCTGATTAGAGATATGTACGTATTTGGACTTTTTGGAGATTTCTATCGATCAAGTGTTACTGCATGTTATTGGAAATACTGCAAATTATATCGAAGATAATTTAGATTGGGTTTCAGCAAAATTGAGCTCCTTCGCAATACGCTTTGTTTGTTCGACATCTTGATTAAAGATTTCTATGTCAGTGGATTGGAGGAAGGAAGCCACAGTCATGGTTGTTTTGAAGCTCAAAATGTCGATTTTTCACAAAAAAACACTACAAGTGCCATGAAAACACCACTTCATTTTCAAATAATTAGTTGAGAATATTTCGAGAACTAATGCATAAAAGAAAAAACAAGTACAGTGCTGAAATCAGTATAAAAATACCTTTCAAATGAGGTATCACTCACCCCATCTTCCCTATTCGAAATTTGGGGGTGGGGGTTGTAGCAGCAAGGATTGAAGCGCTATGCGTCCGTAACCTACATCTTAAGTTTTCCCCCTCGAAACAAAAATCGACCTGTCCGAGCATTTCTACCGAAAAAACTAATTTCGTCGGTAATCTCGTCTGTTTTGGGACTAGAAGGAGACTAAAAGACAATAAACTATTTCTGAGCATACGACCGGTTATACTCGAGTTCGATTTATGAAAGCTTTTCATAACTCGTCCGAGATATTCATCCCCCAAATCTACCCTGAAAATTTCACCTCATTCCGATATGAGGTTATCATGTAAACGAACAGAAAGAATCGATTTTGACCACGAATTCTTCATCAGTGAGTCCAAACAAAACAATGGATACCAATCTCACCCAAATTTTCGAATAAAAAAGACATTTGGGCAAATCTATAAGCACTCTGTTCAGAGAACAAAAAACAAAGATAGCACAGTTTCCATGAAAATAGTCTTTGTTGGTCAGTAATTTAAGATTGTTCGAAAGAGTGGAATAGATGTGTAGGTTTCTAATATCTGCTCTGTCATTAATGGAATTTTTGCTTTGTTTTTTATGGATCCTCTCGACAAATTTTCTGGATTTTTTATTTCGTTCTCCAACACTGCTGTCTCGTCATAATTGAATGTGTGTGAATTGAAGTCCGTATCTTGTATTTCCTAGAATCATTAGTCGTTTTTGCAAATTAATCTTTTTTCCTAAATTTTACTATTTTTGAGATATTTGAAGTTGAAAGGAATTAAATCGATATACCTAATCATTTGATGAAACATCAGTGAGTGGAATCATTTCTTAGAGGGAAAATAATGATTTTAAACAATTCAGATTCAATAGTGGAGGCTGTGGAAGGTCATTTTCATTCAAACTAAACTGGAGTACAGAGGGGTATTTGCCCAATGTGAAAACTTAAAATGCTTATAACTTTTTAACGCATCTGAATATGGAGACACGGTATGGAAAAAAAGTTTCTTTTAATCTCAAGAACTTTAACGGTTAAAATTAACGCAGTGGTCAGACACCTTGTATATGCCCTAACAATTGATCTTATATATACCACATGTTATGCTTCATTTACTAGTGTGGGTGATATTAATTTGCTATATAGCTGTTTAATTTGAATGTGTGGTTTGTAAGCTATTTTGACGTTGCAATGGGGTTTAAAGATATTTACTATTTTTTTTCAGAAAGAGAAGGCTAAAAAAAATTTAAAACACCAACACCAATAAACGAAACATCACAGGTGGTATATAAGATCAATTGTAATAATTGTAAGGGGTAGGACACAAGGAACAAAAATTGAAGGACAGATTGAAAGGACACAAGTACTCCAAAACACCCACGGAATTTTACAAACATAACACACATTCAATTATGATAAAACAATAGTCTTGGACCGGGAACCAAATAAAAAATTCAGAGGATTTCTCGAGATGATCCACAGGTAATATAAGAATTAAATCCCTATTCATCAGAATATTTTACAGTTTATGATGCTTTCAGATTGTTTGTCTATTTTTTTTTTGTTGCTATATTTTGTTTTACGTTTTTACAGACTTGAAAAAAGGCACTGCCCAAACGTTGCCAAATTACATTAGATTATTATCAAATACTATTATACAATCACTAATTATACAGGGAAATACCTATATTCGATAACATTTTTGAGATAGGATCATTTGGAAAATATCATAATGAATTAATACGTGGAGAAATGAAAACTAAAAGATTGATAAACGTTCGGAACACTTCTAAAGCACAAATGGAATATTCGTTACTAAGATATGGGATGTTGGAAAATCATTTCATGAATCACTAAATACTTTCAAGCATAGAACATTCCGTGTGTGCTACATTCAGTACACCCTGTATTATGAGAAATCTATCCGCAACACGTTTCTCCATCGCCTTACGAAACCGAAATCCGTATTCCGAAACGCTTATCCGTACTTAATTAACACTCCATTATACGTATTTTCGGCATAATAACTAGTTGTCCATCCACTGGAGCGATCACTAGGCCGAGCCCAATTGACAGCTCATCGAAAAAACGTCAAACAAATTGACAATCGCTTACCGGTGGCACTCCTGAACACGTTGACCAACATGTCGAACTGCATGTTGACACCACGATTTCGAACTTTCAAACACTCGAAAAAAGTTTTCTTCGGGTTTTCCGCTAGCGATCACATGGAAAATCACAATGGCGCTCGTCTAAGAACGAAAGGAAGAATCGAACTGAAAGCGCATGATGGTGGATCGGTTGGCTACGTACCGACTTGGTTCGGATTCAAGGTGAGACAACTCGCGAGAGTCTGATAGACAGGTACGTGTACCGTTAAACGAAGAAGTCTTGGTGGTCAATTCGCCGAGTGTTATCACTGGAACAACCTAGTTGTGTGTTGTCTTCATTTTTTTTTTAATTAACTTTCACCGCAATTGAATTGAATAAACATGGGTAGGATGCGCGTCGGCGGCTTGAAGAAAAAACGTCAGAGATCGCCGATGAAATGTTCGACCATTTTTACTCGCTTAGTTGATTCCCAAAGGCGTTATATTTTATTATTCAAAAAAATTGTCATTTACATTAACATCGAGGTGTGTTTCAATCAGAAGCCTAGTCCATTGAGAAATTGTAGAAGTGAAATGAAAAAATTCTAATCATGGGTTGGGGAAAAAGAAATCCAGAAAGGGTATCGGGTATTTGTAAGTTATATATTTGTAATAAAACAAAAAATATTTGTGAGAAATAAAAAAATTTATTGTTTATCATTAACATATGAATTGGACATATGAATTAACGGTCACTATTCACATTGATTGCTCGGCCTCGATGATCCTCATGAAAATAAGGACCAATTATGCGTTTAGCAAACATAGCGGCCCAAACCGCGACCTTTGGGCTGCTTTAATCTCGGAATCTATACTGCCCCGTATCAACGATTCTGCTTATTAACATTACCATTCAAGTGAAAATTTGCTTCGTCACTAAACAGTATGTTGTTGAATTTGTTAAATCGCTGCAGCATTTCATTCGCAAAATTCGGTCGATTAGCATAGTCTGCATCCTTCAATTCTTGAACCAATTGAATTTTATAGGCTTTCAGATGTACTTAAGTCTTCCTTTAAAATCGAATGTAAAGACGATTTTTCGAAGTTCAACGCTGGCTTCGCTTTGGGATAGATAACGACGGATTTTGACAAACCGACGCCTTAACTTCTTCAATTGTTTTTTCATCGCGAACTGAACGAGGAAGACCAGAGTTTTGAATTTTAACTGTCGCTCCTGTATTCTCGAACATCCTAACTCATTTCCTAAAGCTATCGTCACTTGGCGCGCGGCTTGTACTATATTCCGCATGGTAGAGACGTTCAGCAGTCACTATTGAATCACCATTATGATAAAACGCTTGTACGCAAAATGCACGATGCGTTCCTGAGTACTGTTCCATCGTGTCTGAAACTCCACAAAATGGCGGACTCCACGAACCCCTCCCCGCTCCTTTTAGACGCCCCGTTCCGAATATGGCGCGAAAACAAATACCCTATACCCTTCCTGGACACCTTGTGTTTGGTGACAAATTTCATCACGTACCATCGTCTCGAAGTAATGAATCATGACAATGTGCAGATAATGAAAACCTCTTTTGTCAAAAAAATGTTTTTCTTGGAAATTTCTGCAGGCCTGTGAAGAAGGTACAAAGACCTCACCAAAAAAGCAGGTACTAAACTTTCCCTATTCAAAATATTCAGAGGGTACAACAAAAATCCTTCAAAAATGCATAAAAATTTGGTAAAAGTGAAACAAAATTGACATATTTCAGGATTTTGTTGCCAAATATTTTCCTTCTCAGAAAACAAATTCGTTCCATACTTTTGATGCGTACTGTATAACTGAATGTGGATCAGATGCTGATTGAACTGGCTTTACCCGAGTGCAATATCTGTTCATTCTAAAATTGATCTTCAAACGGTATATTAAAAGAAATTATTCATAATTTTTTATTGTATTCTTATTATTGCTGAAGTTAATTTCTGAATTGGTCAATTTCGGAATGGACACCAGTATATATAAAATTTCCGCAATATTATGAAATTCTACCTTCAAAATGACAAAGAAAAATGGGACAGATTAAAAATAATGAGATGTGCAACACCAGAGCGCATAAATATAAAACAAGTTTTTCAAAGAATAATAAATATCTATTGATTTATTCAATCATTAGATATTTAAATCAGCGCGTTTTATACGAGATGTGAAATATAAGATCCACTGGAAAAATAATGTCAAGTTCAAAGTTCCCTCAGTAAGAAGACTTTTGAAGGATATGGAAGGTTGCTTCAGAAATACTTGATTCACTACTCAGAATAACGCAGTAGAGTACAAACGTGAGGTTAAAAGCTTTTGCACGCTTGTTTTAGTCTTTTTCTATACTCTGGGACTCTGGAAGTTTATTCAAAATTTAAGGTCACTCTGCTTGCAAAACAACCAAAAGAAGAATAAAATAGAAATTGATATCTATCTTCCACTTTTTTTCAGGGTCAAAAAAAAAGGAGTAACTCAAATAAAATAAACTAGCAACCTCATTTTGGACCTCTTCATCTGTCTCGAATTGGGTGCCGCCAAGGTTTTTCTTCAACTCGGGAAAGATATGGATGTAACTTGGGGCTAAGGTCTGGGCTCTAGGGTAGGTGAGACACCAATTATCGGGCCGCTTCAACCCGCTGCCGCTGGTGGTCTGTTGTGAGCATATTTGGTACCCATCTTGCGCAGACCTTTGAATACCTTAAATCTTGTCTACAGTAGTTTTGCTGACCTCCGGAATCTTTTCACACAGATCCCAAAGTGTAATCCGTCGATCTTCATGCATTCCCGCTTCGACTCCGGCAATAGTTTCGTCGGAAACCGATGGCCCCCAGCTCGGGCTTCGTCGGCCATTCCTAAGGTACTTGACCCATCTGTGCACCATCCCGGAGCACATACACTCCTTTCCATACACTTGATAAGGTTCTTCGTGAATTTCCTCCGCCGATTTCTTCTTAGCGGTCAGGAAACGAATAACAGACTGCAACTTGCAGCTGGCGGAAGACGCAAGAATAAGCTCCATCCCTGCTGAGTCAAGACTAAACCTCGCAGCGACGCTGGTTTGGTGAGGAATTGGAGTGTTGGGTAGTAGACGTCTTAAAATTGAGTTTGTAAGAGATGCCTCATTTTTGTACTAAAGCGGTACATTGTACCACTTCAAATGAGGCGCCGTTCATGAGGCGATACGATATCACGACAAAATTTGTACTAGTATAGACGACGGGTTGTTGAGGTGGTGTAGCGTAGCAAGGGCGAGGTAGGTAGGAACTAGAAACGTTCACAGTCAGTCTCACTTCCAATATGTCGATGCAAAAGGAGGGTAACGTTAACTGTCCACAGAATTGAAGTAATAAAAGAGGTAAAATTTAGAATCCAAATTGATTGTGGGATTTTGGAACTTTAGGACGGTAGGCGAGTTAGGGGAAGATTTTACTGAATATGAGTGTTTTGTTTCAAAATAATAGAAGCTAACCTTGATTATATATTCTCATGTTTCCTCTGACATCATAGACAGTTTTCCTGTTCGTTTTAGAACAAACTGTTTTTATGTCATGAGATACTGGTACAAAAATAGTAGGTGGTAATCGAGAGCTTGGCGTTTTATTCCTTCTCTGAAGAATCAATATTTCCATACAATCATCTAAAATAAAATTGTTTTTATGTTGAGTTCAAAGACACTCCTATAAAATCCCACCATACTCGGTAAGAGGTGAGAAAGACGCCGCCGCACCATAAAACCCTCCTTAATTACATAATTTACGACATCTGTGTACTGCCTACTATGAATCAATACATCCCCTCAGCCCATATTTACCTCTGTCTCTGTCGTTTTTGTAGCGGTGATCAGAACCGGGACTTAACCAGGACCAGGACTTATCCCCTCTCCGTCTTCGTATTTGTCTCGTGACTAGCGTGGCTCCATCGTTTCCTGGTCCTCATCGAGACGAAGTGGGACATTTGAAGTGAGGTGGTACATTGTATAAAAATGAGCAGCTCTTACATTTCCTCGTCCTGTACGAGACAAATGAGCCGCCTCTTGTAAGAGGTACCCAACACTAGAGGGAAGCGAACAACCTGCGTCTGTAGCCTGGCCGCGCATAGAAACAATCCTGCCAGCGGCAGCCCGTGGAACTTATTTTACGGACAAGCCTAGTATTTTGGCTAAGCCCAAAATGAAATGCAACTAATCAATTGAAATAGCATTCCATAAAGAAAGTTATTTTACTCAAGTTTTACATTTTTTGACGCTTTACAAAATTTAGGAAAAATGTTTGTGCATTTGAATACAACTCAAAGAGACCTTTGATCTGAGGTATCATATGGTGGTGCCATTTAAAATTTTGGGATTGGGGTGCGTGGAAATTCAAAACGTTTTTAGGTACCGAAATATTTGAATATCAATGAATTGAATATCTAATTTTTTTTTCCAATTTTTTCAACTGTAATATTTTCTGAAGTAACCTCGTATAGAACAAATTTGTCCTGACTTTGCTGAAAAATGAAGCTGGATCCTTTCACCACACAGACGAATACAGCATGAGTCATACCAAAAGAATAAATGAACTGATTCGACAATATTACATAAAAGCACTCATCATTTTAAAAACGGTACATGCTAACGCATCGCATACGAATCGTCACGTTCGAAGTATTTTCCTTTTACCAAAAGATATGCAAGTTAATGTCTTGATATAACAGAAAGATTCCTCATTTTACTCATGAACTGTAATACTTCGTGTTTAGAATTGATGAGAAACATGGTTCACGACATTCACAAAAACAAAGATGTTATCAGAAAATTGCGCCAGTTGGTTCACACATCATTTTTATGATTGATGTGCTATCTAATTTTGGACGTCGCAAACGACAGTTAAAAAAATTCAGAAAAACTGACGTGGGATCAGCAGCTTTTGAGCGCTTGTTCTAGAGTACTATTGAAGAGTCTGATTCTAATACAACCGCTACGATGAATGACCAACGCCATATCTCAAAATAAAAATAACTACTCACAATTTTTCAAAGGTTGCTCAGAATTAATGTTACATCCATGACTACAAATTTCTGGTGCATATTTCAGAGCAGGTATTTTGCAAGGTGATCTGTTGAAGCTACTTGCTTCATTCGCACATGTATTCATATTGACAGGTACAATCTGTATCAGTCATAGTGACCGAAAAACCTGGACGGAATCAATTTGCCCCTTCGCCTCTCATTACCTGCTCTTAGTAAATGAAAAAAAAATCTTTTGGTAAGACATTTTATCTAACATCTAATTCCAAATAAAAGTTTTTGATGTTCCTTTATTATTTTTTCTCAAGTGTTAGAAGATCCAATCTGGTCCAACAAGCTGTGGATGAAAATAACCGGATAAAATATTCAAAGAGAGACCTACAAACAGAAAAATCAAAAAGGTATTCATGAACATCACTCTCAAACCCTTAAGTGCACAAGCGATTAAGTTTGTGGAAGTTTGGTGGCCAATTGTTCGATGAACCTTGAAGAAGTCTTCAAACCACAGATAAATGCTATTTTTTATCTTGTTTTCGAAGTCTGTCTAATTGACATCCATACAATTTAAAAAAAAAAAATTTGAATCACCAACTTTTGTAAAAATTTTACCTTGCAAACAACAGGCGATGTTTGTTGAAACGTCACGGTAATATAAAAAGGTTATTGCCGAAATAATAATTTTATACGAGTTCCATCATCAACAATTTCTCGTAAGTAAGGAATATCCTTTCTCAATCTTAGTATAGTATGGTATAGTTTCTTTTGACGTCCAAGAATCTATGGTTAAAATTAACGCAGTGGTCAAAGACTCACCCTGTATATGCACACATTTTGGTTGAGATTCGACGAATATCTTATAAATAATCGAATATAAAAAAAAAATTGCAGACTGAAAACTCACAATTTTACTGACACCTTTCTTGCAACGTTACTCAATTAAATTTCCAAGTTTGGAATGGATCTTATTGATTTTTTACAAGTTATTGAGGAAACCAAACTTCAGATTGAGATCATTTTCGGTCCAATATTCCCAAATTACAGATTTTTGAGCAAAATGCACTCTGCCCTAGTAGTTCGATGGAATTGAACAAACGGGCAAAAACAAAATTAAACTAAGAAATTAAGACCTTCGTGAATGGATTATTGCAATAGTGGTTTATGCGAGTCCATTTAATCTATTCAGAATTTCTTTATTCAAAACATTATTTCACTATACTTTCATTTGTGTAACTGTCTATCCAATGAAGGTTATTAAATAAGATACTGATATACATGGGAGCAATTTTCCCGGCAACGGCTATATAATGACCAAAGGCTCTTCATCAGGGAGTCCAACCCAATCGAGAGATACTCTTACATTACAGATATTTAGACCAAACACACTAATCCATCCCGAACAGCGCACAAAAAACGATACCTACTGAAGATCACTCACCCAATAATAATATATCCAGTGATAACATCCCAAGAAAGCGCGCACAGAAGAGAAACAACACGAGCCAGCAGGCCGACAATGGAAATGGTGCGTCTACCGTCCCAATCGCCGAACACTGCGTACCATATGCGTGGGACATTCCCAAACTCCCATTTTTACCATATACTATGACTTCGACCGAGCGGAGTTTTTCCGGATGAGCGACAGGGAAAATTGACTTCTTCGACCGCGAGCGGCCCGGAGTGGTAACCAATGGTTGTTAACATCGGCCGATGCATCTCAATTGGCCTTAATGAATATGTTCTGCTTCCGCTGCGAGACGTTTAATAATATCGAATTGTCAAGTCTATTTTCGATTGCTCAATCGCAATTGCGTGAGATTGAATGGGTTGTATTGATAATGATGTCAATGTCGTTTGACAGCCGTCGTTCTTTTGTACGCAGGGTGGGCGAAAATCGATATGATTGAATGGTCGTTCTGTTACGGATGAGGACAAGAATGAATACTTGTTATTTAAACAGGGAAAATCGACTTCAAAAGCAAAAATTACTTCGACATGAAAAAATAAATTCAACAGGACGATTGGTATCAACAGGAAAAATGAATTCCAACAGTAAAAATTGACTTCAATAGTAAAAATTGACTTGACAGCCGTCGTTTTTTTGTACGCAGGGTGGGCGAAAATCGATAGGATTGAATGGTCGTTCTGTTACGGATGAGGACAAGAATGAACACATGTTATTTAAACAGGGAAAATCGACTTCAAAAGCAAAAATTACTTCGACAGGAAAAAATGACTTCAACAGGACGATTGGTATCAACAGGACAAATGAATTCCATCAGTAAAAATTGACTTCAACAGGAAAAATTAACTTATTCGACAGCAAACGCTCCGGAGTATAAACTATCAGTTGTACCGACATCCAATGCGTTTCTTTGGTCTTAATAATTATGTTCTGCTTTTATTGTGAGGAGTTCGATGATATCGAATTGTCAAGTCTATTTTCGATTGCTCAAACGCAATTGCGTGAGGTTGAATGGTTTTTTTTGACAAGGATGTCAATGTCGCTAGACAGCCGTCGTTCTATTGTACGCAGGGTTGGCAAAAATCGATAGGATTGAATGGTAGTTCTGTGACGGATGAGAAGGACGAGAATAACCTGTTATTTAAACAGAAAAAATTACTTCGACAGGAAAAATGACTTCAACAGAACGATTGGTATCAACAGGAAAAATGAATTCCATCAGTAAAAATTGACTTCAACAGGAAAAATTAACTTATTCGACAGCAAACGCTCCGGAGTGGAAACTATCAGTTTTACTGACATCCGATGCATTTCTATTTGGCCTTAAAAATTATGTTGTTGGGATTGAATGGTAGTACAGCGAAAATTGAGTTCAACGGGATAAATCGACTTCAACAGGAAAATTGATCATCAAAAGGAAAATTTGACGTCAACAGGAAAATTTGACTTCAACAGGATAAAATACTTCGACAGGAAAAAATAACTTAAACAGGACTATGGACAGGATGAATGGTAATTCAGCGAAAATTGAGTTCAACGGGAAAAATCGACTTCAACAGGAAAATTTTTCTTCAAAAGGAAAATTTGACGTCAACAAGAAAATTTGACTTCAACAGGAAAAATCGACTCGTTCTTTCACAAGCTTTCCGGAATGATACCTACGATTTTCAAAGCAATTACGTGAGGTTGAATAGGTTGTGTTGATGTCAATGTACCAAGGCAGTCGTCGCTTTCAATACAAGGGTTGCCTATATTTCCGGCTTGGACAAGCCTAGTGTTGCAATCTGCCAACTGACAGTTCTATCGTAAAGCTTGACATTTTTAAGGTTAAAAATAGTCAGAACGTTTCGACATACGTGCGCTATGTGTTGTTTACAGTAACTTAAGATTCATCTCGGTCAATTCTGAGTGGAACACGACAACGCGAGCTTCCAACGCATGCTAAAGTATATAGATCTTAATGTGGAATATTTTGAGAAAAAATGAAGAGATTTTCGACGATTAGTATTCGTTTTGTTCTCTAATCCCGAAATATAAAAAGCAATCCTCGTACCACAGTTTAGAGCAGAAGACTCTCTCTTACTCGTATTTCAGTCACATACGTGCCGCGACTTAGATCGAGCAAAATTATCCGGATGAGCAACAAGGAAAATTGACTTAAACACGAAAAATTGACTTCCCCATCTTCGACCAAAATTACAAAATTATACACGTTGAATGTGTGTGACCGGTTTGGACCAAGGAATTATCCGACCAGATCATGTGTCTTTACACCTCTAGACTACACCTCTTAATTTTTCAAATCTTTTTATTTTTCAATTTAAAATTCACCGAAAATATCAACATGGAAAAATCCAACTGATATAATTACTTAGGATTTTTTTCAATGCTACCACTTACTTGATGCTATATTATTTTCCTTATCACTATCCTTATCTCTAGAGTCGTCCTTATCTTGATTATGGCCCCAAGTACAATTTTCACAGCCTACGCTATCCCTGGAATTATTCCTACAGCAATTCCACTTTTTCCCATTCCAAGTTCCAAAATGATATCGGGTTTTCAGATTCTTATTATTTACACAGGCTGAAATAGAAATAAATATCGTTCATGGTAATGTCAAATATCTTCTGAATTATTGTTATAGCTGTACCGGCCATTGAAAGAGGAAAGAAAGAGTTCATATATCAGGTAAACCGGTATGAAAGGGGGGTTTATTTGTGAAAATCAAACACTAATTATTAATGGGAAAGAAAAAAACATTTCATTCAAAGTATTGGCCCATGATTTCTACACATTTTGACCAGCTTTCTGGCAATTTGTGGATACCACACCAATAAAATTGTTCGTCTTTTAAAGCAAATCATCCAGATACAATTTTCGACCTCCTCGTAGGAATCGAATGTGCTGCTCAGACAATGCTTTGTCCCCTCGATGAAAACAAATGATAGTCGGAAGGAGCCAAGTCTGGTGAATACGGCGGGTGGGGTAGCAGCTCCCAGCCAAGTGTCTTGATTGAACCTGTTCTGCTTTGTGTGCAGATGCCGTGTCTTCTGGCCCAATCTGGTCGTTTCTCTATCAATGCATGGTTCAAATTGATCATTTGTTGTCGATTACGATCATTATTAACAGTTTCACCAGGTTTTAGGAGCTCGTGGTACACCACACCTTTCTGGTCCCACCAATCACACAGCACTGTCTTCTTGCCGAATCGATCTGGTTTTGCAGTCGATTTTGATGGTTGTCCCGGATTAACCAATGATTTTTTCCTTTTAGGATTCTTAAAATAAATCCATTTTTCATCGCCAGTAACAATTCGATGCAAAACCGATTTTCTTTCGTACCTTTGAAGCAAAATTTCACAAGTGATTTTCCGGTTTTCCATCTGTCTTTCATTCAATTCATGTGGCACCCATTTTCCACACTTTTGAAGCTTTCCCATAGCTTTTAAACGGGCATAAATTAATTGTTTGCAAAATTCAGCATTTCTGCCATTTGCTTTTGATTCAAAGTGTCATCTCCATCCAATAACGTTTGCAATTCGGCGTCTTCAAACTTTTTTGATGGTCTTCCACGATCTTCATTTCTCACATCAAAATCATTCGATGTGACTCTGCAGCACTTTTCTTCAAATTAAAACAAAAAATTAATGCTTTCCGTAAATCATCACTTTCTGGTACAAAATTCAACATTTTTAACACGATGAAAAAATATGAGGTTGTCTGTTCAATGACTTGATGTATACTTAATATGTTTCATAGATGTCATAACAAACAAACAAAAATAATAAAGGCTTGTTCACAACAAATCTTTTCTATCGAGACATTTGTATCTTGACGCTCACTCCATACCGGTATACCTGGTACATCAGTTCAACTTTTCAAGAGACTCGGGCGTTGATGCGCCTTTTACAACATTGATAGGGGAAAAAAAATTTACACCAGGTTAAAAGATGAGACAAGAAAGTTATTTAAATCCAATTTAGTTAACCAGGTGCCCTGTTTTAATTGTGATAAATCCTAAATTGGACAGACTAAACAATACATTAAAGAGAGACTAAAGCAACACCTGGTTAATAAAACAGCTTTAGCCCCTCACACACACGTGACAGGTCATAGATTCAATTTTAACAAAGTGAAAATTTTAGATTATGAAGAAAATGGATATGCGAGGAATATAATGAAATGATATTTATAAATGAAAATAAAATTGTAAACTATAGAGAAAATGTGCAGGGTCTAAGTATTTTATATAGTCAACTGTTTTTCTGTTTTTGTTGTGATACAATTGTTGAATTTGTACTTTGTATGAAATTTACTTTTATTTATGTTTGATAATGGGGATAACAATTATTCTAGTTCATATTTAGTTACCACAAATTTTAGAACATAGAATTTATATCCTCAAAAAAGATAACCTAATTTTCCATTCGTTAACACATCGCATTTTTTTTATTTCCTGGATACCTGATAGAGCTTATTTTCTTCTAGAAAATTAAACTAGATATACGAAAAGAATGTAAACAAAACTTACCTTGTCTTAAAGCTAATATCCAATTCACTCTATCCTCACTATTAAATGCTAAAAGATAGAGAGTGTAGTCATTATCCGCTTGATATCCAATTTGAAAAGGGTATAACTCGCCTCGTTTACCAATTTCTCGCGGACTCGCTTCAATAGAATGCACCTGTTGAAGCTCCACACGTCCTCTTTCTTTTCTTTTCTGCAAAAAATAAAAAGAAAACACTTATATAACAGACAAACGATACCTGTTGCAGCACAACTGATTTGTACAAGATTCCTAGGGAAGCAAAAAAATTCTCACACCCTTTTAAGGTTGAACATAAATTCAGTATACGTATTCATTGATAATATAATAAATTGTTTTAATACATATGGATGTTGATTACTTTTAAATTTCCTCTCAGTCAATAAATTAAGTTTATTTTAATTTCGAGGTTATTATTGATTCGTGTAGTCTCACCCCTAAAATGCTCGATCAGCTGTGTAGCATAGAAAATTTTAGGAAAAATCATCTCAAAAGTAAGCGTAAAATGTTTCATGACAAAAATTATAATAGGGCGTTTTTATAAAGAAGATATCGATGCAAAAAAGATTGAAAGAATACAAGAACACTCTTATTGAAACCAGGATGGATGAATTTCAAGTTAATATGATCAAAAACATATTGCTCGGAGAATTGAAGGGTTTATTAAAAAAACAAAGCATTCCTTGAGGAAATTAAATGCATTTTATGAGCTCGAAGCCTGGAGATTCAATAAGAAATAAACACCAAAGGATTTTATCCCAATTAAGATGTATCAAAAGTAGATTCAGAAAATTGTATTCACCTTAGGTTATTTGAAACGGCAAAATTATAATCCTTAGTATTCACTTTATTTTCTTTATTGAAGAACTCACGAAAACACTTCAGAGGTCGAATAAACGCATTATTCGCGAAGATTCAATACACATATGAACAGGCAAGGAATGAAACCCCGACACCACCCTGCAACGTTGCCAAATCATCCTGTAACTTCTGAAACTCGCTCATATTTCTCCAACAAGTAGAAATTTGGAGAAATCGAATGAAAACTATACTGAGCGTACTGAGAAATCTGCACGTTACAATACACTACTGGCAAAAATTTAAGGATAAAAGAAATTAAATTTTGGCACAATATTCAACAGGCAAAAACGGTCGTACAAAAAAATTAAAAAATGAGAAATTGTACCCCAATTGTCTAATTTTAGTATAAGATTTTCTGTAGCGCCAGTGGTCTTTGAGTAATCTTGGAAATACCAGCAGAACAAATTTCAAAAATTTTTTTAGGTGTTTTTTTGGTCTACGACCCTGGAAAAATGTTTTATTGCTCAGCCACTCTAAGGGTCGAAAACCTTGTTTTTCAGCTTCATTCGATTTTTCATAGACTTTAATAAATCCATTTCTCGCTGAGAAGTCGGTCTTCGAACGGAAAAGGATCATTTTGTTTATGATTCTCGATATCTCAACCAATGAGTTTTTTTCTTTTTTGACAATTTAACCACTGTCTGCAATGAAAATGTGGGAACAAGCTGTTTTTTCTCATATTTTTGAAGCTTTTGCGGTTTACAGCGCAAAAAACAGGATCCTTTTTTTTTAAATTCGATCGAGTGGAACAAAACATGCCTGGATGAATTTATTTGGATATTCGTAGGGTTTTTGTCGACATATTTACCTGTAAAAGGCACATTTAACATTATTGGCTTTTTTCAATATTTTCGATCCCGGACCACCAATGACTCTTTTTAGTTGCATTTTTAAATCGATGTAACGAAAGGAATTTTTTTTAAAAGCAATGGCCAGGCGTTAAGGGTTTTTATTCAAATTGCTGTAATGCACTTTTTACTTTCATTGAAATCATTGGTTTCTCAGATATTGAGAATCAAAGACAAGAGAGTCCTTTTCGATTTGAAGACAAATATTTTGGCGAGAAATAGACGTATCAAGGTTTATAGAAAAAACAAATAAGTATGAATGAATAAAGTATTTTATCCTTTTTTATGCCACTGGTTCTTCGGAGATTACTCAGAAAGCACTGACGCTACAGGATTTTGGAGTTCTATTCCAAACGCTAGACAATTCGAGCTATAATTTCTTTTCTTCAAATTTCTTGTGCGACCATTTTTCTCCAATACATGGCCTGTTAAAAATGTTGATTTTTTTATCCATCAACTTTTTTCAGTAGTGTATATTTGGCAGACTCATTGTGACATAATCTATTGATCCATTGGAACCACTTGAAACTCTTCAAATAATTCGATTATGTTTTCATTAAATGCGATATCAGACATGAATTTGCTAGATTTCCAAGGTCAACTTTTGCCCTGTCACTTATCAAACTATACTTAAGTAAATAGGAAACATAAATGAAAATTGATCAAATAAGTGAAAGCTTTTTCGAGCTACTGAGTTTACGAATTATACGGTTCATATGTGTGAACAACTGGATTCAAGTACCAAAGTTGATTCATTTTTTTTCAATTCAGTCTGCAGGAAAAATAAACTCACTTTAATAAGTGTATATGCAAATGCATCCAGTCCATTATTCATACATTTTGAAATTTCGATTTTATTTATATTTTTACAGAACATAATGTGCCTTCTTTGCAAACGGAGCGAGTGTAAGATATTCACTCAAATGTAATGTTGTTCCGATTTAGAGTATTTTCAACATGACACATTTTATTCATGTGTTTTCTTCCCAGGGGAGTGCTTTCTTAAGTTTTTAATTAAAACCATCAAATTATTTATTTATATAAAAAATTGATAGAAACAACATTCGAGAAATAATGAGATTAGAAGATTCTCTCGGAAATTTGACAACGTGGCATCACGCGTCGTGCGCAAAACTACGACGTCGCGACGGCGACAGATTCCCGTCCGAAAACCCATTGGATGGTCCGCTAAGGGGACAGTTTTATTTACAATTTACATCCCCTACGCTAAAGGGCGCTTCTATCATCTGACATTAAATAAATTACTGTGTTTCATTGAGAGGGTGAGCATTTTAGGGGGAGGACATCGTTGGGCTGTATTTTCTTTGTGTCGTTAAGGGGTGCATTTTTGCGCGCTTGTTCTAATAGAACAGCGTGCTACCATGTCGCCCAAATATCTGTAACTCATTGATATCGAGCCGAAAATGGTCTCAACCGATTGAGTTCGACTTCCTCATGAAGTATACTCTCTATTTTCCGAAAGAGATAAGCTAGTTTTTATATTACTA
The DNA here is from genome assembly GCA_030674115.1 of Micraspis discolor. Taxonomy (NCBI): domain Eukaryota; kingdom Metazoa; phylum Arthropoda; class Insecta; order Coleoptera; family Coccinellidae; genus Micraspis; species Micraspis discolor. The sequence goes on from JARTUT010000872.1 coordinate 5,836,375, forward strand.
TAGGTTAACTGTCCAAATAATACAAAGTATCTGGTGAGGAATGGGACAACGTTTAGGTGGTGAACAGGGATGTCTCAAGAAATGAGATAATACCAATTGAAATCATCTGAAGTTCATGGTTCCCGATATACAGGAAGTTTTAGAAAAAATTACGAAATTTCAAATTTAATTATATATACAGGGTGAGTCTTAGGCCACTGCGTTAATTTTAACCAGAGGTTATTAGGATAGAAAGAAACACTTTTTCCATTACGGTTTTTCCATATTCAGCTGCGTTAAAAAGTTATAAGCATTTCAAGTTTTCACATTGGGCAAATACATCTCTGTAGTCCAGTTTAGTTTGAATGAAAAATACCTTCAACAGCATCCACTATTGAATCTGAATTGTTTAAAAACATTATTTTCCCTCTAAAAAATGATTCACTCACTCATGTTTCATCAGATGTGGTCCATATTCAGAAGGAAGATACAAAATACTAATTTACTGGTAAAAAAAATTAAACACTATAAACATAGATTTTGTTGTTCTACCATAATTTCTTTCTACTTCAAGATGATAAACCATCCCTTTCTAGTGAGAAATTCCAAAAAAACCTCAGAATTGTTGGATGTTAGCATCATACATTTGTAATTTTCTTCTTAAGATTTCCAAATCATGCAAACCATCATTTCTATGAAAACTTCCAGGGCATGAGGTTGTCACATTGTTTTTTATTTCACTCAAAGCCAGAGAATATCGTCTATGATTTTCCAAACACTGATATTTCTGAAGTTTCTTCTCCTTGACAGACTTTCTTGAGTATTGACCAGGGAACAGGTCTATGAGGTCTCTTGATATCATACTGTTAAAAATATGAAAATCCTTTTTCGAAATCTTCATTAACAATGAAGGATGTCACTACGAATATCTATTTTAAAGTGATGTTACTTTGTTTGATGTTTATTTTCTGTACTGAATCCCAATAACAATGGACAGATTACAAGTATTCCCAGATTTAGGTGTGCAATTAAACTTGCTTGAAGAAAATGAGTTTGATCACCTAAATTTGCTTCTGAAAAACCAACTAGGTGTTTTTTAATAAAAAATTTTTTGTGGATCATTAACATGAATCTATTCTGTTTAGACTATAATTAATTACTGAACATGTGAAAATTTTTGGTTTTTATAATCAGAGTATGTGTTTTAATTATGTTAACAAAAACATCAGAGTATGTTATTCATAGATTATGTTTTAATTATAGTTAACAGGAGAGAAAAAAAAAACATAAAGTTTATTGAATAATGGTTATTCATAGATTATGATTTTCAGTTATAATTTTTCTCAAAATTACCAAGTGATAATTTCACATTAAAATGATAGTTTGAAATTATTCAATTCAGTATGAAATGATTATGGTCAGAAAATGCATTCTAATCTTTCTTGCTTATGAGCCTATAGCTTCCAGTATCAATATTGCTTGAATTTTAATTATACATGCATCATAACAAACATTCAGAAATATTATAACTAAGTCAAATTCTGTTATCTCCTAAGTTTGTGAACCAGGTTGAATCGGTGTATGAAATAAAGATGTGAAAAAACTTCTATAAACGTACAAGACAAATCTAGGAGACTGGGGTCGAAATTTTTAAAACTCATATGAGCTTAATTTGAAGCATTCCTATGTGAGAATAGATATAATTTGATGAACCCTGAAAGTCTGAAGCTATAAAGAACCAGCTCTTCATAAAGACAAGTCTTCAATTTAACAAGTCCTGACAGAAAATACATTACCTATTTCAACGGTCATCATGAAAATATACCGAAGTACCTATGTGAGTGATGGAAATCTTTTTCTCTATTTATTATGGAATATTACTCTGGATTAAATATTAAATACGGTGCTAGACATCATCAATAATGAATACAGCAAATGGCGATTTAGATTCTGTAGTAAATATAAGACAAAAATTGTTCAGTGGTTAATTTCATCTATAGTGTTTAGTGGTGGAACCATAGACTGGAGAGATTTCCCCAACCTTTTGTAGAAATATTTCATAAAGACATAAAAAATGGCAACATTGAACGAATCTGATTATTTAATCATTTCAGCACAGAGTTGGATTTGGGAAAATCAGAAAATTTGGACAATATTATATCGATTTAATTCCTTTCAACTTCAAATATCTCAACAATGTTGCAATTTAGGAAAAAAAATTATGAATAATTTTAGCTGCAAAAACGACTAATGATTCTGGGAAGTACAAGATAAATAACCTTTAGTTCAAGTAATATTTGTTTTTCATGCAATTTAACCAATCTGTACAGAAGTAGTGAGAAACCCACAAGAAATGGAATAAATCTAATGATGCCAAAATATGCATGACTGTTATCAGAAACCCCCTACAAGAGGTCATTTCAATTGATATTGTCGTTTGAATGTTACAGTTGAAAATGCAATTTTTTTATGAAACTTCAACACCCTATATCTTTTGAACGGGGCCAAATTTGGAAAAATGTTATAGAAAGAAAATGTTTCTTTTGACATCAAGAATCTATGGTTAAATTTAATGCAGTGGCAAATATTCACCCTGTATATAATTAAGGAAATATAAGAGCTAATCGGATGTTTTTTGCTATGAACAATGAGTGAGTACGAATCTGTTTGAATGAAAAATTCTAAATAAAATCAGATCCGGACTCGGAAATTTTAGTTTTTCTGAAATGAGGAAAAATCAACACCCTGTATGCGGTTTTCTATTTTCAGATTCTGAGAGAGCAGGTAAAATACCTTCAAACTGAACTGTCATCCCGAATGGCACAAATTTTCCCTGCTTTTTATGACTCTTGGAATGTCAATTTTCGTTTCTTCCATATTTTTTTCCGACATTTCAGAAACATGCGATCTCAGATAGTCACTTATATGTAACAAACAAGCATCATAAACGAATCAAAAATTTTATGAGAATTATCAAAAAGCGAAAAACAGTTAAAATTTGGAAAATTTACTATGTAAATCGCATTTTTTTTGCATTTGCATTTTTTAAAAGCTGATTCACTTTAGGAACGATACAAGGTGGCTATCGGAACGTTTGTTAAGGAGGAAATCAATAGCAGCATGTTAATTTAGCTTAAATAATCATTTTTCAATAATGCGATTCAAATCAATCAAAAATACCTTCTGAGAAGTCATCACCAAGCTAAACGTCAACATAATTTATGATGTGCGACAAGAACTGAAATTATTTTAACCTTTGTAAACAAGTAGTTGTGAGTTCTCGAGTATTTATCTGCCGTAGATTGTCCGGTCAGATTATATACCAAAATGATGAAACATGACTGGTGTAAATTGAAAATGTGAGATAGATCAGTTTAGATTCAGTTGCCGCGGGAAGAGCATAAGAATGAAGCTCGAGTGGATTACGTTTGTTTTCTGTGTTCTTACAATACAACGTTCGAACTCAGCTAAGATCTTAACCCTTTTTCCAACACCGAGTAAAAGTCACACTATATTAGGAACTAAACTGGTAGAAGGCTTGCTGAAGAAGGGACACCATGTAACATTCGTGACTCCTTTTAAAATGGACCCGGCCGATAATTTAACACATATTGAGATGAAGAGTATATTCGAGTATAAAGGTGAATATAAAATAACTCTCATGCTTAGGTTTGCGAACAAAATAAATCATTATGAGGAGTTAATCCAATAAAAACAAAAAAGTATCCCGAAATTCTCATTTAAATTGTTGAGTAGAGTATCTTTAAGTATTTGAAGTTTCTGTATGTTGGTTGAACTGCCCCTAATTACTATTCCAAACATTAATGCGATCTGTCAACTGATTTTAATTAATAAACCCCATTTATCGAACCATCGCGCTCAGATCATGTCAGTCTCAAATGTGGGGATGGAAACTAAAAATGAAATTGAGTGGAAGACTGTTAGGCAAGTTTAGAAAAGAAGAAATATCGATTAATTCTCACAATTAATTGAAACGAAGGACTGGGAAACAATTTACCATAAAAATGCTGATAAGCAGTTCGACCATTTCCATGGGGTCAACTTATAACGCGTGTTTTCCTGAAAAGCTGGTAAAGATTAGAAAATAAAAGAAAAAATATCTTAATTCGAAAAATATAAAAACTCTGAAGAGTAAAGTGGATGCAGCTAATAGAATCGCTTACGTATCGAGGGACGAATGCAAAATTAGAGTACACAAGATACGCTAAAAACAGAGATATCAAACGCAGTGAAGTCCAAAAATGCTAGAAGAATAAATGAAAGCACAAACACACGCAAGACATAATAAAGGAAGTAACTGGGAGAAGGAAGGATCTCAGACTCCTGATATTGTATTGGACGGTGACACGATGAACAGATTCTTTTCATCAATAGGACAGAAAATTCAGGACACTGTTAAACCAAATCTTGCAGTCTCGGCAGGTTTACTAAATAATCAGAAAATAAATTCCCAAAGATCGATATTTATGTTTCCAGTCACTGAAAAAGAGATAGAAAATGTATCCAAATCTTTGAAAGATAAAAATAGCATGGATATGTATGGCCTTTCTGTTTCACTGTTAAAAAACATAATACCACAAATCAAAACACCTCTTACTAGGATTATAAACGATTGTTTCGAGCAGGGCTTGTTTCCGTATAAGCTGAAGGTTGCCACAGTCAAACCAATATTTAAAAAAAGCGATCCAGAAAAATGCGAGAACTGCAGACTTACTTCGATATTACCTGCTAATTCGAAGATTTTCGAGGCAATTTTGAGGAGTCGGTTGGTGGACTTTTTGGTGGTAAATGGTTTTCTGCATTCCTCTCAACATGGCTTTAGAAAACGCAGATCGACCGTATTAGCAATGATAAGTGTGTTGGAGTCTATCATAGAAGCGTACAATGCCGGCGAAGGTGTACAGCTGTCTTGTTTAGATCTGTGCAAGGCGTTTGATAGTGTTCCACGCGAAAGTCTTTTGGATAAGCTACATTTCTATGGTGTGAGAGGAACAGTGCTCGAAATATTTGTCTCATATCTAGCAAATAGACTTCAGAGCGTTGACTGCTCAGGGCAGGTGTACCGCAAGCCGAATTTGTTAAATCCACTTTGCTGTGATGACATTAATGTCAGGTTGACTATGAAAATATTTTCACCTAAACGTTGTGTTATTCAAGAAGTATTATTCGAGGTTAACCATGCCAAATAATCGGTCACTGTTTTTTTAATGTTTCAAGTAGCCAATGAATAAAATGCCATGCGCAACTTGAAATACAGAGTTCGTTACCTCAACACTCAACAGATTGCCACTTTGATTCAGGAGTGAAGTGGCGAAACCATAAGGTATTTCAAGCGAATAACCAAGAGTAACCGGTTATCTTTGGTCTTTTGTGGTAAATACCTTTTGCATTCAAGCGGCTTGGGTTATAGATCCGTGACGTCATGAGTTAACCTCAATTTGATCGAGAATGTCAAGAATAACCAAAATCGTAACCCTGCTCGAGAGCAGGGTTACGATTCTGGTTATTAGAGCAAGTAGGGTTAGATGTATATAAACATGAAAATAGTAAACAACAGCAAGGACTTTGAATTATTTGGAAGTTGAAAAATTGATTTCTTGGTAGAACCGAAACACTATTGAATATTTCACAGAGATAATTAATAATCCAAACTCTATAAGTAGCAACACGAATTCGATTTAGCGAAATGGAAGTTCAACTCCAGGAAGGAACTAAGGCAAGATCAAATTAAAAATAATACGCTCTGCCTAAATTCACAGGTTCAAAAGTTGTGTCGTTTAGATTGCAAGAACTCATCAAAGATGGGATTGTGATACCCCTGATATCAAATAAGAAGAATGTAGAGTTTTTCAACATAATAAAAAACAGAGCAATTATGAAATACAGTTCTTGAAAGAAGGAAATACTCAGGATCTAATATAATCATGTGATTCTGAATAATGTTGCTGAAAATCATGTGGAAATTGTAAATTACAGATCAGTAATACAACTGGTCTGTCAACTGAAGGTGCGTTGAAATGAAACTTATAAATCCAATGATTTTCTTGAATTTAAACTTTGAGTGCTGTAGATCACAATTTAAATTTTAGGAAAACTCAAAAATAAAATTGGAAGCAGAAACTGTACATTCAATGGAGAAAAATTTCATTTCTATAAATCACCTAGGTAAAAAAATTATTTGGAAACCATTAGAAGCATTGTAGAATGTACAGATTAGGTTTGCTTTTCATTAGAGAAAAACAGAATTCCTTGTGTATTTTGTTAGCTGGAGTAATCCAAAAATTTTATCAGCAGCTGCAAACATTGAATGCAGTGAGAAACTTAACCAGTCATCAGCTGAAAGTACGTTGAAGTAACATAGAAAAACCATCTATTCTTATTGAATTTGTTATAAAGATAAGATAATTTTATTTAATTTTAATTTCAAATTTCAGGATAACTCATTTGTGTGAAGCAATCTAGATTGATAAATTTAAAAGGTTCAAAGAGAAAATGTCATTTGTATAGCCACAAGAAATCAATAAAAATCTGAGAAGTTAATAAATTTTCAGGTTGCTTCAAATTTATGTTATGTTTTTAATACTTTTTTAAAGCACAATAGTTTGGGTGTTCTGATGTTCTGAGAATGCACAATATGGTAGCAATGTGGAGAAATTTTAAGATAGATCATTAAATTGAAAGAAGAACCAGTAGAAGTGACCAAATAACTCTTTTTTTTTTTAAATTGGAATAAACTGAAATATACAAATTCAAAATATTGTTTGCCATCATGAGATTTGTCATTGCCGTTCCTAAGGTTGAGAGATTAAGAAGTTCTTTCATTGCCTTTTTGTGTTTGTTTCAAATTTTCATCAAGTATAATCTTGAAATAATGCAAAAATAGATTTAATTTCTAACTGTGGAAAAAAAATTCGTCATTGACTTTAAAATTAAAACATTCCTCTTCGACTTAATTTTCTTCCTTTTAATAGCTGTTAATATTGATATTTTTCATTTCAATCATTTCTTGTCATTTTCTTCATTCCTAGTTACTCACCAAATAATTTTTTTTATGATCATTTTTACATGTATTTATTTATTGGTAAATTTTGGTGTTTATTCCTTGTTAAATTTATTGTAGTTTCAGTAATTCCATTATAAGGATATATTGGCTAATAAAAAATTGCTTATAAAAATGTCTTTTTGTTTATAATAAGCTTCGGGAATGGGCCTTTTTATCTGAATCAGATAAATGCTCAGATAACCTATGAGCATAAATAAACGCGAATCAAAAGAATGACAGCACGGACAACCAAACCCGAGCATTCAAGCGATAATTTCTGGTTATTCTTTCTGGATTTCGAAGGAATAACCAAGAAGAACCAGCAATAACCGCTAGATGAACCAAAATAATAACCTGATTACTCTGGGTTATTCGCTTGAAATACCCTACATGTTTCATCCATCGTGATGCCCCAATGTAAAAACTCGTTTTTATTTTCCGTGAACATCTCCAAACAGTTCTTTGAACATCTACTCATTGTTTTGGCTCTAGTGTGAGCAAACGAAGCATCCATTTGAAAAACAGCTTTTTCATACCCTAATGTTCAAGCATGTAAACAATAACCTTTTCATAACATCAGAGAATCAGCTATGTCTTGCAATTTCACATTGCTATAATCCTAGTTTCCAAGGTGGCTGCATAAGGGTTCAAGAAAAAGATGTTGCACCCTGAAAATTTAGTTGAAAGAATGAAAGATGTTGCAAGCCGTCGGTATATCTGTACTTTAAAATTTACGTCGGGATCGTTGTTCAAAGTTGGAAATGAAAAAAGATGTTCTGAAAATTTAGTATGTTGAAAATAAACTTTTCGAAAATCGAAAACTTACAAGCCGTCGGTATATATCGGAAAATATACGTATCGATTTCGAGTTCCAATTACCCTGAAAATTTAGTATGTTGAAGGGAATGAAATGTTCTTTATAAACGTCGGGTATATCGATAGTGCTCGAGTTCAAAGTTGCCGAAAGGGTTGAAGAAAAAGATGTTGCACCCTGAAAATTTAGTATGTTGAAGGGAATGAAATGTTCTTTTCGAAAAATAAACCGAAAATCACTTACAAGCCGTCGGTATATCGGAAAATTCGTACTTTGTCCAATTACCCTTATACGTCGGGATCGATAGTGCTCGAGTTCAAAGTTGCCGAAAGGGTTGAAGAAAAAGATGTTGCACCCTGAAAATTTAGTATGTTGAAGGGAATGAAATGTTCTTTTCGAAAAATAAACCGAAAATCACTTACAAGCCGTCGGTATATCGGAAAATTTGTACTTTGTTAAATTAGCATCATACGTCGGAATGGCTAGTGCTCGAGTTCAAAGTTGCCGAAAGGGTTGAAGAAAAAGATGTTGCACCCTGAAAATTTAGTATGTTGAAGGGAATGAAATGTTCTTTTCGAAAAATAAACCGAAAATCACTTACAAGCCGTCAGTATATCGAAAAATTCGTACTTTGTCCAATTACCCTTATACGTCGGAATGGCTAGTGCTCGAGTTCAAAGTTGCCGAAAGGGTTGAAGAAAAAGATGTTGCACCCTGAAAATTTAGTATGTTGAAGGGAATGAAATGTTCTTTTCGAAAAATAAACCGAAAATCACTTACAAGCCGTCGGTATATCGGAAAATTTGAACTTTGTCCAATTACCCTTATACGTCGGGATCGATAGTGCTCGAGTTCAAAGTTCCCGAAAGGGTTGAAGAAAAGATGTTGCACCCCGAAAATTTAGTATGTTGAAGGGAATGAAATGTTCTTTTCGAAAAGTAAGCTGAAAATCACTTACAAGCCTTTTCATTTTATAGCCACGTTTGAAATCAGCAATCCATCGTTCGATGATCGTTTTCGATGGGGCAGATTTCGGACAACATTCTTCAATTCCAGTTTGAGTTTTGAATTCATCGTTTTTAAAAATTACAAAATAGCGCCACATGATCCACTCTACATATGATATATTATAAAACAAACGTCAAGAAATTTTGAAAATAATCTTTTAAACGTTGGCACTTTCGAATCATATAGATATATTGTTAGTGGACCATGTGCAAGTAAGGCCCGAGACTTATTGTCCTAACATGTTTCAAACACTCACCATTTTTTTACAGAAAAGTTAGACATGGAAGGATTCAAAGAAACCGGCTTATTCTCTGCGTTCACCCGAGTCGTCCAATTCACAACTTCAGTCAATGAATTGTTTTGGAAAGATCCGCAAATTCAGAAAATCATCCGGGATAAGCCTAAATATGATGCAGTTATTGTGTTGGCATTCTTTAATGACGCAATGCTAGGACTGGGCCCTCATCTAGGCGTACCAACCATACTCTTCAGTTGCGTTGGAAGCATGAGTGTATGGAACGGTTATATGGCAAATCCTACCATGGTTTACACGAAAAATGCGTTTCTTGGTTTACCGACAGAAAATTTTTTGGGAAGACTTGCTACGGTCACAGTTAACATGATGATGTCGTTTATAAACTACTACACCGATGGAATCAATCAAGGTAAATCACCCATACTGTTTAATCTATAGTCTCCTGATACTCAATGATAACCTGGTACTCTCTTCTACTTTCCACCTTTTGTATAATTGTATTTATCTAATAGCGAGTAAAGAAAATAGCAGATGACGCAAATAGCGCATGACGTTATTCCTTCCATCTTCCAATTATAAATAATCATTTTAATATTTCAGGATTACTAGAGAAATATCTACCAAACTCTCCACCACTTCAAGATCTCCAAAAGAATGTTTCAGTGATGCTGGTCAATTCGCACGTGAGCATAGAGTCGGCGAGGCCTTACGTTCCGAATATGATTCAGATCGGTGGTTTCCACGTGCAAGAAGTGAAACCATTGCCCGAAGAATTCAAGAAATTTCTAGACGATGCCAAACAGGGCGCCATCTTATTTTCTATGGGAAGCAACGTCAAGGTGGCAATGATACAGAAAAGGGACGCCATATTGAAAGTGCTAGGTGAAATGGCTCCTATGAGAGTGATATTCAAATCAGAGTTGAAACATGAGAACATACCGAAGAATGTTATGGTTAAATCATGGGTGCCTCAAGCCGATATCTTAGGTAAAAATAATTTTTAAAAAACTAAGTTGAACATAGAGAGTCACGAAAGAAACAAAATGTTTAACGGCTCTCAAAGAATGAACATTTCAATTACTCAAAATGATTTGTCCAGTAATGATATCTATAACCCAACATTGTGTTATAATAACTCACAGCCATAACTACGCTAATAATTAGGCTAAATTAATTAAAAAAGGTCGAATCAGACATCAAGGAAGCATTTCCAACATATATTTCTAGATTCTATTCGGTTTGGATATCAAAAAATTACATAAGAAAAACGTGAAACTGGCGATTTTCAGGCTGTCCAAAATGCGTAAATAGAGAGTAATGTTACTAGATTTTGAGATATATTAATTGTTTCGATAACTAAATGTTACGAATATTTCAAAGAAAAAGAAGAATTGAAATAATGATGTCAGCATTAACATGATATTTGAAACATACGACAAATCGCATGCATCAAAAATCAAATACCTAAATATCTATCGTATTTATTTTCAGCTCATCCGAACACGAAATTGTTCATATCCCACGGTGGACTTGGAGGAAATACAGAGAGCGTTTATCATGGTGTACCAATCTTGGGTATACCGTTTTTCGGCGATCAAAGAATGAATTTGAAAGAGGCCCAAGAATCTGGTTATGCAGTAATGATTGAAAACGATGATCTCACAGAAGCACTCTTCAGAAACAAACTCAAGGAAGTGCTGACAAATCCAATGTGAGTACCTTATGCCCACTTTCATTCAAATCTGACGCAGCGCCATTTTTACGTGAGGTTTGAGTCATAAATTCTCTTGCCCCACAGATTAAGTTTAGGATAAGTTCTTCTTATCAATAAATATCTCCTTCTTCCAACAAAGTGCTCGCAGCTCCATGTCTCTCATAATATTTCGACTACAGAAATCGACAAAATCATCGGACTTAGCGACGTTGCCAGATTCACCATTAATAAACACGTTCTTTACTAAGTGGTTGCTATTCCAATTTTGACTTATAATCTCATCAGATGTTCCGAATGAAATTTCAATAAATCCGTTCGTTTCAGATACGCCGAAACAGTGAAAAGGAGGTCGGCCCTAATGAGAGAACAGCCTGTACAGCCGATGGAAAACGCCATGTTTTGGATAGAGCATGTCATGAAGTTTGGTAGCGGAAGTCATCTGAAGAACGATGGGGCCAAACTTGCTTGGTACCAATTGTATATGGTTGACATTTACATATTCTACACCGTTGTTTTTATTTTACTCGGAGTAATTAATTTTTACGCTATCAAGTTACTCGTTAAGCTCGCGAAGAGATTTTTCTGTAATAAAAACTCGAACAAGAGTAAAAAGGTCAAGAAGTCTTGATCGAATTGAGGAGAAATTCAAATGTGGTCTCTAAACCAAGATTAAAACGCATTCGTTAATGTAAAGAATGATGTTAAAGAAATGAAATAAATGAATTAGTTTTTTAATTCGCCTTCTAAATCTTGCAGATCTATTTCTCATAAATCTCAATTCGTGCATGTCAAAATTAGGGAATAAATATATTTTCTTTGAAGAAAAATATTCCTGAAACACTTCAATTTTTGTTTCACTTTTACCAAATTTTCAACGGGTGTCTCTTAGTAGGCTTAAAAACTGCGCTCAACACTCAGCTTTCAGAATCATTAATAAATATTGGTACTCAACAGTCTACTTTTGCTAGAATTAGCCTTCAAAGTCAGCGAGGTGGAAAAAATCAAAGAACTAGACGTTTACTCAAAAATTATTTTTTGCCATTTTAAGATTTTTCTGATCCAGCTATGATAGAAAATGCTGAAAATTAATGAAAATTAGCTTTATAAGAAAAGTTTTAGATAAGAAAAAGGAAAAGGTATGGCAATAAATCACACATCATGTAGATAAAGAGAAATTTATTTATAAAATTTACAATAGGTTTTCAAAGTGGCCACCTCTAGCCTCAATACACATTCTACACCTTCATAAAACATTTTATGTATATTTTATATATAAAATTTTATGTATAAAAATACAATTCATGGCGATCTATTTACAACAAAAAAATATCAGACAAGTCTTGTACTTTTTTTAATTTTTGAAGATGTTCAAGTTGAAAATTCTCAAATTTCATTAAAAATTCATAACTCGGAAACCGTGAAATAATGATAACATACATGGGGGTGATTCGAATACCCCATGAGAGACCTTGTTTTATTTATGGACGTCAATCGTCCGTCCACCCTGTATAACAGAGAATGTGGGATATGTGGTAGTTTTTGGCAATGTCTTTGTATCTTCTTTACTGGCATGCAGAAATTTTCAAGACATCTCATCTATTCGGAAATCTCTCATATTATCATCTCATCATTGCGCTATGTCGTTGCCGAGGGAAGAGGTGTCTGAGAATCGCTCCGCGATTTCTCGTCGAATTGAAGATCAAGTGGATCATTTATGTAGTTTTGTAATCGAAAAGTGATTGATTTCGTTCGATGTGCAAAATGTATTGAAATTTTTCATCCGTCGTGCATGGCTAGAGATGGAAACAGGGGATCAGCAGTGTGCCAACACGAAGCCATAAGATCTGAAGAAATGTCAGCTCAAGGCGATTTACGTATGGAAAACATACTACTGAAACAGCAAGTAGAATTTCTAAAAGATAAGTTAAACGAAATGCATCAAAATAATAAAACGCTTCACGACAATAAATTATTGCAAAGTGTTATCGAAAATTTCATCAGTATAAAAATATCGGTTCACAACAAAAAAATACGAACAATGTAAACAACAGAGAGGTCGTATCCTACGCCGACAGAGTAGCTGGTGAAGGAAGGACAGTTGGATGTAAGAATAACGCAGTAGTCACAGAAAAGCGCAGGGTGACACATCCGGATGTGAGGTTAAATATCGAACAACAAAAGGTTAACGAAGTCAACGTGAATGTAAACAGAGAAATGGAACAGGATGGAAATGTAACTGAAGTAGGTGGAGAAAAATGGAAACAAGTGACATATCAAAAGAAAAAGATCAGATCCTCTTATCCTCCGAGCTCGAAAAAATGAGTTAGTCTGTGATGGTTCAAAAATAAATGATAAACAAACTACGATTTCAGGAGTTACAAAAAGGTCATCCTAAGAGAATTCTCATTTAAGAATTTTTTTCCACACCGGAAGAGATCAATTTTAGTCAAGTAAGTAATACATGCTCCAAAAAGTTATGCATTATTCAACAAAATGTTCAAGCCTTAAATACAGCTTTCAATAAATTTGATTTAGTTATAAGCAAACAAAAACCAGATCTATTCGGTATTACGGAACATTGCAGGAGCAGTGAACTGAGAGCGATCCGAAACAACAAAAAATTTAGAGACTGCCTCTCGGAGCAGGACTGGCGAGATATTTTCGAATTTGAGACAAAGGATCTGAACAAAATGTGGAACAGTTTTGAAGAGAATTTCAAAATTCTATTTGACAAATGTTTTCCCTCGGTAAAAAGAACTGTAAAACCAAAAAATAATAAATTTATGGAAACTCCTGAATTAAAAAGAATAAAAAAATATCTTAGATTATCTACTAATTGCATCAACAACAAAAAAAGAATTACAAAGTAGTTACAACAAAATGAACAGGAAATATGATATGACTATCTCAGCGACAAAACGTGCTCACACAGGAAGATTAATTGCAACATCGGATAACAAAAGCAAAGCAACATGGAGCTTAGTAAACTCATTAACAGGAAAGCAACGTAAGAGCAATGAATATCCCGTAAAAACAGACGATCTGAAGCAACTGACGGAAGAATTCAACAGATTTTTCGCTAGTGCTGCTCCATCATTATTCAAAAATCTACCAATGAGACCACCTAATAGGACTAAGAAGCAAAAAATAATAGAGAAGTCGTTTTTCGTTTTTGACGTCACTGAGACAGAAGTGTTGTCAGTCGTGAGGAGTCTGAAGAACACATATGCATGTGGTAATGATGAAGTACCCATCAGCTTGTTGAAGGCTTGCATTTCTTGTATAGTATGTCCATTAACTTACATCGTGAATTGTATTTTAAAGGAGGGAATTTTTCCGGATGCTCTGAAGGTGGCTATTGTGAGACCCATATTCAAGAAGGGAAACGAGGAGGAATTGCGTAACTATAGACCCATAAGCTTACTTAGTTCGTTTTCAAAGATCATTGAAAAGATTATAGCAACACGATTAACAAAATTTTTCAGCAAATTTAATGTCATTTCAAACTGCCAACATGGCTATATGAGAAAGAAAAATACAGAAACTGCCATTTATGAACTGACAATGTCTATCTTGGAGGCTTTGGAGGGGGATAATGTGGCCTTGGGCTTGTTTCTTGATCTCTCTAAGGCGTTCGATTGCGTTGATCATCAACTACTGTTGGAAAAACTTGAAAGATCTGGCATAAGGGATAAACAACTGAACCTAATGAGAACTTATTTGAGACACAGGAAACAGAGAGTTCTTATTAATAGAAATAGTGAGAAGTTCACCTCAGAGGACATCGAAATAACCATGGGCATCCCACAAGGCAGCATATTGGGACCCCTACTTTTTCTAATCTATATTAATGACCTAGAACTAACACTACCGAAGAACTGTAAACTTGTGAATTTTGCTGACGATGCTAACATCTTGATAAGATGTAAAAACCTCCAGGACTCACTTGATTTATTTAGATCAGTGCTGGATGAGATATGCAGCTGGTGCCACGAGAACAAGCTAATCTTGAATATGCAAAAGACTGTATGCACTTACTTCTCTACAGATCGATCTTCACAGATCTTCCCGAGCTCTCTAGGATGTAAAGATGGTGATGTTGACGTCAAGGAGGTGGTGTATTTCTTGGGGGTTGCAGTAGACAAAAACTTGAAATGGAGAGAACATGTGGATCAATTGGGAAAGAAGTTAAATTCCGTCATTTATACACTGAATGTCCTGAAGAAGATGGTTTATGATGATGTGCTGAGGACAATTTACTATGCTAATTTTCAATCACTGGCGACTTACAGCATCATATTTTGGGGTGGAACTTCAGTCATGGATAGAATGTTCGTGAAGCAGAAATGGGCCATAAGAGTGATAACTGGTAGAAAATATCGAGAGAGTTGTAGATCTGTCTTCAAAACGAATGAAATATTAACACTTCCAGGTCTATATATATATCGATTAATGCTGTTCTTTCACAAGCATAGTGAATATTACTCAAGGTACAAAAATAAGAACAATACGAGACGTATGTATCAGTGGTTCTTTCCAGTGCACACTCTATCTTGTTTTGAGAAGCATCCATTATATATGGCAATAAAGATTTTTAACGGGTTACCAAGAAGATTGCAAAAAATCCAGGATTATAGTTTATTCAAAAGGGAGATACATAAACTATTAATGAATTGTGAACCGTATGATATTGGGGAATTTTTTAGATTTTGTGGTTAATTAAAATAAGTTTGACTTGTTTCATTTTTGTAACATGTATTTGTTTCCAATTATTGAAATAAAAGTATCTATCTATCTATCTATCTATCATATCCTTTAGATGACAGAGAGTATTCGGCTGTCCCGGGTATAGACAAGTTTGATCCCGGATTCCACATAAGGAAGTCAAAATTGCAGGGATTTGAGCAAAATGATAGCACGCTGGTCTACTAGTTTTCAAACTAGAAAAGGTGAGCAGAAAATGAAGGCACAATAAGAAAATGTTTTGATTGTCTTTATCGGTTTGTAAAAATTTTTGGAATCCTTGAAAACAATTGTAATTCATTTCTTCGGGAATATTTGAAATTTGCCGAACAATAAGAAAATTCACTATGAAGTCTCCAATGAATCGAATATTTTGGGAATTCTAGATTACACTTATCAATTACTCGTTAATAACTATATTGCTTTCTGAACATATTAGTGATAAGAAAAAGCCATCGATAACCAACTTATATCATTATCATTTTCAAAGTTGTAACGTCAATGCGTCGAAAGTGAGTCTCATCTAAAAACCTGTTTTAAGAATGCCACAGTAGGGGACCAAAACGATAATAAGTATATCTGTTCTATCATACAATAACAACATGAGACTTTTACGTGTTCTTAGTATTGTTGTGGTTATTTTTTCCAATGTATCGAAAGCAGCGAAGATCTTACAAATTTTTAGTACTCCCAGTAGAAGTCACAGTATTTTAGGCCAAAAACTGGCAGAAGGATTGATCAAAGGGCCATGAAGTGACTTTAGCCAGTCCCTTTCAAATAAGGCAAATGGATAACCTCACGCTTATTCATTTGAAGCTGATCCAAGAATATCAAGGTGAGTAACTTGTAAATATTAATATATGATGATCGCTTTATTGGTTTCAAAATATTCCTGATACATCACGTCTTATCATGTCATAGACGTACTTCGAAGCACCGCTATCATATTTTCGGAGCATTTCTTTCAACCAATCGACACGGGCCTTTTTTTGAGCGATTGATAAATTATGTGGGATCCAACGCAAACAAATGTATTTGACGGTCAAATATTCGTGCAATATTGAATGAGGATGTTGCAAGATCAGTTGGCGCACATCATCAATGGTTTTCGGAACAACAGCTGTTTTTGAACGAAATTCACCAAAATCCTCATCAAATTCAAATCACACCCCTTTTTATAACCTCACCAATCTAAATTCGTCTCCTTTCAGAGAAGGCTGTGAAAAACCACGACAAATTATCGAACACATTCACAATGTTCCGAAGTATCTCGCACATCTCGAAAAACATAAGCGAGTTATTTTGGATGGACCCTAACATTCAAAAAATTCTACACGAAAAACCAAGCTACGATTTGCTTATTACGATGACTTTCTTCAACGACGCCATATTGGGAATTGGTCATCACTTAGGGATACCAACAGTAGTCTTCAGTAATGTTGGTACTTTCAGCTTATGGAACAATTACGTGGCAAACCCCACGATGCCGTATTCATCAGATCCACTGCTAAGTTTGCCTGCTGACAATTTTTTGGGCAGATTGGCTACTGTCACTGGCAACTTATTGATGGCAATTTTCAACAAATACCAACTGGAAGCAATAAATCAAGGTGAGCATAACCTATCTTTTATAAGTTTCAAATATCATCATGGCGGATAAGTATTGTTATTCTATCATGAAATGTCAAGTTTTCCAACAGATGCCTCTACTATAAACAAATGGTTCAATGTCACATTTCCGGTTGTTGCAAGTGACACTAATTGGTATTTTATACTGACACCATCACCTCATATTCGAGCATCAGTTTAAAACGTCATACCTTTGAGAAACCCAACCTAAAATTCAATGTTGCAGAATTCCTGGATGAATATCTTCCAAAATCGCCACCATTGAAGCAACTACAGAAAAATGTTTCTATTGTCCTCGCAAATTCACATGTGAGCATAGAACCTGCAAGACCGTACGTGCCCAGCATGATACAAATAGGTGGTTTTCATGTCCAAGAGGTTCAAACACTACCCGAAGATATACAACAATTTCTAGACAAAGCAACAGATGGCGCTATTCTTTTCACTCTAGGATCACTGCTCAAATTCGAGATGATAGAAGAAGGAAAACGAGAAGTTATATTGAAAGTTTTCCAAGAAATAGCTCCAATAAAAATCTTATTGAAATCCGAGATCGAATTGAAAAATGTCCCTAAGAACGTAATAGTCAAATCGTGGCTCCCTCAAGCTGAGATATTAGGTGAGTACTTCCTATATTTAAATTTTGTGAATTAAAATCAATCTAATCCATATCAGTTCGGCAAAATGTAGAACTATTAAAACATGCAAAGGCCTTATTTAAAACGGATCTAGAGACATTTTTTTGACATAATTTTGCGATTTGAACTTGTTTGAAAAACTGCTCCGTCAGGTCTGAGAAATGGGCTTTCACAAGATTTAGTGTTGGGTCTCTTCATTTAAATTTTTTTTGTTCATCATTCTTATACAATAAATCTCCTGTAATTCATCGTATGCTCATGACTCTAGACCTACAACCGCCACACCGCTTTGAGTAATAGAATAGATTCGAGAGCCACTATAAATATTTGAAGATCTGGCAGAATTCAGGAGAAAATTTGTTTCGTCACTAACCAGTATGTTGTTAGAGTGGATAAGTCGCTGCAGCATTTCGTTCGCAAAATTCAGTCGATTAGCATAGTCCGCATCCTTCAATTCTTGAACCAATTGAATTTTATAGACTTTTAGATGTAAGTCTTTCTTTCAAATCGGATGTAAAGACGATTAATTATGTTCAACGCTTGGCGTCGCTTTCGGATGGATAAAGACGGGTTTTGACGAACCGACGCCTCAACTTCTTCAATTGGTTCTTCATCGCGAACTGAACGAGAAGGACCAGAGTTTTGAATTTTAACTGACGCACCTGTATTCTCGAACATCCTGATCCATTTCCTAAAGCTATCGTCACTTGGCGCGTGGCGTGTTCGAAATTTCGCACGATAGAGATGTTGAGCAGTCACTAATGAATCACCATTACCATAATACGCTCGTACGCAAAATGTGCAATGCGTCCCCGAGCACTGTTTCATCGTGACTAAAACTCCATGAAATGGCGGACGCCACGAACTCCTCCCCGCTCTTTTAGACGAATATGGCGCGAAAAGAATACCCGATACCCTTCCTGGACACCTTGTACAACGTGTGATTTCTCAAATTCTGATTTGTTGTTGAGTTAAAGACGGTTCAAACTTTGAAATAAGACACCCTATATGATAAATAAAAACATGGATTTTGTTACAGCTCACCCAAACGTTAAACTTTTTATCTCACATGGTGGATTAGGAGGTAATACAGAGAGCGTGTATCATGGTGTACCAATTCTCGGCATACCCTTCTACGGAGACCAACTGAAAAATATTTACGAAGCTGAATCTGCTGGTTACGCTAAAGGAATCAAACCACAGGATATCACCGAAGAACGATTCCTCAACATTTTGAAGGAAATGCTGTCGAATAATGAGTGAGTATCGAAAAAAAATAAAAAACATAGGCATAAGATGTAATGAAAAAATTAAACAAACATATAGACATCATAAATCATTCCATGTCATAAATAATTGAAAAATACACATATTACTGAACTTATGATGCGGGTTTTTTACCGGGGTCTTTTCCCTAGGCTTACACCGAATTGTATGGCACCCCATCACCAACCCCTGCTAAGATTCTTGACGTCAAAAAAACATTTTCTTCCTATAACATTTTTCCTAATTTGGCCCCGTTCAAAAGATATAGGGTGTTGAAATTTCATGAAAAAATTGCATTTTCACCTGTAATATTCAATCGACAATTTCAATTGAAATGATCTCGTGTGGAAGGTTTTTGATAACAGTCATGTATTTTTTGCATCAATAGATTTATTCCATTTCTTGTGGGTTTCCCACTACTACTCTACAGATTGGTTAAATTGCATGAAAAACAAATATCACTTGAACCAAAGATCCGTATCTTGTATTTCTCAAGGTGTGTCCAATCACAGCGCGGCATTCGAGCGCGGCACACCGCGCGCAGCAGTGTCTGTTACCAGCCCCGCGCAAATGTTTTCATTGTTCGTTCGTCGATAATTGTGTGTGGACGTACTCTGTATCCTATGTTGATAAAGTGGTCGCATTCAACATTGCCTTGTTTTAATGCACTTTAATGCAGAGTTACAACACACGCGGCCGTTTTCATTGTGTCTTCGATGCGAAATAAAGAGCGCGGCGTGTCTCGGACGTGCCGCTCAGTACTGCCGCGCAAAAGGTCTGAACGCGGCAAATTTGCGTCCAGCGAATGCCGCGCGCAGCTGCCGCGCACTTTGCGCGCTGTGTTTAAACACACCTTTAGAATCATTAGTCTTTTTTGCAGTTGAAAACATTCTTCATCTTTTTTTATAAATTGCACCTTTATATTTCAAGTTGAATGGAATTAAATTGATATAATCATGAAACATGAGTAAGTGAATCATTTCTTAGAGGGAAAATAATGTTTTCAATCAATTCAGATTCAATAGTGGATGCTGTGGAAGGTAATTTTCATTCAAACTAAACTGGACAACAAACGGGTATTTGCCCATTGTGAAAACTTAAAATGCTTGTAACTTTTTAACGCAGCTGAATATGGAAAAACTGTATGGGAAAAAAGTGTTTATTTTTATCTCAAGAACCTATGGTTAAAATTAACGCAGTGGTCAAAGACGCACCCTATATACTGGAAGTTGTATAATAATACCTTACTGTTAGGCTTCAGAAGGTTGCAGATCTGTTGTACTATACAAAATGTAATTCATATAGTGACATTTTTAATCCCTCGGATCTAAATTCTTGTCAAGAAATATTGTTTTTACAATTTATGATTCATTTATCTTGAGTTCTTATCTATATAATAAAGTAATAGATCTATTATTTCACGAAAACTATCAAAAAAGGGACGGAATAATGGGATTATTGTGGCTATGATGTGTTGATTGTGGAAAATTACAAATTTACTGTAAATTCCAGATATTCTAAAGCTGTGGCAAAAAGATCTGCATTAATGAAAGAACAACCGGTGAAACCCATGGACATTGTTTCATTCTGGATTGAACATGTTATCAAATTTGGTGGAGCTACACATTTGAAAAATGCTGGAGTGGACCTGGAATGGTACGAGCTATATATGGTGGATATTTATATATTTTATACATTAGTTTTATGTATGCTTGCATTACTAGTAATGAAAGGCATTAAATTAGTAACAAGGATGATTTCTTGTAAGTTCTGCAAGTCTAAAAAGGCTTGAATTCAGATCTAATCTAACTCTGTGACTTTTAGTTAATAATAATTCTCAATTTCTTTAGCACTCAGGTTTATATAATAATAATAAATATAATTATTAATTGATGACTGAGCCATGCAGTAGTCATTCCTTTCAATTATTATTTGTGATATATTTGTGACTTCAGAGATTTATTAATAAATTTCTATTTTATCTACTAATCCATTTTATATTGAACAAAAATTATAGTTTAAGGCTGTATCAAAAAAAAAGACAACTTCAAAACATTAATAAGAATTTTAAATTTAATCCTTCAATGAACATTTCTGGATATCCTATGCAACCACCAGCTATTATCACTACCTAAATCACAAATTTAGAATGTTAAATTCACTAACCAGAATACTGTTATGCACTCTTTGAATATTAAAATAACCCTGAAACTATCCAAAGTACATATTAAACGCACTATTTATGGAGGGTTTGTTCTCAAAACGAACTTCAGGCAGATATTGCATCTTGCATCTAATTCTATCTAATTCAAAAAGGTATCGATTCAAGAAAACTTTTGTGGTAAATACTTTTGATTCAAATAGAAGGTATTTGATCACAATTTAAATTTTAGGAAAACTCAAAAATAAAATTGGAAGCAGAAACTGTACATTCAATGGAGAAAAATTCCATTTCTATAAATCACCTAGGTAAAAAAATGATTTGGAAACCATTAGAAGCATTGTAGAATGTACAGATTAGATTTGCTTTTCATTAGAGAAAAATAGAATTCCTTGTGTATTTTGTTAGCTGCAGTAATAAAAAATTTTATCAGCAGCTGCAAACATTGAATGTAGAGAGAAACTTAACCAGTCATCAACTGAAAGTATGTTGAAGTAACACAGGAAAACTATCTATTCTTATTGAATTTGTTATAAAGATAATATTCAATTCTATTTCAAATTTCAGGATAACTCTATAAGAGAAGAAATAAAAGGCTTGAAGAGAAAATGTCATTTGTGTGAAGCAATCTATATTGATAATAATTTGAAAATTACAAGAAAAACATAAAAATTAAAGCCACATCAATAAAAATCCTTTGAGAATTCTGTTAATGAAACTATGAAGAGTTGCTTCTAATTTATGTCATGTGTGCAATACTGAGTATCTGCAAAGCATCGTATCAATAGTTTGGGTGTTCTGATGTTCTGAGAATGCACAATATGGTAGCAATGAGGAGAAATTTTAAGGTAGATCATTAAATTGAAAGAAGAACCAGTTGAAGTGACCAAATAACTCTTTTTTTTTTTTTAATTGGAATAAACTGAAATTTACAAATTCAAAATATTGTTTGTTAAAACCATCATGAGATTTGTCATTGTTGTTCCTAAAGTTGAGAGATTAAGAAGTTCTTTCATTGCCTTTTTGTGTTTGTTTCAAATATTCATCAAGTATAATCTTGAAATAATGGAAAAATAGATTTAATTTTCTTCGTTTTACTAGCTGTTAATATTGATATTTTTCATTTTAATCATTTCTTGTCATTTTTTTCATTCCTAGTTAGGTACTCACAAAATAATTTTTATGATCATTTTTTACATGTATAGATAATATAATGAAAATAATAAACTGCTTCTGCGCATCCACCATTTTCCTCAATATTCCATAACATAAGAAAATGAATACCAGTTAACAAGCAACTAACATTTCAATAGATTTATTCTCGAAATTGAAACTGAGAGTATAATTGTGAAGTAATAATAATATGAAATTTTT
Organism: Micraspis discolor; assembly: GCA_030674115.1. Classification (NCBI taxonomy): domain Eukaryota; kingdom Metazoa; phylum Arthropoda; class Insecta; order Coleoptera; family Coccinellidae; genus Micraspis; species Micraspis discolor. The sequence goes on from JARTUT010000872.1 coordinate 5,859,020, forward strand.
ATTCCATTCATAACTGTATGTGTCACATCAGAACACTAAACATCAAAGTCAGGGACACCGTACCTTAACATATTCCAGTAAATTTAAAATTTCTCCACACAGAAGACAAAATAATATCATAAACAATATATCGGGTATTTTTTTCAGTTATTGCTGTTATTGATAACTTAGCTCCAATTAAAATAATAAATAAGCTATTTTTCTGATGAAAGTTATGTGGAACTAACCATCAGAAGAGAATACAAGAAGCTCGAAACTACCAAAAAGTACTAACATATTGATCAACAAACTTTAATGTCATTTGAATCTGTTCAGCCCAAATTGTGAATTCAGACATGAATAAATCACGAATAGATGCAACTGTGATTGTTTATGTGGAGTCATTTTTCGTTCAATTCAAACCAAATACACAAATCAACAGATAACCTTGATACGATTCTCAATCTGACCATTAATGACTTAGCAAATATTTAAATACAAATTAACGATATACCTATACAATTCGTAGAATCATATGGAATAGTGTGGGTTGAGATATGAATTCAGCTTCAAAACCTAAATAGAAATAAATCAGAAAGTAACTGATAACAACACAATAGAGGAACATACCAGCCCACAACTGATATACCATGATTTCAGTTTTATCTGTGCTTATGATTCATACACGAAAATACGAATATATATGAAACCAACCTGAGGCATTAATAATTTGACCCTTTTCAGAATAATATAGCTTAGAATAAATGTTTATACTCACCGCATCATTATTGTCATAATATATGAGATAAGATTTAGTCAGCACAAACCATCTCTCCTTATAATTCACAACAGTATAAAAGTTCTTATTCTGAGATCTCTTCACCATGAGACCTTCTTTGATGATTTTCTCCTTAGAACCATTTTGGCCAGCCATTTTACATCACATTTTGAGTTTTTGTCAATAAACAATGATTATTACTAACTTGGTACTTTTTGAATTTGAGGTATGTGGTGAGTCTACTATCAGAATTTAGCGAGATAGGTTAGGTTTGAAACCTCATTATCAACCACAAGTAGAATGGTATCATTTGAAGATTATTGCATCTCTTTTACACATTGATACATTTATCACAATGAAGATGTCACACGGACACGGAATCCACCAAAAAATAAACATACGAATTTCTCCACGGGTGAACTTTTAAAAGTAGTAAACAGAAATAAATATGCGTCGTTGTCACGTTGCGACGGTCACTCTCGGCCTGTCCCCAACGATTGATACTATATACTGAGGATTGTTTCATTTTTCCGGAGGCATATGTTTATCTGAAAATAATCCCTGGAAATTTGAGAAAGATCCCTACTACTTCCATTATTTAAACTGGTTGAAATATAAAAGGCTTGTTCAAGTTGATTTCGGCCAATTCTTTTCAATCAACTTCAAGAATTACGATTATAGTGTAGGTTTTCGATACTTTATGTACCTTTTTATGCGTTTCTTCCTAGGTACATACATCATGTCCGTGAATTTCAATATATTTTGACTTATCAGGAAAGGGTTATCTTTGATACTTTATAGGAATACATTTCTAGGAAATATGGTATTGGGTTCAAATAAAACAGACGGAAATCTCTTTGTTCGGTTATAGTCAATTCAGAATCTCGTTTAATTTAACGCTTATGATTTAAAAAACATTTTTCTGTTTTCTGTTGAGAATAAAAATCCGCTACATAAAATTCGCGTTCTATATTTTTCTTATCCAAAATATGTACTTCCAAAAGTTAAGTAAGATATCATTCAATGAAATAATAGTGGCAACATCGTTGCAATTCTGACATGGCAAGAGCATGATTCACCTACCGGATAGAGGAGCATAGAAGAATTCCTCGTCTTAGTAAATGGTATGGTATGCAACACAAAGGGCAGAACCGGAATATTGAGAACAGTGGATTCATCGTTATGTCCCAATTCTTTTGAACGATTCAAATTTTTTATTGACCATAAGTGCATGTAGATCACCAATTCATGATGTTGAATTCCTCAATTCCTTATCAGTGTTCTGAACCCACTCTGTAAATGTTTTTTGATAAATCAAAAGAAGTTCTTTCTTTTGATGAACGGAAATGAAGAAATATCTAATTCTAAGATTTATTTACTTAAATCTAAATATTCGGTTCGATTCAATTTTTCCAATATAATTTTGTTGAAGTTGGGATTCCCAGCCTTTTAAAGAATTCGGTTATAAACAACAGGACTGTATTAGGAAATTTTCATTCATTTTATTTCAGTTTACTTGTCCTTGCTAGATTAGAATATCTTTCTTCTTAAAAGTGCAATGACTAGAGAAACAATGCTGAATCAATGAAATTCTCTATCATGGACAAGAAAGGAAGATAATGTCAAAATAAACTAAATATGAAGTCATAAAACACTCCAAAACTGAAAAAAATATTCCGAAATTTCCCTAATGCTCGGAATTTTTAATATATAGAGTGAAGGAGAGCTACATTTCTGAATTCTACGCTTCTTCATTATAGCTATGGGGTCGTTATTAACATAATGGCACTTCGATGCTTGGCACTATGATGTTTTGCAATTTAATGCTTGGTACTTCAGATTTGATACATAAGATTTTTTATGACGACTGTTGTGCTTTTGAATTTCCACTTTCTCTCATACTTTATTATTTGGTTGTTACCACTCCACACGTAAAGGCCCATCATTGCATAAATATTTTTTGCATGGAATAATATACTACTTTTTCTGTTAGGTTTACCGTTGAGAAAAATGGTGAATGCGCCTCTTGATATCATTGTTTTTCTCAATATTAGGATTATTTTCAGTCCTACATGGTATGACATGCTGTTTTTTCTGTTATAAGAAAAGCAATAATTTCATTGAAACATCTCATCATTATTTTGTCAACGGTTCATCATCAGAGCCACTTAAGGGGCTTGAATGATAATAAACTCATACCATCATTCATATATCGAATTTCAATATCTATGTCAAAAAATTAATGACAAATGCCTCATTAATATTGGAAATGACATAATGAATTCTCTATTGGACTTGTGTTATGGTAAAAGGCAAGAGGTTATCAAAAGAAGCAAAGCAGAGAAAATTTTCAAGATGCGTGCGGAACTACCCGTATTGAATAAAGAAGAGATTATCCGGTAAGTATATTCTTTGAAGTACCCACATCCTGACTTTATCTACGAGTTTGTTCCTAGTGTAACAGCTAACTATCGTTTTGCCCAATGCTCTGTAAATTTCTAATATCAAGCCGAGCAACCCGTCTTATGTGAATCCCCTCTATAAAAATTCATTATAACAAACCAAATGGCTCAAATAAGAAAACAAATGGTATAGTTTTTTTCAGATATCGTCTACCTCGACACGAGGCTTTATTGAGAGCCATTGATCAAGAAGGCTACAAAAATACAGCTGAGTATATAAAACAATTGATAGATTATCAAGAGTACTCAAGAAATTTAGAGGGTCCAGGCACCGAGATTTGGCTCAGACCCAGACTGATAGATACCAAAGATATTCTTTCCCATTTGAGGAACGGGATGATCGCAGCAGAAAAAGCCCATTTTGCAGGTGAAAAAAATACAACGGAAACTGTTAAATAGTTTTAATTCAAGATATTTTTAATTTGGACTTGAATATACTGGGTGTCTTTGACCACTGCATTCTTCAAAATTTTGCCCCATTCAAAAGATATAGGGTGTTGAAATTTCATTAAATAAATTGCATTTTCACCTGTAATATTCAAACTACAATATGAATTGAAATGATCTCTTGTAGAAGGTTTATTATAACAGTCATGCATATTTTGGTAGTAATAGATTTATTCCATTTCTTGTGGGTTTCTCACTACTACTCTACAGATTGGTTAAATTGCATGAATAACAAATACCACTTGAACTAAAGGTCCGTATCTTGTACTTCCTAAAATCATCTGATGAAACATGAGTGAGTGAATCATATCTTAGAGGGAAAATAATGTTTTTGAACAATTCAGATTCAATAGTGGATGCTGTGGAAGGAAGTTTTCATTCAAACTAAACTGGACTACAGAGGAGTAATGTGAAAACTTAAAATGCTTAAACTTTTTAACGCAACTGAATATGGAAATACGGTATAAGAAAAAAGTGTTTTTTTTTAATCTCAAAAACCTATGGTTAAAATTAATGCAGTGGTCAAAGACTCACCCTGTATATATACTGGAAGTTGTGGTATAATACCTTGCTGTAAGGCTTCAGAAGGTTGCACTATAGTCCGGTCAAATTAGACTAAAAGATAGGGGTAAGGTTACAAAAATTCCCACTAGGCTGAATATTGGTAGGATTGTTCAATACACTATTATAAAGGAAATGTGAAAAGTCCTCATTGATCGGGCACGTGCAAAAAAATTTACTCGGGGTCAAAGGTCACAAAAACGGGTTTTTCGCGATTTTCAGCAAAATGGTAAGTTTTATCATAAAATTAGCTCAGACAAAAATTGTAGATAAAATAATTATCTATGAAAAATGTCTACATACTTTTTTTCCTAAGAGCCCTAGTTTTTGAGATATAACGATTCAAAAAGTTGAAAGAGTTGTAATCGTCATAATATATAGAAGTACACCACGTATATACATCACTGAAGCCATAATACAAGCAAAAATATCGTTCTATCGGTCAGTGTGACTTACTAGACTTACACATATAAAATATGAAAATTTCGGGTAAAAAAAAACCCAGTCCTTTATTTTCTACGCCAGTGTAACCTTCAGCAACATCTGTCTCTCATTCAATTGTCTGCGTTGCTAGGGTCGTATACCTGTTTTAATTTACTTACTCGTGTTACTCACTGCTCGAACTCCAATCGAAAAAACTATTTTTTTCTTAATACTTGGTAAAGGTCAACAACAATCTGTACTATATTCATCAAACAGTTTATCGACTATTGCCAAGTGTCAAAATCATGCACTTTTTTTACATGAAATAACTGGTTGTGATTCAACATCTGCAGTTTTCAGGAGAGGTAAAACAACTGTTTTTAAAATGTTTGAAAAACAAAATTTAGTTCAGTATGCTGAAGTTTTTAAAAAGAGTAATTCAACTCCACAAGAAGTTATCACCAATGGAATTCGCTTTCTTCACGCTATGTATGGAGCAAAAAACAAGTGCAGTTAGCATGTCTTTCTCCAACCTCAGCGGCTGCTCATCAACATCTTTTTCGGGTATATTACCAAGTTCAAGTGTGGCTTGGTAATCAGTTAGATCCAAAAGACTGGGGTTGGAAGTTGGTCGACAATTCATTAGAGCCAGTTCAAACTTTACTCCCACCTGCACCAGAAAAACTACTAAACACCATTTTTTGCAACTGTATAAAAGGATGTAGTGCAAACTGTCAAGGCCGGTCATGCTCCAATGTAGAATTGCCAACAATTGAAGATTCATTTGATGTTGACGAAGAGACATGTGATGTGTCATTATTGGGACAATTTATTAACACCCAGAATGATGAAGATGAAGAAGAAGGAGAAGGAAGAGAAGAAGAACAAGAACAAGAGAATGCAGAAGTTAATGATGATTTAGATTCAGACGGATAAATTTTCTTATTTTTTGTAATTTACACCCCTTTCAACATTTTCAACCCTTGTCAATATCTACAGTTATTCAATAAATTCAAATTAAGCAGAATCATAAAAGATCAGTGGAATAGGACTACCGGGGAAGCCACATTAAAAAAAACGCGCTAAGTACACTACCTCAAAGGTGCCGTGGAAACGTGTGCGTATTATGACGATTACAACTCTTTCAACTTTTTGAATCGTTATATCTCAAAAACGGTGGCTCTTAGGAAAAAAGTATTTTGACATTTTTCAAAGATAATTATCTGATCTACAATTTTTGTCTGAGCTAATTTTATGATATTCTTTACCATTTTGCTGAAAATCGCGAAAACCCCGTTTTTGTGACCTTTGACCCCGAGTAAATTTTTTTGCACGTGCCGGATCAATGGGGACTTTTCACATTTCCTTTATAATAGTGTATTGAACAATCCTACCAATATTCAGCCAATTGGGAATTTTTGTAACCTTGGATGTCTAAATTGACCGGATTACTACTACAGTAGAAATTTGGTTTAATTGCATGAGAAACAAATAACACTTGAACTAAAAGTCCAGTATCTTGTACGTTCTAGAATCATTAGTCTTTTTTGAGGATAAAATCATTCATCGTCATTTGATGTTGAAATCGATATAATCATCTGAAGTGGTTGAAGACCCACCCTGTATAAGGTATTTCAAAGGACAAAGGCTCAGTGAAAAGAGATATTCTAAATGATTCTCTATGGAGTTGATATACCTACTTTTTATTGGTTTTTAAGAGAAGGGAATTTGAGCATGAAACAAAACTGAAGGAATATTGTGACTAGTTATTTTCAATTTGAGATATAGGTTTGTTGTATTAGCAGTACACTGTTTCATAGTACGGAAAAAGCCTATAAAACAAGCGCGCAAATGTTCCTGGCCTCACGTCACTCCTTTTTATTTCTTTCGAAAAAATGTTTTCTATTGAAATTAAATTTCTCAGAAATAAACATAAATTTTCCGTTGTAGTGTATGTACTACATCGATATAACAAATTTTTTGAACTATTTACGAAAGTAAAGGATTCGAGGCTGACAAATAATTCAACTCAATTCCATTTTTTAAAGCATGAAAATATCATAAAGATATTTCGTGCTTGTACTCTGAAGGATTCTAATACAAATTCGTTCGAAGCTGTTAAATCTTCATTATCGAATTGAAGTAAATACAGGGTGTAACTAAATAAGTGTGTAAATATTTAAGGAGGTGATTCCTCATGGAAAAAAGATAGGATCTTTCATATAAAGAAACTTCATTGGAGCATCCCTTATTAAGATACAGCCCCTCAAAGGGACAACATAAAATTTGTAAAACAATTTTTTTCACAATCACCAAAGAGTTACAATATTGAAATTAACCAAACGTTTCCTACTAGCAAAAAGACACTTATCCAGTTATTTATTTATTTACCCCATGGTTGTGAGGGTGGGAAACGCAGCTACTAACTACAGAATAATAATAAATCCAATTCGCATTTATGACAATGTACATTTCTCTGTAGTTGTTCGTAAAATAATTTTTTGCTGCAAACTGGTTTATTTTGGGCAAAAAACTCACGAGACATTTTTTGTTTAGAATGAAACAGGCTATCGGAAATAAATTTTTAAATGGTAAACAAATAATAAGACAAAAAGTTACATTGGAAATACACTTTAGGGGTTGCGTTTCCCACCCTAACAACCATGAGGTAAACCAAATAAATAACTGGATAAGTGTCCTTTTGGTGCTTGTGAAAAAAATTGTTATACAAATTTTATGTACTCCGTTTGAGAGACTGTATCTTAACAAGGGATGCTTCAATGAAGTTTCTCTTTTTCTCGATGAGGAATCACCTCCTCAAATATTTCACACTTATTTAGTTACATCCTGTATATCCAAATTATTAACGAATGGAACTCGACATCTTATGACCTCCGCGGACATTGCTGCAGCGGTCGATTCGTTGATCCGATTTCTGATGACTTGGAAACTCATTTCGGTCGAAACGATTGCTATTTCACCTTCAATATTGGTCCAGACTTCTCCCAACGTTGATGGCATTGAGAGAAATCTCGAAAGGCGTCAAATCGGACAAAGGAGGCGGCCAATCGACTGGATCTGAAAAAACCCATAATCCAAAACAATTTCTGTTTAACATGTAATAATTTGTTTTCTTTTGTTCAACTTCTTATTGTAAACTGTGAATGATCAAGAATATAGTGGTGATTAGAGGTTTATGATAATGATTAAATTTCCAGAAAACATTGCTCATGAAATAAGAGAAATGCTCAAGTTAGCTGTGGAATACGCATTCGGAGAAAAAGATTGGTGGTGGCTTGGTCATAAGCTTTTAGATCAATCAATAGAGATCAGTAAGGATTACAGTAGAGATGCGGGAATGTATCACTCGATAGCAAGATACGCACTTGGAAAGTTTTTTCTAGAAAAGAGTAAGTATCCACATCATGCAAAAAACTATGTAATTCATCAGGAATTTGATGACCAAAAATTAGCTGAGATGGAAATTGTGTAGAATGATTTTTGCATTTGATCGTCTTACTACCAATATTTGGTTTCGATTTTCATCAATTATCAATATTGACAGTACTCATGAAATCCTGGATCTTAGTATTTTTAGCGTTATTGCCTGCATTTTGGGCTTGACCAAACAGAAACTGTATTAGAAATAAATTCTTCAATGCTTCCAATAGTTTCAGATGAGAACGCGGCTTTGGAACATCTCGATATTGCAAGAACCTTGTCTTTAGGGAATCCGTGGAGTGCAAATGGCATATTTAATGGAAAACAGAAGACTGTTTACACCGAAGTTTCCATACTACTCTTTGAAGTTTACTTAAAACAAGCCAAGTGTTATATGAGGTGTGATATTCACAAGGCAATGAAACTATGCACTTATGCAAGAAAAGCTGCTCGAGATGGTAATGTCTGATCAATAAGATCTACTCATTTACTCGAGTTTGCAAATTTTTGATATTTCAAGGCAGATAAAATTAATAATAGTGTAGCAGTACAGTAAATAGGTTAATTTTAAATTGTATCGAAAAAATATAACTCATGCGGCGTTACCTTGCGCGAGGCATCCCATTTAAGGCTTGAAGTGCAAGCGATAGCGCGAAACGAGTGGCAAAGAGGCCCGATCGGTCTCTGCGTTCGACATCTGCCTCTCTCCTACCTTTATTGAGCGATGCGTCCACGTGGACAGCTTCAAAGAGAAGATAATGCGGTGAAATTAGATATTGCCGGTCTTAATGTTCCTACATTTAATGTGAGATCATTTGAGACCTTTTTCATCCCATTGAAGCGAACTAATACCTCAAAAAACCAACCAATAATTTGGATGCTCCGTGCATGCAATTATCTCCGAGAAGTTGTTGATAACTTTCACTTTAAGGCTGTACACCACCTTGCGGCGAAACTCGAATTCCGCTAGATGGCACCAAGCGAAAATTTCAAGGAACTGAAAACAGGCACGCCCATTGTACGAAATAGGACGGTCTGTACGGTATTTATGACCCCTAATAAACTTTCTAGGTACTGTCGCCGGCGGGTAGGATCGAAACGGAACGTAAATTTGTGTTTATGGATTTTTTGTGGGTTTCGAAGAGAATGGTAAATACAGAGTTCATTCTATTTAGACCGGTCAATTGAGACCAAATAACAAGGGTGAAGTTACATAAATTCCCTACAAGCTGAGAGTCGGTGAAACTGTTCAAAACATAATTATGAATAAAATATTAGTTTCCCTGTATGGAAAAATTTTATTCAAGGAGGCCAAAAAATGCGGTTTTCACGATTTTCTGCAAAACGTCAAGTTTTATGTTAAAATTACTCCAGACAAATATTGTAGAACATATAATTATCTATAAAATGTGTATCAATATTTTGTTCCAAAGAGTCACCGTTTTTGAGATATAACGGTTCAAAAAATTATGAAAGTTGCAATCGTCATAATATACATGATTTGGCAACGTATACAGGGTGAGTCAAAATTGTGTATCGCGCTATCTAGGGGTACATTGAAAAATAAGTATAGTATGATGGATAAACTCATATCCCAGAATGCATATTATGACGATTACAACTTTTATAATTTTTTGAAACGTTGTATCTCAAAAACGGTGGCTCTTAAGAAAAAAAAGTTGATACATATTTTATAGATAATATATATTCTACAATTTTTTCTGGAGTAATTTTGTGATAAAACTTGCCTTTTTGCTGAAAATCGCGAAAAACGCATTCTTGACCTTTGACCTTGACTTGAATATATCCGTACAGCGGAATAATGAAAAACTTTCAAATTTTATTCATAATTAGGTTCTGAACAATTGCACCAACTTGTTGGAATGTTGTTGGGAATGTAACCCTGAATGTCTAAATTGACCCTATAATTATTTATGTGAATGTGAGTGATGCAAATTAATTAAAACAATCTCTTGAATTTGTACATGGGGCGCTATACTACATGAAAAAAAATTTATTCGGACAAATCTAATCAGTTGAAGAAGCATTTAAAATTTCCATGTCTCCAAAACATTTTTCCTGGGCATATCAAACATGGGAAATAAAAAATTTTTGTTTTTTAAAATATATTATTTGGATTGAGGGAGCTGATATAATGCAATACATATTGAAACAAAATGTCCCCAGCTGACGTTGGTGCACGGGGTACCATACAATTCTGCAAGGTTCTTTTTGTCACTCTTGATGGAGCAGTTCGCTTATTAGCCATAGGTGCGGAATGAAATTATGTATTAGAATCTTATACGAAATAACACTGTACTAACTGTGTTGAATAGTTCAGAAATAAAGAGCGTTCAGAGATGAAGTTGACGTCTAAAATGAAATTCCTTGAAACAGCAAATCTGAGATCACTTTCGTTACTTTCGCTAGATAGGACTCCAGCTGTTCAGGTAGAATATAATAATAATTTGTAATTGAAGGCATCGACTGCTTGGGTCATTAGCCTTGTACAGATTTGGACATTGTACATACAATAAGTTATTTTGAAATGTATAAATCAACAGTACAGAAATTATTGAAGTACATAATAATACACAATACACAACAATACTCAAGTACCTACAATAGATTTAGTCGGTGCTCTAGCATAGAATATTTCTATTGGCCCATCTGCCGTAAAGAGGTGTAAACCATTGGGAGGCGGGCTAAATACAATTATTTAATACAAGAACGAGAATAACTCGAAAAATTGAGAAAATGGAAAAAAAAAATTTAGCTAATTTCAAAGTTCAATGTAATACCGAACGACTACCTATGAGTTTTTTTCGATAAAATATTTCCTTGAGGAAATATTTGCATCTGAAGAGTATTTCAATTTTCAAAGTATAATTAGCCAAAAACTATGCATCATATCAAAAATCGTCGGAAGGTACGCACTAGGGAATACTCATGCCAACGGTTTATGCGTTATTCTTGAAGTAAATTAGCATTGAAATAGTATAGGCACAAAGAAGGTGATGTACAGCCTTAATAACTGAATTCGAAATTGCTCCTCAAAAGACATTTTCCCTTAATGTAGGGTGTTGCGATATTCTCGCAACAATGGACAGTTCTTGGAATTTGGGCCAAGGGCCGTTACTTCCAAGAACGCCTTTTGTCGGACGGAATTTTGGAAATCCCTAAACTCAGCTACCGGAACTTTGTACACGTCCGACCCCTTTTAATCAAGTAAATTCATTCTCTCTCACCTCTCAAGGTGGTAAGTACTCCTACAAGTAAATTCATTCTCTCTCAAGACGCTCTTGTACACAGTATCTTCAGGTAAGCTCTCTTTTATCAATTTACTTTTCACGAGTCCATTACGGCACTCAGAACTACAAGTTCCTCTTAAAATCTCTCAAAATAATCTGTTTTCGGGTCAGTTAGTTACCCTAGTTCATGTGTATGTGAATTACTTAGTTGAAATTCTCTACGTAAAAGAAAAAGGTTGTGAATTGTGAACCTGTGAAGCAATTACATATCGCCAAGGCACAATTTATCAGTAGAAGTTTGAGAAGCTTTATCCAAAGTGCCTGCACCTTATTCAGAGAAATCTACCCTCGACGATTGAAGCAGAGCTGTGGTGAACTCCAAACAACAAATAAGAAGTGCCCTAGATTGAGCAGAGAACTTCAAATCCTTGGTTATTATAGACACCTAAAAACTCTTTCTGTGAGTGTAATCTCAAGTGCCGAACATTGTGTAACTATTCTTATCTGTGAATACATAATTCTATTATAACTACAAACTTGTTTTTATTCACTTTGCAAACATCTTTTCTACCAAAGATAATTTTTGGATCTACTGTTATAGTATAACCAGCGACTCAGGAAGTCCGCTGCCCGTCATTAAGCGGGTGATTATTATTACTTCTAATTTTGTACCCGCACATAAGGTTATTTTAGTTTTTAAGCTTTTGTTTTATTGACTGGCTGCTTACTTCAGTATATTTCTTTTGTATATTTCGAGCTTTGGGTTTTCGTGTGGATCAGATCTGAATGTAAACTAGTTTAATTTATATTTTTCCAATGCATATTTCGCTAGTTAGTGTTAACTGTGAATACTGTTTATGGGGCACCCTATCTGTATTCCTTGTTTATAAAATAAATAAATAAATATTGAAGAAGGATAATGGATTAAACCACAGAAATTCAGAAAATATGGGAAAGGGATGGAAGGTACTTGCCGACACGTGTTTCTGCTTATTGGCTTCTTCAGGGCAAGGCAACCAAGAAACCTGGATATGGATGGAAATGAATAATAAAGAAAATATAATGTATAATCACGAAATATAAAAGGCAACCCCCGTATTACCATTTGTAGTTTGTAGTCTTCTATGTAGTGAAACAGAAATTAAACTTGATTTTTAAAGAAACAACATCTTATGATGTTGCTACACTATTCTTGATATTTTATAGAAGAGAGAAGTGCGCGAATGTTATCTTTGTCTTAGATAATTTCCCAATCACACTTCTCCAGTTCTTCTCGTTTTTTTTTTAGGATGCTATCATGCTGGGGAAACTCAAGCTGTAATTGCCGAAGGCGAGTGTCAACAGATGCTTCACGATACTCACAGTGCCATAACTACATTCAAAAAGGCGCTTTCCATTCAGAATCGTTATGAAGATCCTAAATGGAAATGTGAAACTTTGAGTCACCTAGGACTCGCATATCTTAAGTAAGACAATCAGATAGCTCTTCTAAATTAATACGAGCGTTGCTCTCCATATTTTTGGAGTAGGTAGAGTATTTGGACGGAAAAAAATTTGAATTGATGGATCATCCGCCATACAGTTCCAAATGATTCTTTGTGTTCTCGAAATTCCAAGGTTAACTGCGAGGTCAAAGATTTTCGACTCCCGAAAAAATGGTTGTGGCCATCGAAGGCCATGTTTTAGAACTATTTTCTTCGGACCGGTGTTTCGACAAATAGTTTGAACGCATGCCAAAGTTTATAAGTTTTAAAGGCAGATAATTTAAATGCAATAAAGCATTTTTTCTTGAAAATTGTAAGTGTTTTACGGTTACACCAGAAGTATAGAGAGCATCTCTCGTATAAAATATGTATAATTCACCCGGTTTTATGAAATTTTGTAGACATGGTGATCTACCTTCTGCTCAACAGACTTTTAAAGATCTGAAAACATATGCTACGAGGCATAAACTGGTTTATTATATTGCTAAATCATTCAAGTATTTGGGAGAGTATTATTTGAAAGATGGGACACCTAGAAATGCAACACCATTGTTGAAAATGGCTCTCAAAATGTTTCACGATGGGAATTATAAAGAAGAAGCAGAGAGCACTAGAAGTTATGCTGCCTTATCCATGGGTAAGCGACATCCAGCAAATATCAAAAACTTAAGTCCCTTCGCACCCATTCTGTAACACCAAGAGCGTTTGCAAAATTGAAACTGTAACAATCTAGGTCTTCAGATCAAGTGTTTCTTTGAGAAGGTTTATAGCTCTGTAGATTGTTGGCATTGTCTTCATTGTTCTCTTAGTTCACTCTTTTAGGATTATATAACTTTTGAAAGCCAAGTGGTATTACTTTCTGTTCAACCAAATGATTGTAATATATTCTGAACTGTATCTGTTACAGCCCATGTTCCGCCTCAAAATTTCATCTACACTGTCATAAATCACTATTTTCTGATCATTCTTCCTTATCCTAATATCTACCTAGATCAAATTGTTGATCATACTTTTATTACAATCCAATTTTATTAAAATGGCTGCCCAAAATATGGAGCTTTTAGTTGAGCAGAATTTTTTGTGGTTTGAAAGAACCCTTGGCTAAAAGAATCGAAAATTTTATTCAGGAAATATTATTGAATAATGTTGTTATCTATAGAAATTCATGTATCTTAAGTGAAGCAGTTCATTCCTTCCCAACATTGAATGTTTCTTGGCATGCTACAATAAAGTGAATTCATTGTAGACTATACGTGAGATGGATCATATGCAGATTAGAATCTTTCAGATAAGAGTCGAGATTGTTTTTCACAGGTAATGAACTGTTTAAGCAATATATAGAGCTCATAACTGCGTGTTATACCAAGAACCCTGACTACGAAGCACAAATGTCCAAGCTGATAGAGTGGAAAGACTGCAGAACCAAATTCTGGGATGATCCAAAAGGAATCATAAGTTTCAGCAGAATGAACGTTTTGAGTTCAGAAGACGACAATGATTTTCTCATATCAACAGAAAGTGATGTAAAAAGTTTTAACGAAGAATTATTGTCGATATTACCCTTGGCTTCAAGTGAAGTACATCGTGAATGGGTTGGAATCAAATCATTGGAAGATGGAATAGTTGAGGAGGATGGTACTTTAGTTCCAAATAAGTATGATTTGCCGAAACCTGTCATTGATAATGTGGATCAGGAAGACAAGAAAATCCTAACACTGCATGTAAGAAAATTTTCGAACAATGATTGTGACTTGAATGCTATAATTCGAAGAGGCAAAATTTATTATACAGATGAAACAAATGGGAACTTGAATGTGGTTATTCGTTTTTGGACTTTTTTGTTTACTCCTATGAGGATATTTTCCAAGATTTCAATCTCCTCCAGAGGTATGATTTGCTATCTTGATATATGGTAGGTAATTTCATCCCCTCTCAAAAGTAGAGTGAGTGAAAGATGCGATTGACAACTAAGTTAATCTTCTTGAATCGCAGAAAGCCCGGAAACTTTTTTTGTCAATTATCAAACAATCAATAAAAAAATATCATTCATATCTGAATATTGTTTTAGAAATTTCTATATAAAAAAAATATAAATATGAGAATAATTTCAGAATTCCTTTGTAACGGTAAGATTCCCCAGTTCAGTTTAATCGCGTAAATTCGCCTGGAAGTCGGCGTAGGAATTTCGGTTATCTTCACCTTGGAATGCTGCGCAGTGCGCAGGATCGATATCGTAGCGACGTAGCCGATAATTTAGATCTAAATCGATTTCTTTTCCGTACCAGAGTGGCTGGGAGAAACACGTCAGAGGTGTTATATTTCTTCCCGTGAATTTTAAATGCAAATTTTCGATGGCGGAATGAATTATTCCGCTAAACCCGTCGGGCTATGGGATTTTGTCGTCGACCTATCAAGTACAAAATTCATTGAAGTTGAGAGCTTGCTGCCAACTTGCAGCAGTGGCGTACAGAACATTTCTTCAACTGAAAAACCACCAGAGAAGATAATTATCGAACGTTTCTTCAACTGAAAAACCACCAGAGAAGATAATTACCGAACACTTCTTCAACTGAGAAACCACCAGAGGAGATAATTTTCCTGGAATCTCAATATAGAAGGATAAACAAGATAAGTTTCAGTGAGGGGGATAGTGATTACCTGTGAAACATACATGACCGAACATCTTGTCAATTCCACTCAATTTTGACTGTACATTTGTAAATAACTGATATTTGTAAAAAGTGGAATAAATGACGACTGTTCCAATTTGAACTTTCATTGATTAGGGTAGAGGCATCAAAATTTCTTATCTGCTCTGTTGCTAGCCGGAGCAATTTTTTTTCAATTACATTTAAATTTAATTGTTACAATTGGCGTCCAACTTTGGGCCACAAAATATAAATTGTTACACCTTATATTGCTTTGGTGACTTCCAAGAGAATTCCTTAAAGAGTATTTCATCTCTGTTTTAGATGTCGAATAAATTCGAAGGAGACTGGGTTTCATGATGTGCTGTATATGCAATTGGAAGACTCTAGCAATATACATTTCTTTACGTTGCTAAAACCATACATTTGTAATATGATGCAATAAATTTTAATTTAAGAAACATGTTTTTCCAATCGAAAAATTTTGCAAAACTTCACTTTAGAGAATTTAAAAAAATTACCAACATTGAAATTTTCAATATCTCATAAGATATTCTTCAGAAATCTACATTTTTGAATGTATATCGAGGTTATTGATATTCATAACATCCTTGAATTTTGGCATTCAACTATCTCGTGGTAAGAAGTTATGAGTTTAGCATATTTTTCAAGATCTCAGAACAATAAAAATACTGGTTTATAATAAGTTTAAATAAATTTTATACCTTGCCCATAAACATTTTTTTGAGTTAACAACCAAAGAACATTCAGTGTTTAGTTGTAATATTGGTTTGCATTCTCCACTAACTTACTGTTTTCATGTTAACTAAAGACATTCATTAACGGAACAAAATTATCTCCATTTGTTCATAAATTCATTGTAAGCAAAAGGTATATTTCAATATATGCTGAAAATATTTTTCTACAACTTGTGAAAGAATTATCGTTTATAATTAAACATAATTTAATAATTTTCTATTGTTAATGAAGTTTTAATTCATATTTATGTTGTTTAAATAGATGGTTAGGATTTTTTTGTGAACCATAATTGACAATTCTAAAAAAATGAACAGAAGAAAACATTTTTAGTAACAATTAGATTTTTTAACATACTGACAAATTTTTATAAACAAATCATTATTAACTTTTTTTTTCTAATAGTTCAAAAGATCACATAAACGTCCCTGTGCATTAGAATATCGAATTTTGTTCGGTATTTTGATGCTGGAGAACGTTTTTCTAATTTTAAGAAGTATCTGAAAAAAAAAAAGCTCATCATTTGTTTATAAGAAAGTGATGATTTGTTAAACAATTAAATTTTTGATGGAAAAAAAACTTTTTGTTAATTATTTTGTAAACGAAAATTTTACTGTTAAATCAAAAATGACTGTTCTTTCAGAAGAAAATTTTCGAGAAATATTGAGAAAATCCATTGTTCATAAACGAAGGAATATCTATTTTTTAGATTAAACTTTTTCGACATAAAAACGGTAATCAAGTTCAAATTCGTGAAGAAATGTTTGTTTTTAGACTTTTTTTCTAAAAATTCTTTCAGTTTGTTGCTGGTTTAACAAGTTAGTTCTTTTATAGGATTCACAGAAATTGAGATCGAGAAAAAGAAATCATAGATAAAACCGAAATTTTTTCTTGATATATGGTTTCATAAAAAAATTCAACATATATTTTGTTACCTACATTATGTTATATCTATGAAATGAATATGAAGATGTAACTCCTCTCTTTTGTATTCTGTAAATAAAAAAACTCCTTTCTTCCCTTACCGATCGCTTTATATGATACGAGTATGTTATTTATACAGGGTAAGTCTTTGACCACTGCGTAAATTTTAACCATAGGCTCTTGATATCAAAAGATACAATTTTTTCCCATACCGTTTTTCTATATTCAGCTGCGTTAAAAAGTTATAAGCATTTTAAGTTTTCACATTGGGCAAATACCTCTCTGTAGTCCAGTTTAGTTTGAATGAAAATTATCTTCCACAGCATCCACTATTGAATCTGAATTGTTTAAAAATAATATTTTCCCTCTAAGAAATGATTGACTTACTCATGTTTCATCAATTTCCTTCAAAAATCTCAAAAATGGTGCAATTTAGGGAAAAAGATGATGAATGATTTTATCTGTAAAAAAGACTAATGATTTTAGGAAGTACAAGATACGGACCTTTAGTTCAAGTGATATTTGTTGTTCTTGCAATTTAACCAACCTGTACAGAAGTAGTGAGAAACCCACAAGAAGTGGAATAAATCTATTGATGCCAAAATATGCATGACTGTTATAAAAAACCTTCTACAAAAGATGATTTCAATTGATATTGTCGTTTGAATATTACAGGTGAAAATGCAATTTTTTTATGAAATTTCAACACCCTATATCTTTCGACAGGGGCCAAATTTGGAAAAATGTTATAGGAAGAAAATGATTCTTTTGACGTCAAAAATCTATGGTTAAAATTAACGCAGTGGTCAAAGACTCCCGTACAATGTACAATAATATAATTACATATATATGTTATTTATAAAATTCATACTTATTTCCTCAAGAGCTGAGTGGAAAACAGAATACGCTGATTGTATAATATGCACAAAATGGAGGTATTACCATACAAAACTCAAAAAACTAAATCAGACGCGTCAATAACAAATTTCTTCCATCGGATACTATCTGAATGCAATATTCTGTCCACGAAATGCATTTTATTCTATCTAATCTATGAAAAATATGAACGACTTAAATTGAAAAATGAGATGTTAACATTTCCCAAGTGATTATTTGAGTGGATGAGGTCAATAAATTTTTCATCATTTTTTATTGATCCAATTCGATAAGCACATGAGTTATTATTTAATGGTAAACACTCTCACATTATTATTAATTAGATTGTTTCGTCCATTCAACATGGACATTTCTCCTTGTATGAAAGTTTAGTATTAATATGGGTCTTTCAGTCGAAAACTATTCAGTTCGCTCTATGGGTATAGTCTTTAAAATATGGAAATATTCAAAGCTGATGCCAAAATATTTATATGATACAAAAACAGAAAAATTTTCGTATGTACAAGACAGATCTGGGATGGTGCTCTGTTTCGTGGTTTTTCTAATGAATGTATCCGGTTTATTACTTGTTGAAAAGCGTAGGACCAGTATAGAAATTATAACTTATGCTATATATAAAATTTCTACATTTTCGATCGCTTTGATCGTAACTTCTTTGATGTATAAAGATTCTGCTGACATCGGAAGAATAGTAGAAAATTTAGTAACACTCGAAAAAACAGAAAGAACGCTTTGTGGGGATATAAAAATACGGAGAAGGTTTTTTGAGTTGTTTTGGCTTCTATTAGTTGTGTTGGTATTGATGATATTTCTACTCATGGAAATTGTTATTAGCTATTACTTATTTTTCACCGTTGAATCAATATTTTTAACTTTCCTTTTTTATTTACAATTCATTATGAATTTATTAAATCAACATTTCATTATCACATTTCAATTTATCATTCTTCATCATTACAAAATAATGAATTATAGTCTGAAAACTTCTGAGCAGTCATATGCCAAAATAATACATCTTAGTGATTACTATAAATTAATCAGCATAACGGCTTCCGATTTTGCCAAAATATTTTCATTTCCCATCATGACCAAATGTTTAATAGTCTTCATCGACATTCTCCATACCATATTGTCTGCAGAGACAGCCGAACTATACGACGATAAATATCTGCTAGCAATTGTCAATCGACCTTTTTTAATTCTTTGGTCTTCGTTTGAGTTAATCCTCATTCAAGTTATTTTATGGAATAACGTGGAGACTGAAAAAGAGGTGAGTTGAAATTCTGAGATACTGTTTCGTTTTTCCAGTCAATAATACACAAATAACAACTCATATTTCAATAATTTATATACACAATTTAAAATAATAATTTATGTACAGAGAATTTATAATCACTAGCTAACACATGTCGGCAACGTTCTTCAAACAACTCTGTCTCGTCTACCTCACATCTGATTTTATTTCTGCTAATTGACACTCCAGAATGTTACATCACTTTCGAAATCATTCGACAGGAGAAAAATTCCAGAAAACCATCAAATCCTAACTAATAATATGCGGCCTATTTCTACCTGCCATTTTTATTACACAATTATTGTTCTGTTTGCGGCGTGATGCTCATCATATGAACGGCGACGTCATACTAATTGTCCTATGATTGCCTATTCCATCGATCCGATGCATGTTTTCTTTCGATATTTTGGTTGATTTAGCTAGTGAATAATCAACTGATTTATTTATTTATTAATATCAATAGTAGATCCAATTTACTCAGACAATATATACCTATATATAATCATGTGTGATACCATTGAATAACCAGATTGTTCAAATATTTCATATAATTAATAATATTTATTATTCATTTTCTCATCGAAAAGTTGATAATAAAATTAACTTTCATTTGACTCTAGCGTTAATTGATCGGTTGATTGATTATTAAAGGACTGATCGTATGATTCTTTATTAATTGACTGATATTTCTTGGTAGACTGATAATTAAATAAATCAACTGATTGATTAATTGATCTACCTCAAGTAGATCTATGGTCCGGATACACAAAACCCAGAGTTAATTCTATACTATGTATATACTATGACACAAACCATATGTGATACCATTGTCCGAACGAATCATTTAAATTTTTCATCAAATTTTCAGCAATCATTATATTGACTTCTCTATCAGAAAGTTTCCATTATTTTTTATTTTTATATATATAATGCTCGGTTGATTGAGTATTAATGAAATGCATAATTTGCCTAATTTTTTATTAATTGACAAGTAGTTCTTGTCAAACAGTAATTCCATTAATCAACTGATTGATTAATTGATGATCGGTTTGAACACACAAATCATGTATGATGCCATTGACTGATCTGTTTGCTTGAATACTACATTAATTTATTATTGATCAGTGTACTGATTTCCCTGTCGAAAAGTTAATATTATTATTGATTTTTTCAATTTAGTGATCGGTTGATTGATTATCAACGGACTCGTTGCACGATTGATTATTAAACCACTGGTATTTTTTGGTAGGCTGATAATTATATGAATCAAGGGATACCTCTGAGTGATCATGTTGTTTAAATACAAGATTAAATTATTATTGATCAATATAATGATTTCAAATAATATAATAATCGGTTATTTTAATCGATCGTTTGATTCTTCAATTGATTGATCAGTTGATCAATTATCAATGGACTGATTGCGTGGTTGTTTATGAATTGGCAAGTATTTCTTGGCAAACTGAGGATTGAATAAATCAACTGAGAACATAATTGATGAATATCATTAGTAGATATATGGTCCGATAATAAAAATCAAAAATATGAATCATGTGTGATACCACTGATCAGTTTTTTGGAAATGTTATATCAATATAGAATTCTGTATGATTTATTTACTTAGCCTTGAACTGATTGATCAGTCGATCAATTATCAATGGACCTATTGGTAGACTGTTTATAACTTGAGTAGTATTTCTTGGTAGTTGATTGACAAGTGTTTCTTGGTAGATGTGAATCCTCATTTGATTTCTTTCGTCTACTTTATATATTGATTTAATGACTAAAATATGTTTCACAATGGAAGAATGAATTAGTTATGGAGAACACTTACGATATGAAGATGAGATTGAGAACCCAGAACAAAAACTATAAAAATGTGAGTAATTTTTGAAACCTCATAAATTAGATTCATTGGAACAAACAAGATCTTTTGGGAGACTGTACAAACTCACAAATGACTACTATAAACTCATGGAGAAGACTCTAATCCTGTTATTTTAAACCTCAAAAACTTGATATTTTGAAAAAAATCAATGAGGGTGTAGTTCCCAAAAGTTAATCGCTTAATTAACTGTTTAATCAAGTGATTAAATGCTCAAAATTCAGTGAATTGATTATTTCATTCGTGCATCTGGGGAATTCTGGTGTATTCTGTGAATCGTTTAATCAATGATCCTTGTGATATCCACCTTAAAATTAGAAGAAAATAAATGGAAATCGAATTTTGTTGATCCGTGAGTCTATAAACTTCAGTAAGATGTCTCCTCTTCATTATTTCACACTTATCATAGGTTTATTCACTCTCTAACCGAACACCCTAAGTATATCAAATCTTTTTTCAGGTTGAATTATTTCTTTTGAAATCTCATCTCAACCCTTTGAAATTTTCGGTTTGTGGCTTCTTCAACCTAGATTGGACTTTGATTTATTCCGTGAGTATATAGTTTTTTTTTATATTTAACGAGTGTTTTTTAATTGTCAAAAATTGTTGTTCATAGAAATAGTTTTTTTCAGATGGTTGGTGGTGTTACAACTTACTCAGTATATTTGATACAATTCAGAGAAATGGAGATAGAGGGATAGAAAACATCGATGGAATAATTTTTTTGCGTATAGTTTTTTTATTGAATGAAAATAAAGATCTTATATCTGTATTTATTCATTTATTTGTCAAACAGGTGAATCTGTAGAAGTCACTCAATATCTACAGATGAAAAGATAATATGTGAGTTTTGCAAATTCATGCATGCATCCCCAGAGATTAGTTAAAAGCGGCATATTGCGTCATTAATGCGAGCCAAAAAAGGTTCTAAACCTGACATCAAATAACTAACTTGTTAATTATTTTGTGAACGAAAATTTAACTATTAAATCAAGAAAGACTTGTTACTGCAACTTATTAGTTAAATTAAATTTTGTTGAATTCATTCATTTCTATTCCGAGTTGCTTGATCGATTCAATGGTAATACACTCTGTATATGTATATTTCACTTTCCGATTAACGCGTAACATATGTTGGAGCATATGACCTATGTCGAACTAAGAGTACTGAACCGGCGTTCATCCGAGAAGTACAAGAACACTTTTCTTGGAAATAAATAACTTTCTCGTTAAATCTACAAATTCGAACTCTAGTGAAAAAGTGACTATTCTCGCCCGTGAGTGCCTGGACAAGTTCATTCAGCCGTACTGTGAAACCAGGTAGGCAGAAGTCGATACTCCAGCATTCGCATTTTCTTTCGAGTCATTTTTCATATTATTTCAGAATTTCATTGATAATTTTCTTTCGTTTTCTTTTACTTTTCAAAGGCCCTTGTCGTGCCAAGACTGTTCTTTCAGAAGAAAATTTTCAAGAGATATTGAGAAAGTCCATTGTTCATAAACAAAGGAAGATCTATTTTTTTAAACTTTTTTGACATAAAAACTTCAGACTTTTTTCCTAAAATTTCTTTCAGTTGGTTGCTGGTCTAACTAGTTAGTTTTTTTATAGGATTCACAGAAATTGAGACCGAGAAAAAGAAATCATTCTAGATAAAACCGAAATGTTTTCTTGATATATGGTTTCATAAAAAAATTCAACTTATATTTTGTTACCTACATTATGTTATATATATGAAATCAATATAAAGATGTAACTCCTCTCTTTAGTATTTTGTGAATAAAAAAAAACTCCTTTCTTCCCTTACCGATCGCTTTATATGATACGAGTATGTTATTTATACAGGGTGAGTCTTTGACCACTGCGTTAATTTTAACCAAAGGTTCTTGATATCAAAAGAAACTATTTTTTTCCATACCGTTTTTCCATATTCAGCTGCGTTAAAAAGTTATATGCATTTTAAGTTTTCACATTGGGCAAATACCTCTCTGTAGTCCAGTTTAGTTTGAATGAAAATTATCTTCCACAGCATCCACTATTGAATCTGAATTGTTCGAAAATATTATTTTCCCTCTAAGAAATGATTCACTTACTCATGTTTCATCAATTTCCTTCCAAAATCTCAAAAATGGTGCAATTCAGGGAAAAAGATGATGAATGATTTTATCTGCAAAAAAGACTAATGATTTTAGGAAGTACAAGATACGGACCTTTAGTTCAAATGATATTTGTTTTTCATGCAATTTAACCATACTGTGCAGTAGTAATGAGAAACCCATAAGAAATGGAATAAATCTATTTATGCCAAAATATGCATGGCTGTTATAAAAAACCTTCTACAAAAGATGATTTCAATTGATATTGTCGTTTGAATATTACAGGTGAAAATGCAATTTTTTTATGAAATTTCAACACCCTATATTTATCGACAGGGGCCAAATTTGGAAAATGTTATAGGAAGAAAATGTTTATTTTGACGTCAAAAATCTATGGTTAAAATTAACGCAGTGGTCAAAGACTCACCATGTATAATAATGTAATTATATAAGTGTTATTTATAAAATTCATACTTATTTCCTCAAGAGCTAAGTGGAAAACAGAATACGCTGATTGTATAATATGCACAAAAAGGAGCTATTGCCATACAAAATTCAAAAAACTAAATCAGACGCTTCGGAAACTTCAATAACAAATTTCTTCCATCGAATACTATCTGAATGCCATATTCTGTCCACGAAATGCATTTTATTCTATCTAATCTATGAAAAATATGAACGAATTAAATTGAAGAATGAGATGTTGACATTTCCCAAGTGAATATCTTAGTAGATGAGGTCAATAAATTTTTCATCATTTTTTTATTGATCCAATTCGATAAAAAGATAAAAACATGAGTTATTGTTTATTGGTAAACACTCTCACATTATTAATAATTAGATTGTTTCGTTCATTCAACATGGACATTTCTCCTTGTATGAAAGTTTGGTATTAACATGGGTCTTTCAGTCGAAAACTATTCAGTTCGCTCTATGGGTATAGTCTTCAAAATATGGAAATATTCAAAGCTGATGCCAAAATATTTATATGATACAAAAACAGAAAAATTTTCGTATGTACAAGACAGATTTGGGATGGTGCTGTGTTTCGTGGTTTTTGTAATGAATGTAACCGGGGTAATACTAGTTGACATGCGTAGGACCAGTATAGAAATTATAGCTGCTGTTATATATAAAATTTCTACATTTTCGATCGCTTTGATCGTAATTTCTTTGTTGTATAAAGATGCTGCTGACATCGAAAGAATAGTAGAAAATTTAGTAACACTCGAAAAAACAGAAAGAACGCTTTGTGGGGATATAAAAATGCGAAGAAGGTTTTTTGAGTTGTTTTGGCTTCTATTAGTTGTGATGGTATTGATTATATTTCTACTCATGGAAATTGTTATTAGCTATTACTTATTTTTCACCGTTGAATCAATATTTTTAACTTTCCTTTTTTATTTACAATTCATTATGAATTTATTAAATCAACATTTCATTATCACATTTCAATTTATCATTCTTCATCATTACAAAATAATGAATTATAGTCTGAAAACTTCTGAGCAGTCGTATGCCAAAATAATACATCTTAGTGATTACTATAAATTAATCAGCATAACGGCTTCCGATTTTGCCAAAATATTTTCATTTCCCATCATGACCAAATGTTTAATAGTCTTCATCGACATTCTCCATACCATATTGTCTGCAGAAACAGCCGAACTGTACGACGATACATTTCTGCTAGCAATTGTCAATCGAGCTTTTTTAATTCTTTGGTCTTCTTTTGAGTTAATCATCATTCATGTTATTATATGGAATAACTTGGAGACTGAAAAAGAGGTGAGTCGAAATTCTGAGTTACTGTCTCGTTTGTCCAGTCAATAACGCACAAATAACATCTCCTATTTCAATAACTAATTTATTGACACCATTTAAATAATAATTTACGTACAGAGAATTTATAATCACTAGCTAACACATGTCGGTAACGTTCTTCAAACAACTCTGTCTCGTCTACCTCACATCTGATTTTATTTCTGCTAATTGACACTCCAGAATGTTACATCACTTTCGAAATCATTCGAGAATAGAAAAATTCCAGAAAAACATTCAAATCCCGACTAATAATATGCGGCCTATCTCTACCTGCCATTTTTATGTGACAATTATTGTTCTTTTTGCGGCGTGATGCTCATCATATGAACGGCGACGCCACGAAATTCAATTGATTGCTTCTTCAGTTCCTTTGTCGGCGAGCGCGAGCCAGATCCATACTCAGTATCATTACAATACTAATTGTCCTATGATTGCCTATTCCATCGATCCGATGCATGTTTTCTTTCGATTTTTTGATTGATTTGGCTGGTGAATAATCAACTGATTGGTTTATTTATTAATATCAATAGTAGATCCAATTTACTGATACAATATATACCTATATATAATCTTGTGTGATAACAATGAATAACCAGATTGTTCAAATATTTCATATAATTATTAATATTTATTATTTATTTTCCCATCGAAAAGTTGATATTAAAATTAACTTTCATTTGACTCTTGCGTTAATTGATCGATTGATTGATTATTAAAGGACTGATTATATGATTTTTTATTAATTGACTGATATTTCTTGGTAGACTGATAATTAAATAAATCA
Source organism: Micraspis discolor (assembly GCA_030674115.1). Classification (NCBI taxonomy): domain Eukaryota; kingdom Metazoa; phylum Arthropoda; class Insecta; order Coleoptera; family Coccinellidae; genus Micraspis; species Micraspis discolor. The sequence goes on from JARTUT010000872.1 coordinate 5,884,952, forward strand.
ACTGATTGATTAATTGATCCACCTCAAGTAGATCTATGGTCCGGATACACAAAACCCAGAGTTAATTCTATACTATGTATATACTATGACAAAAACCATGTGTGATACCATTGACTGAATAGATTATTTAAATTTCTCATTAAATTATCAGCAATCGTTATATTGATTTCTCTATCAGAAAGTTACCATTATTTTTTATTTTTTCTAATATATATATTTTGAATCTTCAACTGAATGCTCGGTTGATTAATTATTAATGAACTGCATAATTTGCATAATTTTTTATTAGTTGACAAGTAGTTTTTGTCAGACAGTAATTCCATTAATCAACTGATTGATTGATTGATGAGCGGTTCGAACACACAAATCATGTATGATGCCTTCGACTGATGTGCTTGCTTGAATAATTCATTAATTTATTATTGATCAATGTACAGATTTCCCTGTCGAAAAGTTAATATTATAATTGATTGTTTCAATTTATTGATCGGTTGATTGATTATCAAGCTGCGAGAAAATATTATCAATCTAAAGAAAAATCAAAAATATATTATGATCAAACCCATAATCGAACATATACATTCAAGAAAATGATTTAATATTAATTCAAGATTCACGAGCAAAACAGACAAGTCAAAGACTATCCAAACATTTCAAAGGACCATATAAAATAATTCAAATTCACAATAATGAAACTGCTACTATTGAACTGAAAATAATAAATTAAAAACATATCATTTCAATCAATTAAAACCGTTCAATATTATTTTGAAAATGAAGACATCTCTAATAATGACCCTTCTCTTGATGACCCAGGTCCTAGCAACCGATTTTAAAAATTACACCCATTACATCATCCTCAGGTATCATATTTCATAATTTACTCATTGCACGATTGATTATTAAACCACTGATATTTCTTGGTAGGCTGATAATTACTTGAATCAATTATCAATTGTATGCGACGATAAATCCACTAAAGTCGAACAAATAATGAATCTTGGACTTTTGAATTAAATCCAAAATGCAAAGCTTTTACTAAAAGTGTCATATTAGAAGTAGAAGGAAATCTTGGATCTATGGATCTTATAAATGTTTTACCATTTACAGACATCAATCAAGATGATTGTTGTAAGAAATTAAAGAAGAATTTAACATTAAATGCAATAAAATTAGAACCATTAAAACTAAATAATTTAAATCTTAAAGAATTAAAATATGCTAAACATAAACTTTCAGAATTTGATGAAATATTACATAATCAATTAAATAAACCTTTTATAATTAAACATACTAATTGGTTCACCACAATTTTAGCAATAATCAGTATTATTATAACATCCTTTGTATTGTATAAATGTTTTAAATGTCTAGAGTCTCATAGAATTATTTAAGAAACTTTGTTGTTCATCAAGGAACGAAGAAATGTCTTCCATGTTTACAAATATTTAATAATTGTATAACCACAAAAACTCCAATTCAAAAATTTAGTGTATCTTATAAAATGAAAAATCAAAATCCGTTGAACATGACTCAATAGATGAAACATTATCATTGAATTCACTCAGAAGATCACAAAGGCTAAAGAATATAAAAATATCAAGACATTAATAATTTCTTTTTTGTTTTTACTTTTACATTATATAATTACAAATTTTTGTTTAATTAAGAAAGCACAAAAATTTTAAATACCCCCAGAGATGTTGTAAAACTAAAACCCATTATTGTTACTAAAAATAACTTTGCTAAATCAGCAGTTCATAAAGAGTATATAAGGGACCATGCCCCAAGCTGCGACACAGTTCTGATTTAACCTTCACTCAAGACGCTAGTGCCACGTCAATTATTAAACGTTAGTTAGGTGACCTGTGACTATTGTAAAGAGTGTTTTCCCAATAAATCATTACAAGTGCAATCTTCGTGTTTATTATCATCAACGACCATTCGTTTTATCAAGGAATACTACTATGACAAAAACCATGTGTGATACCATTGACTGAATAGATTATTTAAATTTCTCATTAAATTATCAGCAATCGTTATATTGATTTCTCTATCAGAAAGTTACCATTATTTTTTATTTTTTCTAATATATATATTTTGAATCTTCAACTGAATGCTCGGTTGATTAATTATTAATGAACTGCATAATTTGCATAATTTTTTATTAGTTGACAAGTAGTTTTTGTCAGACAGTAATTCCATTAATCAACTGATTGATTGATTGATGAGCGGTTCGAACACACAAATCATGTATGATGCCTTCGACTGATGTGTTTGCTTGAATAATTCATTAATTTATTATTGATCAATGTACAGATTTCCCTGTCGAAAAGTTAATATTATAATTGATTGTTTCAATTTATTGATCGGTTGATTGATTATCAACGGACTCATTGCACGATTGATTATTAAACCACTGATATTTCTTGGTAGGCTGATAATTACTTGAATCAAGAGATACCACTGAGTGATCATGTTGTTCAAATACAAGATTAAATTATTATTGATAAATATAATGATTTCAAATAATATCGAAAAGTTAATATAATAATCGGTTTTTTCAATCGATTGTTTGATTCTTCAATATATTGATCGGTTGATCAATTATCAATGGTTTATTGATTGGCAAGTATTTCTTGGAAAGCCGATGATTGAATAAATCAACTGAGAACATAATTGATGAATATCAATAGTAGATGTATGGTCCGATAATAAAAATCAAAAATATGAATCATGTGTGATACCACTGATCAGTTTTTTCGAATACTTCATTAAAATGTTATATAAAAAAAGAATTCTTTATGATTTATTTTCTTAGCTTTTAACTGATTGTTCAGTTGATCAATTATCAATGGACCTATTGCTAAATTGTTTATTACTTGAGTAGTATTTCTTGGTAGTTGATTGACAAGTGTTTCTTGGTAGATGTGAATCCTTATTTGATTTCTTTCGTCTACTTAATATATTGATTTAATGACTAAAATATGTTTCACAATGGAAGAATGAATTAGTTATGGAGAACACTTACGATATGAAGATGAGATTGAGAACCCAGAACAAAAACTATAAAAATGTGAGTAATTTTTGAAACCTCATAAATTAGATTCATTGGAACAAACAAGATCTTTTGGGAGACTGTACAAACTCACAAATGACTACTATAAACTCATGGAGAAGACTCTAATTCTGTTATTTCAAATTTCAAAACTTGATATTTTGAAGAAAAATCAATGAGGGTGTAGTTCACGAAAGTTAATCGCTTAATCAACTGTTTGATCAAGTGATTAAATGCTAAAGGTTCAGTAAATTGATTATTTCACTAGTGCACCTGAGATATTTGTTGGTGTATTCTGTGAATCGTTTAATCAATGATCTTTGTGAAATCCACCTTAAAATTGAAAAAAATAAATGCAAATCAAATTTTGATGATCCGTGAGTCTATAAACTTCAGTAAGGTGTCTCCTCTTTATTATTTAACACTTATCATAGGTTTATTCACTCTCTAACCGAATACCCTAAGTATATAAAATCTTTTTTCAGGTTGAATTATATCTTTTGAAATATCATCTTAACCCTCTGAAATTTTCGGTTTGTGGCTTCTTTAACCTAGATTGGACTTTGATTTATTCCGTGAGTAAATAGTTTTTTTATATTTAACGGGTGCTTTTTTTATTTGTCAAAAATTGTTGTTTATAGAAATAGTTTTTTCAGATGGTTGGTGGTATTACAACTTACTCAGTATATTTGATACAATTCAGAGAAATGGAGATAAAGGGATAGATAACATCGATGGAATAATTTTTTTGTTTTTGAATGAAAATAAAGATCTGATATCTGTATTTATTCATTTATTTGTCAAACAGGTGAATCTGTAGAAGTCACTGAATATCTACAGATGAAAAGATTATATGTGAGTTTTGCAAATTCATGCTTGCATCCCCAGAGATTAATTAAAAGCGGCATATTGTGTCATTAATGCGATCCATAAAAAGTTCTGAACCTGACTTCAAATAACTCAGGTGGATGTATTTTTCAAAAACATCAAAAGGCTATAAGATCCTTTCAATACCTGAAATTAGAGACATTGAAATATGATCACTCATTTTAATACTTCTATGCTCTCAAAGAATTGTAATGTTCTACTTGGAAGCCCCTTAACAACCTTTAATGAAAATAATAATTTTCATGAACTGTTTTCGACTAAAATAATATTTTAAGCACAAAAATATCCCTCATATGTTTTTACCATCTTGAAAAATTTACCGAAACACGTCTAATGAGCTTTAGTGGAATAGTGTAAGCTAAACTCCGCCTCTTAATTGTATTTTATAAAAATGCAAAATAAAATGCCCCGTATTATTATTTTGCAGCACCATAAGAGGGGATGCTCATTTCTTTAAAAATTGAAAAAAAGGGAAGATGGGTTGTGTGGCAGTTAATTTGAATGGTAAATTAAACTTGAAAATATAATTTCAAATTGAATTGGAGTTGACGGTGCCGGTACTTAAAACTAAAGTTCTAAGACCCATTTGCACCAACCACACTTAAATTAAATTGCGTTGCACCAACTGTTAAGCGGCCTCAAATTTAAGTGCTCATTCATGGCCACTTATCTATTCAAGGGCGGATTCTGCCCATAGATCAAAGGTAAATGTATATTTATTTTGTATTTATCTATGACTCTAACCTAAAATAATTTGATTTATTTGGGTTTCCAAATATTTGTCTAATATTTCTTTGTGATTTTCGAACAAATGTGATGTAACTAAAATAATATTAATTGTAATTGTAATATATACTTCGAACAACGCTATTAACTTGTATAATGAACTTCTTTAATGAATTTGATGCATTTTATGACGACTTTGAAATAGTAGAAATTGTGGAAAGAGGATTTCCTAGGTGTATATACGTATAAAGTCTTTAATTAAAACCATATCGGGCTTGATTATTTATATATTAATTTATAAACAAATATCTCTGCTATAGAGTAGACGAAATATTTAAAACTTCTTTAACCACAGAACATCAAATATTGCGTGTAGCCAATGAAATCGCTTCATTGATCTAGGGAGAAATGAAATACTGAAATGTCAGTAGATTGAGAAAGTTAAGCGTCGCGTAGTTAAGTTTCTGTTAAGTGACAGTCGTGCAAGTGGAGATGAATTCAAGCGATCCTTAACTTTAAGCGACATTTTAAGGGACGTTGGTGCTAACGGGTCTGAGTTTCAAGTCTTCTATGAGTAGCTTAAAGTAATTTCAGGAAGCTGGTTTATTTATTTTGTTTTATTGAAATACACACCAGGTGCGAGGGATCCAAATTTATTATCATAACTATAATTGGACTATCCTGTATCATAGAATTGTTACTAACTACTAACCCTCATGAAGAACTCATTGTTCATGTGAATAATTGGTTTCGCATCCACATGCACAGGAACCTGCATTCTACCAAGAAGCATTCTAAAAGTTCCTCGTAATCTGACAGGTAATCGATACCATGGTGTACAGTAGAGTGAAGTTGCCATAATTTCAGCCTACAAAATATGTTGAAATGAAAACTATTAGAAGAACTCGTATAGTACAGTATGAGGCAAAGATGACTGCTTGTAGGCCCATTGAGGGTACTGAAATAATTATTTCATCTCCTTTTTATCATCATCCGAGTTGAGCAAAATGTTTTTCAAATTCATTTTACATAGTATGAAAGAAAACATCAATATACGTAATCGGTCAGGTGTAATTGTCTTTTATAATACCATAAGAGCTTCAAAATTATCGGGTATTTCCCGATAGGTTCGTTGCAAACAAATGAAGGAATCAAGTTTTCCAGCGCGAAGCGCTAGTGATTTTTCCTGAAAAACTTGACGATTTTATTTGTTTGCAGGGAACCTATCCGGAAATACCAGATAATTTTGAAGCTCGTGTGGTATTCGGGGGATTATTTTTCTGTCCCAATGGTCGGCTAATAGAATTGCACCATGAGACGAAATGTACAGTTAACAAATAAGAATTTCATAATGAATGAAACAACATTTAATTAAGAATCAGGGTAGTGCAATTAAAAATACAATTGTTGTAAACATTGGTGCATGTTTTCTTCAAGTCAGAGTTATCGGTAATGGTCCCAGAAGAGGTAGATGGCATGAGGTTTATGCTGTTGATGGCATTTTCTGCAGTAGGCTCACTCCTTCGCAGTTTCTTGACAATTAATTCGAAGGTGTTCCTGGTCGAGTTGGAGATACGGCTTGATGGAGTTACTGTTGACATGTCCAGTTATTTTGATTATCTGCTGCTCTCCCAGGCCCGATTTTGCTAGATTGGAGACGGCTGTTGCATGACTGGAGTGATTGGTGATTTTTTTGTTACCAAGGTCAAGCCCAGCTTTTTGTGCTGACTCCTTAACCCACTTTGAAATAGTGTTTTGGCCTACTGGGGAATCCTTGTACCACCTAGCGCCTGGAACTTTATTCCAGAATGGATTTTTGGTCAGGAATAGTCTGTCGCTCTTGATATTGACAGCTCTCTTCTCTCTCAATTTCTGGAACAGTCTCACTGGGCACTTGTCAGGGATTTCCCGATTCTCCACCAGCCACTTGCTGTCTGATAATTTTTTATCACCACCTTGTGTGGTCTTGCTGAAAATTGGATTGTATTCAATTCTCCCAGTTGTTTCCCCGTCATTTCGCTGTTCTGCCTTGAAGTGATGTATTGACGCCATGCTGCCCTCACCACCTCTCCAAGCCAATTCCACTGATATTATCATGAATAATTTTTTCTGGAGACCATCAGGAGTTTCCTCGTCCCAAACAGTGGTCATTGCATCCCAATCTTTTTCCTCCAACGCTGCTTCACTTGCCCTCCGTTTTTCCGGAATAGATTGTAAAGCCTTACGCTTGGCATCACGAGCTCCTCGAGCGGTCTTGAATGCAGCATGTCGAAATCGTTCAAATACTTTTCTTGGAGTAATTTAGCAGTCTGATTCCACATTGTTTTTACTGTACCTTCCTTATAGTCTTCTCCATCCATTTTCTTCATATTGTAAGCGTAATCTTTCATAATGTTTGCCAATTGCGCTTCACTCGTTTCACCACTCAATGTGTATTCCCTCTCAGTACAAAAAGTAGTAAATTGGTTCCAAACTGTTTTTTTTGCCTTCTCCGTAATAATGGGAACATTTCCTTTGACTTTTTTATAGATGATGGACAGAGAACAAACTCCAAATCGACTCATTTTCATGCAAAATCTCCAATTTTCACAAATGAATTCAACCTGTCAGTTTGACGTGTGTTTAATTTGACTGGATCATGTTTTGTTTATATATAGCAACTACCAGAGAAAATTTTCAAAAAATTATCAGTATAATACCATGTAGGTTGTACCACGTGACGTCGAATGGTGCAATTCTATTGGTCGATATTTGGGTCGGAAAAATAATAGCGAAAAAACTTGTCAAATTCACCATTCAGTTTCACGTACAATGGGATTGAAAGCTCTGTGCACTTATTGTACCTGTAAAGTCACTTTACCAAACTACATTATTATGGGTTCTTACAACAATGCAGGACTTCTTTAATACTGTCACTAAATTTCGCGGTATGAATATGGATTTTAACTCAGTAAAAATGGCGTTCGACACATTAATATAGCGTTAATCGTTCATTTAGCTATCACAGTGACGGCCAATATTGCTGAGTTCTCGCTGAGTTCTTTCTCATCAATCTAATGTCTTCTTATTCGCGCACAATTAGAAAAAACGTGTTTTTGCCTGCTGTAAGCCCTTTAATTCCCTAAAGGATAAATTATAAATAAAAACTATTGTTTTCGAGCTAATTCTTAATGTAACTTGGAGAGAAAAATATTCTTTTGTTGCTTATGTCTCTTTTCCTCCTATACCGAAGTGTCTTTGGATTTGGATCAAGGGAAACCTTCAATAAAAATGTTTTGGCAATATCAGATAAAATCCAATATCTTATTTTTTTGATCAACTACCAGAGGTTGAGATAACGGACTGTGTGAATCTTCTGTAAAATATTTTCACCAAGCTCCATCGATCTCAATGAATCAAGAAAAATTATAACTTGTTTATTTTAATAATGGTTGAAGTTCCTATAAGAATTAGTTAGCACGCTCCTCATCTTCTCATACATCACATTCGACTCCATAAACTGTCTTCTTATTCATTAGATTTTCATTCGGAAACGGTTTTCTTCACTTCTCTTTAGATTGTCATAAATATCACCGAAACCTTTTTCTAAATATATTAATATTTGCTAATCTCGAAACCTTGAACTTTTCAATTTCACCTCTTTCACATTTGTGATTTTTTCATTTCAATATCACATTCACACTATAATAACACCAAAACTCGAAATGAGACGTTCTGTTCGAAATTCAAATTGAGAATAGAAAAAATCTATTTTCCGCAAATTGCCAGGAAATTTTGACATTTCTGTCAAAATTTCTTGAAGAAAAAGTCAGGACTTCCTTACTGTAAGAAAATATTTCCGTACAGTTGTTAGTGTTCTACATAAATGATAGAAAACACATTGCTTATAAGGAATTAATTTATATTTTGAAAACATCAAGTCATTGCTGAATATATTTTTAAGATCAATTTGTTATATTTACAGTAATTTGACAGTTAGTACAATTATTGACCATGGGGGGAACACTCTTAGAACTATGAGAAACATTTTGGACAACATGCAGAGTGGAAGGGTCATTTTGTTAAATATTTTGTACTGTGAAAATTTTATTTGCCACCTCAACTTTATTGTTAAGCGATTCTTCGATATATCCTTCAGCAACGCGTGATGACTTCCATCCGCCATGCCTCTTTAAACTAGTTATTTCGGCACCAGAGTCAACCAATATTGTTGCAGAAGACCGACGAAAGCAGTGACCAGTATATTCTGTCGGATTTACCAAGTTCAAATAAGTAGCAACTATTTTGGGCATTTTTCTAAATTGATGAATTCCTACCACTTGTCTACAACCCTTTCCGCTTTGATATTTAAAGAAAAATCAGTCACTGTTCATATTTTCTGGTCTTAACGAAACATACTTTCGATAAACATTCAAGTAGATCTGATTAATTACAAATGATCTTGGTTTGTTGGTTTTCGAATCAGGTATGCTGATTAAAAGCTTAGATTCTAAGTCTTCTATATCATGTACAGTCATTCGGACTAAATCATCCATTCTACAGGCCCCAGAAATACCAAATATTATAGCCACCTAAAAAATAAATAAAGCTATAATCTGAATAGAAATTAAAAACTTGTAAATTACCTTAATCATTAAATTTTCTTTATCTGGAGCTTTCTGGATAAATTTTTCAATTTCTTCCTTCGTTAAAATCTTAGATTTCTTTGCCCTATAACCTTGAGCTTGCCGTTTCAATAAAGAACGAAGTTTTGAGTATGTAGATATATCTACATTGTGTTTAAGTGCAAGGGTTGACTTCAGCATTGAATAATTGGCCCATAATGTTGAAGATTTCATCTTTGAACAAAGGTCTAGGAAGTATGCCATTACAACATTTTCTGAGAAAGAACTCGTATTTTTACTCATGCGATAATCCATAAAACGTCTGTATGCATTTTCGTACTTTTCTCTTGATTTCTTTGGCATTAATTCTAATGAAGCAGTATTCACTGCCTCAACCAGCTCTGGAGGAGTCCCAGGAATGGAAATTTCATCATCACTTATCATTTTACTTTCGAGAACACCAGCAATTAAATTTATAAGCGTCAAGTTTGACAATTCAACCTCAATACGTTTCCATAGTAAACCCAAGTAATTTTATTAGGAATTTCAAAGCACCATTTATTTGAGAATAAAATTATCGCGTTTTTTTTAAATGGACTCCTGGACTCTTCACAGTCGTCCAGGAATGTTAAGCTTTTCCTACCCGGTAAACAATGTACTATTCCCTAATTCATTAAAGCATATTTTGAATGTTTCAATCATAGATTGTAATAAGTGACTCATTGAAAATAGCAGCTTTGGCTTCTTTATGAAATCAAGATTTTGAATTATTAAACGTCTTCATAATTGAAGAAGTATAAGTTTTTGAAATAAGATGGTACAATGCTGATATTCTTGGATATCGATAACCTTGATGTATTCTCCAAATTTCGTGAATCTCTCAGGAATTTTTTTAAATCATTTTCTAACTCGATGATTTTCATGCTATTTTGCGAACGTTTTCGTTTCAACCTCATGCAAACCTCCTCAAAGTTACAATGGGTATTCTAGGATGTACTTAGGAAAGCAAATTTTAGATGCCTCTCGACGGATTTAACCCAATAGCGAACTTGACCGAGATTTTTGGACAACGAACCTATTCTGAAAATATGAAAACTCTAGCTCATCTCCTTAGGATGATAGAAAGTATACGGCCGGGCACACTCAAGATTGGTCCCTGATTCTTCATCAGGATGTTAAACCCGATCGATTGAGACCATTTTCAGATCGATATTCGAAAATAACAGGCATTTGGACGAAACGATAGTTTACTATTTTAGTAGGAACAAGCTATTGTTTGCTAACTAAATATTGTCAGCCAAAAGTTCAAAATAATATATATATATATATATATATTAAGAACAAGCAACACAAATAGAAGAAATCTATTTACTATGTTCTCAATATTTTGTCCAGCATAGCATAACATCAGTTCACCTATAATCAAAACTATCAATTGACCAACTCCAATCAACATATTTGATGACTGAAAACAAAACGTTTATTCATTAGTAGAAGTTGATATATGATTGTTTATATATAATTGTTTTTATGTACAGAGACTGCAGATTCATCATAAGAATAAGATTTATTTTCATATTTCTCATCTCAGACAAACTAATATTCGTGGAGATATAATTTTGCAAAGTTTGACTAAGCGCAAAAACAAACTTATCTACCATTAATGCATACTTTTTTTTTTAAATCAATAATGATCATCACAAACTAGTATAGTATCATTATAGAGTCCGATAATATATTTTTGATATCTCCATAAAGGGTTCATAATTAAGGGCTCGCCAACTTTTTTTCATAACAAATACAAACCAATTGAGATATTTCAAAAACTTTATAATCAAAATATTAGAACTAGCATTAATACGAGGGCCATTCAGAAACTAACCTCCGATTGGTCACAGTGCGGGTAGTGGGGGGGAGTAGCGCGCCATCTGTGCATTCACGCGCTCAGAAGGTCAGTCGGCATCAAACCGTAGTCGAGTGAACATCGTACCTGCGCTAGTTTAGTTTTTGTGGCAGTTTGAAATGTGTGCTGCAATAGAAAATCCCGCCAAATGTGAGGTGCGTGCTGTTATAAGGTTTTTTACAGCCAAAGGATACTCTGCAGCAGCTATTCATCGTGAGCTTTGTGCCGTGTACGGACCAAAATTTATGAGTGAAGGAGTTGTCCGTGAATGGGTACGTTTATTTAAAAGTGGACGAGAAAACGTTCATGATGAAGAGAGGAGTGAGTCCTTCAAGTGGGACGTTTTCAACCATCCACCTTACAGCCCAGATCTGGCGCCAAGCGATTATCACCTCTTCATGCATATGAAGAAATGGCTCGGGTCCCAGCGGTTTGATGAAGACGAAGAGCTCAAAGATGCGGTCACAGGCTGGCTCAAGGCACAAGCGGGTGATTTTTATGCAGAAGGAATTTCAAAGCTTGTGAAGAGATACGATAAGTGCCTCAATCGTTATGGAGACTATGTCGAAAAATAGTGCAAAGATGTAGTTGTAAGATGTATATATTAAAATATTTTTACTTAACTTGGTGTATTTTTTTCAATTAACCGGAGGTTAGTTTCTGAAGGGCCCTCGTATAAACGATGGCACAGTCACTCCCAACCTAAAGAAGAGGAAAGCAACCTCTGTACCACAGATCTCCGGGACATCCCTAACTTCCTCGGCGAGATAGACAGTATGGGAAATATTATACTAAAATTCCTCGCAATGTATAAAAACCTATTTAAAGATCAGATCACACCTAGATTATAGAAAAAAGCTGAAGCAGTTCTCATTCTACAGAATGAAAAGAATCCCGCTGATCCTTCAGTCGAACAGATTTCACAAATTGGATTCAAAGTTGTGAAGCCCCTATTGATAAACCCCTTACATCAAAAGCATGTCTAAAACGATGAGTGAAATGTATATTATTATGTATTGAATCAGTTTTTCGAACTTAATCAGAGACAAAGATATTAATTGAGTGTTAAAGAGGCTACTCAAGGCCTGACCAGCTGCAGAAAGTAGAATCGAGTCATTGAATACTTTGTCGGTTTTGAATGCAGACTTTACTCAGCAGAATTTCACTTGAATTTTAATTGAGATTGAGTAGTTATTAAACAACATTTACTTACCATGAGTAACTCATATTCTATCAAAGCTACCAACCCAGAAAATAATGTGTATTGAAATAAATGGCATTTCCCCACACTGTTATTCATCGACTCCACCAAACTGGAAGGAAAAAGACTATCAAAAATAATGGTTAAGAGAGAAATATATTGAATTCGAAATAATTCAAAATAAACTCATATTTCTCAGACACACTGACCAGTAAAGGCCGGTTGTTCAATCAGAGATTAACTCTCGATATTGGCTAATCTGAGAAATATCATACAGATGCCTAATCCTGGATTATCCGCCATGTAGAGATCAGCCCCAAGTACTAAATAAAAAAATTATTATTATTATTTTTTTTTTCGGTTAAGGGCGTCTCTACATCGGGCTAAAATTACCATGACCTAGAATGCCAATGAACTGTGTCTGTGTCGTGGAATTTTTTCACTATGTGACATGTGTTGAGTATTTTTATTTAGAGGTAATCTTTGTGATGGGGATTTAGTTGCAGATCGTGCATGCATCGTGTAAACTGAAGTGGTATTCTTGTTCAGTAGTGCTTCATTAACCCCTTCATTACAATTCGCTCTACCATCACTAAGTTTGAGATTTAATATTCGTTATTGGATAATACTCGACCAAATAGATAACATCCAGCTCGTAGTGAAGAGAATATTGCGGCGGTGGGGGAGAGTGTACTTGATGACCCTGAAGTGTCGATTCGTCTCCGTTCTCAACAGCTTGTCCTTTCGTATTCAACGACTTGACGGATTTTACGTAAGGATTTTTCTTTGAGAGCTTACAAAATTCAATTAGTTCAAGAACTGAAGCCGACCGACCTACCGAATCGTTTAAGTTTCAGTCGTTGCTCTTGACAAGCTTGCATTTTGGCTTAATGCGTTCGTGAAAAAACAAAATGCCCGAATCTGGGGTAACAACCCGAAGAGTCTCAAGAATTACCGTTAAACCCAGTAAAAACAACTGTTTGGTGTGGTTTATGGACCGGTGGAATAATCAGTCCATATTTCTTCCAAACAATTTTTTTTCGTTAAAAACAAATACCTCTAAATGAATCATCCTTTATATGCCTTTGTCAATATGGATAAGCTCAAGCTCCGATATAGACTATATTGTAACTGTGGTCGACAGAATAAGAGGCACCATTTTTACTTCACCCCATCTTCCACAAGTGCTTTATTTCATGTTTTAAGTGTGTTTATTTATTGAGATTTTCCGTGTATGTTTCTTCAATATTGTAAGTATTTGGAATGGATATATTTATGATATAAGTTGTTTTGTGTATTTTCCCAAGCAGTGCAATATCAGGCCTGTTATGGCCTGTTGTTTTGTCGGTTATTATAGATTTTTCCTATTATATCTGGTGTTTTTTCTGTCACTGCTTGAGGTGCAAGTGCTTTGCCTGGTGTATTATACTGGCTACCTGATTATGATATCATTACGTATCATATTTTGAACAAGAATCTTTCAGTTTTTTAGATCTTTCATAATATTTTTTTATTTTATCATTAGTATACAGTATATACTGTATACAGGGTCTTTCACGAGGAAAATTTCAAGTTATTTTGATGTAACATTTTTCAGTTTTGGTTGGAAAATTCTCTCTGGTCGAGAAAATTCGAAAAAAAATCGAAAATAGAGCTCCGCTGAAACAAGAATAACTTCGAGGTTTTTGGATAGAAAATTTTCATTTTTGGGATTTTTCAAGGTGTAAGATTGATGTATCCACTTTAAAAATCGAAATCGCGATTCATGATACAGGGGGTGAAAAAATCGCTTGCAAGAAGCAAGAAGAACAAACCTATTGCCATATAAAATACACGTAACATTAATAACAGAAAACTTACTTGAGAATCTCTCCATGGTACAGAACACACAGTTTCAGCTGATTTGCACTCTCAAGCTCCGTTCCTTTGAAATCAAGTTTCTGTATCATTCTATCCATATTTTTCATTCTGATTACGATCAGGTCGGAAATACCAAGTGTCAAAAAGTAACCCAATGGACATATTGGTAAATATACGAAAAAAATTAAACTGGAAGATAAATAAACCCATCCTTTCCACATAAGATTCAATCGATACGGAAGCCAGAAAGGCAGAACCATTCCACATAAATATCTGTCATCCAGTGTATTCATTTTTGATTCACAATTAGAATTTGTTAATATATTCAAGATAGCCATACCACAGAAAGTAATTCTGCAAAAATAATATATATATTTCGTAATTTTATCGTGTTTTCGATAAACTTTTTCCAAGTTTGGCACCTTGCAATACTTATGTGTTCCAAGGTGATGAAATAGTACCATAAATGCATTTCCCTGGATAACTCCTGAAACAGCTGTTAGTAACGCAGACAATATAAGAGAATTGATACGTGCATATTCTAAAATTGATCTTGTTGATATTTTATCTGAAAAAAAAATAAAGAAAACATCGAAGCATATATAGATTCTTCCAATATATAGAGTGGGTAGATTGTTGAAGAGGGAGATCCTAATCTGAATGAATCTTCGCCAAGCTGATATTAAGATAAAAATCATTTTATAATAAATTCCGAATATTAAAAAATATATTAAATATGAGTGGTCAAACCAAAATCCTGAAAAAATTATTTTTGATAATTTTTTGAAATATGATTTTTCATTGAATATTGCAACATCAAGATAATGACATATATTTCGTCCAAGAATTCGAGGAATGATGCCGTCATCCGTATCATGACAATCTGGCCGTAATAAAGACCATAACTGCCACATAAAGAAGAACAATAAAAGGGTGCCCCATTTGATATTATAAAAATAGTTTTCGTTCAGGGTGTTGAGATTTAGAAAAATGAACGTAATAGTGACTACGAATATTTGAAATATTTGACCTTACTTCCTGTTTCTATTTCGATTTTTTGAAGACAAGTCGATTTTTAAATTCATTCTCTCTCCTTTTATGAAGCTCAGGCTACAAAAATTAAATATTTTAGCTCGGTACAGAATTTGAGAACATTATCAAATCAATATCAAATGATAATCCCAATTATCAGATTTCAAATATGTCCAGTTTTCCAAAAACGTTTAATAGGCTCTCAAACTTAGGTCACCTTGAATTTAATTAAACGTATCTGATAAAATTTCCGAACCTAAATTTTTAATTTTTCTCAACTTCTTGAGGAATTTCGGTGAAGTTTCACCTGGATTCGAGCCTGCTCATGAGAAGAAAATGTCTTGTAATAACCATATCCTTTAAATTACCTGTTGTCAATACTCTCCATAGATATAGGATATCTCCAAGCACTGATACTGCGAGGAAAGCCACAAGCATTGCAAGAAATCTCAACCTTAAAGTTGTTGTAAATTTCTCACCATTCGGTGGAAAAACTTTATGTTTACTTAAGATTTGGAGGGCTTTCTTGAAAACTACCAGTTCTTGCGGCATTCTCCTGTAATTTTCACGACTTCAGAAACGAATAAAACCCTGTCAACAGGCAAAATAATCATTTAATGATTGAAAGCATATAATGACATACTTTTGTATTTCGAACAGACAAATTAGCTATATAAATTCAGAAAGATCACCAATAATTCAAGTACCATTTCCATGTAGGATCAATATTCAATATAATAAAGTAAAATAATTTATGACATATTTTTGCTTAAATAATGAGTCTTGAAGTTCACATCATCACAATTGTTTCTGGTGTTTAAATGATTCAAGGGATGTTAACGTGTGATGTTTTACATTCACCTCAAAGGTCATCTTATTCTTTCATTTCTAGGGAACCCTAAAGCACCTGATTAATGGAATATCCTGAACGAAGCTCAGGTTGATCTGCATTTAGCATTGAGTAATATTCTGAAATGAATATATTAAATGTCCTCTGGAAGTCACAAGCATTAAAATTTTTGTCTATTTCTTAAAACTCTGTGACTAAGATGGTTTGTCAGCGAAGTTCTGGTGGTGGGATTTGGCTTAGAAGTGGAAGCCCCTGAGTAGGGGCCAGATATTATTCGCATAGAGCTGAACGACAAAGACTCGAGTATGCGAGCTATTAAGCGACACAGGGACGTAAAACTCTGATTAGACCAGTCCTTAGGCCAAGCTCCCCAGGGTTACAGCTAATGATCCCTATGTTGTTCCAGATGTTAATACGTATTATCAACTTGGCTGCTTCTCCCAAGGGGTTTCTTGGAAGACAGCGTTCTATCCTAAGTATTTTGGATTATAATTATGCCTTAAAAATTTATCATCGGCGCATAATCTCAGTTGTCTATTTACCATCTTGTTATTTAAATGAAAGCAGGAAACTCCCGTTTTATTAGGATTGAATTAGAGTCTTCACTGTTTGAAGAATATGTTCATCTTAGCGGGGTCATCTGCTAGAACCTCTTCTATATTCTCGAAGGAGAAGTTTCTAGTTGCAATCGCCCGATCATAATCTTATCCAAATTTACATGAGGTGATGGCAGACATCTCTGATATATACAAACTGAACAGGACTGGTGTGAGTACTGATCCCTGGGGCAGTCCGTTATTCAGCTATCTTATGTTAGTATGAAGGTTCTCTGAGGTTAGTTGGAATTTTTCATCACTGAGCATGTTATTCAATAACCGGGCGGTCGTTTTACATGTAATGGTTTTAAGAAACTTATACAGTGAGCCGTCCTTACAACGATACAACGTCATATGCTGTCGAAAGATGTATGAAAGCAACATCGCTTTCTTTGGAAGCCTGCCTCTATAAACGTTGTGTGGGGTGGAGGATGATAATACTTGATAGCTTGTAGTTCTTTTGGACCTAAATCCTGCCTGCTCAACTGTAAAATTCTGGAGGATGTTGAGTAAATGTCTTTCAAAGAGGTTATAGCCTGAGCTCAGCAAAGCAGTAGTTTTCTGGCTTGTCTGTGAGTTTCAGCTCTTTTTAAAAGAAAAATCACTACACTAACAGAAAGCACCTAGACTCTTATTATTGAAGTTTTTCTCTTAGTTGTATCAGACTTAAGTTCACACAAGCAATATTGTTTGATAATTTTTATATTAAAAGGCTTGAAAGAAACAAGGAATAAATAAATAAATAATTGTCCTTGAGTTGAGATCACCATCGATTTCCAATTCAAAATTTAGCTGTGACCTGTAAGTTTTTTTTCAAACCTGTATACTCACCTTCAGATATCAAATCAATTCGAAGATGAATCCAAGAAATTTTAAACTGTTTCAACCTTAAAGGGAAAAATTTCGAGCACTCTGCTTCAGGCCAGATTTTCTTTGGGTATAAACCTGAAAATGTCCTATAATATTGATTTAATAATGAGTTTCTGAGTCCTATTGTATATAATACTTTTTTCCTTCCATCTTCATGAAAAATAAAATTGAATACATTTTAAAAACGATGACATCTTCAAAGTGGTTATTAAAGTTGATGAGTTCAATCGATTTTTCATCATTTTTTGATGGATCTAATTTGATATGACCACGAATAATTATTTGTGATCACGTTTACAATATAATTAAAGTTAAGTTAATTGTTTCGTTAATTTATTGTGGGTATTTCTCTATTATCATTAAATTTCCTTATTACTTTGCTTATTTCAGTCTGAAGCGATGCAATTCGTTCAATGGATATACTTATATGGAAATATTTAATGATGTACACAAATATGTACAGTATGTCCGCCAGAAAGGTATACAACTTTGTTTATAAGACTGCTAAACTGAAAGAGAAAGGATTTTATATTGGTAAATGTTTTATTTAATGTCAGCAAACATGTATGAAATGCAATATCAGATAAACATCCGATTCTGCCAGCCTCACAAATGCAATCCCATAAAAGGAAGTCCGGAGCACTCAAAACAGGCGACCGTGGAGGCCAATCAACATTTCTTGAAGTAACTTATTATGGAAAGAGGTCTCGTACTAATCCTGGATGTATAGGATGTGGCATCGTCTTGTTGATACCACATGTTAATCGAGCTTAAAACGTGCAGTTGTTGGGTGAAAAAATTTTCAATCATATCACGGTATCGCTCCCCATTGAAAGTTTTCTTGAAACAAATGCCGATTGTGGTTCAAATTTTTGACCAAACTTGATCTTTGATAATCAAGCTCCTGAGGACGGCGTCAGGTTGGGGATTTGTTATGACACTTTCTTAAACTGCAATAAAATTTTCATCCAATCTTGCAGAACGTTGTGGTTAATATTTGGGACTTTCACCTACAGCCCCTCTTTCTTCGAAGTCATTCCCTATAGGATGAATAGTGCTTCTTGTTGGAACGTTGTTGAATTTAATTGAAGAATTTTTCACGTGTCTACTTTGCGTTTTAGAATATACTATTAATGCGATTTTCGAGCGAAATTGAATTCATTGTAATAATTGCCAAAGCATCTACTACGAATATGTCAAAAAACTAACTGTTAATGCTCTCATGTGTTAGCTGGGACCACAATTAAAAAACAGAGTTCTTGTTGAAAAACGCTTTATAAACGGTCAAAACTATTGTTTACCAAAGCGGCGGCAACACAATATACTCTAGCTTCCAGGTGGATACTCGCCATATACCTATGATAGAATAACCTAAGTTTTTTCTCCTATTGATGGCAAACATTAATTTTGCATAACTTTTGATTCAGAAAAGTTCCTATTTTTCCTTTTTCAGCGGTTAAATCAGTACTTTACTGCCAAGGCAGCATGGATATGGATATGAAATAATCAACATTTTTCGACGAAATACATTTATTATTCTTCTATAATAATCTAAAAATAAATACATAAAATATATAGTTATCCTAATAACTACTGAGGTAACTATAATTTTGAAAATCTTCTAATACCATTGTATTTGCATAAAGTATATTACCTGTTTGATTCGTCCCATAAGGTTATCATGTTAGTCGAAAATTTTAAACAATACAGGTTGCCTTTAATCCTCAATATACCTTCCTGCTATTTGGTTAAGATTTTAAACCAAGCATGTCTTTTCAACGTTGTTATGTAACAACCTTAATTTATTAACTGCCAATTCACAATGGTGTTGTTGGTAACGTTGGTGCCCAAAACGTTTTTCACAACCACATGATTGCGATCTTCGATAAAGGATTACATCACCCAGCGCGAAAAAAATAAAAACACAAATTTTATTATTTCATTATTGCATTTATTAATCTTTTCTATAAAGTTGATGGTATTCGTCATTGAATCTTTAAGAAAATCTTATTAATAATCTGTAGGCAACAAATAAACTGAGGAATCTTCCTGCAAATATTTCCACAGAAAAATATGTCATATCAGCTTGGAAAAAAAATAGGTCCACGATTGGTGAAGAACAATTTAAGTTGATGTATTTTTCAGGAACATCAGTAGTGAATAAGATCCTTTGAGAACCTGAAATTCGTAAAAAGGAAGGTGATAATAGTTATTTATACAACAAGTGAGTTAAATGAATGTTTATTCATGAGAAGAAAGTTTAACCAACGCGCCCGTAGGGCGAGTGGGTTAATTTCTTCGAGTGAATAAACATTTTCAACTCACGTGTCGTATACAAAATTTTATCCCATTTTGATGAAATTTCAAATAATGAATACTTATTAGAGGAAATATTAGGTTTAATTCAAATTCATAATGAGATTTCCCTTCGATCGATGGTTGTTAGGGCACTATGTCATTAATTGTTTGCAAGTGTCAATGAAAATTATAGAACCGTCAAAGAATTTTTATTTCGAAAAAATGTTGTGGTTGACGAGGCTGAGTGCATTATACAAGAAGCAAATGAGGCAGCAGAAGCAGTAATTCCATTAAAATCAAAAATATTGTACGAAAAGCAATATACGGCATTTTGTGGCTGGAGAAATAATAAAAAAGCCAAAGGTGTCAACGAGAAAATAATTTTGTCTCTGTCTTTCTGAAGCAACACTCCAGGGGATATGTAGCAAAGAAGTCGAAGGTATTCACAAGAGAGGATTTCGAATACTTTTTAGATGCCGCTCCTGATGAGCAATATTTATTGATAAAGGTAGTTTTTATTATGGGTGTTGCTGGAGGGTGTAGAATCGGCGAGATGGTGACTATGACCGTAGATGACGTGGAAGATCGGGGCAGCGTATTGGTTATTCAAATTCCAGATAGCAAAAAAGAGTATTCACTGTGGTCAATGGTACTAATAAGGTTGCTGCACTCGATATATTCCGCAAGTATAGGAACCTGAGGCCAAGCAAAGTTGATCACATGCGACTATTTATAAATTATAAAAATGAAAAATGTACCTTCCAGCCTGTAGGTGTAAATACATTTTCGAAAATGTCCGTTACTATTGCAAAAGTATTTGGGCCTTTCTGATACTCAACAATATACAGGGCACAATTTCAGGCGTTCTTCTGCAACCCTACTCGCAAATTCTGGGGCAGATTTGACAGTTTGTGACATGGTGGATGGCGCTCAAGTTCTGTTGCAGAAGGATATATTGAAGATTCACTACAAAACAAAATAAATATTTCTGAAAAAATCCTTGGTAGGTTCACAAAAACCGGAGTTCCTGATGCAGAAATGGATATTCCAGCAGGGCCTGAGAAGTCCTCAAACACATGTGCCATAACGACTGAGCGTGTTTCCTCTGGAGGAGGTGCAGGTTTCCAGTTCCATTTTCAAAATGTTAATAATTGCAATTTTTACTTTAATGATAGAAGTGACTGTTAATGTAGAATTTTTGATAAATTTTAAGAAAAAAGAAAATGAGTTTTACGTGCATTGTGTGTGGAAAGAATAATTTCCAGAAAGTGAGTGGTGAAAATTTTATTCCACTAGTGAATTAAAACAAATTCACTCAGTGGATAAACGTCAAAATGGGATAAAAATATATTTATTATAGATGAGCTATGTATGAAATAAGTTTAAAGTCTTCCTAAATGTGATTGTGAAAAACTAGGTGACTCCAAAATTTCTTCAATTTTGCTCTTTTCTATATGAAAGCAAAACATTTATGGCCACGGGCGATCTCTTCAGATAAGAATAATTTCTGCGTCTTTTCACGATTAGATGCTACCTAATACAAAAAATGTAAAAAATTCAAAATATCATGCACATTCATATGACCACAATTATATAATTATAGATAAATGAATAAAAATAAATGGCTTTCAGTGTTCTGGAGGAGATAATTAAAGCCATCATTTACAGATGATACTATCTAATGATTTTATCTAAGGAAAGTTTTCAACTCAGAAAGAATGGAAAGTATATCTTTCTAACCCTCATGAAGAATTCGTTGTTCATGTGAATCAGTGGTTTTGCTTCCAGATGTACAGGAATCTGCATTTTGCCTAGAAGCATCCGGAATGTGCCTCGTAACTCTACAGGTAGTCGATACCAGGGTGTGAAGTATAATGAAGTTGCTAATGATTCATTCTGCAAAAAAAGACTTTTATTTTCGTAGGCAGCAAAGAAGTGGATTGCCTGTCACGGCTGACAGTTCAGCCTAGGCAGTCAATCTACATTACTGACGAGTTGCACCATTTTTCTCTCAATCAGCGTTATTCACTAACTTGAGTTGCTATGAATAGCCACTGAAAATCGTGGTTATCAACAAGATCAGTTACAAAGCGTGAAATCGGTATTCAAGAAAGTGGTTATGAAATTTGCTATGCATAACAACTAGTGGCTATCCGTAGTAGTTTACTGGCAACGATAGGTGTTGTTATCGATAACCACTCTTGTCGGCTACTGTTTGTTTATTGTTTTTTTCATTCATGTTAACAATTAGATGTTTAAATCGAATAAGAATGGCATTTTTAGTGCAAATGAACTTTTTAATGAATCAGGAATTATAAAGGTATTAACATAGAGGATTGTAGGGTAAATGCGCCACTGCTGCCCTTCATATTATTCAACTCTTTTGTGAATTGCATCCACAGTTCTTCAACTTTTACTGATTCAGTTGGCGATAGTTTTCCCTTATGATGCATATTGATGCAGGAAATTCATCATAAATTGCTATTGCTCATTGCTCGTCTTTTCAACCCTTTTATGTCTCAAATAATAGATGTTAAATTATATATAAGACCTCACCCTTCTTCCATAGAAATAGTACAGCTTCGCCGAATATAACTGAAATTTTTTCATTACTTTCTTCAACAGTAATTTCTCGTGAGTTTGGCTGTTATGTATTTGTTTTATTTGCTTATTCCACAGACAAATCAATTTCATTTGTCTATGGTTGAGTCGAGAAAACGAACATTTCAACTATTTTGCGGTGTTGCCATGCCTACATTCATAAAAAGTTGTTATGAATTGTTAGTGAGGGAATATCAAAAAAGGGTAGCAGTGGCTATCGAAAGTTGTTATACGAGTTGCTATGGATAGCCACGGCGATGCAACTTGAGTTGGTGAATAGCCCTGATTATTTATATTCCTCTTATATGAAAACTCTTTATAAATATTTTATATTCACCATGTCTTCAATTTTTTGTCCTGCTAAACATACCATTAGTTCTCCAATAATCAAAAACGATAGTAGACTAATTCCAACCACCATATTAGATGACTGAAAATATCAAAAGTTACTTAAAGTTCCTATATCATATTTAAACTCTAAGGGATGCTAAAATCTAACGGAGTGAATAGTTCAATTACCCTCAATAACCCATATTCGTAACTATGAAAAATTTTCTGTTTCACTATGTGTGGAAATTCATGAGAAATTTAATGTTTCTTTGATAATATGTTTTTGGGCCTTCAAATATTTTTTGCTCAAAGATATTAAATTAATTAATTTTATTTGTTATGATTCAAAAAAAAAACAGAGACTCCATTGAATTGAAAGTGAATTTTATGTAATAACCTAGTGTACTTATGCATATAAAAGAAATATATTTGCTGTCTCTGAATTTTTTATAGGTCTGTTCAAGATATAAATTATCAGTATACATTATACAGGCTGTCTTATGTCTAAGGACCTAATAGACGTTTGTAGAGAACTGGATCTATTTGGAATCCGAAAATTAAGGTATTCTCGAAGCCTGTGTGCCCTTCGGAGCTCTTCTTCAGGTAAACCAAATTTGCATCTAGTGCAATTGAAAATGATCTACTATTGGTGGAACGTTTTCCTCCAGAAAAGTTGAAATTTTGGTAATTTAAAAAAATGCTCTAGCTTGAATTCTGTGCGTCCATACAGACTACGATTGACACCTCTTTTACCCGAATATTCGAAAAATACAGACATTTGGGCAAATCTATGAGCACTCTGTTCTGCTGAACAAGAGCGCCAAGGATGAGTGTATATTTTAGCATTGACGAAAGATTGTAACTTTGTTGAATGACGTGAAATTGAAAGTGAAAATAAAATGATGGATTTCTTTTTCCCCAACCTAATGTTTGAATTCGTTGAAGTTGTACCAGGAGATGTATCGAACTTCGCAGAGACAGCATTTCCTCTGTAACAGGATCTTTGACGCGTGGAATTCCCTTCCGGGACGCATCGTTGGTGCACCGAGTGTGAATGCTTTCAAGAACCTGTTGGATGAACTTAAAGTGTTAATTGTGATTTGTTGTTTTACAATTTTTTTCCTTTTCTTGTATCACATGTAACGCATGACTTTTTTTTCTTGAGGGATTATAGGCCTAGCCTCCCCTCTTATTTATGGTTTAATAATAATAATAATAATAATAATTTACAGTTGAATGGATCGATTTTTGTTCGGAAGTAAACTCTTATTAAACCATAATTTTTTTTGTCCGGTATTTGTTTGCTTTTGTAAAGTTGAAAACCTCGAATGAGTTTTTTAAATTATTAGTGAATGGAAATTCATTTACCAAGAGTATTTCATATTCTAACAAAGCTACCAAGACAGAGAACAAACTATATTGGAAAAAGTGGCAATTCCTAGAACAGTCATTCATTAGCTCCACCAAACTGAAAAGAAAATTAATATTGAAATAATTCAAAACAATTGAATATAAAAGAAACAAATTATGAAGGCTCACTTGGTAATTTCAGAATGGTACTTGATACAAAGTATTAATTTATTTTTCATTTCTTCCTCGGTTCCTTCAAAGTCCAATTTCTTCAACATAATCTTCATATTCTTCATCCTGATAATAATCAGATCACATATGCCAATAACGATAAGGAATGCAAGGGAAGATAATGGCATAAATAATATGAAACCCAAACTGGAAGAAACATAAGTCCACACTTTCAATAAAGGATTCAGTTTGAGAGGAAACCAAAATGGCAGGATCAAGCCACATAAATATCTCTCATCGTGGTAATTCATTTTTGCTTCACAAAAAGAATTGCTCCATAAATTGATTATGGTCCCAGTTGCGAAAGTGGCTCGTGCAATATAAATCAAAAATTTCGTAATTTTATCGTGTATTCTGTATACTTCCTGCAGGTTGGTCACCTTGCGATACTTATGGTTTCCGAGATGGTAGAAAAATTCCAAAAATCCATTTCCATTGTAAACCACCATTAGGGCCACAAGTATTGAAGAAATTAATATGATATTGATACGAAGGTATTCCAACATGGACTCTGTTGACACTTTATCTGAAAAAGAGAATTATTAAACAAATACTTGATTATATCCTACTTTAGAACATGTGTCACATCCATTCAATATAGATAAATTGAGGGCTGAGATTGAGTCTACCAAATCTCGAAAGGCAGCAGGTTTTGACGGAATTTATCCAGAATTCATCAAACATTTAGGAAAAAAGACCTTGTCTTGGTCATTATCTTTCTATAACAATATTCTGAATTCGGGAAACTTTCCTTCCGAATTTCGTAAGGTTAAAGTAATAGGGATTTTGAAACGAGGAAAAAATCCTTGTGATCCTAGTAGTTATCGACCCATCAGTTTATTGAGTGTTCCTTTCAAGATATTAGAAAGGCTAATCCTTTTTAGAATTGAATCTTCTATAGAAAATGCTCTACAAAACTTCCAGGGTGGTTTTAGGAAAAACAGAAATTGTTCGGATCAGGTTCTCAGCCTTACAACTTTCATAGAATCAGGCTTCAGTGATAGGTTGAAAACAGGAGCTGCTTTCATCGATTTATCTTCGGCATATGACACTGTATGGAAAGATGGATTAATGTTCAAACTCTATACCCATCTGAAATGTGGGAAAATGGTACGATTATTAGAAAATATGTTATCTGATAGAAGGTTTCGTGTTTTTATTGACAATAAGAGTAGCAACTTCAAAACATCGAAAAACGGTCTTCCTCAAGGATCAGTTTTAGCTCCTTTACTTTTCAATTTATATCTAAGTGATTTACCAACTACATCATCTCAAAAATTTGTTTATGCTGACGACATTGCTATTGCTCACCAACATTCGGATTTCCATACTCTGGAAAACATACTGTCATCTGATTTGGAAATTTTAAAGAATTATTTTATCGAGTGGCGATTATGTCCAAATCCCAACAAAACAGAGGTATCTTGTTTCCATCTGAATAATCATGAAAAATATAGAAAATTAGCTGTAACTTTCAATGATTCTCCTATCGAACATAATTTCTATCCAAAATACTTAGGAGTTAAATTAGATTCATCTCTCAATTACAAGGCTCATTTAAATGATCTAAGCCTAAAACTGAAAACTAGGAATAATATTGTTCAGAAATTAGCTGGATCGTCTTGGGGTGCTGATGCTTCCACTCTTCGCACAGCATCTCTAGCCCTAGTCTTTTCTGCAGCTGAGTATTGTTGCTCTGTTTGGTTTAATAGTGCACATACACAAAAAATTGATGCACAATTGAATACATCCATTAGAATAATTACTGGCACCATAAGATCCACACCGGTTCATTGGTTACCAGTATTGTCTAATATTGTCCCTCCCCATATTCGCAGACAGACTGCAGCTCTGAATTCTTGGAACAAATATCATTCTTTTCCCAATTTATTCCCAATTATTTCATATTTTCCACAAAATAGAATTCCCAGATTGAAGTCACGTAAACCATTATGGTATAATACGTTCTTCAATATGAACCTATTATAAGTGATAAAGAATTATGGAAGACTGAGTGGAACTCTTACGAAATGTTCAATAAGTATCTCGTTTCTGATCTTTCTGAAAAAGTTCCTGGTTTTGATCTTCCAAGAAAAATTTGGGCAGTTCTTAATCGTTTGAGAACAGGTCATGGTCGTACCAATGGCATGCTATTTAAATGGAACTCAGTTCCTAGCGCAAGTTGTGAATGTGGAGAAGCAAAAGAAACAATACCTAATCTCATCAATAGTTGTCCCATATATAAATTTCAAGATGGTTTTAGGGTTATTCATGATGTTTCCAACTCTTTCTTGGAATGGGTTACAAATTTCAAACGAATATGATACGTATTTTTGTTATTCAGTTTTTTTTCTGCTTTTGTCTTTTTATTTCCAGATTCAATGTGAGCACCTTGAAAAAGTCTCTGTCTCCATCAATAGAAGATCACTCTTAAGGAAAGAAGTCCCTGAAATATATTTCAGCTTATTTTTGTATTTTCACAGTTAGATGGGGAGCCAGGGTTTTTTTACTGGGGTTTTTTCCTAGGCTTTTATGTCATACGCCGAATTGTATGACACCCCGTCACTAACCCCTGATCTATATGCTTTATTGTTTGCTAACTGAATATTGTCAGCCAAAAGTTCAAAAGAATATATATTTATCAATGACTCATTCATTTCATGAACATCTTTTATGAATGTTGAATTTGTTTTGTCCAATTTTCACTTCAATAATACGAAGGTAATATCAAAGAGTAATAAAGACATCGAGTCAACAAAGCCGCCACAATATCAGGACTCCTCACACGTCATTTGGAAGGACGTGCGTAAGACCCGAGATTATGTACTCATTGGAGACAAAACCCGATAGTCCCATAACCAAAAGACAGATGAATACAACAGAAACGAAAGTCTTCCGTGTCATATCTGGTTTCACAACATGGGACCGACAGATAAATATCAATATCAAATAAAAACGCGGGGTTGGTGATGTGGTATGGTAGGTAAGTAGAAGAGTGAACATGTCATTAGAAAGATGCATAAACTACTTGCCAAATATCAAGAAATTGAACGCCAATGGGAAGAAGACCATCAGGGAGACTGCCTTAAAACTGGAAGAGCAGTTGTCAGTTAATATCAGGAGAGGAATCAATCTGATAGCCTAGACAAAACGCTTTTATGAAGAAGAAGAAGAATTTCAGCCGGTTTTGGTTTTCCATCTTAAGGAACTGAATACGGACTTAAATATTTTTGTCCTGAAATATACACAATATGCAATAGTGAAGAATGGCAGATCTTCAGCTGTGTGTATATGATAACCACTTGGTTATCTTGTTCAAGATAACCAATCAGAAGTGGTTTTTCCTAATCAGAATATGTTTGTTCTTTACGAAAGAACATCCCTATTGCTGCATCATTTAGGTCACCTATTGAAATCGTAGGGGAGCTGCAAGTCGTCTGCGTTCATAAGAACTCTACAATACCGAATTAACTTGGTGATCGGGCTGGTATAAACCAAAAAAGGAGCAGGCCTAGGGCCGGCGCTGCTAACTTTAGCCAGATATGTATTGAAATGATATTAGAAACTAGCAGCAGCTATAAAAGCGATGATTCATCAAAATAGAATCTTCCGAAACCACAAAATATTAAATGCATTTTAAAGTAGTGGAAACACCGATTTGATGAGTTATCCGCGGTATAGTCGTATCATTGCATGTTTTGGAGGTACCTCAATCAGAGTGGCAAAAGTGCTTCGAAAAATGGTTCAAACGCATGCAAAAGTATATAGATCCTGATGGGGATTATTTTGAAGAACGATAAAGTGATTTCCGGTAATCAATATTTGTTTTTATTCTCTAATCCCGAAATATGAAACGCAACCCTCCTATAAGACCGGACAGCGAATGGAGCAGTCCACAAAAAAATCTACTCAATCTGTCATTAATACACTAGTTGAACTCTTTTTCTTTTTCAAGAGAAGATCTTCGTAAATCCGCATCGAAACCATTGAAAAAATAATTTTCAAAATGGAAAATGGAGACATCCTCATTTCATGCAGGAAGTAACAGTGTAGTTTCATACATTTTGAAGTTTACCTGTTGTTAAAACTCTGCTCAGGTATAGTAAATTCCCCATGAAAGAGAATCCGAAGAATGCTAAAAAAATTAAATGAAGTTTTATCACAAATATAGTAGAGAATCTCTGTCCATTTGGAGGAAAAATTCTATGTTTTGCTAGGACCTCAAGAGCCTTCCTGAAAACCACCAGTTCTCTAGACATTTTTTTTGATAATCTCACTTCTGCGGATACAAGTTGATCTGTGCCGAGGGAAAATCTGTTATTATGCATTTAATAATACAGTTCCTTAGTAGGTTAAAGTACCTACACAATTCCCATAACTTCTCTATAATTCAACTCAATTTCAATGTAGAATAGGAAACTTCTTAGTTTAAATAAAACGATATGATTTATGACAATTTTAATGAGCAAATTATAAGTCTTGTTGTTCACTCCATCCTAATTTCTATAGTTAAAAAAAAATTGTTGAATGGTTTATGGATATGGGTGGTAGGAGATACATTAAATACCTCCCCTACTTCAGTTCGGGGGGACGGTTTATCTTGGATGAACATTTTCTATTTAAAAAAACATAGATGGGTGTGGATAAGCCCTAATGATGGATGAAAAAACGAAATACAAACATGAAATATAGATAGCGCCAAATATAACCGTGTTTAACCATTTATTGACGACAAATTCTTGATGATGGAACTCGTGTAGAATTATTTTTTGGGTATTAACCATTTTCTCATATTCTTCTTCCTTTCAACGTTTAGACAGATCGGTCAAATTTATTCTTCTTTAAGAAATTATTCAACATTTATGATTAAAAATCCAAATAATTTCTTAGGAATAATGAAAAAACCAAGAAATCTTTGAAGAAGACATCATGAATGTTAAGAAGTTGGAAACTACCTCAGCAAGTAAAGGATATATGGAAAAACAAAAGAGAATACATTAAAGCAATAATAGATCAAAATACAGAAGATATGAAGGAGCTAAAATCTATTGAATTAAGTTACTTATCCAGGTTATGAAATGAAATTTTCTTAACTTCGTTCATTTATTTATTGATCTATAGTGTGAATTTAAGGATATCATATAAGAGATTGTGCAGTTTTGTCAATTATATTTTTCTTGTCATCTTCAAGAACATATTTATGAGTTTTACAACCCAAAAAACTGGTGCTGTCGATAATTAATGAAAATTAATTCAAGTAGTTGTATTTTTCAGGAACATAAGTAGTGTGTATGAACCCTTGAGAACCTGAAATCGAGAAAAGAAAGGAAACTCCATTAGTACCTACATTGACAAAAAACTGAGCCAACATTTGAGATTAAGATCATAGCATAATTGAAACCTGAAGTCTTTGGAGAAACACATCTCACTAACCCTCATAAAAAATTTGTTGTTAATGTCAACCAATGGATTTGCCCTCATGCGTAGAGGAATTTGCATTTTGGCAAGAAACATCCTGAAAGTCCCTCGTAAGTTGACAGGTAATCGATACCATGAAGTAAAGTATATCGAGGTTGCCATCAACTCACTCTGAAAAAAAAATTTTGATCAAAACTAGAAGGAATGTGTTTTGAAGTTATGGACTGCATTATTTGTTCTATCTATCATCTACCAGGTGTTCGCCGGGAATACTACTTTTTTTGCTGTCATTTTCTCATTCGTCTTGATAGTTCATATTTGTCACTCGTAAAATGGAGAAGTGGAAAATTTATTATGAAAAAAATATTAGTGTTTTGATCGTTATAGTATATAACATAACTAGCAAGGTAAGAGGGTTTTTACTGGCGAATGGAGGATATAACTGTTAGTTATAACTGTGAGTTACCTCCTTGAGCCAGTAAAACCCGTTACCTTGCGTGTATTGTTTTATATTTTATTTGTTTCTCATTTGTAAAAAGGTTAGATAAGTTTCAAAAAAATCTCAATAATTTGTCGCAAATGCTATGGAAGCATTGCCATGAATATGTCTGTTTATTTTTCTTTACATTTGTTTTGGCGAAAGCGAAAATGAATGTACCAAAAGAAATTATTGAGGCAGCCAGCAATGTAGCTTCAAGTTCATTACCTGCAAAATCAGCTTCAAGGTACGAGCAGGAATTAAAAATTAATTAATTAAATTAAAAATAGTGTGATTGGGGTAACCGAAGATGTTTTGTTGGTCTACTTGAATCAACTATCAGCTAGAATCAGCCCTAATACTTTATGGGCAAAACGGCCTATGCTGAAAAGCTGCTTAGAAATGACCAAAAAAATGAGTGTTATACGCCAAAAAATGCCAAGGTTTTAAGTAAAGAAGAGGCTGAACAATTCCTTTTACATGCTCCTGATGACCAGTGGTTGCTGGCAAAAATTGTAACAATGTTTGGGATTTTTGGATGTTGTCGATGTGACGAAATTCTCTCCTTGAACTGAATGATGTGGAAGATATGGGAAAATAAGTTATTGTGACATTGCGGCAAACAAAAACTTTAACAACAAGTAGATTCACTATATACGATGATGGCTGCAGCTTCAAGCCCTGCATCTTATACAGAAAATATGTAAATCTTCGGCCTCCTGGAACAGAACAGAAAGATTTTTTTTTACATACCGACATGGAAAGTGCATTTCCCTTAATGCTGGCTAGCACACTATTGGAGGTGTCCCAAAGCAAATAGCGAAATATTTAGATTTAAAAGACCCAGAGTTATACACTGGCTACTTTTTTCGCAGAACTGGAGCCGTTATGGTTGCGGATTCGGGTGGAGATATTTTAGCACTAAAGCGTGCAGGAGGGTGGAAGAGCACCGAAATTGCGATGAGTAATGTCGATGTGTCGGTCAACAAAAAATTGAAATGCCTAGTAATTTATTTGGTAGTAAGGAGAGTATAAATGTTCTGCAGTCCTCGAGTTCAGCAGTCAACAGATGGTTCATCATAATCAGTATCAACTCTTTCATCAGTTTTACAAGTTAGTGACTTGATAAAATAAACTTTCTTGATTAATATTGTGTTTTTAGAAACTGACGTTTACAAATGAGAAACAAATAAAATTATTTCATCAAAATTTATCATCATTTACTGAGAGAATGAGAAAGTTACGAGACATTTTTAGGAGCAACAAGTGCCAACAAGCTGCACTATTTTATGAATTATTTCAAAGAAAAAGGGATCTTTCTCATAGGTCCTATAATACGTACTGCAAGATCGGCTGAAACATTACATTGTTCAAGAAAGAGTTCAAAAGAATATATCGACCTCAATTCGATGCCGTTCTCAAAATATCAACTTTGGTCATAATTTGGCACAAGGAATTGCATTTTCTTCCATTTAATATTCAGCTAACACAAGAGCTTCTTCCAGAAAACCATGTTTGTTGCCCTACATATGCCAATAGAATGTTACAGCTCGCCCTTGATAGTTGACGAATTTTTGATAAAGGAACTTTTGTAGAATTATTATTTGAGCGATAACAAACATATCTCATTGTTCTTCTTCCAAAAGTTTCAGCAGACATCTTCTGGTGTTTTCAAGGCAGAAATCAGCTTTCAAAAAAACTGACAAGATCGGAACATTCTTCAATTTTCACTAATGAGTGTCAGATTGACAGAACTACAAGAACAGTATTCCAGAGTTTGGTAATGTTCTCTAGAATAAGTACACAAAATCTCCTGACATCAGTTCAGTGTTTTTCTACATTTTATATTTATAAGAATAGGTTAACTTCATATTATTTTTCTCAGTCTAGCTATTAATTTCACAATTAAAATTCTATACTTTTCATATTTACCATGTCCTCGATATTTTGTCCAGCTGTACAAACCATGAGTTCACCAATAATCAAGAATGATAGTTGGCCAATTCCAATCACCACATTTGACGACTGAAAATAACAGTTACTAGAAAAACATAAGAATTTTCAAAGATGCTAGGTACGAATGCTTAAGTTAATAGGCATATTACTTGAAACTAGTTCGAGTTTCTTCAAAACAAATCAGGTGATTTGTTTTTAATTAATTCATAAATTACACCAGAGGGAATTGAAATAATTTCCACAAAATAATATTGAGAGATTTGATGAAGATTATATTGAGAAATTCAAAGAATTATCTCGAACTCAAAACGGAACCGAAATTCAATATTCAAAAAGAAGTATATCCGATATGCAGCGTTTCTATTGGCTGAACTGAATTTGGGTCAAAAGAGGGTTAAAGGTCGAACCAATGAACTGAGGTCATCAGTAATTTTGCTACGCTGCCCACATCAACAAGAAGATTTGCAGAACCAAGGTCCAACAGCAAAGGCCAGTTCAATTCTAGAACATACAAGGGCGGCTACTACATCTGTGCGACGCACCCAAAGGTACTCAGACTACCATCATAAACTCCGTTTTTCTCAAAACGCCATATAAGTTTAATGATCCATTGGCTGAACAAAGAAATCGTATTTCTTGAGACGGCAGTTTGTAGGGTCTAAAAAATTGTGTTTTGAATAAATCATCTCTTATATTTTTCACATCCTTGCCCGAGATAAACTATATTTTTAGGTACCCACATCCAAAAGTATCTTAAAATTAACCCCTTACAGTAGATTATTTTTTTTGTATTTTAATGCTCCTTCTGCTATTCGATACGATTGCTCAGAACATATTCCCACATATCCTGTATCCTGTGATTTCCAATGAATTCAAAAATGTTGGGGGATAGTTGGCTACGTCATTCTGGTTTGTGGCTATATCAACTTGTGGGAAAACGCTTTAAGAAGGAATTTTTGAATTGTCGCTTTGAGACCATCATTGTATTTTTGTTTTGCAACCCATACTTCTCATTCACTCAGCAAATTGTTCTTATAATTTTGTTGTACTCTCTAACAAAAAAATATTCAGAGATTTGAAATGAAACTTAAAAATATTAAACTTCCTCAATATTTATCGAATCTCCTTCAGGATATAGTTTATTTGAATGATACACATATGCCAAAGTTTCAAATCATGGAACCATTTCTTATATTCTTGGATTCAGCTCCTTTTGCAAATTTCATTTTATGGCTTCTCTGGAGTAAATCTGGTTCACCGAAACAATAATCTTAGTCTGGAAAAAAGAAAAAATCACTCGGATCTAGATCAGGTGAATAGGGTGGATGTTCGATGGTATCTATCGAGTGTTTGATCTCGAAATAGTTAATAATCGTGGCACGATGAGATGGTGAGTTATCGTCATGCAAAAACCACGAATTTTTATGCCACTAATATTTTCATGCAAATTTCTCAAAACAGTTGAATAGAGGTCCTTGTTTGCCATTTTACCTTGCGGAACGAATTCATAATGAACCACACCACGAATATCAAAGAAACCAATAAGAATCGTCTTGATTTTCGAACGACTTTGTGATGTTCTTTTGTATTCTACTCATTTTTCCCCATTCCGATGATTATCGGTCTGTTGTGTGTCATATTCATAGACCCATGGCTCGTCACCAGTTATAATCCGTGTTATGAACGTAGGATCAAAATTCGCACGATGCAGCATGTCGCAACTGTCTGCATTCGGTATTTTTGAAGAAAATTCAGCTGATTTCAAAGCTATCGAAACAAATAATAATAATATTTATTTATGAATGCACCAAAAGATATACACCATAAATATTTCCCGTTAATTGATTACATTGTATGTCAGCAAAAGTTAGTAATAATATAAATATAAATATAAATTATAACACTACGTAATAATAACGATCGTAAATACAATAATAAAAATATTAATATATACAATATTCAATAATACAATTCATGAAGCACAGTTAGAGTTGCAAGTTCAAGAATTCTTTCACCTTATACCTATATTGTTTCCTGTAAAACCATATTTTTTCGTTGATGCCAACAATCGTCACGTTACGATCAATGGTGATTGATATCGCGCCATGATAACGAATTTTTTGGCCCCAATTGCAAGTTATATTCGCCAACATGTGGTTCCAACAAGACGGTGCCACTAGCCACACAGCACAATCGGTTTAAAGAAGCAAACATTTGGTGAACGTGTAATTTCGAGAAACTGCCTCGTCGATTGGCCGTCTTGTTCGTGCGATTTGACGCCTTTGGACTATTTTCTTTGAGGCTACGTCAAGTCACTGGTCTATGCCAACAAGCCAACGACATTGCAAAAGGTCAGAGACAACATTGAACTTGAAATAGCAGCCGTTTCGGCTGAAATGTTAGGCCGGGTCATCGAAAATTGGGTCGAGAGAATTGACCGCTGCAAACAGCCTCTTTAGTAATTTCAAGACCGAAAGTGCAGTTCATCCGCTTTCTACCAAAATTGCAGCAATTACTGAGAAAACCAACGCTATGGATACCTCATTTTGTGATGGGACCTATACCAAGCACTCACTACGACATCCAATTGTCATTATTCCAACTATTTCAAATCTACTGAACATTTTACATATCAACATAATGAAGCAATGACAAATTGAGATTTCACGTTCGACCAAACCCGGCGTATTCGCCGTTTTGTAATAGTAACAATATCCTAGTCATGTTTCTAGATTTTTCAAAATTTTCTCTTGAATAAAGAGTACGTCAAAAATGCTAATTTTCAAACGAATAAATGGGGGTCTTTCCGATGAGTTTGGGGGAAGAAAGTGGTATTGAGAGATCGGAAATTTCATTTACTTACGTTTTTACCGCCGCTCGAAAGCTTTAAAGAGCCTTGAGTCCGTACAGATAGTAAATGTCACAGCTGTATTTCGACTCTTCGTGAGAAAATTGGTCTTAAGGCTGTACACCATCTTGCGGCGAAACTCGAATTCCGCTAGATGGCACCAAGCGAATATTTCAAGGAACTGAAAACAGGCACGCCCATTGTACGAAATAGGACGGTCTGTACGGTATTTATGACCCCTAATAAACTTTCTAGGTACTGTCGCCGGTGGGTAGGATCGAAACGGAACGTAAATTTGTGTTTATGGATTTTTTGTGGGTTTCGAAGAGAATGGTAAATACAGAGTTCATTCTATTTAGACCGGTCAATTGAGACCAAATAACAAGGGTGAAGTTACATAAATTTCCTACAAGCTGAGAGTCGGTGAAATTGTTCAAAACATAATTATGAATAAAATATTAGTTTCCCTGTATGGAAAAATTTTATTCAAGGTTAAAGGCCAAAAAATGCGGTTTTCACGATTTTCTGCAAAACGTCAAGTTTTATGTTAAAATTACTCCAGACAAATATTGTAGAACATATAATTATCTATAAAATGTGTATCAATATTTTGTTCCAAAGAGTCACCGTTTTTGAGATATAACGGTTCAAAAAATTATGAAAGTTGTAATCGTCATAATATACATGATTTGGCCACGTATACAGGGTGAGTCAAAATTGTGTATCGAGCTATCTGGGGGTACATTGAAAAATAAGTATAGTATGATGGATAAACTCATATCCCAGAATGCATATTATGACGATTACAACTTTTATAACTTTTTGAAACGTTGTATCTCAAAAACGGTGGCTCTTAGGAAAAAAAAGTTGATACATAAACGCATTCTCTCCCCATGCCTACAGATTTTCTCATATTTCATGAGAACATGACCTAAGTTGACTATACGACGACCGTTCAATAACTTTTCTATAGAAGTATGGTCTACCTCTTTATCCAATTCGGGATAGGTCTCTGCAAATTCTGAAATGAGTTTTTTTTTTGAGATCCTATTTCAGTGAAAAAATCAATAATTACTCACTCGTTTGTTACATATTCTACTGAATCGACAGATTCACTAGAAGGTTGTGGTTTATTTTGAGAAACGAATGGTCTGCAAAAAAATGTTTTCAAATTTCAGAGAAACATTGATACAACTTCTACTCCAATGTACAAAACGATTTCGAATATTGCAGTTGCTTACAAAATAATGCATACAAAATATTCTTCAAACTAACTGGAATTTTGAGAATATCATGTCCAATTTTACTCTTTCATAGAGTCACATGAAATATATCATATTTATATCTAATTTTATAAATATACTCTCATGAACTGAACTTACCCTGTCTTCAGAAGATTTCTTATCAATCTTGATTTTCTGGTTCTTTTTGTCACTCTTGATGGAGCAGTTCGCTTATTCGCCATAGGTGCGGAATGAAATTATGTATTAGAATCTTATACGAAATAACACTGTACTAACTGTGTTGAATAGTTCAGAAATAAAGAGCGTTCAGAGATGAAGTTGACGTCTATACTAAAAATGAAATTCCTTGAAACAGCAAATCTGAGATCACTTTCGTTACTTTCGCTAGATAGGACTCCAGCTGTTCAGGTAGAATATAATAATAATTTGTAATTGAAGGCATCGACTGCTTGGGTCATTAGCCTTGTACAGATTTGGACATTGTACATACAATAAGTTATTTTGAAATGTATAAATCAACTGTACAGAAATTATTGAAGTACATAATAATACACAATACACAACAATACTCAAGTACCTACAATAGATTTAGTCGGTGCTCTAGCATAGAATATTTCTGACTGGAGGTGCATCCAGTTCTATAACTTGAGGAAAGCTAGAAATAATTGAAGTTTGCCGCTGGGAATCCCAAAGTAGGGATTCAAAAACGTTCAAATTGAACACTTGAACACCAATGAATTCTAATGAAAAAACTTAATAATATTTTTGTTTTATTTTTATAGCACCTGCAATACATAAATTATGAGAAATTTTCATTTCACTTCATTATCCAATTTTCTCTTATAGCCCGAAAACGGTTGAACCATAAGGTTACGGTTTCCACTCAATTAATTTTCTCTTACATTGAGGCCGGAAGATCACTTTTTAATTTCAAACTTTTCATTGCAACCGATAAGCTGAAAGTATTTGAATTCTCTCTTTTCCTCCATTTTAACTATTAAAAATGGTAATCTCAGAATTCCGTCCAATCAGAGAGAACTCAAATCGGAAGGTCATAAAAGTGTCAATCATACCTGGGGTCATAAATGAAGGATAAGATTCTATTGGCCCATCTGCCGTAAAGAGGTGTCAACCATTGGGAGGCGGGCCAAATACAATTATTTAATACAAGAACGAGAATAACTCGAAAAATTGAGAAAATTGAAAAAAAAAAATTTAGCTAATTTCAAAGTTCAATGTAATACCGAACGACTACCTATGAGTTTTTTTCGATAAAATATTTCCTTGAGGAAATATTTGCATCTGAAGAGTATTTCAATTTTCAAAGTGTAAT
The DNA here is from genome assembly GCA_030674115.1 of Micraspis discolor. Classification (NCBI taxonomy): domain Eukaryota; kingdom Metazoa; phylum Arthropoda; class Insecta; order Coleoptera; family Coccinellidae; genus Micraspis; species Micraspis discolor. Next base: position 5,922,627 of record JARTUT010000872.1, read on the forward strand.
TAGCCAAAAACTATGCATCATATCAAAAATCGGCGGAAGGTACGCACTAGGGAATACTCATGCCAATGCTCACTAAAATTTTGAATGAAATCCGACAAACGGTTTATGCGTTATTCTTGAAGTAAATTAGCATTGAAATAGTATAGGCATAAAAAGGTGATGTAGGTGATGTTACAGGATTTACACAGACACTCCAGTGCTAGGCGGGGTTTTTGCAGAGTTCTATTCATTCTTAAATGATAGCTTAGGCGATTTCCTTGAAAACGTCCATTTTCGCATTTTTTTTTTAAATCTCGAAACAGTCCGAGATACGGTTTTCTGTCGGTATTTGTTGTAGAGGTTATGGACAAACGATTTCTCCCCAAAAATTTTTAAGCAATTCAGTTGAGCCGTTCTTGAATTGAACGGCTTTTAGCTGAAAGGAACCAACACCAAAAACAAGTTATTGAGTATTTAAGGGTTATAGTTTTGACAATTATAAAAAATTAATTACACAATAAAGATAAATTTAATTGATAACATAATTGGGCTTTAAATATGCATATACGATATGAATTATTAGGAATTAAAAAAATTACATACTTCGCTTGAATTTTATGGTTTTTGTGGGTTGATTCTTTTCTGTAAAATAAATGTTAGCACTTTTTGGTTGAAAATACTTTATTGCTTAACTAAATAGGTAAAAAATACATATTGTATTTTTATTCATTCATCTATTATGGGTTCCACTTCAAAATCAGGTGCTCCACTGAATCCATCCACATCGTATACGATGTCTGTGCCGGTTATATTTTCATAAAATTGCTTGCAATCGTTCGGAATTAAGTGCATCGCAGATTTTATGTCTTCTACCTTTGGATGTGATATTTTTTTCCTTCAGGCCACATTGGTATTAGCAAATCTTTAAATAATGCCGGGTGACCTATTTGTTTTTTTCTGATATCTATTTCAGCATACGAGTTATCTTCAAAATTTGTTTTCAGAAAAACATATAAAATTCAGTAGATAGCATTCGCGAAACTTTTAATTTATTTTTCGTTCGACAGTCTTTCATCATTTTTATATAATCATCTGGCAGGTAAAGGCGCTGTTGATGTTTAAGTCAACATTCGACGTCGGAAAAGTCCGAATCGTTCGGGAGAAAACTATGCCCAGATACAAGAAAACGCATACGAATTATTTTTAAAGAGGGGTGTGCCTGCAGAACAGCTTTGAGAATGAGTGTCATCGTAATGTTGCGGTTTTGACCGCCACAGGAATCCGACCACAAAATTAACTCGGCAACGTTAAAGAGGTTTTCTTTAATGTTTTAATAAACATGATCCAATTTCTTGTGCTCCCCGACCTGCCTCGTTTTCAGTCCAGATATAAAAATGACCCTTGTTGGTTGAGCCGGAATGAACTCCCAAATTGTAGAGCCAAATTTGTCTCTTATAAAACAATATTCCAGTTGCTAATCGTGGAAGCGGCAGTGTTTTTTTCAATATCGAATGTTAAACAGTCTATTTCTTCGTATTCTTTTGCCATTTTCATATCATTCTTCATTTGGTTTCAGGCTTCTTGCCAATTTTTAATATGGGTTTCGTGTTCTTCTTTGATTTTTTCTTTTTCGTTATATGTTAGGGTATTTTGGAATCGGCTGTGATAGGTGTCGCACGTATTGCAGGTTTTTAATTTTTTTAAATTAAAAAACAAAGAACCAAATACTGGCATCTGTCAACAAAACTCTCTTCTTTATTGTTATGCAGAAAGGCAGAAAGCCGCTTGGATCTTTTCTGCAGGTAGGTTACTTGCTTAACAAATTTTGTTGGTTGGTTCATTGGTCAACAAATGGCGCTAGGTACCAGAATGTGGCTTGGATCTTTTTCGCAGTAAATGTTACGGCTATTAATGTAATATTGTGCGTAAATCCAAAAATAACAAAATTGTGGGATGGTTCCTTTCAGCTAAAAGCCGTCCAATTATAAATACTTTAGATAAACACGACTTCCTTCCATAAAATAGAGCTAGTAAGAGATTCACATTTTACGAATTGTAAAGAGTAAGTAAAAATTCGTTTACCAGGAGTATTTCATGCTCTAGCAAAGCGACCAAGCCAGAGAACAATGTATATTGGAAACTGTAGCAATTTCCTACACTTTTATTCATAAGCTTCACTAAACTGAAAGAAAAATAAAATAATTAAGTAATATAAAATTAAATATTGAAAACTTACTTGGTAATTTCAGAATGGTACTTGATACATAGCACTAGTTGATTTCTCATGATCTCCTCGCTTGTCTCAAAGTCCAATTCTTGAAACATTTTACACATATTTTTCATTCTTATAACAATCAGATCAGATATGGCTAATACGATAACAAATCCCTGTACGACCAAGGGTATAAAGATCAAAAAACCCAAACTGCATAAAAGATAAACCAACGATTTCAATAAAGTATTCAACCTAAAGGGAAACCAAAAAGGCATAAGCATGCCACATAAATATCTGTCATCTTGGTAATTAATTTTTGCTTCACAAAATGAACTAGTGAAAAAATTCAATACGATCATGGCCCCAAAGCTTGTGCGTCCAAAATGAAACAGATATTTCGAAATTTTGTCATGTTTTTCATATAATTTCTGCAAGTTGGAAACCTTGCGGTACTTATGGATGCCCAGTTGGTATAAAAATCCAAAATTCCATTTCCCTGTGATACTGTCGAGAGAATTGTTACCATCGCAGATAATAACACTAAATTGATACGTATGCACTCTAACAAGGATTCTGTTGACACTTTATCTGAAAAAAAATGGGAAAAATTGAAATTAATACTACCTTCGCTATTTCCATAGGTTAGATTTCATATATAGGGTAAGGATAAAGAACAGAACTAAATAAATATCTATTGAATGAAATGCAATATCACGCTGCTCTACTTGAACAAAAAAACGGATAAAAATTTTCATTTGCTGTATTCACAGTTGCCATCTTGACAACTTTGCCGGATAGACAAATCAGGTTCGATATTTTCTTTTGCAGGATACGGTTGAAAATAGTAGAGTTGTAAATCATCAATACAACAAGGTATACGCAAAAAATTCATATTTGTTCAGTATATTTCTTTGAAAATGTAAAATTCTCTGAAAATTATGTTCCACTTCGATTCGACCCGGGAACTCCAGCCGTAGAATTGTTCATTTTCAGCCCATTAAGTCATTCCGTTCGGACCTAAACGTGCCTACGGATCGACGGATAGAGTATATTTCGACCGCGATTTCTTCATAAGTCAGTTAAAACAAAACGATCGATAACTGTTATACCCAAATATGAAAAATACATACATTTGGGCAAATCTATTAACACTCTGTTTAGATAAACAAGAGCGCCTAGAACCAATAGTTACGATACACAAATTTGTAATCTTACCTGTTGTTAATATTTTTTTCAGATAAAAAAAATTACCCACCGTAGAAATACCAAATAAACTCAGAAGGCTTAAACAAAATTTCAACAAAAAACTTTTAGATATTCTCTGGCCATTCTTTGGTATCACTTTATATTTATATAATAAATGAAAAGTTTCCTTTAAAACTGATCCCGACATTTTTTCCGTTATTGCTCCTTGATTGGAAAGAAACAAATTCTTGGATTAATTGCACTTTATAATATACTTTTATGTTCAAGTAATTAAATTACCAGAACAAATTCTAATAACTTCGAGATAATTTAACTCTAATTAAATTCAAGGGAAAAACTTTTAGTTATGAATAAAGAATGAGATTTATAACATCTTTGATCTATCATAATTCTTGCAGTTGACCTATATAGGATTTTTTGCGCAGTTCTTCTCTTATGGAGTATGATCCTAAAATGTAGATTATAGATGAGGATTCGTTTAGCTTTCCATACCGTAACGTTTTCCACTAATGAACAAGTCCTTCTAATGACTAATGATTCATTCACTCTATAAATCATTTATTTACACAATTTATGTTAATAATAATATCTTACTACGAAGTTACCACGTACAACTAGTTTTTCGCAACTACCTATATCACTTCCTTGCTCTTATAAATATTGAAAATTATTTCTGGAACAATTCTTATTGAAATATTTCTACATACTTACTCCGGCTTCTGGGCCTTTCCATCGTGAGGAGAATATAGCACAAAACAAAGACATATTTGTAGGGATTCCGCAAAGAAGTGTATTGGGCCCACTCTTGTTTATTTTGTACATCAATGACATTGGAAGAGCAACATTGTAACTTTCATTTGTTTGCTGATGACATGGTTCTTTGCATACATGGAAAAATTATTAAAAGTTTAAAAAACAAATAAGATGAGGAATTAGAAAATGTGGCTCTATGGTTGCAAAAAAATAAATTAAAAGTAAATGGGGATAAAGCCAAAGTAATGATTTTTGGAAAAAACAAAGATATTGAAAAGTTAAAAGAGGAAAAACTTGTTTTATATATTGAGAGCATAAATAGAATAGAATAATAGTTTTTTCAATTAAAATATATAACAGTTAAACTCTATGACACTGTAGAGTTAATTGTATGAACATTAACTGTCCACAGTATTGAAAACAGAACAACTTCATTTAATCCGCGGCAGCCTAAATTTTTAATTATATATATAATATATATATTGAGGGCATAATGTTAGAAATAGTTCAACAGTATAAATACTTGGGAATAGTGATCGACCAGAAACTTGTATTTGACAAACACATAAATTATGTATGTAAAAAATGGCGAAGAAGATTGGACTGCTGAATAGAATTGGTAACTATCTTTCAAGATATTCTAGAACAACTGTGTATAATACTACAATATTACCACATCTACATTATGCTGGAACAGTGGTTTATTTGGGCAGAGAAAGTGACCTGAGAAGATTACAGTTAAGTACTTCAAAATAGAGCAATGAGAGTTATTCTTAAGTGTCGAAGACTGACTAGTGTTAATGATATGTTACTAAGACTGAATTGGATTAGTGTTAGGAATATTATAGAAATAAATGCTTTAATATTTGTGCACAAAATTAAGTTAGGTCTAATGCTAGAATACATAAGTGAAAAGGAAACAAAATTTAGGGACATTCATGATTGTGGTACCAGAAATAATTAAAACTTTATCCTGGATCACAAGAATACCCAGATGGATCAGAATACACTGTTTTTTAAAGCAATCAATATATATAACTTATTAGATAAAAATTTGAAAAGTCAATCATTGAACAAATTCAAGATAAAGTTAAAATGTACGTACTTACAAAGAAACAGTTGAAATTATGATAATTCATGTGGTTGTAATAATTTAAAAAATGTTTTATGAATTTAATGTTATGTTGATAATTATACATATGCACTGTTGTTAATGCAGCAAAATGCTAAATAAATTCATATTAATTATTATAATATATAATATCGTTGATTATCACGTTATTCACATTCAGCCCCTTTGACCAGGTGATATGTATATGTTATTTGACCTTTTATGTCCCTTCTCGGAAGCTAACAGGGTCGTACTACGCCCAGCAGTGAGTTTATATCAAGATTACTTCTTGAAACACATACGTTCAATAATTTGATGTGTCAAAACTGACACTGATTCAATCACCACAGTTTACAGGCTAGCCTTCTTATCATAATTCAGATTTTTCTCATGACAATCAAGAGAATCATTCAAGATTTTTTTTCTAGAAACGGTGGCAGATACGATAAATTGACAAGAGGCCGGAATGTTTAGTATCACAGCAAAGCTTATTTTTACAGTTTTTTCAAATCAATAGTTGCTCACAAAAAAAAGTTCTGAAGGAACAAAAGTGTTCCAGAAAATATATCACCCTTTAGATCTGCCTTCAAAATTATTTCTCACGTGGTGAGAACTTTCAAATGTAATATATATATTACATATACGAGTTACAGTTCAACATCTCTCAAAGTGTAGTTACTATGATAACAAAACTTGAAAAAAATTCAAAATTCAACACTCTGGATCTCGAAAATGAAACACTTGAACTTATATAAGAAATCAACTCTTATTGTTTGTACTTTCAAGTAAGGAACGCTCTGTATATGGGTGCTTTCCAGTTTTATGATCACATCAAATATGGAAAACATCTTTATCACCTCATGTTCAGATGCTACTGAAATGAAATTTCAGAATGTTTCGAATGATTGAAAAATGAAAATTCTTATGCATTTCATATTATATTTCAATCAAATCATATTACAATATACAATATTGAATTTCAGTGTCACATGCATTGACTAAATGTGCAACATTCTAGGTGATTTTCAGTTTTGTGTTCCTCAGCTGCTGTAAAATTTTATGTGGATGTATTTTGAAGAAACATCAGAAGCGTATAAGATCCCTTCAGAACCTGAAAATGAATTACTTATAACTTTCATAATGAAAAGAAAAATGAATAAAGGTAAATAAAAGGACATTTTACTGGAAAAATCTATCATTATACCATCCGGACTGTCAAATTGAGATAATTCTGTCTGACTAGAGTCAGATTAATGAGTCATCAAGTCATCAACACCGAGGTGAACCATCTGTATGAAAATCTGATTTTTGCTCACCTGTTCTAGTTTAAAACCAGTTAAATAGCGTGCTGTCGTTTAGCCCAAATGTAATTTTCTAAAAAAAAATCCTGGGTCGAACATGAGTAAGTCCGGCCGGCCGGTCGTATTCTCTATCATCCAACGGAGATGAGCTAGAGACCGGAGAGGAAAACTGTACAGGCCGACCGGAGCGTGGGTGTCGTAGTTTTTCAAGCTTGCACAGGTCGACGAAGCAAATTCGAAATTCGATCTAGTGGAACCGTATGGCCGCTGCTAACGAACCACGACCCGTCCGGAGGCAGACCTGCGCAGGTATACCTGTACGGTTTTCCTATCGAGTCTACCGTAGCGTGTATGCCCTGCATTAGTTGTCCAAATATGTCAGTCAAATTTGTTTTTGGGCCAAATCCGTGGAAGGGGAATCTGAAATTTGGTTTCCTCAATAAATCCTATAATATCTACCCGATCAATTTGTAACTTGGAAGATATTTGAATGAGGTGGAAAAAAATACAAAATTTTTGGAAATATTGACTATAAAAAAGTAAAATATTTCTAAAATTTCTTTTCTAAATACTTGATATCTCTCAAAATATTCATCATAAAATTTTGAATGTACGTCGAGGTGATTGATTTCCGGAACATCCTTGATTTTCAGCATTACATCATGCTATATTTCATCAGTTATGTTTTAAATATATGAAGACGTTCGATAATTGAAAATTTGGATTTCATGGAGAAGCCTAGATTAAGATTCACTCAGAGATTATGAATTAGAGGATTTTTAAAAAATCGATTATTGAAGTATTCAAAGAATCTTTCAACGAATTTGTCAAATTGACCATTAAATCCGAATTATTGGAAAAAGAAATGCTCGATCAACGAGTTCATGAAGAGATCAATGTTATAAAACCCAGCATATTTGTTTGCGGTCAGAATTTCATATCTACGTATCTTTTAAGAAGATCTTTGGCGCTTTCTTCATAATTTGGACTCTAATAAGGTATTTCAGAAGCCAGGAGCTTATTGGAAACATGATATTTATTTCTATAGGAACGATAAGTATTTTTTTGGTTGATTTCAAGATAAGGAAATTTGAGATTGAGAATATAGGTTTGTTAACTCTATCATATTCATTATGGTGTTAGCTTTTTTTTATCACAGTGTTCCAGAGTATGTTAAAAAATATAATAAGTTGCCCCATGTCAGTGGGGTGTTTTCTACATTTTCTTCTACATATTTGAAAATTTTTCCTCCCCACTGAAAGCGTATACATAACTAGCATAAAGCTATATCACAGTTGATTTTACAACTTTGTAGTTTTAATACGTTTATAGAGGTCCTATCATAAAATTTACCCAAAAACAGTTAGACTATTCAGATCTGTATATTTCAAAAATATGATTCTCAATAGCTTCCTGCTTCAAACCAAGTGTTCAAGAATAGTTTTATATTAGGGATTCAATAAAGTCATCCTATAAACGGCATAGCGGTAAAAGTTTGTAACTACGATATATCTTGGGAAAACCTATACCGTCTCATATTGAAATCTATTCTAAAATTGGATTCACCTTCATTAAAAACTGATTGTTGAGATGAATTAGCGGTTTGATCTCGAAGTGTACTGGTTTCTGCAATATACCAAGAAATATTCTGAATGTGCTCCTCAGTCTTATAGGTAATTGATACCAAGATAAGGAATAAAGCGTATTCATCATTTCTTCACTCTGTAAAATATTAAATATTGAAATTATGGTCCATCCAATATATTTTTGAATTATTTATCACTCAAAATCAAAATAATGTACTACAAAAAAGGTCTTACGGAAGCAAATACTTTTACCTCATCCTCAATCTTCTGACCAGCATAACATATCATGAATTCACCCAAAAGCAAAGTTAACAAATGACATAATCCAAAAATCTTGTGAGAAGTCTGTAATTATAATAAATCCATCAACCAAATAAATATAACCCTTTCGAGAATAAAACACAATTTCACCAGAAAAATAGCACGGTGTTCTACTAGTTCAATGATCAAGTAACAAGCACGAAGAAAGAAACAAGTAGGAGAAGACCTATATAAGAAAATATAAAGTTTCGAATGAGCCAATTAAAGAAAAAATGAGACAAAAGAAAACGAGGAAAGATAAAATAGTAAAATAGTAAAGATATCCAATGAATCAGATAATTAAGTGATTTGATTGATTTCCAAATATAATTATTATAATTATTCGAGGTATGCAATGAAGTTTCAGGCTTCAAGATTTGGAGAAAAATATATTAAATGCTCACCTTTAGCAGTTGGTACTCTTCCAAAGCTAATACACTAGATAATACGACATATTGCGATGTTTGGCATCTTCCGAAAATATTGTTACCTTCATTTACTAAACTGTAATATAAGACTTAATTATTATCCCAATCAATATTTTTTGTTTTTGATGGAAGTATTTTCATTTCAAACTTCGATTGACATAACGCACAATCAAGGGATAACTGAGATTAAAGAAGTCTATGCCTGTTCTACTACTGGCAGTGTTTACATGTTGCGAGATTCTTGGAATTGGCGAAGTTGTCCAGTCAATAAAGCCTGGGGAATGAAATAATTAGCGGCAATGAAAATTTTTGCTTTTATTGTTTGGGACAAAATATAGGATACCCAAAAAATTTTTTCAACCCTCTGGAGGAAAGGCTTAAGAGGAGTAAAGGGGGTAAAGGTTTTTTCTTATAACTCTGGATAAAAAATTCCGAACAGGTTGAAATTTTTAGGGATGGTTTAGTAAATAATTATACATCTTGTATTAAAATTTCAACAACTACAGATTACGTTCCCGAACAACCCTCCTATCGTCCCTGCTGTAGGCCCTTGACAGCCGGGAGGAAAAAATTGCACGCATCCCTAAATTTAAATAGAGCTAAAAGAAGCGAAGAAGTCCAAATGATTGGCAACATCATTAGCCAAACACAAGCAACGATCGGGAAAACAATTGGCACCATAGTTGGTTCTATGTAAATCTACATGAAATAAAAAACTTGTTCCTAGTGGTCCTACTGGGACAATTTAAACCAATATTTTGGAGCAGATCCGGACAATCAACCATTCCATTAATGATTTTAAACAAAAAAAACAGATCGAACATACCACGTTTAATTTTTTAAGATTTGTTAAAATTAAATTAAACGTTGATTTGATGTTTGTTTGATAGGTTTTAAACTAAATTTTATGATTGTTTATTACTATTATGCTCAAAGGACTTATTTAACCAATAAAAACTGATTGATTTCAATAAATGTTTATTTTATTTCCAAAACACCTTATAGTGTACCATATTACCCGAAACTACTCTAATTTTAACAATTTTAACTCAACAACAGTGCATCGATGAACTTAATTCAATTTTTGGCGGTGAAGCTCCATCAAGGATCAGTGTTTATCGATGGAATGGTGAATTCAATCGAAGTCGTAACTAACTCCAAGACGAATTTCGTGAAGGTCGTCCAAAATCATATTATGTTCCGAAAACCATTGATGCTGTACGTCAACTGCATGAACATTTGACCGTCAGAACAATTTGTTCGCGTTGAATCCCACACAATTTGTCAATCGCTCAAGAAAAAGCTAGTGTCGATTGGTCGAAAGAAATGCTTCGAAAATACTATCACGGTGCTTCGAAGCAAGTCTATGACATGGTGACAGGTGGATTTAAGCTTATGAGCTCGAAAGTAAACAGCAGTCGACTGTATGGGTGTTTCAAGATTAACCAAATCTAACAAAAATTGCTCGCTCATTGGGATTGCAAAAGGCATAGATCGAGAACCTTTCGCCCATCTAGTGAGAAGACCCATACATGTAACACAACAGACGTGTGGAACCCACGCTTTGTCTAGTTTTCGATGGCAAAACCAAAATACTGTTCATATAACTTAGTTACTAATGGTAAATTCCTTCGTTGAGTTGTAAAAGTAATGTCACCACAAATGTAACAGAATATTATAAGAATAAAGTGAAAATTAGACAAAAATAATTGTTTTTTATTATTTTTATTATAAGAATAAAGTGAAAATTAGACAAAAATAATTGTTTTCTTTTAATATTCATCTAGATATATTTACGGTTGTGGAACTCTTATTATTGTTGTATTTGTTTTGAGTATTTAGAAAAAGATTTTACATACCCCAATATTTCAGAATGATATTGAATGCAAAGTACCAAATGATTTTTTAAATCTTCCTCGTTTCCTCGAATGTCCAGTCTTCTCAATAATTTCTTCATGTGCTTCATTCTAGCCACAATCAGCTCTGAGATTACCAATACAACATAAAATGCCAGTCCAATTATAGGCACATAAATAAGGATTGTCAAAGAGAAGAAGAACAAAATCAAAGCTTTCATCAAGGCATTCATTTTGAAAGGTAACCAGAATGGTGTTATCATTCCGCAAATGTATCTGGGGTCGTGAGAAATTTCTTTCGCTTCACAGAACGAATTTTCTTTAATTTGAGATATCATCCAACCGACCCACAACATAACTGAGAAATAATAAACATATTTAGCTATTTTCTCCTGTTTCTTGTTTATTGTCTCCAAGTTATCTATTTTGGAATACTTGTGGGTTTCCAAATCTTGAAAAAATTTCAACAATAGACTTGCATAATACAATCCGGGTAATACTGCTGAACATGTTCCGAAAAGTATGGCATTGATGTGTAAATATGCTAATGTTGACTCCAATGATACTTTATCTGAAATAAGTAGGTATCATTTAAACATTTATCCTCCCAAACCTTAATTCTCAATACAAATGAAAGAAAATCAGAATGTTTGTCGATTTTCAGATTTTGTTATTGTAAATGTTAATAAACCGATTATATCAACAAAAAAATTTCGTTAATGAATTATGCGATCAAAAGTACTAAAGCACCCTCGGCAATTAAAATTCGATCTGCCATGGGCGTTTCTAACGGAAGTGACAGAATCCCTACTAAATAGCCCTGTTTCGTTTTTAGCCACCATATACAGGGTGAGTCTTTGACCACTGCGTTAATTTTAACCATAGATTCTTGACGTCAAAAGAAACATTTTCTTCCTATAACATTTTTTCCAAATTTGGCCCCGTTCAAAAGATACAGGGTGTTGAAATTTCATAAAAAAAATTGCATATTCACCTGTAATATTCAAACGAAAATATCAATTGAAATGATATCTTGTAGAAGGTTTTTTATAACAGTCATGCATATTTTGGCATCAATAGATTTATTCCATTTCTTGTGGGTTTCTCACTACTACTGTACAGATTGGTTAAATTGCATGAATAACAAATATCACTTGAACTAAAAGTCCGTATCTTATACTTCCTAGAATCATTAGTTTTTTTTGCAGATAAAATCATTCCTCTTCTTTTTTCCTAAATTGCACCATTCTTGCGATATTTCAAGTTGAAAGGAATTAAATCGATATAGGTTATCATCTCATGAAGTATGAGTGAGTGAATCATTTCTCAGAGGGGAAAAAATGCTTTTGAACAATTCAGATTCAATAGTGGATTCTGTGGAAGGTAATTTTCATTCAAACTAAACTGGACTACAGAGGCGTATTTGCCCAATGTGAAAACTGAAAATGCTTATAACTTCTTAACGCAGCTGAATATGGATAAACAGTCAGGGCCGGATTAAACTATTTTCCGCCCCTAGGCCAAAAACAATTTGCCGCCCCTATAAGTAACGAGAATTTTAAAAATTCATGTTTTTAAATATGTGATTTTCGCAGAAGTTGATAAAGACAATTTTCTATCTGGAAATAAAACAATCTAATGTTTCAGAGTGTATATATCATAGTAAAAATTTACAGCTTTCATAATCAAACTATAATGGTATTCTTCTTGCCTTCTTTTCCGCATATTGTTGCAACACAGCTTCGGAGTCTAATTTTTTCAACAATTCAGCTTCAATGCACAAAACGGCCAGAGAATTCAAACGCTCTTGGGACATGCTAGATCGCAAATAGGATAAAATTCGCTTCAATGCTGAAAACGACGTCTCTGCTGAACAGTTCGTTGCAAAAGTGCATAAAAACATTCTAATTGCAATATCGATGTAGGGAAACACTTGCACTAAGCTTTTAGCACTTCTAATGAAGGTACTCATCTCGTGTAGAGTTTTTGGAGGTTGTTCTAACTGTGCTAAGTAGTATTTGAAGTGCAAACATTCATTGTGGAGTTTTTCATCTAAATCCTGAGGAAAACTAGAGAAGAGATTAGTAACCGCTACTCCTAATTCTTCAGAACTGATCGATTGAAGTTTTAATAAAAAGGTTACTTGCATCCATTGAAAATAATACCTACTAGGTTAACTCATCAAACGTGCCGCATTCATATTTTAAATATTATGCCAGTCCTCTGATTTCCCTGACAGTAATCCGTGTTTTATTAGTAGTAATTACAATTTACAATAGGATAGGTTTTCCACGTTCTCTTTGATGCGCTTAACCGCCGACAGTGCCGACTGCTGTTCGGTTTTAGGGCGGCTCCTTTGATTTTCAGATTACCGAGGGGAGTGAAAAATGCAACAATTTTCCTTTCAAAAGAATTATACATCGGTAATGAAAATAAGTGCGAAATTTTCGAAGATGGTTATTTCTACATTTTCGTAGAGGAGTTAAAGAATTTTTTTTTATTCACCGAAAAATTTGCCGCCCCTAAACTTGTGCCGCCCCTAGGCCATGGCCTATGTTGGCCTAGGCGGTAATAGGGCACTGTAAACGGTAAAGGAAAAAAGTGTTTCTTTTGATCTGAAGAACCTATGGTTAAAATTAACGCAGTGGTCAAAGACTCACCCTGTATACATATACCTATGGTAGTGATTATAATGTAGAGAGAAAAAACAAAGCCTTTATTGTAATCACAGACTGTAATTGTAGAATGTATCGTCTAACAAAAGGCCAACTAGACATAATATAATGGAATATAATTTAAAAACGATAAGTCCTTTAGTAAAATCAACATATATGTTTTTTCAAACTCTATAAAACCAAATATAGTAGGTCTTCTGTATTTCTGTATTTTTGTTGGCTTCATTGCGTAAGGTAAATGCTCAACTATTCTTAAAATGCCAACATTGTAATGTATTCAACTGACAAAATTTCGACTTACCTGTTGTCAATACTCTCCATATATACATAAAGTTGCCGATCAAAGTGAAAACACAAAAAACTATAAGAATGAAATGATATTTCAGAAAAAATGCAATGCTAAATGTTTTTGCTTCAGGAGGAATAATTTTACATATAACTGACTGTTGGACGAATCTATGCATTTTCAGTGTTCCTTTTACTCCCTCCTGTTTATTTCTTCAAAACTATTTGTATCATGAAATGAGAGAATTCTTGTATTTAAATGAAGAAAATCATCCCAATTCCGTTTATGAAAAGTCAAGTAAATCGAATGTTTTTTCAAAACCTTCAGAGCATCAATTATAGTTTCAAACTTCATAATTGATGATTGCTTTGGAATTATCGAACTTTTCAACTTCTGCTAATGATTATTGTTAATGTACAAATTAGTTAAAGTTATGAAAGGTAATAACATATTGAAGACTATGAAGTCAGAAAAACACAAACTTTCCTAATTGAAGAAGTTTTTCAAGGAGATATAAATAAAAAATTAAAGATAAATTCCTCTATTTGATCTTCCAAATGATAATTAAAATTTTGAAAGCACTGACCTAGGTCAGATGGCTTTAGCGCTACGAAATATTTGTTTGTCAGAGACGAGTCAACTGTTCAACTAAACAAGCAGGCCGAAATAGTTGATTCGATAACAGGTGTGATTCTTATCCAAATAAGAACTAATGGGTATGATGAAACTGCATAATAGTCGCATACTATGGGACCAATAGCCTCTATTGTTGCTTATTTTATTAAAGTTGTTATCATGACTATAATCAGTGCATATTTCATATTATTGAAGTTGTTCCCAGAATTGCTAAGATTGATGGTTTTATGTAATCACAAGGTTTTGATTTCTGATAATGATAACTATATTAATGCTTGTTATCTAGGCTAGGAGGATATTGTTACTCCGGAGTAAGTATTCTCAGAGATATGTTTTGCCTTGTGTCTTTGTTAGAATAAAATTACCTCCATTATTTTTGCATGGTTCAATTTTGTTCTTATCAAATAGATTGATTTTTATAGCTTCAACTTGTAATCTTTCAGCATTCATCTTAAAGGGGTTATTGTTGCCTAAGGCCTTTTCTCCTTCATTTTTTAGATGATTAAAGTGTTAATCGTTTGAGTCTAATCTTTGTGTTTTATTTATCATCTTTGTTCCCCAAATATTTTTCACTAATCTCAATTATCAAGAATCTGAATTGTTACTCAAACATAACGTAGAATCCTAGCCTTGCTAGACGATCACGTCAAATGGCCAAATCAAGGTACAGCAAATCAGTTTACCGTTTTGAATATGAGGGAAAAAAAGCAAAAATAATTACAAATTAATTTACTTTCGAGAAAAATATAACATCAATAATTACTTTTGGCCTCACATTTTGTGTTCGAATTTTCC
Organism: Micraspis discolor; assembly: GCA_030674115.1. Taxonomy (NCBI): domain Eukaryota; kingdom Metazoa; phylum Arthropoda; class Insecta; order Coleoptera; family Coccinellidae; genus Micraspis; species Micraspis discolor. The sequence continues at coordinate 5,937,754 of JARTUT010000872.1, forward strand.
CCCCCCCCTCTGCAACACACATGCGGTATCGTTCCGTCACGGTAAAACATATTTTACGAAAAAATTTGCAGGGTGACCTGAACGCGGCACGTCTACTACGTATCCAGTACCTACTTACGAATTTACGACACAGTTTATGCACAATTTGTCTGGTGAGAACATGCTTATTTGGAAAGCGCTTGCGAAATTCTACGAAAATTTCAGCATAATCTCCGTGAAGTTTCAGGTAAGAAGTGAGCAAATAAACACGTTCTTCTTTCGTGGACTTTACACGACTTTACACGCGCAGCCATGGTAATGAATGCACTGTAAACGTACACAACAACACTACTACACGCGGACAACTCCATAAGGTAATTACATAGAGATGTGTTTTGTGGACAACTCAACTCGCTACGACGCGAAGAGTGGAAGCATCAGCACCCCAAGATGATCCAGCTAATTTCTGAAGAAAATTATTTCTAGTTTTCAGTTTTACGCTCAGATCATCTAAATAAGCCCTGTAATTGAGAGATGAATCTAATTTAACTCCTAAGTATTTTGGATAGAAATTATGTTCGTTTGGAGAATCGTTGAAAGTTACAGCTAATTTCCTATATTTTTCATGATTATTCAGATGGAAATAAGATACCTCCGTTTTGTTGGGATTAGGACGTAATCGCCACTCAATGAAATAATTCTTTGAATTTTCCAAATCAGAAAAGATAGCTCTAATTCTTGGAACAAATATCATTCTTTTCCAAATTACTCCCAATTAATTCACACATCCCACAACATGAAACAATAAGATTAAAGTCACGCAAACCCTTATGGCATAATTGGTTCTTCAGTATGAACATATGTAACGAATAATGAAGTAGGGCTGATTGATGCAGATCTAATTCCTGATTCTTCAAAAATTTGATATGAAGACCAGAACCAGGTATTACTTGTTCATATAAAAATTTTATCAGTTCTAAATTGTTTGAGAATGAGTCATGGTCTCTCAATATTATACAATTCAGTTCCAAGTGCAAGTTGTGAAATGGAGAAAACAATATGTGACCTTATGAATTATTGTGCCATAATATGTTATGCAGCGCATTTTGCGGGGTCAGTGGACCTAGAAGATATTTTAGACCTCACTTAACCCAAATTTACCAATGGTACAAAATAAAGCGCAATAGAATGAAAAATTTTTATTTTTTCCTTTCACAAATAAACATTTTAAGCTAACATTGATAAGAAGGCATAAATATAAGTAAATTATTTGTTCGACAAAGATGAAAAATCATGTCACAACATCCAAAATAATTATTGCTTCAACTTAAGGCTGCGATTCAACTGGGCATAAAATTAATTTAAAAATTTATTCATACGAACTTCTTAGAATGATGATATGATCGACAATGAATTTGTATATACATATTAAATTTATTTTATTCACTGTCATTCTAATTTGAAACATGTTGGATTATCCAAACAAATAAGGTAAGCTTAAAATATTTTTATGTTCTAGAGAAAATTTACTTACAAAGCAGAGTTCAAGCTAGAACTCCCAACAAAATCTAGATTGGAATACATAGAACTTATAAAAACTGACTAGATTTATGAAAATATAAAAACTTCACAAGCTTCAATCTTGTTTCAAACTGTTTGAATGTTGTCAATGTTTAATAAAAAAAATTCTTATCTTGAATGCCTCTGTGCATACTATTCTATTTAAAAAATGGACACAAAAACAAAATCACAACATTCATATTTACAAACATAAAAATAACTAATTATGAAAAATAGTAAGATTTTGTATAACGATACACAAAAATAATCATTATACCTACGCTAATATTATGAAATTTCAAAAGAATTTCGGTAATTTGAGCCAATATAAAGGGGAGAAAAACTCGCAAATGAGTATGAATGATATCAAAATGCAAACACCAATAATGATTTCATTACTTATGGAGATTTGGTAGAATATTATTATTAGTTCTTTGAAAGAAATTCACCCCAGAAATGTGAAGGGAAGTAATATACATATATTTTTAGAACATACAAAGCACAAATATTCGTGTGTAATTTTGGAATGTTTGAATATTACATAAGATACACTATGCACAAACAGTTAACAATCTGATTTCTTCGAAGATTTTCCGATGATGCTCTATTATCTCTAATTCTTTAACACTGATCACCAATATAACTAGAGAATTCATAAAATTACTTCGCTATCCCAAAATTCATATAAATAATAATATAAAGTAACTTGAAAGAAACGTGGATTAACTTAAATTTTTCTGATGATTGGCAGTTGAAATATTTGTTCATTGAATAACGTCCCTATATTATTAAAATTCTTATTTTCACTGTTGAAATAAACATAAGCCCTTTAAATTTTCAGTCATTCCATATTGCACACTTCAATTAAGTTCTGAAAAATAAGTTCTTATAAATCTTATAATAGAGAAAGCAGTCATAACGCTTCATATTTCTTCAAACTCCAGAAAGCTAAATGTTCTTTACTTTCGACTTCAATTAGATTGATGCACACAGTGCCTTGCTTAGAAATAATAAATATAACAAATATTACATGAAAGTTGAATACTTTTTTCTCATTTGATCAAGCATTGTCTTTTATTTAGTTTTCTTTCGAAAATTGCATAACGTAGTACGTGTTGAGGCTCTTATTTATACATATTGATAATTGTCTTTATTTCTAATCAGCGGCTGTTGTTCAACAGTCTTCTCCAAATCATAGCTGGCCAGCCAGTTCTGAGTTTCGGGTTTGTAAAGACCAAAACAGGTGCACTCAAAAAATTGCATCAAATTCTTTACAGGTCCTCTGGAAAATGGAGATTTACCGCTATTCGACTGGAAATGTGAGTAACGGCCTTTATTCATTCTCTCATTGGTTGTCATTCCCAAGCAGGATATCTTCAAAAAGAAACTGACATTGAATTCAAATCTGAGTCGATAAATTCCCATTGCAAACAATAAATTTTTTATATAATAGGTGTTTTTAAAAGTGAAAGAACTCTCAATAAAGATGAATGTGATTTGACAGAAGGAAGTGGCCATTTTGTTTCAACATTTTTGTTCACAAAGAATTGACAAATTATGATGGCAAGACTCACACCGCAACAACAAAAATTGTTCAAATCCATTTGCAAAATCATTGTTCCTATTCATCAAACTTAAAACATTTTCTGATTTTTATGGTTTACATAAAAAATTATATTTCATAATACTATATTTGAAATTTAAAAAATTCGCTTCAATCTTAATTCAAATGTGTTTTATTTCATTTGAAAGTTCTATCACTCCAAAAAGCACCCGATATTATAAGAGAGCATCATTGCTCACCTGGTATAATTGGCAGACCAGCAGCATAGAAACCCAGATGGAATGAAACAGAGCGTTTGCACAGACCCAAGCTACCCAAGTGTCGCACTGTCCTAAGGCCCCCATGGTGTCCCAAAAATTCGACGACATGAGGGTCAGATTGCACTCAGGTTGATTTTTCCAGAATTCGACAGAGCCAATTATCAGTTGAATGCACATAACAACAAGGGTGGCAAGAAAACCAATGAAATATTTATGATTGTTTACACCTAAAAAAAGTCAAAACCATAGTCTTATTCCTTATTATGGATCGATTAATATAAAACTCAATTCAAAATTGTGTTCTATTTTTGATTTACAGTAACATTTTCTTCAATAAATTTGCGGAATTACATAAATGGGTGATTAATTAATTTCCTGCTTATCCCATGGTGAAACACAATTTCACTACTAACTAATTCAATCAATTTCATATTCAATACTAATTAACTAAATTTGAATAAAAACAATCACTTGGCTGTACGTTTTACAAAGTCACAAAATTGTGAAACAAACAGCATTTACTCAAATTTTGTTGATTAGTATAAATATACATGAATGGTTACTCACCTATACAATTAGCAACCCAAGGGCAATGGTGATCAAATTTAGCTACACAATGGTTGCAAACTGAGCAATGCTTTGATCTCAATGGTCGACGTACAAGACAAGCTGAACAAAAATTCGAAGGTTCAAAGCCACTGGGACCTTTCTCCGCAAGCTCTATAATTGTCTGTAAAATTAAACAAAAATTGGCATGTATAAAAAATGTTAACTAAAGGTATGTTTGTTATTTTTGAAGTAATGTATTATCAGTCTAAATGTTTAATGTTTTGTCATACTTACTCTGAATCTCAATTTCTGGGAAGTTTCAACAACTCCGGGATCTCCAAGCCATGATTTCAAAAAGAAATACCATAGAAGTCCTGAACTTACAAAGAATATAAAATTTGTGATTAAGCTGGAGAAAGGCATTATGTATATAAGCCAAGTGAAATACATCCATATTTTAGTTGCTAAATAAATGTTGACAGGCAGAAGTGCCATCAACCTATCATCATACAATATTTGACCAGCATAGTGCAAAACTATATACAAGCACACCAAAAGGAAGAATTTTATTAAAACTAGTAAACTTGTACTTAAAATGGCACCCGCCAAGTAAAAAGCTAAGAATGGAGTTCCTACCATACACCACCACTTAAGTCTCTGAAAAAATGGATGGGTAAAAATAATCACTAGGTACTATATAAACTTAACTCACCTTATCTTTGGTAATTTTAAATAAAAAGGTTCTGGATCTACTGGTGTTTAACTGTTCTCTTATTTTCTCTGTTACTTTAGCTCCTACCCACACCGATCCAATTTGGGATTGTAACATGTTCAAAGGAGTATCGCCTCTCAGATTAGGGGCATTCAGATTGGCATTTCCCTGCCAAAAGAAAACGATATCACAAAATAGCATTTATACTAGAAAATTCAATTATACAAACCAGAATGATATCTAGTTATCATGCTCTTACCTGAACAATCAACAAAGTAATTGCAGAAGTATTTCTTGCTAAAATAGCCCAGTGAAGAGCTGTATTTCCTTGATGATCAGGTATATTAGGGGATGCCCCTAAAGTCAATAATAACCTTGTTGGATCCAAATTACAAATTTTGTAACAGGTCCACATCAAAGGTGTCATTCCACCTCTATCAACCAGATCAGGACTTACTCCTCTGGCAACAAAATAGGCAACCAGAGCTGTGTGGCCAAACTGACAAGATAAATGGATGCAAGAGCCCCCTTCTGCATCTCTCAGCGTAGGATCTGCACCCGCATTCATCAGAAGTACAATGGCTTCTAAATGACCCTGTCTAGTGGCCCAATGTAACGGTGTAGCATTAAGTTCTCCTCCAACAGCATCAACTTCCGCTCCCCTTTCTATAAAATATTTCATGATTTCTTTGCGGTTATTGATAGCCGCCCAATGCAAAAGAGTTACATTTTCACTATCTCTCTTGTTAACATTATAACCAGCCTCGATGAGTTCTCGAACCCTTCCATAGGCTCCATACTACAAGAATAATGGTAAATGGTTTTTAGGTTCAAATAATAAGTTTCCATGTTTTACCTGTGTCGCTTTAACTATATCAAATCCGCTGTAATCATGTTCAACAGGAATATGGGGTTCTTTGGAAATTAAGCTATGACAATCTTTGTCGGTTGCTACACAGCCTCCAGCACTTGCGGCAGCAGCACCGCAAGTATTTTGATACATTTTATTTCATACAAATTAATAATTTCAAATCATAACCACTTGAAATTGGAATATGATATGCCTATTTAATCTTTAATTTATCTACATAAATATTCACTTCTTTCTGTGCGCTGTACTATGACACAACCTCAAATTTTGACAGGTGATTAGGAAGGAACGTGTTCCATTTCAATATTTCTATTGTGTTCCATTATTTGTAACATCACTCTGGTCAAAACATTTTCTTCAACTCGCAGAAGTCAATTAGACGTTTTGATTTTGACTTGAATCCGATAAGTGTTTCGAATTCAAATCGTTAGGATGCGAGAATTACAGCAATGCCTAAACCAAATAGTCGTTTGACGGAGGTTTTCAAGAAAAATAGCAAAGTATGCTCCTTGGAGATTTCCAGTAATCAATCCGTGGACTACAGCGTCTTGAATCAAATTAATTATAGCTTTTGCTCCGTGGTTTGGGTTGGAGCTTTCAAGAAACCTCCAGAGCAAGTTGGACCATTAGCATTGGCGAAGGAGATGATAAACAGGGGAATAACTGTGGTACTACATTTCACTTGTAGAAACAATACAACTAGCTCATGTACTTCTTATCTTGACTACGCGAAAGAGATTGGAATAACTAATTTGTTGGTGGTGAGAGGAGCCAGCCCAGAGTGCAACGCACCTTTAAAAAAGTATGACTTCTCCCATACACAAGACATGCTCAGGTTCATAAAGTCAAAATACGGTGATTACTTCGAGATTTGCGTGGCTGGGTTCCCATACCTACATCCAGATTCCAATAGTCTTGAAGAAGACATGAAATCCTTGAAGAGGAAACATGATGCAGGTGCTAAATTCATCATTACCCAAGCTTGTTTCTCCTACGACGTTTACAGAGAATTCTTGGACAACTGCAGGAAATTCAACATCAACATGCGGATTATTCCGGGCGTTTACATAATTCGATCATTTATCGATTTCTGCTTCTTGCAGAAATTGTGCAAGGTCCCTAAGAATGATGCTTTGATGAAAAAGGTCAACGAAATGGAAGGCAATGATAAGGAAATTGCTGAATTCGGATTAAAATCTTCCATGGAAATTGTTCAGAAATTGTTAGCTGATGAAGATTTCTGCCCGCCTCATATCTTCACTATGGATGAATTAACTTCAGTTAATAGTTTTTTTAAAATTATGAATGGAGAAAATTGATTTTCACCTTTTCTTTTATTTTTATATGTACGATATAAATATGTTATCTTTCGAGATTGCAATCATAGAAGTACCTACTTAGTTATGTGTTCTACAGTCAGAGGTTAAGTAAATCAATAAGTGTTTAATTGCCAGCGTATTGAATAAGGCTGCTAGCAAATAGGTAGTATGCTCCTTGGAGATAACCAACAATCGATCCGTGGACAACATCGTTTTGAAAAAATTGAGGAGAGCTTCTGCTCGCTGGTTTGGGTTTTAGCTTTCAACAAACGTCCAGAGCAAGTTGGACCATTGGTATTGCTGAAAGATAAAATAAACAGATAAGGAACTGTGGTGCTGTATTTTACCTGTAGTAACAATACAACTGGTTCAGAGCTCATGTACCTACTTCTTATCTTGACTACGCAAAGAAGATTTGAGTAAGTAATTTGTTGTTGGTAAGAGAAGCTAGTCCAGAGTGCAACGCATCTTTAAAAAGTATGACTTCTACCACACGCAAGACATGCTGCGGTTCATCAAGCCACAATACGGCGAATACTTCGAGATTTGCGTGGCTGGGTTCCCATACCAACAACCATATTCTAATAGTAAGGAGGCATGAAATCCTTGAAGGAGAAACATGACAAAGTTGCCAGATTCATTGTTCCTCAAGCTTGATTCTCCGACGACGTTCAAGAAGATATCTTGGAAAACTCCAAGAGATTCAACATCAATATACGAATTATACCAAGTGTTTATATCACTCGATGCTTCTTGAAGATATGGTGCAAAGTGCCTAAGAATAACGCTTTGCTGAAAAGAGTCGACGGAATGGAAATGCTAAGGAGATCGCTAAATTCGGATTGAAATCTTCCATGGAAATTGTGCAGAAGTTGTTACCTGATACTGATGAAGATTTCTACCCGCCTCGAATCCACACTATGGATGAATTAACTTCAGTTGGTAGATCTTTTTAAATTTTTAATGCAGAAAATTGGTTTTCACATATTATCTCATTTTTATATGTAGGATATGAATATGATATCTAATATTAGGAGAATGCAATCTTAGAAATACCTGCTGTGTTATGTGTCTATAGTCAGAGTTTAGGTAAATGAATGAGTATCTAATTGGCAACTTATTGAATTAGGCTGCTTGCCTATCTACAGGGTCTCTCACGAGGAACCTCACCCATATTTATACGGGAAACTACTGAACGTATTTTCATGAAATTCAGCACTTATAAGTATTTCACGATGCTGATGAAATCTAAAATATTTTCAAGGCATGAGCACCTCCGGTTTTTCCGGAAATGACGTCAACTTCCGTTTTTCAAATTAGAACACCATTTTTTTTATTGCAGAAATCGATTCCTTAGAAATTATTAATTAATTAAGTTATTCTGATGTAACATTTTTCAGTTTTGTTTGGAAAATTCTCTCTTAGCGGGAAAATTCGAAAAAAAAATCGAAAATAGAGCTCCGCTGAAACAAGAATAACTTCGAGGTTTTTGGATGGAAAACTTTCATTTTTGGGATTTTTCAAGATGTAAGATTGATGTATCCACTTTAAAAATCGAAATCGCGATTCATGATACAGGGGGTGAAAAAATCGCTTTCAAAGTTAGGGATGACAAAATCGTGAAAAATCAATTTTTTAAAATTAGAACCCCATTTTTTTATAGCAGATATTGAATCTACTTTAAAAAATAATGTGAGTGTATGCATCACACCCTTGCCCTAAAGTGGATATTTTCTGAGTTATTCACAAAAAACTGTTTTTCGTCTTGAATTTTCAGCTATTTCTTTTCCCTTCACGCCAAAAAGATGAAATTTTCAGGAACTGTTATTTGAACCATGTTTGAACCATGGTGAATCAGTGAATGTTTAATTGTCAGCTTATTAAATGAGGCTGCTAGCAAATAGGTAGTAGAATTCCAGCAATCGATCCGTAGACTGTGGTCTGTGATTTGGGAGCTTTCAACAAACTTCAGAGCAAGTTGGATCATTTTCATAAGTGAAAGATCTAATAAATAAGTGAATATTTGTCGTACTACATTTCACCTGTAGGAATAATTAATCGAGATAATGTACTTCTTACCTCGACCACGCGAAGGTGATTGAAGTAACTCAACTGTTGGTGGTGAGAGGAACTAGTCCTGAGTGCAATATAATAGTTTAACTTCTCCTACACAAGTAATGCTGAGGTTCATCAAGTCAAAATACGACGACTACTTCGAGATTTATGTATAGCTGACTTCCCATACCGCCATCCAGATTGTGGAAGACATGGACGCCTTGAAGAAGAAAAATGACGCAGGTACCAGATTTATGATCACCCAAGCCTGTTCATCCCATGACTTCTGGGAAAACTGCAGAAAATTCAACATCGTCATGCGAATTATACCAGACGTTTCTATAAGTCGATCAGTTATCGATTTTGCTACTTGCAAAAATTGTGGGAGGTGCTAAGAAAGATTCTTTGGTGAAGAGAGTCAACGGAATGGAACGCAATGATAAGGAAATTGCTGAATTATGATTGAGAGTTTCCAGGGAAACTGTGCAGAAGTTGTTAGCTGACGAAGATTTCTGCTCAGCTCATATACCCACTATACAAAGAGGAGAAAAATCCCACCTCATACCATACTACCTGTGATACCTGTTTATCAATTTTCCTTCCATTTGAATTCAAAATATTCGATAATCCAACCGTATGAAACATGATATCCGCATGAGGCAATCTACAGGAAGCTTCGAAGAGCCCCGTGGCTAAATTGTGTTCGCAAAATTATTCATGACTTCGCATTTACAACTTATCGATAAAAGATTTGAACGACAGCTTAGTATTGTTTTACTTATAACCCGAATGTAGCCGGCTTGGAGTCAATTCATCAGGATAATTTATGTTATATACTCATTCATAAAAATGCAAATGGACATTGAAGTGTTGCTGGGTGTATATCGTTGCCCAGCTGATATCATGCTGATTTTGAATGCGACTAAACAGGTAGATACTAAATAAGTTGGAGTTACCAGAACACCACAGAGAACTCGATAAATAATTCCACAACTTAAGAATTCGATATATTGCCATTCGAGTTCACTTGGACCACACACAGGTGTTCATATAGAGAGAGTTATTATACTTAGTTTCCGGACAAATGAAAGCGTTGACTTTATTTCATGTTCTGAATCTTTGGAATCTCAGGAATTCCCGGAGATGTACAAATTTTGGACTTTCATATTTCGTTGGGAACAAAATTGAAATATTGTTATTTCGTCTACGAGAGACATATACAGGCAAAGGGCCTTTCTTTTTAATTGTGGCCACCCCTACCACATGACAGAATTGAAAGTTAGTTTTTTGACATATTCGTAGTAGATGCTTTGGAAATTGTTACAATGAATTCAATTTTGCTCGAAATTCGCATTAAAATAATTAAAACCCATTATGAAAATGATGGTTCTGTTAGAATTACATTTCGTAAAATTCGTGATACTCTCCGATAACATAATAGTATATTCTAAAGCAAGTTGAACAATGGACACGAAAGGATAGGATGTCAGTGTTTATTTCAACACGAACTTCTAAAAATGCTAAATTTGAAATGTCAAAATGTGAACGCGTGTTCGTTTTTGCATAAGGATTTGACGAATTTTGAATTTGACTTTGAAGTCTTACAAGATTCATTTTGACGGTATAATTACCCACTCGATGAAATTTGGTAAACTTGTTGAAAATGGTGTAACTAAGCTACCTTTACGATGGCCTCGCCGAAATGTTAGCGGTTTTTTGAAAAACTCAAAAAAACTTAAAAAAAAAAGTAAAAAAATGCATTTTTCTCGAATTGTATGCATCGTACAGAAAATTTTATTGAACAAAAAATGTAGAGGACATTGCGATCTACATTTTTTGTCATTGGTGCAATGCTACACGACTAAAATCGCACAAAGTAGGCGGTGCTAAAGTATCAAAAAAAGTGTTTTTCATGTTTTTCGCCCTAAAAATGTTGTTTTAATGCAAAAGTTTAAATGTAAGAGTTGTTCCTTACATTATTATCAACAACTCTTATTTAAACATTATTTTTGTACAACTTACCATTTTGAAGCTGCAGCTTGCAGAAGAATGAAAAATCCAAATATACTGTTGTACGCAGTATGAGTACACATCGGTAGTGCACGTTTAAATCAAGATTTCTAGTGCAGGAATTGAAGCCGACCGACCATTCACATCGCCGTAGATTCGCTCAATTTATTCTGGAATAACCCGCTGGTTTTTCTGCTAAAAACATCGCAAAGGTTTTCATTTTAAGCCCATTTTCACTTGTCAGGGTAGGTCAACAAGCAGAATTGGCACATTTGGGCTTCTGGAAATCCTAGAGCGGTTATTAAGAAGCCTTTGCATGCTCAACTTGTGACTGTATGGAGCGCTATGTCGTGTGGAGGCGTGATTTTTTTCGAAGATTAGGCTGAAAGTGCGGTAACGGTCCATGGATCACCCTATAGCGAGATATTAACAGATTAATTTTGACCTATCATTAATGACCTGGATTTCACTGATATGTAGTTTCACGTGTCATGAGACGATCAATTTACTGCAAAACAAATTTGCAGATCGCATAATTTCACGTTATTCAGCTGTTAAATGGCCAGCCAGATCGTGTGATTTAACTCCACTGGACTATTTTTGTGAGGCTATCTTGAGGACAGAGTCTATACGCAGCCAATCAAATCGATAGCAGCCTTCAAACTCAAAATCTGTGATGTAATAGCCGAAATAGACCCGACATTATGCCAAAACGTGATTGAAAATTTCGATGAATGACTTTACTTCTGCCAGATATCATTTTTCATTCATAATTGCCGAACGTTTGATTTTGTAATACAATAAAAAACCTTGATCCTTCAATAATTTCAAGAATGAAATAGTGAAATAAAAAAATGGCTGGATAGATTGATTCGGCTGTTCGTATAGGTTTTTGAGAACATACTGAAGTGTACAATGCAGAGTCAATATCATTAGTTTATTAGTTTCCTCAATATTTGCAATTCAGTTCTTGATCTTACAAAAAAATGGTTGCATTAAATTAATGTGACGAACAAAAAAAAATTTTTTTCGAAGAATAAATAGCCATTAGTTGAAGAATATTCATTTTTATGAAACCCACCTTCAATACTCTGTGAGACCATTAGTTGCTGAATCAAAGACAAAGACAAAAGACGCAACCCCCAGATATAACAATTAAAATAAATGATATTCTGAATTGCCTCGAACAAAATTATTTTCAATTTAATTTTTAATTTGGTTTAGATTTGTTGATGACATTCTTTGTTGTTTTAAAGGTACGAAGAGACAATTCACAATATTTGTCAATTTTATCAATAAAATCCATCCTAATAATGATAAACAAGATTTAAGTACATTTTGCACACCCACCCACACAGATATGACAATCCATAATTCTTCAAATGTTGACCGGTCCCCGTTGTTAAACATCTTCCTGAAAATGAAAAAATCCTAACATACCTCAATATTTATTACCCTATTTGAGACGACGTTCCGAAAAAGTTTTACAGCCATAAATACAGAATGACTTGAGTGAAACTATAATTCAAAATGTAAAACCTGATGAAGCCACAGTGTTGGCGAAATAATTGTTGTAAAAAACAATAAAAATTTGTGGAAATATGAATCTTATTATTTATTTAAAATGAATTTCCACCAAGTAAACACCGATACAATTAAATATTCGAGGCAAAAGGATTCTTTTCCAGTTGGAGACTGATACCCGACGAGAGATGGTTACATGGAGGCCTTAAGAAAAGCAAATGAAGCTGAATAAACAAGGTATCCGATCATATTAATGGTTGAGAACAAACATTTTGTTCCATGCTCGTAGGCCAAAAAAAAGTGTGATATTCTTTTGTCTCTGGTATTCCTGAGAATACTCAAAAACCACCGAAGTTATAGAATTTTAAAGTTCTAATCCAATAACAATTTCCTTTATTTTTTGTAAGACCATTTTTCTCGAGGTTATTGCCTGTTGAAAATCGCCCAAAAATTTGGATTTTTTTTATCCTTTAGTTTTTTCTAGCAGTAATATGTTTGTTGATTAATTTATAATCTATTTAACGTTCATTTCTGTATCGCAATGTTCCAGAGTCCGAGAAAAACATCAGCGGGAATATATGAATAAATTGAAGAGAATCCCATCCGAGCATCTTCCTGTCTGTAACACCAAAGCCTGTCGAGTATCCTTATTTATGATGATTCGGAATGAATGACCATTCCATCTAATAAATCCGATAAACCACGAACCCCCTGAATGGCACCTTAAGCTGAAGCCGCGTTCACACACACCAACATTGAAAATATGAGAAATGTTCTCACAGCATGACTTCAAATTACTATTACGTACCATGCTCCGATCGTATATTTGTCGTTGGTACTTTGAAAATATCACTTTACACTTTATTATAGCTTTTATAATCATTATTAATATTATGATTACACTTTATTCGAGCTGTCATTGATAATCGTTTTTTATTTTTCACGATGAATAGCTTCTGGTTTTGCACCTTTGCAGGCTTTATGCTAATTTTATGATTTTGTGGTACGTGTAATGTCCAGTACTTACCTATTTCATGGGCCTATTGATTGATTATAATGATCTAGATTGGTTGAGATTGGAAGGGAAACGACTCTTGGTTTACTGAAAAATACTTGAAAGGATATCATGCCAGAATGCTATTAATTATTAAAAAATTACTTTCAGTTGTTATGAATTACCTCGAAATGAGTCGAAAGGTTTACAGTGAACCTTGAAAGTTTGAAAAACAGATTAAATCTGTACCCTTCGCTATCTCTGAATCGCAATCATTTACATGATGACAGATTTTACAATTTTTGGAACGTTCTAGTTAAAAGAAAAATCAAGAAAAGCACTGTTATTAGGATATATCTATGTTAATGTCTATGTCAACACATTTATAAACCTAGGCGAGGCGACGCTGAACAATCGTAATACAGTCTACTGCCGAATATACGTAGAAACTAAACTGATTGCTTTATTTCACCAAAAGACTGAATTCTTCATATTTTCTCTTAATAAACCAGCTTTTAATTAAACAACTGTCGTAAGGCTAGGAGCTTTTGCGCGCTAGTTCTAGAGACTTTTCCCGCATTCTGCATCAATACGATAAAAATAAACAGTCTTTCAACATTAACTTTGTTTTTTAAAACAAAAAAAAATTGATGATGATGATTAAAATTTTTATTGTATTACAAAAAGAAAAATTCGGCAACTATAAGTGAAAATGATATCTGGCAAATGTCCACCACGACCACGCTGACAGAAGTAAAGTCTTTCGTCGTAATCTTCAATTACTTCAAGGAAAATGTCGGGTCTATTTCGGTCTAACACATCACAGATTTTGAGTTTTAAGGCTGCAATCAATTCGATTGGCTCCGTATAGACTCTGTCCTTAAGATAGCCCCACAAAAAAAATCCAGTGTGTTAAATCACACGATCTGGCTGGCCATTTAACAGCCGAATCTCATGAAATTATGCGATCAGCAAATTTGTTTTGCAATAAATTGATTGTCTCATTGGCTGCGTGACAAATGGCACCGTCTTGTTGAAACCACATGTCGGTGATATCCATGTCATCAATGATAGGCCAAAATTGAGTTTTGAACATCTCTTTGATAGCGAATAACTTCGAGGTTTTTGGATGGAAAATTTTCATTTTTGGAATTTTTCAAGATGTAAGATTGATGTATCCACTTTAAAAATCTAAATCGCGATTCATGATACAGGGGGTGAAAAAATCGTTTTCAATGTTAGGGATGACAAAATCGTGAAAAATTAATTTTTTCAAATTAGAACCCCATTTTTTTATGGCAAATATTGAATCTACGTTAAAAAATAACGTGAGTGTATGCATCACACCCTTGCCCTAAAGTGGATATTTTCTGAGTTATTCACAAAGAACTGTTTTTCGTCTTGAATTTTCAGCTATTTCTTTTCCCTTCACGCCAAAAAGATGAAATTTTCAGGAATTGTTATTTGAACCATGCTGTAGATTTTTCACCCCTTCTTGACACCGACTTCAAGTTATAATTAGGAGAACCATGGCAAACTCTCGCAGTTATAACTAGAGAAGATGCTCAAAGTTTTGACCGTTAGTTTCTAGACATTTATTTATACGTCTCAGGAATGCTTCGTGCGTTGCTCTGCTTATTTCATCGGGAGGAAGAGATCTGCAAAAGTGTTCAAAAACCAAATTGAGTTTCAAAACTATGAATCTAAAAATCTAAACAAACCTGAACGTATTTCTGACTCGTTCTATGCAGTCCTCTTTATCAGTCAGGGGAGTTGAGTAGACAATATTTTTTATCCTACCCAGAACATAATAGACTAAAGGAGTTAAATCGGGAAAACTTGGTGGCCAAAGATGTGGACCATTGTTCGCCAACCATCGATCTTCAAATAGCCTGTATAGGATATTTGACACATTGAGTGAATTGTGTGGAGGCGCGCCATCTTGTCGATACCATAAGTCATTATGGTTCTGTACTAGCGGCTCAATTATTTGAGTCAATATGTCAGAATATCAATCTCCTAAGGGAGAACATTCTTTAAATAATGCAAACATGTGTAGTGTTCTATCTTACCAGTTAAAGTACCATCATAAATGTGAACATCGAGAATTGCATTATTTTTGATGGCAACATTGAAACTCCAGGTCTCTTGAAAGTTCCATTGTCTGAAGTGGTGGTTGTTCATCCCAATAATGACTGTTATGCCTATTGAAAGAACCATTCTTTCTGAATTTAGATTCATCTGTCCAAATTATACAGTCCAAAAAGTTTTCATTCTCTTGAAATCGAATCATCATAGCTTCGCAAAACTCTGGTCTCCTGACGAAATCAGTTCCCTTCAAATGTACCCTATTGAATTTATATGGGTGCATTTTATGTTTTGTTTATATTCTCCAAACACTCGATTGAGATAATCCCAGAGCAATCTCGGCATCTTTGAGAGAATTTTGAGGATTCACACGAAAATATGCAAGAACTGTAATTTCGTTGTTCTCATCTTCTACTACACTTTTATCTCTGTGTATAGTTTTCTTAACGAAAGATCCGACATTTCTCAAGTTTGTCATGGTTCTGTTAATGGTATCTCTCGTTGGTCTGGGTCGGTCAGGAAACCTCTCAATGAACAGTCGAATCCTTCTATCTACAACTTTATTACATTCTCCATGAAGTAGAATGAGATTTAAATAATCTTCATTGGTAAAATTAGGCATAGTGATCGATTTTATAACATAATACGAATTATCACCAAATTAATAGTAAACTCAAAATGCTACTGAATAAAGAGGAATTTGGCAGATGTAATTAATGATATCTATCATTAAAAAAAAGAATGTAAAACATGGTAAGTTTTTGCATATGGTTCATAAGGAATTATTTATTTATCACTGGAGAGAAAACCGATGGCCGATTAGTTGAAATAAAGAGGTTTCCGATACAAATTCGAATCCAAATTCGCCATCTATTTAGGAACAACCTGTAACTTTTTTCTCTTGCATATTATTGTAGTAAAATCTAAAACATGGTTTAAGTAACAGTTCCTGAAAATTTCATCTTTTTGGCGTGAAGGGAAAAGAAATAGCTGAAAATTCAAGACGAAAAACAGTTTTTTGTGAATAACTCAGAAAATATCAACTTTAGGACAAGGGTGTGATGATTACACTCACATTATTTTTTAACGTAGATTCAATATCTGCCATAAAAAAATGGGGCTTTAATTTGAAAAAATTGATTTTTCACGATTTTGTCATACCTAACTTTGAAAACGATTGTTTCACCCCCTGTATCATGAATCGCGATTTCGATTTTTAAAGTGGATACATCAATCTTACATCTTGAAAAATCCCAATTCCATTTAACCAACCAGCGTTCAATTTGATTTAAATGGCTCTGTATATTGTGCCACGTTTTTTGTGGGTCAGAATCGCTCGAAAGAATGACGGTGTTATCTGCAAATGTTCCTATGGTTGTATCACTTGAAATTGGTAAATCTGAAGTATATAGCCGAAATAGTATAGGACCGAGAACACTTCCTTGCGGGACTCCTGCATTGATTGAATATTTATTAGATGATTCAGTACTTATCGCGGTTTGGAATGTTCGATCACTAAGATAGGATTTTAGAATGGGGAAAAATTCTGTAGGTAATAATTTTTTTATCTTACAAAGTAAACCTGCATGCCAGAAGTGATTGTCGAAACTGGAGCATATTTTGAAGGTCTTGGTAAATCGTTCGACACTAGTGATATCAAGTAACAGATATGTTAAGCCTCGAATAGTATCTGAGTATGAAATAAAATAGTGTTCATTATAATTTAATGTTTCAAAAAATCGCTTATATATTTCCTGGTGTACCTACGTTGTTCAGTCATCGAAAATGTCAAAAAAAGAATAGCAGCTAATAGAATCGATGAGCATGTTATTAGTATTATAATAAAAAATAACGTTATTCATTTAGGTAGTAATTCTCACACTGGGGAACCTTAGGCCCCCTGCTGGAGAACCTCACCTTTAATGGAAATATTTATGGACTCACATAAGGGGCCATGTAAAGAAATTCTGATATTTACGTTTACCCAAAGGACAAATGGAAATAAGCCACCAATATTTTGTGTATGATCCTTTACTACTTCCTTCCATAAACTGGTCACGGAATTTTTTTATTTCAGAAAACAGGAATTCATAAATCTATTAACAAGTCATCGTTTGATAGAAATCTGAGGAATAACTTCGAAAAAATTTAACTTTCTTTAGATGCCTGTTGTAATTATTATCTCGAGAAGACACGTTCGAAATAATTAATATTAAGGTCGTTGACACCTCATATCAAAAATATTCTTCCGTTCAGCGCTCTTGTTCCCAATGGTACAGCGAGCTATCGTTTAGCTCAGATTTCAGTAATTTTCGAGCTGAACATTGACTCAAGCCATCAGGATCGACACCCTAATGAAAAATCCGTGGTCAGAACTGAATGTATCCGGCCGTATTTCGTAACAGATGAGCTAGATTTTTATATTTGCTAAATAGTCTGATTGTGTGTTCTGAAAAACGTTTGATTAGAGTTAAGTAAAAAAGGTTTTAAAATTTTTGTGGAAATCATCATTCTAAGCACATCCAAATTACTTATTTGAATTTTAATCGTTTTAATGAACAGATTAATTCATATTCTATATAGTTCAGAGCAAATTTCAATATCGAAGAGTTTTATTTTAAAAGATATAGGAATTTTTTATTCACATTCAGAGTCACAATAAATAATGGATGTATATTTTTTCAATTTATCATAAGGAGAAATAATCTGCAGAGTGGCAATATATTTTGTCTTACACAAGCTGGAACATATTCAGTCATTATTTTTTTTTGTAATCATCTAAACATTGTTTCGACTATAGCAATTACATGACAGATTATGCTCATAGTTCAACAAAATGCGATCACCATTTTTCATTGGTCACACAAGATCACGTGGTAAAAATCGCCATTTTCAGCCAAATACACTGTGATTTTATAATATATCTTATGTTCGATTTTTTTATCTGCTTTGTGAGTATATGATAGCTGCTTTTAATGGAAGGTTTGAAATCAGACATTTTTTTTACTTTGTATTTCTGTCAGAGAACGGTTCTGTCTATCTAACATTAGTCATAGGCGTTGAACTGAATTGTTTTAATTAATACTTAATTCTGGATGAAATAACATTGAATTTGTTTTGTTGCCATTAAAACTTTATTAATCCTTGATTGCATTAAAAGGAACTCTGGTTAGTTCGTGAAAGTTTTGATAGAGTTCAATAAATTTAAATATTTTGGTCTGATCTAAAACGACGCAATCCTCCATTAAATACAAATTTTCCTCGTTTGAGTAACGAATACTTATGTTTATTGTGTTCTTTGTAATTTTCTTTCTTGAAGCTGTTTTTTTCGATCATGTAATTTTTTCAATATATCACAAATAAAAATAATGTACAAGGTCGCATATTCCTCGAATAACACAATAAATCTCGTACATATTCATTCAAACATTTTTTTGTGATTGTCTAATAAATTGTTTCCAAATTAGGAACAACACAATGTGGTTATCAATTTTTATTGATCACATTGAATCACGTACTAAAAATCCCCATGTTCAGACAAATATTCTGTGTGATTTTGTAATATATCCTATGCTGAATTATTTTTCTCTTCATCTGTTTCGTCAATACAGGGTGAGTCTTTGACTAACCATAGATTCTTGACGTCATATAAACATTTTCTTCCTTTAACATTTTCCCAAATTTTACCCCGTTGAAATTTTATGAAAAAATTGCATTTTCACCTATAATATTCAAACGATAATATCAATTGAAATGATCTCTTGTAGAAGGTTTTTGATAACAGTCATGCATATTTTGGCATCAATAGATTCATCCCATTTCTTGTGGGTTTCTCACTACTACTGTACAGATTGGTTGAATTGCATTAAAAACAAATATCACTTGAACTAAAGGTCCGTATCTTGTACTTCCTAGAATCATTAGTCTTTTTTCCAGACGAAATCATTTATTATATCTTTTTTCCTAAATTGCACAATTTTTGAGATATTCGAAGTTAAAAGTAATTTAATCGATATAATCATCTGATGAAACATGAGTGAGTGAATCATTTCTTAGAGGGAAAATAATGTTTTCAAACAATTCAGATTCAATAGTGGATTCTGTGGAAGGTAATTTTCATTCAAACTAAACTGGACTACAGAGGGGTATTTGCCCAATGTGGAAACTGAAAATGCTTATAACTTTTTAACGCAGCTGAATATGGAAAAACGGTAAGGGAAAAAAGTGTTTTTCTTGATCTCAAGAACCTATAGTTGAAATTAACGCACTGGTCAGAGACTCACCCTGTATAGTTGGTATTATAGGTAAGTTTAAAAATAGAAAATTTCTTACACTGTACCTTTCTGTCAGAGAACTGTTTTTTTAACCTTAGTCATTGGTGTTAACTGTACCTACATTGTTGTAATTAATATTTTTGTGATGAAATAAAATTCATAATCATTTGATTTCATTCATTATTAATCCTCGATAGCATTAAAAGGATCTCTGGTTGATTCGCAGAAACTTTTCTAATCTTCAATATAATCAATTTTTTGTGTCCATCGATTTTATTTCTTATTTTGATATTATTATTAAATTTCGAAAAACACATTAAGAGAGTGAGGGAAAAATGATAGCAAGCTGTTCGACTAGAAAGGAGCACGAAAAAAGATGAACTTTCATTTGATGAAGAGAAATTAAACAATTAAATTTTTATTGATTGTCAAGATTGATAGAACTTACGATAATAAATAACACCCGATAAAGCTAGTGTCCCCTGAAAATCAAAGTATCGTATGGTAAATACCCATATGCATCAATCAACTGAAAATTCACAATTTCTATCATAAAATCTTCAGTAACTTCATAAAAGTACTTAAACCGATCCTGAACGTTCACCATCCTTATCGTGTTCCCTTCTTTAACTCAAGAACTAAATAACGATTATGACAGAATGTCACGACTACCGATGACACAAGACAATCTCACAAGAGCCAGATCCTACTCCACTTTACAACCCTCTTCAGAAGATCAACTATTACCATAATTATCAACACCAATAAAGAACAACAATTAATATACCATAGGAGAGGGCGCCCGACGGTAAACATCAAGTCCGGAGGACCAATACGAGCTAGCCTGCCTGTAAAAGCTCCTCCCAATCCTTGATCACTACCATGCATGTGGTCCAAGACGTTTAAGTCTCATTAGTTTACAATTAGCATCAGACAGTTCTTTTACTATAGCTGAAATATTCGGAACAATTTTTTTTATTGTGTTTTAAGATAAAATTGTAATGGACCGGTCAAGAACGCAATCAGGACATTTAAAATTCGGTATAGATCAATTGTTAGCGAAAGACTCTAAGCCTGTTGTGACTTTATGTGAAAAACCGGAAGTGGGTACTACGGTACCCTGTTCTGACTGTGTGACTTCACTGTTCCGGTGTTGTAGACTGAGTCCCAATAGTGGTTGTGGCCAAGGACAAGTTTCCAGCTATTTGGGACATCATTTTGGTTATGGAAACTCTATTGGCAGTTATACTGTACAGCCAATTAGGCCTTTTGCGACTAGACCTAGTAAGTCACATTAATTATGATTTTCTAATATAGAAATCTACAAAATGATTATTTGTTCACTTTTATCACATAATAAATAGATATTTATTGATGATCTCCTAACCAACGTCTCGATACGCCAATTTCCTTTGAAAGGATATCTGTGATATGAAGATATCTTCAAGTAAGATCGGTCTTCTGCTTGCTTGATTTTATTCTTGTAAGTTTTTGTTAGATATTATTGATGCTTCATTTTATATTCGATGATCCTTATTTGCAGCATGGATCTATCGACGTCTAGTACCTACTTGAAAAGCCCTTTTTTCGTACTTTCCAACGGCTTTTAGTTTTTCTGATGTGAGATTTTGGCTCGGAAAGTGTTCAATACGTGCCATTTGTTCTTAAGTTTTCAGTATTAATTATAATTTTTATTATTATTATTAAAATCCTAGAAGACTTTAATAATTTAGGAAGCACTGACGTGAGGTCAGATTGCTTTGGCGCTCTTGTTGAGCTACTTGCGAGTAAATATTCAAACCATAACAAATCTATAAGCACTCTGCTCAGGTGAACAATAGTCTTATCCCGTACTATGGGACAATCTGTTGCAAATAATGAACGCCTAATGAATGAACAAACCTATATCTCAAATTAAAAATAACTATTCATAATTTTCCCCAAGTTTTGTTCGAAGCTATAAATTCCTTTTCCTAAAAACTGACGTCAGTGCTTTTCTGAATTTTGACAACGTATATTATTTCAGCCATCGAGATTGAATTCTCTCTCTATGATTTCGCGTTATGAAAAATTTTGATTAATATTACGCCAACTGACACTGATTAATGAGCCCGGCATTTGTCAATCGAATATCGATCTGTGATGGCCATCGTTCAAAGAAAATCATCGGGACGTATGTCATTTCTCTTTTCTCTTGAGTAAATGAAAAAATGATCATATCTTTAGATGGAAAAGAGCTACGGCAATGAAATTTGAGGATAAGTGAGATATCGATCACCTCAATATATTCACGAATTTTATTGAAATCCGAAAAATATCTTATGAGATAGTGCGGATTAAAAATTTTTTTGGGAATTTTAAAAAATTTTCTAGCTTGACGATTTCTGCGAAAATTTGCGAGCCGTTTTGTTGCAGCCTCCCTCAACAATATTTCAAGTATCAACTTGATCGGATGGATATTCTAGTAGTTATTGAGGAAACAAAATTTCAGATGCTCATAACTACTGAACCATCCGACGGATTTGGCCCAATAACGAACTTGACCGATATATTTGGACAATTAACCTATTCTGAAAATATGAAAACTCTAGCTCAGCTCTTTTGGATGCTAGAGAGGATACGGCCGGCAGGCCGGACAGACTCAACTTTCGCAACAGATTCTTCATCGGGGAGTCGAACCCAATCGATTGAGACCATTTTCGGCTCGATATTCCAAAATTACAGACATTCGGGCAAAATGATAGGCACTCTGTTCGGGTGAACAAGAGCGCCAAAAATTCATATAAACGATATCTCGTATAGTAGAAGTATATAAAATGAAGAAAAGCACTGAGACGATGTCTGGAACTTTTCCCGGACTTTGGAGCAGTGTGATAACCGCCGAGAAGAATATAAAAGAATTAACCAACCTTAATTTTCAATCAAAAATAAACACTTACAGTAGTCCTTCAGTTTTGTTCGAAACTTGAATTCCCTTCTCTTTAAATCAACTAAAAGAATGTTTGTTCCCCATAGAAATCGATATCATTCTTACATTAAGCTCCTGTCTTGTGAAATACCTTACTCTATTTTAAATTACGAAGAGAGCACCTGAGGTCTTCTTGAGAAATACTTAGATATGACTCCGAATTAAAATTCTAACAACTGAATCAAAAAGGAAAAACAATATGATACGTTTCAGATTATCATAACTTCTGAACTATTCGACGGATTCGGCTCAATAACGAACTTGACCAAGATATTTGAACTGCTGGCCTATTCTGAAAAATGAAAACTTTAGTTCTTCTCCATCGGATAATAGAGACAATACAGCCGAAGATACTCAAGTTTGACCCGGGATGCTTCATCAGGAAGTCAAATCCAATCGATTGAGGCCATTTTCGGCACGATATTGAAATTTACAGACATTAGGGCAAAGAGATCTACTTGTTTTCAAACAAAAACAAGGGCACAAAAATGTATTAGGAATTTGAATTTAATATAAAATTTGATTGATGACAGATAATGATTTCAACAAATATATAAAAATAACCAGGCTATGTGTTCGTTGAATTTCTTTGCTTAGTCATAAGAGGCTTAATAGAGCTTGTATGTCAATGTTAACCAATGAAAAATATTTAATATAACTGAATAAATATCTGAACACCAGGTGAAGAATTTTAAAATATAAATCCACACTATAGATACTCAGGATTCACGAAAATGTAGAGCCGACGTGAGGTCAGAAGTTTTTCCTCAATTTGGTTTGAAGGTCAAATTCCTTTCTCTTAAAAACCAACCTAGAGAAAATCATAGAGAAATTGATATATTTCTTCTTTT
Organism: Micraspis discolor; assembly: GCA_030674115.1. NCBI lineage: Eukaryota > Metazoa > Arthropoda > Insecta > Coleoptera > Coccinellidae > Micraspis > Micraspis discolor. The sequence continues at coordinate 5,961,332 of JARTUT010000872.1, forward strand.
CCTTTGAAAAACCATATTTATTTAAGTTCAATCTACTGAAAAGTCGTTTTCTGACAAGTGACTCTTATGGTCAAAATTCATACGAGGGTTGGCTTTTATATTTCTGGATTGGACAATCCTTGTGTTGCAATCTGCCAACTGACAGCTCTATCGTGAACACATTTCTGATGTTATACGTAGTCGTTTTGACATACGAGCGCTATTTTGTTATGTACAAGGAATGCAGACATGGTTGCCCCATAAACAGTATTCACAGTTTACACTAATTAGCGAAATATCCAGTGGAAAAATATGAATTAAACTAGTTTACATTCAGATCTGATCCACACCAAAACCCAAAGCTCGAAATATACAAAATAAATATCAGCCAGTCAATAAAACAAAAGCTTAAAAACTAAAATAAACCTACATTAAGAGAACATGTCAATTCCGAATTCAAAGGGTTACAATGAAAGATGTCAACAACTTCTCGGAGATCATTGCATGCACGGAGCATCCGTATTATTGGTTGGTTTTTTGAGGTATTAGTTCGCTTCAATAGGATGAAAAAGGTCTCAAATGATCTTACATTAAATGTTGGAACATTTGTGTTGTTGGAACATTTGTGTTGTTTACAGTAACGTAAAAGATGGAATGGAATTCAATAGTGCACATTTTCGTGCGATAATTTTTACAACTTTCGACGTGGATTAACTCAATAGTGCTTCGATGAACTTAATTCAATTTTTGGCGATGGATCTCCATCAAGGACCAGTGTTTACGTATGGTGAATTCAACCGAGATCGTAGTTCATGCCAAGACGACGTCCAAAATCAGTTGTTATCCGAAAACCATTGATGCTGTGCTCCAACTGACATTGCAAGATTGTCATGTGACCTACCGTGAGATTGAGACAATCTTAGGCATTCGTGGGACCACCATACATTCAATATTGCATGAACATTTGACCGTCAAAAAAATTTGTTCACTTTGGATCCCACACAATTTGTCAATCGCTCAAAAAAAGCTTATTTGATTGCCAGTTGTCTTTCAAGAAATCAGGACAACCAACCGTCGAAGACGAGTCATCGTTCGTATAGTTCTGACTTGGCACCGAATGGCTCTTTTTTATTCTCGTACGTAAAAAATAAAATGAGAATTCAACGTTTTTCGACACCTGAAGAAGCGGTTGATGCATTCAGAATACATGTTTTGGAGATAACTCAATCAGTGTGGCAAAAGTGCTTCGACAATTGGTTCAAATGCAAACAAACGTGTATAGATCTTAATGGGGAATATTTTGAGTAACATTAAAGCAATTTTCGTTGATTAATATTTGATTCTTTGGTCTAATCCCGAAATATAGTAGGCAACCCTAGTGTCTCTTTAAGGAAGAAGTTTTGAAACTCTTCAGGGGAAACATACGATAAACTCTTATTGATTTTGACAATTAGTCAAACAACATACAAATACCAATTGATGATGTCATTCTAAGCTGTCATTTTTCATCTCCAAATATGGAGAATTCATAGCTTGTTACAATAGGATGGTAGTTGCTGAATTTTAAGATGTTCGAAATATCAATAACCTCGTCGCACATTTTGAATTTTGTGGATCTCTGATGAATATCTTACAATATATCAAGTATTAAAAAAAGTACTGGAAATTTCCAAAAAAATTTCATCGTGACGATTATTCTGAATGTTTGCAAGATCATTCAAACACCTTCCAAGTAACAAATTGATCAGATGAGTACTGAGGGATTTTCTGAGGAAACCAAATGTCAGATGCTCATAACTATTAGACGGAGAATCAACCGGCATATTGGGAAAAAAACGTTTTCTGAAAATATGAGATCCTTGGCTCATTCCATTCAGATAGAGTATACGGCCGGGCAAACTCAAGTTTGACGACGTATTCTTCATCAAGAAGTCGAACCCAACCGATCATTTCGGTTCGATATTCGAAAATTACAGACATACGGGCGAAACGATAGCTTGCTGTTTGACTAGAAACAAGCGAGCAAAAAATCGCATGTATCTCTTTTCCTAAGACGTAGAATGGCTTATTGGTTTAATTGGGGCATTAAGACATTTTTTCCATATTAAATTTTTCCCATAACATTTATGTTTCCTGTCTCTAACGTCCATATAATGTTGCTTCTAATGATGGAATCGATTAATGCGATACCTAATTATATTTAGATCGCTCGGCATAAATTTTGCCAACATCAACTAGATTGGTAGACTAGTTTTCCGAGTATCGATTCAAAATACACCGTGTATAAATCAGGAAGCTTATCCGAAGAGAACAGATATAATCTATTAGTGAAGCAATAAAAGATTATAAAAATATATTGCCTAACCGATGATGAGGACCAATTTTATACGCTACTTCAAACATGTTAAATGTTTGGTATGGCGCTATTACCATAAACATTTTCAGCTGGTTCAGTTTACACAAATCCGTATCAGAGTATTTCAGTTTGTGTATATTAAGATGGTTAAGTGTAGGATAAACGCTAATAGACATGGCTCTTTATCTGAAAAACATTTGGTTTGATTTGTTTTGCCTGAAATAAACCAGTCGAGCTTGACTATCGTGTTCCTGATGTTTCTAATAAGGGAAATCCAAATAAATATATCAATTTGACTGTTTATGATAGAAGAAGATCTCAACGATGAGATATGTTGTTGATTTGAGAAGGAAAATTGAAGATGACGTCATTGAAATATAGGACGGACTGCACCCGCAGGAATTTTGGAAGATGGAACTCTTGTACAAGGTTTCCAGAAAGGGTATCGGGTATTTGTAAGTTCAATAAAACAAAAAATATTTGTGAGCACTAAAAATGTGTATTGTTTATCATTAACATATGAATTGGAGAATTATTTGAAAAATATGATGTTATCCAAATGATGACTGCCACTCTAAATTGGAACGAATAATGGCGATAACACGTTGACACATAGCTTTTGATATTGATGCCATTTCTGAAGTGATGTTCTGCTTCAACTAGGTTAGATTCGTCGTATTATTTTGATAAACCTTACTCTTAAGGTATCCCCATGCAAAATAGTCAAGTGGGCTACAGTGGAGGCTCGTGACAATATAGTATGGTGAGGCACGTATGAAAAAAAAATTAATAATGTAATATATATTTCGTCCTCGATTTGTTTATTCACAACAAAAACAACCGAATCAATTAATTCATTTTGAATGGTTTTAGATGTACCAGAAATTACCGATTTACTGTTGGTGTCATTTTCTAAAAAGGTTTTTAAATTCGTGTCAAATTTACTAACAAGAACTACCAATTCTTTGAAATTTCCGCGATTTAAAGACTCATTCGATTCATCGTGCCCCCTAAAAGGTAACTCTTGCATACAGAGGTGCATCGTAATATCTATTAAACTTCTTAGAATTTGTTGATTTTCTTTGAATCTAGCATTGAAATTTTCAATTTCTATTTGACGCGCATTGTCTATTGCTGTGGCGATATTTTGTTTTTGCTTTCTCATAACGGTAAGCTTGCAATTAGATGAAATATGCTGAGCACACACACATCAATTTTGGACGTTCGATAAAAGTTCGTACGAACATTTATCGTACGTCCAAAATTTAAAGTATCTTTCAGACCTGTCGATTTTGTATCGTGGACGTACATTTTTGATGATTCGCTTGAGTTGCTTGTCAGCATGAACACTTTCAAGACTCGTGTTCTTGCTATGTGGTTGTTGTACCGTATGCGTAGATGAAGGCGTATAACCAGGAGTCAGTGGGTTCATCCTATTAATCAGAGAAGACTAGATGCAGGGATTTTTCACACGCTTTATGAACAATTTCGAAGTGACGAAGAAAAGTTTTTTAATTACTTTAGAATGTCAACAGCAAGCTTTGATGAATTGTATGAGAAAAAACTAAATAACGTACGAATTTTTATCGTACGTCCAAAATCGATGTGTGTAACTAGCCTTATTGTGTAGCGATAGACCCCGAGATAAATTTCTCAAATCACTAAAACCACTTTTCGACCAAATTCTGTAGGAATTTCCATTAGTTGCTGAGAATAAAATGCACAGCCAACAAAATATTTTTTTCAAAGTAATACTTCCAGTAAGCCAGTCGTACTTGTCATACCACGTATTTTGGAATCCCCGATTTGATTTACCGACCCCACAACTAGACACTAGAGATTTACTCAAATTTGGAACAGGTCGCTTAACTTCCTTAATTAAATATAATTTATTATCACACGAATGAGTCGAAAATGTTGCTTATTTATTAAAAAATTAACAATATCACAAGTACACCGAATATGTTCCTTAGGAATTTCAAAAGATTTACTATTACTAGGTCCCGCTGAATCCATTTCGCGATCTGTTAGTCACTTTCGATAAAAAAGATTTATATTTCAGAAAAAATTCACCTGAAAAAGATTATAATCATACGCGATACACAGCAAACGAGATACCACTAAATAACGACAAAGTGAACTAACCCTATTTCTCTATTTCCCGCTTCCCGACTAACTCGAATAAAATCCTGAGGCCAGCCTCTAATTCCTCGAGAAGCCGCCTTCAAAGCCGTAGATATGTTCTCACCGCTTCGACGCAGATAACCCTCTGGACATCGCAGAAACGAAACGATCTCAGATCGGCTAAGATCGCGCAGAGGCCAGCCTCGGATTATCCTAGAACGTTCTCGTAGGTCATCGAAGTAGATAACACGCTAATTCAGTCGAAGAAGCCTGCGTTAGGCATGCCTCCAACCGTTTATTCAAAGAGGATTTGATTTGTTATGAATATACAAGGAACGTGAGATTGGGAAAAATATTGAGAAAAAAAGTGATGATGAAAGGGAATGAAGAAATATACGGTTCAGAATTTTTTTGATGAGGCACTGCCTCACCTGCCTCATAGGACAAGCCACCACTGGTGGGCTAATGTAGAGGCTTCTGGAAGGCCAGTTGATGTTACCCCTTCGCGAAATTACTTTGTTAGGGAATAATTCGTTAACAACTTCCATTGAATCATTTGAGGTATGGCAAGTGTCCTCATCTTGCTTTAACCACATTCTTGAGTTGAAACCTGCAAACTTCAGCATCTCTGGGACCAAAAAATTTCGCAACATATCGCAATAACGGCCACTTTTCACAATTATTGCTCGGCATCGTTGATCTTCATGAAAATAAGGACCAATTATTTCTTCAGCAGATATAGGGGCCCAAACCACGACCTTTGGGCTATGCAGGGGTCATTCATGCTTTCGTCTCGGATTGTCCACTGTTCAGTACCGACAATTCTGCTTATTAACATGACCATTCAGGTGAAAATATGCTTCGTCACTGAACAGTATCATGTTAAAGTTAAATCGCTGCAGCATTTCGTTCGCAAAATTCAATCGATTATCATAGTCTGCATTCTCAATTCTAGAACCAATTGAATTTTATAGGCTTTTAGATATAAGTATTTCTTTAAAATCGAATGTGAAGACGATACTAAAGCTTTCATAGAAATAATTAAAAATCAAGAAATCTTTGAAGAAGACATCAATATCCCGATTGATAAAACACTTGAAGATGATCAAACACTGAATGAAAGAACTACACTTGCAATGTAGAATTATTGTTTTGGGCTAAAACCATCATCTCTTATTGATCTCTTTCCCAATGTTTCAACAGACATCTTCTGTCGTTCTCAAGACAAAATAAGCTTCTAAAAAGGCAGACAAGTACAGAAAAATTTTCACTAATAAGTGTCAAATAGACAGACTACTAAAACAAGATAAAATAATCATTTATTTGTGGTTTGCAGACATATTAATTCGGAAAATTTGCCTCCAAACTCAATTGATGATGCACCTATGGAATTGAGGGCAATATTCGAATATTCATGAATGCCTCAGCCTCTTTGCTTCTTCTTCTTATATGCTCATCTTCTTTGGATAAGATAGATGTTTCGTTTCATTTTAAAGATATATCTTCGTGGATCCTTACACATTATCTATTCCCATTGTTTTTGTATTGCACTGTTCCAGGCTACGGGAAAACATTACAGAATAAGTGCACAAAATCTCCTGACCTCATGTAAGTGCTTTTCTACATTTTTCCCAAATGTTCTGATGATCTAATTCTTGTATAATTCAGAAAGTTAAATCAGTTGCCCATTGGGTACTTAGTTTGTTGTAAAAAGACACATTCTTTCCGTGGTTGTAATCCTCAGAAGATAAAAAAAATTTGGTTCAATTATTATAGTTTCAGTTTTCCATTCGAATAATCATTTTCAACCAGATATATTCAATATTACGTGAATTATCAAGTTAAAATAATGATCAATTGGGTAACCACAGTATAGATATCAACCAGTAGTCGCACTCCATGGATTTTCTTACACCAAGTCTGACTCGCGCATCTCTTTTGAGATCTATTTAAAATTCAAAGAAGAAGTTGAAGAAAAAAATACAACCTAACCTATAATTCAGTGGAATTTCTTTGAGTCAAAATCTACCATGAACTAGCAAAGCTCATTTATTTAATCATTTATTTCATTCCAGTAAGTATTCTGTTTCAATTTTGTGTTATTTTCAAATTAATTCCAAAATGATAAACAATTGTAGCGTTTACAACTGCAAAAACAATAGTTTCAATAATCCCAAACTTTCTTTTTTCCATTAGACACCGACGGGTGAGTGATACATATAGTATTGTAGAAAATGTTGTTTATTAAAAGCTCCGTTATTTGAGTAGTGCTTCATTCAAATAGTTGAGATATGTTTATCAGGAATCAATGGAATTTCAGGAGGTTTACGCCTACTGTCGTCATTTCTTTACGATTAGTTGAGATATCAGGAACCAATTGAATTTCAGGAGGTTTACGCTTACTGTCGTCATTTCTTTACGATTAGTTTAGATATCAGGAACCAATGGAATTTCAGGAGGTTTACGCCTACTGTCGTCATTTCTTTACGATAAGTTGAGATATCAGGAACCAATCGAATTTTAGCAGATTTACGCCTACAGCAGGCGTATAGTTGAGATATCAGGAACCTATTGAATTTCAGGTTTACGCCTACTACATGCGTATGCAGAATAGATAATTATTTGAGTGTGTATCTATATGATTTTCAATTTTATAAATATAAATAACAATAAAATAATATATATATAATAATAATTCAATAGGTTTTTTATTTTTTTCCCACCATAAGTAGGGCACCCTTTCTAGAGAACACTCAGCATATTTAGCGCAGGGGAGTATTTAAGGGGGGGTTGTGTTTACTGGGGGAAAGAGTTTTTCACGCTAAATCCTAGAATGGAAACGATCTAAACCTCCCCCCTCCTTTCCCCGCTTTTCACTCAAGATCAGTTCAGGTCCTTCGCTAAAACTTGCCACTAATTCTAGAATTCCATAATCAAATTCCTCTTTCCATAAATTGAATATATTAAAAAAGAGTATCAGTTCAAACTAAATCATCAGAGAATTCATTGAAAAAAATTGTTCGAAACAATTATATATAAAAAGAAAGTTATTTTTCATGGACTCAAAGATTAATGTTTCAGTGAAATTTAAGTATTGAGGATTTTATAGTAAACACATTCGATGCTTTCAACCACCAACTACTTATTTTTCCATATAATACCTACTCTTCAACTCAATCTTCGTTTAGAAAAATTTTAATGAGTCATTTCACTTACAAACCTAAGGTACCTATGATTTTTAACACATTTCAAAAAGTTTCAGAGGCTGTTCCTGAGTAAACTATTGAGTAAATTTCATCACTAATTACTGTTTCTTTCAAAGTAATATTAAAACTAAAAGAAAACAATATATCTTTTATTGAACGCGTTCTGTTAATGAGGAAATGTGATTACATTTACGGTTACATTATGAGCGGAGTCATAATTTCTATATGAAAATAGACTAAACAATGGTCCATACACTCTAAATATCACTGTGAAAACTTATTACCAACTTAAATCAAAATATTTAAGTTTTCAGATAACGCAAATAACCTTTTCTAATCAATTTTTAAATTCTTGGTCGATAAGATTAGATGCGCAGGGAGGAATGCGTGAGTTCCCTTTGGTGTAAGCGATTTCAGTTCAAAATGCATGTATACTGTGGAGTAACCATAATATTCAATTCCAAACCCCAATATTGAGATTTTCATAGATCAGTCCAAATCTGGCATCCAGAGGGAAAAATAAATAGAATACCAAATCGAATCTTTCTACTTGAAAACAATTAAAAGCCCTTATTGTGAGTTGACAGGATGTAATCAGTAAACATGGCAATAAACTAAGGATTGTGGTGGAATACAGGATCGTATCAACCGTTGAAGGGTATGTGAAAATATATAAAAACCGGAAGTTCTCTTGTGTTAAATGTGTTAGCCCAAAACATCATAAATATTCAGTTTGATCGCATTTTCTGTGATCTTATTGATAGATAAAATGGAAAGAATTTAAAGAAGACAGTAAGGACACACATCGTATAACTAAAAATGACTAATAGTTTTTATTAATTCACTTTGAAAGCTGTGACAGTCATTTTTGTGGAAATTAAATTGTCTTCAAAACGGTAATGTTGCCAAATTCAAATTATTTCGTTAAATACTCTTCAGTTTCTATAGATTATTAAGTTTATCAATGATTTCTCTCAAGAACAACCGGAAGTCTGCAGAAAAGTTAGAATTATTAAAATGAAAATGTAAAAGCCCAAACAATCATTTAACATGAAATCTATCGTGACGACATGATCTAATTATTGTTCGTGGTTTATTTTAAACTGATCTTATAGTGATATACAAGGTGAGTCTTTGACCACTGCGTTAATTTTATCCATAGGTTCTTGAGATCAAATGACACACTTCTTCCCATACCGGTTTTCCATATTCAGCTGCGTTAAAAAGTTATAAGCATTTTCACATTAGCAAATACCCCTCTGTAGTCTAGTTTAGTTTGAATGAAAATTACCTTCCACCGCATCCACTATTGAATCTGAATTGTTTAAAAACATTATTTTCCCTCTGAAATTTCAACGCTCTATATCTTTTGAACGGGGCCAAATTTGAAAAAATGTTATAAGAAGAAAATGTTTCTTTTGACGTCAAGAATCTATGGTAAATAATATGAAATTAAATAAGTCCGGCTCTGGCCATGTGTACGTCAACTGACTAGCTCAAGCAGGAACTTTTATTGCTGATGATTATACAGCGTCTGCAGAGTATCACACGCGCCAAAACAGTATAAACATGTTCCTTGTTTCCATGTGTTCCATCTTCTTTAACTATACATTCATTTAATAGATTTATTACTTCCACAAAACGCACCTACAGTGATGAAACTTCAATCGAAAAATTTCCCAGATTCATCGAATCGGGTGCTGCCAGATGAACACAACTGAAAGAAAAATATGCTCCAGTTGATAAGCAGGGATTATTGGCCAATAAAAATTGATGACCTGAATAAAGCAAAAAAAATAAGAAGGAATTAATATTCCATGAAACAGATATTTGGGTTATTCCCAAAATATATATATAATATTATTGATGTTATTATTCAAGTTTTGGCAGGCATATTTTCCCGTCCGCAAAATAATAGGGTTGCCTTTTATATTTCGGGATTAGAGAACCAAAAAATTTTAATCGAAATTAATTAATCATGAAAAATTATTTTTCAAAAAATTCCCCATTAAGATCTATACTTTTGCATGCGTTTGAACCAATTCTCGAAGCACTTTTGCCACTCTGATTGAGGTATTATTATTCTACTTCCAGATTCAATATCAAATGGAAGAAGAATTACGTTTTTTTTTTCTTGCAGACGTACGTATACCTCATCCCACCTCATCACCCAGTCCGCCAAATCCGAATAGCACAAATGGAAAAAGAAAAAGATCTTGGTCCAGAGCAGTATTCAGTAACCTACAGAGAAAAGGTTTAGAAAGGAGATTTCAACTGCAGAAATACATCACAAAACCAGACAGACGACAGCTGGCTGCGACCTTAGGCCTTACAGATGCCCAGGTGAAGGTTTGGTTTCAGAACAGAAGGATGAAGTGGAGGCATTCAAAAGAGGCTGGAAAGACTGGTGAAAATGCTGTGGACTCCACCCAAGATCAAGATTTCAATATAGATGTGGATACAATTTCGGAAAACGACTGACGGTTACTATTTGTAAGCAACAGTGTAGTTATAAAAAGGTGTCAATATCACATGTTTCCCTTGAAAACAGTAAGTGTTCAAAATATACATATATCAAGGGTGTTCACTTGAGATGCATCAGAATGTTGAATTCAAAATACACTTTACTGAATACTTGCAGTTGCAGTTGAAAATTTCCTTCAGGCTTTTTATGGAATTGCAGTGAAATATAGTGACATATAATATAAACATGTAGATTCGTAGATGCATATGTGGTTTTAGATAATCTCCCTAGAAGTCCAGACCTGAATTCCATCGAGTGGAACTCATTGGGTAGAAGACTGAGGCAAAACTGGTGAATGTCACACCCCTGAATATTGATGGGCAGCAAACTCTCTTATATGTTATACAAGTTCTTATAGAGAGTACACCAGATCAAACGGAACCTGTTCATAAAATTACTCGCTTTTGATAAACGGTTGGTGATGCAAGTACTTCTGTTGGGGCGCAAATGGAAGGAAAAGTTATAAAGATTTTCAAATAAATGAAAATCAACAATTGTGTTTTGAATAATTGAGGAAGGATACCCTTAAATTTTAGAGCATCTTGAGTAAACACCCTGTTAACTGAGAATAGTCAGACTGTGAACTATAGAGACCACTTGACCCCTTGAAAAATCACCTGGTCTTAATATGAGAAATTATATTGTGTTTATAAGCATAGTTTAGATTATTAAATACAATAAACTCAAAAATTTGTGTTATTTAAATAAATTATTTATCTCAAAATGCACTTAGTTATTTTCTCGAAATTTGTGCTTATTCCTAGTGGAACAGTAGCGTCCGTACAGCTCTAACATTCGAAGGAATTGAGCTAAGCTTTTCACATTTTAAGAATTAATTGGACAAATATATCGGTTAACTTCATTGTTGGTTCAAATCCGTCGAATAGTTAAGTTATGATGTGAAATCTGGTTTCCTCAATAATTCCTAAAATATACAACTCGTCTATCTGTAGCTTGGAAACAGTTTGAAAAATTTTGGAGCTGTAAGTTTTTAATATTTTTGATCTCTACTCATGCTTCTCGTCAATAAACAATGCTTGAAGTCATTTCAAACGAAAGCAGAGATTGGTAACAAATCATTTGAAATGCACCATTTTGCACCATGACAGAATTTCGAAATCTGATTTTTTCTGAATATTTCAACTTTTTATCTCTTTGATTAGTTTTCGTGAATAGATTTCACAAATGCTAGGACTGGATTTTACATGTCTACAACCGGAACAGAATTTTAAATTTTTGATCAATTTTCAATTGCAATAATGGGAAATCTGGGAATTTCATGATTGAAACTGAATTTTTCTATATATATATATATATATACTCTATTTTTTATGTTAAAATAAATACATTCATAGATAAATTACATATGCTAAATCTTTACAATAAATGGAATACTGTTGGCTATATTACAGATTTCAAATCACGTAATACGTAGATAAATGTACTACTTCTTTCGAGAAGAGGACTTAAATAGTTGAGTAATTAGATAAAAAGCACATTTTTTGTAAAATATATTTTTCTGCGATTTTATAGGCTATGTAAAACGATATGTCCTCACAATGATTAAAGAAGCTAAATTTATTGTCATAATAGCTTATTGTCTTAATTTCCACATCTCAAGTACAATCAATCAAAGATTCATTTCTCATTTCCTCCTAACATGCAAAGTATCACAATATTTACATTCTGTGAAGAATTTGCTGAACAAATTGACACAAAAAGTAAGATTCTGGCGACCTGAAGATATTGACGGTACACAGTACCTACATCTAGCCGACATTCTAAAAACTCTATTCTTCGAAAAGAAGCTATGGGTCATATTTACCATCGAATAGGTAAAACATGCTTCTCTTTCATACTTTGGTACTCTGAATAAATTACCTACGCACTTGGTTTGAAAAATCACAGATTCGGTTGTAAAAAATAAAAAAAATCAGGTACTTGAAGATTCCTCCAAATTCATGATGTTCAGTACTGCAGCATAGGTACCGAAGAAGAAACCAATAAATCCAAAAATGAATATCAGGATGTCTTTCCACAGGATGTACTTGTAGGGGCCATATTTATCGGGGTAGTAAGCCAGAACTTCTACCAATGGAGGAAAGATCAAGGCCAATGCTGAACTGCTGAACGAACCAACTAAAGTAATTACAGCCCCTAGATTTGGTACTGCTATGGCCAGCAAAAATGTGCAGAAAATCAGCATTGTCCTGGTAGTGTACTCTGCTATTAAGGATTCGCCAGAATCCTCGTTTCCTTTAACGAGTCTGCTTCTTATAGGAGGCCAGATGATGTTAAAGGGTACATAAAATTGCAGTGGAAACGAGAAGAAGATAGCAATCGCCATCATCAGTCGTACTATTTGTGCCAATCTGAAAAAATTAATTCTAATCAACATTTATTTCAGCCAATCATGCAAATCACAACTCAACACAAGGTTGAATCTCAAAATAGAATTAAAAATACCGTGGAATATTAATTAATATATTGCAATTTGCAACATTCCAGGACTACGCATTTTCAAAAAGAAATACCCCGTCAACACTACCCTTGAAACGCCTCTGGTGTAAATTGAACCTACCACGAAAAGATTTCAATTGTATGTATCGAAGAACAAGATTAATTCTATGTTTGAAAAGAGAAAGCACAAGTTTCAGGAAAACAAGCTTGGGTGATTCGTTCTTTTTTTTTCTGCTTGTGTTGAAGATCCCTTCAGTTGGGATGGTTATTACAGGTTAAATTTTGAATTCCAGTGACTTGTTCGGAATATATGAACGGTATACTATGTGTTATCTAGTGAATTAATTTTGATTTTTAATGAATAATCCTATTATATTTGGGTGATGCTTACTAAAACCGTACGAAGTGATTTTAAAGATATTTATCAATTCTTTTCGAAAAACGAAATTTCGGCAATTCTAACATCTACAACAATTATTGTTTTTACTTACAAATCGTCTGGTGGCAAACAGAGAGTCACACTACCCAAATTACACTTGTCTCCATACTTCAAATAACCGAAAAATCCTACTGCTGTGTAAAGACATGTCGTAAATATCATTCCTGTGTTGAGGACTCCATTCCATCCACCGAAATCTAACGGGTTCCTCATGTTGTTTTCTAAAGGTAATACCTATAAAAAAAATAAAGTTTGACTCTGTGGTGAAATATTATAGAAGAAGGAGCTGAATAGATTGTATATCGGTATCCTAGTGCTATAGAAAGACCTGTAAAACCTATCCAGTATACATTATTATTCTAGTTGATTTAGGCTGAGATTTTAAAAAGTCAGAATAAGTACTCATACAGTTGTTAAAAGATAGGATTCAGAGTACGAGAAACATCGCCAGAAGCCATTGGATAGATTAGGATACTTTAGGTTATAAATTCTACATCAGAGACCGTATATTTCAACAGTCTGCTGATTTAGAATATGTTAAAGCCGGAAAGAAAATGCTGCTTGTAATTTTAGTACTGATATCCCCAAGAAAGGATAACAAAAGTAAGTACCGTGAAGAACAAAAAGAATGTTAACGAAAAATGTATGAAAATCCGAAGGAAAACTGAATAGTTAACAAATCAGTTGGCAAAGTAAAACAATAACGTAATGACGAGATTGGTCCAACAAATAAGCTAAAATTTTTCCTAGAGAATTAATGAGCTCCAACAATGAAAATGAAAAAAATAGAAAATCGACAATAATGAAGTTTATATTTTATTTATGTTGCGTACCACAGTTAGTTTACTGGGGCTGTTCTTGATGAATCAATCTTCGATTGACTCAGTTGGGATGTATATCTTAGAGGTTCAAAGATATACGTCGATACCAAAACGGTGTATCGAAATTTCACTTGATACTGCTGGGTTAGCTCAAAGTAAAACACTATTTAACTACAACAGTAAAGTGACTTTATTGTTTCGTTAGTCTACGACTGAGCTTGATGTTTATAGTGCGGAGGTTTGCGGGATTCTCTTTAATTACATCAGTTTTTAGTTTTTATATTCTCATCCTTCTGGTGCAAAAAGTTTCTCGTTCAAAGTATTACATTCCTTACAAATAAAATGGTTAATAAAGGTTCCTTCAGTATATTTGTTAACCCTGAAAATGCTTTAAATGACCTGAGCGGCCAAATATCCTATTGGTCTACAGATGTATCTGTTCAATGAGTAACAAAGGGATCGAACACAACTCTTTTGTTACATTTCAACCCTGTGCATTCCTCAATGACCGACCGCTCAACCAATTATCCTCTCGGGAAAGATTGTTTATGGTTAACAAATATATTTTTTCGATGAATTATCCAAGGGATCTAACAATTTATTTAATCCCATTCAAATTGAATGAAAATGGATTTCCATCAAGTGAGGACCTCAACAATTCAAGAATAAAGTTATAAGTGCAATAAAGAGACACCGTGTAGTATGTTGCTAAGGGTTATAAAACTTTGAGTATAATGAATGAATTCCTTTGATTTTGATCGGTAGTTAAAATTTCAAGTTCCCATAAACTTTTAGACTTAATATATAACCGTATAACAATTGAAAAAACAACAGTATTTTATTTCTATTGAAGATATTAAAAAATTACGTCGAGAACTTTTAAATTTTGTGGCTCTGAGAGTCATTAATTATTGAAGCTTATCAGGCTATTATCAAGCTACTCATAAACGGTAAGAATAACAAAAGTTGGATGCATTTGCTATCTTATGCAGTATTCTTTATCATATGTAACTTTTGAAGATATATGAATTTTCAATTATTTAAATGCCACATTATCAGTATAATTCCATAACCAGTGTTTTCATTTTGATTATTCGATTCTTGTTTTCTTCGTATAATTTTAATTTGCATCAAATACTGGAAAACTACGTTCTTAATTCTGTCCACTTTTCCAGAACTTATTAGTGAAAAAACTGACGTGAGATCAGATTTTTTCTAAATAAACTACCTGCGAATAGATTTTCAAACATCGCAGAAGGTACTGGATAATCTGACAATGCGATGTAGCAAACATACGATCCATAAAAATTGGATTTGATATTGATTATTAGTGATATTAACCAAATAAAAATTAATAAATTATAAGTAGTTATGTTTGAACCATTAAGCTTATTTACTGAATACCACCCTCCTAAGAAATAATGTAATCAAAATGTGTTTCAGCTCTGAATTAAACCGGGAACCTTGTGAGAAGCAGGTGGCTCAACCTCTGAGCCAAACTATCAACCTAGGTTTTTATGGTTCATAATTCCACAAGTCATGATCAAAACTGATTGAAAATTATGTTCAAAATTTA
Organism: Micraspis discolor; assembly: GCA_030674115.1. Taxonomy (NCBI): domain Eukaryota; kingdom Metazoa; phylum Arthropoda; class Insecta; order Coleoptera; family Coccinellidae; genus Micraspis; species Micraspis discolor. The sequence goes on from JARTUT010000872.1 coordinate 5,976,817, forward strand.
AATGACAAAAAGATGAGACAGTTATTGATTTATCAATCTACTCACCACTCCTATGCCCTCGAAGGCGTATACAGCCGTTCCAAAGAAAAGCGCCAAAGACTGAGGATGCCCGATCTCCTTTATGCTCTGAATAGATGGAACATCGTGTAGAAGATAACCGAATATGATGACCAGCCCAGCGGTCATCAGAACCGAAGCTAGCAAGGAAAAAGGCGTGAGAAACTTCAGATTTCTGATCCAATTCAGCAATACCAACGGAACCAACAGAAACGCGAGGAACCAGAAGAAGTCGATGTCGAAGAAGAAATGCTTCACCACCTCTTGTAAATTCGCGGCCACAAACACGAAGTAAACGCAGCAAAAACCCATCTGTGTGATGCAGAGAAACACGTCCGTCATGACCCTGAAAAAGGACCAAAATTTAACATCACGAGTTTCTTCATTTCTGAAATATTAACTTACCTAGCCATTGGGGCATACTTTTGAACCCATCTTGGACCTTTTTCGAACGATCGCGCCATGACCTCCGAAAAACTAAGTGGGCCACACCCGCTGTTTTTGTCCAAATGATGTGCTACGCCCACCATGATGTGCATACAATGTGTGCAAATAGCACCCATGAGCATGGTGCCGAATAGTCCAATCAACCAACCTGCATTTCTGAAGGCGTCAGGCATTGCCAAAATACCCGTTCCGATGTTACCTGAAACAAAAAAGAATTTTGATCAGCTTCGGGCAATTTTTTCAATACTTTCCAAGTGGAACAACACCTTAAAGTCATATACAGGGTGTTTCAAAAAAAGGTGACCCCCTCTCTAGGATAGGTAGAAAACTGAAATAATTGGGGTTTGCTCAGTAAAAAATTTTCATAAAGCCATCCGTATTCAAGATACAGGGTTGAAGAAAAAAAATTATACACATTTTTTAAAATTTTGCAGAAACCACTGGCAACATTGTAATGAAATTTTATACGAATATGTCTGACTCTCGTAGAGGGCGCTTGTTACACGGCCCTGTATCTTGAAAACGGATGGCGTTACGAAAATTTTTTACTGAGCAAACCTCAATTATTTTTCAGTTTTCTATCTATCCTAGAGAGGGGGTCACCTTTTTTTGAAACACCCTGTATAGATGAAGTAGGAACTACCGAAAGGCAAACTATTTTATGCAAAGTCCAACGGAAGCGTTCTTAATATCATAAATAGATCAATAAGAGCTTGCTGGCCGGCATCTTCTCCAGAAGATTTAGGAGCAAATAAACTCCATTTGCTTGAAAATGAGCAACTCTTTTGGCACAAACATATTTCCTTGACTTCATCAAGTAATTTCTACTTCTACTTCTTCTACTTCTCCAGTACCTTCATGAAAGAGCCACAACGGAGATTAGTATGTAGACATATCTGCACCAAATGTTCAATTTATGGATCATACTACTATCTCAATGAGCATAAAAACCGGGAGAGAGAGAGGAGCTATTCATCTTGATATTGCAGATATCTAGAGTCTGAACCACTAATCTAAGCTCATTAACAGATAAACCCAGTAGGATTGAGATTATAAGAACCCCCAAGCTTATAGCCGAGAGTATTGCTCGATTGACAAACAAAAGTCGGTAGAGATATCAAACAAGACTGGTTTTATAAAGGTGATATTTGAATTCTTTTGAATGGATGCAATGTCAGAAATTCAATTGGTTAGCATTGGGTCAACGATACATAATCAATTATCTATCGTATCCAACCATATATCCTGGGATCGAAACTGGCATACAATAGCAATTCCAATATTGGTAGAACGCAATAGGACTTACCTTTGAGCAAGTGGATAAGGGTTTCCAAATTAGATAAAGGATGCTCTAGTTTCCTCTCGATTAGGGGTTCTTCCCAACTTTTATAAAAAGCGGATTCATCCTCCATGTACACGGAGGTCTCCCCGCTGTTGTAGTCACTGTCCAACAAGTGCTGTTTTTCATCATTGCCAGTTTTTCCGGTCTGCTTCGGACCCAAAGCTCTATTTTCCTATAAAAAAAGGTTTTCATCACTTCACTGAAAATTGTTCGTGATAACATCTATTATCCACTCACAAATCTAACGACATACGGTAAAAATTTGAAGAAAACAATGTAAACGTTAGCCATGATTTGATTGGAGATGACGAATGGAAAATCCACTGGTGATTTCATTTAAAATTTTCATATTATTTATTTGATTTATATGAAAATTTTTATTTTTCAAAGTAAAACTTATGACATGATGAACGTCATTCCTCACGTCAGTATGACATGATTTTTCTGATTTCATAGCAAGCGAGTTGAAGTTTAGCTGATTGAATTTCTATGCATATCATTTGATAGATAGTTTGGTGATTGGATATCCCACGAATGACAATTGCTTCAAAAAAGTGGAAGAATCGTTTTGTGTCCCCAATCTCTCGGATAACCTGGTACTGGGTGAAGAATAAAAGGAGAAGATAAATTCCATGTCTTCAAGAGAAGCAATATTACACATTTTTAAAAAATCAAAGTTTGACGCTCTTAGTACTGTGATCACTCATTCACCTATTTACAGTGATTTTGAAAAAATGCAATCTCAAATAACAGTGCAACCAATCGCAACTAAAAATCTATGTGAGATCATTGTTAACTAAATAAAAAATTCCGTTTTGTCCAGTTTTGATTCTAAAACTTATTGTCAACTAACTTTGACTCTCCATGTTAGAATAAAATATACCCTTATATTGTGGTTTTCATTTTCATTCAACGAATTTTCAACCAAGCAGTATAATGTCATCTTATGTATGGAATTCTCTTATGAAACCAATCATTAACAGATATTTTTATAAACTACAAAAAGACCACAAGATTCTTGTGTAAACTGAGTGATAGAAAAGATGCAATCATCAATGCAAAACGGAAAAAACACTTGTGCAGCTTCAATCTTAAAAAACACAAGAAAACAATGGATTTAAATAAGGTTCCAAATAAGTAAAGGTAAGTGAAAAAAATATTTATGGGAAATTAAATTCTACAATTTCTTCTTCTCTAGATAAAACACAAGCAAATGAATAAATTAGATCGCATCATAAAAAATTTCATATAATGAATTTTTGTTCACATTAATAAAAATCATTTGAGATCAAATGAATATTTACTTAATTTCATTTGACGTACCAAATAACAATTTAATGTTGAATAAACATAACTTTTATTGTTTCTTGAGATGAACTTTAACCAAAAATTTTTTTATAATGTAGCATATATACAGGGTGAGTCTTTGACCACTGCGTTAATTTTAACCATAAGTTCTTGAGATCAAAATAAACACTTTTTTCCCATACCGTTTTTCCATATTCAGCTGCGTTAAAAAGTTATAAGTATTTTAAGTTTTTATATTGGGAAAATACCCCTCTGTAGTCCAGTTCAGTTTGATTGAAAATACCTTCCACATCATCCACTATTGAATCTGAATTGTTTAAAAACATTATTTTCCCTCTAAGAAATGATTCACTCACTCATGTTTCATCATATGATTATATCGATTTAATTCCTTTCAACTTATCCTCAAATATCTCAAAAATGGAGCAATTTAGGAAAAAAGATGACGAATGATTTTATCTACAAAAAAGACTAATGATTCTAAGTAGTACAAGATACGGACCTTTAGTTCAAGTGATATTTGTTTTTCATGCAATTTAACCAATCTGTAAAATAGTAGTGAGAAACCCACAAGAAATGGAATAAATCTATTGATGCCAAAATGTGCCTAACTGTTATCAAAAACCTTCTACAAGAGGTAATTTCAATTGAGATTGTCGTTTGAATATTAGAGGTGCAAATGCAATTTTTTTATGAAATTCAACACCCTATATCTTTTGTACGGGGATAATTTTGGAGAAATGTTATAGAAAAAAATTTTTCTTTTGACGTCAGGAATCTATGGTTAAAAATAACGCAGTGGTCAATGACTCACCCTGTATATATTTGGAAATTGATGAAGATAGCGATAATATATTATTTATATTACCTCAAATAACTAATCTATTAATCGATAACTTTCCAAACGAAGCTAAAACCAACCTGTTAAAGTGCACAATTTCAATAACAAACAAACTAAAAATCTGATTGGTTATCTAGTGATTCCAATTCTAAAGAACAATAGTTTCTGTACCTTACATAATCCTCTAGACTTCAAATTGTGCACATGAAATTCCATAATAAGATAATTATCACTCAAACATATTTTGAACCACTTTTATTGCGGAAGAACAGGAAAATACTGAATGTGAAGCCGGTTGATGCTACCAGAGACTATTAAACAACACCAGGAAACTGTTCAACAATTCAAGGCCTAACTGTTCTAATAAAACCGATGGTATGACCGAATATACCGTCCAGTTACCCCACCTGCGTAGGTAGGTAATCAGACTCGCTGTATCTGAAAGGCTTTACGTCGATCTCAGATAATGATTGAAATGATAATATCCAAGTTTATCTGTGTCGTTTCCATGGGTTTTATTCAAGTGAGGAAGAAAGAATTTTCCTGATTCATATGTTATCGTGTAGCGTGCTCACTCTAACCGTTTCTTCCTTGTTATTCTATGTGGAAAGTATAGAAACGGTAGGTTTTCTTATTTCTTCTTGTTGCACAATCATCTGATATGATTCAAGACTACAGGGTGAGTCAGATAGATTAACACATACAAAATGGAAAAAACTAGACGCCAAACATGATTCCATTGTTTCGATGTTCAATGGATGTGCTTTATCTTGGATTTTTAATGAATGCATGGATAATTGCTGAATGACGAGGAAGACGATGCTTTCAATACTCTAACTACTAACAACCATCTAAGAATCTGGTGAAGAATGAGATCTCCCAAACGCACGAATGTATTTTATATTAATATACAGTTCATGTCAAAATTATGAAGCATTTTTTCAGAAGTAAAATTTTGGGAACAAAATCCTGAAACTGGTCAATTTTACCAAATTTTTATACATTTTCGAAGTAACTTTTGTTGCACCCTGTGCCATTAACCCCCTAAATTTACTTTTTAGACAATGGCTCATTCATTTTGAGATTCTGAAACCTCTACAGGACCCTAAGAAGAGGTACATTAAACCTTTTTAGAGCACGATTGTGGGTTGTCATTTCTGACAACTTCAAATAAACTGTACTTCTGACTCCATGCCTTAAAGTGAATAGAAGAGCTCTTATATCTTCATTTAATAGAAAGTTGCGGTTATTCATTTGGGAATATGTAAAATATCAATAAAGTCCATACATGGAACTCCAAGCGCAATTTGGGAATGTGGAGAAGCAGAAGAAAAAATATCTCATCTCATCTATAGTTGTCCCATATATAAATTTCAAGATGGTTGTAGGGCTATTCATGATGTTTCCGATTCTTTCTTGGAATGGGTTATAAATTTCAAACGAATATGATACGTATTTTTGTTATTCAGTTCTTTTTTCTGCTTTTGTCTTTTTATTTCCAGATTCGATGTGGGCAATTTGAAGAAGTCTCTGTCTCCATCAATAGAAGACCACTCTTGAAGAAAGAAGTCCCTCAAATATATTTCAGTCTTATTTTTGTACTTTCACACTTAGGCGGAGAGCCAGTGTTTTTTTACTGGGGTTTTTTCCCTAAGCTTTTATGTCATACGCCGAATTGTATGACACCCCGTCACTAACCCCTGATCTATATGCTTTATTGTTTGCTAACTAAAGAATATATATATAACGTCCATACATTCACATATTTTAGTGTAAATCTGACGGATATCTTATGAACTACAAAGTATTCTGAATAATTATGTTTAATTAACAGAACTCAACTCAGATTTCCTATGATTAAAACAGCCTCTAAAATTACCAGACTGCTTGTCTGACCCAATTTGTTTTTGATACTCCTAGTGTGATTTACGATCTTGTGTCGGTTGGAGAAGGACGATAAGTGGCAAATCTTGAATCAGGGAACATAACAATTGAACTTTTATGAAATATCACAAACCGTGACATTTCCGATAAGAAATTTTCCACAATGATAATCGAAAAAAGTGTAACACTTGGTGTTTATGAATTCCTATGATGGTCGTCTAGTTGAACATCATAAGATAAAGTTTCAATGAGAACCATTAATTAATGTATGATAAATAATATTCATTTAATATAAACAATACTCGCGAACTCTGGCAAATTCCATTCTACGATTTTTCGAATGAAACTGCTGGTGGGTTCATTAGTAATGAAAGAGCAATGCCATTTCAAGCGACTTAAATTCCTAAGTTTGTTCCATTTTCACTTCTTTTTTAAATTTCCGTTAAACGAAATTTTGGAATTTCAACCACAAACCTACTTCTCTTAATATCATCTTTTTATGACATATTGTTCAAACCGAAATTGCCTGAATAATTACAAGAAATTGTAATTTTTTCCACCGACCATATTTTTTGTAATCTTTATTGGAATACAATTTTGAAAAGAGCTTTGAATTATTACGATAAAGTTGTTATTTTACGAGATGTGAATCCTTAAAGATTGAAGAACTCTCAAATTTGGATGCTTTTGACCCATGAAAAATATGTTGAAGAAAAATTAGGTATTAATTTCATTTTTTCATTCTTTATTCAATAGTTAACAATATCCTCAATTAAGATTTCAAGAAATTTTATTCTTATAGCTGATTTTTGGTCTTTACTTATACCAGTAACGTTAATACGTCCATGCCAGTGATTTTATACATTATATTATTTAATGAATATACCTTCAATTTAACTGATTTTTTGTTGCAATTATCGTGAGTGTCATGTAATTTTTAGTTTTTTAGTGGAAGATACTTGAAGATATTTTGTGATTGATTCAGAAGAAAGTAAAATATAATTTATAGAAATGATGTAGACAATGAATGAATACTTGTTCCAAATGTTGTTATTCATTTTGTACATCTACATGTACATTTGTTTGAAGAAGTTCTCGGATGTGAGTGCTTTCGGTTTAAATGACAAAAAATCAATGTGAACCCATAAAAAGTAATTGAAATCATATCTTGCCCTTCGTCCATAACCAAGTTTCGTAATTCTGATTTTAAAAAAATTAGTTAAAAATAAATTGTAGATCATTTAATTATTAATAACATTGCTCTCCTAAAAACCTATGGGCGCGAGTTATTAAATACTAAAAATCAGTTATAAGCAATTAAATTTTTTGAAAGTGTAATTAATGACATTGTTAACTAATGTATAAAGAATAAAGAAAAATTTAATTTATAATTTTTGGAAGATCCAAATTTGAGATTTCTTCCTTCAACCTTCAGAAATTCATTTCTTGAAAAATAATCGTAACAAGTCATAAGACTTTTTGAAATTGTATTTCAACAGAGAATACAAAAATTTGTCTGGTTGAAAACTAACAATTCTTTGTAATTGTTCAAACAAAATAGCACCATGGCAACATGCATTTTTATCATTACTAGAGTAATTTGAAGATAACCGCAGAAAAAAGTGGGATGAAATAGTTTTCTTTACTCATGCTCGGATTTCTCCGGTACTATACAGGGTAAGTCTTTGACCACTGAGTTGATTTTAACCATAGGTTCTTGAGATAAAAAAAAACACTTTTTTCCCATACCGTTTTTGCATATTCAGCTGCGATAAAAAGTTATAAGCATTTTAAGTTTTCACATTGGGCAAATACCCTCTATAGTCCAGTTTAGTTTGAATGAAAATTACCTTCCACAGCATCCACTATTAAATCTGAATTGTTTAAAAACATTATTTTCACTCTAAGAAATGATTGACAACCTCATGTTATATCAGATGATTATATCGATTTAATTCCTTTCAACTTCAAATATCTCAAAAATGGGACAATTTAGGAAAAAAGATGATGAATGATATTATCTGCAAAAAGGATTAATGATTCTAGGAATTACAAGATATGGACCTTAAGTTCAAGTGATATTTGTTTTTCATGAAATTTATCCAATCGGTACAGTCGTAGTGAGAAACCCACACGAATGGAATAAATCGATTGAAGCCAAAATATGCATGAGTTTTATCAAAAACCTTCATCGAGAGAGTATATCAATTAATATTGTCGTTAGAATATTACAGGTGAAAATGCAATTTTTTCATGAAATTTCAACACCCTTTATCTTTTGAACGGGGCCAAACTTGGAAAAATGTTATAGGAAGAAAATGTTTCTTTTGACGTCAAGAATCTATGTTTAAAATTAAGGCAGTGGTCTAAGACTCACCCAGTATAGCCACGGGACTTACTGACCGATGTGTTTCTGTCGAGTGCCAAACACAATTTCAAATGTCAATGACTTCAAAACCTTACTACCGGATGTACTGAATTGAATCAGATCGAAATCATTTCGTAAGTGCTTATAATCTCTGATTATGCGGAACTCCTTTTTGACTCACAATCCAAACTAATGAGACTTCAATTAATACAAATCAAATGGTTGCCTTTCTGCACCTGATACATATTCGTTGATAAACTGTAAAAATAAGATGTTCGGAGTCCAATCAGAAATTCCTGATATAAGGTCAAACGTATAAGATAAGTTCATAAAAAATCATATTCGGTTATGCAAATTTTTGAACTTTCAATTAAACTGATTAATCAAAATGCGGTAACCAGAATAATCTGGTTTATACGAAATGTTATCCATTACAATACTAATGAATAATCTATTTCATACATTGGTTTTCTGTTTATCAACACAACGACTGAACACGTGTTGGATGACATTCACTGGGTGGCAGTTATTTAATCTCAATTTGGCCGATATATTCACATATTTCTGATAAGGTCTGCAAGCATATGAAATTTTCCATTGCGTGATAATTGGTGTTTGTAACTGCTAACTTTGGCCCCGTAAATTTCGTAATATTTTTTATTTTGAATTGCGAAAAACATTCCAGTACATGCTGACAATAAGATCACTGAGTCAGTTCCATGATTTTTTTTGCCAATGAAAAATTTTTCATCTTCCTCAGATTCTCTGGCTAGTTTCCCAAGATCAGATATAATGGCATAAGAACACTCTCAGCCTGTAGAGTTTTTGGATCAGGTACTTGTTTAAGTTATACAGTCTTTGACCACTGCATAGGTTCTTGAGATCAAAAGAACACTTTTTTCCCATACCGTTTTTCCATATTCAGCTACGTTAAAAAGTTATAAGCATTCTAAGTTTTCACATTGGGCAAATACCCCTCTGTAGTCCAGTTTAGTTTGAATGAAAATTACCTTCCACAGCATCCACTATTGAATCTGAATTGTTTAAAAACATTATTTTCCCTCTAGGAAATCATTCACTCACTCATCATTCATCAGATGAATATATCGATTTAATTCCTTTAAACTTCAAATATCTCAAAAATAAGGAATTAAGGAAAAAAGATGACGAATGATTTCATCTGCAAGGAGATCTTCTAGGAAGTAAAAGATACGGACCTTTAGTTCAAGTGATTTTTTTTTTCATCCAATTTAACCAATCGGTACAGCAGCAGTGAGAAACCCACAAGAAATGGAATAAATCTTTTGATACCAAAATATGCATGACTGTTATCAAAAACCTTCTACAAGAGATCATTTCAATTGATATTGTCATTTGAATATTACAAATGAAAATGCAATTTTTTCATGAAATTTCAACACCCTATATCTTTTGAACGGGGCCAAATTGGAAAAATGTTATAGGAAGAAAATGATTCTTTTGACGTCAAAAATCTATGGTTAAAATTAACGCAGCGTTCAAAGGCTCACCCTGTATATTAAGTGATTTTATAGTGTTCGTTTCTTTCTATTGAAATTAAATTATTATTGAACACAGGCTATATTGTTCCTAACAGAAAATTGAAAGCAAAAAGATCGAAAGTATAATTATATATATTTGGTTAAATCCCCATGGAAATTTGCCAGGACTCAATATGAAATTTGGATTATCTAGGATATTTTTCAAAACCATCATACAACTACTTCATTATTCTCTTTCCATATGTTGTATTATAAATTAAAAAAAACACAAAATTTTGTCTTTATATGTAAAAACTACATTAATAAACCAAATTTTTATCACCCTCGGTTCAACAACGAAATGGTGATAAAAACTAAGCACCATCTGAAAACAAAAAAAGAACCTCATTTTGAAAAAACTGACATTTTTGAAATTCAAATTGCCCCTCCTCAAAATAAAAATAAACAAACACAAACACAAAATTTGTTCATTACTTTCAATCCATTAACAACGAAATAATAACAAAAAACAACTTGACCATTAACACGAAATGAAAACCTGAAGAAGCCATCTTTTGATATAAAACTTTCATTCATTGAAATCAAAATTATTTTTTTTAATTTTAAATGAAAAATACATCAATAAACAAATCACAAGAACATATACGAATGTACCTGCATTGCCCAACGTTTGGAAAAGGTCTTGGAACGTGGAAATTCCACATGCTCTTGAATCTGGAACTCCCCTTCAATTGATAGAAACAAATATTCAAACAAATTCAAATATCAAAAAAATTTAATCAAAATAAAACTTACCGGATCGTAACCGGGTATGGATCCATAATTATGGGGCATTTCTAATTATTGTAATTATTAGCTTGTCTCGGTAACTAATGATCTTCAGTTTATCAATAAACGTCAAATGTTGTCTCTGTTGCTGTCCGAACTGTTGTTTGTAACCTTGTCAGAGAAAGATAACAAATTCTAACGTGATTCGAACACTATCAACAACTTGTGACCGGTACTGGTATACTAAACGTATTGAGCTATCCCCACTTTATATATATACAGAATAAGCATCGTGATCATGACATATTAGAGCCAAATGATGAGTGTTAATTAAATGAGATAAAAATCCAAAGGATTTCAAGATTTTTATTCAATTATCTGAATAAAAAAAAATTATATTTGCTTTTTCCAATATTTCAATTATAGTTTACAGAAAAAATTAGAAAAAACGAAAGAAATAACAGTAAATGAAATAATTTTCTTTACTTCACATTAAATCTCTTGTTGTAATCATTTCAAATTATGAATAAATCATTTATTATTAAATGCAATTTTAATTTCATTCCTTCAATATTTTTTGAAAAACTACATCTTCAATACCAATTTTTTCAACAATTCTTTTTCAGTTTTGTATTCATAAAAATTGCTAAAGATATAGTAAAAAGTTTTCTACTATGGCTTCACTGAATTTCATGGATAATGTGACGGTAGTTCATAGATTAAACTTTCTGTTTTGGTGTAATTATAGGTATATATAATTGAAAGTGTGAGAAATTTATTGAATTCAACATATCCTTCAGTTTCAAGTATCTTCCCAAACTCATAATACAATCAAATAACCTGCAGTTTTTATAATGCCTGTCTTTTTGTTCAGGTTTTCGTACCCCAAAAGCAAGAAACCCTCATAGGATCACTTCGTTGTATCTCTGATCTGAGATCTTTATATATTTTTATCTATTTTGTTATAAGAAATTATTTTGTTTTCCATTCCATGCTTGATTTCGTACTCCCAATCAAATTGCCGACTCCATAACATTTTTCCTCACCAAAAGCAGTCCAGGGTTTTATTTTTTATTATTTTAATGAATAACTATAAGTTCTCTTCATTTTCCTGACCTTTGATTATTTAAATTTGACTTAGATTCTCATCGTTTTATTCAAACAACAAGATTCCAAAATTCATACATATGAATTTTACATCTGTATCAGATTCCCGGGGGATACACTGGGTTGTAATGGAAAATTACCATCTCTGGTTAATATGTCTGTGAGTAATATCAGTTAAATATTAGTTATATATAATTATTTGACTAGTGGAATATTCCACTGGATTCCAATTCACCAAGAAACCACCCTTCTCAGTGACGTACGCAATGCGGGACAACCTATTTTATAAGGAATTCAAAATTTATTTATTCTTTTGATCTAGATCTATACAGTATAACTTTAAAAATGAAATGAGCTCATAATAACTACATTAAAGATATTCACATTTACTATAGTCGTGAATAAATAACCTTTTTCATATTTCTGTAATCAATCTTTCGAAATAAAACAAATATTGTTGAAATGGAAAAACAGATTGAAAAGAAGGGATGAAAATTTTATTTCGAAAATAAATAGTTATTTAAAATTTCCATTAGGTTGATAGAGCATTTCCACAATTAATCATTATGCGAATTTGACTCCTTTGGGTTTGGATGATGTTTGTTTGGTATGAAAACAGAAGATTTACATCATAAATAACACCTAATATGTCGTCATCATTCAAGAGTTTGAATCGAGTGAACGAAAAGTAAAATTTAAAAAGAAATTCCTCAAACGACTGAAAATAAGTCACTTATTTTTAAATATCAGATTCGTGAAAAACAAATTTTAACCCAGAATCAAAGTAGGTAAATTTTGTAAGAAATAAGTACTTAGTTTGGAATATCATATAATATTTTTAGGTTATTTGTAAATTAGGTATTATTGATATCTTCCATACTCAATCTGATATTGAGTTGTGACGCCACTGGTGGTAGATCCAGTGGTGAGTGGAAAGTTTTGCGAAAGGGCTGGGTGAAGTAAAACTACCTAATTAACCAATTCACAACTAACTTAATGCGGTATTATCGAACAATTCATTCAGTACTTTATTTGTATTGTGAGGCTTCAGAATCTAAGTACAAGGAATCATAAAAATATTTAAATGAGATTGCTGCCCTTATCATAGAACTTTCAGGTGATTTTGATCAATGATTTGCAATTTTTCTATGAACGCCGCTAGACATTGTGCAGTATTCAAGAACCGACTACAGAAATCTCATAACAATTTCAAAATATTGTTGAAACCGCTTCACCAATCATTTCAGAAAGCGCAAGCGGATATCATCCGCTAGAGACTACCATTTTGTTAGAGGTTTTTACAGCAATTATGTTGTTGTCATTTCATTTATTTCGATTCGCTTACTCTAAACGAATTCGTTTTCATTTTTGGTTTATCTATTTGTCTAGAAACTTTGCTAGAAAACTTCTCAAGGGAGTCATTATTCATCTGGCATTTGATCAATAAGCTTCTCAATTCATATTCGGTCGTAAATGTACTCAATTCAATTTTCTACAATGACTAATGACGTGTATTGAACAGGACATCAGCCATACAGGGGGTCCCGTAACTCAACGTCAAGCGGTTACTGGGCCTATAACCTAGCATTTATACCAGATTTAGCAAAAAAAAAACTATCTCACTTGGTTAAGTGGTAATAGGTATATTTTTGTAGTCACAATTTTTTCAATTTTGAGGTGATTTTTTTTAAAACGTAATCCTAAATAACCATGCTATTGATTACTGTCACAAATCCATTGTTAGGTACAATTGTTTTATTTTTATATTTTTAAATGACCATGCTATTGATCACAGTCACAAATCTATCGTTAGGTACAACTGTTCTATTTTTATTTTTTTTTTATTCTTTATTTTTGCTAGAACTGGTATAACCTAGCATACCACCCAGTAACCGCTTGACACCCTGTATACAGTGAAGTCATTCTCTGTAGAAAATCCAGATCGTTCTTTCAGCACTAGTTTCTTTTCACATACAATCAACTCTTATATTATTTTTAGTTTTCCAGTCATCTAGTTTTCTAAAAGATTTCCTTCTTTATATTTTCGAAATGGCGTGTTTCTAAAAATGATTAAATAATATTATTTTTGTCAATTTTGAGTTCAAATGCAGTCTTAATTCTTTGAACTCTTAATTTCATTCCACTAACAGCCTGTATATTAAACAAGAAAAGCCAAAGACGAGATCAATTCTAATAAAACTCTTTTATTAGAAATATCTGTTCGAGTTATTGTTTATTCATCAAATTTAGGTTACTTCGCTTAAATCATGAAATACTTCCTGTATGATAAAGAAGTAGCATAAATTCCAACAATGGAGGAAAATTACCAATAACAACTAAAACAGACTTCGCACAAATATTATCTTACTTCTTTCTTTCTTGTCCGACTTTACATTGATATAAGTTAATTCATCAAAATGAATTCCGTGAAAAAAAACGTATCAGAAAAATAGATTCGGAAAAAATCTTCATTCTTATGCAAAGAAAAAGTATTAGATTTCAGCTGTACGCTTCGACTTGGGGTTGAGCTGTGGCTCTACACTAGGAAATTCACACTCTCCTAAAATTTTTCAGCCCCCTTTAAAATTTACAATATGATATACACCAAAATCAAACTTTCAATATTCTCTTATAATTTTAAATAAGTTATAGACCCCCCAAAACAATTAAGGGCCCCCTCTCCTTGATCCCCACTGTTTTAGGTTTATAAAAATTTAAACAAAATCTGGAAAATTACCTTCGAAAGATAAATTCGTAAGGAAATTAATATAATATTGATCCTTGGTTGATGCAGATAATCGTGCACCTCGAAATAAGGTCAGAGACACTGGGTTCAATAATCGTTTCATCAAACAATTAAAAGGATTATAAAAACTATTCGATGTTGTCATGAATCATCGAAGGAAAATTTGTAGAAAGTAATCAATGAAAGTAAATATTTCATCTATAGAACAGATTGAGATATAAAAGAATTTACTGAGTCTTAATAATTCATGAGTAAGAATGGAATGGAATTTTTTTGTTAGTGACTAATCTCGAAGAAGTTTTTCACTACTTCAACACATATTTTTCTCGTCATAATACCCTTTTCAGGCCAAGGTATAACAAATTTTCTGAAAGACAAAATTGACCATTATATTGCAGAAATGCATGATTCATACACAGACAGCTGATTCAATCAAAAGATTCAAGGATATCAAAAATTGAGAATATTACACATACCAAACACTTTTTTCGGAGATAAGCATAATTTAAACAATTCTCGCGTTTCTCCAAAACAACGAAACTATGTATTTGTGGTTGCTGACCTTGCCGCCATTGCTGTTTTCGTATCATTGTTGAATTGGACATTTCATCTCCTTATTATCCAAAAGAATTATAGAACAATTCGTTGCATTTTCTCTTGCCAAAATGCTCAATTTAACCGGTAGAACATTTGAGTCTTTTGAGGAAATGAGAGAAAATGTCAACGTTGCCTTCAGCATCAAGAGCGGAGGACAATATTAAGTGATTCAAAATTCAAGGAACGGTGACTTAAATCGCACAGTGGCAATGTTTCCTATTAGTTTTTCAGGGGGCCCTGGAATCGTTACCAGAAATCTCGATTCAACTGAACTTTTTCATTTTTAATGTAAATATGACAGGCTGCAGCCCCACTTTAATTGCGACAACTCAGTTGAGAGAAGTTCGCAAGTGATGCTTTGGGAATTCCCCTAAATTCTTTCTGTACGTTGGCAGTGTTGTTTGTCAATTTGACGAATAGTGATATGTGATCTACAAGATATCTGAGTGTAACAATTAAAAATAAAATGATTGAGAGATCGGGTACCAAAATCAAAACCCATCTGCAGTAATAACCAGATCGGAAAATGGACAGCAATTGATATAGAAGTAAAAGTCTTTCAAGACTTTTATGTAGCCATAAAATATGGTGCAATAGATTTAGTCAACATTACTTATCGACAAAAATATTGATTTCAAAAAATTTGTGGGTGAAGCTTTGGTGAATCCAGTGTATAATGGTGTACAAAAACACATCAAGAAGATGCAGCCAAACGCAGAGTACGTACTCAGTGTCACTAATAAGTTAAATTTGGTGATTAATGATGCCATTTGCAGATTTGTATAACTTTCGGAAACAGCATCAAAAGTTGGGATCTACTGTCAAAATTCACAGGCGAATCGAAGACCACTCTGAAAGAACTGAATTCGATTAGATGTTCCAGAACAGGCAATACGATATCTGGAATAAAACTTAGTCATTTTGATATTATCGAAGCATTATAAGAAATGATTCTAAAAAGCTTAAAAATGAGCGTAATGAAGAAAGCAGTATTGAAAGAAAAATGCTTAATTGGGAGTTCGTATTGCTTTGCGAATTCATGCACGGTGTATTGAAAGACATCAAATATGCATCAAAAATTGTAAAAAATTCCGACATCAATTTAGGCGAGACGAGTAAAGTTTTAACAGAGACCTAAGCAAATTTGCAATTTATAGAAATGATTCCTAATTATTCGAGTGCAAAACGAGTGAAACTCGAAAATATGGCAATGATACCCATTATCAAGAAAAAAGGCAAAGAAAAGTTGAAGAACATTTCGATGATTTAGCTGGTGATCACCGCTTTCCAAATCGAGAAAAAATATTCAAAATGGAGATTTTCAATAATGTACTGGACACAATATTATTTCAATTCATTTTCTCAATCAATGACACACTTTCGCGAAAACTAAGGCTTGAAAAAAAATTGTAAATATAATTGTTATTAGTCAGTTGGTATGGCCAACCTTTAAACAATTAACTTTTTGAGTATTCTCTATTTCGTTTTATGAGCCAAACCTACACAAATTATTAATTGTAATTTATGTCGTTACTGTTAGATATTTTCTTTACCCGCAGTGCACAAAAAACAGCTGAACTGGCTTAGCAATTTTAAATGTATTCGGATTTTTCATATTTTTATTTGATAAAATTTAATCAGTGTACATAGTAGGGTGGCTTTATTTTGTAATTTATTCCAGGGCTCTTGGTTACTCAGCTACGTCTCTGCATAGACTTGATAGAATTAGTTGTCTCAGCTATTGATCCGTAGCGTATTGATGAACGTAAAAAATTAGTTTTTTAAAGGCTCAATTGGTGGTAGCAGGATCAAAGAAACGGGATAATGAAAACTACGTCAGTTCGCCGACGTTTCGGAAATATATTTTTCCATCTTCAGGGCTCTACAAAAGAATATGGAGCATATAATAAAAAATTCCAAAAAACAGACATGTAAATATATAAAACAGCAGGAATTACAAACCAAGACAACACCTCATAATTACAGTCTAAAAAGTGTAACATCAAACCATTAAACATGGATACAGCTCAAAAAGTGAAAACAACATAAACAATCAGCAATAATGTTGAAGGTTTTCGTGAAAAAAAACCAAGATGTACTTACAGACTAAACAATTGTATCCTCCCATTATCCTCTATATATTATAGAGGATAATGGACAATTGTTTAGTCTGTAAGTACATCTTGGTTTTTTTCACGAAAACGAATCAGCAATAATGTTGAAGGTTTTCGTGAAAAAAAAAACCAAGATGTTCTTACAGACTAAACAATTGTATCCTCCCATTATCCTCTATATATTATAGAGGATAATGGACAATTGTTTAGTCTTATTTTCGTGAAAAAAAAACCAAGATGTACTTACAGACTAAACAATTGTATCCTCCCATTATCCAACCAACCAAGATGTACTTACAGACTAAACAATTGTCCATTATCCTCTATAATATATAGAGATAATTCGTGAAAAAAAAACCAAGATGTACTTACAGACTAAACAATTGTCTGTACATGTAAGTACATCTTGGTTTTTTTTTTCACGAAAATGAATCAGCAACATTAATAAGGATAATGGACAATTGTTTAGTCTGTAAGTACATCTTGGTTTTTTTTTTCACGAAAACGAATCAGCAATAATGTTGAAGGTTTTCGTGAAAAAACCAAGAGGTACTTACAGACTAAACAATTAGAGGATAATGGGAGGATACAATTGTTTAGTCTGTAAAACATCTTGGTTTTTTTCACGAAAACCTTCAACATTATTACTGATTTTTTCACAAGATGTACTTACAGAAAACCTTCAATCCTCTATAATATATAGAGGATAATGGGAGGATACAATTGTTTAGTCTGATTCACGAAAACCTTCAACATTATTGCTGATTGTTTATGTTGTTTTCACTTTTGAGCTGTATCCATGTTTAATGGTTTGATGTTACACTTTTTAGACTGTAATTATGAGGTGTTGTCTTGGTTTGTCATTCCTGCTGTTTTATATATTTACATGTCTGTTTTTTGGAATATTTCATTATATGCTCCATATTATAGAGCCCTGAAGATGGAAAAATATATTTCCGAAACGTCAGCGAATTGACATAGTTTTCATTTTCCCGTTTCTTTGATCCTGCTACCACCAATTAAGCCTTCAAAAATATAATTTTGGATCATCAATTTGAATTTAAGAAGTAAAAAATTAGTTTTATTTATCCCAGACGTTTTAATTGAATACGGAACAGTTAGAATATAAAAAAAAAAAAAAAATTAAATGTTTTACTGAATTTTTTCTATATTTTTCGAAAACTACTGATAGTAAGAGATTGAAAATTTCAATTTATCAGAAGCAAAAATATATGGGCAACTAAATGTGAACTAAACAGGCAAAACGTAGTATCATGTAGCCAATATCCGTCTCGATTGTTTTTTTCTCCCAATTATATGTGAAGTATAGAAAAAGAAAAAGTGCTTACTTATCGTCAGTGATTTCAATATTTCAAGTCAAAGAATATTCAAGATTGTGGTACACAATTCGGCTCTTCTGCCCTGGGCAACAAGTATCGATGATTTGAGGTTAGAATCACCGAAATAGACGAAAATAGTAAAAACAAAGTAAGTCAAAAGAAAAAGAATTCTATATATATAACATTTGAATATTTACATGAAGCTGAATTGAAGTAGTTGACGGTGATTCCTTAATCCTGCTATCGGGTTCTGTGTAAGATCTCACCAAGGACATGATATCCTCGCCAAAAACACCAGATTTCACCGAAGATAACTCCAACCCTCACGTACTTCTTTCAAACTAAAATTTTGGGAATAAAAAGAACACTCAGTTCATTTTTCAGATACAAATCATTCGGCGTCATTTTAAACAATCGTATTACCGGGAGTTTTATGTTTCAGTTATGCCCTTACACGCTTTTCCACGCACAAACTGAACAGTGGCAGATCGATAGGATGGGTGGAAAGTTGGAAAACGTGCCTGTGGCCTACATCTCAGTTTCAGCGGAGAGATATTCGCGACTATATCACTCATTTCAAAAACTGTCCAACGGCAAAAATTGTAGACCAGAAATTTTTTATGATGTTTTTGGTTAGACAACTATCGTTTTCAAGTAAATTATAAGATTCAGATTTCCATAAATCTTTATTGTTTTTCACAATTGTTTTTGGGTAACACTGTGGCTTCATCAGGTTTTAAATTTTGAATGATAGTTTCACTGAAGTAATTCTGTACTTATGGCTGTAAAAATTTTTCGGAACGTCATCCCAAATAGGGTAATAAAAATTGAGGTATGTTAGGATTTTTATTTGCTTCTCATTTGTAAACGTCAGTTTCCAAAAACACAATATAAATCAAGAAAATTTATTTTATCAAGTAACTAACTTGTAAAACTGACAGTTAACTTATTAAAAAGACTTGTTAACTGTTAAATAATTTGCTAGACATTTCGATTTTTTTGTTGACTGAATCATCGACATAACTCATCGCAATTTCGGTGCTCTTGCACCCTCCTGCACGCTTTATAAGTGCTAAAATATCTCCACCCGAATCCGCAACCATAGTGTCTCCAGTTCTGCGAAAAGACGTAACTCTAGGTCTTTTGAACCTAAATATTTCGCTATTTGCTTTGGGACAACACCAATAGTGTGAGGGCCAGCTTTAAGGGAAATGCACTTTCCATGTCGGTATGTCAAATAACATCTTAGACTTTCTGTTCCAGGAGGCCTAAGATTTACATATCTTGTGTATAACATGCGGGGCTTGAAGCTGCAGCCATCATCGGTTATGGTGAATCTACTTGTTGTTAAATTTTTTATTTGCCGCAATGTCACAATAACGTATCGTTCATGTTTAAGGACAGAACTTCGTCACATCGACAACGTCCAAAATTCCCAAATATTAAAAAATATTTTTCAATAAATTTTTTAAGGAAAATAAACCTGCGAACAGGGGCATTTTCTTTCATTTCCAAGCATCTTTTCACCATAGACCATTATGCCAATAAAGTATTAGGGCTGAATCTAGCTGATAGTGTATTCAAGTAGACCAACAAAACATCTTCAGTTACAATCACTATGCCACACTATTCTCTTTGTACTTTGCCAGGTGATAAACTTGAAGCTACACTGCTGGCTGCCTCAGTTATATCCTCCATTCGCCAGTAAAAACCCTCTTACCTTGCTAGTAATGTTTTAGACTATTTCAGGAAGGTGTTTAACAACGGGGACCGGTCAATATCTGTTTGTTCATGCAAAACAATATTTTGTGAGTTATATCTGTTTATTTCGAGGGCTTCTAATTGTGTTAATCTTGACCTTTTATTTTCTGTATGGAGGATTTCGAAATTTTGGTTAAAATTATGTCGTATTCATTTAAATGTTTAGCATATGAGGAATTAGAATTTTCGGTTACGTAACTACATTGATGTTCCTGAATCCGTTTATTAAATGATCTTTCCGTTTAACCCAGTGGCGGCTCGTGACAATATAGTATGGTGAGGCACAAAAAATTTAATAATGTAATATATATTTCGTCTTCGATTTGTTTATTCACAACAAAAGCAACCAAATCAGTTAATTCATTTTGAATGGTTTTAGATGTACCAGAAATTACCGATTTACTGTTGGTGTCATTTTCTAAAAAGGTTTTTAAATTCGTGTCAAATTTACTAACAAGAACTACCAATTCTTTGAAATTTCCGCGATTTAAAGACTCATTCCATTCATCGTGCCCCCTAAAAGGTAACTCTTGCATACAGAGGTGCATCGTAATATCTATTAAACTTATTAGAATTTGTCGATTTTCTTTGACTTTAGCATTGAAATTTTCGATTTCTATTTGACGCGCATTGTCTATTGCTGAGGCGATATTTTGTTTTTGCTTTCTCATAACGGTAAGCTTGCAATTAGATGAAATATGCTGAGCACTTTTATTGTGTAGCGATAGACCTCGAGATAAATTTTTAAATCACTAAAACCACTTTTCGGCCAAACTCTGTCGGAATTTCCATTAGTTGCTGAGAATAAAATGCACGTCCAACAAAATATTTTTTCAAAGTTATACTTTTAATTCATTTTGAATGGTTTTAGATGTACCAGAAATTACCGATTTACTGTTGGTGTCATTTTCTAAAAAGGTTTTTAAATTCGTGTCAAATTTACTAACAAGAACTACCAATTCTTTGAAATTTCCGCGATTTAAAGACTCATTCCATTCATCGTGCCCCCTAAAAGGTAACTCTTGCATACAGAGGTGCATCGTAATATCTATTAAACTTATTAGAATTTGTCGATTTTCTTTGACTTTAGCATTGAAATTTTCGATTTCTATTTGACGCGCATTGTCTATTGCTGTGGCGATATTTTGTTTTTGCTTTCTCATAACGGTAAGCTCGCAATTAGATGAAATATGCTGAGCACTTTTATTGTGTAGCGATAGACCTCGAGATAAATTTTTTAAATCACTAAAACCACTTTTCGGCCAAACTCTGTCGGAATTTCCATTAGTTGCTGAGAATAAAATGCACGTCCAACAAAATATTTTTTCAAAGTTATACTTCCAGTAAGCCAGTCGTACTTGTCATACCACGTATTTTGGAATCCCCGATTTGATTTACCGACCCCACACTAGACAATAGAGATTTACTCAAATTTGGAACAGGTCGCTTAACTTCCTTAATTAAATATAATTTATCATCATACGAATGAGTCGAAAATGTTGCTTATTTATTAAAAAATTAACAATATCACAAGTACACCGAATATATTCCTTAGGACTTTCAAAAGATTTACTATCACTAGGTCCCGCTGAATCCATTTCGCGATCTGTTAGTCACTTTCGATAAAAAAGATTTATATTTCAGAAAAAATTCACCTGAAAAAGATTATAATCATACGCGATACACAGCAAACGCGATACCACTAAATAACGACAAAGTGAACTAACCCTATTTCTCTCTTTCCCGCTTCCCGATTAACTCGAATAAAAACCTGAGGCCAGCCTCTAATTCCTCGAGAAGCCGCCTTCAAAGCCGTAGATATGTTCTCACCGCTTCGACGCAGATAACCCTCTGGACATCGCAGAAACGAAACGATCTCAGATCGGCTAAGATCGCGCAGAGGCCAGCCTCGGATTAATCCTAGAACGGCTTTCCATTACGTTCTCGTAGGTCATCGAAGTAGATAACACGTTAATTCAGTCAAAGAAGCCTGCGTTAGGCATGCCTCCAACCGTTTAGTCAAAGAGGATTTGATTTGTTATGAATATACAAGGAACGTGAGATTGGGAAAAATATTGAGGAAAAAAGTGATGATGAAAGGGAATGAAGAAATATACGGTTCAGAATTTTTTGATGAGGCACTGCCTCACCTGCCTCATAGGACAAGCCGCCACTGGTTTAACCTATATAAACCATAGGGCAATTCGAACAAAATAACTTATAGACTCCTGATTTGTTTTTTCCATCTATTGGGACTTTGTTATTTTTTATATTTTGTCCTAGATTGTTTGTTGTTTTGAATTAGATATTGCAGTTCAAATTTTTGATGAAATATTCAGCTACTGATGCTGAAATATCTTTTATGTAACTGAGACAGATGTATTCTTTGTCTTGATTATCTAATGTTGTTGGGAAGACATAACTCATTGCAATTTTCTTCTGGTTTTTGGAAAAGGATCGATTAGGTTTCGATCATATCCATTGTTTTTTGCTATCTGTTCAATAATGTTCAATTCTAAAGTAAATTTTCTTTGCTCATTGGACTTTGGGTTAATTTTTAATCTATAAACCATACTATTATAAGCTGAAAGTTTATGACTAATAGGATGGTTTGAAATAATAAATAAAATTTCCAACTCACCTACAAATAAATAGAAATACCTTTTTTTAACTTCCGCCTCTGCTCAATTCATAACATCTGTGAGACGACTGAGTGAGTAACACTAAAAAATAACGTCTCTGGCTGTGTAATAACTGCAATCAACATTCAGCAAGAAGTCGATAAGCATTAAATAACCCCTCTTCTAGATATGATTAAAGGAAACTTTTATTAAGCATGCCATTTTTTACCCTTTTATTCTCACTCTTATTTAACTGTAATAATTTAGATATATTCTCTTCATGATAGTAACTTCAAGTTGTACTTTTATGTGAAACAATTGAAAATACTTACTAACAAAAATATATTTACAACTATCAAATATTTCAGATCAGTAATTTACATTATATCGAACGAATTAATTATAATGAAGATGCTCAGGTTGAAATTCCTTCACTACGGCTCCTGACTTTGGTTTCTGCAAAGAACAGTTTATAGAAACCTACAGATATGAATGGTGATAAATTTGGCGCAATCCAGTACACCTGAAAAATACATAACTATCAGCATCCAAGAAACTAACTCAAATAGTAGGTATCATCGACAAATTATTAATTAAAGAAAATGATAATAACTTTCTTCATATCCTGGTTTTTCAATTAATGCGGTTAGATTTTGGCACCCATTTTTTTTGTTGCGTTACAAGGCATATTCTGGATGAACGATTTGGGTCGGTAACCCTAATCGTGAGATTTTACTCGGCTGGACTTCTTTTTGATGTCGCAGATATATGACAGTGAGCTCCAAACACAGGCCACCACACCACTAATTATTCAAAAAGTAAAAAAAATAATATTGGAATATGCTCGTTTGAAGAAAAATTTTTAAAATTCTGCATGACCATCTTGGCATAAAGTGAGTACAAAATGGGTGCCGAGAACGATCACGTCTGCTCAAAAGCAACAGCGCGTTCTAGCGAGTTTTTGAATCCCTGTAGACAGCGATGAAGTATTGACTCAAATTGCAACTAGGGATGAAACTTGGGTTCATCATTATGAACTTGAACCCAAACAGGACTTTTTGCAGTGGCACGAAAAGGGACCCATGAAATTTAAGGTGCCCCATGCCACAATCGGTGCGAAAAGTCATGGCAATAATCTTTTGGGGCTCAGAAGGGATTCTGTTGCTCGATTACAACCCCATCAAAGAAAAACGGGGGGGTAAAATTGACCAGAGGTGCTTTCCTTCAACACAACAACGCGCCGGTTCACTAGAGCTACGTTGGGATGGCTCCACTGAAGAAACTGGGCTTCTAAATTCTAGCTCACCCCCACCTTACAACCTGACCTGGCTCCCAGCGATTATTATCTATTCCCAAACATAAAAAAAGAACATGGTGCGAAGAAATTTTCAAAACTGTAATTCACAATTCTTCACCTGGTGTTCAAATATTTCTTTAGTTATTGGGTTTAGGTGTACAAAATATCTAAAAATTGAAGAGTAGCAAGACTTGATGATTCTGTACACATACACTCAATAACTGAAAAAATATTCAAACAAAATTGTACACAGATGCATAAATTAATTAAAATGAGTTTGAGGATAAATTTATAAAATTTCGTGTAATTATAGAATATTGAATCTACAGAAAGTGAATTTCGTAAATCGTCATGCTTATGAACCCGCTGATCATCAGTTGTGAAACTACAATAAGCACGCAAAAACTTGAAATACCAAGTGAAAGGGGTTAAAATGTCAATCCAGTCCAAGAACTACCCTTGCTCGTCGCTGCCTGACTTCGTTGATCTGACCAGATCCAGATGCGGAAACGCACATCAACATTTTTATTCTAATTCAAAATCTGCCCGGTCTTATAAAAAAAAACCTTAATTATAATTTTTTGCTTACCCATTGGTCCTGCCACTCTTCTTTACTACCGAATACAGCTGGAGCAAAGGATCTTGCAGTATTCAGACTTGCTCCAGTGAGAGGACCCTGTAAAACAAACATTTTAAATAAAAATTACTTCAACCTGATTAATTTCTTGATTATGAGAATCAAATGGCAATTGATTTGAAATATATAGTCTTCTAGAAGAGTGGTTATCAGAAAGCATATACTACTGATCCTACACTCTGACAAAAGCGTATCCGGAAATTCTCATTTGAATTGTCTGTTGAGTATTTTTCAGTATTTGAAGTTTTTCTATGTTGGTAGTACTGTCGGTAATTACTATTCCAAACATGCGCGCGATCTGTCAACTAGTTTGTTAAGCTCTGCTGTTGAAACCAGTTGACCTCAGTATTGTACAAAGATGTTGTCTCAAATTTTGTGTTTTCAACAATATTTTGTCTAGTGACTCGTTGCGAATGCTGGAAAAGACTTATGATATATCGCAAACCCTAGTGTACGAATGGTGCAAAGCCTTTAGAAACAGTCGTAAAACCACTCGTTTGATTATGGTGAACCAATTGGGCATGCCAACATGGGTGAGAAAAAATAAGCAATAAACAAAAAACTTTCGCAAATGTCGGTCGATAATAAAGATGATAGTTATTGTTTTCTTCGATCTTCGGAACGTGGTCCATCATGTTCTGCAAGGTGGAACGGCCAATAAGGACTTCTATTTAACACTCGATGAAAACCATTGACCAGCCACCTTATTTGCCTGATCTAGTGACTTTTTTCTTTTCTCCAGAATGAAATTATAGCTCCGGGAAACCAGATTTAATTCCATAGACGCCATAAAAGAAAATTCGCAAAAGGAGCTCAAAGCCATCCCTGAAAGAGCCTATAAAAATGTTTCCATGCTTGGAAAAAATGTTGAGAGATGTGAATAGCTTCAAACCATTTTATGAAGAAGATTCAATAAATATTGAAAGAGTTTAATATTTTTGCGTTTATTTCAAATGTCCGAATACATTTTTGTCAGAGAGTATATAACTTTTATATAGAAATATACTATTTCTTTTCCTTCGTTTACAACTCAACTGGATGATGTTGAAAAAAAATGTACTTCTCTAATTACTCACCCCTATTATTGACAACACCCCAATGACGATGGCGAATCTGAGTGGAGTTGAATCACCCCATTGTTTATTTCTGTCATCCCACACAGAACAGAGCACGAAGCATAAAACACAAGTGAGGACCAGCTCAACGAAAAATCCTTGAGCCAAGGTTGCACCACCACCCACTTTGGTCATGCAGAATCCATCATACACTAATTCTTCTGGGTAAATAATCTACAAATTTTCTAAGATTTGAAAATAATTCGCTGGAACCGTTCCTGGGTAAACATATGACGAAAAATGAATTTAGATATTTTCTGAGAAAATTATTGAATTATAGACATAATGTTGTGTCAGCAGGTGTATCAACAATGTGGTAACATCTATACCAAAATAAAATGATATAGACCTGTTATTTGGTATTCTTGAGGTAATAGATGTTTGTGCTTGAATATAATCAGAATCTAATCAATATTATTCAACAAATAAATTTTTCCTCATAAGAATTATCTTAGAATTTATCTTTTTAATAAATGAGGAAAACAACTTCCTTGTCTCTCACCTTCAAAAGTCCAAACCCTAAAAGCGCACCTAGGAATTGTGCAAGAAGATAAACCACAAATTGGATTATGGTGATTTTTCTCAACAGCAAACTTGTTATACTAACCGCTGGGTTTATGTGGCAAGCTGTCAGATGTCCTACGACCTTCAAACAAATAGAAGAGATGAAACAGAAATATGTAAAAAACTTAATTGAGGGGTAGTATCAATAAACAATTCGGTATATTCCTTATTAAATTAGATTAAATATTAGGAGAATTTTCAGAAAAATTTAAAACGCATAATTTCCTGCAGTATTTCGAAATAATGTTGAATAACTGCTTCTGAAATGATCTGCGTAAATGATCTTGCATTGAAATTGATAGTAATTGTTTTTGTAATTAAATACTGCTGATCAAGGTTCGAACGAGTTCAAAAAGATCAATTTTCCTTTATCTCCTTTAGTAATAATGCATAAATTGATTCATCATAACAAGAAGACACATGGTAGCTTATATAAAAATAATACCATATGCTCCGAATTCAATCCAGTTTATATATTTATTCCCAATTATATCATATATTCTACAAAATAGAATTCCCAGATTGAAGTCACGTAAACCATTATGGCATAATACGTTCTTCAATATGAACATAAGTGATAAAGAATTATGGAAGACTGAGTGGAACTCTTACGAAATGTTCAATAAGTATCTCGTTTCTGATCCTTCTGAAAAAATTCCTGGTTTTGATCTTCCAAGAAAAATTTGGACAGTTCTTAGTCGTTTGAGAACAGGTCATGGTCGTATCAATAGAAAGCTATTCAGATGATGGAACTCAGTTCCTAGCGCAAATTGTGAATGTGGAGAAGCAGAAGAAATAATACCTCATCTCATCAATAGTTGTCCCATATATAAATCAAGATGGTTTTAGGGGTATTCATGATGTTTCCGACTCTTTCTTGGAATAGGTTATATATTTCAAACGAATATGTTACGTATTTTTATTATTCAGTTCTTTTTTCTGCTTTTTTCTTTTTATTTCCAGATTCGATGTGAGCAACTTGAAGAAGTCTCTGTCTCCATCAATAGAAAACCACTCTTGAAGAAAGAAGTCCCTAAAATATATTTCAGCTTATTTTTGTATTTTCACACTTAGACGGGGAGCCAGGGTTTTTTTTTTACTGGTGTTTTTTTCCTAGGCTTTTATGCCATACGCCGAATTGTATGACACCCCGTCACTAACGCCTGATTTATATGCTTTATTTTTTGCTAACTAAATATTGTCAGCCAAAAGTTCAAAAGAATATGAATCTTGGAAAGAAATTAAAATATTTCTGTTCTATAAAAATAAAAGGTTCACAAGAAATAATTCGATGAAATCAATTAGAACAAAAACAAATTCAAATAAGGAAAAACAGTAAATTGAGTCTGAACAATGAATTATAAATCAGTCAATATCGGAGAAAAACAGATATTCAGTAACGTTGGAGTTCCAATGAATAAATTATTGCTTATTTCACCCATTTCTCGGTAACAATCATTTTGTGCTGAATATTCTCGACCGGTTTTATGGGATTCATGTCAGGAGATATCGTAGGCCATTCGATCCTGATAATGTTCGGTTTTTAGGGCTTCTTCAACAGTGCATTATGGTCTATAATTATTGTTCATAAATATGAAATAAACCCCTAATTTATTACTCAAATGTATAGGTATCCTACCTGTTGGAATAAAAAGCCAAGTAGTATCGAAACTGACCATGGTATATTCTCCAAGGATTTTTAGATTCAATGGACTCTTTCGTATTTGTTATCATGGATTCTGAATGATACCTTGGAGGTGATGTTATATTCAGAAGACATTCATCCAAATGGGAACATAATGAATTTCTTGGACTCAAATGGTAGCGAAGGAATATCCATTTTATTTTTTCGTTATATTATCCCAACAAGTTATGATGTGTATTGGGATCCTCTTCGATATGTCATCATTTTGAGGATCTTCATTCATAACATATAATAAGAAAAAGCTATCCAGAATAGTTTCATCCAAACATGATGTTTTATCTTCAATGGTTATCGATTTTTTTCTCGAATAATGCCGCTAATTTCTCCTTATCTATTTTACAAATCCTACCATCTGCATGGCACGTCGATATTTACATTGGGGATAGTGGAAATCCTAAAACTTTTTCTATATCAACTTTGTTTATTAATGATATACCCAAAATCCGGTAGCTTTGCTACCCAGAGTGTATGTTTTTGGAAAGCCTGACACTTCATTATGGACTTCTTTGAATCTCAATAGTGAATTCTAACATATACGTCAAAATTATAAAACATCTCAGAAGAAAAATATTTGGCAACAAAATCCTAAAACAAGTTTATTTTTGTTTATTCTACCAAATATTTATGCATTTTTGAGGAGTGTTGCACCCTGTGCCATTCTCATCTACCTTCTAAATGAATGAAATTCAAACAAAAACTGTAATGGTCGACTTTCATTCAGTGACAAATTTCACCTGTTTCAGCATTTTATTGCCAAATATTTGTTCTTCTGAGAAAATGAATTTATTCGATAATTTCGACGCTCACTGTTTACTCCTGATCCTTCGTTTAATTGCAAATTATTTGGTGATACTCCTAGCAATTCCTATGAATTCAAAAATTCTTTAAAATTGATGACTACAGCATCCTGGTTTTTGGGTATGTCAACTGATATGTGAGTAGGTAAACAACGTTCTTGAAAGGAAATCTTGAATTATCACATTAGATGATCGATATCATTGTGTTTTGCCACAAATATTGCTTATTTACTCAGCCAATTATGGTTATTTTATTGTTATATATTGTACTGAAAAACACTTTGGATAAACACTTCTTTCCAGTACATGAAGTAAGAGAAATCTATGGGAAATATTCCCAATCCGATAGAGGTGTCAAAAAGACTTTCATTTCTAGTATCTAACAACTGCTTCGAAAACACAAAAGCAGTTTGATATCGTGGCAAAAATACTCGCATATAAATTTATATATTTCATGCATACTATTTGCTCCTGGCAACATAACCATTGCTCCATAAAAATGTTCAGAGTCATATCCGCCAATAAACAAAGTAGCAGCTATTAGAGATGAACATTCCTTTGACAATATTAATCAATCTCGATTCGAGATTTCACGATCCATCAAACCCAGCGTTCGCCATTCTGTAACGGCAATAGCCATGACAATATTTCCACATTTTCCCAAATTTCCTCTTGAATAAAAAGCATCCTATATCCTTCTCCTGGTGCTAAGCTACCTCCTCACCAATTGTCAGCCAATTCAGTTCAACCGTTCTTGAGTTATAAGTAGCGTAGCTAACAGGACTTTAAATATATATATAGTTATTTTATTTTGTTTAGTCCATTGTTTTCCTGAACACATTTAACTTGCATCTTCAACTACAGAGAAACGCAAAACTTTCGGAAGTGAGAAGATTTATTGAAAATTACTCACTTGAATAGCTACATGCACAGCAAACCCGAACCCTATACTTTTCACGTGGTGTGGCACAGTGGGATCACCGGCAAAATCGATACAGGCTCCACATCCTATAAACATTAAAATCATTGTTCCTAAGAGTTCTGCGAAAAATATTGTCAGAAACGGCCTCACCACTCCTAAAGCTGTTGGTTTTTCGCCTGGAAAAGAACAAGAATCTTTAGAAAATACAAACGGGGCTGAATTCTATTCGACTATGGCGATCCAGTGCTTCTAAATTTTGACAACCTACATTATCTCACCGTAAATGAAACATTTCGATTAATTTTCCCCCAACTGAAACTGCATCAATTAGTTAGACGGATGTCAATCGAATACGTATCTATAAAAGTTTCGAGCAATGAAATTTCTGACGGACTTTTTGACATCTCTCTTTTCTCTTGAATAAATCAAAAAAGAATCATATTTTCTGGTGGACAATGAAATTTGAAAAAATGTATGATATCATAACGGTTATTTATGTACATATTTTGTTTAAATACGTCCGAAATCTTATGAGGTATAAATTATTTTTTAAATTTTTAAAATATTTTCTAGAGTGTCGATTTCTGCGAAATCTCTCAAGTCTATTTGTTCCTACCTAATTCAAATATCTTCCAAGTTACAACCTTATCCGATGAATAATCTGGGAGTTATAGAGGTAACCAAATTTCAGATGCTCATAATTCCTGAACGAATATGGCCCAATAATTATACTTGGACATTTAACCTATTCTCAAAATATGAAAACTCTATCTCATATCTTTCAGAAGATAGAGAATATACCGTCGCCTGGACAGTCACCTTCAAGTTTGAACTTGTATTCCAAACCCAGTTGATTGAGTCCCGATATTCGAAAATTTCAGACATTTGGGTCAAACGATAGCACGCTCTTCACCATTCATAGATGGTGCTGATAGGAAACGTTGCATGATATATTACATCGGTCAATAACTCCCATGCCTGTATACCAGATGGCGCTACTAACCAAGTATCCAAATGATTTTTCGACAGTGCTCACCTTCAAACGATTACTGCCTAAATTTCACGACGTTTGGTTTATTATTTATTACTTATTATTATTATATTATTTTATAGGTACAGTGGTTTAACTGACCGCAATTTCCAAACCATTTCGTGTGGTGATATATCATTGCTTCTTGATGGAAAAGAACACCGTTCAAGTTCAAGTTTGGCTTGAAAACTATTGTACGAACTTTGAGACAACAGCTTGCCAATTTCAAAAGTGGTCGAAATGACGCCAATGATCCTGAACGCCCTAGTCGGCCAAATGAGCCAGATATTCAGGAAAACATTGAAAACACATTGAAAGTCATCATTAGTCCATTGAAAAGTTACATTTTAGGTTGCGTTTTTTAGAGGACGCAATTTTATTTTTTTGATGTGTAGGGGGGGTCAGTGTAAAGCTAAAACCAAGTTTGTGGGGTCGCCACCCTTGTCCCAGGGCCGCCATCTTGAAAATAGGGGTTGAAATGGTATTTACGATATATCTCTTAAACTATTTATTTCACAAAAAAAATATATTAACATTTTTTGTTGCAAATTAAATTCTCTACAACTTTGCTCCAGTAACTTTTTGTCGTAGAACTATAAATAAAAAAGTTATAAGCGAAAATCTCCGGAAATTTGAGAAAAAATTTATATTTTCGATGTAACTTTTTTTATCAATTTACGAAAAAATGATGTCTGACCATTTTTGTACATCGTTTTTTGAGGAACAACTTTTATTCGCATCATTTTTTCATTAAGTCAATAGCTAAGGTTTTACAGCGCTCCGAAGTGAGTACTATTTTTCAGTACTCTTAACTATATCTATATTATATGTGTGTACCTATAACATGTCATCAGTTATTGTTTTTTTTTTTTTTTTTTTTTTACTTTATTATTATAACTTTTTTAATTACAAATTTTGCAATATTATTAATAACTAATTATTGACTCTTTTTCACTCCATAACAGGATTTAACAATTATTGATTTTTAAAATAATTTTAAATCTGATGGCCAACACAAGACACAGCTCGCTTTCATACTTTCCGAGTCTACCATCAGGTCCAGTCGTGGCTTGGTAATTATAATGATCCTGAAGACTGGGGCTGGAAAAAATGTGGAAAATTATTGATGCCAGTGCAGAACTCTAAACCTCCAGCACCCCCTGAACTTCTAAAATTGATCTTTTGCAAATGCAAAGGAAACTGTGGAGCGATGTGTGGATGCCGAAAAGCAGGAATGAAATGTTCTGCAGTGTGCTTCCATTGTTCTGGAGAGACTTGCAGCAACGTAATGGAACTCTCAGATTTAATAAGTGAAAATGACTTTGATGATGAACCGCCAACATTAACACCCCTTCCTTCTCCAGCTCTCCCACTGGTATTTAATTCAGAAAGCCGATCAGATGCTGAGCCGCAGCCTGGTCCATCGAAACGACTGAGGACGGAGTAGTTCTAATTTAGAAAATCACCGTGGATTATGCCTATTGGGGATACGTAAAAAAAAACGCGCCTCTAGACTCTACCTCGTGGGTGGTGGGGAAAAGAGTCAATAATTAATTATTAATAATATTGCAAAATTTGTAATTAAAAAAGTTATAATAATAAAGTAAAAAAAAAGAAATTAAAAACAATAATGATATGTTATAGGTACACACGTATAATATAGGTATGGTTAAGAGTACTGAAAAATAGTACTCACTTCGGAGCGCTGTAAAACCTTAGCTATTGACTTAATGAAAAAATGATGCGAATAAAAATTGTTCCTCAAAAAACGATGTACAAAAATGGTCAGACATCATTTTTTCGTAAAATGATAAAAAAAAAAAGTTACATCGAAAAATATAAATTCTTTTCTCAAATTTCCGGAGATTTTCGCTTATAACTTTTTTATTTATAGTTCTACGACAAAAAGTTACTGGAGCAAAGTTGTAGAGAATTTAATTTGCAACAAAAAATGTTAATAAATTTTTTTTATAAAATAAATAGTTTAAGAGATATATCGTAAATACCATTTCAACCCCTATTTTCAAGATGGCGGCCGTGGGACAAGGGTGGCGACCCCACAAACTTGGTTTTAGCTTTACACTGACCCCCTACTCATAAAAAAAATAAAATTGCGTCCTCTAAAAAACGCAAGGTAAAGCCTAAAAAATGTAACATTTCAATGGACTACATGGCAATCGATAAGTGAAGTTGCAAGAGATAGCTGACACTCTGTTATCAGAAGTTATCAAAAGGTAGTATCTACACCATCATACACAAACATTCGATGGCATGAAAAAGCTACTTTGCAAATGGGTGCAGCGTATACTAACACCAGACCTAAAGCAACAACGAGTAGATTACTGAAACAGCTGCATCGAGATGTTGACTCAAAATAAGTAGTTTTTGGGTCGGTACATCACAATGGATGAAACATGGATTCACCACTTCACTTCGGAATCAGTGCAGCAGTCTGCTGATCTGATATGCATGGAATATTAGTTATTGACTACTTGGTACATGGAAAACAATCAACCACGACCCTTATATCGGTTTTTTGGATTTTTTGAGTCAGAAATTGTCCAGAAGTGACCTTATTTGAAGAAGAAAAAGGAATTCTTTCACCAAGACAATGACTCGTCTTACAAGTCACTAAAAATAGCCACAAAAATGGTCGAATTGAGTTTCGAATTGCTAACGCACCTAGGGTATTCTTCAGATATGGCTCAAACTCAAACAGATACTCCATAGAAGGGGATTAGTCTCAAATGTGGAAGTGAATGCCGAAACTGAAGCATATTTTATTGAATCTCTCGATGAATCGTTCTACACCGGTGGTATCGAGAAGTTGGAATGGTGATCTCAGATTATATTGATGAATAAAAATAAGTTTTGGCATAAAAATATTGTTTTCCTACCTAGGCACTTGATATATTGACCAATTGTGTTAAGATTCAAGAAAAGAAATAATCTGACAAAAATCCGATCTATTGAACTCTGTATTACTTAGAAAAACGTATGGTTCACATAATTAATTACCTTTGCGATTTATTAATCCCCTATTAGGCATGGTATCACTCAAACTTTTACCCGATCACTTCCAAATCCAATAAAAACCACAGTTCGAAGGTAGATGCATTGCCTATCTCTAATCATCTGTGATTGAATACTGATAATACAAGTTAATTCCTAGTTTTTCGACCTTGGACCTTAACTTTGAATCCCCTTCCTAATAAAACTAGACCGGTTTCGAAATATAGTTCCTTTTCGTTCGAAAATTGAACGCAAAAGGTGTTTCGTTAGAAATGTTAAATTTGCATAATTAAAAATACATTTATATCATAAAAGTGTCAGCTATTCGATAATTTTACTAGCATGTAAACAAAAAGTTGTATCAACATTCTATTATTATCTTGAGGAATGACAGTATTGCAAATTATGATACCCATACAATAAAGTAGTTTTGAGAATTAATATCGATGGTAATACAAGGATGCTCCTTGGATTAAGATGAAGAATTCGGAAAATGTAAGATACCGCTTTGTGATCTCAAGAAACTACTCTCAATAATGAGTCAGTTGCTGAAATTGATCAGTTTTGATTTTCTGAAAATTTTAACTCAAAATTAATACTTATAATAGTGAATTGCAAAAAACCTAGCAAGATTACACAAGCTGTACGGTAAGCAATTTCTCAATATAACTGTGCTTTCATAGCCAAAGAAAATATAAATGCTCACCTGTTCCTTCCATTCAGAAACTAGCAAATGAAAATTTCATTTTTCAAAATCGATTCGTTATTAATAAGATGTCTAAAATAATGGTGTGTATGCACTTCCCTTAATTTCAAATCTTGGGAAAAGAGGACTGCTTCCTATGACATTTAAGTGAAGGCGCCACCAGGCAAATCATTCTTAAATATTTCCCCCCTCTGTATTGTTTGTTAGCAATCTATTCTGACACTTCTTTGACA
The DNA here is from genome assembly GCA_030674115.1 of Micraspis discolor. NCBI lineage: Eukaryota > Metazoa > Arthropoda > Insecta > Coleoptera > Coccinellidae > Micraspis > Micraspis discolor. The sequence continues at coordinate 6,011,656 of JARTUT010000872.1, forward strand.
AACATAAGTGAAAGTTACTCAACAACGTATTGGTTGCCCTTAACGACAGGATGTAAGTCAACCTACATCTCTAGGGCAATAATAATCCAAAATTGTTATAAGTACCTTTATAATTTTTTATTATTTCATCAACATAGTACAAATATTCGAACAAAGCTGCGGTGATAGTAACTGAAATCAATAATAACTTCAGATTCGAAAACTCACACCATAAGCAAAGTAAGATTTCTGAGACTGTAGTAGTCGTCTTTGCTTTGGCACCAATTCTTAAAGGATTTATATGTTGCTTCATACTTTAACACTTAGTTACGAATTCTCAACTTGACGTTGTTGATAAAATGAAAACTGCCGCGGTTGCCATAATTTAAAGACAATGCCATAGAAAGTTATGGTAATGAAAATCCAAGAAATTATTTCTTAGAAACATACAATACAAGGGAAAACATATATTATCCTATTTGGGATGTTAGTACATCAATAGGTCTCGAACTATTTTACCATCCGTCCTCCTCGATTGGTAAATTTTACTTACCATAAAGTAAAGTAAAGTAAAGTAATTACATTATGTAATTACTTTATGTTACTCATTTATAGTAGAGGGTGATTCATGTAGAGGTACTCCTTGTGGTGGGGATTTAGTTGCAGATCGCGTATTCGTCGTGTAAACTGAAGTGGTATTCTGGTTCAGTAGTATCTGACGTTTCATAATGGAACGACTTAGCCCGGCACAGCGTCTACAAATTATTCAGCTTGATTACAAAAATGGGAGTTCTCCGATTAAATGTATCGGACACTTAGAGCGACTTACGGTTCACATAATCGGCCTACCAAACTCACAATTCGCTCTACCACCATTGAGTTTAAAACTCAATATTCGTTATTGGATAATAATCTACCAAATTGACAATATCCAGCTCGTAGTGGAGAGAATATATCGGCGGTGGAGGAGAGGTACGTGATGACCCTGATGTGTCGATTCGTCACTGTTCTCAACAGCTTGGCCTTTCGTATTCAACGACTTGGCGGATTTTACGTAAGGATCTTTCCTTGAAAGCTTACAAAATTCAATTATTTCAAGAATTGAAGCCGACCGAACTACTGAATCGTTTAAGTTTTAGTCGTTGGGCTCTTGACAAGGTTGCAGAGGATCCACTCTTTTCGATAAAAGTTTTGTTCACTGATGAGGCCCATTTTTGGCTTAATGGGTTCGTGAACAAACAAAATGCCCGAATATGGGGCGATGAACAAGCCGAAGAGTCTCAAGAATTGCCGTTAAATCCAGAAAAAACAACTGTTTGGTGTGGTTTATGGGCCGGTGGAATAATCGGTCCATATTTATTCAAAACAGAGGCCGGCCGGAATGCTACTGTGAATGGTGACCGTTTTCGCACCATGATAACAGACTATTTGTTGCCCGAAATTGAAGACCGTGGTCTCGACGAAATGTGGTTCAACAAGATGGTGCCACTTGCCATACAGCCCGTGAAACCATGGCTTTACTGCAGGAGCATTTCGGCGAGCAGATCATTTCACGCTTCGGACCAGTTAATTGGCCGGCTAGATCATGTGACATCACACCACTTGATTTGTTCCTTTGGGCTATGTGAAGTCCAAAGTCTACATGGACAAGCCAGCTACGATGGAGATATTGGAGGTCAATATTACTAGAGTCATTGGAGAAATATCACATGAAATACTCACACGCGTCAGTCGAGGTCAGCATTTTAAAGAGATTATCTTTAAAAAATAATTGTAAAGAATCGTTCTTTTATTACACATCTTTAGTTCCATAAATATCTTTCAAATTCGTCAAACCACGTCTAACATTTGCATTGCATTAATATTTGACTACAAATTAGAATGGCCTATCAAAGATTGCTTATTGAAACTGTTTACATATCTTCTGTAACACGCTAGCTTCTTTCAGGTGAAAAGATTGGTTATTGAGAACCACCAAGGGCTACAATTTAGATCTGAGTGACCAATAAGTAGTAGTATAGTTAGAAAATGTCTACATACAGTCATGTAATTTGTAATACTATCAATAAAGCGCCTGACGTAGATAAGCCCACCACATCTTATGATCAGATGTGACAAATATCAAAAGCTGAAGACTCAGTTTAAGAAGAAGGCGTTTAAGCTGGACTAATTTTTCCACTATTTATAATGATTAACGATACTCACCTTCCTTCGTTTCAGCCATTCTCACTGAGTCGGTCGAGATTGGACAGTCAAACTCCCGAAAAGTTTCTGTACTATCTGCAGAAAAAATTTACCATTATAATGTTTTTTTAAACAATTTAAATCAATTGCAGTAAAAAAAATTTGGAAAAACTTTGTCAGGATATCTAATGTTTTGTAAACTTAAAGTGATCTTAACATACATTTGTTGATTGATAACATTATATTATTGTTAGAGTTTAGCTCCATTTTAATAACCTCTATATTGCTGCAACCAAGAATTCAGTCAAGCATGTTGCTGCCATGCGCTCAAACAATCTGTCAACCTTTATCATGAGGCGGAATACCTTTGAGTAGAAGTTGAAGTAGAACCAAGTTCTTCAGTGCTTTCTACAGCTGATGATGACAAAACCTTATCTTTGTATTCCATTCGGAACTTTAGTCTTGAGTAATGTTGCATAAAAATTATTATTAGAGTGTGTAGAGAGTATGTACAGTAATGGTTTTAATTAGACGATTAAAACCTATTCGTGTTTTAGTATCTCTCCGCCCAGTTTGAGTAATAAAACAATCCCACAAAAATCTCGTGATTATAACACAGTACGGAATTACGTCCCCAAAAATCTCCATACTTATGACCTGACATTGAAAATTTAAACGAAATTGTATATAAAACATTTACAAAACATTGTTGATCTGGGCGCTTACTTGTTCTGTGATCTCATCCAATTTGAAACAAATACCTGTCTTCTCAAGCTTAGATGCCACGATGATGAAATTTTCAGTATATTTTCCTCCATATAAATACAAAATTTCAGGATCTATTAATTCTACAAAGTTTGTTAATGTTGAGTTACTATAAAATACGAAAACGACATTTCGTCCTTTTTGACTCTTGAGGCAAAGAAAAATTTGAAATCGTTAAGCGGCTGAGAACCTAAGACCGTCCTCAAACTTCACACTTGTCAGTTATTGGAACAAATTACCAATTACACCTTATTGTTGCAATATATCATTGTTCTCGAACACTAGCTAACACACATAAGAATTGAAAAAATATATTTTGACTAAATTTAAGTCATTTTGAAAAAATCTCACCAATTTGAAAAACTCTCGCACTATGATCAACTTTCTCGTTGTAAAAAGTTAAACAATAACGTCAAAACTAGATGGTCGAAGAGGTAACAAAACAGCTGTATCCTGTGTGCAAATTCAAAGAATGGAAAACCCACCAAGTATATTAGGGACGTCACAAAACCAGTAAATAATAATCGAACTTAATTTTATAATGATGAGAACCGCGGAACCAACGATTATCTTTATTCTAAGCGCTATTGCGGGGCAATATTTGAACAAAAATGACTAAGTTGATTTGAAATTGGGCAATGATATTAACAACGCCAAATCATATTACAAACTATCATTAAAAATGATAATTTTTTCAAATCGGGCAATCACAAAATGATAAACATGAATATACAGTAGTTCTCCAAAGACTGATCACTCTGTTTATGCACAATAAGTACGAATCAATACGTGCTAACTTTCATACTTTACCTATAATATCTAATTCAGCCAATTCCTCCCGGATTTGATTTTTTGAGTCTTCCGAGGAGCGAAGCTGATATTTAAAATAAGTATTGAATATCCTTTCGTCTGCGTTCGAATTCATGTTCAGAAAATTAACTGTGGAAGATGAGCTTATATAGCTCGAAATATTTCCCATTTTTCAAACATACAATTTCCAAAAAGCAACACGACTGTATGTTCAAACTTAATGTTTTTTGGTTACGCGTAAATTAAGTTAATCAGATAAATCATATGAATGATTTCCAATTAAGTCAGTAATTGGATATCCTCATTACTTAATCAACTGCAAACGAAGGATTTGTTGGGACTCCAGTGACAACAATAAGAGGCAGATTTTGAAATCGTTAATCAGAACTTGAGGTTTATTTAGTCAGGGAGCAAAGGTGAAATTATTATTTTTCTAGAAGTATACAGAGTGACTTCGACTACTGCATTTGTTTCAACTATAGACCACTGAAGTCAAAGTCGAAACAAACCTTTCTTTCCAAGTTGTATCCATGTTCAAATAATACCCTTCAGCGTTTAAAGTGAAGAAATATATAAGAATAAATATTAAATGACATATCTGGGGTAGTTTTCTTAGGAGTGATAACAAGAATCTATAAAATACCGGGTTCTACCAGGAAGGTATACTATTTATTTTGGTAAACAATTGTCTTGACAGTTCAAATTTAGCAGTCGTAAAGTAGAGAAGTGGAAATGTTATTTTTTAATTATGGATAAATATTTATTAAAGCAACGTATTTCAATCGTTAAAAGGTTTTATTGAAATCAATAATCGATTTATGAGAAACAACATGACAAAACAACGCATTATTTATCGTGGAGTAAATGATTTCGAAGAAAGAGGGACTGTAGGTGAAAGTCCCAAGCATAAATCACAATATATTGCAAGATCGGCTGAAATCATTACTCAAGAAAGTATTCAAAACTCATCAACGGGACGGTGCCACATCGCATACAGCCTGGATTACTGCGAGACCTTTTCCCTCATCAAGAAATTTCAAGAAATGGTTATGTTGATTGGCCTCTACGGTATGGCTTGATTTGACAGATCAACTTCGTTTTATGAGGATATCTGAAAACCAACTTCTATGCAAACAAACCAGAAACACTTGAGCAACTCAAACAGAATACTCGTGATGAAATTAATGAAATACTGCATGAAATGTGTGAGAATATAATAAAAATGCCTGAGGCTAACAGAGGCGGAATTCATCTGATATTGTATTCTACACATAATTGCAGACATTAAATAAAACATTTATCAATATAAGATTCTTATCCATTTAATTGAAAATTATTAACGAATAAATTAGTATACTTTCCTGGAGGACATCCTGTAAATACTTTTTGATTGAATTTTCTAGCTTGTCTGATATCCTAGATATTAGCTGTATGGGACATTGAATCATATGAATTTTATGCTCGACAAATAGTCCATTTTTGCAAGTCACTTCTTCACCTTTATTCGCCACGGAATCGTCGACTTGTACATAAGTTTTCTGTTTAGTTCTTATTAAGTCCATTATGAAATTTTAAATAAAGAAAGATGTGTAATACTTAAAGAATTTAATTTTCACTTGTTTTATACTCTTAAAAGACCAGATATTATTCTTTTGTTCATTATTGGTCGTTGTTTCTAAGCTCGGTTCATTCGAAATTGATTATTTTTAGTGGTCAACTTACGGATTTTAGACTAGTTTTTCGTCATCAAAATCAAAATACCAACTTGCAACAACATTACTCAAATTACACAACAAAAATTACGATCTCATCTAAATAAATAAAAATGATTTGCTGCACTTTCGGTCTTGAAATTACTACTAAACATGCAACATCGCCTAAAACAGTGCTTCATCGAAAATTCTCCAGATATGTAAATTGGTAATTTTGGATGAATGGCGCATAAGAGGTAGATGGACGCACGGTACAAGAATTCGAACAAATTTACGTAAAAGCCTAAACACTTCCAGTTATTCATCTCTCAAGTATTGCTGACAAACTGAACGCATGCCTAAAATAATCTAATTTGTGGTGGCACACGAGGTAACTCCAAGTAATGACTAACGTGTGAGTGTTTTGCAACATGATCTAACTGAGATTGTGTTTTCGAAGCAGTTACTGAATATTGGAAATGACAAGTTCGCAGTTGACACCTCGATCTCCTTTAACATTTCCTATGGATTAACCCACTTCACAGGTTCGAAAGAGCAGCTCATTTGGAGTTTTTTTAGACCAGTAAACAACAATATAATGGCTGAGTGAACAAACAATAGTATTGACAAAACACAAAGATGGTCAATTGTATGTTGCCTTTTTTGTTTTAAAAAATTATCTCCTCTATTTGCTTACTTGCTAGATAAAAAAAATCGTAGGACTTGAAATAATACGATAAAATAGAACTCAATTTACAATAAGTAAAAATAAAATCGATTATAATAAGTATGTAAATATGTGAAATTGTTATTATATTCGATATATTATAATTGTAACAAATATGTTGACTTACTGAGTTTCTTTTCCTTTAATTTTACGTGCTGACCAGATGTACTAAAGGGCAGAATAAGCATCAAAAATCAAAACATTTAGAATATGCTGTCAGGCGATACAGAGTCCGCCAGGTCAGTTAGTACAGCAGAAATAATGGCCACTTAATAAGAAAAGAAATCCTTAAACTTACCAACGCAATGTAACAATTTTGTATCAATACACTCTGTCTTCTGTACTCCCTCAATGCATTATCTCGAAACAATGGAATAATTGCCAATATCCCGGTGGTTTTCAAAGGAATTAACTTGTCAAAATGGATCAAATTATCAACGAGTATAACTTTGTTCCCAAATCCGAAGGGACTTTAATTTGACACATGAATATATCATCTGATTTACGACATGTTAAAGTACTCAAATCATAAGAAGCAGGTGATTTTAACTTTCAACAATACAATAGGGATAGATAATTTTTCTCAAACATTCCAAATTTACATCTATAAATACGCATCCAATATACAGAAACAACTACTGCTATGACATAATGTTTCAACGATACTAAAAAAGTTACGTGAACTATCAACTTTCAATATTTAAGTGAGAAAGCTTGGTAAAGTGCCAACATTCATCCTCAATTCAATTATATTTAAAAAAAAATTTGATATTTATACCTTTTTTTGTTAGAAAACGAATTGCTCAACTAAGTATCAGGTAATACTAGATAATTTAGATTATATGCGATGTGGCATTATTTTGTTGGCAGTAAATTGAAAAGAGTAAAATACAGTGCGCAACAAAATTATGGAATAAATACACTGTATAAAAAGCAACCTTATGACAATGGCTCATCAAGTAGAATATATGAGTGTATATGCAATAACTTTCGAAGGACAGAAGAAGATATTGTGCCCAAATAATCTAAACAGTTTAAAATGTAAGACAAAATGAAATTTGGGTTCCTTATACATCGATTTGATCAAATACGAGGGCGCATTTTTATTTTCACGAAATGGTTCATAAAAGGGTGAACGAAAAAACAAATAACTTTTTCTTTTCGATGCCCCCTTCAAGACGGATACATTTTTAAGATCTTTCCAATTGATTTATATTTGAAAATTACAGATATGTGAGTTAATTGTTCAGCAGTCTGTTTATATGAAAAGCGCGGCAAAAACAATTTAACTCCAAATGAACGATTGAAAAAATAATCCTACCATTTTTTATATTTTTTCATTGTTGAAACGACGTGTTTCTTGAGGTTTGACCTTTTCTATGTTTTATTCAATAAAATTAAACCGCGTTTATCTGTACGTGCACCATATTTGTGAAAAAAATGTGATGACAAAAATATGGACACACCTTTTTGAATAAATTATTCTATATTATGTAAACTTCATAGATATGGAGACTATTCTTACCAGCATACAATGTTAGTTTCATATTAGAAAAACTAAATACTTATTCGTTATGCAAACGTTTGTGTTGCTGAATTTCTTCAGGAAATGTTTTAGGGAATCAAAAATGCGCATGTTCTATCCCTCAAGGTGAGAAACTGGGATCAATGCTTCATCTCAATGTTGGCATCAACTTTGTCACTTGAATTTTAGGTGTTTCGGATATATCCAAAATAGGAAATATCTCAAATTAAAACAAATGATAGGGAATAGTTGGCATTTTGCGCGATGTGGCTAAAAAATTTTTCACCTCAGGTTTCAAACTGTAACGATTACAATATGGTGAACCTTTTTCTTCAAAGCCAGAAACAGAACAGATAAGAATTTGAATAATCTCGCTTTAAATTCACAAATAATCATCAACACTGGTAAAACTAAGAATGGTGGCTTCCATTCAAAAACTCCGCATATATGCAATACGTATGGAAATTATTTGAGCAATATAATTGCCTGAATGAAGGACTGTGGAGTAATAAATTTCAGTTTATTCAAAAATTTTATGTCAGTTGGCAATTTATTATACAGTTATACAGACTCGTGTCGATTGGTCGAAAGAAATCTTAGATCTTAATAAGGAATATTTTGAAAAACAATTTACGATGGTTAATTAATTTCGATTTTCGATGATTAATATTTTTTTTATTCTCTAATCCCAAAATATAAAAGGCAACCCTCGTACATTGGTATATGGGTGTCTTCTCGAATTCACATGTTTTATGGCCAGGAAATAAAAAAATATGAATATTTCCCTTACCATAACTATGAAAACATAACAGACTGGCAAATTTTTATATAAACAATGGTTTACAAGATGCTTTATAATTTATATCCTTATACAGAGTGTTCTTAAATTAAACGTACAAACGAAAAGGGGAGATTCCTTGAGTAAGTTGAAAAAAGTCACATAAACATGAGCCGCAAACTTTTTGTTTTCGAGAAACAGAATTGAAGTTTGAATTTTTTTAAAGTTTTTATTTCATAGTATCTACACTGTACAAGATATTCAACTGAAATTTGGCATATTTGCGAGTACTCACAACGTGACGTGGAAATTTTGATAGCAGATCTACAGGGTGATATTTTCTTCTAGACTAATTTCACCCGTTTTCCTCTAAAACTTTTTGTTGGTGAACAACTATTGATTTGAAAAAAAATGTAAAGAGCCCTATTGTTATATTTAACTTTTGGGTCTCCTATGGTTTCGTCTTATCTACCACGATTTCGAAAAAAAAATTGAACGATTCCTTCGAAATCCTGAAAAAAACCAAATTATGATAAGATGGCCAATTTGTAAGCTGTGGTGGATTGAACGTTTATGTTTTGAATGTAGACTGCTTGTTTCATTACGATTTTTATGAGTGTTACAACAATATTGATCAGAAAATATGAGCCTCTACAAATTTTAATATCAAAACATGCCGAATTTCACGAATTCCGAAATGGCCGATATGTATGAGTCTTGCAAATGAGAAGAGAAGATAAGTGTCTTCAAATGGAGAGGTATCCCAATAGAGTGATACCAGCTCATCAAATATTATCTGTCTTTCAAAAGCTGAATCTTTTTCCACGAAAAAAATTAATGCCGGTAGACCACGCAGGGTGAGAACACCACAACTCGAAGAGACAGTTTTGAACTCATAGAAGAACATGCTAGAACCAGTACAAAAAAAATCAGTGTACTTCTGAATACAAGTCATCAAGCTGTTTGGAGATCTTATTACAAATATAAATAATGTGCGGAGTATTTATTTAAACAACACAATAAATCTCGAATATATTGATTCATAGTTTCTTTTCTAACATTGTTTTCAAAACTAGGAATGACATGGCATATAGGCGGAGCGTAAGTCTTAATAGTCCCCAGTGTTCGAAACAATGCGCGGGTATCATATATTTCATTGTGACACCGGATCACGTGGTAAAAATCGCCATTTTCAAACAAATATACAGTGTGAATTTACTATGAATCTGGTGTTGAAATATTATAATTTTATCTGTTTCATAAATATATTTGCTACTATAGGTAGGTTTGAAACTAGAAAATTTCTTTTTATAGTCCTTTTCAGTGAGCGAACTGTTTCTTCATTTCAAGCTTAATGGTAAGTGTTGATCTGTTCATTGTTACAATCAAAATTTTCAAGTTCAAATAAAATCAACAATTTTTTGTTTCCATTAATAAATCATTGATTCTTTAGCAACAAGGATCTGTTAATTCGCTAGTTCGGCTAATATTAAATATATATAATTTTTTTGTTTTCCTTGTTTGTAAAAAATTATAACACGTGAATCTAGCAAAACATCTCGTATAACCAAAGATCTAATAAAAAAGTATATATCTATTTCAGATACAAGCTATAAAATTTTATTGAAGCAAATAAAAAGTATATTGTATGAAATAAAATAAACTGAACCAAAATCATCTGATATAACATAGATTGTGAAAAGTCAGCTGTTACTGGCAGTTGGATGAATTAAAAAAATTTTTTTTTTCAATCAATATGGTTTATTCAATAAACAACAAAAAATAAATTACAAAATTTTAAAAATATATTAGTTCGTATCACCAATGATGTTCACTATAGAAAGCCATTTGAAAGATGTACCTGAAAAAAAAAAAAGTTCTATAATCAACACATTCCCTGTGAAATTTACATCAAGATCAAGAGAGTAATCAATCAGAAATGAACATTAATCACGTTGGATCATTCCGCCCGTTCGACAACTTCATCACAAAATATTCAATGAAAGACAGGTAAAAAAAATTGTTAGTTATGGGTTTTAAAATTAAGATCACCTTAAAATTGGCATTTCCAGTAGATATAAAGCTATACAGCAGACACTGCCTAAATACAGCATTGTAGTTTCAATAAATATAAGAGTCTCTCCTTTAAAAGTATCCTAACTATTGGTCTGTCCAGACCCGTAAATTCAATTTTACAATTCCGAAAAGCTAGCATAAATGGATCATGTGTTCAGGTATAGTTTTTATGATAAGACGTTGAATTCATCAAAATGGTAAAGAAGGTTGTAACTACAATGAATCTTTTGGGAACCTATAGCATTGCAATTTAGATTTCATCAATATATTACAGAAATGACTACTCAAATCCTTTATTCACACAGATTTGGGTAAAAAAAAATGTTTTCTTGACTAACTATAGCTTTATCTACCACATTTTTGGATCGGATCAGAAGATCCTTTTATGACGATTACTGGTTAAACACTGAAGGCCATGTCTTCAAGAGACCCATTCCCTAATAAGAGAACATAATTTCAAATTACCTGAAACATGATGAGAATCAACCAGGCGAACAAGTTTCCAGGCAAGGATTGATTTTCCTCCATCACACCATATTTCTGAAACAAATTATTATGAAATTCATGAAAGTTGAGGAAAATTCAATGTTTATTTATGATCTCATTTCAGACAAGAACATTAATCACATGTGATCATTCCGCCCGTTCAAAAACTCATCATAATGCATATAATGACAAAAAATTTACTCTAACTGAACAAAATTGATGAAAAAATCACTACCGAGGTGATCTGATAAATTTTTTCATTTTTTCAAATGAGTAAAATGAAAATCATAAAAAATGTTGATATAGTTACCTTTAAAATAAGTTGACCATGATGACAAGCTCTATAAACTTCATAATATTTTTTCTTTTATTCATATCAACTCCATTTTATTCCTGCAAACAATTAAAAAATTTAATATAAAGATTAAGTGCAAAAACATTATACTACTGAAGAAGAATATTCAGATATGAACATTAATCAAGAAATATCATTCCGCCCGTTCGACAAACTCATCATTAAAAACTAACAAATACATACAAGTTGTTCCCAAATAAAGAGTTGAAAAAAAAATAAATTTTAAATCGCAAGAAGTCTATTCGAAAAATGCTCAGTAATTAAGCACTTTCCCTCAATTTAAAACAGATAGAGAGGGTCCCTAACGCATTTTATCCAATCATTGGTGAACCAAAAAATTTTTGGAGAAAAAAAAAGAGTGTTTAAGATTTCTTCCATCAAAATTGTAATATCGAAACACATTTTGTTTAAAAATTTGTATGAAATGAAAATACTAGAGTGTTGAAGACCCTGTTTATGGAAATTCTCTTCAAATTACTTTAAAGCTCTCCTCTTACTTTAAATTTGGGAACAAAATTATATACATCTTCATAGATACAAAAATTCTTTCAATTACCTAAAATATCCTTTCATAAACTCCCAGTAATCCCACCAGGCTAGTTCTTCAAGTCCTCAAACTTTCCTGGAACCAAATTTACTATCAAATTCATGAACATTCTAGAATTTCATACTATCGATCAAAAACAAAATTCAGACTTGAACATTAATCACATTAGATCATTCCGCCCGTTCGACAAAATCATCATTTGAATGAAAAAACATTGAAAAATTATTAATATCAAAAATTACCTAGGTTGTGGAGAAATCCTTCAGAATGTGGGACATCAAACATGAGGGGAAATCCTTAAAAACGAAGTGAATTAATAATTTCATCTAATATTAAAAAAATCACATTAGGAATAGATTGATTAAAAAACAATTTTTCTTCAATTCAACTCTAGAGATAGATATACTTACTGCTAAGCTTCCAGATAAATGGCAAAGGGAGTTAATTAATTCCCTCAAACATTAAATCAAGACAAAATGCTGAAAAAACAAAATACAGGATGCAGGATGCAGAAAAAGATAGAAAAAATAGATTTTATATAACTTTATTATATATCTAAGCTGACAATATACAAGCTCCTCCAACAGCCTTAATTTTATCTTCAGCTTTCTTAGAGAAGAATTTTGCTTTTACAATAACTGGTTGGGGTGGCAGTCTTCCCTTACCTAAAAGCTTGTAATATCCCTGCAAACACAAAATAAAAAAAAATTAGCAAGGATAACATAAAGCATATTGCAATGCATGGGTCAAGATGCATTTCTAGTCAGCAAAGTGTGACGACTATATCACGAGGAGCAATAAACTCATTTTATCTCATAAAAAACCTTGGTCTTGTAGTTACCAGCTCTATCGCATCTCCTGAGTGAAATAAAAGCATTTTTCGCATTGATTGAAGACCCACAAAGAAATTATGCAATCATTTATTGATCAGAACCTCTGAATTCATTAGCTGAAGAATTAATATGGAAATAAATTGAAAATTATATTAAAATATCGAATTAGCACAAGAAATCAACTAATGAATAAAACCTTTCATAGAGGAGAGAAAAAGCTAAAATGGTTGTTTTTTAATTTTTGGGTTAATAATTTTGAAGATATTAATTTGAAATTTCAAAATTTTAAACACAAAAATTTCATGTCACTTGGCAATTTATTATACAGTTATACAGACTCGTGTCGATTGGTCAAAAGAAATCTTAGATATTAATAAGGAATATTAACAGGAAAATAACAGTGCTCAAAATTTTAAACACTTGGATTTGTCAGAAATGCCATGGGTAACTACAACTAACTATAACATAACTTTGGATAACCAAAGTAAGTTATGGTTATAGCGCTAAAATTAGACTTTAAATGAATTTTAGACAACTTAATATAGAGACAAAGAAAGAACTGTTGATTCTGTCAGTCTCATAAACTCTATACAAGAATCATGAAAATACAAACAGAAACATTTAATTTTGCATATTTTATCCCCCTATATCGACATAAAACGTCAAGACAGGTCTACTAATATGCAACAGAAAACAATTCAAGAAAATCTTGGTTTTAATAAAAATGAAAACTCACAGCTTTGATAAGATTGATCACGGGTGCTTTTCCTTCAGGGTGATCCTTGTATTTCAGTCTGGTCTGCTCGCTGACAAGTGACCACAATTTGTCTAAATTAAGAGCTGGTTGCCATTTAGAGTTCTTCCTCTGGTGATAGCGGACCATACCAAGCTGTAAAATGAAAAACAAAATGTTTAGCCTCCGTGCATCTTAACAAAAACATTTCGGAACTGACCCAAAGGATTCAAATTGATTTGAGATAAGAGATGTTCCGAAGTGACTCTAGAAATTCAAAGTTTAGTACTCACCTTACCAAAATACCCAGGATGGTATTTATCGAAGTTTATACGATGGTGATGCATACCACCAGCATTACCACGACCTCCGGGATGCTTGCGGTGCTTGCCTGAAAATATAAAGCTTCAGTCTTTTGCAAATATCAATGCTTCGACGATAGAAAACAATTTATTCAGATACGAACATTAATCACGCAATTATTCATTCCGCCCGTTCGACTATTTCATCATGAAAACTGATGAAGTAAAAAAAAAAATATGTTGCAGTTCTTACCGATTCTACCATGTCCATGGCTGACATGCCCTCTCAACTTCCTGGTTTTCTTCTTGTGTGTAGACTAAATAAAAAACCCATATTAAAAAAAATCTCAACAAATATTTAAAAAATAAAGTGTATAGAATGTATCCAAATCGAACTGAAGAACTCATATTTGAAGATTACTTAGATTTATTTCGATAATTCAAGAACTTACCATGTTGGATGTTACACTGTTTTGAACGACCCGACAAGAAAGGTAACCTAACAAAGTAAACACCAACACCGAAAAGTCAATAGTCACCGAACTTGATGATTTTCTTTATATGCATGGATTGATCCGATATCAATAAAATTTTATTTTAGAAATTGACGAACTAATTTTCATTTAATGTAAAGCTTTAATTGAGGCTTCAAAAATTTTTAATATCAACTGAAAAATACAAATGCCTAACATCGGTATTTCACGCAACCGCAGTTGATTTCTTATTGAGTATATTTTTCAAGTTTTCTTCTTTCATCGAAGGTAGCTGTACTTAGAACCAGTCCAGCGCCACCAACGGTAAAAAATTAAGAAAACAATAACAATTAACCTTCAACCTAAATTTGTTCAACTGAAAACTAGAAAATTATTTTGATAAATCAAACTGATTATGAGATAAATTATGCCAGTGGAAGCTAGATATGCGTTACTCTATAGTGATTATGAAGTAGTACCTTGCTTACGAATTCCGTTTGAAAAATTCGCATTCATCATTTTAACATTACCTTTATTTGCTTTTTTATTTTGTATTATATATTCAGTTTTATTCCATTTCGAAAGTGTTACTAGTACCCATTGTCATGTGTTCAATATGTTGCCTTCCATATCTTCTGCAATTGGAAACTATTCACCTCAGCGTGAAGTGTGGCAAGCTGCTATTTTATTGCAGTCTATTCCAAGATTTTATATTGCAGTAATATATTTACAATTTCATCATGTAATGACATACCCTAAAGATATTTGGATGGGAAAAATTGCCTTTTTACTCAATTTGACTGAGAATGTTTCACTGATAATTCTATCATTTTGGACGTCTTCAAGACATTATGGTATGTAGTTTGAATTAAAATGATTTCATTAATGTTCTGCTAATCAACAAAATTTCTGTTGTGCAATAAATTAAAAGTAATGTTTCAATTATTTTTAGCTGTCCATGAAAAAGCTTTCATTGCCTTTATCACAATGTCTGAATTTTACATGATGTTATCATGTATTATACAAAGTAGATTTAGAAGACATAATAAAAGGAGTCTTAAATGGAAGCTGAGGCTTTTTTTGACAAACATATCATGTATATTATTAGGGACATATTTTTATATGAGGCATAACTCATTATGTGAACCTTACAGTGAGTATAAATTCAAAATCTTTCAAACCTTGATAAAATGTTGGTGTAAGGAATTTTATGAATGGAAAGTTCTTTAAGCCAACTATTAGAGTAGGAAAGTATTAAATCTACAGGTGGCCCATAAGTTTTCGCATCTGTGCTGAATTCTACATTATAATATTTAATAAAATTATCAGCCTAGCCCTAATTCCACTTGATATATCAAAATATGCAAAAAATTGTGGTCCACCATGTATCAAAAATTTTCTCTAACAAGATCCTAAAAGAAATTTTTTCACAGTGTATTCCCTTTTTGCCTTTGCCGAATACATCGTAGTACTTACAAACATGGCATTTCATACAACTGCCTACTTTGATTTCCAGAAAAAAGACTTCGTATTGTACAAGTATGGAGCTGCTATCACTGAAAGATAATATTTGGTGATATAGCTAGTATTCGAATGATTTATTTGTGATTTTCAGAAGTATTATATTTTATTTTTAAATAAGTAGATATTTAGCATAACTATTACTTTGGTGCTATTCTAGAAAATATTTAGAAATTATTATTTCATAGAAGATACTCGGCACGAATGCTATCCTGATTTCTTGAATGTAAATAGTATTATGGAATTTTTCTAAACTCTCTTGTTGATACATGTATTTATATATATAAAAAAATGTACATATTAATGGAAGATAAGTTATTTGAATAACACTTAATCATTTTTAATACTTGAATGTGACTCTATATTCACAATGGTTGAATATAAACCAAAATTATGAAGGTATTTTTTGTTATAAAGTTCTCATAGAATTGAACTGAATTCATGGGATTGAAATTCAAAGGCTTCAATAATCATGGATATATTACTTTGTCAAATCTTGAAGTCTAGATTGAATAGAAAAAAAACTTATAGAATTCTACATCTTGAGTATAATTCAACAATTTTTATTCCTAAATATTAAGTCCTTTTTCCAGTAAACTGGCATTATAGAGCATGAACTTTATATAAAGAACTGATTTGTCTTTTTAGTTTTATAATTCTTGATGTGTCAAATCACTAGATATGAATCAATTTCAAGCGAAAGACCGATCATTGTTAGTCATCGTTTTGGTCCTTCTAGCGGTCATAACATCACATTCATTGCCATAAGCAATGACCACTAGAAAGACCAGAATAATGAGCGGTCTTTCGCTTGAAATAGGCTATTGTATGCCACTTTTCAAATTTTATGAAAAGCATACATTTTCTTTTCCAAAATTACTCATTGAATAGACCAGTGAAGAAAATTTTGAGATTAATACCAATGTTCATATTCATAAAAGTGGTGAACCACTTGATTAAACACCAATTTTTTTGTCTTAAATTTCAGGAAGAATTATGAAATTTGATAGATATGAATACATTATGGATGTATTTTGATTAATCAATATTTCTACAACTACCAATATTCCTTGTAAAATAGTTTGTGATTTGATATCTATTACAAGATATTTGGCGTAATCCTGTCTACAAGAAAATATATAATTATTATGAAAAGCTGTGTCCTTGAAGTTGCATTACGATTCATCATTCTTGATATAGTGGAGAGGTCTTTCAAGGTCAAAACTTTGTTGTTTTCACCGAAATTTTTTATTGAAGTGTCAATTCAGAATGAAATGTAGGTAAAAAAAAAACAAAAAAATCTGAGGATCGCTGGGAAAAATATGCCATAGCAATTTGGAAAATTATATCAAAAACAGTAGAAAACTTACAATAAAATAGATTTAACCTTGGACTATACTCTTTGAAAATTATTAATCGAGAGATCAAACTGAATCTTTCTCAATGTTGGAAAATTGTTACTTTTATTCACAAATCTTTTTTAACTGTTTTCATGTACATTTTTCATAGTGGAATAAGGGGATAGCTACTCTATTTTATTAGAAAAAAAAAATTTCAAATCCAATAGTTTATTACCACAAATGTTTGTTCAAGTTTTAATTTCACCATGAATTTTTTGTAAACCAAATTCTTTACCCATTTTGTCTACCAGCATTTTAGCTATTGCCATTGAACTTGTAGCACCTGGACTAGGACAATTTCTACAATGTAAAACTCTATCTTTCAAATTGCCTGTTTTGCTCTTGTCAAAATAAAAATCTTCTAATAATTTCCCATCAGGTCCCAATGCTTGTGCCCTAACACCAGAAGGTCCTGGTTCACAGTCTCCACTTGTGATATTCGGAAGGTATTTTTGTAATTGTTTTACTTGTAGAGGCCATATTATTGATCGAACCATCTCACTAATCCCAAACTTGAGGTTTTTCAAACAAAGAGCAATGAATCCAGAATATGTAAGGGCATCAAATAATTCCACTGGATTTATATCAAAGTAACTATAAAAAAAAAACATTAAGAAGAATATGAAAAAGTTTTGACCTGAATCAAAAGTTTGTGGTTACAATAATTCAACAGTTAAGGTTTTGAAGAATACCTGTAGCCCTCTCTCTTGAATGCTAATACAGCATTAGGTCCTAGCCATACATTCCCATCCATCCTTGGTGTGAAATGTACCCCTAAGAATGGAAAGTTGGGATTTGGGACTGGATATATATTACATTTAACCATGTTTCTCTTTGATGGCTTCAATAGTAAGTATTCACCCCTGAAAGGTACAATTCTTGGATTTCTAGGACAACCAGTTAACATTGAAATTTTATCAGAATACAGGCCTGCACAAGTAAATACATATTTAGCCACCAGAACATGCATTTCTTTATCAACTATTCTAACTGGATAGTCTGACCTTCCTGATTCTTCTATTTTCGTTACCTATTGATTAGGGGTTTAGAATAGAGGACAAGGTATAACAAATAGTTACCTCTGCCTTCAACCTTATTTCACCTCCATTATCATGAAAATCTTGTGCATGAGATTTTGCAAGATTTTTATAGTCAACAATTGCTGTATTTGGAGACCATATTGCTTTCAAACCTTTACATTCTGGCTCTATTTTATGGATCTTTTCTTGACTTTCTATCAGTTCCAAGCCTGGGACACTATTGCTCAATCCCCTTTCGTACAAGACTTTCAGGTGCTCAACTTCTTGTTTATTGGTAGCAACAATCAGCTTACCTACTTTTTTGTAAGGAATTTTTTTTTTATCACAATGTTCCATGGTAAGTTTGCTTCCTTCGACACATAACTTTGCCTTCAGGGACCCAGGCATGTAATAGATACCAGCATGAATTACTCCGCTATTATTTCCAGTTTGATGCAAACCAAGCTCTTTCTCTTTTTCCAATAATACAACCTTGAATTTAGGATAAATTGATAAAAGTTCTCTTGCTGTCGATGTACCTATAATCCCCCCGCCTATGATAGCTACATCATATTCTCCTCTAAAAATGAAATCAGTGGTTATCCATGTTATAAGTCTTAATTTTTTTCCTAATACATTTTTTGTGCAGTTTTTAAGGAAGAATATGTCCTGCGTGAAAGCATTGTTGGTAAAATATGTGTCTTATGCATTACTGTTACGAAATTTTCATTACTTATTTTGATTTTGTTTATCAATACAATATCACCTGATTTCATGAAATTTCTATGAAAGGCTTGAAGATAGCTGACAATCCTTAAAAATTGCAGCTGCGTTGCCAATTTCACAAATTCGCTGAAATAAATATTTCCACTCTTTAGATATAAATAAATAGAATACTGAAAGCGTTTTTAAATTAAATGAAAATGACAATAAAAAATTTTGCGATCATATGGATGTGAATTATATTTTGAATATTTAAAATTTTTCACCTTATCGTGAAAAGAGATAAGTTTTTCTTACCGCCTCCCTCTCATAAATTCTTTCTAGGATCGCCTTAGATCTACATGTTACTGTAGGCGTAGCTATTGTTACTAACAAGACAATGACGATAACAAAGGATCAGGTTTCTGATAGGTCACCACCATTACCTTGCTAATACCCTTATTTATGTACTGAATCCCCGTGTTTTCGGTATATTCTATCTTCATTCGGGTTCGTATTTTTCTGACTGTTCTGGGACAGTCCTCAGGGTTCGCAGAACTGATGCGTAATAGCTGAGGCCAGGGGGTGGGAACTCGCCTACTACAAAGCTGGTCACGTTTTTCTTCGACGAGCGGTAGAGACATCTGTTGTTATCTTAGAAGCTCGGATCGGTAAATTAGTACTTCTCAGTAGTGATCGGTAAAAACGGATTTTATCAGACCTCACTCTTGGTGGACTTTATGAAGAGTAAGAAACTATTTTATGATGAGCATGAACTGGTTGACTGAAATGGTTTATTCATTTTCAACTTATTCAATTTAATTTAATTTAAATGGTTTATTCTTACTGTGTTCCCAATTGCTACAGTGATAGTAATGTCAAAAGGTATGTGTTGCATTCATATAAGTAGTAGTTTTGGATTAATTCATAACTCACTAAAAATGTACTGTGAATTAATATTTTCTGTAGCAGTTTCATATTCCTGTAGTAATTTCTGATTAGTAAAAATTTGGGACAGTTTCTAACACTGTTTTCTTTCTAGGTTTTTCATTACACAAGTTGAGGGTGTTAGAAATGTTTGGTTGGAAAGAATCAGAAATCCATGTTTTCATTCATCCAAAAGTGTTATTTGCATAAAGCATTTTCATATGGATTGTATAGACCCTCATGGAAAGCTGAAAAGATTTGCTCTACCAACACTTAATTTGCCAAGTAATTCATTCTACTCCCTATGATTATCATTTTTGTAATTTCAATAATCTTTCAGGTTATGTAAGCATATTTTGTCTACCCTCCAGAACTCCTGAAGAAACTTTGAGGCAACAAGGTATTTATATATAAGTGAACTGCTCATGGTCATTGATTATAGTTTTGGGTATTCCACTTATAGTAGGTTTCATAAAAATCGTATATCAGAAGATTCCTAGAATACTTCAACGGATATGTGAGATTTACTGTTGAAACGCCAAATTCAAGGAATTTCAGTTAATAAGTTTATTGATTTTGCCATGATATTATTTCTGTACTTTTATGACAGAACTATTTATAAAATTTTATCGGGAAAAAAAAACAATAAGATCTTATGATCCAATAATGAAGATGGCATCCGAAAAAGTATCTAAAAGAAAATAGACTTTTTAGAAATTGTTTCTGTCATAAAAGTATAAATCTAATGCATTTCATGCTTAAATTGATGTATCTGTCACTAATATTCTAATTTATTCTTTCAATGTATTTTCATAACTTGATGAGTAATTGTTGCATAATTATTTTTGGTTCGTTTATTCTTTCCCTCGATATTGAAATTTTTGTAAATTGATAATTTACTGCATTATATATATATTTCTAAAGTTTCTTTTTGTTTATTTCCTTTCATCCTCTAAAGATTAGTATGTTCTTTGATTTGAAAGACGGATATATTTGAAATGACCATAATTCTTTAATCTGCTGCAAATTGTCACAATTTTCTGATCAAATGATATTTTTTTATTGAAATTGTGACAATATACAGCAGATTAAAAGAATTATGGTCATTTCAAATGTATTTGTTTTCAAACCAATAAAAATATGGGATTCAACCTGCGCTTGCGTGGAATCCTATGATAACTCTTATAAAATGCACTAGAGGGCGCCACGAGACGGAACGTTGTGCGAATGGAATCTGTAATCAACTCTAAGATAACGTAAGATGGCGCTATAAGTTGAGCTCTCTAAGCCGGGACCGAAATTCATGCCAGAGTTGCCTATCTATAGGTAGTCTATGGCTGAGGCTTTTTGGATCATTTTTGGACCATTCTTGGACTGTCAGAAAATTATCAGAGAAATGCAGAACCCGAACAGCAAAATGAGGATTAAAATGGAGAGAGATAGGTACAGTTTTGGAGGTTCTTTGTTTAATTGCGCCTGCCAGACAACAACTTTCAAGCACTTGGTTGTTTTTTCATTTGTGTTTACGAATATTCGTCAGGAAATGTTTGACAAATAATATCTTGTATGAAGGTAATTAGTGATGTTTCTGTAATAAGCTGTATTAATACGTTAATTATATTGTTTCCAGGCTTTCATTAACTGTGTGAATAAATAAAAGAAGCATTAGGAATAAGAGACAAAACTAATTGTGGTTGGGAGTCGAGTTTTATTTTGAAGTTCTTAATCTTACAATCCATGAAAATGAAGATGGAAAGAAGAATTATTTGTACCTAGAATGTTTAGAGAATATAAGACTAGGTTATATTTTCTTCCCCATTAAATGGAAAATTAATAGAATGGGTATTAGAAAGAATAGTGGCCACTTATCGTTAATGCTTACTTCAGGATAAACATTGGCATAACTTGCAACAAAATGGATATTCTCTTGTGGAGTGTACAGAAAAATATGCAGAGAGGTTGAAGTTACTCAAAATTCATAATGCCAAAATATCACCAAGTGTATCCATGTGTAAAATCTAGTCATTGTACTCCGTAGTGCTACTTTTTGCAATAATCAAACCATTCCTTTTTTTTTTTTCAGAGCTATTTTTTGTAAGATACTGGAACTTATTAAAAACAATGAAATAATGATTGCAAAGTATAATTCAGCAAATCAATTTTGATATTAGAAATAGTAGACAGCATGTATAGCAATATATGTGTTTATTTTTGTGATTCTATTTAATCAACTGATTTAAAAGTTTCAAATGCTCTCATTATAACAGAATTTCGATTTGTCATATTTGCAATTTCAGGATTGTCGCTTCTAAAATATATTTATTGGGGTATACCTAATTTTCAAGAATTGGATTCAAAACGAAAGAATGTTTATTTCAATCGACAAAAGTATTGAAGGTTGACAATCATAGTAAATTGTGTGAAGATATCTCAACATATATTATAATGTATTTCAGGCAACAATTTAGTACAGGTAATGGAAGTGAGAAATAATTTTCAATGTTCTATGGAAACCCATCATTTCATGCTTTAAATGACCTGAGTGGCCAAACGCCTCGTTAGTTGGTAGATAAATCTCTTGGATAAACAACAAGATGATTCAAAGACAACTCATTTCAACCCTGAAATCTGTTTAATAAATTACACAAGGATTGAACACTAATGTAATGGATTTTGAAGAAACTGGTTGTTTGTATTTATTAGATGTAAACAATTGGTATATCAAGCTGGTAAAGGGATTGTGTTTGATCATATGTAAAGTTTTAAGCTTTTCATGTGAGTGTTTGACCTTGTCCAGACCTATGGGGGAGTGCTGAAATTAATTTTTCAAATTCTTTTTGTATGTGTATGTGTTTATATGAATTTGTTATGGTAATCTATATAGTTTGGCATCAGTGCTTCAAATCAAGCATTGCTCTATAGTTTTAGTATAGGAAGGAAAATTCTTGTTTATATGATCTTTCTTGTTGATTATTCTGATAGTTTCTTGGTGTGTTGTTAAAAATCGAGCTGATACTGAATCTATATTTCCTAGAATTAATTTTTTATTGTGAATATTAGTCTATACATAATTGTGCTCTATTTGATAAAGAATTAATGAATAATTTTGTATAGTATTCAGCCTCATGAAATCAGTTTATTGGATTTATGTATTTCAAGGTGAATCTCGTGACATTTAAATTTTTGTATTACCCATAAATAAAAAAGCTTCTTCATCTTTGCAGGAAATCTTATTTCATACCCACTATATCAAATCAATTTATACCTGAAATCTAAATTAATGATGTGATAATAACTAGTTATACAGATCTGAACCTGAAAATATTTCAAAACATTATTGAGCATAAAGTAAAATTGGTAAATCAGGTAACCATACAATTTACTTATATAGGTAAGGGATTGCTCTTAATTTTGAAGTAGTTTATATTTTAGTTTATACTATCAAAAATATTCATGTGTTAATGCAACCACTGTCTGAATATGGGTGATTCAACAAAGCTCAGAAACTAGATCTAACAAAATATTTTGTTTGAAACAGATTCACTGTTCAGTATTTATCAGGTGGGATTATATATATTTCGAGAATTTTAATAATGATTAGTAATTTGAATTGCGCTATTATAGTACTCAACTGTTTCTATCAACATTAAATTTTTGCTTTGTCGATGAAAATTTGATAAAACATTATTCTAACTATGGAAAACAATTTCATGCAGACGAAACTCTCAAACAGAAAAAGTTCGCTGGGAATTTCATTGATAATCAGGTTGCTGATAAATAAACTGAGATTCTCATTTCGTTTCATCAAAAATTTGAATTTTTGAAATATACCTAGATACATGCGCACATTACCTTTTTGAATATAATGGTTTTCAATTGTTAATTTAAAAGGAGATTTTAATGCAATTGGTAGTAAACTTTGATGTAAAGGGAAATCTTGATTTATTTCTCGTCTAAAATTACGAATTTACCACAAATTGCGTTTTCAAGTGATCGTTGTTTAAGGGTTGGTAGCATTTGTAGTCCGCAAAATATCCTGAACTGATACTTGCTCTCGAGTAGGTACCGATTTTGACTGTACTGGAACTGTACTGGGATTGTACTGAAAAAACCCGAACAGCGAACCAATTTGAAGATTTGGTCCAAAATTTGTCAGAGAAAACCCGAACAAGTTGAATTTGGCAAAATGCGCAAACTCGTAGGACCATTTGAATTGGTTACAGCAGAAAATTTCAATTTAATTCTCCTGATCATATAAGCCATAAATTGAAATAAAAGCAAATAGATTAATGAATATGTCAATAATGAATAATAATGCACATTTTTAATATTGCCGATTTGTTGACCAGAGCCGGAAAAATTTTTTTTCAATAAAGCTATTTTTCACATACTTAAAAATAGTTAAGGAATTCTTAATGATTATTTAGAAAACTTAAATCATTGTAATAAATAAAGTTGTACTAGTTCTTGCAATTTGAATTGGACAACTCAAGGAAATAAAGAAAACTCATAATCCTGCCCCTGAAAACCCTTTATAATATTAATTTATAATCATTTAACTTAATACCAATTTATGCACGATTTGAAACCATCTATGTTTAGATTTGTTTATATCTGTTAACGGATGCAGATAAAATTCAAAAATTCAAATTACGAAAAAAATTGGTTAACTCCTCCTCCTAAGGCGGTTCTACGGTAAAATCCTAAAATGGTCCCGAGGATAGTCCCAGAACCGTCAGAAAATAATCAGAAAAAATCCTGATATAACCCGAACATCGGACTACTCGGTTTCGAAATTAGTCAGAGAAAACCCGAACACCGAACACTGAAATGCGCATGATTCTGATGGTTCTGGAACAGTCAGAATTTGAACCCGAATGAAGCTTATATCTTTGAATATGCATTTTTAAATTTCGAATTATTTGTGAGGACAATTTCGACATAGGAATCACATTTTCTTTCTCTCAACTGTTTTGCATTCTTGAATTTATGAAAGTGAGGTACATAGCACACTCACACAATAATATTTAGTTATTGTTCTTAAGGCCTCTCTTGTGCCATTCTTGTGCGGAGCTATCAAATTCAACACCCTATCGGATGAGATAATTGATTATAAATAAATATTATAATATAATCATCAGCATTAGCACAAGACAGAGGACCTGTCTTGGTCTTGACATTTTCATCGAACTTTGACGTAAAAGGCTCCTAATGCGATTCTAATATTTCAAGAAAGATAGGGCAACGCAGCTTTAAAAGGATTGTCAATCAATTTATCAGCTAAATTCAAACCAGAAGAAATGATGTTGAGATTATAATCATTTTAATGGCATTTCAAACCTGTGAAAAAAGAAAATTAAAGAGAGCTTAAATTAATTTGAATATACCGTGTGGAAGTCCAACTCAAATGTAAAATCATACCAGTGTGACGACAGCAGGCCGGGCCAGCAGGCCGAGATCCCAAAGTTACCATATCGACCAGTGGCGTCGGTGGTGAATGTGGTCAATGACACGCTGCGCTCTGACGCTGAATATTAGTTGACTGCGTTTACGTTCAATAAGAAGAAATCAAGTCTTACTTATTTTTATCTTAAAATACTTCAGATAAACAAATCGGGTTTAAGGAATACTCAAAACCTTTTTGATGACTTCAAAATCTTTACTTTTTTTTGCATCCTATCGAAAATGGTTTCAGATTATTTATATCGAATCGTATTTGACAAGATTCATGGATAGAAAATACTATCTCGCTTTCATAGGGAAACAATCTGGTCAACATGAAAAAAGTTCAAGATTTTTTTCGTTAATTTCGCAAGTTGCGGCCAATCTGAAAAAATGAAAAATACTTTCTGACAGTCTCTAGCTATACGTTCCACATGAAATAATTACTACGCTTTGATAGGGAAGAATTCTACACTGCCCAACATGAAAAAATTTCAAGATTTTTTTTCGATACATTGGCAAATTGCAGCCAATCTGAAAAAATGAAAAATACTTTCGGGAAGTCACTAGCTCTACGTTCCACATGAAATAATTACTACGCTTTGATAGGGAAGAATTCTACACTGCCCAACATGAAAAAATTTCAAGATTTTTTCGATACATTGGCAAATTGCAGCCAATCTGAAAAAATGAAAAATACTTTCGGGAAGTCACTAGCTATACGTTCCACATGAAATAATTACTACGCTTTGATAGGGAAGAATTCTACACTGCCCAACATGAAAAAATTTCAAGATTTTTTTTCGATAATTTCGCAAGTTGCGGCCAATCTGGAAAAATGAAAAATACTTTCTGAAAGTCTCTAGCTATACGTTCCACATGAAATAATTACTACGCTTTGATAGGGAAGAATTCTACACTGCCCAACATGAAAAAATTTCAAGATTTTTTTTCGTTAATTTCGCAAGTTGCGGCCAATCTGAAAAAATGAAAAATACTTTCGGGAAGTCACTAGCTATACGTTCCACATGAAATAATTACTACGCTTTGATAGGGAAGAATTCTACACTGCCCAACATGAAAAAATTTCAAGATTTTTTCGATACATTGGCAAATTGCAGCCAATCTGAAAAAATGAAAAATACTTTCGGGAAGTCACTAGCTCTACGTTCCACATGAAATAATTACTACGCTTTGATAGGGAAGAATTCTACACTGCCCAACATGAAAAAATTTCAAGATTTTTTTTCGATAATTTCGCAAGTTGCGGCCAATCTGGAAAAATGAAAAATACTTTCTGAAAGTCTCTAGCTATACGTTCCACATGAAATAATTACTACGCTTTGATAGGGAAGAATTCTACACTGCCCAACATGAAAAAATTTCAAGATTTTTTTTCGTTAATTTCGCAAGTTGCGGCCAATCTGAAAAAATGAAAAATACTTTCGGGAAGTCACTAGCTATACGTTCCACATGAAATAATTACTACGCTTTGATAGGGAAGAATTCTACACTGCCCAACATGAAAAAAGTTCAAGATTTTTTTTTGATACTTTTGCAAGGTGCGGTCGTTCTGAAAAAATGAAAAATACTTTCTGAAAGTCTCTAGCTATACGTTCCACATGAAATAATTACTACGCTTTGATAGGGAAGAATTCTACACTGCCCAACATGAAAAAATTTCAAGATTTTTTTTCGACAATTTCGCAAGTTGCGGCCAATCTGGAAAAATGAAAAATACTTTCTGAAAGTCTCTAGCTATACGTTCCACATGAAATAATTACTACGCTTTGATAGGGAAAAATTCTACACTGCCCAACATGAAAAAATTTCAAGATTTTTTTTCGTTAATTTCGCAAGTTGCGGCCAATCTGAAAAAATGAAAATACTTTCGGGAAGTCACTAGCTCTACGTTCCACATGAAATAATTACTACGCTTTGATAGGGAAGAATTCTACACTGCCCAACATGAAAAAATTTCAAGATTTTTTTTCGATAATTTCTGCAAGTTGCGGCCAATCTGAAAAATGAAAAATACTTTCTGAAAGTCTCTAGCTATACGTTCCACATGAAATAATTACTACGCTTTGATAGGGAAGAATTCTACACTGCCCAACATGAAAAAATTTCAAGATTTTTTCGTTAATTCTGCAAGTTGCGGCCAATCTGAAAAAATGAAAAATACTTTCGGGAAGTCACTAGCTATACGTTCCACATGAAATAATTACTACGCTTTGATAGGGAAGAATTCTACACTGCCCAACATGAAAAATTTCAAGATTTTTTTTCGATACATTGGCAAATTGCAGCCAATCTGAAAAAATGAAAAATACTTTCAGGAAGTCACTAGCTCTACGTTCCACATGAAATAATTACTACGCTTTGATAGGGAAGAATTTACACTGCCCAACATGAAAAAATTTCAAGATTTTTTCGATAATTTTCGCAAGTTGCGGCCAATCTGGAAAAATGAAAATACTTTCTGAAAGTCTCTAGCTATACGTTCCACATGAAATAATTACTACGCTTTGATAGGGAAGAATTCTACACTGCCCAACATGAAAAAGTTCAAGATTTTTTTTCGTTAATTTCGCAAGTTGCGGCCAATCTGAAAAAATGAAAAATACTTTCTGACAGTCTCCAGCTATACGTTCCACATGAAATAATTACTACGCTTTGATAGGGAGAAATTCCACACTGCCCAACATGAAAAAAGTTCAAGAATTTTTTTCGATACATTGGCAAATTGCAGCCAATCTGAAAAAATGAAAAATACTTTTTGGAAGTCTCTAGCTATACGTTCTACATGAAATAATTACTACGCTTTGATAGGGAAGAATTCTACACTGCCCAACATGAAAAAATTTCAAGATTTTTTTTCGACAATTTCGGCAAGTGGCGGCCAATCTGGAAAAATGAAAATACTTTCTGAAAGTCTCTAGCTATACGTTCCACATGAAATAATTACTACGCTTTGATAGGAAAAAATTCTATACTGCCCAACATGAAAAAATTTCAAGATTTTTTTTCGTTAATTTCGCAAGTTGCGGCCAATCTGAAAAAATGAAAAATACTTTCGGGAAGTCACTAGCTATACGTTCCACATGAAATAATTACTACGCTTTGATAGGGAAAAATTCTAAACTGCCCAACATGAAAAAAGTTCAAGATTTTTTTTCGATACTTTTGCAAGGTGCGGTCGTTATGAAAAAATGAAAGATACTTTCTGACAGTCTCTAGCTATACGTTCCACATGAAATAATTACTACGCTTTGATAGGGAAGAATTCTACACTGCCCAACATGAAAAAATTTCAAGATTTTTTTTCGATAATTTCGCAAGTTGCAGCCGTTCTGAAAAAATGAAAAATACTTTCTGACAGTCTCCAGCTATACGTTCCACATGAAATATTTACTACGCTTTGATAGGGAAGAATTCTACACTGCCCAACATGAAAAAATTTCAAGATTTTTTTGGATAATTTCGCAAGTTGCGGCCGTTCTGAAAAAATGAAAAATACTTTCTGACAGTCTCCAGCTATACGTTCCACATGAAATAATTACTACGCTTTGATAGGGAGAAATTCCACACTGCCCAACATGAAAAAAGTTCAAGATTTTTTTCGATACATTGGCAAATTGCAGCCAATCTGAAAAAATGAAAAATACTTTTTGGAAGTCTCTAGCTATACGTTCTACATGAAATAATTACTACGCTTTGATAGGGAAGAATTCTAAACTGCCCAACATGAAAAAAGTTCAAGATTTTTTTTCGTTAATTTCGCAAGTTGCGGCCAATCTGAAAAAATGAAAAATACTTTCTGACAGTCTCCAGCTATACGTTCCACATGAAATAATTACTACGCTTTGATAGGGAGAAATTCCACACTGCCCAACATGAAAAAAGTTCAAGAATTTTTTTCGATACATTGGCAAATTGCAGCCAATCTGAAAAAATGAAAATACTTTTTGGAAGTCTCTAGCTATACGTTCTACATGAAATAATTACTACGCTTTGATAGGGAAGAATTCTACACTGCCCAACATGAAAAAGTTCAAGATTTTTTCTATAACTTCGCAAGTTACGGCCAATCTGAAAAAATGAAAAATACTTTCTGACAGTCTCTAGCTATACGTTCCACACAAAATAATTACTACGCTTTGATAGGGAGAAATTCCACACTGCCCAACATGAAAAAAGTTCAAGAATTTTTTTCGATACATTGGCAAATTGCAGCCAATCTGAAAAAATGAAAAATACTTTTTGGAAGTCTCTAGCTATACGTTCCACATGAAATAATTACTACGCTTTGATAGGGAAGAATTCTAAACTGCCCAACATGAAAAAAGTTCAAGATTTTTTTTCGTTAATTTCGCAAGTTGCGCCCAGCTGAAAAAATGAAAAATACTTTCGGGAAGTCACTAGCTATACGTTCCACATGAAATAATTACAAAGCTTTGATAGGGAAAAATTCTACACTGCCCAACATGAAAAAATTTCAAGATTTTTTTTCGATACTTTTGCAAGGTGCGGTCGTTCTGAAAAAATGAAAGATACTTTCTGAAAGTCTCTAGCTATACGTTCCACATGAAATAATTACTACGCTTTGATAGGGAAAAATTCTACACTGCCCAACATGAAAAAATTTCAAGATTTTTTTTCGTTAATTTCGCAAGTTGCGGCCAATCTGAAAAAATGAAAAATACTTTCTGACAGTCTCCAGCTATACGTTCCATGAAATAATTACTACGCTTTGATAGGGAAAAATTCTAAACTGCCCAACATGAAAAAAGTTCAAGATTTTTTTTCGATACTTTTGCAAGGTGCGGTCGTTCTGAAAAAATGAAAGATACTTTCTGACAGTCTCTAGCTATACGTTTCACATGAAATAATTACTACGCTTTGATAGGGAAGAATTCTACACTGCCCAACATGAAAAAATTTCAAGATTTTTTTTCGATAATTTCGCAAGTTGCGGCCAATCTGGAAAAATGAAAAATACTTTCTGAAAGTCTCTAGCTATACGTTCCACATGAAATAATTACTACGCTTTGATAGGGAAAAATTCTACACTGCCCAACATGAAAAAATTTCAAGATTTTTTTTCGATACATTGGCAAATTGCAGCCAATCTGAAAAAATGAAAAATACTTTTTGGAAGTCTCTAGCTATACGTTCCACATGAAATAATTACTACGCTTTGATAGGGAGAAATTCTACATTGCCCAACATGATAAAAGTTCAAGATTTTTTTTCGTTGATTTCGCAAGTAGCGCATTGTTGGGCAATGTAGAATTTTTCCCTATCAAAGCGTAGTAATTATTTCATGTGGAACGTATAGCTGGAGACTGTCAGAAAGTATTTTTCTTTTTTTCAGATTGGCTGCAACTTATGAAATTAACGAAAAAATCTTGAATTTTTTCATGATGGGTAGTGTAGAATTTATCTCTATCAAAGCGTAGTAATTATTTCATGTGAAACGTATAGCTGGAGACTGTCCGAAAGTATTTTTCATTTTTTCAGAACGGCCGCATTTTGAAAATTATAGAAAAAAAATCTTGAACTTTTTTCATGTTGGGCAGTGTAGAATTTCTCCCTATCAAAGCGTAGTAATTATTTCATGTGGAACGTATAGCTGGAGACTGTCAGAAAGTATTTTTCGTTTTTTCAGAACGGCCGCAACTTGCAAAATTATAGAAAAAAAATCTTGAAATTTTTTCATGTTGGGTAGTGTAGAATTTTTCTCTATAAAAGCGTTGTAATTATTTCATGTGGAACGTATAGCTGGAGACTGTCAGAAAGTATTTTTCATTTTTTCAGATTTTTCGCAACTTGCGAAATTAACGAAAAAAAATCTTGAACTTTTTTAATTTTGGGTAGTGTAGAATTCTTCTATATCAAAGCGTAGTAATTATTTCATGTGAAACGTATAGCTAGAGACTGTCAGAAAGTATTTTTCATTTTTTCAGTTTGGCCGCAACTTGCGAAATTAACGAAAAAAAATCTTGAACATTTTTCATGTTGGGCAATGTAGAATTTCTCCCTATCAAAGCGTAGTAATTATTTTATGTGGAACGTATAGCTAGAGACTGTCAGAAAGTATTTTTCATTTTTTCAGATTGGCCGCAACTTGCGAAATTAACGAAAAAAATCTTGAACTTTTTTTCATGTTGGGCAATGTAGAATTTCTCCCTATCAAAGCGTAGTAATTATTTTATGTGGAACGTATAGCTAGAGACTTCCAAAAGTATTTTTCATTTTTCCAGATTGGCTGCAATTTGCCAAAGTATCGAAAAAATCTTGAACTTTTTCATGTTGGGCAGTGTGGAATTTCTCCTATCAAAGCGTAGTAATTATTTTATGTGGAACGTATAGCTAGAGACTGTCAGAAAGTATTTTTCATTTTTTCAGATTGGCCGCAACATGCAAAATTATCGAAAAACATAATGAACTATTTTTATTTTGAGCAGATTGTTTCGCTATGAAAATGATAAAGTAATTTCTTTCCATGGATCTTGTCAAATACGATTCGATATAAATAATCTGAAACCATTTTCGGTAGCCTGCAAAAAAGTAAAGATTTTGAAGTCATCAAAAAGGTTCTGAGTATTCCTTAAACCTGATTTGAACATCTGAAGTATTTTAAAATAAAAATAAATAAGACTTGATTTCTTGTTATTGAACGTAAACGCAGTTAATTAATATTATTCAACGTCAGAGCGCTGCGTGTCATTCACCACCGACGCCACTGGTCGATATGGGAACTCAGCCTGCTGGCCCGGCCTGCTGTCGTCACACTGGTTAAAATCATCGGGTCCATAAAGCGGAAACTGTTACGGAATAAAGCGAATGTTAGACAGCGACCTGCTGTTTGTGTTGGTAATTTGGTCTACCCAAACTAGAGGGACTTCGTTCTTTTTTTACAAGATGTTACACGCAGCCATATTTATGAAACTTCATTTTAAAAGTGGTGAGTGAAGAGTCCGTATAAGTATAACGTAAAATCAATTGAATTTATTACATATTTTCGAATTACATATGATATTAAGAATGCTTACTGCCAGTGTCCGCTCCACGAAAGTGATAATTTCGTCGTGAGTATAAATGGGGTTCGAATAATACAATAAATTATCGCGTTATGAGTTTACAGTTTAGATCTCTCCCTGTAGCAGCCATTTTATATTTAGATTAATAAAAGAACATCTGAATTCTTACATTACATCTCCAAAGGTTTCTATTTCATCAGAGTAATACGTTGCAGTGTTTTACTGTCTTTTCATTTATTAAAATGTAGTTTTTCGTTTGTTGAGAAATGTCAAATGATAATGAACTTTGTTTACTTCCGTCCTATTTTTCAATTCACCAACCTCCTCTAGTGTTTCACTTGATTAGGCTAACAATGTTATCAAAAAATTCCAGATAGTTATTCTCATTTCATTTCAGATAATTAGAGACTACATGAGGTGATTTTTCGAAGAAAAATCGTAAGGCTTTTTCAGTAAGAGAAGTAATTATTGGGTTTTATAAATCCTGTTAGTATAAGAATATACAGAGTGAAATCATGATGACCGATACATTGACTCCAAGTAATCATGTAATTGCCCTACCAGGCAAACTGTAAGTATTCAAATTATTATGACTGATATAAAATAGTTAGGATTATTTGGGAAAGTTCATCTGTCATTTTATCTTGTTTATTCAAGAAAAAAAATATGCCATCTGGTTCGTATGGTTGAAAAACTGTTATCATTCTATCTTTTTCAAGTCACTTTTATATTAATATGTTTTGAGAATGTCCTATCCTAGTTGGAGATCTTGGCGGCGGTGAGAGCTTATTAACTTTTCTATCACCAATGTTTTAAAATTTCTTCACATTGAAAGTTTCCATAGGATAATGTTCGCTTTTTAATACTACTTTGGCATTGGCTTATGCAAAGTCATTTTGAAATTGATGTCGTAAATATTTCTTGGGTAGTAGAAAATTATTTTTGAATTAGTTGTAATAGTAACGTCAATGACAGTTATTTATTTGCTTATTGAGTAATGACTATCAAACTAAAGTTCAGCCTGGAGCGTCACACTAAAATAGTGTTATTTTCAAATTAAATTCAACAATTGCATCAATTTAATTGATTTTCTCAAAATAATGATTCCTCACCTTCTGTTGGGTTCCTTTTATTTGACAATTATACATCGATAACGAACTATTTATTTTTGAAATTTTCAGTGATAGCCAAGATTCCGCAAACATCCCACCTCCAACCAATGATGGCTGGAAATCCAAGCTTAAAATACCCCCAAAGGACAAAAGAATACAAACTAGTGTAAGCATGTTTTCCTCTCATTCAAAATATTTAAATTATTCCCTTTAAAATTTAGAACTAACAAGTAATTTTTTTGGCACACTTAGTACTAAATTTCTATTTACTATTGGGTTTATGGGAACTGGTGGCGGATTAGTATGATGAGTAGATTCTCCCGCATTTGACAATAAATGACAATTCCACTAACTGATTATTAATTCTTTTACACATATACTTTAATTTATGTCTTAGCTCTTACTAACATCTTTTATAATACGTAGGATGTAACAGATCGACGAGGAAATGAGTTTGAGGAATTTTGCCTCAAACGAGAACTGTTGATGGGAATTTTTGAGAAGGGGTGGGAGAAACCTTCTCCTATTCAAGAGGCCTCAATTCCGGTTGCTTTGTCAGGCAAGGACATACTGGCGAGAGCCAAGAACGGCACAGGTCAGTATCATTAATTATTTATAACTCATTTTTAGAAAAGTTGAATCTCTTTATATCACTACAGGAATTTCAGCTGAGTATCTCTTGTATCAAAAGAAAAATATAGGGCTTCCCAAAGCAGTGGTATATTCAAATTATTATGGAAACTATTTTCGCAAAATTTGAATTTGTAGATCAATATTAGGTTATGTTAGGTTATGAAATACTCATATTTACAGATTTATGTGTATTTGAACACTTTTTTATTATTTTAAATGTGACAATTTTTTTATGATTCTCCATAAGGAACTAAATTAATTTACATAACTTTCCTTCTATCTTGAACGATTTTTGAGTTATAAATTATTTTCAGAAGTTTTAGATCAATTTTGAGAGTTACAAAAATGACTATATTTCACTCAATATTCCAGATTTCATTTCGATATTTTGCATTACCTTAGATAATTCTCTGATCTGCGTCACTGTTTCCTAATCTTATTTGTCAGTTGAACAGAGTGGTAAAAAAAAATAACCATTTGTCAAATTTAAAAAAAAAACCCTCCTTGGGGCCCATGACTTATCATTTCTTGTAATTTGATCATTAAAAAAATCTTTTGAGGTTTTACTATAAGTTTGAAACTTTCACTCAGTCTTAACTGAACATAAAAACTTAACAGTTTTTATGTTTTCAACAAAGCTAAATTAAAAAAAAATTTATTTAATATATTCAATTAAATTATACCCAATAATTGATAGTTATAATTTATAATTAGATACTCAAGGTATCACCCTGAGTAGGGCGGTTTGCTAAATATACAGGGGGATACACCGTGATGGGCCCTTAGATGTGAATCAGAATATTGAGCTGAAAATAGGAATGTTGTACAGGAATATAAAACCTTCCTGCTCATTTCAAATGGTCCATCGAGTATATTGCATCATTAGATACCTCTTTTGATGAAAATTTCAGCAATATGCCATAACTAGGACAAAAACTTAACAGTTTTCGAGTTATTTGAAAACATGAGTTATAATGAATTTGAGTTGTCCAAGTTTATGATCCCATGTACATTTTGGGTACATATCGCAAAACAGTCCTATGATGCTGTATATTGGCAGAATTGAATATTGTGAAGGTTTTCTGGAAAAAAATTACTGGAGTTATATTTAAAAAATGTGTGTTCTCTTCTCCAAGACAACTGACTCAAAGTTGACTTGATTCAGAAAAAAGTTTTGAATGGAAAATAAATTTTATAGATTTATTTTATAGCTTACGAAGAGAAAGGTATGGAATGGTATTGTGGAACATTTTTTAGGTCTATTTTAGATACACATTTTCACTATGAATTATTCAAATTGTTTCAGTTAGATTTGCAAATTTTTTATGCTTTGCATATTCAGTTATTCTTCTTTTGAACATTCAATTTCGAATGAAGGATTCAAATATGCTAAATTATATGATCTCTATTACTCTTTCATCTGAATAGTTAGATGGGAGATCGCAACGGGATCTACAACTGCATAACTCTATAACCATTAAAGACATCAAAGAGCTTATGAATTTCCCATATTTTTTTCTAAGATGAATGTAGAGGGTCTATAACTCTTATGGGGAGAAAAAAAGCGATAATCTGATATAAAACCTGACCTGAGGTACTCAATTTTCTACTGCATATTCAGTTATTCTTCTTTTGAACATTCAATTTTGAATGAAGGATTCAAATATGCTAAATTATATGATCTTTATTACTCTTTCATCAGAATAGTTAGATGGAAGATCGCAACTGGATCTACAGTTCTCTAACTCTAAGACTATTAGAGACATCAAAGAGCTTATAAATTTCCCATATTTTTTTCTAACATGAATGTAGAGGGTCTATAACTCTTATGGGGAGAAAAAAAGCGATAATCTGATATAAAACCTGACCTGAGGTACTCAGTTTTCTACTTTCATCAGAATAGTTAGATATTCAGTTATTCTTCTTTTGAACATTCAATTTTGAATGAAGGATTCAAATATGCTAAATTATATGATCTTTATTACTCTTTCATCAGAATAGTTAGATGGAAGATCGCAACGAGATCTACAGTTGTATAACTCTAAGACTATTAAAGACATCAAAGAGCTTATGAATTTCCCATATTTTTTTCTAAGATGAATGTAGAGGGTCTATAACTCTTATGGGGAGAAAAAAAGCGATAAACTGATATAAAACCTGACCTGAGGTACTCAATTTTCTACCGCATATTCAGTTATTCTTCTTTTGAACATTCAATTTTGAATGAAGGATTCAAATATGCTAAATTATATGATCTTTATTACTCTTTCATCATAATAGTTTGATGGAAGATCGCAACGAGATCTACAGTTGTATAACTCTAAGACTATTAAAGACATCAAAGAGCTTATGAATTTCCCATATTTTTTTCCAAGATGAATGTAGAGGGTCTATAACTCTTATGGGGAGAAAAAAAGCGATAATCTGATATAAAACCTGACCTGAGGTACTCAATTTTCTACTGCATATTCAGTTATTCTTCTTTTGAACATTCAATTTTGAATGAAGGATTCAAATATGCTAAATTATATGATCTTTATTACTCTTTCATCTGAATAGTTAGATGGAAGATTGCAACGGGATCTACAGTTGCATAACTCTAAGGCTATTAAAGACATGGAAGAGCTTATGAATTTCCCATATTTTTTTTTTATTAAGGGATCTATATCTATTATATAAGTTAAGACTATACTAAGGAGCTTATGAATTGAACTATTAGGTCAATTGAAAAGCTCCCAGCCTGACACACAGATGGCGCTACTACAATTAAATTCATGTGTTTTTCAGTTAGCCCAAACCCTCAAAATATGCGTGTATAAATTTGAGAGGTGTAGAATCATTAGTTGTGGATTTTGAGTGTAGCCACTTTTAATATTGTGAAAAAAAAATTGAATAAAAAAAAATCGATAAAATTTCCTTTCTGAATGGGAAAAATACAGTTGAAGCAGAAACTTACCTTGATTCCAAGTTTCTGGACACTGTCCTAAGAAAATCAACTATAAGCTATAATCGGTATAACATTGTTGAAGGGAATTATGTTAAGAAAACCAAATTTTTCTAAAAAATGTGCTTTACTATAGTAGACTCTAGGGGCCTTTTCAATTGATCTGTTATATCTTTAGATCAAGATGAATGTAGAGGCTCTCAATTTATTGTTCTTGCTTTCAACGTTTTCGAGGCACATTAGGTTTTGATAAAGCTGAAAATATTTGAAAATGCTTTTACTTTCATTGCTTATCTTTGTCTTGAAAACGATAGATGTCTATCGAAATATTGGAAGTAAGAACAATTAGAGATGGTGGATATTGCCAAATAATTATTCTAAACGAGTTCCATCACAGAAAATTTCTTATCAACAAATATATTAAAGAGCTCATTGATTATACATATGATGCTAAATCTTCAGATTGAGATGGATGTCTATAAATGAGGTGCTGGTCTGATATAAGGCACTCAATTTTTTTCTGCATGTTCAGTTATTCTTCTTTCAAACATTCAATTTTGAGTGAAGGAATCAAATATACTAAATTATCTGAACTTTACTACTCTTTCATCTGAATGATGGGATGGAAGATCACAACGGGATCTACATTTGCACTATAACCCAATACGTCGTATTAGTGGTGACGTCACATCTGCACGTAACTATGGTTACCAGTTCCAAACAACTCAGTTTTAAATTGGATTGCTCAGTATTTTCCATCTGACAGGCATTTCTAAGAATGAAAAATTGTTTAAAGGATAAGTTACATACACAATTTCAATTAAATATCAATTGAAATATATTATAAACTCCTCAAGAATAATTTGTTTGGAACCTGTAACTATGGTTACGAGCATGATGTGACGTCACACTAATACGGCGTATATGAAAAGTTTTTTAGCTTGACTAGAGTATTTCTTATTAATCTTTCACAAAGGTGTATCTCTCCAATATTTTAGCCTTAGCGGTCTAGATTAACATTTACCATGATTGTGATTGGGAAAAAACCCATATATCGTTACAGGGAAAACTGGTGCATACAGTATACCTGTACTGGAACAAATCGACTCGAAGAAAGACTGCATTCAGGCGCTGATAATCGTCCCGACAAGAGAACTGGCCCTGCAAACGTCGCAAATCTGCATTGAGCTTGCCAAACACATGAATGTTCGAGTGATGGTGACAACGGGCGGTACAAACCTGAGGGATGATATCATGCGTATATATCAAAAGGTATTCAAATAGTAATCAGAAGTATCAAATGTGATTAGTAGAACATTATTTTATGCATTGAAAATTCAAGCTATAGTTTAGATAAAAGTTTATTTCGAAGTTTTCCTACAGGTACAAGTTATAATCGCCACCCCAGGTCGTATTCTTGACCTGATGGAAAAAAAAGTGGCTGATATGGAGCAGTGCAAAATTCTCGTCCTGGATGAGGCTGACAAGCTCCTCTCTCAAGACTTCAAGGGTATGCTTGATGTGGTTATCAAGAATCTTCCACAAGAGAGGCAAATTCTACTATTTTCCGCCACGTTTCCGTTGACAGTCGAACAGTTTATGAAGAAACACTTGAGGGATCCCTACGAGATCAATTTGATGGAAGAATTGACACTCAAGGGTGTTACACAGTATTATGCCTTCGTGCAAGAGCGTCAGAAAGTTCATTGTCTCAATACTCTTTTCTCAAAGGTTTGTGATGTGGTTTTGATTTGTGTTTTTATTATTAATTTTTTTTTGCATATTCGTTATTCTCGTTTCATTTTGTCTTTTGGAACGTGATGGGTTCAATATGCTATAACAAATTATCCTTCTAACGCTTCAACCTTCTTAGAGGGTGAAAGTAAAAAAGGATATACATATGTTCGATGAAATTTTTCTCTTTAGTTTGAAGTTTTAATTTTATTTAGATTGATTTTTTTATGCTGATTCTTTTGTTATTGTAATTGAGTATTTGTCTTGTTTCAGTTACAAATTAACCAAAGTATTATTTTCTGCAATTCCACACAAAGAGTTGAATTACTGGCCAAAAAGATCACAGAGCTCGGCTATTGTTGCTACTACATACACGCGAAGATGGCGCAGGCGCACAGAAACCGGGTATTCCACGATTTCCGATCTGGTTTATGTCGCAATCTGGTCTGCTCGGATCTTTTCACGAGAGGTAGGGTTTTTCTGTATACAGAGTTGGCTTTTAAGCACCTATTTTCAAATGAGAAAAAAATTATTCATCATTTTACTTTGATTGTCTATGTTCTGGTCCTTTTGGACTTCAAAGAAATACACTTCTATAATTAAAGTTTCCTAACTGCCTAAAAATGTCAAGAAGTAACAGTTGAAAAAAAAATTTATATAATTATTTTTATTCTACCTTGTGCCTTCATGACATTTTTAACATAACTTGTTTGTTTTCAAAAATATCATTTATTCTAAATTTAAAAGTTGATTCAAAATATTTTGAATGAAATAATGAATTTCAAAGTAAATTATTTTTTCCAATACGTTGAAATAAAAGTGATGAAAAAATGTATCAGACACAATATAGAATGAAAATAATTATAATTGAAACATTTTCAACGTTACTTGTATTTCAATGTATTTGAAAAATATTATTTGATTTAAAATATTTTTAATTAAACAATAATTTTTAATTTCAAATTTAAAGATATTTTTCAAATACTTCATTAATTTTAACGCAATTGTTGAATTTTTTAGGTATTGATGTGCAGGCAGTGAATGTAGTTATCAATTTTGACTTCCCCAAGATGGCGGAAACGTATCTCCACCGTATCGGCAGGTCCGGAAGATTCGGTCACTACGGTCTAGCTATCAACCTAATAACCTACGATGACAGATTCACCCTGCATCGCATCGAACAAGAGTTGGGTACTGAAATCAAGCCCATACCCAAAGTGATTGATCCCAAGCTTTACGTTGCTTCGAAAACGGAAGATGATGGTGAAGACGGAGATGACGTGAAATAAAACCTGGTACAGCAAGTTACTTAATGAAGCTTGGATCGACTGGATTCAAGTTTGATCGATCTAGTTCCAATTTATTATATATGTATATTTATCAGAGAACACTGTTTCAGTTGAGTTATTTTTTACGTGAGAATTTCGAAACGGAATGTGTCCGATGCTCAATTCGTTGTTATTAACACAAGAACGGTTAAAAGGTTTATTTAAAAGACGTGAAAGTGAAATTTTAGTGAGAGTGGAAAGGGTATTTATGTACAAATTGAAAAATGTTTAAATATTTTCGCTTCAACCTGTGAATATTTTCGGAATATGGGTTGGGACTTTGATAAAATGTTATTTTATTCTGGCCAATGTTTCCTGATATATCATTTCAATGATTGCATTGGAAAAAAACCAAGGACATTTACCAATTTAAATATGTTTTAACAAGATCTTTGAAATTGTGTACGTTACCCATACAATTTCAAAACAGCATTATATTCTAGTGAAATATATACAGGTTGTTCGAAAATATCTAACTATTTTTAAAACTGGGGAATTTCATTGGATTTTATTAACTTAACACCTAAATCTCCCAGAGTTCAATGAAAATCCCAAGTTTCAAACGTAAAAATCAGGTGCAAACTGGACTTAGTGCTATGAGTGGAGATAGGGACTCCGAAAATAATAGTATTCTGTACATATGTGGAGATTTTTCCCGACATGAGTTATGATCTTCTCATGCTGGGACTAGTCAAACAGATATCTTCCTTATAGGAAGAAATTGTAAAAAAAGATCAAAATCTCAAACGATCTGTGATAGCTTAATAATTATTTGATAATTAAAAGGCTTTCCTTGGTCGTTTTTACGATGTACAACAAAATTGTAAATTTTCATCTCTGATTTGGTGGATTTTCAAAATTGATATTTGTTTTTGTTCCTTTCAATGAAAAAAATTACATGAGATGAAAATATCCATGCATCAAACCATGTCTGAAGCCATCCAAACTATTTCTTTGGAAGTAGTTTTGAAGTGATCTTATTGAAAGACTTCTGTTTTTTATAGGGGG
This sequence comes from Micraspis discolor, assembly GCA_030674115.1. Classification (NCBI taxonomy): domain Eukaryota; kingdom Metazoa; phylum Arthropoda; class Insecta; order Coleoptera; family Coccinellidae; genus Micraspis; species Micraspis discolor. Next base: position 6,052,736 of record JARTUT010000872.1, read on the forward strand.
GAGAACTTTGTACTATTTATGACATATAATGTTATTTGTATGCTGAAATAATTTATAATTTTTCTTGATTATATATTTTCCAAAAAAAGGGTAACAAATTATCGCATACATTTAACATAAATTATTTTGTTATAGAAAATCTGAAAAAAAAATCGTGAAAGGTATTTGCTAGTTTCTGAAGTTGAATATTTTTAAAATTGCTGCCAAAACAACAATCCTGGTTTCTGAAATATTTTCCCTCGATTATTTACCAAATTAATTAAATGCCTTTCACACCAGCTGTGTTTCTATACCCATCCCTATTAAATTTTTTGAAGGAAAGACTGCTTGGCAATTTCCCGAAAATGTTGATTGTATTCACTGATGAAATATCCCTGTTTGAAATCTAGAAGGAATTTTAAGGGAACGTTAGTTTTATGGCAAAATATCTTGCTTGAGCTCCTAATTGATTGAAACAAAGATGATTTGGGAATAACAAAAAATTATTTTTTTTTCTTTTACCAAAACTTTCAAATTTATATATTTCTGTCACTAAAGTATCTCACCTTTACCAAATCAATATTTTTGATGATTTCGATCTAACAAAAATCACTATTTTGTACTGGGCTGGTAAAAGGAGGAGTAGTGTACTGTACAAGTAGGAAGTTCCCGGTTCGAGCCCCGTAGAAACTGAATTTTTAACTTCAATTATTTTTTACGCTTCACTTGAATGTTTGTTGATTTCGGATATTTGGGTGAAAGTGGTATCGATTTTGATAGCATGTAGGCACGATGCCCTATCGTGCCTATAGAACTAGAGAGAATAATATACATTAATAACAAATTTAACGTATTTATGGAGATATCTTTTCAATTTGAATAATTACTTTCTACTTTGACGATATTATGATTGTTTTCGATGTATTCTATTTTGATTACGCCATATTAGTGGTGACGTCTCATCGCCAATTATTAAATGTCCTCGGATCCAATAAGTTGAACTTTGATAGAGTATTTTCCACTCGACAGGCATTTCTACGACTGAATCAGTTCAGCACAATTTCAATCAATTGAAATATTATAAACTGCTCACTAAAAATATCAACTATTATTCAGTTATTGTTCGTAAGAATCTCCTAAATTGATTCAGTAAGATGGCAGATAGGCGGGGCTTGAGCACCTATACAATGGCGCCCATACGGGGTTGGAGTAGAGGAGGCAACTACAGTTTTAATAGTATTCATCTGTCTATAAAATGATAATAACAAAAAAAGTTTACTTATGGAAAGAGATTACCACCCCCTTCCAAAATTCTTCTTAGGACCGCCCTTCCATAGTTTGTGGTTCGAAAGCTTGTAAACTAATCATATGATAAAATTTAACGACTTTGAAACCCTACTACTGTTGGAAGGAACAAATTTACACCAATTTTAAACGATATTGAATTCATCATCCAAAAGTTTGAATGGGTCAAAGAGGACTTAAAAAACTCATTTACAATTATTTACTTTTATTTACAAGGGTACATAAATTGTAACATGATAAATATCCATAATTAATATTTCACAAAATAATTCAAGACTAGGATATCAGATATATGGCAAAAAAGAGTTGCCCCTTTCATTTAAATAATCAATTTAATAAGAACATATTTAGAATATCAATTCATAATATCAATGAAATAAATTGAAAATACTCTCAAGGTAAAAAAACAAACCCATCATAAATCACAAAAGCTTTCATGTAATTGATAATTAGCACAATTATGAATATTTACCTAATTGTTAATACAACATATTCGAGAATTAATAGAAAACAATCAGATCAAAACATTATTCCGATATGTCTTTATGAAACAACGATTTACAATCAGTCTTCAAGTGTTCTATAAAAACACCTTTGAACAACTATAATATTCATCATCAACCAGGCAAGACAGCATTCAAATATTCAAATTTAAAGCATTCAAATTAAGCTGCACAAAAAAATATTCAATACTTAAGTCTTTACATACTAAGAATTGACATAGAGCTATAAATTTATTTTCTTGAAATAATAACAACCTCTAAAATACTTGAATTTAAATTAGTACGGATACTATGGACTTTTTTTAAACTTTCATCAAAATAACATTGGACAGAATAAAAATATATATATCAAATATAAATAAATTAATTCGAATAAATAAATCACACAGAACTTACAGAATATAATGGAATGGAATAACTAAAGCTCAAGGATTTCAACAACTGTTTCTCAATGATATAGTTTAATTGAGGAGAATTCAAATGATTACTTACATTCAGTGTGAAATAAATCATAAAATTCGAACATTCCCTTAAGAGTTTGTGAAAGTAGTAATTCTTTCTTTGAAATGTTAGAAATTAAAATTTATTAGTTATAAAGATATGTCTATTGGTAGAAACATTCAAATGACCTTTTTTTCTACAAAATAATTATGGGAAGACATTCAAATATATTGTATATAGTACGAATTTAAGTACTAACAGTGAAATAATTCAGAAAATTGAATACTTTTCATGCAAGTGGTCTTTAAAATACTTCCTATTTTTGAGAAATGATTAACACATGATAACAAGAACTGGGTATGTATTGTTAGCTTTAAATTTTATTTCGGTTAATTTATATAACAAAATGAATTTTTATTACTTACATTAATACTCAGTTGAATGAACTGGTTTTGAAAAAAAAAATTGAGAATTTTTGGAGATTTAGCATGAAATAGATGCATATTGAGAATAGTTTACTATAGTGGATGAATATTGAGAGAAAATTAATTAATTCTTTGTATAAAAAAGTCTTATTGGAGATCTATATTATAATAAGTACTATTTCATATCTTTAAAATGTGCACCAATATACCAATTGCAAGATTCAAACTGGCAAAGAAGGTTATGGCCCCAAACAAGCTGCAGTACATAAATAATGCCTACACATAAATAATAAATACGTTGGAGAACTCAGAGTTCTGGCAGTGGAATTATGAAATTATAAAAGTTTAGAACCATTTATCATATTATATATTGATCAGTACTTTTAAAATAAATCTCTCAAAATAAGTCAGTGAGGCCTGGGAATATAATACTTCATTAATAGGCCAATGCCAATTTATATATGAAATTAAATGATGTAGCAGATATCGTTTGAATCTAGCCACAATTTTATCCCCATAGCTGAGAGATGCTTTATTTATTGGGGGAAAAGATACTCTCATTGGTCTCTGTCACGTTAATCTAACCAATAATAACCATTCCCCAACAAAAAAAAGAAATTCCAATAGTGGGTGTCATAAAGATCGTTGATCAAAGGATCCATAAAATGATTCAATGGATATGTCAGATTGACCAATAGAATACCCAATTCAGGGAATTATAGGCATAGAATCGCTCAATCAACAAGTTGATCAATGTTTATGAAAACCAGCATAAGCATACTAAACCCAATTATAACGTAAGCAACTCAAAAACCCAATTACCTAAGAGTCATATACGATATAAATAATAATCCAAGTTGAAGCTACTCAGTAGGCCTGAATTAAATGTGCTTAAACTACTCACATGCTCTCTGAAGTTAATTGGTTTGGCGATTCTCCATCTTCGTATTACCATAGCCTGCTTGAACTACCAAGCCACAAACAAATGTCTGTCTGGCAATATAGCAAAGACCTATACACTGAATCACGTGACATTGTTTACATGTTAACTTACTAGCGTTTTCAGTGTATCATGTTTATATGATACCTTGAAGATGTCTAAAATCATCTCAGTATTATTAATGTCGATCTTTAGTTTTGAAAAATGTGTCAGGAAGTGAAGTGGAGTAAAGAATTATGGTTTTAGCACGCTTTTTCTTTTACTTCGCATTATGTCTAATAAGTGTTGTTTACTCGATTACAAAACCATTTGGAGGCTTCAGGAGACAATTACGTAAATGTACCAAAGTAATTTTTCAGTAATCCCGTGTTGTAACTTCATGTTCTATGGCTATGAGCAAAAAAATTTGTGGTTTAAATATGTTGCTATAAAAAAATTGATAGGCATCAATGTTAACGGTAAAGCATCGTTAAATATTTATAAATCTCAGACTTTCAGTTCTTTAGGAACAAATTGTGGCCTTCATTCAATCATTCCAAAACATTTAAAGATAAATTGAATTTCTACAGTCAAACGAAAATTACCTCAGTATTTACAAGCTCTGATCTTTATCAAGTTTCCTCAACATCTGAAGGTGCATCCAATGCACTGTGCAAAGTAACACTGACTCCTCTGTTTAAACTAATTGCAGGGTAGAAAACTCCGTACAGATCTCTGAAAGCTATGTTGCCTTGAGGTTCCTCATTAACAAAAAGGAAAGAGTGTGCTGATCCAGGTCAAGGAGCACGCCCACAGTAGACCCAGCTGAAATACCGCCCTCTACACGCTGCTCATGAGCACCAGCGTGTTGAAACCATGAGCGCTGAGCGGTCTATGTACATCGCCCAACCTTTGTCGTCTTTTTCCTAAGGGACAACACATTTTTATGAAAGCTCTGTCGATGTACATGGGTTTGTGGATATTTATAGTAAGGAGGGCTATGTAAAATCAAAATTTTATTCGCTTTTTATCAAAAAGGTTGTAACTTTGTGTTGTTATCAGGCCTATGTTAAAAAAACGCCAAAAATTCTGTGCGATGTCTTTTATAAAAGGGTATTTTTTAGCAGAAGGATCACCTATTATGGTTACAGTTGATCAATGAAACATCAACTTACCCAACATTTTATCCCTAGCTACATCAATTCTGGCAATACCAAATGCTGGATCTGTATCAGCGTTGAATTTCTCGATAGTAAATTCCCAATAATGGACCCCGTGGCTGAAGCCAACACTTCCCAAGGCTACCATATGTTCCCATCCTTCTCCTGTCACATTCATAGCCTCTTGTGCATACTGCAGACCAGAACCGGATAAGATAGGGTCGAAAGTGAACCATGCCACTAAAAAAAGTCAAATTATATGTGTGCATGCACTTAATATATCTGAAGAATATCTAAATGCTAACAATCTATTAATTCTACACGAGATACTCACTAAATGTTTGCAATAGAGGTAGGAGTTTGGCTATGAATAAAAATAAACATCATTTATTACATCACATTAATAGCTATGGATGTCTTATCACAATGAAAATTGTCTAACAAGCATGATATTGCATCAACTTTTGTGTGTATTTTGGCCAGAATCGTTTGTGTTAATCTTTTCATTACCAGATTAACCCTCTATTCACAATAACAGATTACAATTTATGAAATTCTTTGTTGAAATTTATGGAAAATCATTTTTGTACAACAAATTCAAGTACCTTCAGCTGTCTGCAATCCAATAAGTTCACTATATTCCCCCTCTCCGGAATTGTTGAAAGCTTTAACTCTAGCATTATACATGGAATTAAAATGAAGTCCATCAACAGTACATATAGTTTCTACCCCACAATACACCTCCTGTAAGAAAACAAATTAAATTTCTGGTAAAGAGCAACAGATTATAAAAAATATCTCTCATTGAAGATAATGATGGAAATATCATAAAAAATTTTTCAAACTCTCACCCTGAAGTCACCCCCGTTACCATCGTCTAACTCCAAGACATATCCTTCGACATGACTGTGAGGAGGAGGTCTCCAAGCTACAGTCACTGAATTATTTTCAGCACTGCACTCCTCAGGCATCATAGTAGGTGCCCCTGGTGCTGTTCAAATATAAATATTTATAAAAATATCAAGGATTTACAAAGATCATCAATAATGTTCGAGATGAAGTCTTCACTCATAGTTGAAACTTATTATTCTCTAGACATTCTTAGTCTGTTTCTTATTCTAAAGCTATCGAGCAATGGCGCTGAATCACCCTATATGGTTTTCTTAACCACACCTCTTTGTGATAGTTTTTTATCAAACTTGAATTGATGGATATTAAAAAAATCTAGTTGATCAGTGGTGAATTTAGAATTATCAATTTTTCAAAATTCTTTTTATTTATTGGGGGAAAAGATACTCTCATTGGTCTCTGTCACGTTAATCTAACCAATAATAACCATTCCCCAACAAAAAAAAGAAATTCCAATAGTGGGTGTCATAAAGATCGTTGATCAAAGGATCCATAAAATGATTCAATGGATATGTCAGATTGACCAATAGAATACCCAATTCAGGGAATTATAGGCATAGAATCGCTCAATCAACAAGTTGATCAATGTTTATGAAAACCAGCATAAGCATACTAAACCCAATTATAACGTAAGCAACTCAAAAACCCAATTACCTAAGAGTCATATACGATATAAATAATAATCCAAGTTGAAGCTACTCAGTAGGCCTGAATTAAATGTGCTTAAACTACTCACATGCTCTCTGAAGTTAATTGGTTTGGCGATTCTCCATCTTTGTATTACCATAGCCTGCTTGAACTACCAAGCCACAAACAAATATCTGTCTGGCAATATAGCAAAGACCTATACACTGAATCACGTGACATTGTTTACATGTTAACTTACCAGCGTTTTCAGTGTATCATGTTTATATGATACCTTGAAGATGTCTAAAATCATCTCAGTATTATTAATGTCAATCTTTAGTTTTGAAAAATGTGTCAGGAAGTGAAGTGGAGTAAAGAATTATGGTTTTAGCACGCTTTTTCTTTTACTTCGCATTATGTCTAATAAGTGTTGTTTACTCGATTACAAAACCATTTGGAGGCTTCAGGAGACAATTACGTAAATGTACCAAAGTAATTTTTCAGTAATCCCGTGTTGTAACTTCATGTTCTATGGCTATGAGCAAAAAAACTTGTGGTTTAAATATGTTGCTATAAAAAAATTGATAGGCATCAATGTTAACGGTAAAGGATCGTTAAATATTTATAAATCTCAGATTTTCAGTTCTTTAGGAACAAATTGTGGCCTTCATTCAATCATTCCAAAACATTTAAAGATAAATTCGAATTTCTACAGTCAAACGAAAATTACCTCAGTATTTACAAGCTCTGATCTTTATCAAGTTTCCTCAACATCTGAAGGTGCATCCAATGCACTGTGCAAAGTAACACTGACTCCTCTGTTTAAACTAATTGCAGGGTAGAAAACTCCGTACAGATCTCTGAAAGCTATGTTGCCTTGAGGTTCCTCATTAACAAAAAAGGAAAGAGTGTGCTGATCCAGGTCAAGGAGCACGCCCACAGTAGACCCAGCTGAAATACCGCCCTCTACGCGCTGCTCATGAGCACCAGCGTGTTGAAACCATGAGCGCTGGCGGTCTATGTACATCGCCCAACCTTTGTCGTCTTTTCCTAAGGGACAACACATTTTTATGAAAGCTCTGTCGATGTACATGGGTTTGTGGATATTTATAGTAAGGAGGGCTATGTAAAATCAAAATTTTATTCGCTTTTTATCAAAAAGGTTGTAACTTTGTGTTGTTATCAGGCCTATGCTTAAAAAAACGCCAAAAATTCTGTGCGATGTCTTTTATAAAAGGGTATTTTTTAGCAGAAGGATCACCTATTATGGTTACAGTTGATCAATGAAACATCAACTTACCCAACATTTTATCCCTAGCTACATCAATTCTGGCAATACCAAATGCTGGATCTGTATCAGCGTTGAATTTCTCGATAGTAAATTCCCAATAATGGACCCCGCGGCTGAAGCCAACACTTCCCAAGGCTACCATATGTTCCCATCCTTCTCCTGTCACATTCATAGCCTCTTGTGCATACTGCAGACCAGAACCGGATAAGATAGGGTCGAAAGTGAACCATGCCACTAAAAAAAGTCAAATTATATGTGTGCATGCACTTAATATATTTAAAGAATATCTAAATGCTAACAATCTATTAATTCTACACGAGATACTCACTAAATGTTTGCAATAGAGGTAGGAGTTTGGCTATGAATAAAAATAAACATCATTTATTACATCACATTAATAGCTATGGATGTCTTATCACAATGAAAATCGTCTAACAAGCATGATATTGCATCAACTTTTGTGTGTATTTTGGCCAGAATCGTTTGTGATAATCATTTCATTACCAGATTAACCCTCTATTCACAATAACAGATTACAATTTATGAATTTCTTTGTTGAAATTTATGGAAAATCATTTTTGTACAACAAATTCAAGTACCTTCAGCTGTCTGCAATCCAATAAGTTCACTATATTCCCCCTCTCCGGAATTGTTGAAAGCTTTAACTCTAGCATTATACATGGAATTAAAATGAAGTCCATCAACAGTACATATAGTTTCTACCCCACAATACACCTCCTGTAAGAAAACAAATTAAATTTCTGGTAAAGCGCAACAGATTATAAAAAATATCTCTCATTGAAGATAATGATGGAAATATCATAAAAAATTTTTCAAATTCTCACCCTGAAGTCACCCCCGTTACCATCGTCTAACTCCAAGACATATCCTTCGACATGACTGTGAGGAGGAGGTCTCCAAGCTACAGTCACTGAATTATTTTCAGCACTGCACTCCTCAGGCATCATAGTAGGTGCCCCTGGTGCTGTTCAAATATAAATATTTATAAAAATATCAAGGATTTACAAAGATCATCAATAATGTTCGAGATGAAGTCTTCACTCATAGTTGAAACTTATTATTCTCTAGACATTCTTAGTCTGTTTCTTATTCTAAAGCTATCGAGCAATGGCGCTGAATCACCCTATATGGTTTTCTTAACCACACCTCTTTGTGATAGTTTTTTTATCAAACTTGAATTGATGGATATTAAAAAAAAAATCTAGTTGATCAGTGGTGAATTTAGGAATTATCAATTTTTCAAAATTCTTTTGTATGTATTTAGAAATTTAATTGATGGATTTTTCTAGATGTTGAGGTGAAAAACCAACTGTACCCACACTATTGTAGTTTAAACAAAATATAACTATTAACATTTGTACATTAATGTACATGCACACATGCCTTTTAGAGAGAAAGAAATAAATTGTTCATAATCATTCAGTCATGGATCTGAAACGCAAAATGCAAATTCTTGATATATTGCGAAAAATTCTTGTCATCAATAAGTAAACATGATTTAAAAACAAGTATTTGCAAGGAAAATAAAAAAATCGATTGAAAACAGGTTGCAACCAAAATTTCAGTGAACATAAAAAGCGAATAACTATGTCATGACATGTCATTTCTTTATATTTATGATGTTAGACTCTATTCAATTTTTACAGATTCTGGTTAATGAAAGATATGAAGTATAATTCAACGAATTATTAAAATTTTTTTATTTAAATTTTTTAAACTGTTGTGGAATAATTTCCAATTTTCATTCGCCATGCATTCCATGCGCTATTTACCTGCAGGAACTCTCTCCTCCCCATCTACATAAGCTGCATATGGATCAGAAAAATTGTTACTGAACTGAAGCAAAACGTCATCATATAACTCATTTTTGAAATTCATATTTTTTATTTATTTTTTGCTCAAACATGGTGTTTTTTTGAAGATTGTAGAAGCTTCCCCCACCTTGATTCTAAATGTGTTTCCAAATTAAAGGATTCAAAGTCCTACTCCCCAACTTTTCTTATTCTCTTCAAAGATAACAAAATTTGTCATCAAATCAATAAATAAAATATATTTTTCCAACTAAGAATTCTCAATATTTAAGACAGATAGTATTTAATTCAGAATCAACTATTAATTTTTTTTCTAGAACCTAAAAAATCACGAAAGTTAACTTTCAACAAAAGACAAATTGAACAAAGTTCGGTTTACTTCTTCCAGGCCTTCATAAATAAAAATGTAGGGTTTTTTATAAGAAAAAACCATTTTCTAAACAATATTCTCTGCACAATACAGGAAAAACATTATTTGATAAACCATATTATAGGTACTCACGTTTCATTTGAATAAAATTAAGTTGTTCAATTGCTCTAAGGACGGATTTATCATCGAGAGTGAGATCAAAATGGGGCGATACACGAGGTGCTGTCCATTCTTTACTCCAAGACTGATCTGTATTTGAAACTCTCCCGATCAACATTGAGCTAACCTGGAATTAAGTATTAGAAAAACAAAGTATTACTATATAATAATAAAATACCTGCAAAAATGCAGAACTGTCAGTTTCTTTGAGAGCTTCAATACAGAACTGTAAAAGTGCAGTCGTTTGCTGCAGTCGACTAGTACAAGTAGCTACTTGGTCTTTTAAAGCCCTTATTCGTATCTCCTTATCTTGTCTGATACATTCTAAAAGTTGAGCTCTTCTCAAATGAATAGCTTCAATGAGAGCATCACATTGAGCAGAAACAATGGCTTCAAAATCCTCACAATTTTCCTATAAATATAGAACAAACAACCAATATTACTCCTTCAACCAAAAACAATGCTGTCTTACATTAACTTTATCACTCATGCCCTTTAAACGTTGAATAAATTCAGTTGTAGATTTTGCTCTTTCAGAAAGTTGTTGTAAATTGTGAGATAGTTCAGTCTGCAAAAAAAAATATCAATATATTGATCTGATACCAAAATTTGATTCTCACCTTCTGAGCTTTACACATCATTCCAAGACTCTGAACATCGTGAGCAGCATGTCTTGTGTCCATCAAACAAACTGCGCAAACACTTATCTTACAAACTAAGCAATACATTGTCAACATCTCATCTCCATGCTCTATACATTTACCATCCTTTGCTCTTGACATCAAAAATGCTCTATGAGGCTCTGAAAGTATATGCTTTGCTAATGGACCACGGAGAGGATGGCATGACTCTCTGCAAGAGTCGCAATAAAGAACTTCACATTGTTCGCACATAATCGTGGCCTCATTATGTGGTTCAGATTCACACATCTGACACTTCAGATGGTAATTACGTAGTTCTCCATACTTGTCAACTATGTTTTTCATTACCCTGTACCTTGGTAAATTGTATGCTCCATTTTCATCGAAGTATACTACTTTTGAGCAGAGGGGACAAGTTAAACTCAACGCACTATAGATAACTCCGTTTGGAGAACCAATATAACTATTAGGCCTAGAATTACAAACAACACCACTATCTGTTTCACTTAATATCGATAATTTGTCGCTCTCTTGATAGTCTCCTGAACTGCCAGAGGCTACGCTTTCCGCGTTCTCGGAATTGGCTTGAGATGCCTGTTGGACAGGAGGGGTCTGGATTTGTATTGCGCAATTTAAGCATAATGCATGATAACATGGTAATAACACGGGATTACTGTATAATTGTTTACAAAACGCACAACGTAACTCGTCCTCCATTATTTATCAATTTGCGAAATGATTTGTTATGATCTTTGTGACAATTGTGACATAATGACAATAAACCAAAGAAAGGATTATTGAATTCTTCAAATAAACTTAAAGTTTTATTTGCGGTCTTTTAATGGCTAGTACGAGGATGGAAACAATTCAAGTAAGCAAATTAGTCGAAAAATTAGTCTGGAAAAAATTGCTTAGCTTCAAATTGACTAATGAAAAATTAATGATGTGAAGATCGGTGCCAGCCGTATCCGGATGAATTACGAAAGATTATCGAAGCGTTGGCAGCCTCTACGACAGTGGCGGGGACAATTTTTTTCATCTGATCTTTTTTTACTGAAAGGATCTGAGAATATTTAATACGATTGAACGTGCATTTCATTTGATTCTTGGTAGAAATAATTATGAGAGAACCCTCCGTAAGAAATAATATCGACAACCATCACAGAGTGAAATCTGCTGAGTGAAAGGTGGACTTTATGAAGAGTAAGAAACTATTTTATGATGAGCATGAACTGGTTGATTGAAATGGTTTATTCATTTTCAACTTATTCAATTTAATTTAATTTAAATGGTTTATTGTTACTGTGTTCCCAATTGCTACAGTCATAGTAATGTCAAAAGGTATGTGTTGCATTCATATAAGTAGTGGTTTTGGATTAACTTTTGTGAATTAATATTTTCTGTAGCAATTTCATATTCGTGTAGTAATTTCTGATTAGTAAAAATTTGGGACAGTTTCTAACACTGTTTTCTTTCTAGGTTTTTCATTACACAAGTTGAGGGTGTTAGAAATGTTTGGTTGGAAAGAATCGGAAATCCGTGTCTTCATTCATCCAAAAACGTTATTTGCCAAAAGCATTTTCATATGGATTGTATAGACCCTCATGGAAAGCTGAAAAGATTTGCTCTGCCAACACTTAATTTGCCAAGTAATTCATTCTACTCCCGATGATTATCATTTTTGTAATTTCAATAATCTTTCAGATTATGTAAGCATATTCTGTCTACCCTCCAGAACTCCTGAAGAAACTTTGAGGCAACAAGGTATTTATATATAAGTGAACTGCTCATGGTCATTGATTATAGTTTTGGGTATTCCACTTATAGTAGGTTTCATAAAAATCGTCTATCAGAAGATTCCTAGAATACTTCAACGGATATGTGAGATTTACCGTTGAAACGCCAAATTCAAGGAATTTCAGTTAATAAGTTTATTGATTTTGCCATGATATTATTTCTGTACTTTTATGACAGAACTATTTATAAAATTTTATCGGAAAAAAAAAACAATAAGATCTTATGATCCAAATGAAGATGTCATCCGAAAAAGTAAGAAAATAGACTTTTAGAAATTGTTTCTGTCATAAAAGTATAAATCTAATGCATTTCATGCTTAAATTGATGTATCTGTCACTAATATTCTAATTTATTCTTTCAATGTATTTTCATAACTTGATGAGTAATTGTTTGGAAATATGAGTTTTTGGAATTAATGTGTTTTTTATGATTATTTCGCGAATTAATCAGCTCTCCCCCACTGACGTAGGAGTATATCCATGTATCGGCCATCTTCGGAATTCAGCAGCTATCAAAAAATTTCTTTACGGTAGGTCAGAAGAGCTGTAGACCAAATGCTAGAAAGGCATGACGTCTATAAATAACCCCAATAACCAAATTATTCTAAATTTTTTGTTTAGAATTAAAATATAGATATAATATATTTTTTTGGTACGATGTCCTTCAATACAGTTTATAGAATACCCTTTAGTTATTTACGTGTATCACGAAAAAATCCCTTCAAGTTTTCAAGCGTTAATTTTTGTAATGAAAGTATAAATCAAACACCTAAAATCGAAGAATCTTCTAAACCAAGTGGATTTGCAAAATCTTATGAAAAATTTGAGAATATAACAAAAGTAGTGCCACCAACACCAGAAACATTTGAAAGTTTACTGAGGAATTCGAAGTTCATCGATGTGAGAGAATATATGGATATTTTGTTTATTTAGATTGATAATCTTTTTTCAGTTAGGTGACCCTGTTAAAAAAATAGTGGTTGGTAAAATAATTCATGTTGTTGAGGATGATTTATACATTGATTTTGGGTGGAAATTTCATTGTGTTTGCCCCAGGCCAAAGAAAAATTCTAGGTAATGCTACATCCTCATATTCTACGTAACATCTATATAATGATTTCTTTCAGTGAATACATAAGAGGCGCTAGAGTAAAGCTCCTGATCAAAGATCTCGAATTATCCTCCAAATTCTTAGGTTATGAAAAAGATCTCACCTTGTTGGAAGCTGATTGTACATTACTGGGTTTATTACAAGAAAGAACCAAGAAGAATCAATAATGATGGTAGTTTAACTTTTTTGTTATAATTATAATTAGCAATAAAATTGAGTTATTTCATTTGAAAATCAATAGCACCAATGATGCTTATGCCAAAATGAAAAAAAATTGTAATGACTTCTAATAGATGTAATAGAATATGTTTAAATTTGTGTTATACTGTGGTGCAGAACACAGTGCACTTATATACAACCCAATAAATTGGAAAAAAACTGAGTCTTATTTTACATGAATTATGGAATATGTGAAAATTTGTTTCGTTCAAACGAGAGCTCTTACTTATATTGGTAGATGGACAATGAATGTGAGCTGATGGCGCTTCCTCATACAGTATTTTCAAAATCCAATGATATCTAACGATACTACTATTTCACGTTCCTCAGCGTGTTAAATATTGTGTTATGACTTTTTCCTTTGACCTAATTTTAACCTTGTCAAGGAGAATATCCTGTATTAGGCAACTAACGTTACAGACAGGTGCTTACTTTAATCTACATTTATTCCTCTCCGCCTGGGGCAAGTCTAAAGGACAACTCCGAGGCGCAAGAGTTGAATGAATTTCACGATTTTGATATTTTCACGCCAGTGTGGTACAGTACGCGGTAAGGTGAGGTTATTGTATCTGTGCCAATTAATAGACTTTCGTAAGAATTAAAATTTCGTAAATAAACGTAAGTAATAGTGGCAAGTGTTGGAATATCAACTTATTTCATGAAATCTAAAAGATATATTTCATTTATCATTCATGACACTCTTTCAGTTACGCAATAAAATCAGAAAATAATCCAATTTTGTGAAAATCCTTGGCAAATTAGGCCAATAACATTGTCGTACTTTCCTAAACTGAATAAGATGCACCTTGTACTATGAGATATTTGATAGTTGTTCGGTTAAATATTTATGGATTTATTCATTAAGTTTGAAATTAATGCCAAGAGGTTTTGATTTGAAATTTTGAATATTTTTATGATCAAAGTGCGATATGGGAATTCTATTGTTTTCGAAATTCCTATAATGAATAACAATTTTTTAGACTTTGGTCTGTCGTGCCCCTTTAATACACGGCCAGGGAAGTGAACTTTATGCTAATATTAATGCCTTATTCTATATTTATTCAGTTTCGAATGTCTGGAAAAAACTCCGGAACAACTCAAATAATTCATTGATATCCATAAATGTTGCAAAACATTGTTACAATATGAAACTAATTCAAAGAAAATAAATACATTATTTTTTTCTATGGAAAGCATTAGGTCTGTTGGTTTACATCAAATATTGAAATTGTTGATTGAATAAGCTGAAATATTCCAAAAGTATTTCTTTGATTTCTATTAACTCTTCTTTCGAGAAACTGAAATGTCCAACATACGCCTATTTTGAAGGTAAAACCAAATTCAAATACAGAGTGTCGATTTAGAACTTGGGGGCATTTTGTCCACGCCAGCAAGGTGATTCTAGGGCTGTAAGCCCCCCAGAAAAATATTATATTATGAAAATAAGGATATACCTACCTACTTGAAAAATAACGAGTCCATCCAAGAATTGATATTTCAGTATTCCATACCCTAGCTTTAGGTCTCCAATGTCGGAAAACAGATTTATAAGACGAGTAAATCTCTAAAAGCTTACGAAATCAGAATAAACCTAATTAAAAGGAATTGTCACAATGAAAATTACTTTTTGAGATATTGAGTGCAGACAAAAACAGAGACCTAGTTGCAGAGTTATTTGCTGTTTCATTTTATCTCGAAAAAGCCAAAATCTTTCACCAACATATAATGATTCAGTCTGTTTTCGAATGTGAAGGACTATTAACAAGAATTTGGACCTATTTTCATTGCACCATGGAAAAATCAAAATATAGTGAGTGATTTTTCAACTAAGATTTATTAAGACTACACAATCCCATAAATAATATTGAACTTTGTTCGAAAACATGAAGATAACTTATTGTATGTGGTTCATATTGAAAATTGACCTCCTATATATTGCGTGTCTATCATATTGAGAAGTGCAATAATCCAGGGTATCCAGAAGTTATTGAGATCAGGATAAATCCAGTGTTTATAAAACAATTTTAAATCCTAGGTTGGTCAAGAAAAAACATTCGAATTTTTCTAAAGTTTCTAGATAAGAAAATTTGTATCTTATCTATACAGGCTGTTCCGAAACTCAAAGTTAACATAGTACTTGGACAGAGGTCAAGTTGTCGATAACATAAGAAAAATCGATTTCAAGTTTGAATGGATAGGGGATATTTTTCTAAAAAGTTTCAAATTTGAAATTTGAGACTGCTTTAATTATTTTTTGTATGTATCTCGTATATATTTTATCAAAATTGTGAAATTTGAGTCATAACTATTCAAAAAACCATAAGATTCCGAAAGATAGGATATGGAATTGCATAATATACTTCGTTGAGTATCTGGAGCATGATAATATTTGGAAACAATATGAAGCAACATTGATAAAAATGGGGAAGTAGTCGGCTTCCTTAACATTCGTATTTTCTTCCTTCGGTCAACTTGAAAGGAATGAGTTGGAATGATTTTGATTTCTATAAGGAGAATAGAAGATTCTGAATTCTTGAAAATTTTCAGTAGGAATAAACGCTATTTTCTGAATGAAAGTGTTTTCGTTTTAGGTATAAAAAATTCAGAAAAGCGCTGACATGAGTTCAGGAGCTTTTACGTCCTTGTTCTAGGGTTATTTTCCTTACTCTAAAACAATGTGATACAAATACAACAAAGATTTGTGTTAAAATCTTAGACGGAACACCTGTCAAATACAATGTTGTGAATAAAAATTTTATATGATGAAGTTCTCTTATAATAATAAATAGATAACATCCTCATATTTGACAAACAAAATATTGCATATTTTGGAGATACCTCAATCAGAGTGGCAACAGTGCTTCGACAATTGGTTCAAACGCATGCAAAAGTGTATAGATCATAATGGGGAATATTTTGAAAAATAATAAAGCGATTTTCGATGATAAATATTTGTTTTTGTTCTCTAATCCGGAAATATAAAACGCAACCCTCGTAAATGTACCATTTAATGCGAATCAATTTTGTCGTCGTTTTTTCAAATTTGTCTGTATAATTGCTTCAGAACACAATATTCAGGTGGAAATCTTGTGTAACCTCAATGTTGTTTTATTAGTTATGTGACTTCTTCTCGGAAATAATGTAATCTTTTTGTTTAGATTCGCAGATTGATTCTAATTAACACCATATTTCATTAAACCATGATTATTTTTCTATTTTCGTCGAATCTAATCCTTATTAGGTAATTTGCACAGGTATTTGTACTGATAATGAGATATGGCGTTGAAGGTATTTTCGCAGGAAGTTATTGATTTCCCTTCAAGTAGTCCATTTTCAATATTCTTATCAATGTCCCTGGTTCAATTTCATTCAGGCAATTTATCCTAAAAATAGATAAATTGATAATAACGTGTTCACTTCATCAAATAAATATTGAATCGTTTTTAATCAAAGGAAGACGAAGGAAAAAATCTCAAACACTAGTCTTATATACAGAGTGTCCCAGCAAGAAGCTCGCAAACTTCACACGTGTAAAAATGTTTTGAAAATAATGTTTATCCTTTCTACCTCATAAGATATCCGACGTATTTAAACAAGTATGGATTATGTTTTCAATTTTCATGGTTATAAGTATTTTCACAGGAAGATATAATTATTTTTTCATTTAAGGCCAAGCAATCACAGAAGTTAAAGTTAATGTTGATTGATTACGCTGACATTTCCGTTCCGGGTCGACTCAAAAGCCCTAAATTATTGGTCTAAAAATACGAAATTTTCGTAAAATCGGAAAAGGGAAATGCTCATTGCTATCACAGATACGTTTTCGATTGACATCGATCGGACTTATTGAGTCTATTTCAATTGGTGAAAAGTTGATCGAAAGGGTTCATTTACGAAGAAATAATGTATGTTCTAAATTCGTGTTTTCAAAGTTATTTAGAGGTTTCAGAAGATTCGATTCCGCTTTTGTGTAATCGAAATTTGAATATATGAGGTATTTAAAAGGACAAGAGCTTAGTGAAAGCTGAATGATATGGCAGAGGCTTTTGCACTCTTATTGTCAACCGATACGATCCTAAATAAAAGGAATTTGCACCAACGTGGAAGAAGTTATTTCATAACAATTCACACCAATAATTTGACATCGGATTCCTGAATCATTCATTTATTTATTTCTGATCTTCGAAAGTTCTCTCATCATTTTAATAATCAGAAATTAAGGATTTTATATTCTTGATGATATCTCTTAGGTGGGGCAACCACTAGTGAGGGAATAAATTTGGTTGTAATCTATATGTACATTACCTCCGTCTGATTCATTTGTATTCAAATGAACCCATTAGCGTGCAGTTTATTCCCAAAAGGCGTTATCATCCTTACCTTTAATTAAAGTGAGACCTCATTTGGTTCTTTTTCATTAGTATTTGAAATGGCATTTGACCTTCATGGTTTCTACGAGGGTAAGTCTAAAAGTTCGTTTTCCGAATTTTGATTAAAAAGAAATGAAGAATGTACCTATATTTCCTTTTTCATATACCTTGATCTGAATAAGTTTGTTAAATCTATGAATTTAGAATAAATTTCGTTGAACATTCGTGAAAATATCAAAATTCCAAACACTATGAAAGAACAAAAGCAATTAAAAACGTAAAATCAGATGCATATTAGATGGATTCGGTCTTTACTAGTTGGAAATTCATTTTAATTACTTGTTTTCTGTTCAATTATAGACTAAATAAAATTGTCTATACTAATAATTCTTATGTAGTCATCACGTAAGTTATTCAACTTGGAACATTCAGAATTTGCAATGAAAAATTCCAATGCATTGTTTCAATATAATTTCGTGCAATCTTTCGGATGTCATCAATCTGTCTTCGAGTTATTGAAGAGAACTGAACGTTAAAATTGCGTTTTTATCTCATATTTAGGTAGTTACGCCATTCTAAAAAATATTCATACAGAATTACTGAAACGATAAAATGATATTTGTTTTAAAATTATTTATCTCAGTATTTTCAAATCATAAAGTAAATAATTTCATCCAGCTGTAAAAATACCGTAACATCCAGTAACATCTCAAAAGTATATCGTAGTTACGACCTTTCAAAGTTTTACCGTCACTTTAATTCCTTTCATAGGTACATGTTTCAAGTTACAACTTGATTGGACGAATATTTTAGGAAATCAAATTTCAGATGCTGAACCATTCGACGGATTTGGCCCAATAACGAACAATTCTGAAAATATGAAAACTCTGGCACATCTCTTGATTGAGATTATACGGCGTGACGGACATACTCAATTTCAACCACGAATTCTCCATCTGGAAGTCGATTCCAATAGATTGAAACTAATTTCGGTTTGATACTCAAAAATAACCGACATTTGGGCAAAGCGATAATACGTTGTTCCAGTATAAAAAAAGCGGGCAAAAACAATATTTGTTTATTTAGGTTCCCTTGCTATGAAATGAATGGTATTATGGCAGATATGAAACAGTTGTTTTAACTTTTACTAAACAATAGGTATTCGGTATTGTCCAGCTTTCCGAATCTTAAATATCTTAATTTTATGAATAAACACATAAATCTGCAATTTGTTGTTGTTTATTGTTGTCCATAACTTTATATTTTCACAAGGTGTTCCATAAGTTTTGGATTTGTGATCGATTTTATGAGAATACAAGGGGCGATCAGAAAGTGATGATTATCAGTTTTAGACCGTTCCAAAAACAAAAAAATTGGTTGCTCATTTTATTGTCTTTGGTGCGCGTGAAAAAATCATATCAATACGTCATCTTCTTGTAAAAGAATCTACGACAATGAAAATTAAACATATAAGATATTAATGACGTTCTTTGTTTCAACCTAATACCAATATCTTCCAAGTTACAACTTGATCCGATAGATATTCTAGGAAATCAAAGTTCAGATGCTCATAACTCCCGAACAATTCGATGGATTTTGCCCAACTTGACCGGGACATTTTAACCTATTCTGAAAATATGAAAACTGTAGCGCATCTCTTTCGGAAGATAGAGAATATAGGGCCGGTCGACCGGCAGGACATACTCAAGTTTAACCCTGGATTCCTCAGCAGGAATTCAAACCAAATCGATTGAGATCATTTTCAAAAATTACAGATATTTAGGCAAAAGGATAGCACGCTGTTCTACTAGAACCAGCAAACTGCGAGGTGCGATGCTATTTCAACAAGACAAAGTCGAAGTTGCGATGATGTCATTCAAGAAACAGGGTTCGAACTGCTTGAATACCCTTCCTATTCGTCAGATCTAACCCTTATAATTATGATTTGTAAGGTGGCTATGTAGACAAATTAATCATTTTTAACTTTAAATACAATGTATTATTTTGATTATAATTACTTTTGGATCGCCCCTCATACAGAATACTCAGCGAATGGGTCGGGACACCTAATGCACGCTTTTTTGTTATGGAAATTTAGTTCCAATACAGGGAATGTATGGAAGAGCAACGCATGTTTTATGTATAACAACTCCACAAAAACGATTGATACAATTTTAGGCTAAAAATTACAAACATTTTGGAAATTTGATTAAAATAAACTTCCATTTGAAGTATTCAGGGTGAATCTTTTAAAATGATTCGTCAACCTGTATATTTTATTATAATTTCGGAATCAAGTACCAACATTCGATCTCAATTATGTGAATCTACAGAATTTAAAATAACGTAGAAATAGCTTCAAATCACCTAATTTTTCATTATTACATTTTTGGAATTGAGATGGTATCAGTTGAGAGTCCTACCTCTTGAGTTTAAGTGAAAATTCAAGTGCTCCTTATCGATATTACGCTGAAATTACCAACAAACCTACTTGAATTAGCCTTTTCAATTGAAGCGAATTAAATACCGTCTCAAAAATCAATATTACAATTTTTTAATACTGTCTTCTTTTTTTCAGGTAACCTCATCTAAAGGAATCTTTTTTATTCCTTGATAAAATGTTTTTTCGTTTCACCACCTCAAGTACCTTGAATAGATTAAAACTACATACGAAATGTGCGAGAGGGACCAACTATTTTTACTCCACCAAAATCGAGTATAAACCAATCCGAAGTGTCCTTGTTGCGAACAGAGGTGAAATAGCAGTACGTGTATTCAGAGCTTGTAATGAACTGGGTATCAAATCAGTTGCCATATACTCAAAAGAAGATAGAGCACATATTCACAGGTAGATAAAGCTACAATAGTATCAAACTATTCAGAAAAAAAAACTTATCGACGTGCGTCCGAGCATTGTCATGATGAAAACGTTCCGTTTCAGATTGAAAGCTGATGAAAGTTATTTAGTGGGAGAGGGTTTACCGCCTGTAGACGCTTATTTGAGCATTCCTGAAATAATAAGGATCTGCAAAGATCACGGAATAGATGCTGTGCATCCCGGATATGGATTCTTATCTGAAAGATCTGATTTTGCTCAGGCGGTTATCGATGCTGGAATCAGATTTATCGGCCCATCGCCTAAGGTGGTGCATCAGATGGGCGACAAAGTGGCTGCAAGAGAAGCGGCCATAGCTGCAGGTTAGTCTTACTTTACAAACCAAAATCTTTGCATGAAATTAAAGGCTTTAATCACTATAGTTTCAGGGTGACAGAAAAATTTGTTTCATTTTCTTTATTAAACAAAATAACAATGAATAAGTTGCTTTCCAGTCAGGTGCTTATGACCCCGAAGCTTGCACTTCTGGTGCGTTTCGTCCTATTTATGAAGGGAAACGCTCCCGGGGTGCCTTATTTGGTGACTGGAAAGCAGCTGATAATAGGCAATTAAAAAAGTCCCCGCTGTGAAATTTCCGGAGAAATACGCTATGTGTCGCAATTAAAAAGTCCCTACGGAAATGTGCCGTAAATTTTGTGTGGTTTACGATAAGAATGTTGTAAGTGAAGAAATAGTTTTCGGTGTGTCGCCGTTTTACTATAGAAATGTTAAAGCAAGATCGGCAAAGCGCTGCGTAGGCATTAGAAAACGTGCTGAAAAGGTGGCTTTGCTACATGAACTAACGCAAAAAAATTGTGTGGTTTACGATGAAAATGATGAAATCGAAGAGAATCATCATTGACGATGAAAAATGGGTTAAATACGAGATAATAAAACGAAAAAAATAATGGTCAACAACCGGTGTCTCTCCACAAACTACATCGAAATCTGGATTGACAGCAAACAAGGTGATGCTGAGTGAGAGTTCATTATGAACTGCTACAACCTGGAGAAACGATCAATTCTGATCTATACTCTCAAGAATTAATCAGATTAGAAGATTATAAAAACTCTTCAATAAAAGTGTCGAAAATGGTCAATAGAAAAGGTGTTGGGTTTCATTATGATAACGCCAAACCACATACATCTTTGAGGACCAGGCAAAAATTGACGGAGCTTGGTTGCGAAGTTTTGATGCACCCACCGTATAGCTACTGTACTGTGTGAAGCTACCCTAAAAATGCCAAAAAGATTGTTGCTAATTTATAATAAAGTAAAATTTTGTTCTTGAATAAACAAGAAAACCGTGGAGACTTTTTTAATCACCCAATAAAATTACAAACAATATAACAATAATACAGTGATGGGCAAATGTGTGGATCCTGGTAAATATCTCTTGAATTATTAGAGATATCAAAATGAAATTTGGAAGGTGGATACAACAGTAGATTGCCTATTTATTTTCATATCTTTTAACAATTTTGAACTTCCGGTTTAATGGAAGTAATAACAATTTTAAAATTTGCAATGGAACACCCAGTATATTATTTTAGTTTCTGGTGAAACATTTTCTTGCAAGTACAAAAATATCAAGTTCGATGTTTTTTATTTCAATACCTATCGAGATATTAACAAAAAAGTTTCCTGATTTCGAGGTCTATAAGCAGCTCTTAAGATATTGCCACTATATATGAAATGTACATTCAGATAAAGAATAATTGATCTTTGGTTTCAGT
This sequence comes from Micraspis discolor, assembly GCA_030674115.1. Lineage (NCBI taxonomy): Eukaryota > Metazoa > Arthropoda > Insecta > Coleoptera > Coccinellidae > Micraspis > Micraspis discolor. The sequence goes on from JARTUT010000872.1 coordinate 6,075,404, forward strand.
AGGAAACGCTCTAATAAGATTTTCATTTGAAGTTTCATTCAGACTGGCGGCAGACATCTTTAGAGGTTTTGCCCTCAGAGGTTAGACTTCGGAGGTTGTTCGCTCTGATTTGATACCTTCTGAGTAAAACCTTAGTCAGCGAAATCTCTGAAGATGACCAACGGAGTTAGGGAAGAAAGATCCGATGAAAAACTTATCAGAACAAGGTTGAAGAGCCAGAAAATGAACAGTTATTATTCTATGAAAGCATTAAATAATTCATTCAATTTTAAAAAAAGCTCAAATACACTGAAATTTTTTTTATTCGATATTATTCCCATTAGATTATTCATAATATAAGCTCAATTTGAATATTTGATTCTGTAGAAATTGAGGTCCTTTTTGTTGGAATACCAAAGGAGGGATAATTATTCAGATTGGGACCCGAAAGTGTAGGTACAATAATTAATATTTATCTTCTTGAAATGTGAATAATTAATCGTTAATACAATGGCGGTCCTACAAGGGGTAGAGGGGGTAAGCGTTTTATTTTCAAATGAAATGAAAGTCACGAAAACAAGAACAAAAAATTTTTGTGACCATATGAATGTACACGATATCTTGAACATTTGAAATTTTTTTATAGAAGCATCTTACCATGAAAAGATGCAGACGTTTTTTTAATCTGAAGAGATTACCAGCTCCCCCCCACAGAGAAATTCTTCCTGGGACCGCCCCTGGTCCAATTGCCATCATCGACATGTTTGAGTCACTCTATACGTAACTACGCTGACTAATAAGACAACGGCAACAAAAGGTCTCGTTTTTAATTGGTCAGCTTCATAAATGCCTAATTTTCTTTGTTTCAGTACTGAATCTTTGTTTTTTCGGTATATTTATCTTTGAAAGTGCATTTTAATAGTTATAATTATTTGTGAGGACAATTTCGATATAGGAATCAAATATTTTCTTCCTCCTAGCTGTTTTACATTCTTGAGCCATGAAAGTGATGTACATAATTGTAATTAATTTCGAATATCTCAATAAATTGATCCAAATCTAACATGATGGCAGATGGGCGGGGCTTAAGATTAATGCGGATTCTACGGGAGAGGGGGTTAAGGGTGTATAGAGGAAGTAATTATCCTTTGAAAGTAATTATCCTTCGAAAACCTTTTATTCTTATTTATCTATTTATGAAATGAAAATAACAAAAAAATTGTGTTCGTATAAATGTTCATAACATTTTGAATATTTGAAATTCTTTATAGTCGCATCTTATAGTGAAAAGACGCAGAAGTTGGACTTATCTGAAAAGATTATCCCCAAAAATTCTTTCTAGGACCGCCCTTGCGTTACTATAATTCAAATAATCCTTTTCTAAGACTTGAATTATCTGCATTTTCTTGTGACTATTGAATGTTTTCTTATTAATTTGTTCTTTAATTATATTTCTCGTCTTTTTCATGTATTCTTCCACATCGAATTGTACCTGTTCAAACGATTAAAATTTTTGGAATTACTCAGTATTGAAGTTTGGGAATAGTTTTGAGATATCTTCATTGTCCAAAAATATTCAAGAAAACTGTGTTTATCATCTTAAATGGCAGATGCATTTATAGATACGAAAAACTAGAAGAAATCTTTAGTTGAAGAATATTGAACAATGTTCAATACAATTGTGTATGTTATATTTTTTACAAATTGTGTTTTGAATATCACTTCGATAGAGCGTTAATGTATAAGTTGAGAATACAAAATAGGATGTAGCTATCGAAAATGCAATGAAACAATATTGAATAGGTCAGGCGATTTTATGTTTTTCTCACTCCTTTACAATCTTTTTTCCTCTCATCTTCAAGTAGTTTTTATCGTTTATAAATACTTGTGAATATATCTATTAATATTTTATACAGGTGTCCCTATAGTACCTGGTACTGATGGCCCAATCACAACCAAAGAAGAAGCCAGAGAATTTTGTGCCACCTATGGACTTCCTGTTATTTTCAAGGTGAATGACATTTATTAATCATTGTTCTCAAAGTTACTTACACTTCTCACGAGAGAATCAATGGAATCTGGATAAAAAAAATATTTTCATATGTTATCAAAGGCTATTTGTGTCACACAGTTGAATGAGCTTGTTAAGAACTGCAAATAACTTGAACTCATCTATTTATAAAAGAAATCAGAAGAAAAAGTGAAGTAAACATTCATGCTACTTTGTCAATCATTGTGGTGTGCCGCAGGGCAGCCTTCTAGGTGCGCTTCTATATCAGATGTATTTCCGAAAGTGTAATAGGAAAAGAACTGTAGTTTGACGAGAATAAAAATAAGTCCCAAGCACAAAAAAATTACATTTATTACAGACATGTCACATAATAAATAATCTAAACGAAGAAATCAAACTGAAAAAAATTATTATGGAAAACTTGAAGGGGGTGTAATTCTAGATGATTTCAGCTAGGAATTGTACTTAATTTGTTGAAGGTATTCATTCATACAATGACGTAGCAATTAAGGCTTGAAATAAGCTGTATATCTAGAACTGTTTGTAGCTCAAATACGAATCTCTTGTCTTTAAATATAGTTATTTCATTTTATCCTTATTTTGTTATAGGCTGCATATGGGGGAGGTGGCAGAGGTATGAGGGTAGTACGAAAAATGGAAGAGGTTGAAGAAAACTTCATAAGAGCTTCCTCAGAAGCAGAAAAAGCATTCGGAAATGGTGCCATGTTTATTGAAAAATTTATAGAAAGACCAAGACACATAGAAGTGCAATTGCTTGGTGAGTTTTGCTTTAATTTCTTCATGAAAACTTGCTAAAGTTAAACTTTTTCAATCTTATCTATATTTCTCTATTCAGGTGATAAGGCAGGTAATATAGTGCACTTGTATGAAAGGGATTGCTCCGTACAAAGAAGACATCAAAAGGTGGTGGAGATGGCACCAGCACCTCATTTAGACCCTGCAATAAGGAACAAGATGACTGAGTACGCTGTGAAACTGGCAAAGCATGTAGGATACGAAAATGCTGGAACAGTTGAGTTCTTATGTGATAGCAAAGGAAACTTCTATTTCATTGAAGTTAATGCAAGGTAAGTAAACTTGAGGGGGAGAAAACATTTAAGAATATTTCAATCGAAAACACAACCAAAATTATTCCACTTTTGGTGATACTTATTAAACTGAGTCAGTTTTAATGATTTGCTCTCAGATTGCAGGTTGAGCATACTGTCACAGAAGAAATAACTGGAATTGACTTGGTACAGTCTCAGATACGGATTGCTGAGGGAATGACTCTTCCTGAAATGGGAATCACACAGGGATCTATAAAACCCGATGTAAGTTTCAATATGAATAGTATTGTATTGATTTTATATTTCAACACTTCGATAATCTCCTGCTGAAAGAGTTTATCTCTTTCTGGAGGAAAGAGCCCTTTCAGAGTCACTTGGATCCTTTACAAGAACTTCTTCCAATGCTAACAAACGATCTGAATTGAATTCTTTGTAAGGGTTTGGAGTAAACAATATAAACGTAGGCAGAAAAATAAATTATGAAAAATTGCAATTAATAGAACAACATAAAGGAATATTCAACACCTACCCTAATATAGATTGATGTATACTGTCTTTATCTTGTTTATCGAAAAAATAACATATAACGGAAAAGTTCGGTCAACAGAGTCGTCTGCGCATATACTACATTGGTCAATAAGTTGCGGGCCTAATTACCAGAAGAACATTTGGGATGAAAAGACCATTTTCTAAATGGTTGCCTCGTTTGCTCACACCATAGCAAAAACAAAGAGTAGATAATTCAAAAAGCTGTTCGGAGATGTTCACGCGAAACGAGGAGTTTTCACGTCAGTAATCACAATGGATGAAATATGGATTCACCACTTCAGTCTTGAATCAAAGCGACAGTTTTTGTGGCGTGCAGGCAGAAAAACTGTGCAAATCCTCAAACATCAGCTGGGAAAGTAATGGCCTTTGATTTTTTGGAATGCACATGGAATTTTATTCATTGACTACTGGAAACATGGGAAAACAATCTACATCGACTATTATTTTGATGAGCAAAAAAATAATTTTGACGAAAAAACGTTGTTTTCCTTCCTAGTCCCGGGATTTATTGATGAATATGTTATTCAACCAAGAATACAAACGTTATATGTTAATGACAAACATGCTTTTTATGGAAAAGTTAAAGATTTCATCTAAGATGCAAAAATTCCCTCAGATATAAAAAATTTAATGAATATATAATTCATCTAGGGTTTTGCCATTCAATGTCGTGTTACCACAGAAGATCCAGCCAAGAACTTTCAACCAGACACCGGACGTATTGAAGTATTCCGATCCGGAGAGGGTATGGGTATTCGTTTAGATGGTGCAAGTGCTTTCGCAGGTGCAATAATTTCACCATACTATGATTCACTGCTGGTGAAGATCATAGGTGTGTAGTCTTTATATTTCAATTAAAACTCAGTAGGCTAAGATTAGTTTATAATAGTAATTTAATTCTTTTTTTCCCCATTTCCTAATGTTTTTTGAAATATACCCCTTGAACTTCAAGTACATTTGTTGAAATTGGAATTTCATTCTTTTTCCAGCTCACTCCAAAGATCTGCAATCGTCTTGTGCGAAAATGAACAGAGCCCTGAGGGAATTCAGAGTCAGAGGTGTAAAGACCAATATACCATTCTTGCTGAACGTACTGGAGAATCAGAAGTTCTTGAATGGATCTGTGGATACATACTTCATAGACGAGAATCCCCAATTGTTCAAATTCTCTCCAACCCAGAACAGAGCACAAAAACTATTGAACTACATGGCTGAGGTGTTGGTAAATGGACCACAAACTCCTTTGGCAACGACTTTGAAGCCGAGCGAAATTAAGCCACATGTGCCTAACGTATCGATGGGTAAATTTGTTGTATTTTTTAATCTAACAGGTGTTTGGTTTGGTTGTTGGTTTTTGTTTAATAAATTGTTATAACAAACATTGAGAAATACAAACTTTTACATTCATTGCATAGCCATTCAACTATGTAGTGATTCTGGTTTAAGATTTTTCTCTGAAGTAATTTTTGAGCTTCTTGTTGTAGGAAATTATGTTTAAATCTGAAATACTCGCTTAATTTAAATGAAATTTATTTTGTACAGTTGGGAAATATATATAATGATGAGTATAAAGAGTATCAAGAAAAAACAACGCTTTTTCTAATTTTTTCAAGCATTTTACTGCTCACCAACTATTTATTTATTTTTTTAGAAGGCTTGAAGTTGGCTGATTCTTTTGAAAATTATTACAAAATTATTTGACTCAGCACTAAATATACAATCACCCCTGCTACACATTTTCTACTGCACATTTCTAATATTTGTTTTATGCCTAACCAAACGCCACCCTGTTTTCATTTTTGATTGCATCCATTTAATTTAGTTTAAATTTTGTTAATTACAGAGTACATGGCCCCTAAGTGTCCAGAAAGTTAGTAAAGTATTGTATTGTAGTTTACTTATATATTTTTTTAATATTTATGCATGGTTCCAGTGGGCTTTGAAGAAGTGCTGCTCAGTGAATGTATCTTCATTCCCAAGTTGCAATTTTGAATTATCTTATTATACATGATTGCTTTTTCATTTGAACGTTTCATCCGGTAATTTTATCATGTTGGTTTTCAATTTTTACTGCTCCTTGAATAAAAATGTATATCTGAAATTCGCATTGATTGTATGATGCTTAGTGGAATTCATTATTCATATTGAATAGAACTCTTATTTATGGTGAAAAAAGAACTATCGAAAGTATTCCTCAAACTGGTTCTGTTTTTTCAAACTTCATCATTAATAAAGCTATTTCATCGCATCACGCATCATTGTACAAAAAGGTCCATTTTCATCATTCCTCTATGTGTCACAATCTTGCTTCAATCATTTGTGATTATCAAAATGCAGCAACACTTTTTCAAATTCGTGAAATTGAATTTTGAAAGGCGAATCTAACAAAATGCTTTTTTAGGTCAAAAACCACCAAAAGGGCTGCGTCAGTTATACAAGGAACAAGGTCCTGAAGCTTTTGCTAAGGCTGTAAGAGCCAAGAAAAACCTCCTACTCATGGACACCACATTCAGAGATGCCCACCAATCACTTTTGGCCACAAGAGTGCGCACTCACGATCTACTAAAGATATCACCTTTTGTTACTCACAACTTCAGTCAATTATACTCTCTGGAAAACTGGGGAGGCGCCACCTTCGATGTGGCCTTGAGATTCTTGCACGAATGCCCTTGGGAAAGGTTGGAAGAAATGAGGGCTTTGATTCCGAACATTCCCTTCCAGATGTTGCTGAGAGGGGCAAATGCAGTTGGTTATACTAATTATCCAGACAATGTCGTGTTCAAATTCTGCGAATTGGCGGTAAGGTCGACAGTATTTGTGCATTTTTTAGATGGTAGAGAAAAGAAGTGTAGTGCATGACTAATGACAGAATGTCAACTGTAATGAAGGCGCCCCTTCGCTATCCGGGTTTGCAGAAGTAGTTCGCTGATGATACTTTTTGCTTTGATTAGTTGAAATAGTTTAACCATATATAAAAATAAGTCATTTCTTCTTCTCTCTATCGTTGATAGTCATAAATTGAATGAATGTCTACTTGTGTAGGTGAACTGAGTATTTCTTACTATACTGTTGCCAACAGGTTCAAACGGGCATGGACATATTCAGGGTGTTCGACTCTCTTAACTACTTGCCCAACATTCTTGTAGGTATGGAAGCCGCTGGTAAAGCGGGAGGTATAGTTGAAGGTACAATTTCTTATTCCGGAGATGTGAGCGACCCGAAAAAGAAGAAATATGACCTGAATTACTATTTGAAACTGGCCGATGAGTTGGTTAAGGCAGGTACACATGTGTTGGCTATTAAAGATATGGCAGGATTGCTCAAACCTAAAGCTGGAAAGTAAGAGAACTTCTATAAATAGTTGCGGTGGTTTTGATTGTTTTTCTTCTCAAGACTTTTAGTGACAGCTTTACGAGACAAATATCCAGACCTTCCTATCCACATTCATACTCACGATACCAGTGGAGCGGGTGTGGCCGCCATGTTAGCGTGTGCAGAAGCCGGAGCTGATGTTGTAGATGTCGCAGTTGACTCAATGTCAGGTCTTACCAGTCAGCCATCAATGGGAGCGATTGTAGCCAGTTTGCAGGTGAAAATTACATTTATGAGATGAGCATATTCCATATTATTTTTCCTTGTTTTTGAACATTTCTTCAAAATATGCATGATTTTTTAGGGGACTGATTTGGACACAGGTTTGGCACTCGACAAGATTTCTGAGTATTCTGCATACTGGGAACAGACTAGAACTCTATATGGGCCTTTTGAATGTACAACCACAATGAGAAGCGGAAATGCTGACGTATACAATAATGAAATACCCGGTGGACAATATACAAACCTGCAATTCCAAGCTTATTCATTAGGTAATTTATTTTATCCTGATTTTAAACAAAACTAAGTTCTGCTAAATTTGATATAGGTCTTGGAGATTTCTTTGAAGACGTCAAAAAAGCATACGCCGAAGCAAATCAACTTCTTGGTGACATAATCAAGGTAACACCAAGTTCTAAAGTCGTAGGAGACTTGGCACAATTTATGGTACAAAATAAATTGAAGAGTCAAGATGTTTTGGACAAAGCTGAGGAACTATCTTTTCCAAAGTCTGTGGTCGAATATTTACAAGGTCATATTGGACAACCTTATGGAGGTTTCCCAGAACCACTCAGATCAAAGGTACTCAGAGACATGCCTAGAATTGAGGGAAGACCTGGTGCTTCCTTAGCCCCTCTAGATTTCAAAAAACTGAGTGCAGATCTTAAGGAAATGTTCCCAATAGCTAATGACAGAGATGTGGTATCAGCGGCACTTTATCCGCAAGTAACCAATGAGTATCTGGCTTTCAAAGAGAAATTCGGACCTGTTGATAAATTAGATACGAGAATATTCCTAGTTGGTCCAAAAGTGGGTGAAGAGTTTGAAGTAACAATCGAAAAAGGAAAAACACTTGGTATAAAAACACTAGCCATGGCTGAAGATTTAACTGAAAATGGAGACAGAGAAGTGTTCTTCGAACTGAATGGAACGCTGAGATCAGTATACATAAGAGATAAAGATGCTGGTAAGGAAATCGAGGTGCATCCTAAAGCGAACAAAGCTAACAAAAATGAAGTAGGAGCTCCAATGCCTGGACAAGTGATAGATATTAGAATTAAAGTAGGAGATAAAGTTGAAAAAGGTACTCCTTTGGTAATTCTTTCTGCAATGAAGATGGAAACTGTAGTACAAAGTCCTGTGGCTGGAATTGTGAAGACAATTGATGTGAACATGGGGATGAAACTAGAAGCAGAAGATTTACTGATAACTGTTGAATAAGTAGAAATTATTTCTTGAAGAATTTATCCCAGTCGATTCCTTGTTGGTCCTTAATTGTTAAGTTTGTGATTTTACAGTTTTATTGTATGCATATGCAATTTTATACAATTCCTATTGTTTCAATAACTGAAATTTTTTGAACTGTTGTTATATTGTGGATCCACTTTTGTTACAAATATATATATTTTTATATAAGAAAATCTTTGAGTTTTTTTAGGAAGTCCAAAAAATTTGTTCCTAATTATTTAGGTCTTTTACGACTGAATCAGTGGTATAGCGAAGGATCGCATCACTAAAAGAGTCCCCAAGCCAATCGAAAACTGTAAATGAGGCCCCAATAATTCAGAGGTACTTGTCGATTTTTTATATTTTACAAGTATGATGAACAAAATCTGAACAAAGCTTAGTTTTTATTCCCGACAAATATTCTAATAAAACTAAATCCTTAAAAACATATTAATTTCAAACCAATTTTCTATAAAAGCAACTATATTGAGGAAACGGATAAAAAGATAAATATTCTGCACTCAAGAATCTTGAAGTAATGAAAGAACAAGCATAAGGAAAATAACAAAAATGACACATCTCAATAATCCAGTACACAAACCTTTTAATCAACTACATTATGAAACAACTGGAGTTGAACCAATACTGAAAAGACTTAGGAGACTGGGACAGAAGTTTGGTAAGCAGACAAACAAAGATATAATGGAACCATTGATTTATCATTCTGAAACAAAACTTCCAACATTGCCAATATGCGATCACCTACTGTCAATACAGTGACATTTATATTATTAAACTTCTAAAGTTGTTAACAATAATATATGTGTAAATGGCAAGAAGACTTCGGTGAACAGTCATTTTGAATCAATAAAGTTATTTTCTCTCTTTTTCTAATTCTGCTCCAGATATAACTATTATAAAATCACACAGGATATTTGTCTGAAAGATCTATACCACGTGATCTGGTGTGACCAATGAAAAATGATAACCGCATTGTGTTGAACAATGTGGACTTAAACCCCGCCCATCTGCGATATAATTGGTATAAGTATCCATACGATCTGTTGAATAATTACAAAAACTAGGGATAAATGAATTTGTTCGAAATTTATGTGTAATTCGAAATATATTTCATTTCACTCCCAGTACTACCATATTTTCAAGTGTTTTTTGCGCGCTTGTTCTAGTATATACAGGGTGTAACTAAATAAGTGTAAAATATTTAAGGAGGTGATTCCTCATCGAAAAAAAGATAGGATCTTTCATATAAAGAAACTTCATTGGAGCATCCCTTGTTAAGATACAGTCCCTCAAAGGGAGTACATAAAATTTGTATAACAATTTTTTTTACAAGCACCAAAAAGGTTACAATATTGAAATTAACATAACGTTTCCTACTAGCAAGAAGACACTTATCCAGTTATTTATTTGGTTTACCCCATGGTTGTAAGGGTGGGAAACGCAGGTACAACTACAGAATAATAATGAATCCAGTTCGCATTTATGACGATGTACCTATCTCATTAGTTGTTCGTAAAATAATTGTTTGCTGCGAACTGGTTTATTTTGGGCAAAAAACTCATGAGACATTTTTTGTTTAGAATGAAACAGGCTATCGGAAATAAATTTTTAAATGACAAACAAATAATAAGACAAAAAGTTACATTGGAAATAAACTTTAGGGGTTGCGTTTCCCACCCTTACAACCATGGGGTAAACCAAATAAATAACTGGATAAGTGTCTTTTTGCTAGTAGGAAACGTTAGGTTAATTTCAATATTGTAACTTTTTTGGTGCTTGTGAAAAAAATTGTTATACAAATTTTATGTACTCCCTTTGAGGGCTGTATCTTAACAAGGGATGCTCCAATGAAGTTTCTTTATATGAAAGTTCCTATCTTTTTTTCGATGAGGAATTACCTCCTTAAATATTTTACACTTATTTAGTTACACCGTGTATATTCGAATTACACAATAAATCTCGAACAAAATCATTCATTGGTAGTTTTTATTATCTGACAGATTGTTTGAAATAAACCAATCAGATGGAAGATGGGCGGGGCGTTAGTATTAATTGTTCTGTTTTCACTGTTCAACACAATGCCGTTATCATTTTTCATTGGTCACATCGGATCACGTGGTAAAGTCAGGTGTCCTTTCGATATAACGAGGTCTGACGCAATCCGCCCTTAAATTTCTTTTTTTAGTAAACAATCCTCAGATTTATAATGTTCTTTGTTTCTTGAGAAAGGGCCTGGTATTTTGCGTTACGCCACTGTACTGCATACATCAAAATAACTGGTTGGTTTCCTGATTTACAGCCACGCTCTGGTGAAATCATTGAACTCTAAATACCTGGAACGCCCCCATCTTAGCCGAACGCTGAGGCAAAAATTTTGGGTTAGGCAACCGGCGTGCCAAACGGGTATCTATCTCTTTCTATTCTATTACATTTAATGGAAGGTTACTCTTTTTACCTGAGCAAAGATAACGTCTATATATATATAACGAAATATTGAAACAGACAAACTCGATTCCGTTATTTTCAATGAGTATGACAAGGAGAGGTATCCATTCTTGTTTTCTCTGCCCCTTGCCTAACTGATTGCTTGGACGGGGCCGTTCCAGGTATTCATATAGAGTTCAATGGGTGAAATATGGTTGCCATTTTGTTGCCTTGATATAAATTTTCCTTATATTACCTCTATAGTTGTCTGGTAATGAGCTGATAACTGTTTGATTCAAGAGCATATCTTGAACTCTCCGATGAAGAATTTACACTATAAGAACACAATTTCCATTGGTCATTTATGTTGAATAGTAGGCTTGTCTAGTTCAAATTAGCACTAACCAAACATTCCTTTGTTGCTTTTGACATTTAGTATTTCACCAGTGAGTGGTCAAAATTGTCAAGTAAATGATCAGGATTGAAAGAAATCTTGAACATACTAAAAACAATATTTATTTATAACTTTATTCTTAAAAGCACACATTTTTTATGTAAAATATATTACTAAACTTTTGAAATTATTACAAATAATATAAATATATATATAAAGACTCCAACCTTATCATATTGATAAGCCAAGCTTTTTTGAAATAGAATTATTTATTGCAACAAAACAAAAAAAAAAACATTAAAACGAACACAGCGGCTGAACAATTTGCAAATATACCGATTCACATACAATTATGATCAATTATTCTTATCAGAAAATACAAAGGTCTTGAAGGACTTATTAAAACTTGTTTCTTCCAAAATTCACCCTATACGCTTCGCAAAAATTTAACCAAATAAATCTGGATGAGAAAATGTGTCCTTCAATTACAGATATACATTTTTTAACAACCTAAAAATTACGTCATCATGTAATATTTTAGTACAACGTTCTTTTGTGCTCCAGTCAAATTCATTCTCGACAGTCAGATACGCTGAAATTTTATCTCTTTCATCTTCATTATTCTCATCAAAAAATTTTCCTATTCTGTGCATTCTACTTTAGAAAAGAATATAGGCTAAATCGGAAATTATTAGTGAAGGGACTGATCTCTCCTTCAGTCTGATCAGGTAAAGCTAACAGGTAAGAATATCAATGGAATAGAACAGGATTTACCTGAAAAAATATCAATTGTTATAACACATCCATTAAAAAAATAAGGTAAAAATAATATAAAATCATTATGGGACCCAGAAATGTTTCCCTTATTTTACTACTCACTTTATAAACTTGATATTGTAGTAATTCAGTAGTTCTTAGCTCTTATTAGACAAATATTACTTACGTTTTCTTGAGAGTGAAGAAGCTGCGTCTTTTAGAATCTTCCTTTTGAGCAGAAGCTGGCAAAGTTTGAGAGCGTGAAGGGCCTGCAGAATCAGCCTCTGCTCTGCTATTTATCTTGGATATCCACATGTTCATTTCTGTATCATTCTGTGCGTGGAATAAAAATTCAGCTCCGCTGTCTAACCTACAATATTTATAAAGAAAATACGAATAAGATCTGCACAAAGCTAATATCAGACTTACTTCAATCGGAAAACATGTTTCTTTTTCTTATAGTCGTCGGCTCGGCTAGCCTTAGCCTTATGCAAAGATAATGGAGCTTCTCCCTTGAACGTCTGATCGGCGGATGAATGCGCCGTTTTTGCGTCTTTGTAGAAGGAAAGCTGTGTACCCCGAAGCATGACGTAGACTTTATCCCAAGATCGATTTGAAGCTTTGATCGTGGTACTTTCCCATTCGTGTTTACGTACAAGACTACCTTCCACATTGTCTTCATCAGTAGGACTGCCACGTTCTACAGAATTATCAAATGAAATGTTAGTATTTTGATCTCAAGGGAAGCATCATTTCATAAAAGGCACTCATAAATTACATGAGTTTCTTTTGTGAGGATGAAGTAGTATATTTAGCAGCAAATGCGAAGTAATTTCAATAAAAGTAGCTCAAATAATGCCTTTTTAGTGACTATCAACAGATATACTCGATAGTTCGTATGAATTGTGTGCAAGTAGAATTGAATTTTTATGGTAGAAATAGGTTTGCCTCGTCACGGAGATTTCAGTGCAGTTTTTCACCATATATGAGGTTAGCTCTGTATATGGTGGCCTAACAATAAAAACAATTTTTACTAAAAGAGCCTATAAAATTATACATTTAAAAAAAATTTATTCATGAGAATACTGCCAACCTAATTTAGCTCATTTCTTAACTTATGTAATTTATGGGCACCCCCATATTTTTTTCAATGAATTCAATATTCTTCGCTCAGAAACTTAGTCATGCATGACATTCTAAGCTATGATATCAATAAATTTAAGTTTATTGAAAAATAATTCAGGATTTGAAAGATAGCGATGGTTGAACTACTACTTATAAATATTTCACAGACCACTTATTGTGATCCATTAGGAAGAATGATCAAATAGATTGTCAAAATTTTAATTCTCCATTGATGTTCGGATCAGATGACTTTGTTGCTTTCCAAACAACATTCTGAGATCATCTATGATAGAAAATTAACAGTCTGTATATTTGTGATAACAACTCCCCCATAAGAGTTAGTTCTTCATGAAACTAATATGAACCGGTTGATTTATCGATTAAATCTTATTATAAAATTTTAGTTCTACATCACAAGAATAAATTGAAACAAAATGCTAGATCGAAACTATACCTGGTGTGGTAATAGCAGCTTCGTCGTCACTTACTGCCCCTGAGCTCTTAGAAGAACCCTTCTTCCATCTAAAACTGCGGAAGGGGGACTTGCTTCTTGAGCGGTCCTTGCGTTTAGTCGGTTTCTCTTCGGATCTTGGTGCTTCGAAATATATAAGCGCAAATAAAGCAGCGGTAAAAAAAATCGACTTGTATTCATGCGAAGCAAAAAAAAGGAAGTCAGAGCAGAGGAAAACATGACAATTATCTAGACGGTTAAGACCTGCACCTCAAATTCTTAACATATTGTTATCAAAAAAATAAAATTCTATAACATTATTATGGAACCAGGCAATGGTTTTTTAAAATTCAAAATATATTAATATAAATATGTATTAAGAACGAACGGCAAAACCTCTTACATACATAAATAATGTTATCTAGATTCGGGTTATGGGTGAAGTTCTGTAGGTGTATAAACAGTTCAATATCCAATAAAAGAACAAATTTTAAATATGAAATGTAAATGTGTCGAAATTCAAGAACCCTAAAAATAAAAGAGCTATTATTATTAAACAAATGCCCAAAAATAGACATGTGTATTCAATACAACTTGAAAGCTTCTTATTCTAATTTTTTTTTCCAATCTCCACAAATTTACACATTGATTCTTTGCTTATGCCCTAAAGTTTTTTAATTTTAACTTTCAAAGTCACGGAAAGTTATCCTTTATTACATGAAGTATTTTTTTGTCATGTCTCCCTCCATTCCAATGTATTGAACAATAATGTCCAAAATACTTACCAGGACTAGATTTTTGGACCTTACTAGCAATACTAATAGGCTCAGGGGTTTGTGTTTTTGGGGTCCTTGGACTACTACGTGCTGCTTCTAGGTGCTGGGCTCCATGCACTATACATATAGACAGACATGCTCATGCATTAGAACACATGCCAACAAATATATCATACCAGAACGAATCTCATGCAAGATCTTTCACAATGCATATTCCTATAACAAATCTGAAGAATGAATTCAAACAAAACAATGAGTCTGTAACAATTTACTAGCAGGGAATTTTTCTTTACAAAATTGAACGTCCTAAGCAAATTTTCAATAATTTAACTAACCTTATACTTTTTTTTCCATCTAGTTTCAATTATTTCTGAAACTAGATTATTTTCAATTGAATGATCTGGTACGGGAAATATTATAGGTTCACTAGGAAATTTAGTACAAAGAAACTTTGAGTTCAGTCAAAGAAATTTGTTTTATTTCCATCAAGTTGATTTCTGAAATTTGAATTCAAATAACATCTTGCATGAGATCCTCAACATAAACCAGGAAATTCTCAGGCACAAATATGAAATTCAGTGAGCCTGATCACGTAGACTTGATTAAAACAAAAACAAAATTTAAACAAAATTTATCGAAACAAGAGCGTCAAAAAAATTCATATTTTAAAAATTACTTAAAGATTCTGAATATCCATTAATGAGAAGAACCATAATCCAAATAAGTCACACACACACTACCAAAAACAATCACACCAAATAAGAAATAATAAGATTCCATGCAAAGAAGCAAGCAAGAAATTAGAAGAATACTTACCTCTCTTATTAATAGTGCAGTGTTTATTTTATAATTAATAGTGCTTTTTTCACATTAGGCAGGAAATATATAACATTACAGTGAATTTAATACAGTAATTTCATTTTGAGATGATCAACGTGAGTTAAAGTGCTTCACTGATAATATGTCATTAGTAAGAATTAAGAAAGTTCAGAGATTTATAAGCAGTAGTAACCATCACCCATCAGTGTACAAAAAGGAAATCATTTGAAATGTGGAAAAGTTCAAATGTAACGGAAAATAATTTCCAAATCCAGATAAAACAAGAACCAATTTTTAAAACTCAACAAGATCGAAGAAATTCATATCAGATTGAAGTATTTTCTCATTACATGTGAACCTGATATAGTATCAGTGTGAAGTTACCTTCACCTGGTGAACTAGCTTTCAAAGAAGAAGTCCTTTGACTTCCCGCTGCATTGAAGGGGTTGAAAAGTGGGGTTAAATTGCGAAGTGTAGAGAACATTATAAGGCGACTAACACATATTCTCAAATTTGTGAGGTGATAATATTCTAAAGTGAAATTTTCACGATTACAGCTCATCAGGCTTGTTCTTTCATCACATACGATAAGCTGGCATAGTACTCAACAATATTGAAGAGGCCATTTATTTCTCTCTACAAATGGATAGTATAAGGGTTTTCTATTTTGCAAATGAAGTCGAACAATTTCAGTATGGGGCTATGTTTTTGACAAAAATTGACTTTTTCCATTGGCCAACATCACAAGTCAGGTGGCAAGTACATTGTCAGTTTTAAATAAAAAAAAAGGTGAATGAATCAGGATGACCACAGCAGTATTTTCAACCAATTTTGATTTTTCAGAGTGAAATAAACTTCACCTATATCAAAGTTAACCAAAATTTATGTTTTTGGATATAAAAACAAACACGAGGATGCTAGAGCAACTTAAACGATTCATATTCTGCAGTTCCTTGCATCATAGGTATCATCAGGTTATGTACCCATATCTGTTTCACTATCCACTATTTTGAAAAGTATCGATATAAAAAATTTCTCATACCTACTTGTTTGTGATTTTTTCTTGCTCTAAAATACTCAAGAATACCGAATATATGTGAATACATTCAGAGCTAAAATTTTTGGTGCGTTAATCCGGAATCCAGAGCCTCCTACATTGAAAAGTTCGAAACTACTTCCAATGAGTCTATGCCAGTATCGTAGCAGATAAAGAGATGGACAGACTTGTAATCGAGATGGGGTTATAAAGATTCTGATGCAATATATCTTTTTTAGAATCTCACCTGTCTTTTCTTCAACGGCAGACGCTCCAGCATCTGGTTTATCAGCAGCAGCCGCTGCAGCTGCTTCTTCGGCTATTTTCAGAGCTCTTCTCTCCGCCTCTTCAGCTTCTCGCCTCGCTCTTTCTTCAGCTTCAGCTTTTTCTTGTGCTTCTTGTTTTCGTTTCATTTCTCTCAATTCGAACTGAAATTAGATGTAAAATCAATGCCATAATAAATTTTACAGGGGAACAAGCGAAGAGAGCAATTTTTCAAACATGCATCAAGCTGAAATAATTCATAATAAATAGATTTTTATTTTTCAAACAGAAAAAATTGTTTTTGATGGAAATGAAGGTATATTTTCATCTTTTTCATATCAACAAAGAACTTCTCATTGAAAAACTTTCATATGAATGCATAAAATTAGTCAACAGAACATGTTATCAGTACAATAATAAAAGAAATGAAAATATGTAACATAGCAAAATTAACTCTAGGCATTGTATTGTTTCTTTTTTTTTTTTTTGTGTAGATGTTTGTTACAGTTATTTTTAACTCACACTTTACATACTTTTTGGTTTTTATACGAAAACAACAATTCAAGTAATAGTAATAAAAATTAATTCCAACACATAACATCAAAACTTAATCATAACAAGTTAGTATTACAGCCATCGTTAGTAATTAAAAAACCAGATGCTTATCAACTTACCGCATTAGGCATTAAAGGTAAAGACCTACGCTTCATCCCAACACCCATTCTAACTTTTCGAGGCCTAAAAGCAACCTTAGAATTGTTCTGCTTATGCTCAGAATTATTTCTTGAACCTACACAATCGGCACCTTCACTACCAAGAAAATTAGAATATTTTTCTGCCAATATGAAATCTCTAGTTGCAAATTTCGCATTCTCGTAATCGTTCTGACCGAGGAACGAAACCTGCTTCTTAGGCACCACCGCTGGACTGAAATTTTCTTCGCGAAGATTTGGGAACCAATCCATATCGTGAAGCGATAATGATCTACTGAAGTTTTTAAAAGAGGTCCTTATATCTTTTCGAAGATCTATATTTTTTATCTTATTCTCAAAACAGGTTTCAACCTGATAATTCCGTTTGTTCTTATGGTGCAGGAAACTTATTCTCTGTTTGGGTATTTCGTTGAAATCCGGATAATACTTAACGGTGCCATTTTTGAAGCTGAAACGTCTTCGGCATCTAACTTTGGCGTTATAGAACCTATCCTGACTTCTAACAAGATTTCTCACTAACTCAGCCACATAAGATGGTTTCAAGTCGCGATACAGAATGGGTTTTGAGTGGGTGTAGGCCGGGTAGATTGGTGTGAAATCACAAGAGTGCAACAGATCTGGTTCATGCATTTTTTCCATCCCATTCTTCAAACTGTCACCATTTTTTTCTAACTACAAACACAAGCTGTGTGAAAGAAGGGAAGCAAAGACACATGCAGTTTTTTCATTC
Organism: Micraspis discolor; assembly: GCA_030674115.1. NCBI lineage: Eukaryota > Metazoa > Arthropoda > Insecta > Coleoptera > Coccinellidae > Micraspis > Micraspis discolor. The sequence goes on from JARTUT010000872.1 coordinate 6,093,343, forward strand.
GATAAATATCAGTTTTAGTTGATAAAATTTGAATGGGAGTAGATCAAATATAACCTTAATGCTTTCAAAGATGCAAAATTCAAATTAAACACTGCCAAGAAAGAGAAAATAAAGCAATTGTGAAAAAGATACAAAAAATTAAGAAAGAGATGTTATGTCAGATTTTTGGCTTCTTAAAGGTCTAATTTATATTCGATCCATTCTCACCAACATTTAAATGAGAAATCACTTTCAGTTAAACAATGAAAAAACTGAACAAAGCTGAAAAGAACATAAATACCCAATAGAAAACTTATTGGTTAATATACCACCACATACAACATACCAATCAAGATTAATTTGAATGCTTTCTACCCATTATAAAAGTTTCATTTAGAATAAATAATAAGATGTTAATAATCAAAGATATTATCATTCTGTGTCTACTACTAGCAAATATACCCATTAAACCTATTACCCTTTGTTTTCAATTACATAAGAAACAATGAACTAGCTCTTCCTCCCATCTAAGCAATTTTAATAACAATGACGAATGACAGATTGCATTCATATTAACCTCAAACCTTAGAATGACAACTACATCTCTACTTACAGTCGTTAATCTTTCCAATGCGCTAAATCTTTCTTCCTGTGCTGCAGCTGATTTTTCGAATGCCTCATGTTTCTTGATAAGATTCTCAACGTCGTCTATATTGTGTCCCAACTCTGTACTCATCAAATATGGTTCCTGAGCTATCAGCCACGCTTCCGCAACAGCTGCATCCCTTGCGAACTGATATACCTCCAAGATGAGTTGTAAATTTTCCCATCTATGATAAAATATATAAATACAGCAAGGTTTCATCACAAAAATCAATTTTGGTCAGTTTCAAACATGAAAAAATTCGATTTCAACTTTTAATCAAACTTCGGAATGTTATAAAAGTATTAAAGCTTCCAAAGCTCTTTCAATAGAAAAAGATATTTGAAAAAATCAACAAATTTGAATAAAGGATGCATCAATAGTCATAACAATAATGGCCATGTATTTGACAGAATTCTGGGTCCATTAGAATAAACTCACCTCTCTTCCCACCTCTGCAAAACTGAATTTCTATGATTGCTCAAGGTAACGAGTTTGTCCTTAATCTCCGCACTGGCGTAATGATTTCGGTTCAACAACTCTTTGCCCAAAGATATGCACGATGTGAAATTGTCATTTCTGGCATCTATTTCTGCCCTCAAACCCTGATGATTGTTCATCAACAGTTCCACGCCACTGACGTCCCTCGGTTTCTCGCTTGTGTTCATTTGTCTTATAACGTCATCCATCCATTGCATAAGAGTTCGTACAAGGTTGAAGAATTTAAATAGGTCACCTGTAAAGGGAAATAATCTCAAACATAAGCTTGCAAATTTCTTCAAAATGCTGAATTATTTAGATCTCCTTATGATTAATTAACTTCTGAGTCCCTCCATTTTATAACTGAAAAGAGTTTGACAGATAGAACAAAAATTTTTAAATAAGGTTATGTTTTCAAGGAAGAAACTAAACGAATCTAGTGCTGGCTCTGTGGTCTGGTCAACTGAAGAAGTGATAAAAGGGGCCAGAATAGAGTATTCAAACCATGCTAAGGACTGCTGAATACAAATATCCAATATGCCACATAATGATTGAAACAATGCATAAATAATATGTCCATGGCAGTATGTGCTGGTCTGTCAAAATTCATTGACATTTGTTTGTTTGTGATAGCCTTGAACATTTGTGTCACACACTGGGCCTGGGTTTGCAACTGTGAAGCACTCTGGTAGAATAACACCTTCATTTCTTGTCCTAAAGGGGAACTGATTGGGGTTATATATGTGGAAGATTGTTTTCTGCTGCAGGAAAGTTGTGTTCATTATGATGATATCTTATTGCAGCATGGTTACGTCCATATTCTCAAATGGTAACGACTTCTATTAGATAGCCAGTTCCAATTGTTCCAAATGTTCAATGACATGAAATTGCTCTTACCCCGACTCATCTGTTACTTAATGAAACAATCCCACATACCTGTGTCAGCTAATTTTCCTTTCCTTTGGTCGCAAGCGGCTTGCAAGGCAGCCCATGCAGCCACAACTTCCTGCTCTCTATTCGTGATTTCCTTGGCTCGGTCTCCAGCATAGCTGGCCTGTAACTTCGCCGATTCCTCTTGAATCTGTTGAACTTGAGACTGGAGCATTTGAAGATCCTAAAAAAATCAATTTAAATCAAACCTCAACTTAAAACTCAAAAAGAGTCCTCTCCAAGAAGGAAGAACTGATAAAAAAAGAACTCTCACAGAACCCTGTTTGGTGAAGACATAGATCTAAACCCAACAAGCAAAATCCACTTGCCTGAATAAAGTTCAGATGTTTCCTCTGCAAGGCGTTCACAGAGCCAGCGTCCCTACCCAGTTCATCAGATATAGCAACCTGTTTCTCAATTATTCTGCCCAAAATATCCTTGCAATCATGGAAGAACTTGTGTAACTCTCTCGAAGCGGCCAACATCTGGGTTCTCGTCTCGATGAGTTCAAGGAGGTCCTGCCAACCCTCGTTCAGACCATCTTTCCACTCGGCGATGGTGGCAGAATCTGAGTGACCAGAGGCGATCAGCTGATCGGCGATATCGTTGACGCCAGCTACCCTCTCTGATCCGATGGTCTCTGTATCTTTGGCAAATTCCTTGAAGCGCTCCCAGAGCAAGGTGACGTGATCGTAATCCTGACCGAGCTCGTGGGAACTGGCGACTACCTCCCTGTCCGCGATCCATTGTTCCAAGTCGCCTACGTCCCTGTTAAATTGAAAGAAGATATAATATTGGTTAAATATCAGCAAAGTAAAGTTGTTGTAGAGAATGACCTCATGGCGCATTTTCGGATGCGGAAAGGTCGGCAAGAGGTCTCTCACGAGCGGAGCGCCCATATGCCCCTGTATCTCTTCAATATTTTCAAAAAAATTCCTGGAAAACCTCGTTTTCCAAAAACAAGGAATAAACACATCTAAGAATCATTGATTTAGATTCGAAATATGCATCCTACATGGGCATAGTGTACTATGTTATGGTGAATGTGACCTCACCTATTCAGAAGGAAGAGTTGAAGTGCCTCATCCAATTTTGCTCTCCTCTCGCCGGCCAAGTCCTTCAGCCCTGCGTACAGTTTGTCCAGCTGCGATTGTTTGACAGCAACTTGTTCAGCTAACGGATGGCCTTCAGCTGCCAGAGACCTAACAGTTTCACCTAAACTTCTAATGGTATCGGCGAATGCCTCAACCGCCGCTTCTAAGCTCTCGTGTTTCTTCATGAAGTTTCTCGCTGATGTTTCATCTTTACCTGCGGTATCAAAAATGTTGACTCTGTATTGGATGGTAAGAGATTACTCACCTCTATCTTCAACCATCATGTACAGTTCTTGTTCGCTCATCCAACTTTCGGCTTCATTAGCATCAAACAAGTATTGCTGCGCCCTCTCGTTGCGCAACAAGTTCTCTTTCCTATTTTCAACCGCGTCCTTCAGCTCTTGCCATGCCTTGTGGAGCTCTCCGATTAACCTACCAAATTCTGAGGAATCTTCATGACCTGCAGAAAAATTGGATATTAAGCTCGATTATCTAAAAATGGTGCATTCACTATAGCTGGCTATTGAGGTCAATACCTATAGAAATCTTGATTTGAAATATACATATACCAGCATTATTACCTGTTCATTTTTCCTATATTCAAACTAGATATGTGATATTCGTCACTATGCAATTGATGTTATACCCCAAAATGCACTGTTTTATTCTGAAATAAAGCGCGGTTATAGTTATCTTGAAAGCATACCTTCGTCTATCAACTTCTGGCCATTGTTTGAGACTGTATTTATCCTTGGTTCATGATTATCGATCTCCGTCCTCAAAGACCTATTCTTCTTCTCCATCATATTGACTTGGAAAAGACTATTGCCATATTCTGTCGATGTAGCTTGAGGCATCTTCTCAGCAATCCACAATAACTCATCTTCCACGTCCCTTCTGAACTGCAGAGCTTCCTTCTTCTTCTCCAAGATCCTTTGCCTTTCCAGTAAAGGTTGTTTGAGCTGCTGGAACCTCTGTTCCACCTGCGTCTTCTTCATTTTGATATCTTCCATGTTCTTTTCGGGTGCTTTGGTTTCGAGGTGCTGTGTTTGCTTCTCCAATTCGGTCACCTGTCTGGCCTTGACAGCCATCTGTGTTTCTATCATCTGAAATTTTGTTTTTGAGTGATTCTCACAATTCTCCCAAATATTGACGAAATTACCTGGTGTTTCTGCATCATGATATTGACAGAGGCCAGATCCGTGCCTGTATCATCGCTTTCGATCTGTTTTTCGAGTTCGTTCATCCAAGAGTCGATATCGTCGCATGTTTGATGTATGAGTACTTCCCTGTTTGCGTCAAACAGGCGTTCTCCCTTCTCCTTGGTGGTGGACTCCAATACATCAAACTGATCTGTCAATTCCTCGATCTTTGGTTGAATAACATTGGCAAATTCAGGTTTTTCCTTGGCCAATTCCTGTCCTGCCTTTTCAAGATTATGTAATCGTTCCTTGTTAGCTGCAATCTCTGCCTCGAAAGCTTGATGGCGCGTCCATTTAGAATGGACAGTCTTCGCCGATCTGTAGGTCTCGTCTTGGGCGGTGATATGCTTCTCCTGGATCCATTCACCCAGTTCATCGCAGTCCCTGAGATATTGCTGGAGTTCCAGCTGATCACGCAGCTTCTCGGTAAGAGCCATGGCTTTCTCTCTGAAATACGAGATTCAATAATGGATGGAAACATGTTCAATACCTTCTTAGCCACCACCATACCATTCTTGGACATCTCCAGCTCGCATATGTCCAGTAGGGTCAAAAATCAAAAAGCCCAGAGGACACAAAACGCAAACTCACCTATTTATGGTACGCCTCTCGTCAATAACATCAGCCCTCTTTCCGATCTTGTCACCAGCATAATGCCCATCGTCCTGCAACCTTTTGGCGAACAACACCACAGTATTTATCTTCTCGTCATTTGCCTCCATGGTGGTCAAGAAGGCCTCGTGCTTCTTGAGCAGGTTCTCTGCCTGTTCCAGCGTCGCCGGTGGTTCATCCTTGCTTAAGGCATTCTCCTGTTGATTTAGAATGACCTCCGCCTGCTTGGCATCCCGGTTCAACAGCTGAAGGCTCAGTGACTGAGACAGCAGTTGCTGCCTGTTCTCCCACATCTGCTGTATCTCAGCCCAGCCGTCTTTGAGCGCCTTGAGTCTCTCCCTCAGGAACATGTACTGAGGATCGTCCTGGGTGCTCGGATCAGCGGTCAGTTTCTCGCCATATTCCATCATCTTCTTGTAGTCTTCCGTGTAGTTGTCGATCTCGTCCTTGATGCTCTGGTGTTGAGAGAGCAGCTTTTCGGCCTCTGCCAAAGAGCTTGGAGTGTCTTCTGACGCGATGTCTGTCTGCGTTTTTGTTAGCCACGCTTGGAAGTGGTCGAGGTCTCTGAGGAAACGGTGCAAGTCTCCTGCTTCTTCTAGTTTCGAGTCTCTGTCCTTGAGCATCAGCGTTAGCCGTTCCCAGATCAATTGTATCTAGAAATAACAATGTACTTATTTAGATCCCTCAAGGTTTTGACTCAAATCAGAACAAAAAAAATCGCCTTTTGGAATAGATCAAACGTACCTGCACGATCCTTTCCCTTATAACTGCCGCCTCTTCAGGATGTTCCTTCTCTATGCTATCAGCCTCCTTTTCTAACGAGTTCAGCTTGGCCTGTATCGCGGCCAGATCCCTCTCCATTCCGCTTAGACGTCGCTGCAACGTCATAATGCCCGTCAGATCCATCTCAAGACTGTCGGTGGTCGTGATTATCCTGATCTTGTCCTCGATCCAGGACACCGTCTCCCTGCACTCGATGTGGAAGGTCTGAAGACCGTGGGCGGAGTTAAGCTCCTCCCTCTTTGCCTCCGCCTTCTCGCGTAGCTCCGACCACTTCTGGTTCAGCTGGTTCTGACGCGACGTTACCGTTTCTGAGTCCGGATGTTCGACGTGGAGCAGCTGACGCGCTAGCTGATTGACGACAGCCACCCTCGACGCGTTAGCGTTCATCTCTTTCTCGAAACCGTCGTACCTGTGTTTCATTATTTCGACGTCTTCAATATCTGGAAAAATATAAGTGATCTTTCAGTATGAGCCAATTCAATAATAAATAATTAACAATTTACATAAATTACATTTAGAAATGACGTAATTTTCCCTGTACCGTGTCAAATTTGGACAGTTCGAATGAGACAGCTAACCAGGTTAGCAGGCTATGAGATATGAAACGTTTATCAAGTGTCGAATTATGACAACTTTAAAGGTGACGTCTATAAGGTATAGATAGCTATAAAATATAAAACCATCTATGGGACAATTGGTTTTGATGAAAACAAACATTTCCTATTAGACGGAAACTCACCTCTGGCAGGAACCATTGTCTGGAGCATCCTGTCCTTTTCACTGATCCATTGTTCTACTCCATCACTTTCCGATAGAAGTTTATACAGTGACAAGGCATCCAATATCCTTTGTTTGCGCAATTTGGCCAATTCCAGGAGTTCCTTGTATCTGTTATCGATGGAAGCCAATCTCTGAGCAACCTCTTCTGAATTTGCAACCTCAGGACCGAGTTGTTCAGCTTGTTGGTGCAATGCTGGAAGAGGAACAATGATTGCTTATGTGCTTAAATACTACAACAATTATTTGAACTGAAAATTATTACTTTATTGTATCCATAAAGACAGAGAAATGAGAATAACTTATATCAAGTATAAAAAGTGCTAGATAAAAAATCTGACAATGCTTATTCGTGTCTCTAATGGATACCTTACCTTCAATTGTGCTCGTGTAGTTCTTGAGTTCGTCCGTAACGTCCTTGTGTTTCTTGAGAAGAGACTGAGCATTTCCTTCATCCCTTCCGACGTCTTCGCTTGAAACTAACCTCAAAGTGTCCAACATCCAAATGTCAATGTCATCCGCATCGGCAAACAATTGATGATAATCCACAGCCTCTTCCAGACGTTTCCTCCTGTACGCTGCTAAATCGATGAGGTGCTTCCAAGCGGATCTGATTTCGTTCAGTCTCTCTTGAACTTTTTCAGCTCCGAAGTGTCCGGAAGTAACCAGTTCGTCTCCAATACCCAAGACCGCTTCCAATTGTGGTTCGTGCGCAGCTATCTCGTTCTCCAAAGCTTTGTGTTTGCTGAGCAGCAGATTGACGGTAGTAAGATCGTGACCGACGTCGGAGGTCGACACAATCTGCTCTTTTTCTTTGATCCAGTTGTCCTCGTCCGCCATGTCCCAATAGAACTGCCATAGTTTCCTGCTTTCCTCTAGTCTGGACCTCCTCTCCAATGCAAGCCTAACAAGCTCGTTGTAGGCGTCTTGCAGCTGCTGCACTCTGGCGGCGACCAGGGCTGGATCACAAGGTTTATAACCTTCTTCAACTTCCACATCGACGAATTTCTGTGATTGACCGCCAACCAGTTTGACGCGATCACCCAGAATGTTGATATCGGCTTCCAGGAGATTGTGTTTCTGAAGTAGATCCTCTACGCCCATCAGGTGCTTACCGTAGTCGTCGGTGAGCAGCCGGGCTTTCAATTCCTCCATGGCATCTGGAAAATATCGAATTTTAGTCTCATTATGGGAAATTGTTTCATATCACCTACCTAAAATATGAATCATTTCTTGGAATGTCTGTTGCAAATTCAAAGATAATTCTAGTCTATGTCTACGAGCTCTAAGCAATTCCAATAGGTAATTCCATAGACGTAACACATTCTCTTTCCTTGAGTTGATCCTTTCCATATCGTGATAATTTTCAGCCTTCAATTCGCCGGCAACAGCAACCACCGCTTGAACTCTCTCCTCGTAGGCCAGTATGTCGGTCTCAATGGCCTCGTGTTTCTTTGCCGCAGCTTCAACCGCCGCCAAATCGTGGCCGAAGTTATCTTGAGAAACTAGACGTTGGTTTTCGGAAAGCCAAGTCTCCCTCATACTAGCTTTCCTATTGAACCTGGCTGCGAGTTGTTCGAGTTTTTCTTGACGAATCAATTCCTCACGTAAGGCGAGCTCCCGCTCATGTTCAGCCTGGAAGATTTCACAAGTAAGCATCACATTGTGCGTTCAAGGTATATTGCCATCAAAGCAAGCCTTAAAAGTGTAGTGGTGCTTTATTTCTGGTTACAAAAAGTTACTAAAATGAGCTTGAAAACAATGGAAATGAATTATAACCTCGTTTTTTCACGATCCTATCTTATAAATAATTAATTGAACACTCAAATATTTTTGCATTCATGTTGTGCATTGGATATTTTATCTAAGTCACCAATGTATTACAACTAAAGAGTTTGGAATGATAAATTTTCAAGTTAATGAAAAAAATCGTAAATATTATTGTTGATACCCTGAAGTTTATTGAAAGAGTAGATGAAATTAATATGAATAAAGAAACCAAAACTGGATATTCTACCTGATGTAGGATGACAGACAAAAATTATATCCTCTTCAATATATTTCAGATGAGCTTGTGCCTTCAAAAAACACTATGTTGGAAATATATAAATGTGATACCAAAATAAACAGAAACTCGGCATTTTTCTCTGTTGAACTTGTTGACTTGAGGAAAATCCCTATTATTTAGATTTGCAATATCATAAAAGAAACAGAGTAGGGGAGTTAGTTGCCTATCAGTGTTGAAGCCCAGGATGAATTCACATATGCATTTTTTTAAATTTGTTGTAAAAGTTATTTTTAAAATATAAACCTAGAAATGTATGCACTGGTCAGTTACAAACAACTGAAATCCTAGAACTTGAAATGTACCTAGATCTGTCGTTGCCAACTAAATTTCTTACTATAACTGATGAATCAGTATCAGGTAATCCTAAGAAAACGATTGGAACTGGAGTCCCGCAATTATCAATCTTATAGTCAGTCAAATTATTTTGAAAGCGTGATATAATTAAAAATTTCGATGATATCACCATCCCTTCAAAATGGCGCCACCTACCTAACCTCAAATATGATGAACGCTTCAGATGGCGCGCATGTATTAGATGAAGGTTGTGGCATAACAAACACTTTCAACATGCTGAAATAACGATTTTTCTCACCTTTTCTAACCTCTCCCAAGCTTTGTTGATATCCGATATCATTTTGCCCTCTTTAGGAGTATATGGTTTCTGGTTGTTAGCCCTCATCTTGGATTGTAAAGTGAAAAGCAGAATTTCTAAGTTTCCTTTCTCTACGAATTTAGGTGGCTTCTCCACTGTTCTGTAGTTGTTGAATTGTCCAAGTTGTTGTTGGACACCTGCAGGTAGATAAATTGGTTTTAACGGAGCTTGTATAAATGGAAATGATTTCTACCAATTGAATCAATAAAAAATGAAATATGTAATAAATATAAATGCAGATACTCACCAACCAAACTGTTCTCAAACTTCCTATCTCCAAGAGCAGTTATGGTATCTTCGATCCATTTCAGTAGGTCGCTCGTCAAAGTCTCATACTCTTTGATTGATCTATCATTCTCCATAGCTATACCGACGACCTTTCCGATTCTCTTGCCTTGTACAGTTTCTTGTTTCATTTTGCTAAAGTAGTGGTAATATGTAACCACATATGTGATGATAGATTTCTCGTCAGGTTGGTCCACGTAACAATCTTCAGCATCCAACAATTTGGTCAGTCCTAATTTATCTTCAGCTACGTTAAATGCATTATTCAAGTTTTGTATGGGGGTGGCTTTCGATAATTTTTCAAATTGTATAAGATCCGGCCTGTGTTTATGTATTAGGGCGTTAAATGCTAGACCGTCCCTCCAAGACGTTGTGAAATTTCGAACATTTACATTATGATAGCCTGCAGTCTTCATTTGGCACCTGAAATAAAAATGAAATGAGAATGAGAATTAAAAAATAATAAGAAATATCTACAAGTGAAGATACATTCGGTCCAATTAAGACATTGTAATTGAGAGGCTATGAAACATCGAAATTAAGTTGAAACGGCCGTTATAGATACATTTTCAGTTGAAGAATTTGAGTTGTTCATACTGAAAATTACTAGATACTGCTAAGCTGTGATTTAGTTCTTGACTTAATGATAATCAATAATTGTTTACATATTGTTAGTTTTATTGATTTTGAACGAATTGTTGGAAAAGTTAATCTTTGTGATGAATAGATGATGTAAGTATTAGCTTATTTTGGTATCAGATTTATACACGTCCAGGAAATAATTTTTTGAGCGCACAACAGCTCATCTGAAATATACTGAAGAGCACATGATTGTTATCCAGAAGTTCCTCATCATGCATCAAAAAGAATACCCAGTTTCTGTTTTTTCTCTTTTTATTTATAATGATTTCCTCAACTTTTTCAATGACTTCAGGGTATCAACAAAATGATTGTTATAATAATTGAACTTAAAAATTTATCCTTCAAAATCATTGGTTGATATATATTTGTGACTTGGCAGATACAATTTCCAATGCACAACAATAATGCATTAATATTTAGGTCTTCGATTAATTATTTATAAACTAGGATCGCGAAAAAACCAGGTTATTATTCATTTCCATGGTTCAAGCACAGAACATTTCAGTAACTTTTTGTAACCAGAAATAAAGCACCAAGTACACTTTCAAGGCTTGATTTGATGACAATTTATCTTGAATAGACTTTAAGTCGAAAGAGAGATACAAGAAGAAAACAAATTAACTTGATACAAATGTCAATAATTGTTCCATCAAAAGCAGTAAAGAAATCATTAAAAATCAAACTAATTCTTAAAAAATCAACCCAAGGAGAAGAGAAAAGAAAATGATAACATACCATAATAATAGTGCATCCTTGGCTGACTTGGTTTCTTGGTTATCCGTTTCTTCAATTGTGATGTCTTGAATCTGGAACCTCAAGATGATTGTCCATATCAATCCTAGAGACAGTCTTGGATTTCCATCAACAATATCATGTGATCCCATGTTTTCTAAATGTACACGCTGTTCCTTCAGGAACTGCAACGCTTTATCTACATTTTCTAGGCAGTGAATTCTCATCTTCCCTTTTGTTGGCCTTGGCAGTCGTTCTCCGGATAATACTTCTAGCAGTTTTATTAAATTTTTTCCATCTCGAAGGTCTGAGTATAAGTCTGAGATACGTGAATTCACCCGTACCAAGTGAGAATTTACCCATTTTTGAAATGTCTTCTTTTGAACACTTTCTCTTTCGTCTGTAACAAAAATAAATAAATAAAGACCTCATTCTATATTTTGATGGATGTATTTTTTTCGAAAGAAATTATATGGCTGAAGCAATTTTTTTAAATAAGACAGTTTTTAGTGAGGGTTCAATTAAGAATTTCGCATTTGTCATCAAGATAACACGCTTGTAAAATAATGAAAAAATTGGCGAAATAGGATCAAAGATTAATCTTAACAAGAATAACATAATCAGCTGTCGCCAGAAGAAGGAAAACATTGAAAACCCTTGAAAATCATCATGATCAATCATAAAGCGAAGTTTCAAGAGATAGCTGATACTCTGGCGTTATCAAAAAGTAGTGTAAAGAGTAAAAACCACGAGTAGATCATTCAAAGAGCTATTTGTAAATGATTAACGTGACCAGCTCGCACTACGGAAAGACAATTTTTCATTGTCTTTCCTGCCATTCAGTTAGAAATGATTAAGAGAAATAAGGAGTTTTTGGTCGGTACATCACAATGAATGGAACATTGATTCAGCACTTCAATCCTGAATCGAAGCGCCAGTCTAATGTGTCCAAGGAGAAAATCGTCCATCAAACATCGGCTGGAAAGGTAATGGCCTCTGTATTTTGGGATGTGAATGGATTTTTATTCGTCAATTACTTGGAACATGGAGAAACAATCAACAGCGACTATTAAATTGAATTTTTGGATCGTTTGAAGACGGAAATTGCCCCGAAAAGACCTCATTTGAAGAAAAAAAATCTGCCTTTTCACCAAGATAATGCACCGCGTCACAAATCAATAGAAACTTAAGTTTTGAATAGGTGCCGCACCCGACGTATTCGCCAAGTCTGGCCCACAGAAACTACTGACTCTTCGCAGAACTCAAAAAGATGCTTTGCGGAAAGAGATTGCCGAAACTAGAACATATTTCGATGGTTTGATAAATCTCCTGTACACCGGTGGTATACAAAAGCTACAAAAATGTTGGAATGATGTATCACTCTGAAAGGAGCTCATTTTGATGAATAGTAAAAAGGTTATCTGTTATAATGTTCCATTAATGAAAACTGGAAGATTTGAGGAATGAATGATATCCTTATCGATATAATGTGATAGCAAATTAAGAATTCCGAAATTCATTGGTATTTCCTGTTGTTCTTATTTATACTACAAGACATTGTAATTTATAAGTTGACTCTAATACAATATGTCCAGATATGTGTGAGTTGACCAAATTAATCTTTGTAGATCTAAAGTAGTCTAAAGTACAAATATATACCAATATTTGAGACATCTTAAATGAAATCGTTTATTGTAGTGTCTCTTTGGATCTACCAATAGAAGAAAAATATTAGGTTTTCTCTTCATGAAGTGTGCAGCTTTCATTTCAACACTTTTTCATGCTAAGCCTCTTCTCATTTTTTTAACATCTTGAAATCGAAAAATACTTATATTTTTCTCAATGCTAATTCAAAACAAATATTTTTCGACAGATTACTTCTTTAACAATCATCTACAGGCTTTAAATTACTGCAACAGAGCACTAATATCATTCAGCGTCTTTCAGAATGATACTTGACAACGTTTGAATCCCAAAAAACTGACCAGAAAGCAAGTGTACCAACTCCAGAAACTTAAGTCATGGCTAGCTGAGTGGAAACGAATACAGTATACATATCATTCACACCATGACTAAGAGCACACAAAATATTCAGTGACACAGAATTTAATCACAACACTACCAAGACCAACTTCAATGTCAACATTTCCTGAATGAACTATACAACATCGCCCTTTTTCTAACTGAAACGAAACAAAACCATTCACACACACCTCTTAACTTGGTGACCTTATTTTCGAGGTCGGAAAGCTCCTTCTTCTCGATTTCCGAAATTTTCCAGCCGTTCGTCGACATCTCGCACAAATTTTCACATTAGAGGCGCGAAAAATCGACACGCCCGCTGGTGTACCAGGGAAAAACTGCGGTAGCGGTTTTTAGATAAACACAGAGGCGGATTTTCGAAGTCGATACACCACAGAGACGACCACGTTTTGTGCCGCATTCGATGATTATTGTTGTTTGGGCGTTTATCATTGTCGTTGAGATGATAAACAGTCGAATTTCGCCTAATCATTACGGCCGGACGGCAAACAATGCGACAGTGGCTGACTGTTCTTAGGTGGTGATCCGTTGCTGTGAAAACAAGCTGACCGTGTTTCATTTGGTTTGTGTTTGTTGTATAGGGGGGAAGAAGAAATATATGGATATGGCTAATCATTACTTTTCGTCATGTAGCCCTTAAAATGAGCCAGAAAGTTGCCAGGATGGTTATTAAGACATTTGAAGAATGAGTCATAGAAGCGGTAATATTTGAGCTAAGGCAACGTGAAATCGAAATAAACCGTCTCAGATCATTTCTTTCTTCATCAGAAAAATACTTTGAATATACTCGAAGCGAGTCTTCAGTTGAAACATATTAAAAATTCTTGACTTATCATTTTGGCAATTGGTCAAAGATAATCATAATAATCAGCAATAATCTAAAAATGATGATTCTGGTTTTACACTTTTAATTGAAGTATTTTTGATACATACATTTTTTTATCCTAGAAAACAGGGTTGTCTTGAATAAAAGAATAATTTCATTCTTACCATAATACCAAACAATAAAAAAAACTACGGAAAATGTATTTGAAAATAACGCAGTATATTCACTAAGAATTATTTAAATTATTTGAAATAGAATATGATTATCTGACGGGACTAAAGCTGAAGAGGCAAAAGATTCTTAACAAAAGGAAGTATTTTTAGTTTATTAAAACTATTATTTATTTTTTTTTTTTTTTTTCATTTAGAACCACAAGATTGTAGATCTGCCACTTATAGTTTATCGTGCTTACTTCACCATCCATATACAGGGTGAGTCTTTGACCACTGCGTTAATTTTAACCATATGTTCTCGAAATCAAATGAAACACCTAATTTTCCATACCGTTTTTCCATATTCAGCTGCGTTAAAAAGTTATAAGCATTTTAAGTTTTCACATTGGGCAAATACCCCTCTGTAGTCCAGTTTAGTTTGAACGAAAAATTCCTTCCACAACATCCATTATTGAACCTGAACTGTTTAAAAACCCTCTAAAAAAATGATTCACTCACTCATGTTTCATCCGATGAGGTCCATATTCAGAAGGAAGATACAAAATACTAATTTTCTGATAAAAAACACTATAAACATAGATTTTTGTTGTTCTACCATAACTTCTTTCTACTGCAAGATTATAAACCATCCCTTTCTAGTGAGAAATTTCAAAAAACCTCAGAATGATTGGATGTTATCATCATACATTTGTAATTTTCTTCTTAAAATTTTTAAATCATGAAAACCATCATTTCTATGAAAACTTCCAAGGCATGAGGTTGTCACATTGCTTTTTATTTCACTCAAATCCAGAAAAATTCATCCATGATTTTCCAAACACTGATATTTCTGAAGTTTCTTCTCCTTGACAGAGACCAGTGAACAGATCTATGAGGTCTCTTGATATTATAATTATACTGTTAAAAATATGAAAACCTTTTTCGAAATTTTCAACAACAATGAATGATGTCACTACGAATATCTATTTAAAAGTGATGTTACTTTGCTTGATGATTATTTTCTGTACTGAATCCCAATAACAAATTACTTGGATAGATAACAAGTATTCCCAGATTTAAGTGTGCAATTATACTTGCTTGAAGAAATTGAGTTTGATCGTCTAAATTTGCTTCTGAAAAACCAACTAGGTGTTCTTTGATAAAAATTTTTGTTAGATCATTAATATAAATCTATTTTGTTTATTTTTAAAGGTTTAACTGGTGGTAGCAGCAGGATCAAAAAACGGGAAAATGATACTATATCAGTTCGCCGACGTTTCGGAAATATATTTTTCCATCTTCAGGGCTAGACTAAACAATTGTATCCTCCCATTATCCTCTATATAAATAATACAGTTTACAAATCTCAGGTATGCACTTTGCATGGAAAGAAACTATCAGACCGCAACGAAAAATAAACAATATAGCAATTTTGAGACATACGTCGACACACGGAGGTGGAACCAATATAAGAGCTCTCGATTTCTGTTTTAAAAATACAATTTTGGATCACCAATTTGAATTTAAGAACTATTTTGTTTAGACTATAATTAATTACTGATGATTCATAAATTTTTGGTTTTTATAATCAGTGTATATTTAATAATGGTTATTCATAGATTATGTCAAATTTTTATACCTTACCACAGAATATTAATTTATTACCGAACCCCAGGAGAGAAAAAAATTAATAATTGCAAAGTTTTTTAAATGAAAGATAATATCTGTAACCATTATTGATCTTCAGTTATAATTTTTCTCAAAATAACTACAGTGAATTATTATCACATTAAAATGTTATTATAACGTCTCTGTGGTGGATAGTTCCCAATAAAATAGTGTTCTGTGGTTCCTTGTTGTTTTGATTCTGTTTGAAACTGTCAACAGTTATTTGTAGCTTTCTTTTAAAAAAAATGTGGAAAATATTGTAAGGATAATTTCGATAGTTTGAGATTATTCAATTCAGTATGAAATGATTATGGTCAGAAAATGCTTTCTATTCTAATCTTCTTGTTTATGAGCTTATAGCTTCCAGTTTCAATATTGATTGAATTTTAATTAACGATGCATCATAACAAACATTGAGAAATATTAAAACTAAGTCAAATTCGATTATCTCCTGAGTTTGTGAACCAGGTTGAATCGGTGTATGAAATAAAGATGTGAAAAAACTTCTATAAAGGTACAAAACAAATCTAGGAGACTGTGTTCGAAGTTTTTAAAACTCATATAAGCTTAATTTGAAGCATTCCTGTGTTACAATAGAATAGATATAATTTGATGAACCCTGAAAGTCTAAAGCTATAAAGAACCAGCTCTTCATAAAGGCAAGTTTTCAATTTAACAAGTCCTGACAGAAAATACATTACCTATTTCAACGTCATCATGAAAATATACCGAAGTACCTATGTGAGTGATGGAAATATTTTTCTCTATTTATTATGGAACGTTACTCAGGATTAAATATTAAACAAGGTGCTAGATATCATTAATAACGAATACAGCAAATGGCAATTTAGATTTTGTAGTGAATGTAAGACAAAAATTGTTCAGTGGTTAATTTCATCTATAGCGTTTAGTGGTGGATCCATAGACTGGAGAGATTTCCCCAACCTTTGTAGAAATATTTAAAAAGACATTGAAAAATTTGGGAATTTCAGCAAAATTTGGATCAGAAAATTTGGACAAAATTATATCGATTTAATTCCTTTCAACTTCAAATATCTCAAGAATGGTGCTATTTAGGAGAAAAGATTAAGAATGATTTTATCTGCAAAAAAGACTAATGATTCCAGGAAGTACAAGTTACGGACCTTTAGTTCAAGTGATATTTGTTTTTCATGCAATTTAACCAATCTGCAGAGTAGTAGTGAGACCCCCACAAGAAATGGAATAAATCTAATGATTGCAAAATATGCATGACTGCTATCAAAAATCTTGTACAAGAGATCATTTCAATTGATATTGTCGTTTGAATATTACAGGAAGTCAACCCTTTATTATGGTGATATATTAAAACATTTTTTCAAGTTTTCTTTAATTATAGCTGACATTTGAATTGTTCTCTGTTATGTCCTTCTTGTCTGTTTCTGTATACCGACGCATTCTGCAGCCAACTTCAGAGAGTTAATTACAATTAAGCAAACATACAAGTGAAGCTAATATAAGCGTGTTAATAAAAAGGATAGTTTTTTTAATAATCAAGATGGTATAAAATCTCACCAGCTAAAGCTTTAATACGAGATCTCTCGAATAATCGAGAGGATGAATTTCCACCATCGTACTCATAGTCTTCTACAATCTCCTGCTGGAGAGTGGGGTCCCACCGAACTATACTTATGTCGGTTGTCATTTTTCAGTGAGGAAGGCTCGGGAGGCTGAAACAAAAAAGTTTATTAGATATAAGCCATGTGAACATACAGTTTTCAAGCAATATAGGTTATGATTTATTTAAAATTAACCAGTTGTGGAGAATATTCGGAATTATCTGTAAATCGAGTCTGTAAAGGGCTCTGAAATGTAGATTGAAGTACAAAATCAACCAATACGTTACAGTGAATCTAAATTATTATTTCTTAGTAGCAATTAACAAAACTGCAATTTTCCGTCGTTTCATTTAAACTTTGAAAAATACCGATTATCATCAAAAAAAGTCTTAAACACACTGAATTTGGGATTTTGGAGATTTGAATTATCGAAAAGAGCAAATTGATGTGTTTAACTATGTAATAACTTGTTACCAAATTATTAATCACATGGCAGATGGTCTCTTCAACACAATGTGGTGGTTACTTTTCATTGGTCACACCGGATCACGTGGTAAGAATCGTCATTTTCGGATAAATATCCTGTGTGATTTTATAATATATCTGATGTTGAATTATTTTTATCTTTTTCTATTTCGTCAATATAGTTGATATTATGAGTAGGTTTGAAATTAGAAAATTTCTTCTACTGTGCCATTCTGTCAGAGAAGTATTTAGTCTTAGGTACTGGAAATCAATAATTGCTTCTGTTTTCATAAACATCCTTGACAACATTAATAGGATCTATGGTAAATTCCATTTCTTGTGGGTTTCTCACTACTACTGTACAGATTGGTTAAATTGCATGAAAAACAAATATCACTTGAACTAAAGGTCCGTATCTTGTACTTCCTAGAATGATTTTCTTTTTTGCAGATAAAATCATTCTTCATCTTTTTTCCTAAATTGCACAATTTTTGAGATATTTGAAGTTGAAAGGAATTAAATCGATATAAACATCTGATGAAACATGAGTGAATGAATCATTTCTTAGAGGGAAAATAATGTTTTTAAACAATTCAGATTCAATAGTAGATGCTGTGGAAGGTAATTTTCATTCAAACTAAACTGGAGTACAGAGGGGTATTTACCGAATGTGAAAACTTAAAATGCTTATAACTTGTTAACGCAGTTGAATATGAAAAACGGTATGGAAAAAAGTGTTTCTTTTGATCTCAAGAACCAATGGTTAAAATAACGCAGTGGTCAAAGATTCACCCTGTATATTTAAATGTTTTGTGCCCTTCGATAATATTTTATTAACGAGCGGAACTGGATTCGTGTATGGGTTACGAGTGGACTTAAAACTGACCTAAGACATCCAATCAATCTGCCAAAACAGATGAAGAATACGTGGCCAAATCAATTCTTTCCTTCCATCCGTAGGCACGATTGCGTCCGAACCGATTAATTTCAACAAAGCTATATTTCTAGAAATATGATCATTCAAAATTTGAATAATTACCCGCTAGTATTCCTCTGTGTCAGTCTTGTACGTAAAATCAAGCTTTCGTGGTGTGGTGGACTAAAGCAGGAGACTGATAATTCACAGTCGGAAGGCCCCGGTTCAAATCCAAGTGGAACATTATTTTCAAATTTTACATTTTCTGAATGATATTCAAAGAAATATACTGAACTGGTACTAACATTGTAATGGTAATTGACAATTTTGGCTATAATGGACAACATAAAGATAAATACTATCTGGGATGTTTTTGTCAGTCTATTTCAAATAAATAATTTCAGTACACATTACACAGGGTATTGAAATACAGCACGTTTATACGTGTATTTATATGTATTATTGTTTGGTTTCAATTTTTTCATATAGTTCTTCATGGCATCGTTCCGCATTGAAGACCTTTCAACATCAGTCACAACTGATGAAGTAATAATGACGGAGGTACTTCTTAAGAATTGGATAATTACTAGTATTCTAACAAGAGCTCCAAAGCCATCTGACCTGACGTTAGGTACCAGGTCATCATTGACTTTTCGGACACCCTGTATGGTTGTCATCTTGTTCAGAAAATAATATATTTCGCTCTGAACATAACCAGCAATAATTGTTAAGTTAAACTTATCAACGCTCAATTGGAATATATTCGAATGAAAACCTATACGAACATCTTCATTCACATTTCTATTTTTAGAAGAAAAAAAAACAATCGCCAAACTTTAATCACCGGCACAGCTTCCACGCTCAAAACGTCCTTGAAGCTTATCAAATACGAGCATACCCGTAGTAATCTACGATTCCTTACCGTCAAATTCAAATCAATTCACATCATCCTATCCTAGAGACGGTAGAGGCATCTATAAACTTTACCACATCAACACACATTATCGCATACGCGGAAATTACATCGGACCGGTGGAGGATTTCGTGGAGGGATCAACGTTCGTAATTTTGTACTATTGCGAAAATCTGGGTTGGTGGATCGATGGGAAGCACACGGTAGGCGTCGGGACGCCTGACCTGGACACTGCTGCGGGTTTGCGCTGAACCATCTGCGACGTCTCGCTCATAAGTGTGGGATTTTCCCGAACGAACGGCCGTCAGCTGAGGGGAATTGATTCATGCGGAGGTATTGGACTTGTTGGAGAAGTCTTTTGATAGTAAAGGACTTAATTAGTCTTTATTTGTATAGTTGTACTAGGCTGAAGACAAAGGCCGTATGCCGTATGTATTAAACGAGCTGCCCAATAAACGAATCAAGCGTTTGTTTCTTTAAAAAATATTAAACAAAAAATAGAAAAGCACTGACGTGACAGTACTTGTGAGTGTGAAAATTTCAGGAGAATTTCAAACCTCAATAACAATAAGTTCGGAGGCCAATAAAATTGTTTAAAGTATCTTAAAGAAGTCTTTAAACTACAGATAAGTAAAAATTTGCTTTAGTTATACGAGATCTGTCGATCTTGAGAAAAAACTCTTCATCTTTTGACGCTATCCACAAATCTACCCAATTTTGGTGTCTTCATATGATGTGAAGCGCTGCTCAGACAGACCATGTGCCATCGACCGGAACAGATGATAATCAGAAGGGGCTAAGTCTGGTGAATACGGCGGGTGGGGTAAAACTTCCCAGTTGAGTGTTTCCGAGTATGTTTTTACCGGCGCCGCAACATGTGGACGAGCATTATCGTGTAAAAAAATAATTTTGTCGTGTCTGGAGTAGTAATGGGCGCGTTTTTCCTTAAGTGCCCGACTCAATCTCATCAATTGTGTTCGGTAGAGAGCTCCAGTAGTGATTTCGCGTATTGTTCGAGTATTTTAGGGTGCTTCATACAGTTTTCAGCAAAATCATTCTTGTGGAAAAATTGTTAGTTTAATTTCATTGGAACAACCCTTATATTGCTGCAATCAACAATTCAGTCAAGCATTGCAGGTTCCTGCCATGCGCCCAAACGATCTGTCAACATGTATCATAAGTCGAAACATCTATGAGTAGAAGTTGAAGTAGAAGATGTCTAGATACCTTAAGTAGAAGCAACGTCTTCTGGGCTTTTCAACAGCTGATGATGACGAAACATTATCTTTCTATTCCATTCGAAACTTCAGCATTTAAGAGTAATGTATAAATTATTATTAGAGTGTGTAGAGTAAAGGTTTCAATTAGACGATTAAAACCTATTCGTGTCTCACTATCCCTCTGCCCAGTTTGAGCAACAACACAATCCCACTGAAATCCAATAAAAATGACAATAAAAAATCTTTTGAATTTCATAAACTATCTCCAATAGTGTTGAAGTCGGTTCACAAATTTTTTTCCGAATAGGTTTTGATAATACTGCATTTCATCGAACTACTTCTATTGGGTACCTATTTAGACTTCAAAACATGAGATATTTCTTGAATAGCGTAACTTTGAAATTTGTATTCTATGAATTATTAGAACATAGGAATTTGAAGGTTAAAAATAGGACATAGAAGAGAACACAGATAGAAATCTTTGATATTTATAGAATATTATTATAGAAAAAACCTCAATAACAATGATTTGGGGATCCAATAGAATTGAAAAGTACTCGTAGAAATTAGGAAAGTTGAAAAATTTGCTTTAGTTATGAGATCTGTCGATCTTGATACGTTATATCAGGTTGACCAACCTGGATTTGTCGCTGTCTAGTACTCGTAGAAGCTTCTGATGTTCTTTTATTCGTACATTCAGAGGGCGTTTAGTTTCTCCGATGTAAGATCTTCCCGCACTCGCAAGGTAATTCATATATGCAGTTCTTTGTCCTTTGTGTCTCATTATTAGCTGGACTTTTTGTAAGTTTAGCTCTGATAGTGTCTTGAGTTTTGAATGCAGTCGTTATGTTGTATCTATTTCAATTCTTCTCATTTTTCCGACAAACCAACATAAGGAATTACGGTTTTAATGGTCTGATTTATATCTGTTGGTTCAGGTTGACTTTTCTTGTTCTGTCTAGCTTTTTCTAATATCTTTTTGGGGTAGCCATTGCTTTAAGAGTTTTCGAGATGTTATTTATTTCTTCATTTTGGTCTTCTTCAGTGCAACAAATATTTATTGCTCTATCAAACAAACATTTTGCTACTCCCAATTTAAAATAAATATAAAATAAATATATAAATATTTGTTGCACTGAAGAAGACCAAAATGAAGAAATAAATAACATCTCGAAAACTCTTAGAAGCAATGGCTACCCCAAAAGATATTAGAAAAAGCTAGACGAACAAGAGAAAGTCAACCTGAACCAACAGATATAAATCAGACCATTAAAACCGTAATTCCTTATGTAAAAGGTTTGTCGGAGAAAATGAGAAGAATTGGAAATAGATACAACATAACGACTGCATTCAAAACTCAAGACACTATCAGAGCTAAACTTACAAAAGTTAAGCCTAATAATGAGACACAAAGGACAAAGAACTGCATATATGAATTACCTTGCATGAGTGCAGAAGATCTTACATCGGAGAAACTAAACGCCCTCTGAATGTACGAATAAAAGAACATCAGAAGCTTCTACGAGTACTAGACAGCGACAAATCCAGGTTGGTCCAACAATTGTAGATGAGAATCATCGTATAAAGTGGGATGAAGCATCAATAATATCCAAAGAAGAAAACTTGCAAGAAGAAAAATCAAAGAAGCAGCATTTATGAAAATAACACCTGATTCCATTTGTGCCCCATCTATAGATCTGCCACAAGTTTGGACGCCGATAGTTCGATCCAACTTAAAAAGATCATCATATCACAGATGAGTATATAACATCGTTCATTTTCTTTCATGAAATTGACTTTTTGAAAATTGATAATTTTCAAAGGTTTCTTACTTTTCCTCCTTGATAAAGATAGAAGATGTCTATCGAAACGTCGGAAATCATTACATCCACAATATGTGATGGTAATAGCCCAAACAATCATTCAACACGAGCTCCATCATCAACAATATCTCGTCATCAATTTCTGCATATTTTCTTCATTCAAGGCAGAAATCAAGGTAGAGAGTAAAAAGTAAAATGACGAAAATTTGACAGTGACACATAGTAATTTTAGACATCTTAGTGCGTTCGAATCTCTACATGGTTTAATATTGACAATTGACATACAATGTGTGTTGACATTCGAAAGGATAGGATGTCAGTGTTGTCAACCACAAAACGATGCTGTAATGAGTTCATTACAGCACTGGTTTTAGTACTGTAATGAACTCATTACGACACTGAAATAGAGAAAAAATATTATACTTTGGAGCCTTGAAGAGCAACAGGGGGCTTCAACAAGTATGTTCCTACAATTTTATGGAATGTCATACTGCAAGAGCTGAATTTTTTGTATAATCTCGATTGGAATCCAGTGGTGACTGAGCCCAACTTAAACCTTGAAGCTTTTAGAACTTTGCAACGGGCAATATTGAAAAAAACGATATAGGAATAAAGTATTTCTTTTTTCTTCAATAATCAGCACTTAAAAGTAACGCAATGGTCAAAAACTCACCCTGTATAAATATACAGGGTTTTCCATTTGAAGAAATTTAGTAATGTGTACTTTCCGGTATAACTTGAAACACTTTTGAAGTAAATTAGAAGTGTTCTTGAACTCCTTCTAGCAAATTTTCAGAAAATTCGATCGAGTAGTTTAATGGATACATAACCGAAAGTTTAGGTCAACATTTTGGGACAAAACAATAACCAGCGTGCAAAAATGACTTTATTGGCAAGAAACCTCTTCGATTCTTCCGAACACACGGTATACATAAAACATTTCATCTGCAAAATCGCGTAACGGTACAAAAAAAAAACAATGCACTTCCCCCCACCTCGATATGGATCTCGATATTACACATTTCCGGCATCAAATTTTTGTATTCAATTATTGTCCCACTGTTCGTGAATAATTCTCCGGACAGTGCTCATGACAGTGGGAGTAGAACAATTCAGGATCTATGTCAGTGAACTCCACCGTTCCGAGTTCTCGGCCCATTCTTGTCTTTCGAGTAAGCCAAGTTAACTTCGGCTTTCTTCAAATGTAAACCGTCGAACTTTATAAATAGGATTGTGTTTTCATATCGACTCCCTCATTTTTCGGGATCTTTGATACAATTAACTATATGGTACAGGAATAAATCAAGAATTCATGAAACGATTGAGCACTCGTTACACAAAGCACAACTTTCGTTTTTTACCTACAGTAGATTTATAATATATAACATTACTAGCAAGGTAAGAGGGTTTTAATGGCGAATGGAGGATATAACTGTTACCTCCTTCAGTCGCAAATGTCGGAAGCTATAGAAGCGTTGCCATGAACATGTCTGTTTATTTTTCTTTACATTATTTTGGCGAAAGCGAAAATGAATGTACCAAAAGAAATTATTGAGGCCGTCAGCAATGTAGCTTTAAGTTTATAACCTGCAAAATCAGCTTCAAGTTCCGAGCGAGCATACGACGAAACAAAAATAGTGTGATTAGAGTAACTGAAAATGTTTTGTTAGTCTACTTAAATCAACTATCAGCTAGATTCAGCCCTAATATTCTATCGGCAAAATGGTCTATGCTGAAAAGCTGCTTGGAAATTGCCCCAGTTTTTAAATTCAGCAGAAGCTATGAAAACTCGTCTTTGTATTTTTAAATTCATGTTAAATGTTTGGGTAAGTCCTATCTAAAACTAAAGTTTCAACTTTCAACCCTTTGTTGAGTAACTTAAAGTAGTTTCAGAAAGCTGAATAATTTTCGAGTTTTCATGATGCAAAAAGAATATCTACACGAAGAGATATAATTTTTGTTACCTCGCTGGCAGAAATCATTAAAAACACACACAAAATTTAAACTCGAATACTTAGATTAACCACGGAACATTAATCAAATATGCCCCCGGATGCGAGGAATCTAAAAAAACATTGTTGACGTCACTAATTGAACTGTATAGTAAATAAAGCAGGCATAACAGATGAACTGAATTAAAAACAAGCAATCGTTGTGGATCACTCTGTCTTACTCAGGCAGCGTAGTAAAGAATTCTTGAATATCGATCGATTATTTGGAACATGCTACACATCGGAAAATAATTTCTTGAGACATGTCTGTTGACGAATGAATTTTCAGAAGCTATGGAATACCTACTCACTATTACAACACCCTGTAGAATGATCATTATGTTTACCTTGAATCACGAATTTCAACAATTCCAAAAAAAAAAAAAAAAATGTATGATATGTATAGGTGGGAATATGTACAATGGAACAATGTTACGCTTATCTCGATGTTTTAGATAATTTTTTTCTTCGATTCGTGACAAGCTCAACCACATGAACAAAGTTAAAATTGATGTCATGGGAACATGCTCAATAAAATAATCATTACGTACCGAAAAAGAAACTAATTAGCAGAATAATTGCTAGCATTGAAGTCATCCAATAACCTTGATGCAGATAGAACATGATGATTTCAATTTCAAACAGTATGAAGTCGATGACGGTAATAAAACCAAATATTTGTCATCGAAAATGGCTCTTTTGTTATTGAAAATATTCCTTATGAAGACCGATATACTTTTGCAAATACTGGGGACAGATTTTAAGGCATTTTCCACTACAAATCAATATATTTCAAAAATTATCGTTTTCAATGGATTAACCTCTTGTTCATTGTCCTCGAGGTTTATTTTTGTGAGAAAATGGAAAGAAGTCACAGGGTGACAAGTCAGAACTTGGTAATCCATCCAAACTTTTTTTGACTGCTCAAATATTATTTCAACCGATGTGTGAAAGCTTGCCTTATTGTAATGAAAACTGATTCAACTTAGAGGGTTGATTTATCTTCATTTTTCAAATATTTGTGGCGAACAAAATGTTTTATAAAACAAGGATCGGGTGTTTTTCTCTCAGATCTATCGTAAGGGATAAAGGTAGAAGCCATGTTGTTTTGACGTTTCTGTTCGCATTGACAAATCATCATGGATGGTCTCACGCCGCGTTTACAAACTGTTCAATTTTATTCTCAAAATTTGTGTCTATACAGGGTGAGTCTTTGACCACTACAGATTCTTGAAGCCTTGAATCCTGAAAACGATTTAAGGTTTGAAATTGGACTAAGCCACCCCTGGATTATTTTCGAGTCGAAAGATTCAGCTTTTGCTTTATGAAAGTCCATAAAAGTGTAGAGACTGAAATAGAGAAAATATAGTCTAATACTCGTTGCAGAAGATAATTCCAACACTCATGCGTTCAAAAACTCGCTCCTTCGTCTCTCGTTTTCGAATTTCGCATTCGTGTTGGAATAGGTGCCCATTCTACAACTTGTTTTAGAATATACTATTATATTTATACGATCCTTCTCAAACTCATAAATGGAATCTAGAGTAGATTCATCATTAGTGAAACTTTATCTCCTTCCGTCAATATTTACCTATTGGAATAGGAAAATGTCTGGTTTTATAGGCGTTCTGTAAATATCGATTATTCTAAACCAACAAAAATGTTACATGAATTCACGTTTATGACTGATTACTGACATACCTAAAAGGTTAGCGGTAATGAAATATTCAAGGAGAACGTAAAATGACAATTGCAAAAATTAAATTATGTATGAATACTAGATAGGTAAATAAATACAAGATCAAACAAAATCATGCAAGAAAGTTGTAAAAATTTTTGTTCAGTTCGGCTTTTCGAATATTTTTTATATATTCTCTAAATTGTTCAGCTTGACGATTATTTAAATATTTCGTTCAACATTATTCAAACGATTGTCGACTTACAAATTGATCGGACAGATATTTCAGGAGTTATTGGGGAAGCCAAATTCCAGTTGCTCATAACTACTCGTAATTTAATACAGATATTTCCATAAAATTTCATTTCCAAAAAACTTGCACAAGAAACAAAAGATGCAGATATGGATTAATAGAGTTTGGTAAGATTATTTGTTTGATGGAGATGTTTTCTTAATATTATTCATCCAAAACTATTAGTGAATTTGTTACTTCCAATGATGGCAACCAGAAATTTTCGATTAAATATGCAGCGAACATTTCATAGTAAATGAGAAGAATACTGAACTTGATAGTATTTATTTAATACAAAGATTTTTCCAAAGGTTAGTATAATTTGTGTTCCGTATGTCGAATCTCTTTCTACTTATTTCAGAAATTTGAAAAAGTGTATGAATCCTCTAACGAAATGGTCAAATGTGAAAGAAAAATAGCCTGATCGAATCATATTTCCAAGAAGGAAGTGGCCCAGATATGTTATACTTTGGTTATACATGTCAACAAAAGCCCATGATTGATGTATCGTACTACTGCAAATGTATTACACAACACAATATAAATATAAACCCAATTCATGCGATTAACTGGAACTGAAGAAATAAGATATTTCAAATGTTATTACTGTTATTTAAAATGTATCATGCTGTTTCACATTTTGTAAGTCATGGAATTTGAACTTAAATTTGCAAAGTCATGCAACTATTATTGTTAGTCGACTTAAATACTATCTAGTTGAATATCCTTCACCTCCTGAACAAGAAAAGTAAATAAAATCATATTTAATTATATTTTCAATATCTATATTTACAAGCATAACTTAAATACATATCTTCATCAAAGAAACAATGTTTCATTATTAAATTTGATATCTTTCCCTGCCAAAGGTCTGGTTTCAAATTCTTACTGGTCATTTAAAAATTTTAAAAAACTATCGGTTGAACCCAAGTTCTTGAATGACTAGCTGGTCCTCACTGTATTCATAGAACCTTGTAGAAATCTTTATATTCAAAGAAGGTTCCTCATGCTAGAAGCTGCTAACATAATCAGGATCACAAACAGGGGGAAAACGTTATTATTTCTAAAGTTTGATCAACTAGAAAATATACAATTACAATCATCAATGAATTTCAGTCGTTTTAGAACTATTTACTTAAATTTTGTCCACATACTGTTACCCACAAGGGGAGAGCTGACTTTCATTTGAGGATCTTCATAGTTAAAGGTATGTACCGTCCAGATATGCCAGCAGTACAAGTTGCACAACTCGCTACAAGCTACAAATCAATCAAATATAATAATGAAAGTATTACTGGCTGTCATATAGATACTAACTAGGATTTTAATAGCATGTGAAGTCAAATTGATAGAAATTCTTCTCGTTAAATAAGAAAGAATCAATATTGAACGCATGACCAGCTTTCTTCCCAGTTTTTCATATTTCTTCAATTTATTACAGAAATGATTGAAGTTGATCTTCAGAAATCCAAAAGATATTTCAACAATCATCTCTCTTCTGACCAAATCCACATAAATATCCCGAAACCCCTGAAAATTCCAGGAAAACCAATTTTGAAACTAACCTATTTACAATGTTAGTTAGTTAGCAATTATACCGAAAATCATTTCAGACTTATGCAAACCTTCGGCACTTAGGCATACCTAGTCATACGGCATCAATTAGAGATGAAAATTCATCAATATCCATATACGCCCACCCTACATTTCAATTTTAACTCACGTCTAGAAATATTTCAATGAATTAAATCAACTCCCACCAAGCTACATAAAACGATGACCATCCGACGTATCTTACACTCAAACCGGCTATGACATCATACACACCACGGACTATGTCACTCGTCGCCAATTAACCGACTTAATTTTCACTCTACGAGGTTATTTGTCTAGCTGCCACTGAGGTACGGTTCAACGATTCTTGTTCGGAAACCTGTTATTTGCACTTACCGGTAGATCTGTCGATTATTATTATTGTCTGCCCTGTTCCCCCACAGTCTGAGGACTGTTTGCGTTAAATACAGGGTGTTCCGTCTCAGACGCATACAATAAAGATTCGCAAACTTCAGTTTATCCTATGAACGTCTGTCTTCATCACATAAAGCAACTTCTATAACTTCTCCAGCATTCACTCTACGAAGATGAAGTTTCAAAACATGTAAACTATCAAAAACCTCTATATATGCACAAATTTTTGTTAAGATCAGACGAATATCTGATCAGTAATAGAATATTTTCAAACACTTCTAGCCAGACGATTTCCACGAAATTTGGTAGATTCCATTCTTTCAACGTAATTCAAAAGATTTTCAAGTTACAAAGCTATCAAATTGATATTCTAGGATGTATTGAGGAAATCAAATTCCAGATTCTCCTGAACTATTCTACAGATTCTGCTTAATAACGAACTTGACCGAAATAGTTGGTCAATTAACCTGTTCTGAAATTTTTAAAACTCTAGTTCATCTCCTTCGAAAGATAGGACGGACGGCCGAACATACTCAAGTTTGGCCATGTTTTCTTCATCAGAAAGTCGAATCCAATCGATTGAGACAATTTTAGGGTCGATTTTCGAACATTATAGACATTTGGGCAAAACTGTAGATCTCTGTTTCACTGTGAACAATCGCCCAAAATTACAACTGGCATTAAACACTTCATTTTTATTCGACGTTGACAATCTTTTATCGAGTACTTTGCATTCAATTCTAGTTGTCTTCTTTGTTTCACTTTGTGGTGAAGAGAGATATTCTTACAGAATTTAGACGGTGGTCTAGAACTTCCAAAACATTGGAACGTTATTTTTTTAAACACCCAGTAGATGAATATTCTAATGTACTAAACAACTATACAGAAAAAAATTCGCATTCATACCTATTA
This sequence comes from Micraspis discolor, assembly GCA_030674115.1. Lineage (NCBI taxonomy): Eukaryota > Metazoa > Arthropoda > Insecta > Coleoptera > Coccinellidae > Micraspis > Micraspis discolor. Next base: position 6,122,687 of record JARTUT010000872.1, read on the forward strand.
ATTTTCATTTCAAGCTGAATTTGACTCTCCTAAATTCATTTATTCGTAGGTCATAAAGTCTCATATATGAATAATTCCATCTTAAAACAATTACGTCATCATTTAAGAACAATACCGTCAGATTGGCTCATAATTTTTTCATTTAAAAAACTCATACAATAGTCTGATTATAGAAGAGAACTTTCTTCACCTTAAAATGCAAAATATAATAATTATTTCTGTAAACTGGTATATATGAATTCCATATCATCGAAAACGAATCTAGAACCATATTCACTTTCAGAATCATGTAACCGTAATTAGACGAGAAACCATTATAAAACAGGAAAGAAGCTATATAAAGTTATTGAAATCGAATAAAGCTTATAGCTAATCGTATTAAAACATTTGATATCAAATGGGAGTCAAAATCAATTTATATGATCTAGTCAAAGGTAGTATGATGAGATTTCTATAGAGAGAAAAATTCAACCTATTGACCCTATAAAATTATTGCACACAAGTGAAATGTCATTCCAATTGGAACTTATCCAAAAAGAAAAACAGTCAACTAGAAAAAGAGGAAGAAAAAGCACCTAAAAGTCTTACTGACGATTAAATTGATAATCGCGAATTTGAGAATGAATTAAATTATGTAATGATATGCTATAATCGAATAAATGGATAATCAAGGTTAGTTGGATGCTCCAAAATAAGAAATGACTCACAACTTCAACAATTTGGAACGAATCGAAAGTGTGGGAAAATTAAATTAATGATAAATTTCAAGATTCCTACTTAAAAATAACCTTAAATGTAGATAAAGGAAGAATTTTTATTACCCTACTAAATAATATTCCATTCAATAGAGAATTATTCAAATAAATATGAAATTCCAACTAAAGTTGTCAATTTAAATGGATTCTAACTTATAGTGTGGATCATAAGCCCCTACGATAAACTTTTCCAGCCTTTTTTCCACTTACGTAACTTCCGTAACACCGGTTGAAAATTCTTATCAAACAAAATCATTCAATTCAACCAATAAGATCCAATAAATCAACAATTTGTCATTACCAGTCGGCCATTTTAATGTCAAAAACCCTGCCTAGCCGTCTTTCTATAATTTATACGGAATTTTAACAGAAAGAAATATTGAGAAATGACTTACCCTTTCTGTAAACCACAAAGTACGCTTATCACTATTTTTGTTATCACCTTTTCCTCAGAAACTTGATATTTTTCACTTTACAACAACAATTACTCCCTTCATCACGTACAGACAAAATTGAACTGTTTTCTTCTAAGCGCAGCACTGAGCATGCGTTTATTTAGAACTGTCATACACACCCAAAGTATATACAGCTGGTCTGCATTACACTTGAAGTAATGAAAACTTTTTATGAAATGGAGCACTATATCGCAGAACAATAATGCCAGGAAAATATGTTTGAAAATCAATGACAGATATAGTGTGATGATAATGCCCCGGTAAATTTTTTCATTTAAATAGAAATTATTAAAATTATCTATATAATTAGCTATCGTTTCGCCCAAATGTCTGTAATTTTCGAATATCGAAACAAAAATGGTCTCAAATTATTGAGTTGAATTCCTGATGAAGAATCCGTGGTCAAAATTAAGTATACCTGCCGTATACTCTTTATCTTCCTAAACAGATGAGCTAGAGTTTTCATATATTCATAATAGGTTAATTATTCAAATATCTCGGTCGAGTTCGTTATTGGGCCATATCCAACCAAGGGTTCAGCAGTTATGAGCATCTGGAATTTGATTTCTTAAATAACTGCTAGAATATCCATCGAATCAACTTGTAAGATGTTTGAATAAGGTTGAAAAAAATAGGCTTGCGAAATTTAATAGAAATCAACCTGCAAAAAAATTTTTGAAAAATGCCCAAAAACATTTTTTTTAATTTTCATATCGCATAAGATACCCGACGGACTTAAACAAAAATATGTGCATGTATGGACGTTATTGAAATCTTACATATTCTCAAATCTCATTTTCGTAGCTTTCTATCACTAGAAGATATAAAAGTTTTTTCATTTACTTTAGGGCAGGAAGTCACAAAATTTCAGTCAAATTGAGGTTGTCAGAATTGACCACCCAAAATCGTGCTCTGAAAAAGTTAAATGTTTTGCTTCTCAGGGTCCTATGGATATTTCAGAAGATTCGATTCCGAAGAATTGAGATTTTAATATATATGGTAATTCAAAGGACAACTGCTTACTGGAAAATGACATTCTACATGGTTTTCGATGGACTATATATAACTACTTTTGACTAGTTTTCAAGAGGGGAGAATTTGAGCTATGTACAAAACTGAAGGAAAACTGTGGGTGATAATTTGAATTTGAGGTATAAGTAGGTTTGTTCATTCAATGTGACGGTTATATTATTATAGTATTTTACTGTTCCTGGGTGTAAAAGCTCCTGACCTCACGTCATTGCTTTTCTACATTTTTTATTGTCCTGTAGTAGGCATAGGTAGTTGTTTAAAAAACAGTTTATACACAAGTTTTCCTAGAGTCCAATATGTCATATATCTGAGATTTTAAAATTTTGTGCAGAAAATTTTCTCAAGATGATATGGTCTTATATTGTGTACGCCATGTTACAGAAGCTGAGAATTTTTCAATGATATTGTGGTGATTCTTCATGACGCGCCACATTGCCTTTATGAACATCGGTTTCGGGTATTTTAGTGGTTATATTGAAGACCAGAGATTCGAGCGGTGTCGGGTTCAAATCCTGGTTGCTCTCGCTCTCAGATATCACAAAGTAAACATCCCTAGGAGTAGCTGGTGTGGCGCACACAAGCCATACTGATGAGTCCAATCTGCTCTCCTGGGAAGAAACGCGTAGGGATATAAACATAGAAAACGTACAATATTCAAGATCGGGAACTGATGGCATTTGAACCCGTGGTAGACGTACCAAGCATCTAGGCTAACTGAGGTACCATACTTTTTATATGGGGTCTTATGAAGGAATCCCACAAGACTTCTCCCGGTGACGGAGGCAGTTATGGATATATTAAAGCAATGAAGAACTTTTCAACTTAGTCTTATATAAAATACAATCGGTTTAATTGATTTCTTGAAAATGAACAACCCCCAAAAAATACCCTCTCTCATTGAATTGTGTGGAGTACCTACATTCTCTCCCATGTATGGAGGAAGTACCCTCCATACACCATTTACTTATAAATCTTTCATGTTATATATGTGACATACTTGTACAGGCAATAAATTCAATTAATTTTTTCCGTTGTTTATCGTATGTCTGAATGCTTCGAAATATATCTTCAAGCCAAGTTAATTCTTTAATGACACTTATTTACAGAAGATATCTAATATCATAATCTTATTCATAGGATTGTATGAGATAAGATTAATTTCGACAACTCAAAAAAATTTAAATGTGATCTTGAAGCCCACTAAAGGGAAGCCAAAATAAATATTCCAAAGTGTATAAGTCAGTACACATGGGTTCCTTCCAAAAAGAAATTCTCAACCTCATTTTTTTGTATTACTAAATCAATAAAACTAACAAAAGACGGAAACTTTTTCTATGAAAAAATTCAAATTTTCGAATATGACACTTGAGAATAATCGAAACATGCAGTTTATTCGATGTTCTGTGTCTGTGGTGTGAAGAATGTGATCTGTGAAGCTTGTTAAGATTTGAAGAAGTGATTTTTTGTTTATTGTGAAAAAAATATTCTGGTGATTATTTTCAGCATTTCCTAATTCTCTCCCGTAATTTTGATGTGATTTACAAATGTGAAAGTACACAATGCGTGAGTTCAGTACGAATTGTACACAGAGTTGAAATTGATTGATAAACTGATTGAAAAAAATTGTTTTGGTTATATCCAAAAAAATGATTTTTCACAATAGTTAACAACGATCTTTCGGTTGTTTTCAACAATTTCATTTGTTATTTTTGTCATATGATGACATCAGATAATCGTTTCAGCCAAAACTCGACTTCAATGAGATATTTTCATTCAGATGGATCAAATTCAAAATTAAAAGCTGTAGAAGAAAATTGCTGGAAACCTACTGATCCTATTTTCCTCCCACATAGCTGGGAAGAATCCCAAACAAACATAATCTGGGTACAAAATCCTTTACATCAGTTAATAAACTCAGAAAACGATTCAGATATGCCAAGTGCAACTCACGGGAACACACATCCAAATAATGAGGAATGTGGAATAAGAGATGTATGGGCTCACAACTTGGAAGATGAATTCAAAGCCATCAGGAAGGTCAGCAACATTGGGGATTGTTAATCAGTTCTTCTTTCTTGAACAAAAGAATTCTTACTTACATTTCCTCATTCTAGGTTGTTCAGAAGTATACTTATGTTGCTATGGACACAGAGTTTCCGGGAGTTGTAGCTCGGCCTATTGGTGAATTTAGGAGTTCAGCAGACTACCAGTATCAGATGTTAAGATGTAATGTAGATTTATTGAGACTCATTCAGTTAGGTTTGACGTTTTTGGATGATAATGGAAAGACACCTGGAGGATCATATACAACTTGGCAATTCAACTTCAAATTTAATCTTCAGTAAGATAGTATGTGGAACTTCAGGTTTTCCTATCTCATCCTGATTAATTTCTAGAGAAGATATGTATGCTCAGGACAGCATAGATTTACTGACAAATTCTGGCATACAGTTCAAGAAGCATGAAGATGAAGGCATTGAACCGCTTGATTTCGCAGAATTACTGATGACTTCTGGGGTTGTTCTGATGGATAATATTAAATGGCTATCGTTCCATTCTGGATATGATTTTGGCTACTTAATAAAACTTTTAACAGACAACAATCTCCCACAAGATGAAACAGATTTCTTTGACTTGCTAAAACTTTATTTTCCCACCATCTACGATGTTAAGGTTAGTTTTTTCTTTGAGCTTTGTAATGATCTATTGGCTATATGCTGGTTTTCATAAATGTTGATTGGGTGATTGACTACTTGATTGAGAGATTCTAGGCCTGGAATTCCCTGAATTCGGAATTCTATTGGTCGATTTGACAGATAAGTTGTAGTTTTCTGTTTATTCTTTGATCAACAATGTATATGAAACCCACTAACAGTCTGTTCAAGATATAATGTTATCAAAGCAAGTTTCGAAAGTGTAGTCAATGATTTAACTCAAATATTTATACATTCCTGTTGTGCATTGGAAATTATATCTGAAAACTCGTAAATCTATTTCAACCAAAGATTTTGGAGGGATAAATTTTCAAGTTCAAATAGTAAAATAATCATAAATATTATTGTTTGTAAGTTTATTGATAAAGTTGAAATCATCAATAAAAAAAGAAAAATGAAAACTGATAAACGCTTCCCAAAATCCGCTTTAAATCAATATTATTAACAATATTTAAACATGTGAAGATTATCGTTGAGTGAAGAACCAAATTACAGTTTTGTGGCAGCTAGTTATTTTCAGTATGAACAACTGGAAATGTACCTAGATCTCGTTGCCAACTTAATTCCGATTTTTCATACTCCCCTTGATGATAATATATCTAGAATTGGACTATTAGCTCTGTTGATAAATCCATACCAAATAAACAAGGTATCAAGTTAAACTATGATCATTGCGTTACAGTATCTCATGAAATCATGTAAGAACCTGAAGGGTGGTCTGCAAGAGGTAGCAGAACAATTGGATTTAGAACGAATTGGGCCACAACATCAGGCAGGATCTGATTCCTTGTTAACAGGAATGGCTTTCTTCAAGATGAAAGAGGTTCGATGAATCAAACTTATGCTGTTTGGATGATTGTAATGATTATATTTCACAGATGTTTTTCGAGGACACTATAGATGACTCGAAGTTTTCTGGTCATCTATACGGCCTAGGGACATCCTTCAGTTTAAATGGAACATCAAATTACTCGATTGACAATGGCGAAAATTCTAACCTCACAACTTGAAAATATAAAATGAAACTAAGAATAATACCATACAGCCACAAAGAGGGACTCTTCATGTTTTCATGGAGAAGTAAACATTGAACGAAATCATCTATTACATTTGTAAAAAAAGCAGATAATTTATTTTTTACTTTTGAAATGTAATATGTAAATTTAGTGTTAAGTTTCTCAGTATCAAAATGGAAGACCCTTTTTTTAGTCTGAAAAAATCATAGGTCTATTTTCTAAAATGAATGTTTCCAATTTGTTTTTATCACTTTTATTAATAAAAACTCATGATACATCGTCTTTCAAACCTTCTAAGGAAAACCACTTTTACCTCAACAACCTAGAAAAAAAATTGATTTTATATTTTATAAATAAATTAATATTCCTTCCAATACTCACTCCAGATGTTCTAAATTCAACAAAGGGTCAGCAATTTCAAAAATATTATAATATTTCGAACTTCGTTTAGCAATATCAGTGGGAGTATCATTGGAGTTGTTCAGTTTATTAGGATTCATGAAGGGATGCATAAGAAGAATTTGTGCCAAGTCATAATCTGCTCCATGAGCTGCTGCTATGTGAAGAGGAGTTTGTCCTTGGGAAAAAAAAGATATCACTTCTAATGAAATAAAGATTGCAGTAGAATCCTCACCACCCTCAGATTCTGCATTAACATCAGCACCCCACTGTATCAAAGTTGAACCAGACTCTTTATTATTCCAATAACAACAAGAATGTAACGGTTCCCATTTTACATCTGTTTTCGCACCTATATCAGCACCCTTTTCTAGCAATAATCGAACAACATCTAAATGATTGCCATAGCAAGCCCTGTGAAGTGGAGTGTAGCCATCTTTATCAGTTATATGTAAAAGTGATGGATTAACTTTCAGTAGAGCTTTGATTCTTTCCAGCTTTCCATCTTCAGCAGCTTTCATGAAACTTTTTTCTGTTTCCTCTGGAAATCCATCAAGTTTTTAATGTAATATGCTTTGTTACTTCCTTTTACCTTCGGGGTTTCTATTCGAATCTATGTCATTCAAATCATCTTCCCAACCACTTACTAGAAATCTTCCATCATCACCCATTGTGTGAAATGAAATTTTGGAAGTTTCTCCGTGTGTTTATTTATTTTGAAAAAAATCTTACTTGAACCACAGAACAGATTTTCCAGGCGTGTGAAATCACTGCCAGACGCCAGTTCCAAAATTTCCGAACATATCCGAGACGCAGGTGGCAGTGGTGAAAATGTTTTCTGTTTCATAAAGTAATTAAAGATGTTTTCTGTGTTCCGTTTCTTCATTTATTTTACTGACGAGTTCACGTCATACTTTTATTAATCCATTTCTAGAGATACTTTTTCTATGTATTAATCTATGCTCGGAGCTTCAAACAAATTAATTCAACTCTGGTTGCCAAGGATACTCCTGTCAAAACAAAAAGTTGAAAAGTTTTTACTTCTTTTAACTAGTATTCTGAAATAATAAATTATCGTCCCAATTATATCCTTAACGATGACCTAATTCTATTGAAATGAAATCATGACAACTCATTTCGATAGAATCAATATGTGGAGGCGAAAGAGAGTTAAATCTCTTTTCTCTTTGTAAGTCTATTTCTTATTCGATCTTTCTCTGCTGTTTCTATAATTAAAACTATTTGAAGGAGTTTTGATGCCACTTTAAAAGATATAGGTCTGTTTGGGGCTGACAATAACTTACAATACTTGCCACTTAATATTAAGGATCAGCTACTAAAAAGTTTGAGTGTAAACAATTCCTTTTGGAGAATGAGCAACTTCAAGTCCATTCTAAAGATGTTGACTCACTCAAAACTGGAAATAATTGATATTACGTCAGCTCCATTAGATGATGATATACTAAAAATTTTAAGCAGTTGTGTGGAGTTGCAGAGAATTTATCTTATAAGAGATGGAAAATACCATATAAGTAAACAAGGTGTTTACGATTTCAATCATATGAAACTTGATTTTATTGAAAAGTTTCAATATTTCAGCGTTACTTAATTTCATACAGTGTCAAAAGCAATTAGAAAGGTTGCAACTTCGTAATTGCGATATTGTTGATGATTCAGTGCTTAAGTGTATTTCTGTTACCTGCCTGAAAATCGATTCACTTGATATTAAGGGTTGTAAAGAAATAACTGATGAAGGGCTGAATTACCTAAGTGCCCTTAAAAATTTGAAGAACATTACACTCTCCAAAACAAAGGTGAAGATTTTACAAAATCCTATTCAAAAATTATCAGAAAAAAATGTAGGCTACTTTTTAAATATTGCAGATAACAAATAATGGTTTGATAGATTATATTAAAGGATCCAATGGAAGAACACTGAAAGAACTTATAATAGACAATTGCATTCATATTAATATGAAAGGCATAATGGAAGTTCCAAAATACTGCCCCAATTTAGAAATTTTCGTTTTTTACAATTGTGATTGTTCTGAAGGTAATAACTTTCGAAAAATAAATTTCCTTCAGTTCTATCTTTGGGTTAAAATTATATTGATTATGAAGACTTGATTGATTTATTAATGGATTTCTTTCTAACATGGTTCAATTAATTATACCCAGCATGTTTGTTCCTCATCCTGACTGAAAATTAATTTTAGTTACGTTTGTAACAGTATGAAAACAATCTGATTATAAACACATATCTAACTTTTTTTTGCAGCTATGGAAATGCAGAATTTAGAACAAAATGCCTTGAAAAACTTGAAACAATTAACATGGACAGTATCATGGTAAATTTTTTTAATTAGAGTACATTAATAATACAAAAAGAAATATTCAACATAACAGATATATAATTTTAAATGGAATAATTTCATTTTATAGTTTGATAGTATAAACATTGTATAAAGAAAATAAATTATATATGAATTTTACTTGTTTTCGAATTTGTTGAACTTCTAGAAAATGAACCAAAGATATCTTCTAAAAATATAACATTACTTGCTGAACAAGCAATCTGGGATTGCTTAGGCAGTTGAAATTGGATTTTGCTTCATCTGTAGTATTAGGGACCTCATTCTTGAAACATCTTTGTTACCTTGCTTTGCCTTTGGGTTGAAATCACACAATTTTGCAATCCTTTCCCACTCTGTACCAGGTACTATGTCATTCTCCTCAGAAACAAATTGTTTCTCAGCATTTCTGAACAGAAAAATAGAATGAACTTTAGTTAATTAGAATACCGATTTGATACAAGCCATTTTAGTATTTTGTATGTGCAGTTTTTTCAGTGGCATGTGTATTTAGAGAGTGCTGAAGCTTACTTAAGTATCTTTTTTATTCCATGTGTTACAAGAAATGGTTTTCTTTCTCAATATTAAGATCCAAATAGAAATAGCTGTCAAATTCGATTTTGGGCATTTGTGAAATTGAATAATTTTGTTTGGAGTTGTATGACAGCCAAAATTAATATTTTGTCGTAAATTATTAGAAAAACAGGTATTTTTTTCAGTTTTTTTCTTGGGAAAAAGTGAGAAATTGAAATGAGAAATTTTTGCAGAGATGTTTCCTATTTTTGTTGGCTTATGTCATTTTTTTCATATAGTTATTCCTCCTTTTCTCCACCCTCCATACAAAAACAATTATCTAAGTTTTTTATGGATGATCTTACATAAAACACAGAACTGTTAAAATCTGATGTCAAAATGTCCTCTTTGGTGGTCCCCATGACTTTTCTTTCGTTTATCATCCATCAGTCACGAGATTTGGAATGGATAATAAAATTTATGTTATGAATAAATCTTGCCACGCCTTTAAAATTGATGGTACAGTCAATCCCCCTGCTTCTCTTAAAATTGTACCTTCATTAAATAGAGAAATCCTCAAAATTCTACAAAAAACCCTGTATACTTGAAAGTATGTCCAAGTGTTGAAAGCTTTCAGTGAATTAAGCAACTTTCAAAATAAACTGAACTTACTTTGCGGCATCCCTAGTAGCAATGAAAAATATTTGTTTATTAGTAAACCTTCAAACATTAAAATAACAAGTTCCAAGTTAACACAGAATATTATGACTTGAGAAAAATTAACTGAACAAACTGAAAATTACCTATTAGCTGCTTTAGTTTTAGCAATTGCTTCTTCATGATTTTTATACCAATCTTCTAGTTCTTTCTTGGCGATTTCCCTGAGTTCCTGTTTTTTCTTTTCTTCTTCAGCATCTGTGTATATGATTCAATTGAGAAAAATCTTGAATAAATAAAAAGATCAATTCAAAATACCTTTTTCTTCAAGTCTCTTAATTTGTTCTTCTCTCCATTTTCTTATTTTTTCAGGCTCTTCCCTTGGAATTGGAATAGGTGAAGCTGAAATCACATCAATATAAACCACATTTTTTTATGATAAGTAATTATATTTAGGAGTACATCTTCACTATTTACCTCCTCTAGACATTCCATTCAAAGTCTTCAAGTTATCTGTTGGAAGTGAAATATTCTATTATTAATCATAAAAAAATTCAAATCTATAAAATGATTTTGCAACATCAAGTATGCAATAACAAGCTATTATTCTGAAAATTGGGTTGAACATACTGATGTAAGATCAGATTAATCTGAAACTAGTCTTCCAGACAAAAAACAACAGGCAGAAAATATTGCTGAATTTGTTTGAATCAGTTTAACATAAAAAAATTTGTATTTTATTATTCTTCAGTTTCATCCTATTAAATATGAACAAGTGAAATTCAATGAATTTTATTAAGATCCTATATGTTCGGAGAGTTCTTTTATAATCTTTACAATAATTTTAATCCTAAGTTGAACATGTCATCCTTGAAAATTTGCATAGACATTATGAGGTCAATTTTATCAAATATTTTGATTGAGCTTGAAAAACGGCACTGCCTGAAACATTGCCAAAATACATTACATTATTATTAAGGTAAAACTCTGCACATCAAATAATATCTTACAATCAGTAATACACTTATACTGAAGTAATAGGTATCATACAATTGTTGAATAAAAACCATAAACAAAATGAGAAAACATTTATAAAGGAAAAATATACAATTCTGCATTCAAACTCAAACCTGCATTTCTAGAAACTCATCTCAGACATAGAACAAATGCTTCAAGTGGATAGAAAACGTGACTCACCATCATTCTGTTTCAAAATTTCAAAATCATCTTGATCATTTCCTTCGACAATTTCAAAACTGCTTGCAGAATTGGTCGGTTCATCTACATATACAAAGCAAATCAAAATGGTAGAGATAAGCTACTCTTTGAAAAAGCACAAACTGCAAGACCATTTAATAAATCATTCATAATAGCAAGTTCTGATTTACTATTTTGAATTTCTCTTAACTAGTCAAGTAATAACTTGATGTGATTTATAACATTGAAGCAATTTGTGCCTATTCAATTGAATAAACATTTAAATATATCATGCCACACATGAAGACGTGAATTACATGTACAAGACAATTATTTATATTTGAAAACATGCTAGGTGGCAGTTTAATTGAATTTGTAAGACGCCCCTCACAGCTCACCTCCGTTTACTTGTGGAATAAATTGAACAGCAGGTTTCACTTCGTCTTCGAGACCAGCTAATTCATTCTGTTCTCTAGATAAAAATTCGGCTGCAGGATCAATTTCTTTGTCGAAATTCTCAAAATCCATTTTTTATTTTTTGGGAGATCAAATTATTCCTTTTTATGATTCAATGAAAAATACAGAATGACAGCCTGTCATACAGTTGACATTTACCATAGATCATAGACAAAGAAGAGATAGACCTCCAACTCCTTTGATTCGTTGGCGTTGAAGAATGGATCATATGTGCAGTAGTTCCTACGCAGCATGACGTCACGTAGACAGATGCAGATTTCCCTCCAGTTTTAGAACTTACTTCGCAGTTATTCGTAGATATGATAAGAGATATAAGTATTCGTGTAAATGTTGATTATACAATAATCCTTCAATTAAACATAAAGTGTTATCTATATAGTGTTTTATTCATAGTGAATCCAGTTCATAAATATACATAATAAACTCAATATTCTAACGTGGTGGAGGTGCCTTGGGCAAGAGAGAATTAAAATAAACCGGTGTGAAAAGTAAGTAGAAAAATATGTCGATAGAAATTAATTAAGGCCAATAATATTGCATGCTAGAAGTTTTAATGTCCAGTAAAACCATTGAGTGTATTAATTAAGTAAGAAAGTCGTTAAAGTAGATAAAGGAGATAAGAGTAGATGAAAAAAAGGGACAAAAAAAAAAAGCACAGAACAAACCTGCTGCTAAATTAAGGTAAAAAAATTTGGTATTTAGATAATATAAGTCGAATGTTGGTTAAAGGTGAAAGCGTAGTTGAAAATGTAATAAGTAAAGTAGTTCTAAGGAGAAAGTATTAACTCAAATGGTAGTAAGTTGGTAAATTAAATGTACATGTACTTATCAAAAAAATAAGTAGATATCCTAAGTAGCATTAAGCAGTGTTTGAATAAAGTAGTTTTTAAAAGAAAGTATTAAATTTGAATGAATCAAAGGAATTAAAAAACCATCAAATTAAAATCATTTTGTTGAAGTTTGAATAAGTAGTAATATCTTTCGAAAATAGAAAGTATTAAGTTTGGATGTATTAAAGGAATGAATAAAAACCATCAAATTAAAATCATTTTGTTGAAGTTTGAATAAGTAGTAATATCTTTCAAAAACAGAAAGTATTAAGTTTGGATGAATTCAAGGAATTAATAAAAAAAACCATCTAATTAAAACCATTTTATTGAAGTTGGAATAAGTAGTAATATCTTTCAGAAAATGGAACCTGATAAATCAGATAATATGCAGCAAGAAGTGGAAAAGTTGCAATCACAAATAAAAGAATTGAAAGAAGTCCTCAATATGAAGTCTACCCCTAAAGTAGCTGGAAATCCACCGTTCATATTGGATAAAGATACACCATTCAATGTGTGGAAGACAGTTGTCGAAAATGAATTTAAATCATTTGGTTATGAATACCTTCTGAATAGTAAATTGCCAAGACCTACACTATCGGAAGAAGAAAATGCAAAGCGAATGGGATTTGCTATCTCATATCTATTAAGTAGACTTGATGACAACTACAGGAAAGTGGTGTGTCACTTGAAAACTGCAGGAGACATAATAACGAAAGTAGAGAATATTAAAAACCCCGCAATGTCATCTTCAAAATTTTCTGCTAAAAAGAACATGGAATTCCATAAACTTTGCGAAAAATCATGAAAATGCAGTGGACTTCATAGTGAGATTTGAAGACCTCAAAAGTAAAGTAGAAGCATTTGGGAACCTCTGGCAGAAAAAAGAAGTTATAGAAAATTTCCTCATGGCTATTGATAACAGCTATCCTGAGCTAATCAGAAAATATGATGCATCAGGTGAAAAACTGTCTTTTGATGAGCTAAAATCTCTATTAATAAATGAAGAAGGAAGAGAAAAAGCGAAAGAAAGAGCTAATGAAGGTCAAGCTCTGAATGCAGACATAAAAAGAAAGAAAGTGGATGTCAGTTCAACAAACAAAAGTAGAGTATGCTACAAGTGTGGCAAACCAAATCACTTCAGCAGAGAGTGCAAAAACACTAAACAGATTTGTTATAATTGTCGAGAGCTGACTGACAACCACGAAGCAGCTACATGTCCTAAACCAGCATACCGTGGTAGAAATAAAGTAGGCTATCGTGGTGGTAGAGGAAGAGCTGCTTATTCAAGAGGAGGAAGAGGTGCATACAGAGGAACAGTTACAAGAGGTATCAGAAATCCAAGAGTTAGGGAGGAACTCGAGGGCAGTACAAGGAAAGAAATGATCAAATGTATAAGAGAGTAAAAGCGACCAACCCCAAGGAAAAGAAGTGAGTGTCTTCATGGCCGTAAGCGAAGATGAAACAATAAGTGGGGAAGCCAACTATCTACACAAGGAAGAAAATCAAAATACAGGTGAGTCCAATATAAAATTTATAGCCGATACAGGGGCTACAGAACATATGGTGAATCAGTTAGATAAACTGACAAATATTTGTAGTATAAATAATGGAGGAACAATTAAAAGTGCAAATAGTGAAGCAGATTTAAAAATAGAATGTAAGGGGACAATTATGGCTAAAGGAAATAATGGTAAAATAATTAAACTGAATAATGTCTTGTATTCTAAAAACTTATCTCAAAATTTATTTTCCATCAGAAAACTTGTCGATAAAGGTATTCAAATAAATATAAATAAAAACCATATAAAGTTGCAAAATGAAAATACAAAAGATATCATTAAAACTGGTAAATATGATGGTAAATTTTGGTGGTTAAATTTTGACCTAGTCAATCCAAAAATAACGAATAAAGGAGGAATAGAAGGCTTTTATCAGAGCGTAGAAGATAAAACAAAAAGAGTAAAGGTTATTGAGAAGGAAGGAGTATTGAAAGTATCAACACATGCAACACTGTAGATGAAAATGTAGTAGAAAATGAAATAGAATATGAAGAAATTGGTAATGAAGATAATGTAGAAAATGAAATAACATATGAAGAAATGGATGAAACGAACTCAGAAAGGCAAATTTCATATGAAGAAATAAATGAGACAGATACTTTACAGAAGTATTTGAAAACTGTGAGTGAAATGGAATTAAATGACATTCAACAATTAAATAGTAGAAAAGTAGAAAGTTTGAAAAATGACATTGGTTTGTTATGGCACTATAGATTGGGGCATGTGTCTAAAAGTTATTTAGAGAAGGCAGCAAAGTTGATCCCAGAACTAAAAGGTGTAAAATTCACAAAAGCAATCACTGATTGTGAAGTCTGTGCCAAAGCAAAAATTACTCGACAACCTAGTAATACAAAAAGGTATCAATACAATGAGCCACTCAAACTTGTTCATACAGATGTCATGGGACCCATATCACCATGTACATATAAATATGGCTCAAGATATATAATAACATTTGTGGACGATTGTACCAGATATGCTTGGGCATATCCAATGGTAGATAAGAAAGAAGTACATATTGCTCTTAGCAAAATGATGGAGAATGCTAGACTTTTAAAGGGTGAGAATGTAAAAATAACGTTTTTAAGGCTAGATAATGGTACAGAATATTGTACTGAAAACATGAAGGAATTTCTCCGGAAAGAGAAAATTGTGCTGGAACTCACTCCACCATATACTCCAAATCTTAATGGTACAGCTGAAAGGTTCAACCGAGAACTACAAGAAAAAATAAGAAGTGTAATCATAGATTCTGGATTTCCACAGCAACTATGGGCTCATGCTCTACAGTTTATTTTAAGTATATATAACAGAACACCTAAAAGTAGAATCAATTTCAAAATACCTTTTGAAATGATTACAGGTAAAGGATGTACCATAAAATACTTTAGAAGATTTGGAAGTGTGGCATTTGTTCTAGACCCAACAATAAAAGAAAAATTCTCAGAAAGAGGAAACAGAGCTTTCCTAATAGCATGTGGAGACACATATTATACCCTTATTGAACCAGAAAGTGGAAAATTAATTAAAAGTAAACATGTAAGGTTCATTGAGTCTAAAGCGTATGGGGATTATTTTAATAAAGACAATAAGCAGAATGTAATCAAAGATCCACAAGTCGATGTAAATGAAATAGGATCGGACTTCTTCACCGAAGATCTGCATCAAAAAGAATTACAGAAAAAGTAGTGTGAATGATATTAGAGAATCATTTACTGCTCTAATAGGTGAAAGTATGGAACATATAAGTGGCAATGTTTCTGAAGTTGATGAACCTCTGAACTATGTTCAAGCCATTGACAGTAAAGAAAAGAGCGAATGGTTGTCAGCAATAGAATCTGAGTATAATTCTCATAAGAGAAATGGAACCTGGTCATTGATTGAGCGAAATCAAGTACCCAAAAATCAGTCTATAATGACTACAAGGTGGATATTCAAAAAGAAAGAAGAACCTAATAATGAGATACGGTACAAAGCTCGACTGGTAATAAGAGGCTATGCTGACACAAATGATTATGATGTAGGAGAAGTTTATGCTCCTGTGGCAAGACTGTCAGATGTAAGATTTCTTTTAATAATTGCAAATAAATATGATTTAGAATTACATCAGCTAGATGTGAAAACAGCCTTTTTAAGCGGAGTGCTAGAAAAGGAGGTATTCATGGAAATACCGAGGGATATGAAGGAGGAGATGATCTCAGACAAAAACATGTCTGTAGGTTAGAAAAAGCGTTATATGGATTAAAAGTAAGTCCAAAAAGATGGTATGAGAGGTTCCAAATGACAATGAGTAAATTACATTTGGAAAAATATCCTCTACAATCATGTTTATTTATATGGAGAAAAAAGGAAAATTTGTTATTTTGTTATTGTATGTGGATGATATTTTAATTGCCAGTAACTGTAAAAATAAACTTAATCAAATTAAAAATGACCTGCAAAAAGAATTGAAATGACTTACTTGGGATGTCCTGAAAAGTTTCTGGGCATAGAAATAAAAAGAGATAGAGAACGCAGAACTATATATTTACATCAAAAAGGTTTATTATAAAAATGTTGAAAAATTTTAATATGCTCGCTAGTAAACCAGTAAGTACCCCAATGGTGACCAGAGAAACAGAACAGAAGGGAGGAATGGAAAGTGAACATTTGTTCAAAAGGAATTTCCTTTCAGAGAAGCAATAGGAAGTTTACTATACCTATCAAGTGGAACTAGGCCTGACATAACATACGCTGTTAATGTGTTAAGCAGGAAACAAAATAATTACACCTTTGAAGATTGGATGAAAGTTAAAAGAATATTCAGATATTTGAAAGGAACCATAAACTTTGGCTTAGAGTACAGAGGTATAGGAAGAAACTTAGAATGCTATGTAGATGCATCTTTGGGGACTGGTGATCTGAATGGAAGATCAACAAGTGGAATATTAATAAAACTGTTTGATGATGTAATTTTCTGGCGAACTAAGAAACAAACCCATGTAGCTTTATCATCTGCAGAAGCAGAATATATTGCCATGTCATTAGGGTGTAGAGAAGTAGTTAGTATTAGAGAAATGTGTAAGCGTTTTATTCAGATGGATATTATTCCAATAATGTATGAAGACAATAGAGCTGCAATTAATATTGCAAAGTCAGAGGATTCTCAAACATTGAAACATATAGTGAAGTTGTGTTTTCACTATATTAGATTTGAGGTATCAAAAAGAAACATAATTATTAAGTGGGTCAGTACTAAGAATCAATTAGCAGATGCTTTGACAAAACCCCTAGGCAATCTTAAATTTAATGAATTCAAAAATGTAGTCTTGAAGGAAACTAATTCTGAATGATTTTTTCTAGCAGAAAATGAAGATAGCTTTGAATAAACAAAGGACATGGGAAATGAAGTTATTTTTAAGGAGCAATGTAGATTTCTATTACTTAATAATGCAAAGTGGATAATGTTGATTTATAATAATGAAAATATGTTGTTCATTAACAATTAAGAAGATAATGTTGTTAAAGAAGGTTTATTTTATTTATAAAGAAGATAATGTTGTTAAAGAAGGTTTATTTTATTTATAAAGAAGATAATGTTGTTAAAGAAGGTTTATTTTGTTAATAAAGAAGATAATGCAGTTAATGTGTTTTTTTAGATAACACAAGGTAAAGTATTTTATGTAGAATTATTTAGGTTGAAGGAATAAAGGAGGTGATGAAACAATATAAGACTCTTATCAAAAGTAAGTTTATTATTTGACAATAAATAGGTATTTTAAAAGGAAGCATGGAAAGTGATTCGTCAGCAATATTTGAACTGAAGATTCAAATATCACCGACGAGAAGGAGCGTTGAAGAATGGATCATATGTGCAGTAGTTCCTACGCAGCATGACGTCACGTAGACAGATGCAGATTTCCCTCCAGTTTTAGAACTTACTTCGCAGTTATTCGTAGATATGATAAGAGATATAAGTATTCGTGTAAATGTTGATTATACAATAATCCTTCAATTAAACATAAAGTGTTATCTATATAGTGTTTTATTCATAGTGAATCCAGTTCATAAATATACATAATAAACTCAATATTCTAACGGTTGGGCACATAGACAAAGAAGAGTCAATGGATCAAGTAGAACATAACCTATATACCATAGAGCAATACATCTTTACCATGGGCATTGTTTATACATTATCTAATCTATAAACAATGCCATGGGCGAAAACCGAACAGATATCCTCTGATATGTAAAATATAATCATTTATTTATTCCCTACGTTGATATCATAATAAGATCAAGTACTTGCTGCATAAGTTAATAAAGCATCGATTGAAGACCTAGCTCTACCGCAAAGAAGGTATTTACTGCATATTTCAAAGGATATTCATTAAACAAATATTTATTTGATAGATACATAATTAGAACATTCACCACATTCTATTAAACAATCTGTGTACTCTTTGTGTATTTCGTAATTACTTCCGCATCTACACGGATAAAAAGCTATTGAATTTTCATCAAACACTAATTCTTCCAATCTCAATTCCAAATAAACAAATTCCGCATTCATTCTATTACAAAATAGGGTTGAATTATATTCTTCTCTTAATTCAGGGTCTCTCAGTATTTTCCAAGCCCTGTCTATTTCCAAAAATGTTTCCGTACTTTGACCACAGTTTTTGTCAGGATGATGTGTTTTCACTAACTTCTGGTAATTTTCTTTGATTTGCTCGTAAGTTGCGTCAGGTTCACATTGTAAAATTTTGTAATAATTTGATTCAGTTTTCATTGTGGCCTAAAAACTTCACTTCGAAAGTTTCAAAGGTTATGTTTACATTATACATGTCAAGTAACAACACTTTCGTGGAGTAACATAGATAAGTAGGACATAGAGATGGTAGAAAATTATCTTTAGCTTCATAGAGTTCAAAATACTGCACAAAATTTTGTTTATTGCTTTCATTAAATATTGTTGCAACTGAAGTTGATCATGACTTCGTGCAATATTTTAAAATAACAAGCAATTATGGTCCATTCAAAAAAATGGCAATGAAAAAATCAATTGGTTTATTTTGCGCATTTTATCTTCTGCCAGGGCCGTACTGTGAAGGAAATGTGGGCGATATTTATTTAATATTTTCGTTCACATTTTTGATCCTGTACAATTTGATACTTACTACTACGAATGCTTCTTTACCATGCTTTAAGTTATATTTTAACAATCTATAGTAATACATACAACAAGCATTATTTTTCAGCTAAAAATTGAGGGCATAATGATTCTATATTTGCTGTCGATATGCTTTTTCACTAATGTTCTAGCGCGAAGTTCAACGGATTCTTTAGTTATTAATACCTGGAAATTTTCCAATGCAACAAAAAAAGGTAATTTGCGACCATAGATTTGAAGGTTTTTAAAATACAATTTTTTCAAGCCTGGGAAGTACTTCAACAAGGAGGTTCAGCAACTGATGCTGTAACAATAGGTTGTGGAGTTTGCGAGCTTGAACAATGTGACTTCACAGTAGGATATGGTGGTAGCCCTGATGAAAATGGAGAAACAACTTTAGACGCCATGGTTTTCGATGGGTAAACATATCAAGCACACTAAAAAATATCAGGGAAAAAAACTATTTATGTGAGATCGACCTGCTTTAATGCGCTTGTTTGATGAATGTCTTATATTTTGGATTGATCTACAGATTAATATTTAGGGACGCAGAACACTGAAAGCGGTTTATTTTTGAATGATCATACGAATGTGGATGATATTTTGAATATTTCAATTTTTTTATAGCAGCATCTTATCGTGGAAAGATGCAGAAGTACTTCTTATTTGAAGAAATGACAACACGTAGAAATTCTTCCTAGGACCGCCCTTGTTCCAATTGCCATCTTCGACATGTTTGAGTCAAGATAGTGGCGACAATAGAGGGTTACGTTCTTGATTGGTCAGCAGCATTAAATTACTGATTTACTTTGTTTCAGTATGTTCTCGGTATATTCTATCTTTGAATTTGGGTATCAGAGCGGGTAATTATACTCCTGGAACAATAAAAGCGTTTCAATTTTTTTCATCTATCGATGAAATCCAAATAACAACAAATTTTTGAGATCACATGAATGAGATACCTTCAACGTTTGAAACTCCTTCTTTAGCGCTTTTGTTCTTCGAACAGATGAAGAATCCGTGGTGAAAATCGATTCTATCCGTCCGTCCGTTGGCACGATTACGTCCAAACGGAATGGACCAGAGAGCTGAGTCTTTCAGGGTCGGCTTGAGGAGTTAATATCTCGGACGGGTTCGTTACTTCGCCAAATCGGTTGAGTAGTTTCGGAGTAATGAAAACATTTTTTTTTTAAATCACAGTTGAATATTTTTTTTAATACACTATTATCATACAAATACATTGATACCATACTTTTTTTAATATTTGCTATGATATTTATCATCGAGTCCCAGAATTGTTAAATATCAGAGGTAGTGTATTGGTTACGTATCTTGGTTTTCGCCTAGAGTTAATAAATTTTATCGTTATGTGTTTGGAATGTAATTTTTGCAAGTGAATAGCCACGCGCAAGTAGTTTAACAATTTTCTGTTTTAACAAGTATCTGTCCTCATGTCAATGCTTTCTAATTTTTTTTTTTTATTGCACTATCTACTCTCTGAGAGCTATGCTCATTCTCAAGGGATTGCCTTTTCAGAACAAAAATGAATATGGGGGCGGTAGGAGGTTTGCGAAGAATAAAAAATGCAGTGGGGGTGGCCAGAGATGTTTTGGATCACACAGACCACTCAATCCTTGTAGGGGAACTTGCAACCCAGTTTGCCAAAACAATGGGGTATACTGAAGAATCCCTAACAACCCTACACTCAAAAAATATGTACAAAGACTGGAAAGCAACAACATGTCAACCAAATTTTTGGAAAGTAAGGTTCACTTACTAGTTAATAGCTATTATAATAAATCATTAACCTATGTTATAATCCAAATATAATAGTTGAAGCAAAATTATCACAAATGCTGACGAGTCGAAAATTAATCCAACATGCTATACCGATGGATAAAAATACAGTTTACGACGGTCTTCCCAAGCCGTCACCCATCCAAGTACTGTAAGGTTTATCTATAGCAATTTTCTGAAATAAGCACTTTAAACAATAATTTATGTACAGAATTCATATCCACAATGAATACGTGCTGTCGACAAGTTCTACATTCAATCCCGGTAGCTCACGAATGTTTTTATACCGCTAAATGACATTTTAGAGTGTTCAGGACCTTCCCAGGTGTTTCTCGGATATTCCATGCGGCTCATAAATTGTGAAATTTTTATTGGTCGTTAATGTGATGCATAACGTAATTGATGGCTGTCCAGCTTCTCTGGGTGCACGCCTCCAGCCTCTAAGCGCTTCCTTAATCCCTTTGTCGGCATCAAGCGAAATCAGGTCCGTATTCGATTTGTGACTATTAACCCCGCCCAACGCTGCTAGATTCAGTTGATCTGACCAGAACCGGATGCCGAAAAAAATTGATGAATCCTAGTGAATATAATCAAGATAATTTAATCTTTCGATCGGATTATTGCATTATCAATAATCATCGATAGGTGTGCAGAGTTTAAAGAAAATCTGGTCACTTTATGTAGGCAAAATTGAGTTCAAAGAGGGCTTTATTAAAATGTGTTTTTCGAATTGAAACCAATGCTCTTCTAGCAACACCATTGAGAATATTATTGGTTTTTAGGATGTAGTGCCAGATCCAAAGCATAATTGTGGACCTTACGAGAGATTATCAGAAAATCACATTGAATATATCAGGACGTCCTCGATGAATATAGGAAACCATGACACAATTGGGATGGTAGTTCTAGATTCTAATGGTAATGTAGTGGCAGGCACATCTTCTAATGGTGCGAAATTCAAAATTCCAGGGTAAGATCTGTCGATATATGGGGTTAAAAATAACATTATGCATGCCCTAAGAGTTTCATCTACTTAAAACAGCAGTATACTTCTGAATGACTCCATTTGACAGCACCTGGAGGAGAAAAGACACCTACATTAGTTGATTCTATCAATGATCATGCTTCTAGTTTTCCATATTAGCAAATTTATAGCATAATTCATATCTTGATTGTCACACACAGGTAACTACATACCTCAGTGATGGCAATAGTTTATTAATGAAATAAACTCATTATTATTATAAAGAAAGAGCTCTTTTATAAACTGAAAGACATACCTATTGTCATGTTTATGTTAAGAACATATTCAAATAAAAAAACCTGAGTTTTAGAAACTCATTCAATATTCCAAATAAGATACCTTTGTAGTAAAAAGGCCCGTAAAATGATCAATGCTCAAAACCGATAATGTATACCTCATCTCAGGCTAATGATCTGAATTTTTTCTGATTATTTGGGGTATTTCCACTTACTTATAGTTTTGGGTATGTCTTACAAAAGGCGGCTCATTTATCTTGTACACGACGAAGAATTGTAAGAGGGGCCCATTTTTAAGAAACGTACCACCTCATTTCGACTGTCACACAATGCCTCGAAGCCTAGGTCCTTGATCGAGCAGAACGCCACAAAGAGATCCTGAATAGTCCAGTTAAGGAAGGGCTGAAGTCACTTTTTCTAGGAAAAAACTGCATTTTTGATATGTTGATTGTTATGAAGTGAGAAACATATGGTCAAAAATGTAGGTATCAAAATTTTCAGGATCATAAAAGAATAATTAGTGGACATGAATGAGCCATAAATAACCAATATTTTTGAGTTAAAAAAACTCTATTAGTATGATATAAAGGTTATATTTATGGATGATAATAACATGATCACTATTAATTAGATACATTTATAGCGCACTTGATTCATATGCAGTAAAGAAATAATACGTGGCATTCCCTCCTCCCCTCAAATTTGTGTCTTTCTTACACTATACTTCTTCATAATAAAAATGAAGCGCCTCTTACAAACTCAATTTTAAGATGTGTAATACCAACACTACCTTGTTGGTTTATCAAATGATATGCACTTGCAATTTATGAAAATTTTAGGAGAGTTGGAGATGCACCATTACCAGGAGCTGGAGCTTATGCAGATAGTGAGGTGGGTGGCGCAGCTGCAACAGGAGACGGAGACATTATGATGCGATTTCTTCCAAGGTTGGTGACTCAAAGTTGTTGTAAACTTCGTACTGACAAATGAAAGCTTCTACCCTACGAGGTTCTGAACTCTCACACAAAAATAAAATCATATTCCTAAAATTCAAGAGCATTTATTTAATCTTATACTGCATAGGTAACATCAATGTCGATCAGCTTTTGCTTTGCGAAGAATAACACTGTTTTCAGTTCAAACTTAAAATCACTGTTGGCATATTTACAATTCATTTATATTATTTGTTCAAGTTGGAATAACTCCATCAAAAACAATTCTCATTCATTCACTTCATTCTCCAGATTCATCGTCATTTTCTTCCCCGCTGTCTTCAATTTCATCTATTTTTTCACTATCCTCGGCTGTTACATTTCTTTTCTTTGTGCCTTTATTTTTCCGCTCATGCAAGAATGTCTTATGGATATCTTGTAATGATTCAACAAACTCCTCAAATTCTAGTTTTTCAACTGCTTTGAGAACATCTTGTCCCATAAGTGTTTTACGCCCATCCTTGTACGCCCCCTTAGAAGCCTCTGATGTAACATATAGAATGAATACAGAGGCAGCACGGGAAAGTGCCGCTTTCGCATCTTTTCCAATATTTATTGATTCTGGAACAGCCTCTTTGATTATTTTTTGCACTGAAGCGTTGGGCAGATTCAAATCTTCGAGTTTCTCAGCCATAGTTAGGATCTAAAAGCAGAGCTTACAAACAAAATAAAATTATTGCCAATCAAAATTTCCCGCGAGCACTCTTGACTTTTTGTAGGTTATTTTAAGACCATAGACTATAGAGTATCGTAAATTTGAGATCAATAGAAGCGAGAGAAATTCATGACTTTCCGCCGTCTCATAAATTACGAAGATGTCCGAGAAGCGGGCAGCCTCCTAGGACAGTGGCGTTATTAGATACCTTTGCATGGAGAACTGTGACTTCTGAATTCCAAAAGTCCATCACCATCTCTTGAATTCTGAAGTATTAAAAAATGACCTATTTTTTGTAGTTTTATTGCTGTCGAAGAAATGAGACGTGGTTCATCTCCAACTTCTGCGGCCCAGGAAGCTATATCAAGGATCGTAAAGAAATATCCCAATTTCTTTGGAGCTGTAATTGCATTAAATTCAAAAGGGGAATATGGTGCGGCATGCAATGGAATGGATGTTTTTCCGTATAGTATTGCAGACGTGAACAATGAAAATACAAGTCTAAAACTCATAAATTGCTGAAAAAACCAAATTGATACTCATATATCTATATAAATTTGTGACTCAATTATACATTCAGTAAGCAACAAAGTTTATTTAATTTGTAGGAATCTATCTTTATACCTACTCCTTTTGTTGTACAGAAAATGAACTCCATAGCCGCGTTCCAGTCATCAATCAAGACGCACCGGGAGTGCCCCTGGTGCACCCAATCTGCTCTAGCTCTTTGTATTCAAACGCCCTCGGGGGTTACACGCATCTGACTGAAAAGCGAATATTGTATTATTTTGTTGAATCCAAAAACACGTAAAAGTAGGTTCATTTTGCTTGACTGTACATTATGTTAGTCGCTTTCCAGTCAGGGGCATGTGACCCCGGGGCTTGAACTTCTCGCCCTCTTTATGAAGAGAATCGATTTTACTAGAAAGGGCTAGAGTAAAAAGGAACGCATTTGTAGTACTCCTGAGGAGTTTTATTTGGTGTCTGGAAAGTAGCAGTAGATAAAGGAAAGAAAATAATTTTCCCCGCCAATGACCTTAAAAAGCTGCTCGAGCGTCTTAGGAATTTCAATAGTGGCGGACTTCATTTCGTTTCAAAAATAATATTCTTGTTCTATGGTTGCTTCCATGAAATTCATAGATCTATATCTATGATGAAATTAATGAGGTGCATCGATTTAAAAGAAATATATATTCTTTTGAACTTTTGGCTTACAAAACAAATATTACCTGGGGTTGATGCCATACAATTCGTTATATGACATGAAAGCCTAGGGAAAAAATCCGTACAAGTATTGTTGCATGTACAAAATAAGCTTAAATATATTTGAGGGACTTCTTTCTTCAACAGTGGTCTTCTATTAATAAACACTGAGGCTTCTTCAAGTTGCACATATCGAATCTGAAAATAAAAAAGACAAAGGCAGAAAAAAGAACTGAATACAAAAATACGTATAAAATTTGTTTGAAATTTATAACCCATTTAGAAAGCCCTAAAACCATCTTGAAATGTATATATGGGACAATTATTGATGAGATGAGGTATTATTTTTTCTGCATATCAGCATTCACAACTTGCGCTTGGAACTGAATTCTATCTGAATAGCATGCTATTGGCATGACCATGACCTGTCCTCAAACAATCAACAACTGTCCAAATTTTTCTTGGCAGGAATTTTCTCAGAAGGATCAGAAATGAGGTTTTTATTGAACATTTCATAAGAGTTCCAAGCCTATTTCAAAGGAACAATCGGTCGTTATTTTGGGCTATCTAATTGTTATTGCTTATGGCGTAATATGTTGTGAAATCCCGCTAGAAAGACCGAATCGATGACCGGTCGTGCACTTGAAATTGATTTTAATATCTATGATCCAATCCCATGAGTGACAGAAGAAAAAAGACAAGACTTGACATGAAGTGATTTTGCTTTTTGGGGTATCTTAGAAATTTTGAATTACTAGTTGATCTATTGTATTCAGAAAAAGAAAATCTTGAATAAATTGTTAAAATGGCTTCTGCTATGGATGTAGATAACGATGAAATTGAAGCACCAAGTTCTAGTAGTTCAAAAGTAGAGAAAAAACGTTTTGAAGTCAAGAAAGTAATTATTTCATTGAGTATCTTGCCATATATTAATTTTTATTTTATTACAGTGGAATGCAGTCGCATTATGGGCATGGGGTAATATTTCCACAATATTTACTGTACTTATACGTATTTATGCTGTATTAATTTTTAGATATTGTTGTGGATAATTGCGCTATCTGCAGAAATCATATAATGGATCTCTGTATCGAGTGTCAAGCAAATCAAGCATCTGCTACTAGTGAAGAATGTACTGTAGCATGGGGAGTGTGTAATGTGAGTAATTTTGTGTGAATTCAGCTTATCATGCTAACGAAATTATCTTATACATTTCAGCATGCTTTCCATTTCCATTGTATATCAAGGTGGCTGAAGACTAGACAAGTTTGTCCATTAGACAATAGGGAATGGGAATTCCAGAAATATGGACATTGATCGTAAATTTGATAGCCTTGTTTTGTATATCTTTTTGATTTATTCTGTATTTGAGTGAATCACAATCATTTCATACCATAATAGCTGAAAAATTCAAGGTTAATTTTTCTTTTCATTTAATCTTTAGAACTGTAATTCTGAAAGGGATTCCAAATCGTGTGACTATTTCATTTAAGTCTCTGAAATCAGTAAAACATGTGATTCAATTTAGAGTAGATTTTGAATAAATTTCTTCTATTATTCTTTAATGTGTTATTTTAATGAAAGTATACGATGAATAAATTTACTGTAATGTTTTCTCAACATATATGCTGCAATAAATGAAAAATTAATTCGATTGAAATGATCACATCGATCTTGAGGTTAAGCATGGAGTGTAGATTTTCAAATGGCTAACTCTTACCGTCTATTTAGCGTTCATTCAACATTGTGACAAGCGGAACAGAAAAAAGTTATGAATCATCCAATTAACAAACAAATATTTTGTATCACACATCTCTCATATTCTTGAGAGTCATATCAGACATATTGCTAATTCTTCCCTAAGTTGATATTTTAATTTTCCAATAAACCAAATGTTTTATGCCTAAAAACACAAATTCGCTCAATTATTCATTTCATCAGCGCCTTAATTGCAAATTTGTTGTATGGAAAACATATAAACTATTTGCAATAAATGCCATTAATTCAATTTTCTGTCCTTGGCATATTTAACTGTTGAACTTCTTCCAACTCATGAGTTGAGTTCTCACTCCATAAGGGATAGAAAAATTAATTAAAACAATATAGAAATTTATTAAAGCAAAGACAAATAATATTTATACAATCCCAATAAACTTCAAAACACATTACTCCTTTAATTCAATTAATGTCTGATGAGTCAAGTTGCAAAGTCTCACGAATTTATTCAGTACCGCAAGACTACAAGCTTTAGTCAAATTGTGACTCAGATCGAATGGATCCTGAATACAAAAATGAGAAAGACATCTAAAATATTCAGGTGACCTTTCGGTATTAATTTTTCTAATGTAACTTATCATCTGTTTTGGTAGAGCAGTACCTCGCAGATCTGACGAGAATAAACACTTGGATATTTCATTACCCAGTAGAGGACAAACAACCTGAAACAAAATATGTTTTTAAGCAAATCATAATTCGCACTGATGCGAGATTATTTTAATGTGTACTCACATTCAGTTTATAATTGAATTCAGAATAAAACTTGAAAAATCCAGATAAAAGTTCAACAATATCTCCATTGAATTTTTCAATGTAAGACTGAACATCCTCTTTTTGCAAAACATAATCAATTGTTTCCCACCCTGTGAATTGAAACAAATTAATGATTAAATTTAAACTACAGGCATTAAGACGGGGAGAGAATGGTATTTCCTGAAACAAGTTTTAGAATGAGCTAGTTTTCCAAGAATGCGGAAATTTAATTTGAATCAAATTTAAGGAGCTAGATAAACATTTTGTTTTCGTTAAATTCTATGCCCACTGAAGGCACTGGCGGTACATATGAGAAGCTTACAGGGTTTGCTTTAGGATACTTGTATTTCTATATCAATTTTTCTTCCATTACTATTCCCTTTTGAAAGTATTTAGGCAATTTGAAATGATTCATGATAAGTATTTTTTTATATAAGCCGCAATTCTTTAACAAGGGTTAATATTAGGGTATACCGGTATGAAATGAGCGTTTTTTTGTGAAAATAAAACGCTTATTATTAATGGGAAAGTAAAAGACATTTCATTCAAATTTATATTGGTGTTTTCATCCATATAATCAAATAATGAAACCATTTTTTCAGGAATTTGGACTTTCAATGTTTTTCGTTAAATTTATTTAAATCATCACCGACGTTTCGGATCAACTTGATCCTTTTTCAAGGCTCAATTTACTACAATTTAACAAACATTTTTGGAAGATAAATCATTTTAAAAAAACCAACTTAAAAAGTATAAGAAATTTTCTTTACGAAATACGTTTTACAAGAAGTTAGGTTATAATATAACTGTATGTATAAATTTAACGAAAAACATTGAAGGTCCAAATTCCTGAAAAAATGGTTTCATTATTTCATTCAAAGTATTGGCCATTGTTTTTTACACATTTTAACCACCTTTCTGGAAATTTGTGGATACCACGCCAATAAAATTGTTCGTCTTTTAAAGCGAACCAACCAGACACCTAATTTTCGACCTCCTCTAAGGAATCAAAGTGCTGCTCAGCAAGTACGTGTCCCATCAATGAAAACAACGGTAGTTGGAAGGAGCCAAGTTTTGATTGCATCCTAAACCGGTTTTGCTTTGGATGCAGGTGTATTGTCATGGAGCAAAATTACCTTGCCGTGTCTTCTGGCCCATTCCGGCCGTTTCTCAATCAATGCATGGTTCAAATTGATCATTTGTTGATGGTAGTGATCAGTATTAATGGTTTCACCAGCTTTTAGGAGCTCATGGTACACCACACCTTTCTGGTCCCATCAAACATACAGCATTGTCTTCTTGCCGAATCAATCTGGTTTTGCAGTTGATGTTAATGATTGTCCCAGATTAACCCATGATTTTTTCCATTTAGGATCCTTACAATAAATCCATTTCTCATCGCCAGTAACAATCTGATGCAAAACCGATTTTCTTTAGCCTCTTTGAAGCAAAATTTCACAAGTGAACTGTTGAAACCGTCTTTTACATGTTGCTTCTGATACAGCATGATCATCATATGCCTCGACAAGCATTTGATGCGACTCTGCAGCACTTTTTTTCAAATGAAAACAAAAAATTAATGCTCTTCGCAAATCATCACTTTCTGGTACAACATTCGGCATTTTTAACACGATGAAAAAATATGATGTTGTCTGTTCAATGACTTATTATATACTAAATGTTTCACAGATGGTATTTACTGGACGACATCAAGTCTTGATAAAATTCAATATACAAATCTACTCCTACCCTAATTTTTACATCCCGACAGGTCAAAAAGTTGAATTATATACAAAAAACAAACAAAAAATATAAGAATTCAGAAAAGACAGATGAAATTTGATTACTCAGTTGTATGAAGCTTATATAGTGGTTTCTAAGATAAGGGACCCTCGAAGGAGCGAGGATATCCCGAATGATGATGTCATAGCAAACAAACACAAAAAAAATAAAGGCTAGTTCACAACAAATGTTTCCTTTCAAGACATTTGTATCTTGACGCTCACTTCATTCCGGTATACCTGGTAACTTATTACTATGAAATTGTTACTTGCATGAACTATCTGACATTATATCCTCCCCACTCTCAATAAATTTATAGCCTCAGCCTCGAATATCACTTGAAATACTTACATAATACAAATTGCAAAATAATTATTGAGTAAAAACATTTTACATACCACCAATTGAGATAGTTTTTTTATTCAATGCCATCAGAGTGGTTACTGAGAGGAGATACTTTCTTTTCTGCAAATAAAAAATTGCCAGCATTGCCAAGGCATAAGTCGTAATGTTATCATTGAGACCACATAAATGGGACCACTTCTTCAGGAACAGAATAAGCTTTTGAGATATCGGTTGATATTCAAAGCAAAATCTAAAAAGAAAACTAAAGTGAGTAAGAGATTGTTTAGTCAATTTAACATAATAAAAAATGAATGTTGAAGTTTTAATTACATACATATTTGATTATTCATATGAATGTGTTGAAAATGTATTATATGATTATAATAATAAATTAATGTACATAATAGCAATACATTCAAAATATCACAACAATATCAATCATATTAATTTATTGTTGTTCTTCACAATTATCTCCGTAAATTAAATCAAATGGAACAGGACGGTTGGGAGTGGTTTAACGCCCATTTGTCATTCATGTAGAGATCTCAGCTTCATTAACAGTTACCTTAAAAATTTTGTGTTCTCCACACTTAGCCCATGCACAAAAGATATATCACAATCTAAGTTTGTAGCCTTATGTTTCAACTTGATTATAGGTGTCCTTGCAGTCGGAATGGAGTTGATCTGAGTGAATTCCGGTCTTTTTCTGATTAAATTTAAAACATTTGTTATTAAAAGGCATTGATCTTTCTCGTCCTGCTTTTGGAATCCATGGTACATTGAACCAGTATCCACAAATATATCCAAATCACTATCCTGAAAATCCAAGCTTAGAGAATCTGATCACAATCATTATTTAATAAAACAGTATTCATCATTTGGATTGTAATTCTTTAGAGTACTAATAATAGTTCAAGGAAATAGTATATTCTAAAACAAGTTGCAGAATGGGCACCTATTCCAACACGAAGCGACAAAGGAGCGAGTTTTTGAACGCATGAGTGTAGGAATTGCCTTCTGCAACGAGTATTAGACGATGTTTTCTCTATTTCACTCAAGGATTGTGATAAATTTATTAGAATTCAATAAAAAATTCACATTATACCTCCTAGTGTCTTTTTTATTTTATTTTCGCAGTTGGTGTGACTGAAACGAAAATTGACAGATTATAGAATTTGAATAGTGCGTTCAAATCTCTACATGGTTTAATATTGACAATTGACATGCAATGGACACGTGTTGACATTCGAAAGGATAGGATGTCAGTGTTGTCAACCACACAACGAAAAATATATCTAAAAACAATGAGTAATGAGTTCATTACAGCACTGTTTTTAGTACTGTAATAAACACATTATGACACTGAAATAGAGAAAAATAATTTACTTATTTCGTGAATTAAATAGTTACTTACACTGCAACTTAAACCTGATATTCTAGATCCAAAAGGGTAGGCTTTACAAGAAGGAAATTTCTTATCCAGTGCTTTTTCTATATCTTCACAGCATCTATGCACTAGATCTTTCTTGGCAACTGTGGCCTCTGCATCGTCATACAACTTCTGAACATTCTCTCTTATTACAGCTTTTGAAGAGAAGAACTGTTTAGTTTCTTCAGTCAATGTAGTAGCTGAAAACACATCAAGATTCCTAATAGATAAAGGAACAATTGTTTAATTTTCTTAGTTACAAAAACCTGAATTGCTGAAATCAGCAAAGAAACCTCTGTGGCTGTTTTTACCACACTGTTTTTTAATTTTGCTTCAAATTTTAAGAAAAAAAGCTTGCTGTTTTATCTAGAATTCACGCTTATCAAAAAAAGAAAAAAGGGCAAATATGAAACTCTTTCTCGTACTCCAAGAGATATAATAATCGGATCCCCATAATATTGTATGGAAAAGAATTCCAATTGGAGGGTAATTCTCGATTTTTTGTTAATCAACTACTAACCTTTTCTTTTTTCCTGCCTTTTAAAAGGAATACTCTGTATATGATTCTGCACCGATTCTGAGTCTCCAAATAAAACCAGTTTACATGTTGAACATTCATATTCGATGAATGGATCATTCTTCTTATATTGAGCAGCTTCTGAATGCCTAAAATGCCATTTAAATCACCATATAATTTCAGTTATTACAAGATCAAAAGAATATACAAATAAATCAAATAAGAATTTAGTAACAATTTATTTGTCATTGAAACGCAATTTTTCTAAAAGTACTGGGATTCTATTCATTTTGTAAGAAATCTAGAAAACTACATAGAATAAAGAAAAAATTCAGACAGCACTAATCAGTGGCAAGCTTCACACATATACATGTTGTTCCAAATTTATTTAGAACCAATCAAACAAAATAAACCTCAACAGATGAAGAATATAAAGGCATTAAGCTTTTTCATTGCCATAGAATGAATTCAATATTTTGGTTCAAAAATTTTATCATTCAGTATTAGCTCTTTGAACTTTCATATTTCAGCTTTTACAGTTCTATTGAGCTATTTTAATGAAAGTGAAATAAAATTATACCTATTAAATTCGTGACTCTGATGAAGGATCCAAGCAATCTCATCATGAAACCTTTTATCGCATATGTCACAATGATAGACGTAATTTAGAGGTTGGGTATTCGTCAAAACCAAATGGGACGGTTGCACCAGATGCAGTCGGATAGTCTGCCAATTAAATATATTATTTCCGCCATTACAAACAGTGCATGACACTATATGTTGTGTGGGTTTTAAAAATTTCAAGTGCTTATTGAATCGTCCTGGCAATTGGTGTATAATATTAGATGTATCAACTGATATAGCAATTTTGTGCTCAGGACCTGAAAAGTGAGGTTAATGAATCTCCATCAGTTCATGCTATACTAAAAGTAGTCATAATAAACCACACTTCCCCTCTCTTTTCTAATTTCACAAAATAGTTTGAATGGGATTACACTTATATACTTACTCTTAGGTTTAGCAGTTTCTTTAGTTTCATTATTCACTTTAGGAGGTTGAGTGATCGGACAAACTTCAACATGCTCTTTCAAGAAGTAGAATAGCGAATGCATTTTAGAATCTGAACTCAAATACTTCAATTTATCTTTGTGTAGAATACTATTCACATGAAGCTTTATATCTCCAGACCAAACATATTTAAGACATGCAACACACTTTAAAAGATACAATTCATCATCAGGTACAAAGTATATTTGATGACTTTGAAACTCTTTGTCTAATGTTAAAAATGTATCATGGTAACTTTGAATAATAGATTTCATTTTAGATGTTTCTACTATTTTTTTTGAATGCCTACCCCCTGAGATATGACTTAAAATACATCCAGGAGAATTTCTGCCTAATAATTCACAACAACATGTTAGACATACTGTACGCTCAGGCCCTGTTCTTTGAAGGACATGATCACCTTCTAATTTAAATTTATTATAGAGCTTTGGGTACAACAAAGATTCGACTTTTTTTCCATATCTAGTTTCAAAATTGAAACAAAAATTTTTTTTTTCAGATTGCACAGTATCAGGAACATTCCCTGTTAGTTTTAATAGATCCATGCTATTAATAAAATTGGAATTTGTTTCAACATCATCATCCAATATATCAACATAAGCATTTGTTTTCTGCAATATTACACTTGAAGTAGATACCGCAACTACATCATCTCTACCAAGCAGGCTTCTAGGATACCAGGAACGAGATTTAATTGATGAACCATTCGAATCACACTCCTCAGCAGATGTAACACAGGAAAAATTATCAAGAACCCTTGTTTTTTGACAGGTCTGACTAATTACTTCAGAAGAAGATTCAGTATCAACTTCACTATCAATGGTTTGGTTGATTTCTCCAACAGTAAGCTCTTGTTTTGAAACTATCTCATTCAAAAGAGATACAGAATAGGAATTATCAATTAGTTCAGCACAGTTCAATTTATTTTTTACTGCTTCTTTCATGTTACTTTTAGGAGTAGAGGCTTCAGAAGAATGATCTATTAATTCAGCACAGTTCAATTGATTATTTCGGGTCTTTTTCAAGTTACTTGCATCAGCAGATGCATTAGAATGACTGTGAGTCCCAAGACATTCCCATATATCTTGGAGGGGTTCAAGAGTTATCACACTGCAACAAATTCCACATTTAAATTCCTGTCTGTTGATAGTAGGAGGTACATATAGAGAGGAAATAGAGTTTGATATCTGTTTCTTAAGCTGCATCAAGAGGAATAACAGCTCATAATTCTGCTTTTGAGTGAAATCTGTGAACCCTATGCTACTCAACCATTTGGTGA
The DNA here is from genome assembly GCA_030674115.1 of Micraspis discolor. Classification (NCBI taxonomy): domain Eukaryota; kingdom Metazoa; phylum Arthropoda; class Insecta; order Coleoptera; family Coccinellidae; genus Micraspis; species Micraspis discolor. The sequence continues at coordinate 6,156,653 of JARTUT010000872.1, forward strand.
AATCTACTACATGTTTGATGGTACGACGATGCTTCCTATTGTTTGGACTTTTTTCCATGATGTCTAGAGTTTCCATCCTAGATCTTCTTCCTAGGTGTTTCAAAATGAAATTTATTCTTATGTACACATAAAAAAAAATTTAAAAATCTTGTTTTTTCACTACAAACTCCAAAATATTTAAAATCAAAATGTTTCAACTATCTACACTTTTCATTTTCAGGACACTAATAAACAACAATAGAAACTAGAAACATTTTTCAGTTTCGAAAATACTAAAAACCATAGAAATATAGAATAGGTCATGGTAGGAATAGGTCTAAAGTCACTCGTAAGAAAGATTCACGCTTTTTCACCTACGGTTTTTGACATGTGATACAGTAACGCTGGCATAGAGGACGATTTTCCAGCGTTATTGCCAAATCTATTTATTTATCCAGAAGCAAAGATTGTATCAGCGATAAGGAATGGAAGAATTTTCCAATGAGAATCTTGAAAAATAGCTATACGAAAGGAAAAAAATTCTCATACGATTAATTTAACAATTATCACACTTACAATATTGATTTCCGTGCTACAACATATTTTCAATTAACCAGAGGATTATTTATTGAAAAATGTCCATAAACATTTTTGGACTACGGATTACCGTGTATTGATTAATCCTGTAGGTGCCTAAATTTTTAAAATTTTTTCATTTTAATCACTGAAGGTTCGAAAAGGAAGTGCCTTGCTCAAGCTCAAGCATAAACCTACCTATTTCAAGCTTTCCAGTTTTTCACCATGGATATGATAGACAATCTTATCTGATTGGAAATAAAATGAGGTAACTCCGTTCGCTCTATTCTAAAGAATGAATGTCAACAATTTTATATCCATATCTCTCAGAATTCAAGGATTTTTTTTTACTTAAAATCGAAGCCCAATGTATTTGCCAGAAGGGAAAATTGAACGGATCATCTGGCAACCTGCAAAAATTCTAATCAACATAACCTAAACTCAAATCCAAATAAAGGAATAAAAATACTATGCAATTTTAAGATTCCTGAAGTTTATCGATGGTAAAACTATGTCATTATTGAATTCATTGAAAACCTGTTGTTCGAACAGGCGTCTTCCTATCTTGCTTTCATATTGCAGATATGAATTCACTTCAAGAGCACTTTATAACCAAGATGCCTCCTCTGAGCAATCTAATCAAAAACCAACTAGAAAGAAAACTATACCTATTCCAAAAATAAATTTGATATCTGATTCCTTAACAAGCATTACTACTCTTGAGGAGGCACAAAAATTATCTAAACGAAGAGATTTAAAATTAGTAAAAATAGTTGATTTAGATACAAAAACACAGAGACCTACATACAAACTGATGTCTGGTGCTGAATATCACCAGGAAGAATTAAAGAAAAGAGAAGAAAGAAAATCCCAAAAAAATAACAGTTTCATTAAGGGAGATAAATTGATATTTATGAAGGATAATATTAATGATCATGATTTAGATATTCATTGTAAAAAAATCTTGAAATGGATAGGAAAATCCTACCAGGTGAATATTGTGATAAATGGAAGCGAAACGAGTAAGGATAAACTTGTGAGTGAAACTTTTTAAGCTTCTAAATCGATGAATTTGTTTTTCATTCAATATTGAAAGTTTTTTGGTTTAAATATTTTATTATTGTTTTAGGAGAAAATTTATAGCTTCATGGAAAAGCGAATAGGTGATGAAGCTAGATTTTTACAGAAAATATTTAAAGGTACAGATTTGAAATTTCATATCATACCTCCTAAAAAAGAAAAGGGAGAATTATGACTAGTGAAGTCAAAATTTATTTGGATACCTCTTCTCATTCCGACTCTTCTTCTAACCAAATATTCTATTTATTATGTTTTAGTTTTCAGATAATGTACTTACTTACATTATGTGCCAATATATTTATGTTATCTTTATTCTTTTATCATTAGTTATGTATTAAATATGTTACAGTTATTATCTTTGTTTCATTTTTCCTTTTGTAGATGTACGATATAGATGAATGCACATGATGATAAATTTTTTCTTAATAATACAAAGAAAATAAGTTTTCCTAAAAAGATATGGATTATTTTTTTGATATATTCTTTTAGTCATCTATATCTATTACAGTCATTAATTTACCCAATTTCTTGGTTTCAAGACCTACAACCATGTATCTAGTGTGTTTTGCCTCTGAAATGGCATCTTGAGATATCAAATTTTTTAATAAATGCAATTTCAACATAGGGAACAGACCTTTTATGTTCGCAACTGCTTCGTTTTTTCGAAATTATGTTATTTTTTCTCAATTGGTTTCAGATGAAATGATGGTATATATAAAAGTGAACAGATTTCAATAAAATAGTAGCATTGAATTCTTTTCGTGTACTACTAGTACAAATTCCTCAAAAATATATTAACTGGAAATGATTTTAAATTCAATGCAATGAAGACCAAAATGTTTTTCTTAATTCATGTTGTTTTCACTGTTCTGTTATGTTTTGAAATTTCTTTTCTTGTATTTTATTGATAATAGCTTGATATACCGTTTATTTTGAATTTGTTACGTATTTGATAAAATGTAAATAAAACCTACAGGGAAAGCTCTTTGTATTTCCTGAAAAATGGTCTGTAACTTTATCCTAATAGTTTTTCAAAACTGCAATGTCTGTTTTGCCGCACCCTACGTAGATGTTTTTCAACTCGAGATGCATACTTGATTATCAGAAATTAGTACGCCACATCCTCTATTACAATTAATTTTCACTCTAACGACAAAGCTTCTGACTTCCAAAGATTATTACAATTGAGAAAGGACGCCATCGACGCTTGGCGTCGATACGCACAGGCGCAAATTTCACAGCTCACGTGATATGGTTTTCCACGGCCTTACAAGAATTTCTCAGTTCTTTCGCGACTTTTGTATCTCAAAGTTTACGTCGGTGGTCAAAAAAGAGCGCGCACTCATAAGTGAAAACAAAAACGCAAAGTTTACACAAAATTTCTCCTTCCGAAACTTCAATCACAGATATCGTGATTTTACAATTTCTAAAAATAAATTCTCGGGAGATGTGTCAAGAAACTAAAGGAGCAAGTTTCTTCGTTGAAGAAATTTTTTATTTCGCGTGAAACGCTTGTGAATTTGAATTATTCAATCTGCGATATCAACCCCAATAAAAAGAGGTTTTATTTTTGGGAGTTCTTAGGGTACCGACATTGAAAATAGTTTGCACTCTGAGTAATATCTAAATTTAAAACTTTCATGGAAGGCTCCGATTCGAGTTTAGGTAGGTACAAAAATAAGCGTTGATTTGGAATTGTAACAATTAAAATCGACGAATCGAACTGGAATAACAGAAACAAAAAATTAGAAAAAAAAAACGAATTATTCACATTGGATTTCACTTTATTTAATCGAAGATAAATAGTATCAAATACTAGAGAAATATTCACATAAATATCGGTATTTTTTCGTTTATTTCAGTTCTGAGTTGTTCATGTTGAATATTCAGTTTGATTTCGTTCAAATACACATTTGAACAATCGAAGAAATGAAGTAATACAGTGTCATGACGTTTTGATTATAAGATAGCACTATTTATTAGTGAATTTATTATAGTGCTTCGCAGTTTAGAATTATTTTCTATAAATAGGAATTTGAAGAAAAAAATTATTTCGTAGATGAGTAATGATTTGCTAGAATTTTTGAAATTTGAGTTTGAAAAGATACAATTAAATAATAGGTATCACTCTTTATAATTAAAAGTTAAGATTATGAAAAAGCTCTAGTAATAGTAAATGCAACTAATTGCAAAGGAAACGTGCTGAAAATGGGTCGTTTATTTTATTTCAGGTTATTAATCACTCATTATAATTAAAGGTGAAGATTCTGAAGCAGCTCTAGTACAAGTGAATACATCTAATTGCGTAGGATTTCATTTGAAAAGTTGTGAAAATGGATAATTTATTTCATTTCATTATTATTTATTATGAGGTTATTAATCGTTATGAAGTATTTTTGCGCGCTTTGTCTAATCCTGTAAACTTCTACAACAGCCTGCCTTACCCAAATGTTTAAATGTTCGAATATCAATGGGTTCAACTTCGTGATGAAGAATCGGTAGTTAAACTTGAGTATCTATGTAGCTATAGGAGAACAGATAGAGAAGATTTTATTTTGGTTAAAATCAATTCGAGAAAAAATATAATGAATGTTTTTTGCGAAACATAGGTATCTTCGAATGCCATGGATTTAAAAAAAATCGACTTAATGAAAAATTAAGAATAAAAACACCATGTGGATACATCATACCTACTATTTAACTCAACTTCGAATTTGGTTAAAGTTCAATCGGAGCTATTTTGAAAATAAAAACAACCGCTTTCGGTGTCATTCATAAGTTAAATGGACAATACTTTAAAAAATAATAAAAAAAGAACTGACTGAGGTCACGAGCTTTTTGTGAGCATGTTTCGAACTAGCCGGAAGAACATACTCAAGTTTCACCACAGATTCTCCATCAGGAAGTCGAACCGAATCGATTGAGAACCATTTTCGGCTCGATACTCGAAAGTTGCAGACTTTCAGGAAAAAGCCTGTCTCACTATATCTTCTTCTGGGTTTACTTACCTCAATGAAATTTTCGGAATACACAATATATCAATAACTTCCATGAGTATTCAATTTTGTGTAGAGATCTGAGTAATATCTTATGAGTTAACGAATATTTCCAAAAACATTTTTTTTAAATCTTCTAGCCTGAAGATTTTCACAAAATTCGGAAGACTACTCTTTTTCAAAGTTATTCGAACAATTTTCAAGTTTCAACTCGATCCGATGGATATTCTAGAAGTTATGAGGTAACCAAACATCAGATGCTCATAACTCCTGAACCATTGGAGGGATTTAGTCCTCGAAATTGACCGAGATATTCGGACAATAAACTTATTCTGAAAACATGAGAACTCAAGCTTATCTCCATTGGAAAACAGATAGTATTCGGCCTACAGGACATAGTAAAATTTGAACACGAGTTCGTCACCATCAAGTAGAACCGAGTCGATTGATACTATTGCGGTTCGATATTCGTAAATTACAGACATTTGACCAAAACGATAGTACGGTGTGCTACTAGTTTTTTAAACTACAACGAGCACGCAAAAAACTACCAATATGACAAAATTAATGTATATAAATCAACATAATATATCTTATGCCTAATCAAGTTTACTGTTCCCGTCAATTCTGTTTGAACTCTAAAATATCATTCTTATATTTATATCATAAAACAATCTTGAATCACTCATGAAATCAATTGAATACTCGAAATCTACACTTATAGAAATGCAAATTGATGAGATTATTCCTTGCTTGAAAGTATATTAATTAAATAAAAAAAGTTAAGCTCAAGATCTTCACGAAATTCCCTTAACTCCTCTCTTTCAAGGATACTCAAATGAATTTCAAGTTACAAATTAATAAAGTGGATATTTTTCGAATTATTGAGGAAACAAAATTTCACATGCTCAAAACTGACGACGGATTTTTTGATTACCAAGATATTTGGACAATTGATCTATTATCAAACAAATTTTTTTGATTCTGAAATTTTTTAATTTGGCATGAAGCAGCATTTTTAATCACACTTATTAATTTAATTGAGAAAAAATTTTGTACAATTTAAATTTAAAATATTGCTATAAAATTCCCTGTTGCTAATTAAAAAAAAATCTACTAGCATTCAAAACGAGATTACTTTCGTTTTCCAGATTTGCGCCTCCCTTTCCATGAATCATCCTCTCTTTTCCTGGAAAAGGTAAATCTAGTTCCTTGTATGAGTCATACAGAGACGCCCTGCGCCGTCTAGCGCCGCGAGAGGCGTCGACGCTTGCTCTTTCGTATCGTATTCATCATGTTTCTCATTCTTATTTAGGTCCAGTTCACTTCCGAGTTCAATTCATGATCTAACAATTGAATCAAAGATGGCTTTAAATAACTCATATATGACCTCATTCAACAGTCTTCGAAATCAAGGAAATAGAACGATATATCTATAGAATAAATAAAGTTTGAAATTTATTAGTATCATTCGGATGAAATTTGAAGGCACACATTTGAAGTAGTAGGTTCTACGAAGATGAAATTTCAAAATATACAAGATATCAATAATCTCCATATATGTACAATTTTTTTGAGATGTGACGAATATACAGGGTGAGTCTTTGACCACTGCGTCAATTTTAACCATATGTTCTCGAGATAAAAAAAAACACTTTTTCCCTTACCGTTTTTCCATATACAGCTGCGTTAAAAAGTTATAAGCATTTTAAGTTTTCACATTGGGCAAATACCCCTCTGTAGTCCATTTTAGTTTGAATGAAAATCACCTTCCACAGCATCTAATATTCAATCTGAATTGTTTAATAACATTATTTTCCCTCTAAGAAATGATTCACTCAGTCATGTTTCATCAGATGATTATATCGATTTAATTCCTTTCGACTTCAAATATCTCAAGAATGGTGCAATTTAGGAGAAAAGATGAGGAATTATTTTATATGCAAAAAAGACTAATGATTCCAGAAAGTACGAGATACGGACCTTTAGTTCAAGTGATATTTGTTTTTCATGCAATTTAACCAATCTGTACAGTAGTAGTGAGAAACACACAAGAACTAGAATAAAACTATTGATGACAAAATATGCATGACTGTTATCAAAAACCTTCAACAAGAGATCATTTCAATTGATATTATCGTTTGAATATTACAGGTGAAAATGCAATTTTTTTTTTATGAAATTTCAACACCGTATATTTTTTGAACGGGGCCAAATTTGGAAAAATGTTATAGGAAGAAAATGTTTCTTTTGACGTCGAGAATCTATGGTTAAAATCAACGCAGTGGTCAATGACTCACCCTGTATAATATAATATTAAAAAAAAACAGAAAGCATTGACGTGAGGTCAGATGGCTTTATCGCTTTTGTTGAAATACTAGATATTATCCAATTCTTTAGAAATTGTATCTCTGTTATTATTACTTCTTCAGTTGGGGCTGTTGTTGACAGATTTTCACTGTGGAAGGGTTTTAAGAAGAATTATATTGAAATAGTTGAAACCAAACAATAATACATATAAAACACAGCAAATAAAATACACCAAATATTTGAAAATTACAAATTTTGGGTAGATTTGTGATTCAACTCCCCCATAAATGTCTTGTGAGCGTTTCAATTGAAACATCCTGTATAATGTGTAGAGCAATTGTGTATCTGAAATAGACCGACACAACACGGAAGCTTTATGTTGCTTAAAAGTATAATTCCGAATACCGACCCAGACATTAAGCTTTTCAGGATATTGAGTGTGAATTTCTTTAAACAGCCTTGGGTTGGTATCAGACCAATATCGACAATTGTGACGATTAACAGATCCACTCAAATAAAAAGAGCATTCATCAGAGCAAAATTTCACCTAATCTTCAGATAAGTGGAACAATTTATAAATTTTGTTAAAGTATCTGAGGAGCGACCTATAATGAAAAGATCAAACAGTACAAATCAGCACTACAAAATTTTTTTTCGTAAATCAAAATTAATAATGGGTCAACTTGATTTGTGTTATCTTTTTCAATTTTCTTCGTAACGTATTATAAATCAATACCTAGAGGTAGGGAATGGATTCAACATGTGTCACTACGAATAAGTACTATACCTGCATATAAATAGCTCCATGGTAGTAACACATCAGCCCCGTTCGGTAATTTAGCTAATTTCAAGTTCTTCAGTCTATTTTATGCATGCAATGCAAGGGGCGCCAGAGTTCTTGTCGCCGTGCGTCGCATGACCACTAGAATATGAGAGACCGATTTAGGGAGTGATACACAAATTATTTACGTAGATAAATCTGCCCCTGCCCTATTGATAACATGGGTTAAATCTGGATTTCGCACAGTTTGATTGAGTGCAATAAACGTAGTTATATTTCACACATATTCAAAATAATGGAATCAGTGACCCAGAAAATTATACCGATAAACGTGTTACTCTATGGCAGTATTGTAATGAGTTCATTACAATACCAAAAACGGTTCTGTAACGAGCTCATTATATCATTGTTTATGATTATACTTTTCGTTTTTAAATACCCGTCAAATGTGTGTATGTAAGATAAATCGATCAACGAGACGTAAGATTAAGATGTCTAAAACATGATTTATATATTATTACTTTTAAATTATTCTAGACGTCTTAACTCGGACACAAAAAAAATTAGGCTCTCTTGTTCAGCTACTCGCATTCTGTTCAAGTCAACAAGAGTCTTTACCCGTACTCTATAACAATGTGATATAAATACAAACGCCACGATGAATGAACAAACCCACATCGCAAATTAAGAACTACTCATTGCTTTTGTTCCAAGCTTAAATTCCCAGCTCCTTAAAACCTACGTCCGTGCTTTTCTAAATTTTGACAAAGCATATTATTTCACCGTAATGAAAATTTTCGATAAATGTCAATCGAATACATATCTGTGATAGCATCGAGCAAATAAACTACTGACGGACTCATTTATCTTTTCTCACAAGTAAACGAAAAATTATCATATCTTCAGGTGGAAAGAAATTTGAGAATATGTGAGATATCAATGACGTCCATACACGTACAAATTTTTTTTGAGCACATCCGATATCTTATGAGGTATAAAGTACTGAAAATTTTAATTTGGAATTTTTAAATTCATTTCTAAAGTGTCGATTTCTGCGAAATCTTGCAAGTCTATTTATTTCAACCTAATTCAGATATCTTCCAAGTTACAACTTGATCCGATGAATATTATAGGAGTCATAAAGGAAACCAATTTTCAGATGCTTAAAATTCCTGAATTATTGGACGAAATTGGCCCAATAACTAACTCGTTCGAGATAGTGCCTACGGACGGACAGAATCGATTTTGACCACGGATTCTTCATCAGCGAATCCTCACGAAATATTCGAAAAATACAGACATTTGGACAAATATATTAGCACTCTTTTAGATGAAAGAGAGCACCAAAAATGTTTTTGACGATGTTTATCACTTATGTTGCATATTTTTGTAATCAGAACAAAAAAACTTTCAGAAAATGGCACAGAAATTCAGTGTTTCCATTGAAAAAAAAAAAAAAAAAAACAAGACGATGCATATTGTTTTCTTTGACATTCGAGGAGTGATTCATTACAAATTTTCTCTCGATCCACTCAATAAATACCATTGACCAGCCACCTTATTCGCCTGATCTAGCTCCGTGTGACTTTTTTTTTCTCCAGACTGAAATTACGCTCCAGGGAACCAGATTTGACTCCATAGAGGCCATAAAAGAAAATTGCTAGAAGGAGCTGAAGGCCACCCATGAAAGCAGCTAAAAAAATGTTTTCATGATTGGAAAAAACGTTGGCACATGTGTATCGCTTCAAATTGAGCATATTTTGAAGGAGATTCGATGAATATTCAAAACGTCCGGATACCTTTTTGTCAGAGTATAGAGGTTCATAAATAACTCATGATATTTCATTCAAGTTTTTTGACGCTTAAATATTTTCATCAATTTCTTTCTGCATAAACAAAACTACATCTCTGGTAGTATTCACGATCTATGAACCATTTACATTCAAAATATTGATTAATTTCACTTCACATATGCACGCCAAATGCGTTTGATAATTCATCGTAGCTAAAATTGCACAAACGCGTATATCGCTTATCTTGTACAGTTCATTTAAAGGTTGTTTTTACATTTATTTTGTACCAAAAATGACTATAAAAGATATCTTGCAGTCAATTGAATATGGTAATGAACCTAAGTTAATTTTATATATTTTTTGATGTATTTGCACCATAACAATAAGACTTTCTTTCTTTCTTTCAGTTGACGACGGTGATGTACCCAACATTTACCAGAACAGTTCGGAATACAATCAAGCTTTCCTTAATTATCTGACGTGTAACAGAAAAGAATATGTGGAAATAATCGAACAGCCAGCGCCTAAAGCCCTCAGGTTTAGGTATGAATGCGAAGGAAGATCAGCAGGTTCGATTCCCGGCGTATCTAGTACTTCTGAAAACAAAACATATCCAACAATAAGAGTAGTGGGATACAATGGTAGAGCTGTAGTGGTTGTTTCTTGCGTAACCAAAGATGAGCCTTACAGGTGAGAAAATATATCATGTACATCACCACTTGTTTTATACGAGGGTTGCCTTTTATATTTCGGGATTGGACAACCCTAGTGTTGCAATCTGCCAACTGACAGCTCTATCGTAAAGCTTGACATTTATACGTAGTCTTGAAAGATTCTTCTCACCCGAAATATTGAACGCGAACATTTTCGTACGATTAAAAACATTTAACCATCAAAAGAATTTGTTAGCAAATCCCACACAATTTGTCAATCGCTCAAAAAAGGCTCGTGTCGATTGGTCGAAAGAAATGCTCCAAAAATACGATCGCGATGCTTCGAAGTACCTCTATGACATCGTGACAGGACATGAATCGTATATCTCATTAAGAAATATTTTGAAAAACATTAAAGCGATTTTCGATTATCAATCTTTATTTTTGTTCTCTAATCCCGAAATATAAAAGGCAACCCTCGTAGTATTAATAAAGCTAGTTAGTTCAAAGAGGTTTTCAGTAAGTGCATTTATCATGGCTCATTTACTTTGAGATGAAATATGATTTGATGAAAATAGTCACCCAATGAAAGTCGACCATTGCAGATTTGTCCATACACAATAGACCTTCTTCGTTGACAAATTTCATCAGGTACCATTGTCTCAAAGTAAACGGCACAAACTGAAAACCACGTTGAACTAATTAAAAAAAAAATTTTGTAAAAATTTATGTACCACTGTAAAGGAGATACAAAAACCTTGCCCTCTACAACATTTTACGTTAATTAAACTTTTTTCTCTATTTCAGTGTCGTAATGGGTTCATTACAGTACTACAAACAGTGCTGTAATGGACTCATTACAGCATTGTTTTTAGTTATATTTTTCGTTTTGTGGTTGACAACACTGACATCCTATCCTTTCGAATGTCAACACGCGTCTATTGCATGTCAATATTAAACCATGTAGAGATTTAAACGCACTATTCAAATTCTATAATCTGTCAATTTTCTTATCAGTCAGACCAACTGCGAAAATAAAATACAAAAGGCACTAGGAGGTATAATCTGAATTTTTCATTGAATTCCAATAAATTTCTCACAATTCTTGACTGAAATAGAGAAAATATCGTCTAATACTCGTTGCAGAAGGCAACACTCATGCGTTCAAAAACTGTTGTGTGTTTTTATTCGTGTTGGAATAGGTGCCCATTCTGCAACTTGTATTAGAATATACTATTAAAGTACTATTTTGGCTTGCCAATTCTGACAGTTTTCCATTTACTTTAACTTCTGTCATTGATTGCCCTTGAAGTAAATGAAAAAAATCTTCTGATGAGAGAATATGTGAGATATCATTAACGTCCATATGCACAAAGTTTTTTTTAAATATGACTGGCGTCTTATGAGGTACACAGACCAGTAATCAGGTCTGTGTAACTAACTAACCATGAATCACGCGACTTCTGTGACGCCACTAACCTAACAGTAACGGAAATGTTTATGCGCAAACACGTCTATACCCTCACCCAATCAGAATTTACCACTAAATTCTGATCATTTCCAAAGATTATTACAAAAACATGGTGATTTAGAACCGAAACAAGGGCATTTAGTGAGATAAGTCGCTGGCCATTCAGAAATCTGATCGTCTATTGTCGCCTCCCCCTTTTTACAGTGCCGACAATGAGATCCCGCCCATCTGTCGTTCAAGAAATTATTGAGGACACCATATTTCAGATGCTCTTACCTGCTGAACCATTCGACGGATTTGGCTCAATAACGAATTTGGCAGAGATATTTGGACACTAAACCTTTTCTGAAAATATGAAAACTCTAGCTCATCTTATTTGAAAAATAGAGAGTATAAGGCCAGCCTGACATACTCGAATTTGATCAGGAAGTCGAACCCAATCGATTGAGATCATTTTCGGCTCGAAATACAGGCATTTGGGCGAAACGATAGCATACTGTTCTACTAGTTTTTGAACTAGAACAAGCTCGAAAAATGTGGTTTGTCATGATATAGAGAATAACGATTATATTTTTTCAGATCCCACCCCCACAACTTGGTTGGAAGAGAAGGCTGCAAAAAAGGAGTTTGTACGTTAGAAATACCACCAGATACTATGACCGTTTCCTTTTCAAATTTGGGTATTCAGTGTGTGAAGAAGAAAGATATCGAATCATCTCTCAAGACGAGAGAGGAGATTCGTGTAGATCCATTCAGAAGTGAGTATAATAATTCTTATTTTGTGATTATTAAGTTCATTCCATACTTCTATTTATTTTGCGTTCTGAAAATATTCCAAATGAAGGAGAAATATGGAAAAAGATTGGAAAATTAATTATTACCAGAAGTTGTCCACTTGATATCCTCTCTTATTAACATCATTATAACTCCCTTGATACCTGAACAATTAGGGGATAGTCATGCGCTATTAGCGTTGTACACTATTTACAATTGGTTTGAAACACAGATAATCCTATTTAATGATACACACATTTAATGTTGGTGTTTAATGTGATGAAAATAAAGAAAAAGGTTTACTTACACAAGTTAGTTTATAAATAATAAATTATTTTCAATGGTCATAGAGATTGCCATGATTCCATGAAAGCTGTTACATCCTCAATGAATTGAAACCGTAAGTTCTATACCATTACCTCGAAACCCAATTGCGGGTAAAGTAAATAGCGGTTTACGCTAATAGCGTAGGACGTTATTCCATCTTCCATATCTCCCCGTTATAAATACCCAAAATAAAATGCTAAAAAACGGTACCCTGTACAAGTTTTCTGTACAGTTGAACTTTGATCGTGCTGAAATACTATTACTATTTCAGCTGGATTCAATCACAGGCATCATCCCACCTCAATAGATCTGAATGCAGTTAGACTATGCTTTCAAGTGTTCCTAGAAGGTGATACGAAAGGAAAATTCACAGTGCCCCTCCCACCAGTAGTGAGCGAACCGATTTTAGACAAAAAAGCTTCTGCCGATCTAGTCATAATTAAATTGTCAGACTGTAACAGCCATGTGGATGGAGGAAGGAAGGATATAATACTCCTATGTGAAAAAGTGAGTATTACCTACATGTATTTATACTTGGGAATTGGGCCAAGGGCAATCTCTTCAGATAAGAAAAATTCAGCGTCTTTTCAAGTTAAGATACTACAAAAAAAAATTTTTGAATATTATCTAGACTCATATGATCATAAAATTATTTGTTTTTTTCGTTATTTTTATTTCATTGATGACGAATAAAAATAAAACGCTTTCAGTGTTTCGTGAGTTATAATTACCCCGCATCTTTCTATTAAATTTAAATCAATTTATGAGATTTTTTAAGAAAAACAACAATAACTGAATCTAGTAGCTGATTCTACATTACATTCCTTACTTTCCTGACTTCAGGAATGCAAAACTGAGGAAGAAAATATCTGATTCCTTCCTTCTGTTTAAATTGCCTTACAAATAATAATTCGAAACACAAAAATATCAATTCAAAGATAATACACCGAAAACACAAGGATTCAGTATCAAAACAAACGTAGCTATTGTTACTAACACGATCCCATTGTCTTGTTAGTAACAATACCTCCGTTTTCAGTGACTCAAACATGTCATGGCCGCCATTTTGAGTAGCATAAATATTTTTCGCTCAGTATCGTTATCATGTTGCAAGTTCGACATTTGTAACACAAATAATTTCCATGTTGTTACTTTGGCTTTTTCTCCATACGTAGTATATGATTTATGTTTATTGAAAATTGAAAGGATTTATTTTATGCTTTATTGTTCAGGAAGAAAAGAGACATGAATGTGAAGTATTGTCATTAAAGAAAAAAGCGAAGTATTTTCAACAAACGAGAAACGAACTATTTCTTTGTAGTATTTAGAAAAAATTATAAATGGATGTTATTATGGGATCTCCGAAATTGAAATCAAATCTACTTATAATTCAAGATATCGAATTCCTTTCGCTATAGCACATATTTTCCAATATTCAAATAGAACTTTTCGATTTCTCTATCATATATCACAAATAAATTCTATTATGCAATTCAAAGTCTTATCTTCTAGTTGCAAATCATTTTCCTAATTCATATTAAGGAAAAGTAATCAAAATTATGAGTAAGGATCATATTATTTTTCAGTAGAAATCGAGTTACTTCAGTAGGTAAATAAGCATTTCGAAAGATCAACTGACAATTCAGTAAATTTGGCAACCCCGAATCATTGAAAATTCCAACAAGCTTACCTAACTCTCAAACATCGGTGTCCTGCTGTCAAAACGATCAGAAACCGATATCGGATAATCAGCGGAAGCCGCTGATTATGTTGAACGCGGCCATTGGATGGCAATTGGAACTTAAGCCCCGCCCACCTGCCATCTTATTGCTGAATTCGAATCAATGATGAGATTTGTACGAAAAACGACAATGACTTATATGATTGTTGATTCATTGTGATGATTGAAATTAATAGCAATTATGTACCTCAATTAGATGACTATAAGAATGTTAAACAGTTGTGAGGAAGAAAATCTCTGATTTCTATGTCGAAATTCCCTCACAAATAATGTTAAATCCCAAATCAAAGATAAAATATACCGAAAATAGGAGTATTCTGTATTATGACAAGGAAAATTCGTCATTTGATGGTGCTGACCAATAAAATTAAAATATACCGAAAACACTAGCATTAGTTACATATAGACTGACTCACACATATCAATGATGGGGATTGGAGCAAAAGCGGTCCTAGGAAGAACTTCTTGGGGGAAGAAGGCGGTAATCCCTTCATATAAAAAATTTGCTAATATCAAAAAATTTCAAATATTAAAGATTTCAAACAGATTCATACGATCACAAATTATTGTCGTCATTTTCATTTCATTTAAAAATAAAACGCTGTTCTTTATAATGTAATAAAATTACATTTCAAAATTCTCAACATATGCGATGCTCAATTCATTTAATAAAGCGGAAATGTATTTAGAACATTAAAATAACATGAGCTCTAAGGAAAAATCCTCTAGTATTTCCACAAAAGTATCAGTTTCCATCTCTAACATTCATATTGCTTATTCCAGGTAGCCAAGGAAGATATTCAAATAAGATTTTTCGAACAAAAAGATGGCCAAACCGTTTGGGAAGGATATGGGGACTTCCAATCCAACCAAGTCCATAAGCAGACTTCCATATGGTTCAGAGCACCCAAATATCGTACCCTGGAGATAACTGAACCGGTGAAAGCTTTCATCCAACTGAAACGCCCTTCAGATGGAGCCACCAGCGAAGCATTGCCATTCGAATTCCTACCTTTAGATGCAGGAAGACCTTCATATTGGTCCTTAGGAAGAAGCTGGATGAAAACCAGAAATTCTCATCTATATAGTACGCTCTTGAGTAAGAGTAATATAAATCAGATGAAATGGAAGCCGGAAGAAACGAAAATAATGTCGGAAATAGTAGTTTTGGATAGCAAACCATCCACTGAACAAGAAGTTCCACAAACAATTTCAATTGATCAAACTGAATTGGATTCAATACAAAATAATAACACATTCACCAATGACGATACAAATACAACAATCGTATTAGATAATATTAATGTTGAAGACAACAACAATGAGATTAACAATATAAATAATGAACCATTTGTTGAAACTGAACTGACATGGAATGTGCCACCTATTGAGGATCCTGAATTAAAATCATTCAATAAATTAATTGATGAGGTTGCTGAATTGGATGAAATATATTCTGTATCTCAGTGCAACGAAAACAGATTGCTTGTAGAAGATGTGCAAGTAATGGATACTGATGAGGGAACTCAAAATTTTGATGATTCCAAAACATACTCGAGCCTACAAATGGCGTTTAAGACTCCGCTGAATATCGCTTGCCGACCGACTGAGGAGAAACCACAACATTTTTTCTCTGCAATTACAGAAGAACCTAAAGTTGATAAACATGTCGGCAAAAGAGAGTCACCAGTTGAAAAACTACCTCCTTTACCACCTAAACGACAAAAAAAGATAGAAACCTACATTGGTGAGGATAGCCCAGAGCAAATGAGGTTAAAAGAGGCTCTTTCACACCCTAAGCCAAACATCAAAAGATCCAGATCGTTCAGTACAGAACCCCAAAATTTGAATAGTAGAGATTCTAAGTATCTTGGAAGCACTTCAACACTGCCAAGCCCGAAGAAGCAAAGCTTTTTGTCAAAATTGTTCGGACGCAAGAACAAAAACAAGAGTAACCAGGATTTGTCTTCTACATACAATACTAATGCTAAAACTATACATGCTCAACATAACGTTAATATTGAAAAAAGACCATCACTACCATTAGGAAACACTCACAATACTCCAAGAAATACACCTTCTCGGGATATATCAACAAATAACGATGAAAATAAGGTGAACAATAATGTTCAGATAGAAAATATAGATTCTATCAATAAAAGAAGTATAGTAAGCAATGATGAAACCCTCATTACTGAAGAAGGTTTGGATTTAACTGAAGCTGAGCATTATGCGTTGTATACAGTAATGGCACCGCATGCTACACAAAGCGAATTCGATGAAATGTCTTGTTATTATGCGGCTGTTGAGGGTGGTAAAATCTTGAGTTGAAAATTTCGAAATTATTTGACTTTCCAAATTTTGTAAGTAAAGTATAAACAAGGCAACAAGATGTTGATAACGTGTTGGATACAGTGTTGACAACATGTATTTAGACAATTGATACCTAATGTATACTTTTCTTCATACATAGTATTAAATAACATCCATTTCAAACAATTATGATAATAGGAGACTAAGTCAGTTCAAAAGCTGCTGCACTTTTTGATTATTGTTGAAGATTCGTTGTTTTCATTATGCTTAAATCAATTTTTATATCTATTCAATGTTTAATGGGGTATGACAGAATGTGTTGAGAGTTGTTGAGAAAATTTTTGGAGTTTAGATAATGTTATGTAATGTATGTAGGCATTGACGAACCCTTATCAAGTTTTTATTATGTTTTGGAAATAATTTTGTCCTTTATGACATGTTAAATTTGTGTTTGTTCTTGTTTTGATATTTGAAGATTGCTTATTGTAACATATATTTATACAAGAAATCTTGGTTATTAAAATTAAATGAAAATGAATAAATTTTTTTATTTTTAATCATATATACCATTATTACACTTATTTCTTCAAAAAGTCAATGAATGTGTCTCTTGGTACAGATATATTTGCTATTGATTTCATTTTTTTCTTACCAGCTGCTTGCTGGGCCAATAATTTCATTCTTCTTGTGATGTCACCGCCATACTGAAAGTAATGAAAGCTTTTTTAAAATTCATAAAAAAAAAAATTCCCGATTTCATTGTATCAGCTTTCTAACCTATTGTAAGATAGCTATACATTACTGAGCATAATTTAATACTACTATTATTATTGAAATTTACAGATAGGTTGTAAAACCGAAAACATGATGATGTGACCATTGCGAAATAAGTTATTGACATCAATCTAATGTCTCGATATCAAACAATGCCTGATACTCGCCAGGTAGCAGCCTAACCAACATCAATATGAAAAGTATCTTGTATGAATAACTTGCGATTTTTTTTCAATGTAGAATATACAAGAAGCATTCCACTCACCAATTTAGCGGTTACATCTTTCCTAAATGGTTTTATGTTTTCACGAGCCATAACTTTTCCGTTTACAGTAGCCTGAATTGCTATATGAACCATCTGCCTGGGTATCAATTCCTTCAGTTTATTGACCATTTGTCTACCAACAGTTTGAGCTTTCGACGAATGAACTACTGTGGACAATTCATCACATGGAATGTTGTTGAGCAAAACATTCATCTGCAAAAATGTTGAATTCTTCAAGTTCAGCATTACCATTCAGTTCTTAATCATATTCAAGAGCTCTCATTAATAATTCAAGTGGAAATCTTTAAAAATAACAAATTTATTATGTCCAGCTTGCAGATGTCTTAAGTATTCTCAAGGAAATTAGAGAGAATACATTCAATTAAAGAGCTCAACATCAACAAAACAGGGAATTAGTTGATTTCAGGAGAGCAATGAATCTGATAGCGCAGACAAAAGGCTTTACTAAAGAAGATTTAATACTGACTTACCCTTACTAAGCTACTCAATTCATATCCAGCATCTTCATAATCAAAACTAGCATAACCAGAAGATAAACTTTTCAACGCATCATGAAAATCTAGAATAATTTCACATAAAGGTAGTGAGTATTGTAACATTATTCTTTCATTATCAATATTTGTTGCTTTCACTTGAACACCTCTACGACTAATACACAGTTGCATAACTGCACCGAAATACATATCAGGAGTAATAATCGTACCTTAAAAATTCGAAAGTTATTATAAAGATCGAATCACGAAATACAGTTACTTACCTAAAACCATAGGTTCGTAGGTTTCCTCAATTTTGAAATGATCTGGAAAAAGTGCTGGATTGTTTATATATATTTCATTGGAGCCTTTTTTCTGTGTTTCCTTTGTATCTTTGAGTTTGATAAGGTAAGTTACAGAGGGAGCTGTTATAATGGGTTCAGCTCCATGTTCTTGCTCTAATCTTTGACAAAATACTTCCATGTGTAAAAGTCCAAGAAATCCCAAACGGAAGCCTTGTCCTAGAGCTGGACTGAAATTACGAATACATAGTAATTCTTTCACCTTCAGCATAATTGTATCAATCAAATTCTAAGGTCTAATTCTGATTCATCAATTACCAAAGCTATTTTAAGTGATATTGAATGATATGTTCACTCACTGACAATATTGACTAATACCTTGTATCCATTTCAACACTGACTGATGAATCATTCAATATCAATTTTTCTATAGCTTTCCTTAATTCTCCATATTCAGATAAACCAGAGGGATATATACCAGCAAAAACCATAGATTTGGGTGGTTGGAAGCCTGGCAACTGATCAGTGGGCATGGAAGGTAAATAAAAAGTATCTCCTACAACTGCTTCCTTGATATTTCTCATGTTACAACCAATCAACCCTATTTGACCAGCAACTCTGGGAAATACACATCATTGATTACAAATATAAAATCACAAAGGAACATTAACCAACAGGAAAGAAATATATTTACAATTGTTCAACATTTTGCTCCCCTGGAGTTAATACCGATAAAGTTTTTATTTCATAGCTCTTTTTTGAATAGTGAGAAGAAATAGTATCTCCTTTTTTGATACTTCCATTTTTTATATACACCAATAGAAGAGCACCTCTATATTTATCATACCAGCTATCATATAAGAATGCCTGGAAAGGACCCTTTCTATCAACTTTAGGGTGAGGAACTTGACATATAATCCTTTCTATTACTTCTTTAATTCCTGTTCCAAGTTTAGCTGAAACCTTGAAAACAGAATTATATTTCTAATAAAAGAAAACAGAAACAGTAAGAAAACTCACTTTTAAAACTTCATTTGGTTCAATATCAAAAAGGGTTTTCAATTGATTGCATACTCTGTCAGGATTTGCCTGTTTGAGATCAATTTTGTTCAAAACTGGAATTATCTCTAGATCTTTTCCAAATGCTAAATAAAAATTAGCTACTGTTTGCGCTTGTACTCCATCATTTGCATCCACTAGCAATATCACTCCTTGACATACGGATAAAGATCTAGAAACCTCAAAATATTCAGAGCCGGTGAAGGATTTTTGTGAAAAATTTGATAGGCACCAACCTCATTAGAAAAGTCTACATGCCCTGGAGTGTCTATAAGATTTAAAATATATGGTTTGTTTTTTAAATAATATGTGATTGAGGCACTCTGAGCTTTCACTGTAATACCCCTTTCTTTTTCTACTTGCAATTTGTCCAGTACTTGGTTCTGGCCCTCAACATGTTTGATTGCACCTGTGTATTCTAAAAGCCTGTCTGCCAAAGTACTCTTGCCATGATCCACATGGGCAATTATACAAAAATTTCTAATTTGCTCGATAGGCACCGATACAAAATCGAAATCTTTATTAATTGTTGTCTCACTGTAAAATCTCTTCATATATGAAGTTGTCCTGTAAAATTAAATAAAATCTTTAGTAACCAACATTCTTTGTTCCAGTTTCAATTTTACCTATTCGACTTATGAAGACCTGAAGAACAGATCAATTTATTTATTAATCTAAGCATGTTAAATAAATAAAAAGTAAAATTATTATGACAGTCGGCGAGTTCAGAGGTTATCCATTATTTTAAGGTATTTCAAGCGACGAACCAAGAGTAACCGGTTATCTTTGGTCTTTTGTGGTACATACCTTTTGCATTCAAGCGGTTTGGGTTATAGATCCGTGACGTCATGAATTAACCTCAATTTGATCGAGAAATGTCAAATCAAACCAAAATCGTAACCCTGCTCGAGAGCAGGGTTACGATTTTGGTTATTAGAGCAAGTAGGGTTAGATGTGTATAAACATGAAAATAGTAAACAATAGCAAGGACTTTGAATTATTTGGAAGTTGAAAAACTGATCTTGGTAGAACCGAAAGACTATTGAATATTTCACAGAGATAATTAATAATCCAAACTACAGCAACACGAATTCTATTTAATGAAATGGAAGTTCAACTCCAGGTAGGAACTAAGGCAATTTAAGATAAAATTAAAAATAATACGCTCTTCCTAAATTCACAGGTTCAAAAGAAAACTTAAAGAACGTGGGTGAAAAGTTGTGTTGTTTGGATGGAAAGAACTCATCAAAAATGGAACCACAATGTAGAGTTTCTTTAACATAATAAAAAACAGAGCAATTATGAAATACAGTTCTTGAAAGAAGGAAATACTCAGGATCTAATATAATCATGTGCTTCTGAATAATGTTGCTGAAAATCATGTGGAAATTGTAAATTACAGATCAGTAATACAACTGGTCTGTCAACTGAAGGTGCGTTGGAATGAAACTTATAAATCCAATGATTTTCTTGAATTTTAACTTTGAGTGCTGTAGGTATTTGATCACAATTTAAATTTCAGGAAAACTCAAAAATAAAATTGGAAGCAGAAACTGTACATTCAATAGAGAAAAATTTCATTTCTATAAATCACCTAGGTAAAAAAATTATTTGGAAAACATTAGAAGCATTGTAGAATGTACAAATTAGGTTTGCTTTTCATTAGAGAAAAACAGAATTCCTTGTGTATTTTGTTAGTTGCAGTAATCAAAAATTTTATCAGCAGCTGCAAGCATTGTATGCAGTGAGAAACTTAACCAGTCATCAAGTGAAAGTACGTTGAAGTAACACAGAAAAACCATGTATTCTTATTGAATTTGTTATAAAGATAATATTAAATTCTATTTCAAATTTCAGAATAACTCTATAAGAGAAGAAATAAAAGGTTCAAAGAGAAAATGTCATTTGTGTGAAGCAATCTAGATTGATAATGATTTGAAAATTACAAGAAGAACCTGAAAATTAAAGCCACAAGAAATCAATAAAAATCCATTGAGAATTCTGTTAATGAAACTATGAAAAGATAAATTTTCAGGTTGCTTCAAATTTATGTTATGTGTGCAATACTGAGAGTATCTGCAAAGCATCGTATCAATAGTTTGGGTGTTCTGAGAATGCACAATGTGGTAGCAATTTTAAGGTAGATCATTAAATTGAAAGAAGAACCAGTAGAAGTGACCAAATAACTTTTTTTTTTTTTTTTTTTAACGGAATAAACTGAAATATACAAATTCAAAATATTGTTTGTTAAAACCATCATGAGATTTGTCATTGCCGTTCCTAAGGTTAAGAGATTAAGAAGTTCTTTCATTGCCTTTTTGTGTTTGTTTCAAATTTTCATCAAGTATAATCTTGAAATAATGCAAAAATAGATTTAATTTCTAACTCTGGAAAAAAATTCGTCATTGACTTTTTAAATTAAAACATTCCTCTTTGACTTAATTTTCTTCCTTTTACTAGCTGTTAATATTGATATTTTTCATTTTAATCATTTCTTGTCATTTTCTTCATTCCTAGTTACTCACAAAATAATTTTTTTATGATCATTTTTTACATGTATAGATATTATATGAGTCTAATTTGGTATTTATTCCTTGTTAAATTTATTGTAGTTTCAGTAATTCCATTATAAAGATATATTGGCTAATAAAAAATTGCTTATAAAAATGTCTTTTTGTTTATAATAAGCTTCGGGAATGGGCCTTTTTTACTGAATCAGATAAATGCTCAGATAACCTATGAGCATAAATAAACGTAAATCAAAAAAATGACAGCACGGATAACCAAACCCGAGCATTCAAGCGATAATTTCTGGTTATTCTTTCTGGATTTCGAAGGAATAACCAAGAAGAACCAGCAATAACCGCTAGATGGACCAAAATCATAACCTGGTTACTCTTGGTTCATCGCTTGAAATACCTTTTTTATAGGGCTTTCCAACGTTCTAACCTCAAATGTGTCAAAATGGCCGCTGTAGGAAAAACAAACGTTTGTTTCCATTGAACGCTGTGTTGTTTTATCATTTTTGTAATGAAAGATTTAAGATAAAACGATCTCATATTCCTTTCGAAGTTTGTTCTTTCGGTGAAATGATTGTTAAAGAATAGTGGACGATTGTTGAATAGATAATTTATAAAGCGAATTATTTGAAATAGAGTGCTTAATACTCTAATTAACCCTCTAATTTCTAACGTATATAATACGTTGTTATACGTAAAATGAGTGAATATTTCCATAAACTTCAGCAAGAGTATCCTGATGTTGCAGCACATTATTTAGAGAATACAACCCCAGATCATTTATCGTTATGATTTCTTCAATAATGCTGTTATAAAAATTCTAATTATATTTATCTCGGAATGAGTGCAAAATAAATATTTTTTTTATAGTAAGTAGTAATTCTTTATCATTGTTCTTCAATATAAGACCTGAATGCTAATTAATTGTGACTATTTTGATGAAGATATATCTCATAAAGAAACTACATAATTTATTGAAATGTTTTAATTTATAAAGGAACAACTGATGGGCATAAATTATTCAAAGAACATGAAACATGAACAATTTCATCCAAAATCGGTTGCTCATCTTGTGTGCTCAAAGAGACATCGGGACAACAGTCCCGTATAATACTTTGTACGCAGTATCGTCACTTTTGAAACTTTCCATCGTGAAGGATGTTTTAATGAACCTCGTTACCAAATAATGCTGCCGACTTCTCAAGAGTTGAAATCCTATCATCTCTTCACTATCGATATCTGTCTGAACAGCTCTCGAATTCAAATCTTCATCAGGCAATGCTTTCAAAGTATCTTCTTCACAAGATGTTGAAGGTTGGTTATTGCTAGCACAATATACCTATTCATTCAAAAACTATCAATACAATACATAAACACTGCCCAATTACCTCTGAAAATTTGATTACGGACAGAAGACAAGAGATTAAATGATTAGAATTATTATAGCAATATACTATAATATACAATGGTAACACTTTTATTTCAACCATATTATCTTACCTTAGCACTACTCGATTCATGCAATGATTCAATGCCTTACCTCATCTTTTAACATATCTCTGGTCTTTCTTCGTTTAAAACGATTAAGCTTTTTTCAGCATCTTCTGAACATGTACTACCATGTTTTTCATATTCCAAATTCAGTGAGGGAACCCAGTCTGGGTTTAACATGTCCATTAGATCTGCTGGAGCTCCTTAAATAAATTAAGCTTTCAGTGCATATAAAACAGTCAAACAATCAAATTTTTACCTGAAATAAAATGCTTTGAGCATACTAATGAGTATTTGGGCTTTGTGAGTATCAGATCACTTCGATGTATAGCATTTATCCAACGATCTCGTCTTAAAACCGACAGTTTGTTCATTTCAATCTTATGCTTAAAATTCAAAATAGCAGGAATTCGGAAAAATCTAACACTGTCACGGGTCCCTACACTTCCACAGCCAACAATACAACAAAAATTAAGCATTTTGTATAAAAAACAATAAAGTATTTCACTAATTTTTACAAATAACACAACTATTTACTTGTAAACAAAAGCTTTGTTTTTCCTACAGCGGCCATTAAACAGCTGATCGTGACAGCAGGTTGGAAAGCCCTATAGATGTTGAGCAATGTAGACTGTGATCATAGAGGAAATCCTGATCTTTGGATAAAGTCATAGACAAAGTACCTTTGTCTATGGATAAAGCTACGCCATCATTAAAATTTTATAATTCTGCTTAATTAAAACAGTCCACACACGGAGCGCAAATTACATTATGCTATGTAGATCTAAGAACTCTTTCAGACTCCTACGGGGCTCCGCCAGAAGTCGCAATGAATACATACATCTCCCAAATCGAAAATGTCGATTTTAGATTAGGAAATTCCTGATCTTTAAATAAAGCTTCGCCCTAAGCTATCATTAAAATTTTATAATTTTGCTTAATTAAAACGGTCCCTACAAGGAGCGCAAATTACATTATGCTGTGTAGACCTAAGAACCCTTTCAGACTCCTACCAGAGTCTGCCAGAAGTCGCAATGAATACATACATCTCCTAAATGGAATATGTCGATTTTAGATTCGGAAATTGAATTTTCTTAATGGGTTGCTGTACCCGAAAAATATGATAAAACCCGAAGAAATAGAAAATACGATTATATTGCATTGTGGCTTCTTTTCGTACCTACAAGTTCCTCATCCTCACGCATCTAGAGTTCGACACTCATCTCAATAAACACAGCGTACTTTCATAAAACGTTTCAACAGAACTATCCTGGACATGTTTCAATAAAACTGCCCAAGACACGTTTTAACAAACTGATCCTGGATATGGTTCAACTTAACTCTCCTGGACACCTATCAACAAAACTGCTCAAGACGCGTTTTAAAAAATTAATCCTGGACATATTTCAACTAAATTGTTCTGGACACGTTTCAACAAACCTGTTGTGGATATGTTTCAACTTAACTCTCCTGGACACCTTTCAACAAAACTGCTCAAGACGCGTTTTAAAAAATTAATCCTGGACATATTTCAACCAAACTGTTCTGGACACGTTTCAACAAAACTGCTCAAGACGCGTTTTAAAAAAATTAATCCTGGACATATTTCAATTAAACTGTTCTGGACACGTTTCAACAAACCTGTTGTGGATATGTTTCAACTTAACTCTCCTGGACATATTTCAACTAAACTGTTCCGGACACGTTTCAACAAACCTGTTGTGGATATGTTTCAACTTAACTCTCCTGGACATATTTCAACTAAACTGTTCCGGACACGTTTCAACAAACCTGTTGTAGATATGTTTCAACTTAAGTCTCCTGGACATATTTCAATTAAACTGTTCCGGACACGTTTCAACAAACCTGTTATGAATATGTTTCAACTTAACTCTTCTGGACACCTTTCAACAAAACTGCTCAAGACGCGTTTTAAAAAATTAATCCTGGACATATTTCAACTAAACTGTTCTGGACACGTTTCAACAAACCTGTTGTGGATATGTTTCAACAAAACTGTCAAGACACGTTTCAAATAAATGCCTTCAATTCAAAAGTTATTTCACCTTTCCAAAGAAACTAATTTTCCTTGCAGCTATCGTTTCAAAAAGAAATTTTCTCAGTGTTAAATTAGTGTACTCTGGGAATCTTTTAACCAAATTCAAAGAATTATTCCAGGAAATAAAATTTATGAACAAAATCAAAATTGTTTGAGTCAAAGTAAACAATTGTTTGCTGTTCCAATTGAGGGTTTTAAATTCACTATTCGAAACTGCTTTGGGTTTAACGGGTATTTTAGAAATAATAATAAGTATCAAACCTATTTTAGGGTGACTTTGTAATGGTGTTACTGTCCAGACTTTCATATTCTGCATTTCTTACCTGGAAGAAGTTTTATTCAGTTGACTAAATTTAACAGAATGCATAGCCACCTGCTCTACTATAATTATGTATAAAGATCCTTCATAACTTTCTATCTGCTTAGCTCCAGGTTTTTTTGCTAGTGAATTGGTGTTTCCTCTCAAAACCAGATTATTTTGCGGATTTAATGTTATGATGAGATTGAAAACAAATTCGCAATCAAGGCAATGAGTTACTGAATTATGAACAAAGCAAAGACAAAATGTTCTTTATACACAGGTTTTTATTGAAACAATAATGCAATAACCTATTTCGAAATGTTAGTAGAGACATGTAGAAAATAAAAGAACTTTTAGTATTATGGTTACTTATTCACAAATTTAAATATTCTCTGATTTTCCAAAACACTGGAATAACAACATCTTATTCATTACTCTGATTACATCGATACTTCAGTAGCAAAATAAAATCGTATATAGTATGGTAAACCAATATAAATTATTTTTGTATAGAGAAACAATTAATTTTTTGGTTCAGGCAAATTTCATCAACATTCTTGATAACCAAAATTGTCATTAAAAAAAAAAATAAATATATCAAGCATAACATACTTCATATCAATAAATACATTTATCAACAATATTCAACAATTCATTTTCTCAACTAAATTCTACATAGGAGGATTTAGGCGTATATCAGAAATGCATAGGCAATTTAAATATTTGACAGTACTTTCTTGAGCATGAAACATGGCAAGATGAAAAAGCAGCTCTTAAATGTATGCCACCCAGTACATACTAATTAAAAGAGTTAAATGAAGCTATCAGAAGCGAGAGAGATAATTAATAAGTTGTCCATCATTGGAAATTTAAAAAAATCATCATTTTTTTCATATTGTCAAATTGTCAAGTAAACCAAAGTGAGTCAGTTTAGTTTGCTTTATTCAGGAGAGACATGAAGAACACTTCATAAAACTTAATTTTTCATTTAACAGGTATAAAAGAAAGTATGAAAGAAATTTGATTTATGACTTTCGAAGATAAAAAAATATAACAGAGCTTTGGGGATTACTCCGCAACAATTCATGACAAAATATACATATATCTATCTATTTTCGACTATAAAATTAGGTAACCGGTGACCCAAGATCCGTCTATCGGGATTAATCCATTTAATCTTGTGAGATTTCCAGTACACCGCATTTATTGTTTTTCGTGTTTTGGTTTTATCAGGGTAATCTTTTCCTCTGAATTAAAGAAGACGCCTAATTACTCCCTTCAAAGGAGTCAAAGATGTAAGTAAGAACATTCTTACTTTTATTCTTTGGAATTTTTTGGATTTCTCCGATACGACTAGAAAAAAAAGATCAAGCCCGGTGTTTTGGATCTCAACCTTTTACAAGTGTGTTTTATACAGGGTTTCTGGAAGATAGTTTTAGGATCACTGGATGCCTTATTTAAAGTCCAAAATAGGGATTGAATATCTATTTTGTCATGAATTGTGAAAGGGCAGTGAGCCCCATAGGACAACTTTCAAAATTTCAAAGATTTTACTAGATTAAGTATAATGAAATCACATTATTTTACTGATAAATAGAACAATCAAAGTTCTATTTTCTTATTGCATCATAGTGGCAAACAGCAAATTTTTCATCTCACTGTAAATAACCAGCATGTTATTACAATTTGCTTTCTCTATTTGACATGAATATCGACAAAAATTTGCCATAAGACATCAGTAACCACAAAGAGATAGAACATCCAGAATTGTCGGAACTATAGCTATCTTCTGATATTTACCTCTTCTAAACATAGAGAGTAACTACATTCTTCCAATGATCAGATATTCTCTACAAAGCCTAATATACACATATAATTTTGTTAGTCTTATAGTAAATGTTCACTAATAACTACTATCACAATGAATAAACAGCAAACATTCATGAAGATTTTCTAACTACAATCTTTTTCTTATCTCTAATTCTCAAAACAGAACAATTCACATCGTAATATTAATTATTTGATTGTCAAATGAGTATTTCAAATCTTATGAATTTATAGGGGGTGTTCAACCTTCACATGAAACTCTCACTTTTAGAAAATTTCATTGCCATGTAGATCAGAGAACAGGAGAATTAAAAGTATTGGAGATTTGAGGGTTAACAATTCAAGATAAATGAATTTATTGATATACAGATGCCAAAATTTCGTTTTTATCAACTAATTTGAGTTACCACTTTGAAGCCGCAAGATTCCAATTTGAATTTCAACTACCCCTCAATGAAAATAATATTAATATCCCCGTCTCAAAAAAAAGAGAATACAATTGATGAAACGATAAAATTTCAACATTTTTCAAAACTCAGATAATTTTAGTGAAGTTAAAAGTGCATTTATATCATTCTGGCAGTTCGGCACAAAACAGAAAGGGATAAAATCTCAAATATCACAATATTATTGGTTGGAGTACATAAAAAGCCAACCTTCCTAAAAAAAAACATACTGAAAAACCTGACTGCCTCAGCAAAATATGACTAACTGGTTAGTCTATAGAAAATATAAAAGTAAATAACTATAACAAAAAAAAAAAAAAAATCGAATAATCTCACTGGGTAAAACATAAAAACCGACTTTTAAATATTCACTCGGTTTCAAGTATGTATATGAAATTTCTCTTAGAAAATGTTTAAGATATTTCACATTGAAGTTATAGAACATCTGAAATGACTAGAAGTGGACTTAGCACCTTGTTATATTATATAAAAGAGCCACATGTATATAATTTTAATTAAAATCTTCAAAACGATTTGCTTCAAGTATGAGGTAGAAGAGTTGTAAGAATTTAGATTTCTATTATGAGTATTTTGATTAATTTTTAATAGCCAACTATATATACCATAGTATTTAAAAAATAATAATGATTTTGAAGCACTGTAACATAGTATCAACTAAAAATAGAATTTGAAGCTATGGTTATATTGGTACTTCAATCAATAGTCATATAAGTACCTCAGAAAAGACTTTCGTTGAAGATGCATTTGTTTTATTATTTCTATGAACATTACATGGGAGGGGAATTCTCAAATAATATGAGACTTTGATTGAGATGTAAATGCCAAATGTTTGTTCTTTTATTTATTTGATTTTGAATGAATTTTGATTGATGGAATGTTAATAAAAGGAATGATGTTTGAATAATTGCCAAATAAAAAAAACAATAAGCACAAGTTGTTCCTAAAACGTGATGTCTTTAAAATACACGTGGCTACAAAATGCACAAAAGATCCTTAAAATAATGAAAGTATTCAGATTCTTTGGCTCACATATTCCTGCAAGAATGGCCGTTACATTATAAACAACAAAATATACAAAATATTAAGATAGTTCTCCTCCAGTTCATCTTCAGATTGAATTTAAGTATTTTTTTTTCAATTTTAAGTCACACTTCCATATTGCTTCAAAATACATATAATAACAATATCAATACTGAAATGCCCCCTATAACAATGTATACATCTGTACATGAATATCTCATATTTTCATCACACATACATCACAAGAGCTCTTTGTCATTCAGAATATGAATACTTCCTCAGTGTTCATTTAATTATTTACATTCAACTTTTAGATTAATTTGTACATTCGATTTGGCTACCACCGCTGGCTTCTCCATCTAATCTTGCTAATCTCACTTCAAATTCTCTAGTTAAAGCAGCTTTTGCCTGTTAGAAAATTAAAAAGTTATTTTCAAAAACTTCCAGAATTATAAATCAGTCCATTTTCACAAAAGTAAATCGCAGCTCAATCTAATGGTGGGTTTCATAAAGATCGTTGATCAAATGATTCGCTGAATACTTCAAAGAAATCGTCAGATATCCAATTCACGGATTTTTGGGCATAGAATTGCTTAATCAAGCCCTAGATCAAGCAATCAATGTTTATGAAACCCAGAATACTTCTTGAAGTGTACACTTTACTGATTTATCTGCATATCAGAAACTCTGCCGATGTGAAAAGTCCTATAATACTTTTGGCTTTTAAATATAAATAAATCGTTATTTTGAAACAGAAAGCCAAAGCTCACAGCAAACCGTATGCTCATTACACAGGATGCCAATTTAACATTTACGCCAAAATGGCGACGTGAAGTCACGTTTATACTATGCATACCAAGGTTTTTCACCCGTAATTGTAGAACAAGTGACACTTGATAAGCTTACCTTAGTTCTATGTTCATTGAAAGCCTCCTTCACACTTTCATGTTGCCTCGTTAGGTCATCTTGCTTTTCGTTGAACTGCTTTGTGAGCTTTTCTCTTTCAGATACACCCCTATCTACTACAGCAGATACCACTTCCTTTTTAATTCGTGTAAACTGTTCCTTATTTAAATGTTTCCGTGCTAAGGCTTTGATCTCTTCTCGGTGATCGGCTTGCAGTTTTCGCATTAGCTCTGATGTGTCTCTTTGATACTGTTCCTACAAACGATTAATAATCTGAGTTTCCTTACCCTGTTCACCATATTCTAATCGAAAACACGCTTTTATTGACATACATAAAAGTATCTCACCTTTAACAGTTTCACTTGGTTTCCTTGCGATATCTTCATAACTTTTTCGAGTGTATTGAAAACTATTTCATGATATTTTTCCCTCAGTTCCCTCTCTTGCAGCATATAATCCTTATTGATAGCTAAGAGACGTTCAGATTGACTTCTTGGAAGGGAAGTAGGTTTATCTTCATCAACCGTTTCAGACGCATCGGCTACATCAGTCAAAGGTTCAATACTGGGTGATTCGGTTGAAAAAACTCCACTAATGCTAGAATAAAATGACATCCTTTAATTAATTCCTACAATGTTTGAAAAACATTCACTTTCGAATTAATTTATATTTACTCACATATTTTTACTTGACAATCTTTTCACCAACTTCATATTTATCAGTTTAGGTTTTTTCTCACCGCAATCACTCGACTTCTGAGTTTGAAATGTAGATTTTTTCTTGGCATGTTTTTTTCTGAGTGCATCCAATTTCTTCTCCAGCTCTAATTTTTTCTCTTTGACTAATTTGTTGTCCAGTAGTTTCTCGAGAGGCTCAGCCACTATTTGTTCGACAGGTTCTTGTATTTGTTTAGTCTCTGATTGCTTAGGCAGAGAATTCGTATTTGTGGTGTATTCAGTGGTGAGATCGGCGCTACAACTGGCAGGCACGTTCGTAATTTCGATATCGTTGGTCACTTCCATCGACTGGGATCCAGCTGCGTGAAAATCATCAAAACTTTTACATAATGCTACAGGCAAATTTTTTTTTAGTCAAATAAATCTATTATTATGACAAGAACTTCAAGACTTCATGTAACGTTTCATTTCAATTATGTTGTCTGATATTCGTAACATCCTCAAAAAGGTAGGATTAGATCAATGTACTGCAAAAGCGAGCATGAAGATAAATATATGTTATTAATTTCATTAACATGGAGTTTCAGCAAAAGGGTAGCACGACTAAAAGTATGTTTATTAGTGCCATATCGTTCGATATATTGTATTAATATATTCATCACAAGATAGTATGCTTACTTGGAATTGAATATCGTTGCACTGGGCTACCGTTCGTTGCATTCTCCTTAGTAACTTTTGCGGTGGGACATTTCTTCTGAGTCTCCTTGCTTTCACCCTCGACAGGTTCCATGTCTTCAGTGAGCACAGCCAATTGTTGAGCCCTCTTCTCCAATTCGCTCTGGTACTTGATAGGATTGGCTAGGGCCTCTGCGAAATCGGACAATCCGTCAGGCACGTAATCTTTCACAACTACATGGAGGAAGAGGGTCGCTAAGGGAAGGGGCTGACCGATTTCGTTTCTTAAGTTGACATGCCTGAAGCCCGGGCACAAACCCACCACTGGAAGGATGCGATGACCGATGAATTTTCCTGATTCTTCGTAAACCACTATTCTAATAGAAGCTAATTCTGGTAGCACCACCTTGAAAAAATCCACTTTCTTTCAGATAGCTAACTCAACGTCAATGCTGATGGTACTAAACAAATGATTTTTTATTCTTCCAAAAGTCAGATAGAAAACCAAAAACAAATTGATCTCTCATTACTACATAGACCAAAACAAAGACAGGTTTTTCTATAGAATTATGAAGATTTCCCTGTTGAATGAATCATAGTTGTTTGGAGAAAACTAAATAAATGGAAACAATTGGCCGTAACATCAACTGGTAATGCCTCAGTTATGTCCAATAATACCCTTGACAAATGACAAGCATAATATAATGTCAAAATTCATAGATGGCGCATGAATGATTATATAATAAATAACAACCTTCTTTACCTTTTTGAATACAAAAGGTTCCTCATCGTAAATCGGATTGATTCCATTATTAGGCACTACTTTTGTCCTGAACTGTTTTCTCACTGTATCCGCAGGAAGCCCATACATCTCAGCCTCCACGTAAGTACCGACTCTCTTATCAGATAAAAATTGTCCAGATATCACAGTTATTTTAACAGTACCCGCTATAATCCCATCCACTGTGGACTCTGCAAATGGATAAAATCTCCTATCCGTCCTCCTCATAAACTCAGGTTTCAACAAGTAACCGCAACGAAAATTGTATTCGAAGATGCCCAAATTCAGCTGCATAGCAAGGTCGAGGGTTTGGTAGTTGAGGGCGACCAGTTGGCAACCAGCGTTCCAAAACACCTGAGGCATGAAATTCGAAGAATCAAATCGGGTTCCTACCGGATAGACCCTGCTTAGCTGATGCTTGTTGTAATTAACGAACTGCACTGGGTACTCTTTGAGAAGGGAGGTGGCTTGGCGTTCATCGAAGGAGGACATCTCATAGCATCGATTTTTTTCTGGAAAATGGAAAAAAACTCATTTATGGATTTCGAAATATAGAATTGGATAATTATAATTTACTTTTGGCGTTCTCGAAACTGGAAAAATGAACCGGTTGAACGTAATTGACTAGAGCTGATATCTCAGCGCCTGCTTCAGTTTCACTCTGTTTCTTTCCTCCTTCTTCTTTGATTTCAGTAGGTTCGATAGGTTCATTAACAGATTCATTCTCTTCTTCACTGGTACTCCCCTCATCTTCTGTACCAGTTGATTCCTTAGAGCTCTACAAAATTAAAACTGATACAACATTTAAAATAATAAAGTGAGTATACTGAGAATGAACAATAGTTAAAACTTTCACATTTGTTGTGATTGTATTGAGAGTTTTTTTTCATATCTTCATCATTGATCGTGTAATCTGACCTGTCTAGTTTGTAATGGAGGATGTCTAGTAATCGAGCCATTTCCTGTGGCCTCAATCTCAGGATTAGAAATGAGAGCTTCTTGTGGTGGAGATTGAACTTCTGGAGTATTTTTTTTATGATGATGGTGATGTTTTTTCTTATTTTTGATGATGATTTTTCTCTTCAGAGCAGAAGGAGGTGGTAAAGGTGCTCCTAGAATAAAATTCAATTCTTCAAAGCTATATTTCGTTAGCAATTTGAATTTAAATGTATCCATTGCCAAAAGTGAGGATAAACTCATTATAAAGCTCCATTTTTTTTAATGTCTGAGACGTCAAAACACTCTCACTCGAAGTTCTTTGATACCTACATCCACACATGCATATGTTACAGAAAACACAATTCCATCAAGAAGAAAATACATTTGTTCCGGCTCTTTTGTTATGATTAATATTTATACTTATAGAAGTTCATCAACATAATGCCAAGTTCATTTTTACTCAAAAAAAACTGCATTCCATAATCTTGATTATTCTACTCATTTCTTATGCATAGAAATACCTAATGAATGAATGGAAATATAGTGTATAGAAGAGAAATGTGTATCTGTGGACGAGGGTAACTGCAGATCTAGTTACAAATATATTAATTTATATTGAGACCTATCGAAATGACCTTGATTAATCAAGAATTCATACATAGAAGAAAGAATAAATAGTAAGATCTTACAAACAGGGATGAATGATCTTGAATCAGCATGTATATTGAATTGAAAAAGTTGAGAAATTCCGAAGATATAGAGGGAGAATTTACCTGGTTCTACTTTGAAGGCATCTAAAGGAGCATCCAGCAACATATCTCCAAATATTTCTCTACAATAATTGGCAATTTTAGCTTGCTGCTTAGGATTGCAATGGTTCTCAAAGGAAAGTATCACAGGGTAGTCTGAGGTTTTGAATGCACTCTCAGCGATTGCTTCCAACACTTCTTTAGCTGAAATCTCCGGCACAAATGTATAGCCATGAACAATGACTGGTTCGTCTGTCCTTCCATTCCAAAAATCCAATTCCACACATCTGAGGATAAAAAAGCCAGAATAAAAAACAAAAATCAATTCGTCAAATCATAACAACTAAAAAAATGAATGTTAAAAAGATTCTCACCTACAACCTGCCAGCAAGCTTTGCCTGTACATCTCCGTACTCGATCTTCCAGTAATCTGATGACCAGTTAAATAAGTATTGTGCGAAGAATTAATGAAATAGTGAGCCAATGTCTGGTCCATATCATCGTTGAGATCGAATTTTGTGCTAGACATAATGTTGTTGTCCTCAGAAAGGAGGTATTTCAAGAAACCCTGAAAAGAAAGGCAGTTTTTCTCGATATTGTGCTTGTCGTCCTCGTATTGCGCTATTATTTCATTGGCCCGATCACTATTTGCGTAAGGGTGAAGGATTTCGTTCAGTCTTGGATCTCTCTGCGTTTTATTCAGAAAATCGACGAATTGTGTCGTGGTCAACTCTCTTTTCGAATTCGTCCTGAAAAAATCACATATATTCAATTCAGTACTCCACCAAAACAATGTGTTGGTTTTTATGTGAAAATCAAAATGTAATTCTTGATTAACATTCTTGCCCACAGTTCATGATCATTGAAATACAAATGCTATTGGTTTAAAACGATTATGTGTACAATCAAAGTGTTATTATTTAATCTAACTTTATAAAATTTCCAAAGGAAACACATAGATTCTCAAAAATCTACCAATATAATGAGAACTGGCAAGATAGCAAGAAAACAAATTACAAATTGACACTCAAAGAATACTTACATTTTATCAAATACCTTTCCTACATCAGTTATCCTCAATGTTAACTTTTCATAAAAATCATAAAATTTGTTGAAGGTGAAAAACTGTGGATCAACAGTTTCATTTTTACCAGTTGGTAGACCTAGATTAGATAAACAAGATTCTATTCTTTTTTTATCATCTTTATGCTGACCAAACATCTTCACTATGCTGAAATTTAAAGATATACAGTAAGCATACGAATAATTATCCTTTGTGATCTCAGAGTTACATGTTTTATTTTTTTGTCTTTTAAAAAAATACTGATGTAGGTACAACATTTACTACTAGGGAAGATATCTAAAGGAATCTATGACTAAAACACTGCTACGAGAATCCAAATGATCTGGTTGGTTAACCTTCGGGAAGGGATATGAATTTTTTCTTAATATTTTGTACATCCAAATATCACAATAAAATGAGAAAAGAATTACTTTTACTCAAAATCCGGATGTCAAAAAGATGTAGACACAACAAACCAGACCATTTGGGGTAGACTGATTGTCAAAAGAAAAAAGAGAGGAGTATCAAGAGAACGAAACGTTACTTTTTGATTGGTATCTTTCCAGCTTTGTCAGTAATAAGGGTTAGTTTCGTGTAAGCCTTTTGTAGATAGATATTAGTTGTACCATTTATCTGGTTCAAGTTGTATGCTAGGCTCATCAGAGAATCGGTCCACAGTCTCGCTATTTCTTTTTTGGTGCAACAGAAATTTATGAAATTTATATTTACAAAATCATTAGCACAGCATACGGTTACAGTCTTCTCTTCCAGGGTATCCTGAATACCCATTGTCACAATTTGTCGGAGCTTCGGATCCTGAAATCAAAAAACGATTTATTTTATTGTCAGTGTAACATCAGAGCTAAACTAAGATTCAATATTAGGGACAAGAATTCCGGACCCACACACTGTCTATGCCACAATACCTCACCGCTAGGCAATTTATTTAATCTGTTGGAATTATCTATCGAGTGTACCAAGGTAGGTGGCCCAAAATTTCTGAAATAATTTCATATTTATAGTATTGCTAGATGTAAGCGAATTTAGCAACAGCTTTGTTATTCTGAATAGGACACCCTGTAATTCTAATTTTTATGATGCTTCACAAAAATTATATTAACTTACTCAACTCCCCTACATCTATCTTTAATGGATTTCCGGTAATAAATTATTTTATAAAGAAAATTAGGAAACAAAGCTGCTGCCAAATTTGCATACATCTGGCAATACTGGAAATTTGAAAATATTTCATGAAGGTACCTTACATAACTTAATACTAATCTACAAAATTTGAAATATTTTGGATGAATAGTTTAGATAATAAATTAATAGGTCATGAAATACTTAATATATTCAAATCCTAATTACACAAAAGATTCTTCGGAATCGAATCTTCTGAAACAACCTCTAAATGACTTTTACGAGCATTACATTAAACTTTTTAAGAGCACATATGTAGCTTGGGAATTTTGACAACATTCATTATTTCACCATAAATGAACCATTTATGAAATTTATGACGGGTTTTTTGAAATTTCTCTTAAGTAAATGAAAACATAATTATATCTTCAGGTGTAAATAAGGTATGACAAAGAAATTTGAGGATATTTGGGACATCAATAACGTCCATACATGCACAACTTTTGTTTCAATACGTTGGACATCTAATGAAGTATAGTATATTATTGAAAATTTTTTTCAAAATTTTCTAGCATGTCGATTTCTGCGAAATTCTCCAAGCCTGTTTGTTTCAACCTAGTTCGAATCTCTTCTAAGTTACAACTTGATCCGATTGAAATTTTAGGATTTACGAAGGAAATCAAATTTCAGATGCTCCTGAACCATTGGACGGATTTGGTCCTATAACGAACTTGACTGAGATATTTGGACAGTCAAAATATGAAAATTCTAGCTCATCCATTTCGAAATATTGTTTACGGCCGGTCGGACGAAGATATTCAAGTTTGATCCTGTATTGTCCATTAGAAAGTAATACCTAATCGATTGAGACCATTTTCGACTCGATATTCGAATATTACTGGGATTTGGGTAAAACTATAAAACGCTGTTCTACTAGAAAAGAGAGTAAAAAGGGAATGAATAAGATGCTGGATAATAATATATATAAAACTTGTTTGGGGTTACCACATGTAAAGAAATTATATTTCATAGTATACCATCAATTATAATTCAGTTTAATAACACCAATTGGAGATAATTATTGGAAAATACAAATAATAATTGACCATTTAATTAATAAAACACGAAAATTTCTATATCCAAAAAGGAAGTCAATTACAAAATCAAGGGTACTAAGGGTATTAAGATGCAAGATGGAAGACACGACTTTCTTGAAGTACGACTTTACTCCGACGGTAATCTCGAAGAAGAAATGATATATCAAGTAAACAAAGCCGCCACAACATCACAAACACGCAATTTGGAAGAACAAAGATCGGAGCATCGAATGAAAGACACTGACAAAAAAGTTAACTTCTAATTTAAATTGCCCATTTGAGAATTTTTTTCAAGTTTCTGTTTTTTGATAGGAAAGAAATTTCGTATGCTGACTCGTGGGAATGCTGGAAAAGGCTCATGGAAACTGTTTTATCGAAAGCCCAAGTCTTCAAAAACGGTCAGGAGATCGTCGAAGATACGCCTCGTTTAGTACGACCGTCGACCTCTTCCATAAACGATAACGTCGAAAGAAAAAAGGGAAATTGTGATCGAAAATCGTCATGGCAGTGTTAGAGAGATAGCTCGAGATCTCAACAACTTTCATGAAACCGCTCATTTGATTTTTGTGAACCAATTGGGCATGCAACGCGTCGCCGATCGGCTCGGTCCTTAAGAGCTGAATTTTCTTGCAGGTAGCTGCAGACATTCTGGATCTTGCGAATTCTGATCCACGTTCATGAGACGGATTACAACTGGTGACGAGACATCGTCATATGAATACGACACAAAACGAAACAACAATTACTGGAGTGGGTGGGAAAAAATGAGCAGAAACCGAAAAAACCTCGCAAAAGTCGTTCAAAAATTTGGTCAAACGGTCAATAAGGACTTCTATTCAACTGTTCTGAGATGATTGCGTGTAAATATTACATTTGTGGCAAAACAACTCGTGGATTTTGCATTGGGATAACGCACCATCTCATCGAGCCAAGATTATTCACAATTTTAAGATCAAACACTCGATAAATACAATCGATCAGCCACCTGATTCGCCTGATCTAACTCCGTGTGACTTTTTTCTTTTCTCCGGACTAAAATTACCACTCCGGGAAACCACATCTCACTCCATAGACGAAATAAAAGAAAATTCGTAGAAGTAGCTGAAGGTCATCC
Source organism: Micraspis discolor (assembly GCA_030674115.1). Taxonomy (NCBI): domain Eukaryota; kingdom Metazoa; phylum Arthropoda; class Insecta; order Coleoptera; family Coccinellidae; genus Micraspis; species Micraspis discolor. Next base: position 6,195,166 of record JARTUT010000872.1, read on the forward strand.
CTGAAAGCGTCTACAAAAAATATTTCCAAAATACGTTGGTACATGTGTATCTCTTCACGTGAAGTATACGGGGTGAGTCTTTGACCACTGTGTTAATTTTAACCATTGGGCAAATACCCCTCTGTAGTCCAGTTTAGTTTGAATGAAAATTACCTTCAACAGCATCCAGTATTGAATCTGAATTGTTTAAAAACATTATTTACCCTCTGAAAAATGATTCACTCACTCATGTTTCATCAGATGATTATCTCGATTTAATTCCTTTCAACTTCAAATATCTCAAAATTGTACAATTTAGGAAAAAAGATGACGAATGATTTTATCAGCAAAAAAGACTAGGAAATACAAGATACGGACCTTCAGTTCAAGTGATATTTGTTTTTCGTGCAATTTAACCAATCTGTACCTACAGTAGTAGTGAGAAACCCACAAGAAATGGAATAAATCTATTGATGCCAAAATATGCATGACTGTTATCAAAAACCTTCTAAAAGAGATCATTTCAATTGATATTGTCGTTTGAGTATTACAGGTGAAAATGCAATTTTTGTATGAAATTACAACACCCTATATTTTTGAAAGGCCAAATTTAGAAAAATGTTGTAGGAAGAAAATGTTTCTTTTGACGTCAAGAATCTATGGTTAAAATTAACGCAGTGGTCAAAGACTCACCCTGTATTAAATGAATATTGAAGTAGTTCAATATTTTTACTTTTCTTTCAAACTTCTGGATACTTTTTTGTCATAGAGTATAGAAGACGTAAGTAAGACCTGTGATGAGGTACGCAGTGGAGACGAGACAGGCGGTGGCGTAACCAAAAAAGAAAAAGAAAGATGAGGACAAATCTCCAAAATAGAACGCCGATGGGAAGAAAATCAGCCGAAAAGGTGGCTGTTCATTTCAAGAGAAAACAGACAATATGCTTTACTACGCCAGAATATGAAGAAAGAGCAGTGGGTTCTTGGGTTTCAGTCATTTGAATAGTAGATGACCAATTTCCATGTATATTTCCAAGATGAAAGGGAAAAGTTTGAACAACATGTTTCTATCCCCAATCTCCTGCAATAGATCTTGTTGGATTTAATTCTGTGCTTGTAGCGCAATTTCTGTGTCAGACCGGGAACTTATCAGTCTACGTAATATCTCGAAGACAAACCATTTCCACTGAATAATTTCATATTTTATGATAGACGCAGTGGCTCTTTTTTATGTTCGCCAAATAAAAAACCCAAGATCTTGGCAAGGAAACACATCTACTCCGAATAAACTTTAATGTCCAATATCGAAATGTCGATGCTCCCGATAATAAACCCCCAAATGTCGCGTATAATCCGCCATTTTCTTTCAAATTGAGTGATTCTCGCCTGCTTCATCGATTGTTATAGTAATATCTAGGGAGTAATGAGCGAAGGTATCCAATAAAGGTTATTTTGAGATCTTTTTTCTTCGGAAACAATAGGACGTTTGCTTAATAACGTCAAATTTAAGAGCTCGTTTCGGATAAAATTAATTTGAAACGTTCCAATTATGATATTATTAGAAATTTAATACTTTAAAAATATAGAAAAGTACCGCCGTGAGGTCAAGAGCTTTTGCACGCAGTATTTTTCCATATTCTGGAACAGTGTGATACTGAATAAAACTGCCACAATGAATGTACGAGGGGACGTATTTAAGTTCGTTGAATGGGGGTACAAAATAGAAAAAGGCTATAATATTATTTTTTCTTCTCAATCTATTCACCTGAAACCCTCATACTTTTTCAGATTTTTCAAATAAATATTTATCCCTTGGACAAAAAAATTGATCTTTGTCTTAAAAATACGCAGAAAGTGCATCTTTCACTTCTTCATCACTTGAAAATTTCTTCCCACGAAGTTCCTTCTTCAAATTTGAAAATAGGCAATAATCGCTGGGAGGTGCAGCCATCGCAGAAGCGTTGTGGTGTAAGAGGGTTGCCTTTTATTTTTCGGGGGCACTTTTGGTGTGAAAAATAAAACTTAAATTTCAATTAAGCAAGAAGTGTTTTTTACTTCTTTACGGAGCGTGGAAACCCATATCAATCTAGAGTATTCTGGACGAATCGAGGCTCGTTTGCCGCGCAGCGCACTATAGTACGAGGTTTACCTTTTATATTTCGGGATTGGACAAACCTAATCTTGCAATCTGTCGACTGACCGCTCTATTGTAAAGCTTGAAATTTCTGAGGTTATACGTAGTCAGAACGTTTTGACATAGGAGCGGTATTTGTCAGGTTTACAGTAACTTAAAAGATTCATCTCGCTCAAAAAATGGAATTAAATCGTGAACAATTTCACACTGTAAAAAATAAAATTCTGCGCTCAAACTCCTCAGGAGTTTGAGAATTTTTTTTTCAATCAAACCATTTTAATTTGAATTAATCTAAAATTGATTACGCCAAATGAACTATTTTTCTTGATTAAAACAACCTAGTTGATTATAGAGAACAGCTAAAACATTAGCCTGAAACTTTTTACATTTCAGCGAAATGAAAGAAACAACTGATTTAACATAAACATACAATTACAAGAAATTGTTTATGCACTTGTCTCAATATCCATAATTGATTGATACAAATACATTATTCTAAATAGGTTTAAACGAAACCATTCGTTCGTTTCATTTTTATTTGTTCAATAGAACGAAGGTACGGTTGTCGTAAATTCTGTCAGTTGATGCAACGACTACAGTTTCTTGAGACAAGAATCTCGTGAGATTATATTATTCGCCTCATTTACTTCAAGAAAACTATAAATATTTGAATAAAATTGAACATATAATTGTTGCAATATGAAGTGTCATTTGTAAAAAAAATATTGCGTAATTGATTTAATAAAACGAATTAATTGTAGCAATTTTTTTATATTGGCTGCAATTAAATCAAAACTCTATCTCTTTTATATTAAATATATCCCATTTAAATGCAATTATTTGTGCATTTTACTCACAATATTGTTGTACCCGGTGATAAAGATGACATGGAATACATGATGCGTAAGCTAATTGAAGAATACGAGAAGTGGGGCTTAAATGTCACCTTAGAGAAAAACAAATATCTTTGTGTTGGTGGAGAACCGGGTGATCTGGTATTGGATGATGACAGGGATGAGATGATAACCCACTGCCTGGACTATAAGCGGCACTCTGTCGGCGGCAGGAGAGTGTATAGGGATCTCTTGGCGGCACTCTATATAGCCACGCATAGCTTAGTTCACAGCGCTTCGGTGGCTTAGAGGTTTGAGCTCAAGTTTCACACCGACTAGGTACTAGGTGCCGGGTTCAACTCCCGGCGGCTCCTCAAAACTTCTAACCCCTGCGTCGTATGGCATGGCGCACACAAGCCATACTGATGAGTCCAAATGTGTGCGCCAGGGACGAAACACATAAGTAGGGATAAATTCCTTCGATTCTACATTGGTGACCCCGACGTGATGGGAACGGTTGTCTTTACGACGTGTCTTGGAAAAGCAGACGGTTGACGCTTGAGGTATACTCGCTCCCTCTCTGCAACTACCAATGAAACTCTAGACGCCTTTCCCATTCCGTACAATATTCATGGTCTGCCGCGGTATTGCGGTATTTATTAATATAAAAGAGAAATTATTGTTCTGTGAAGAAAAATAATGATTACATACAAATGTTTTTTTTTGTTTCATCAAATTATTCCTTTGCTAGTGTCAAAAACCCTTCAATTTAGCTCAAATCAATCAGATTCTTAACCCGAGAAACTTTCACTTGACATAAAGAGATATTATCATTTTTATCTACTGAATTCTCGACCCATTCAACTAAGATCCTTTAAATCAACTACAAATCGAGTTTCAGTGAAATGTAATATTTATTTACATGAAACCAAAATTTTTATTCTACGAAAAGTATCAATAGTTACATACTAATTAATATTACCGTTGGATCAAATTTTTTTACCACCTGAGTCAAAAACTCTGAGCTTTGTTGAAACTAATCAGTTTCTTAACTCAAGAAACTTTTATTTAGGGTAAACGCCATTCTCAACCGTAGAGGGCGGTAGGGTCAAGTACTTTATGCATTTGGCTGTATTCAAACGTACGGAGTAATTGAGACAAATTAATATGGTTTGAGATGAGGAACTATTTTTTACAGTGCATGCAATTATTTTTTACAACTTCCGACGTGGATTAACTCAACAACAGTGCATCGATCAACTTAATTCAATTTTTGGCGATGAAGCTCCACCAAGGACCAGTGTTCATCGATGGTATGGTGAATTCAACCGAGATCGCAGTTCACTCCTAGACGAATTTCGTAAAGGTCGTTTAAAATCGGTTTTTGTTCCGAAAGTCATTGATGCTGTGCGCCAACTGATATTGTAAGATCGTCATGTGAACTATCGTGAGATTGAGACAACTTTAGGCATTAGTGGGACCAGCGTTATTCAATATTGCATGAACATTAGACCGTCAAAAAATTTGTTCGCGTTGGATCCCATACAATTCATCAATCGCTCAAAAATAGGCTCGTGTCGATTGGTTGCAAGAAATGCTCAAAAAATACGATCACGATGCTTCGAAGTACGTCTATGATATTGTGACAGGTAATGAATCAAGGATATACATGGGCCCGAAATTAAACAGCAATCGACTATATGAGTGTTTCAAGATGAGCCAAATCCAACAAAAGTTGCTTGTGAAGCACTTCCAAGCAAATGGTTGCCTGTTTTCTTGGAAAAATTGGACATGTCGCAATCGTAACTAGAACAACGCAGAACCAACCGCCGAAGACGGATCACCCTTCACCACAACGATTCAAACAACTGCAATTTAGAGCACTCAAAACATCGTTTTATTTCCGCACGTAAAAAATAAAATGAGAGCTTAACGTTTTCCACCTGAAGACACCTGAAGAAGCGGTTGATGCGTTCAGAACGCATGTGGCAAAAGTGCTTCGACTATTGGTTCAAACGCATGCAAAAGTGTTTAGATCCTAATGGGGAATAGTTTGAAAAACAATGAAGCGATTTTCGATTACTAATATTTATTTTTGTTTTCTAATTCCGAAATATAAAAGGCAACCCTCGTGGAATTAGAACACCTCTGGTCAATTTTCCTCTTCTTTTTTCATTTATGGCTTTTTCTAATCGCTCTAGAATTGAAGCGCTTCTGAGTCCCAAAAGACCGTTGCCATGATTTTCCCAGCCGAATGTTAACATCTTAAACTTGGGTGGTGATGTTGCCTTTTTGTACCACTGCATAGAGTCCTGTTTTGATTCAGGTTCATAATGATGAGCCCAAGTTTCATCCCCAGTAACAATCCGAGTCAATACTTCATTGGTCTTCAATACGAGATCCAAAAACTCTCGAGAACCATCCACCATTTGAAAAACAGAAGTTATAGCCAATTTGACATCACGGTTTCCAACACAAAATTCTTGCGCCTTGTGCTGATATTCACGAAATTCAAAAGATGCATGACCTTACCATATTCTCCTAGTTTGACATTATGAGAACAGTTTTCGCTGAGGATGTTGAGAATAAAAAAAAACCCCTTGATAATGACTAAGAATATTTGACCCTTTTTCTAGTGTTTTTTAATACTTTGAAAACGAGTTAATACAATGATTTTAACAGAAATGAATTCAGCATTTATTTTCGCCCCCTGCATAAATGAAAATGCACAGACTCCAGAAATATTTTATCTCGGTGGAGAATTTTGAACATATATCATAATCCTAATTTTCAGATTTCAAATATATCCAGTTTTCTAATAGGCACTACAACTTGGGTCATTCTGTTTATAGTAGCAGTGTTTTTTTTAACCGTCAGTCTCATCATTTAATGAATAGACCCTGTATTTTTTCTGCAGGTAGTGCCATTCGGCGGGTTTCCACAACATGATATCGAAAATTTAGCGGCAGACCTTTTGACCCTATGTAACATTAACTTTCCGGTAAACCTACCTTCCAAATGTTTTCAATTTCATCTGTGACAAAGGGTCGTTCGTTTGAAAAAACAAGCTGTCCGGCAACACCTGAATTTGCATTTAAAACAGATCAGAAAACCGGCATATTATACAATGCAAATTTATGAACTGTAAATAGTGGCGATACGCTCACATGATACCTCGAATATTTTAGATACTGAGGAATGCATATGTAATAAAAGGTCGAGAACAAAATCCATCTCTTTGGTTTTCGATGTGAAAGATTTTTTTTAATTGTACTATAGTATTTGATGTGAAGGGTTTAATTTTAATAATATGCACGGAAATAAAAAATCATTCGGTGCCAAGACAAGACTATACGGCGGATGACTCATCAAATTGATGCTTTGAGAGTTTCCAGACACTGTGTATAACTATTGAAATTGAAAAATATTTCATATTTCGAAAATAAACTCACTTTAGGTATTTTAGATTGCCTTCCTGTGCGCACATCTCTAATTATAGAGATATCGATGACATCCATCTCATGATTTTGATCAACCCAGTGGATATAGAACCCATGTTTGTCTACTTTCAACGTGACTGGTACTCCTATGCAAGAATCCTGTAACAAAAAAGTTCAATCAATATCTGAAACCCCTATTTTAATATTAAGTAAGCGCACATTGACATGAACGTTAAGGAATTTAAATAGAAAGATTCTTTGAAATTCAGCACGAAAAATCGCCTACTAGTGTTTGCTTCTAACAAGAAAAGAAATATTGTACAAGGTAAGTTGAAGCCAACAATAATGAAAAAATCGTGATCTTGAAAGATTCTCTGGAACACGTGGTGAACATGGTCCGGATAGGTTACAGAGGATTGAGATGTACCTTCATAGGTCACGCTTCTCGTATATAGCAGAAAAGATTCTGCGCGAGATTTTGGTCTTATCACAATTCATTTATTGTTCATTTATTTTTATTGTTTTAAGTTAGTTCATGGAATTAGAAAAATATAATGATTATTCTATGTCGCATAAAAGTTGAGTTGGCTTCTGGTGAGGTTTTGTTTTGAATTTTAATTTCAGTATTTTTCATATTATCATTTTGAAGAGAACCATATCTCTTAGATAAATAAGTTTGCAGAATAGAGTCATTTTTGCTCTTTATTATCGATATGTGATCGACAAAAAGTTGTCGTTTTCCTCTGATTATAAAACCAGATATAAGTCTATTTTTTCATGGAGGGAAGCAGGATATTCCAGTTATTAAGGCCAGATAAAAATTGGAGATCAAAATAGCACAGTGATATTGAACTTTTTGGGCTGATAAGGAAGTTTCCCTTTTCCTAGACGAAATAATGAGGTATAAATGTTATTGAATGAAATCTTGCAAGCGTGGGTGCCAGACTCGTTTCAAGGAGATTTCTGTATCTTTATAGCCCTGAACCTCATTAAATATGTGTATCCACACATTGAATTATCTCTACTATTTCATTAATTTCAGTTTTTTTATAATGGGCCCTCAAATGTTTACAACTTTTTAGGAACAAGTCTTAAATGTTTGGATTAATTCCCAGAAATATGCAAATAGGCTCGTTGCATGCCATTTTGGTCGAATATGAAAATATATGATGAAAGAATTCATTGCATCTGTTTTCTCAAAATCATTTATTTCATGTTTAATGAATATCAATATTTTCAGAGTCCTGAAGATGTTAAGTGCCCAGTACTTTTCGATATTAAAAATTTTTGTTGTTGTTTTGTATTGAATTGTGCTAGGTCTGTGCTGTTGATTTTTCTATATTACTTTGGGCTTACTTTTATACAGGGTGAGTCTTTGACCACTACGTTAATTTTAACCATAGGTTCTTGAGATCAAAAGAAACACTTTTTCCATTACGGTTTTTCTATATTCAGCTGCGTTGAAAAGTTATAAGCATTTTAAGTTTTCACATTGGGCAAATACCTCTCTGTAGTCCAGTTTAGTTTGAATGAAAAATACCTTCCACAGCATCCACTATTGAATCTGAATTGTTTAAAAACATCATTTTCTCTCTAAGAAATGATTCTCTCACTCATGTTTCATCCGATGAGGTCCATATCCAGAAGGAAGATACAAAATACTAATTTTCTGGTAAAAAAAATTCAACACCATAAACATAGATTTTTGTTGTTCTACTATATTTTCTTTCTACTTCAAGATTATAAACCATGCCTTTCTAGTGAGAAATTCCAAAAAAACCTCAGAATTATTGGGTGTATATCAGTTATTAAGATATTACCACCACGAAGCAACACAAACCTAACAATGTTTGAAAATCAAGAAGTGTTAGATCAAATTCACACACATGTCCAGGAGATTCGTGATGAAAAATATCGAGAAATTTATTTCGCCCCTGTGTAACTAGAAGCGCTTCAGAAACGACCAATGGGAACTAGACCTAAAGACACTTAGGGACTGTCTGTTGGGATGATGGTATGAAATATCTCAAAATGTTGGGTATTTAAGTTAGTAGATTCATTTTTTTTTATTGAAATTTAATACGAAAGTATGGTTCATATCTGTCTCGAACATAGATTAAGGAATCAACTAATCATTCTATACTCTGTGGTCTCGATGGACCAAATTCTAGATTTCAAACTTGTATTCTATTGTTTCATAGAACCAAATGATACGTGCATAGAACAACTCACGGGCATCACGCAATCGGAGTCGGTGCGATTTCACGTAATATCCTTAAAAGTGTCGGCGTAACGACTTAAGTCTCGCATATCAGACCCGTGATCTCGTCATTCTCTATAAATTCGGCTTTAACCCCGCACATCAAATCCGCCACGTTCGCGTTCGTACGTCACGCGATTTTCCATATTTCCATTATGAATAATCCGTTCAATTTTAGAACACAGAACTTGCCATAAATTGCATCACGGACTTTGGGTAGGACAAAACGGCGGCGCGTCTGCTCCAAAGAGATAATTAAATGAACAGATTCGAACGGGAAATTGCAAGGATTTTAGAACTACCGGTTACGCAGATCCTCGATGACGTCCCAATTAACCATGGAAAGACTGGATATCTCCAACGTAACAGAGTTGGTTAGGGGTCATGTATTCGTGTTGCCCACCCAATTAAATCCGGTGTAAACCTGGAGCCGATTGTGGGGCAGAACTTCACAACGGTTCATTCATGGGCAGTTGGGACGCTGATGATTTGCACTGTTGAATTAGTCGTAGATTGTGGAAGTTGATGGCATAGATTCGTTATTCGGTCAAATTGGCCGAGTAGTTTCGGAGTAATTAGAAAAAAAATGATTCCAAACTATACTTCTCGAATGATTTGTTTTTATGATGCAGTTTCAATAAATACTTCATACAAATGCTCACTCCATAACTTTAAATATAAACAATATTTGCAGACTTCCCTGGTATGAAGGTTAAAGTGCCTGCTTCTGATGCCAAAATCAATCAAAATTCTGATTCTGCCATTTTGTAGGTGATCTTCAAATAAAAAACAATTATTGGAATGAAAATAAATCTGATGCATCCCCACGATTTACTATTTTGACTATAATGAGTTTAACATAAAAGAGAGTATGTATGGTGCTGATCTATTGATGGTACACTTGTTACATGTACATTTGGTCGTAAAAAAATTAGAAAAGCGCTGACTTGAAGTGTCAGTGCGCGCAAGTTCTGTTTTTTTTTGTCATCTGGAACAGTAGTTCGGCAATTACTTCGGAGCATTCGGATTGCTCTGAATCGTTGATTTCATCCAGATAGAGTTGAGTACACCTCTTGATCATTCGGCAAAAACATATCTGAGCCATCTTTTTGCTCAGAATATTCAAACCCTTCGAAACCCCTAAATAACTTTTACGAGCATTACATTAAACTTTTTCAAAACACGAATTTGGCTTGTGAATTTTGACAGCATACATTATATTACCGCAAATGAACGATGAATGAATCAATTGAGACTATTTTCGTTACGAAAATTACAGACATTTGGGCAAAACGATAGTACGCTGATATTTTGGTTTTTCAAACTCTAACAAGCGCGCAAAAATTATATACTCAACGGGCATTTTGTACCAGCGTATTCGCCATTTAGTATTACTCAATTATTAGCCATCAACTTGTATCTTTTTACAAATAAAACATCTTACAAAATAACACAAGCTATTATAAACAAATCATGAAGATAATGGAAGACACAATATTTTGCGAGCTTATTCTGTAATTTATACCAAATAAAAATTATTGTCAGTTAATTCCGACACTAAGTATGTTTGAAAAATATACCTCACTACCCTTGGCAAGTCGAGGGGTATATCAACCCCATAAAACTGGCTAAAAATACGAAAATAACAACAATAAAATTTGCAATCATGAAAGTGAGTTGCATAATCCCAATTGATTTTGAATATTACAATAAACCTACAAACATATCCAGTTTTTGTTGTTTTTCATTAAAATCATATAAATTGATTCAAATTTAGCAAGTATATGGCGGTTGGGGTCCAATTCGCTCGTAGAATTTTGCCCACCCTGTACACATGTAGTAACAATAATCATACACCAACCAAGAAGCTATATTTTTTCGCATGAGCTCCAAGAATAATATCAGCGTGATGTCATAGCCTTCAAACCGTCATTTTAGCGAAATAAATTTCCATTAACCATACGGACGTATAAATAAACATCGATATAAATCACATTTCCTTCATATCGCCGATATTATAGCAGGATGGTACGGGAATTCTCGCAAATATTCAAGCTGAGAACGAATTTTCTCATTAGATACCTTTCGCGGAAGCACAGAGCTATAGTTTACTTAGTGTAGGTGGGGCAGAGAGTATTCGAGTATCTGCGAATTCCATTTCATCACTTGAAACCAGCTTTAAAATCAGTTTACGGAAAATTCAGTGCACATCAAAATTAGGGAACAAATTCATTGTCTCGGAAGAAAAATATTTGCCAACAAAATCCTGAAACAGGTCAATTTTTGTCTCACTTTACACGAAATTTTTATGCGTTTTTGAAGGATTTATTTTGCACCCTGTGCCATCGCCGTTAACCCTCTAAATTTTTGAATGTAGTTATTTTTTGGCAAGGTGTATGTATCTTCTTTATAGGCGTACGGAAATTTCCAAGAATTTTTTTTTTTAATTAGTTAGTACAAAGAGGATTTCAGTATGAGATCTTTATCATGGCTCATTTACATTAAGACGATGGTACCATTATAGCATTTTGTTTTTAAATAATTATAGTTTTGTTCATGCATAACCATCCACCCCTACCAGTTCCTATCAAATCCCAAAGAGATAATTTTGACAATGTTTTTAGTTTGATGTAAAAATTTGTAGGGCGCTTGTATCGCAGCAACAGGGAATTTTCTGTGAGCCGCCATTTTAAGGTTAAGTTAAATGGTAAATGGGTGTCGAATTAATGCAGAAAAACAAAACGTTTTAGAAACTTCGAATTTTCAAATACTTTTATGGTTATTTATAGACAAAATAATTCCATTTTGGAATAAAGTTTATAATACAAATTCGACGCACATTATTTATTTGTTGGAGTGTGAATTTTTTCTCATGATCATTTATTTATTTAAATAAATTATCTGCAACTTATGAATTATCTTTTGGTAAAAATATTTCTGGTCAATGAGCCTTTTTCTTTTGAATACTTTCACATTGTTGATCTAGTAGATACTGGAACGTAAACTGAGATATTTGAGTTTCGAAGTATTCAGCAGTTAACTCTTTTCTTTTATTCTTGATTTGTCAAAATTTGATAATATATTGTTTGTTGTTTCTCGTTATAATAATGTTTTCTTACATTTGGGCAAAACGATAGTACGCTGATATATTGGTTTTTCAAACTCTAACAAGCGCGCAAAAATTATATACTCAACGGGCATTTTGCACCAGCGTATTCGCCATTTAGTACTGCTCAATTATTAGCCATCAACTTGTATCTTTTTACAAATAAAACATCTTACAAAATAACACAAGCTATTATAAACAAATCATGAAGATAATGGAAGACACAATATTTTGCGAGCTTATTCTGTAATTTATACCAAATAAAAATTATTGTCAGTTAATTCCGACACTAAGTATGTTTGAAAAATATACCTCACTACCCTTGGCAAGTCGAGGGGGTATATCAACCCCCCATAAAACTGGCTAAAAATACGAAAATAACAACAATAAAATTTGCAATCATGAAAGTGAGTTGCATAATCCCAATTGATTTTGAATATTACAATAAACCTACAAACATATCCAGTTTTTGTTGTTTTTCATTAAAATCATATAAATTGATTCAAATTTAGCAAGTATATGGCGGTTGGGGTCCAATTCGCTCGTAGAATTTTGCCCACCCTGTACACATGTAGTAACAATAATCATACACCAACCAAGAAGCTATATTTTTTCGCATGAGCTCCAAGAATAATATCAGCGTGATGTCATAGCCTTCAAACCGTCATTTTAGCGAAATAAATTTCCATTAACCATACGGACGTATAAATAAACATCGATATAAATCACATTTCCTTCATATCGCCGATATTATAGCAGGATGGTACGGGAATTCTCGCAAATATTCAAGCTGAGAACGAATTTTCTCATTAGATACCTTTCACGGAAGCACAGAGCTATAGTTTACACTCGTGTCTAGACACACACATTACACTTTGCCTCCGTTTGTATCCGCATGCGCAGAGAGTTACCAGGCAAATTTGAATTCCCGTAATACCTATATCATTATGAAAAGTGAAACGAATTGAACTACTTACTCATGGAAATAGTCCAATAGATGATATTTTGAAACTCCCCAAAGTTAATAATAGTTTAAAGAGTCTCTATGCTTTACCTGGAAGGTATAATAAAAAATGAATACGGTTGTACTATTGCATCATGCAGCGTATTTCTTAAAATTGTTGTGGCAGTATCATTTTGACATTTTTAAATGGCCCTTTTATGTATAGGTACCTAATATTTGTTTCATTTGGAAAGTTTTATAGATAGATTTCAACTACATTATCTTATTATCGGTTCGGTAAACATTGGCCATTGAAAATTGACTTTTTCAACTCTGTCTTCCTGTAAAATCAATACTGCTAAGCTAAAAGGAAATTGGTTTTCATGTCCAGATGTTGGTCTCTGAGCTTCAATAAAAAGGCCATAATATGGCCACATATTTACCACTAAACGACTAAAGGTATCATATATATGTAGGCGTTTAGTGGTAAAATAAATTATTTGCATTGAACTTCACAATTCTGAGAAGGTAATTTGACAATTTTTCCATCGTGAACTGATTTAATCTTGATGGTTTGGCTGCTTTGATACTCAACCATTTTCCTTCGAAAAGGGCTTGAAAGAATAGTAATAAGGTAGGTACAAAAAAAGCACTTTAATATCCATGAAAATATTTATTGAAAAAAATATAAAAAATAAAAATTATTATTAATTAACTATTCCGTTTGTAGTAAATTAATTGATATTTCATTTACTTCATCATTAGTTGGGTTTGATAAACCACAACTTCGTTTTATTTTCGTTTTATGCGTTCTATACAGGCTCCTTTGAACTGGAATATTCTTATTATGGTGAATATGAATATTATTAGAGCCTGTGGCTACTGTTTGAATATTCCGGCATTGTTGAGCCTGTATAGAGTGTAATGTCGGTCTAATCGGAGCTACCATATTTTTCAGAGCTAAAAGCTCCTCCATAGTACTAATTCCTTTCACATTTTCAAGGTTTCCTTGCCCCGAAGAAGCCATTAAGTAGAAACACGTGTCTCTCTCAACTGTATTCAAATCTCCGCACTAAACTATTTCGCTATTATAAACGTGTTAAGAATGAATTCACTTATATAAAATAATATATATAATAACTAATACCTGGGTGAAACCTTTTTACATGTCTTATTAAATTACAATATTTCACAAAAAATTCACCACAAGCATTGCAACTTGCTTTTGGCGGATTAGTTCGCTTTGGAATTATAGCAAAATGATTTGAAATAAAATATGAGTTGATTACAATTCTGAATGTTAACAATTTGAAAAAAGAGAAGGGTCAAGTCCAAAAGTGTAGGCAAATTCTGACCTGATATAATTTATTTTTGCGCAACTCTTCCCAAAAATGTAATATGATCCTATGAATTTAAATTAACATTGAATACGTTATATTATAGCCCAAGGTTCAAGATTTGGTCTGTAAAATATCTTCATAAGGTTATCTTCAATTTTCGACATGCGAAATCCCAATATATATGGACCAGCGCTAACAGAATCAAATATCATATTCTCATTTTCAAATGGATATATCAGGTTAGAAATTTAAAGCCCCGTATCTCATAAATCAAACATTTCTAAATTTAATATTTACCAGGATGGAATTTTTTCAAGTGGGTTCTTAAAGTCCCCTTGGAAAAGAATTTTTTTTCGCAGAATGTTTCCATGTTAAACGAAATGATGCGAGCTACGGAACGCTGCGGAATATAAAATGATATCCCGCTAAACCGTCAACGCCAGTCAACGGTTCATCGCCACTCACTGCGCATGCGGATACAAACGGAGGCAAAGTGTAATGTGTGTGTCTAGACACGAGTATAGTTTACTACCATATATCTCCATCTGCTGGCACAATGAAGCACTAATGAAAAGATGCAAACGCAGTGGGGTGGCAAATCCATAATAATCTTATCGGGAATTTCACGATTCCATTTAACTATTCACGAAACAATCGAATCTGTTCTATATTTAGTAAATGGAACTCCATGAAACCACCTTGGTTGTGTTATTAGTTAGTGTAGGTGGGGCAGAGAGTATTCGAGTATCTGCGAATTCCATTTCATCACTTGAAACCAGCTTTAAAATCAGTTTACGGAAAATTCAGTGCACATCAAAAGTAGGGAACAAATTCATTGTCTCGGAAGAAAAATATTTGCCAACAAAATCCTGAAACAGGTCAATTTTTGTCTCACTTTTCACGAAATTTTTATGCGTTTTTGAAGGATTTATTTTGCACTCTGTTTCATCGCTGTTAACCCTCTAAATTTTTGAATGTATTAGGTGTACAAATAAGTTTCCGCGGTTTTTTATAAAAAATTAGGAATTTATTGTAAAGGAAAAGTACATTACGTTTTATTCAAAGTATTTTCCATCATTTGCCACTACTTTTCCCCATCTTTCTGGCAACATTCGGATACCCAGTCGAAAAAACTCTTCATCTTTTGACGCTATCCACAAATCTACCCAATTTTTGGTGTCTTCATATGATGTGAAGCGCTGCTCAGACAGACCATGTGCCATCGACCGGAACAGATGATAATCAGAAGGGGCTAAGTCTGGTGAATACGGCGGGTGGGGTAAAACTTCCCAGTTGAGTGTTTCCAAGTATGTTTTTACCGGCGCCGCAACATGTGGACGAGCATTATCGTGTAAAAGAATAATTTTGTCGTGTCTGGAGTAGTAATGGGCGCGTTTTTCCTTAAGTGCCCGCCTCAATCTCATCAATTGTGTTCGGTAGAGAGCTCCAGTAATAGTTTCGCTTGGTTTCAGCAATTCATAATACACGACACCAAGCTGATCCCACCAAATACACAGCATGAGTTTTTTCCATGAATATTCGGCTTAGCTGTCGATGTTGATGGTTCGCCGGGCTTAACCCATGACTTTTCTTCTTTGGATTATCGTAGTGAATCCATTTTTCGTCACCAGTGACTATACGATGCCAAAACTCTTTTTTTATTCCTGGCATGCAGCATTTCACTCATGCATAATCGGCGTTCAACGTCTCTCGGCTTTAGTTCATATGGAACCCAATTTCTTTGTTTTTGAATCATTCCTAACGATTTTAAACGATGTGAAATTGCTTGTTGAGTCACTTGTAGAGTAAGTGCAAGTTCTTTTTGCGTTTGGGACGAATCTTCCTCCAATAGTGCTTCTAATTCCATGTCTTCGTACACTTTCGGCCTTCCACTGCGTTCTTTGTCTTTCAACGTCAAACTCACCGTTCTTAAACTTTTGAAACCATTCCTGACAACTTCTCTCACTTAAAGAAGCTTCACCATATGCTTCTAGAAGCAATCGATGCGCCTCAACTGCAGATTTTTTCACATTAAAGAAGTAAATCAAAAGTTCCCGCAAATGATGCTTATTCGGAATAAAACTTGACATTTTTGCACGAAAAAAATTACGTGATGCTGATACGGAATCACTAGTACTTTAAGGTTATGGTGTTGCCAGATGACTAAACTTGGGATATTACGTTTTACATCTGACAATAAAAACATAGCTTTATTCAAATTTTCCCACATCTGGCAACACTGGAAATTTCAAAGTATTTCCAGAATTTACTTTAGATAACCTTATATTGATCTACAAAATTTGAAATAATTTTCATGAATATTTTCCATAATAATTCATTGGGCCACCCACCTTGAGACTCCCGATATGCTTCCAAAATACACATTCCCTAAGACTATCAAAAGCGCCGAATTCCACTCACCCTGTATACTGATACCACGATCAGCTAACGCAATGCTACTCAAATGCAAAGATGCACACGTTGCAGGGTGGTAAATCTATAATAAAGCATGGGAAATTCAACGATTCCATTTAACTCAAGGAACAATCGAATCTATATTTAGTTAATGGAACTCCATGAAACCACCTTGCTTATGACATGAGTTGTGCAGGTAAAGCTACGAATATTCGCTCTACGAAAGCTGTTACATAACTCAAAATGAGATGAAACGTTTGGAACATAAAAATTGTTATGACTTCCTTGGAAAAGTAATAACGTCTCAGAATAGTCACAAGGTGATCAAAACCTTTGAAATAGTGTCTGATTCCTCGAAAAGGGTTCTGACTGAGGTTTTCACTGAACTCCGAATTTATTCTTCACTCGCAACTTCAAAACTATACAGGGTTAATCTAACAATACAATATAATTTTCAACCAAAGATTTATGTTGTCAAAAGAAATGAATTTTTCTTAATTGCAATTTTTTTCGAAGTTACAATACAAAATCTTGTTTTTTTTTAAATGTAAACCACACAAATTTTTTCAACCAATAAATTTCCCTCTTTTACCTTTTCAAAAATATACATCTTAACACATGGATCAATAGGTCCCGAGACTAACTATGTAAACAAATTTTTTTCGTAATTTTTTTTATTCATCAACATCACCTTCTAGGGTGATCGTTCCAACGCTTTTCCAATTTTTCAATACCATGTCTATAAAAAAAAATTATCTTTCGCTTCAAACTAAGCTTCAGTTTCAGCGATGACCTCCTCATTTGAACCAAATCTTTTTCCCTGGAGCATTTTTTTAAGATCAGCAAAGAGCGAATAGTCAAGAAATCTTTTTTCTCTATTTCAGTGTCGTAATGAGTTCATTACAGTACTAAAAACAGTGCTGTAAAGAACTCATTACAGCATTGTTTTTAGTTATATTTTTCGTTTTGTGGTTGACAACACTGACATCCTATCCTTTCGAATGTCAACACGCGTCCATTGCATGTCAATTGTCAATACTAAACAATGTAGAGATTTGAACGCACTATTCAAATTCTATAATCTGTCAATTTTCGTATCAGTCGCACCAACTGCGAAAATAAAATACCAACGACACTAGGAGGTATAATCTGAATTTTTCATTGAATTCCAATAAATTTCTCACAATTCTTGAATGAAATAGAGAAAATATCGTCTAATACTCGTTGCAGAAGGCAATTCCAACACTCATGCGTTAAAAAATCGCCTCTTCGTCGCTCGTTTTCGAATTTCGCATTCGAATAGGTGCCATTCTGCAACTTGTTTTAGAATATACTATTCCAATTCTGCATCGTTCAGTCATATAAACTTTTTAAATTTTCAAATTGGGCTAATATATCTTTCAAAAAAGCACTGACGCGAGGTCAGGAGCTTTTTTTCTAGTGTCTTTTGCTGTACTCTGGTACAATGCGATACAAATACAACCACCATAATGAATGAATAGACTTATATCTCAAATTAAAAATAACTATCCAAAGTTTTGTACAAAGCTCAAAATTCGTTTCTCCTAAAAACCGAAGTAAGTATTTTTCTTAATTTTGACAACGTACAGGGTGATTGTTTATATCTATATCAGTTAATATTGGTAGTACGAAAACGTTTAGATGGACGAATTTATAGTATTTTTCATGGGCATTCAGAATTCAGTACTAGGAAATGCATTATGCATGATGAACCTAAAAATTTTATAGGAACTCTTATTTTTCAAATTGAAACCCTGTATTTTATTTTACTAATCTAATGCTTTATTCTGATTTCAAATATATATCTTTATTTAGGTTATCTCTTGCAATTTTCTGAAAATTTAAATATTTTTGTCTACATCTAAGGCAGCTGTGGAACGCCACACAACAACGATGCAATTTCTTTATAAAAAACGAACCATAGATACTAAAAAAACTGATATTTATTTCATTTATTTATTAACTACAAATTTAATTAAATCTTCAAAATGCCTCCCACTCTGCTCTACTAGTCCGGTCAAGTTAGACCAAATAACAGAGGTGAGGTTACCAAAATTCGCATAGAGCTGAAAATTGGTAGAGATGGTCAGGATACCATTAGGAAGAAAGGGTGAAAAGTCCCCAAAAATCCCATTGTGGCTAAAAAAGTTATTCAAGGTCAAAGGTCGCGAAAATGGGTTTTTCGCTTTTTTCAGCCAAACGGTGAGGGTTATCATAAAAAAAGCTCAGACATAAAGTGTAGATCGTGCAATTATCTACAAAAATTGTCTCTATACTTTTTTTCGTGAGAGTCGTCGTTTCCGTGATATGAGCGAAGAAAGTTGTATGCTCCATAAAATGCACGCGTTTCCACTTCACCTGTGAGGTAGTGTACTTGACGCGTTTTTTTTAACGTGGTTTCCCCGGTAGGCCTATTCCACGAACCGATCTGTACTAATAAATAATAAAAAAAATTGTCGTTAATTGTAAAGAATGTGATAAAATTATTGGTCCGAATTATAATCATTTACTACATCTGTTTCTTCTTGTTCTTCGTCTTCTTCTTCGAGCTGAGTGAAAATAAACTCGTCCAAAAGCGATGGATCGGATGTCTCGTCGTTTATATAAAATGAGTCCTCTTCTAATGGAGATTCAGCATTAGAACAAAGCTGGCCTTGACAACTTGTACAGGCTAAGGAACAAAACAATCCAACTTTTTTGCAGCCACATTTGGCATTACATCCTTTTTTACAATTGCAAAAAATGGTTTTGAGGAGTTTTTCCGGTGCAGGTGGAAGTAAAGTTTGGACAGGTTCTAATGCATTATCAATCAACATCTAACCCCAGTCTTTTGTGTCTAATTGATTACCAAGCCACACTTGAACTTGATAATATACCCGAAAAAGATGTTGTTGTGCAGAAGCCGAGGTTGGAGGAAGAGAAGCCAATTACATTTGCTTTTTGTTACGAGTATTTTTGACAAAAGACACGTAACGGAACTTATCAATGCAGGTAATTTTTTTGGAACTCCGTACATGGCAAGAAGAAAGCGAATTCCATGAATAATTATGTCTTTTGGAGTAGACTTATTATTTTTAAAAACTTCGGCATAATCAAGTAAATCTTGTTTCTCAAACATTTTAAAAACAGACGTCAAGGTTGCACTGGCGTAGAAGGCGATGGACTTAGTTTCTTTTGAGTTAATATTGATTTTTTTTAAGTTAATATACCGGAAGAAAAAGAATTCAATTCGCATTACGGCGCCAGTGACGAATCAACGTGGCGTACTTATGCATTTCATGGAGCATACAACTTTCGTCGCTCATATCTCGGAAACGGTGACTCTCACGAAAAAAAGTATAGAGACAATTTTTGTAGATAATTGCACGATACAATTTATGTCTGAGCTATTTTTGTGATAAAACTCACCGTTTGGCTGAAAAAAGCGAAAAACCCATTTTCGCGACCTTTGACCCTGAATAACTTTTTTAGCAACAATGGGATTTTTGGGGACTTTTCACCCTTTCTTTCTAATGGTATCCTGACCATCTCTACCAATTTTTAGCTTATGCGAATTATGGTAACCTGGTATGTATACTTTGACTGGACTATACACACAATTGGTATCTTTTTATTAAGCTTTTGAGGGGTTTCCTTATCATTTCTGGATTATTATCAATGTTATCAATTTCTTTCTCTATTCTGGTTTTAATGTCTTCAATATTTTGCGGACGGGCCATATTCAGTTCAGATTTCAAATATCCCCATAAAAAAGTGTCCAATGGGGTTAAAGCGGGACTTTTAGGAGGCCATAGAATGGTTCCGTTCCTACCAATCCACATATAGTATACAGGGTGAGTCTTTAATCACTGCGTTAATTTTAACCATGGGTTCTTGAGATCAAAAGAAACATCTTTTTCCATACCGTTTTGCCATATTCAACTGCGTAAAAAAGTTCTAAGCATTTTGAGTTTTCACATTGGGCATATACCCCTCTGTAGTCCAGTTTAGTTTGAATGAGAATTACCTTCAACAGCATCCACTATTGAATCTGAATTCAAGAAATGATTCACTCAATGTTTCATCAGATGGTAAAAAAAAATTTAACACTATGAACATAGATTTTTCTTGTTCTACCATAATTTCTTTCTACTACCAGATTACAAACTATCCCTTTATGATCATACATTTGTTATTTTCTTCCTAAGATTTCCAAATCATGAAAACCATCATTTCTATGAAAACTTCCAAGGCATGAGGTTGTCACATTGCTTTTTTTTTACTCAAAGCCAGAAAAAATCATCTATGGTTTTCCATACACTGATATTTTTTCATTCACATAAAATTCACACTGATAGTACTCTTTGTGTAGTAGACGGACAGTTCGAAACAAGTTTTCACATTGGGCAAATACCCCTCTGTAGTTTAGTTTGAAAGAAAATTACCTTTCACAGCATCCAATATTGAATCTGAATGGTTTGAAAGCATTATTTTTCCCTCTAAGAAATGATTCACTCATTCATATTTTATCAGATGATCGATTCAATTCCTTTCAACTTCACATATCTCAAAAATGGTGCAATTTAGGAAAAAAGATGACGAATGATTATATCTGCAAAAAAGACTAATGATTCTAGGAAGTACAAGATACGGACCTTTAGTTCAAGTGATAATTGTTATTTCGTGCAATTTAACCAATCTGTACAGTAGCAGTGAGAAACCCACAATAAATGGAATAAATATATTGATGCCAAAATATGCATGACTGCTATCAAAAACCTTCTTCGAGAGATCATTTCAATTGATATTGTCGTTGGAATATTACAGGTGAAAATGTAATTTTTTATGAAATTTCAACACCCACATATGCTGTGATTTGATGACGTTGAATGAGGACCGAACACAAAGGTGGTTGCTGACTTTAAGGAATCCAAGAAATTATTTTGAATGACCATGAATTGAAATTGAATGCAACAGCAGACACTGAAGATATCAACTGAACTTGTACATTATTCACGAATATTTGGGTATGAGAAAGCTCCGTGCAAAGTGGATGCCGCGTGAGTTCATTTTTGACCATAAACAACGACGAGCTGATGATTCGGAGCAGTGTTTAAAGATGATCAAGCGCAATAAACCTGAGTTTTTGCATCAATATGTGACAATGAATGAAACAGCTCCATAATTTCACTTTAAAATCCAATCGACAGTCCTTCCTTGTACTGCAAAGGGTGGGAAATCGCAACAGTCGGCTGATACGGTTATCGCGTCTGTATTTTTGAATGCGCATGGAATAATTTTCATTGGCTACTTTGAAAAATGAAGGAACATCAACAGCGTCTATTACATAGCGTTATTGAACCATTTGAAGGACGAAATCCGGCAAATTTGAAGAAAAAGAAAGTGCTGCTTCACCAAGATAATGCACCGTGTCACGAGTCAGTGGTAATGTTGGCAAAATCCATAAATTGAGCTTTGAATTGCCTCTTCATTTACCGTGTTCTCTAGATCTGACAACCAGCTATTTCCTGTTCTCATATCTCAAAAGAATGCTCTCTGGGAAGACATTTTTGACGAATGAAGAGGTGATAACCGAAACTGGAACTTATGTTGAAGCAAAGGATAAATCAAACAGTTGGAAGGTTGCTATAATCATCCTATAAAACTTGGAGGGAATTATGTAGAAAAAAAGACTAATGTTGCCAATACAATGTGTTTTACTATGGTATGCCGGGGACTTTTCAATATTAACTTGAAGAAACAAGAGAACACTCAGTTCGAGTTGTTCTATAGTACTACCTCGTCTGGAACCATCTCTTTTGCATAGCCCTTGATACGTCTGAAATCCGTCGAGGTGCCTTTTTTGCGAAAAAAAAAACAATTCCGGATAAACGAATACCAATTTAAGTTACAAAGTGACCCTTACACTCGGCAGTGTATAAATGACCGACTGTGCAAGGCTAGTCAAACACATAAAGATTATTGTTATACCTCTAATTTAATAGGATATGAAATTAAGTCAGAGTCACGTCCAGAAATCTGCTTAATATGCTTAGCCTGTTCGAACTCATCAGGAAAGGGAAATAAGAATAAACCGCTTTAGAGGTTAAATTCGAAATTTCTTGTACACGCACTGAATTACGAAACACAGCTCAGCCATTAAAATCTCATTTCACTAATTCGTTAATTCCTTCTTATTGTGATATCATCGTTCGTTAGGACCTTGCAATAGTCGAATTCTATGGAAAGAAAATCTGACTAAATTGTAAATCTTTCTTTTAGCCCTACCGAAGAAATTTCGGACCTCGTTAAGCTGGCTTGCATTTCACGACAAGTTTTTTCAACTTGCCACAATCGAAGAAAGTTATGAATTCCTTGATGAAAAAATTCTGTGAAAACCACAAGATTCACGTCAAAATTGTAAAGTTATTCGCGAAGTTAGAACCACTGGTTTATTATAGTCAGAATATCGAAGTATATATTCTACCTCGATGGGTAAGAACAAGTTTTGTGTGAAATTAGGAATGCCAACATCATTAAGAGATCTGATAGAATGTATATTATTCTAAGCGAATAAACAATAAGTAATTTTCACAAATTAAATTGAATAAAATGATCTTTACAAACGCTGTTCTTGTTGTATTCCAGTTATTTCCTAGGTTACAAGTATAGTATTGATCACTTGAATGGTATAATTTGAATTTGACATTTAAATTTATTAATGTTTTTACTCCTGTTAAATCACAGTTCATGAAGGAATTCGTAAATATTTTCAAGGTCAACTTCGCGAACCGATTCATAAATATTTTCGTCCTGTAAAACTAGTTATAAAAGTCACATATACCTATCATAATGTTTGACGTACAGTCAATAAATAATATTTTTGAACTTTTGGACGGGCATTGAGGATTATTTTTCTCAGTTACCGCCAAAAGCAAGACGGGCATTGAAGATTTCATTTTTTCATGTCAGTTACCATATTTTAAAAGATTTGAAAAGATCAATCTCAGTATACGTTTAAGAATGTTCTGCAATATGGACCACTGATAACAATTTCTGTACTAATGCATTTTTTAATGGGAATAATGTTTATGGTCACTGGTTATACTGTTGATATTAGCCTAGGTCCGGTCCATTGACACGATATAAATATCCACCCGGTCCTGCATACTTCAATTTAATCGTAGAACGAGACACTGCCAATGTGACACTTTGTCAGAAAAAGGTTTTATTCAAATCAGGTTGCTTGTACCAGAAAAGCAATTTAATCTGAGGAAATTGAAGTAAATCTTGTCACAAACAGAAAACGAAATGCTCGGAACTACCATTATTAGTTGTCACATTGTTTATACCACTTTAATAGATCAATAAAACCCTTTAAACCCTGGAATGATCTGCCTGTTGAACACAAGTTTCACAGGTCCGTCAAACAGGAATGTAAACAAAGATAGCATAATCAAATGAATAGAATTTGATTGTTGTTTATTTGTTCAATCCTAAATTATACTCACTTCGTCCCATTTTATGAATTTTTCGCCGCTCTGAAGGGGTAGTGGAACTTCAATTGGTTTCAACGATACTGAATTTACGCACTGGGCACTTTTTCCAACCGTAGACATCCTTGGTTCTTCGGGTTCAACCCTCGGTTGTTTTCAAATCTTCGGACTAAACATCGTACAATAATAGATCATAAATAACTTTCACGCAGTTTTTTCACACAAACAATGCATTTTGGTCCTCCTATCAATATTTAAATACTCTGAAGATGCCATATCATTTGTTTATCAGGATACTTTCGTTTTTATTTCGCGATTACTGAATCCCCGAGAATTTACACGCTTACTTCGCCTCAGGTCTCTCCTTGAAGTTGCTCTGCAACAGACATTCAGTAATCTGCTGTTATTTGTTGAGCTGAAAGAGCAGGTTTTCTGGGCTAGCTGGTAAGCGCATGTGAACTTGTTCCATGTCATGGCGAAAATTTTGGAATTTCAAATGAGAAGCAATCTGGAACAAGGTAATTCGGATTACTCTCACTAGATAACTCTGGCATCTTTCGAAAAGATTTCTGTAATATCCTTACAGATGCTTTTTAAGAATTTTCCATTATAACTTTATTTGATACATGAAGTGAAGATTAAGATTAAGTATTTTTACTCTATGATTCGATCTTCTCTGTGCTAAAGCAAAACAAAACAAATAAGAAAGTTCAAGCAAAATTATTATCGATACTTTTATAATTATGGGAAGCAAGTTATCACTATAGCTTTACTATTACTCCTATTTAGCATCAGTACTTATCAGATTTTTAGGAGTGATGTTTCATTAGGAAATATTTCAAGATGATAAATCAACCTTCTTCTGAAGCCCTGAATGCTGCAACTTACGTGGAGAATTATTTAGACTCCATTGAGAATTTTCCCAATGAAGTACAAAGATTAATAACTAGAATTAGAGAATTACATGTTTGTTTCATTGGTGAGCATAAGGCTTATGCACTAAACACTCCCATATTTGTAACTTGAATCCTGTTTTTTCATAGCTCATGTTAAAGAGGCAAATCATTGGAAGAAGCAGGCTGATGAAAATCCTAAACAGAAGCAAAAATATTTAGTGAGAATGCAAATAGCCTTGAGTTCAGCTCAAGAAATAGGTGATGAAAAGATGGCGATAGTTCAAACGATGAATGATAAAATTGAATTGAGGTGTAGATCCTTAAACCAGGATCTTCGAAATTTAGGTATGTTCGCAATTCATTTCATAATTCATCAATAGTAACAATTTAATTTCAGATGTTACTAGAGAAGATCAGACTCAAAATGAGAGCAAAGATGTTCCCATGCCTCTTTCTTCTGGTGGTACAAATAATCCAGCTGTGCCAATAGTAGAAAAATCAAATAAAAGAGCTCGTAGAGGTGGACGAAATGATACATACACAGAAAATAACCATGTTGAACCGATGGCCGAAACACCATCTAAAAATGCCAACCAGAATGGCCCAAATTCATCTCAAAGAAAAACGAGCACAGGTAAAAAGAAGAAAAGAAAATCGAGACAAACTACACAAACTCAGAGGGAAGAACATTCTTCGAAAGAAGAAGAGCCTCTTATCGATCCCGATGAACCTACATATTGTTTGTGTGATCAAATTTCTTATGGTGAAATGATCATGTGTGATAATGATCTCTGCCCGATAGAGTGGTTTCATTTTTCTTGTGTGTCCCTTACTACAAAACCTAAAGGAAAATGGTATTGCCCTAAATGTCGAGGAGATAGACCCAATATTATGAAACCTAAAGCCCAGTTTCTGAGAGAGTTGGAGAAATATAATAAGGAGAAAGAAGAAAAAACATAAGTTTTGTTTCAGATGAGTTTTATTGATATTTTTTGTTTGCTTAGTTTTAGTCAGCTGGTTTTATTTTTTCTATTGTATATTCAAGATGGAGTTTTTTTTTGTGAAATACCTAGTTTGTTTTAGAAATATTGATTTTGTTTCTAATAAAATTTTAGTGTATATAGCTTATATTGATAATGTTGTTTTCTTTAGGGGATTATGTAAATGAAAATTAATCAATATATCTAGCAGACTTCACATCATACTAAATACTTCACTAGACTTTTTTGAATGATTGTCATAAATCATGGAAGAAGCTCAAACAACCTTTCAGTTATTTATTACCAAGAATATTACTTTCTGAACTAGACTAACCTATTTTTCAATAAGAGTTATGTTTAATATTAATTAACTATTATATCTTTGAACATTTTCAAGTGATGAAAAATGGCCAAATAGGACACCTTATACTTATAATTTTCACATGAACGACTCTAACATAGTGTGGAGAATACTAGGCCAGGCGAAATAATTGTCACTTGTCATATGATTGAAGAGAGAAATAAGCTTTATTGATCATTATTATAATTACAAAACTGTTGACCTAAGTTTTGCTGCCAGTTAAATATTTTCATTAAAAAATATCCATTATTTTCTCAAAAAAACTTTAGATACGCTTCCAAATGTTTTACTAGCAAATGAAATAATTGAATTTAATTGCTGTAAAGTTTTAATGGCAATCAGGTACATAATAACCGCAATTTTTTATAAATCTTGAATAGAACATCTATAATTCAAAATTTTATGAGGAAAACTAATAAAGTAGCATTTTGGAAAAAAAAATAGGCATTTAATTGATAATCGATTGTTCAGAATACATTATTAACATTTTCTAAAGGTGCACTGAAATGATCCAATTCTATCCAATCCTTGAGACCTTTTTTCTTCACTTTCAACTTGAATTCAGGACAATCACTTCCGTTCTTTCCAAGATACAGAAACATTAACAGTACACCCCTTATTCAAGCAACCTCTCTCATGAGCTAGAGCTATTTGATTAACAACTCTCCTTTCAACCTCATATTTGATTGATCTAGCACCATAATGAACGTCATAACCATCTGCAAGAGCAGATTCAACACTGCGGTCCCATTGCAATAATATTTTATGTTTTTTGTCAGCCTAAAAATGAACATGAAAAATTAATTTTTTCTTCAGGGATTTGACATGAGAATGTACGAAGTATATTTTATTCACTAGCAAAATTAACATTGCAATGATTTCGAAGTCATTCTGTAATATACTGACCCTTTCTGCCCAAAGTTTGAGTTCTCTGCTAACTAGCTCCATCAGTTCATTTCTTGAAAATGGTAAGAAATATACTATTTCATTGATTCTACCCAGAAATTCATCTCTTTTAAAATGTCTCTTGAGTATAGGTTTAACTACTCCATCTTTGAACTTTCTTGTAACTTGTATATCATCTGATATCATCAAATCTGCAATTGAATAGAATTTTCATTTGTCAATTCAATAAAACCAATTTTCAAATGACTGCAATCTTGGAGTATATAAATACTCTGCTGCATTATTTTTTACAGTATATTTACTTATTCTGTTAGTTAGCTAGAACCAACCTGATTTATTATCCAAAAGCTCTTTTCGCTGCCTCTCAATTTCCTTTCTCAAATGTAAACCATACTGGGCAATCTCGTCACTTGCAAGATTTGATGTCATGATAAATATTGCTTCTTTGCATTCAATTGTTTTTCCTTTACCGTCAGTCAATCTTCCCTCGTCAAATAGTTGTAACAGAACTGTTAAAACATCAGGGTGTGCCTTATCTACTTCATCAAATAGAACTACTGCATTTTTGCATTGTTTTAGTTGTTTAGTGAGTTGTCCCCCATCGTCATGACCAACATAACCTGGTGGGGCACCTATTAATTTGGCCACCTAAAATAATAAAGATTGCAGTGTAATTGCACAAGATTTTTCTAAACATCTGGCAAATCAAAATTGTACAGTGTCCATTTTATAAATCTCGCCCTCTATAACAGCCTAAATTCACAACAGTATACCTTGAAAAACACCCTGAATGAAAACTACTTGTACAAAAGCACACTCTAGTTTCACCAGTTTTGCTTGTTCAAACTGGCTTGGATACAGTAAATCACGGTTAATTTCCACAACCTCATGCATGTCTATCAGAAAATTGTTTCATTTTCCCATTATAAAATATATGATGATGATGATAATAAGGTAGTAAATGTTACCTCATGTTTTTCTTGGTATTCAGACATGTCCAATCGAATAAAACCATCGGGTTTATCCTTATGTAAGTAAGAAGCCAATTGTTTAGCTAATTCTGTTTTACCAATACCTGATGATCCAAGGAATAAGAACACCAGAGGGTGATTATCATCTGTCCAGCCATTTTCTTTACGCCTCACGGCTGAAATTAGGAAACTATTCCAGTTATCTACTTGACTAAGAAGATAATATCTTACTTGATGCAACTGTTCTTATTGCACCCTCTTGCCCCACTATGAATTGTTTGAGACGTTGTTCCAAAGGAAATCTTCTTCTTTCCTCTAAATCCCTTTGTTTTTCTTTTTCCGCATACTAAAAATTGAAATTATAAATTTTTGGTTCAAGTTTCTGACAAAATTATATGAAGGATAATAATAAGTTACCTTAGTACTCTGTTCCTCTAAGTACTTTCTAACTGGACTGTCTTTTTCAGCATACATAATGGGAAGATGACCTATGTCATTTTTCAAGCAGGGATTTGCTCCATGTTCTACTAGCACTCGTACAATGTCAAAATTATCTATGAGAGCTGCATAATGGAGTGCAGTGAAACCTAAATAGGTTGCATTACTATTTAAATCACTAGAGAATTCATCTTCCCGAATCATCAAAACTACAGTTGAAAAAAATTAGAATTTCACTACAAAAAATTCAAATTTCTACCTTCAATAGGATGTATTCTTTTATCATGTGCAGTTCTTCCAATATTAATAAATTCTTCCTGTAAATTCGGATCTGCACCAGCCTTAAGTAAAAGGTTTACAATTGCAAATTTGTCATTCACTACTGCTACCATCAAGGGAGTCCAACCCAGAGGATGCCTACTATTTACATTATAATTATCTTTTATTAGAAGAGAAACATCTGACATATTTCCATATTTTACAGCTTGAAAGAAACGTTTTTCCTTTCCTCTTAACAACGAATCACAAAATGCTAAACCTATGCCAACTGCACACAATAAATGAGGATATATTCTGTTTTGGTTTTCATAAAAATAAGCTACCTTTCGTTTTGGTAAAAAAGAGTAATTGTAGCTCTTTGCATGTTGAACAGCTCCTTGGGAATTTCTTTGGTTGTTATTTGCCACATATCTGAGGATATTGACCAAACTAGATCGAAAGTATGTATATTTACGAAAAACATTCATTTCTTCTAATATCAAAATAATTTCTACGAACTCACAAAGTTTATAGTAAAAATGAATGTGAAATTCATAGTTCAAATTGTTTTCGTTAGTGTTATTCTGAATTTCCTGATTTCTTACTTTGAATTTTGAGAGCGAATTTGTAGGTTAAAACATGACCTTGACACTTGACCATCGAAGGTCGATACACAATGAAAAAAAAACTTGGAAGCTTGTTATTACTTATTAAAGCAGGTCCTGATCGCATCATATCATGATATTATTATTATTAATATTACGAAATTTATTCCGAATGGACGTAATTTTCAGCATAAAAAAAGAGGCTACTGGATTATACTCGGGAATTTTTGATGCGGTCTCGATCAGCCACAGTCACGTTGTTTGCAATCAATATATTGTTGTCATAGACATTGTTTATATATTATAGGTAATATATAAACAATGCCATAGATTAGGGTAAAAAAAAAAGATTTCCACACATATGAAGGAATCTTTCTTATCTTTTGTGGATCCACAATCTTGTGGATCCTCTGAAATTTTTAGATAAAAATTTTGACATGACAATGCAAATAATAATTTAACAACTGATAAAGCTGGTGTAGGAGATGCAGTTTCTCTAGGAGTATACTTTTCAGTATCTTTGCATCCTACAACAACTAAACGAGCCTTACATACACCATTATCCTTAACTGTAAATACCCATTTCAACGGAATACTTTTCATACCTTGTTTTTTCCACAATTTCCCAAACTTCATGTAGGTTTATAGCTTCTGAGTTCGGACTGAATGGCAGTAATCCATTTACTACTTTCTGAACATGTCATTGCTTCCAGATATGTTTGAGGTGTGTTACTTGTCTGATAGATTTTTGTATCATATACAAAACCAAATGGATTCAAAATTGTGGCATTAACTGAAATTTGGGGCATATCAATTCCACTGGTTTCACTGCCATCAAAATCATCTGGCTGTGATATTTCTTCATATTCTATCTCATTATTTATCTGGGAGCTAACTGAAACATTTTCTAACATATTTGTAGCACTTGTTTTATCAACAGAATTGTTGGAGCTACTCTGTATTGACTTGTAGTTCTTACAGAACCAGAATTTTGTTCAACTGATTTCATATCAACAGAATTGTTGGAGCTACTCTGTATTGACTTGTAGTTCTTACAGAACCAGAATTTTTGTTCAACTGATTTCATATCAACAGGATTGTTTGTAACTGATAAATTAGAATTGCCAGCAGGTGGCACAACTGATAGATCCGTAATGGACGCAACAGAATTGCCTACAGAGGGCGTAACAGAAACATTCTCACTAGACTTAACAGATTCAGACGTAAACTGTTAAATCATCACTTGGGACTGATAACTTTGATTCATATGACTTGTAGGTCAACTCTTCATTTATTAGAACATTACAAGATGTAATAGTCTTACAGGTTTTAGGATCATACAACAAATAGCCAGTATCGGTATATCCTATTAAATACATTGTGCTAGATCTTGCATTCAACTTTTTACCTTTTGGAACATTTTCATTTCTAACTTCTGCCTGTGAACCAAAAAATTTTATATTTTGCAGATTGGCTTGTTTTCCATAGAGTTTTTCATATGGAGTCAAAAAGTCTAAAGATGAATGAGGCGCATTTACGATTGTATAGATAGCAAGCAGTCGAAAATGCAAAACCCCAATAAGTATTTGGGAAGCCTGATTCAAATAATAAGGCTCTAGCCCTTTCTTGAAGTGTCCTATTGAACCTTTCAGCAGTTCCATTATGTTCATGTTTAAGGTTCTACTAACTGAATTTGAATACCAAACTGATCGAGAACTTGTTGACAAGATTCACTGATAAACAAACAGATGTTAGGCAGTGACAATTATTGTAACCTCTAATGATGTCTCAATCCACTTGAGTTCTTCTCTGGTAGTGTAGCCATTGTTGTGAAAAACGCCAAGAAACCATTGGCATCCTTGATCTTATGCAGAAAATATCCCACGATGATCTTCGGATCCAACGGAAAGCCCAGTTCCTTGAATTCTTGAACTCCTTTTCAAATTGTGAGACTAAGTTCACTGGTTCATTTTTGGGTAAAATATTGTTTTACCAAAGTTGTCCAATACTTCCACCATTTTTTGACGTCGTTCTTGCCAAACATTTGTATCAGCTTTTTGAAGGCTTCAGCTGCTGATTCTTCATTTTCTATTACAGCTCTGGGAGCATGCTGTAAAGATGCTTCCAAATATTGTAAGACTTGAGCGCTGTACATACTCTTTTCTTCCAAGCTCATGCTACACTCTGGTCCTCCCATGTCATAATTTAAAATTGTGATCTTCCTAGGGCCTTAATGTCACGTTCGACTCTTTGTTTCATGAACGGAAATTGAATGACCCCTCAGCTTGTCGCTGTTTTCAAATTGTGGTATTATGAAGGTGGGTATATTGACCTTTCTCCACAGATGGTTCTGATGATTTGCTTTTGGTTGACGTTGCCGGATTAAAGCTATTTATTTGCTCTGCCAACATCTTCACAAAATCAGTGTTCGTCAGCATCGATCAGCCACAGTCACGTTGTTTGCAATCAATATATTGTTGTCATAGACATTGTTTATATATTATAGGTAATATATAAACAATGCCATAGATTAGGTAAAAAAAAAGATTTCCACACATATGAAGGAATCTTTCTTATCTTTGTGGATCCACAATCTTGTGGATCCTCTGAAATTTTTAGATAAAAATTTTGACAGCAAACAGATGTTAGGCAGTGACAATTATTGTAACCTCTAATGATGTCTCAATCCACTTGAGTTATTAGTTATTATGAATTCCAAATACAACCCATAAAATGGAAGAAGTTGATAGTATCATTTTAGAAACACTAAGAGCGCTCAATTGGTAACTTTTTCGCTTTTTGATGATTTAATTTGGATATTGGTTTTTTCAATTTCCTGTTTTCAGTGATATACCCGAAGATGTATCTAGTTTGAAACAGTTCGATGAAGATATAGTTATTTCGTGTATTTCCACTTGTTTGGAAACTGTGATACCTAATTCTAAATTTCCTAAAAAAATAAGATCATCAATGGCAAATAAACTGAAAACTGCATCATACTTGGCTGAACAAATTAAAGATATTGGTTACAGAGATGAAATTGGTTATCAAACATTACTTTATTTCAATGAAACTGAAATAAGGAAATTGTTCATTTTTCTTCTAGAAAAATTGCCAAAAGATACCGAAAGTGCCATTCAAACTGAAGAGGTTGGATATATACCAAAGTTATTACTGGAAATTAAAAAAAAACTTAAACCCTCGATATGGATCCCTCCATCACTTTGTTATAAAGGAACACACTCAAATGAAAATAATCTTGAGGTTAAAAGCTATGGGAATAGTTGTCCAATGAATATAAAAAAAATTGGTATTCCCTCATCTAACCATACCTCAGAAGGTTATATTTTTTTGTTCTCACTGAAGAAAATGCATGTCTTGGCTTCAGATGTGTGTAGCTTTTATTATGAATTAATATTTCAAAAACTATCTTGAAAATGAGATTTTTTTTATAGGATTTCGAGATTATTATGTTAACATATTACCTATAGTCACCAAGCAGTGTTCTTCTCATCAACTGATACCATCTTTACTATTTGACGATTGTAAATTCTCTAGGGAAAACAAAGATTTAATAAATTATCTGAAACACATTCCAAAACTTAGCCAAAACACTGAACAAGGTTCTGAGGTTATTAACAATGTTCAAGATATTAATATTGGAACTGATGTGCCAACTGTGTATCCACAATCTAATGAAGTTTTATTAAGTAATCAAAACAGTGTAGAAAGTTTAAAGAAAGAAGTGGAGATCAAGCAACAAGAACATCTGGCTCTACAGAAATCTATTGAAAATGATATGAAAGTGTTGCTAAAGGTGATGTTACTTTTTTAATTGAAGAAGCTTATAATTGACTCTATTCTATACTATATTGTTGTGCATATAGAAGCCAATTTGATATCATTTTTCATTCCAGCTGAAGGAAGAGTTGGAAATAGAGGAAAGAGGTACAGATGAACTCAAAATCCATCTGAAGATAAAGAAGAAAACCATGCAAATAGTGGCTAATGAAGAAAATGTTCAGAAACTTGAAGATATGCTGGTTTCTAAATCAAATATTCGGTTACAGAAAATGAATGATAAATGGAAGGAAATCAAAGAATCACTAGTTCAGAAACAAAATAACCTACAGTTGATTTTGACTGAAAAAGAAACTGAATTACAAGAAAAAAAATTGAAGTTGAAAAACATAATTGCCACTTTTGAAGAAATGCTTGTAGATTTTCGAAATAAATCGGAATTAGAGAAGAAATTATTAGAAAAGCATAAGAATCTTCCTCAAAATATTAATAGGTATACTTATATTAACAAATAGATTGTTGATTTTGATCTCTTATTCCAAAGTTTTTAATTGCTAAATATCTTCTCAGGTCAACATATACAAGTAATATTATTGAAATAATAGGAAATATAAAAAAGCAAAATCATGAAATTCAAAAAATTCTTCAAGATACGAAAGGAGTACAAAAAGAGATAAATAGCTTATCAGGTCAAATTGAAAGGTCTTTCACAATTTCTGATGAAATGATCTTTTTGGTGAGTAACATGGTTTCAAATTGCTATATTGTTTACAAATTGATATTTGTAGCATGCAAAGGAAGATGAAATGTCGAAAAAAGCCTATAAGTTATTAGTTTCACTTCACAACGAGTGTGGAGAAATAGTGAAAATTGTATCTGACATTGGTTTTGTCGAACGAGAATGTAGAAATCTACAAGAGCAAATTGATAATGAGGCTGGTAAACAAACAGCAACAAAATTACAGAGGGTTGCTGAGGATCTTCAGAAAATCAAGGAGGAAAACATTAATCTACTGAAGCAAGTGCAATAATCTAGTCATCAATATATATATATCTGGAATGCTAAACAATT
Organism: Micraspis discolor; assembly: GCA_030674115.1. Lineage (NCBI taxonomy): Eukaryota > Metazoa > Arthropoda > Insecta > Coleoptera > Coccinellidae > Micraspis > Micraspis discolor. The sequence continues at coordinate 6,229,400 of JARTUT010000872.1, forward strand.
GTAAATACTTCAACTGTATTAATCAATTTTGTATTTTACATAACTTAATTAAAATATTAGATGATATGGACTTGTATCCATTCTTCAAAGCAAATTATTAGGAAGATTGTTTGGGCTGATTCCATATTATCCATATGATCATTGCAACAATGCAATGCTTCAGTGAGCCTTTGCTGGTATTCAAAATATTGAATAATCATGGAAAGTGTGCAATTTGTCCTTGACCAGACATCAAAAAGTATTAGTGTGTCAACTCATTATAAACCTGGATGATTAGTATGATTCTGTTCATTAAAATGTGACTACAGACTTATCGTCAAACTGATAGTGTACAGGGTGATTGTTTATATTCTACCCAGCTATCTCAGTTAATATTGGTCGTAGGAAAAAGTTTAAATGGTAGAACTTGTAGTATTTTATATGGGCATTCAGGATTCAATACTTGGAAATGCATTAAAGCATGGTAAACCTAAAAATTTTATAGGAACTCTTACTTTTCAAATGGGACACCCTGTATTTTATTTTCCTAATTGGTAAAGGTCTTTCTTCTGATTTCAAATATATATGTTTATTAAGGTTATCTCTGGCAGTTTTCTGAAAATTTAGATATTTTCGTCTACACCTAAGGCAGCTGTGGAACACGACACAACAACGATGCGATTTCTTTATATTAAACGAACCATAGATATTTAGTTTATTTATTTATTAACTACAAATTTAATTAAGTCTTCAAAATACCTCCCACTCATCTTTACACACAATTGGTATCTTTTTATTTTGAATAATAATTTATATTTTAAGTAATCAATTAAATTGATTACCTTGGAAGTAGAGAAGAATTTTCATTCTCTTGAACAGTCGCCTATATACGCGCCAAGCGTCAGTTTTAATCGAGTTTTCATAAAAACTGAGCAATATCAAGTTTTTCTTCCACAGCATGAATCATTTTAACTTTCAAATTATGAATTCAAATGAAATATCAAACAGGAAAATTTAATTATGTTATTGTTATTATCCATGGCAACTTATATATATATAAATAAATCACAACATTTTCAACTTTTGTTCTACAGCTTCTTTAGCTTTGGATCGTAGATAAATAAAAGTATGGATTTAGGTTTAGACATGACAGAGAAATTAACTTAATTGATAATCAAAATCATCAAATGGCTATGGTTTGGACATGTTTAGATAAAAACCTATATGTTTAGGAAACTACCAAAAATAACCAGAAGAAAGAGCTTTACTGTGTCTCATTTAAAAATAAGAGTTAACATAAAAATTTTAGTTTTACGATGTTTTTCCTTGTACTGAATTTTGAATGCCTATTAAAAATACTTCAAATTCGCCTTTGTAAATGTTTAAGTACTACCAATATCAACTAAGATAGCTATTGGGTAAAATATAAACAATCACCCTGTACATTACAGGAATATGTACATAAAAATTAAACATTATTGGGTTGGACATAAAAAAAAGTGAATATACCATATCTCAAAAAGTTTTATTGAAACTATTATCTAATTTGAGGTGGAATATATTCTTCATCATCTTTTTTGATTTTATTTTTGTAAACTGGGCCATCTCTGGCTTCAATTTCTTTCATTTCTTCTTTTTTCTCTATTTCCAATTCGATTTTCTCCTCATTATCAAAGAACCATAATTTAGCTTCTTTAATCTTCAATTCTTCTTTTAAATTTTCTACTTTCTTCAACCTTTCAATTTTTCTTAAAGCCTCCTCTTTCTCTTGAAGCAATTCTATCCGCTTTTCTTCCCATTCCTTAAATAACTTACACTGAGATGCTATGTCTGTTTCTGAACAAGTTTTTATTGCTTCTTCAACTTTGCTCTCTAATATAGGTTTCAAATCACATGAAGTCAAGTTCATTTTCTCCACTCTAACTTTCAATTCACTATCATCAGGTAATAAATCTAATACTTCTTTGATCAAATTTAATTTACTCTTGGTTGCCTCTATTAATTTATTTTCAGCTTCTTCAGTTAAATCAAACAGTGAAGCTCCAAGAATATAAAACGAAGCATTCAATGAATCTTTTTTGCCTTTTGTTAAATGCATCAATGTTTTACCCAAAATCTTTTTACAATCTCTCAAGTCAAAATGATTATCATTATACTCGTTCCTAATGTATTTCACCCTGACTTTCACTTCATCCTCAGGCTCTTCTGGAAGAGGAGGGAAAGACCATTCTCCTTTATTCCGTAAGCAATTATAACAATGAAGCAAGCTCAAACTGGTAGAAATGGGATGTTCTGGCTCCTCTTGTAGCATCAAATGACTAGCAATTCTAGCGCCAGAAACATAGTCGTTTTTCAACCAAAAATGATCTAGTAATATATTTGTCAAATGGGTATCTAGGAAAATACCATAATTTAACCTATCATCAAGAACCATGTGAAGATCATCCTCCTTTCCCTTAGTCAATAAATGTTTAATTACTGCATAAGACAATGACGGTAAAGAGTTACTGGTTTCTGCAGTGAGGCGTAATTTATGTACCAAATCCAACAGTTCATCGTTAAACTCAGCATCTATTACACCATTTGCAAAAATGTCCACATCAATAGAACTCATATATTTATTTTTTTGGAAATTAATGTCCAGGTCATGGTACAACTCATCTAAGTTCAATTTCTGAAATAAGGGCTGATTGAGACGGTTCTCCCACACTTCATTACATTGATATGCTGGAGATAGAAAAAATCTTGATATAATTTTTGCCGATCCTGCGTTGTGTAGATTTTTTGTAAGCCTGGAGATATGTAACAATTTGAACATCGTGAGTTATATTGTTACAATTTCTATTCAATTTTCAACTAACGACTTATGTGTTTATTTTACCATGTTTAATTATAGGTTAAGTATTTCGGCCGACAGGTTTACACATTACAGAGATCTGTCAAGATTAAAGATTTCTATAATGCACTGGAAAGTTACTACACATTTTTCTGATAAAGACAACTAGTCAGATATTTTCAATCAAATTTTATTTTGCTCAACTAGATATACAGTGATGAAGTAATGACAATTTTTTTTCGTATTGTTTAGAGCCCCTTAATTTCGATAAAAATTTTCTGAATCTAGCAAATATGAGAAAATTAAACAGTAAATAAAAAGCTATGGGTTGGTTTCTCATGCTGCCTCAACGCCATCTCTGTAAAAAAATGTTTACTTCAGCTGTAATAAATAATAAATGAGGTTGACATGAAAGTATTTTGGAATAATAGCTGGTTAAATATTAATTCCTAATATTTTGATCTGAAATAGTGGATTGTCCAACATGGAATAGTTTTTCGTTCTTTCAGTAGATCTATAAGGCCAACTTATGAACTTGGGTCTATTCAATCGTATGAACATAAAAGTAAATCCTATAATTTGATTATTATTCCAAATTATTAGTAGGTAAATGAAAGAAAATTTCAGGATTCTGCTGCAAATAAAGGAATGTATTCAGAATGGACTTCCTTATCTTTATTGATACAAAATTATGGAGAAGAAAACAAAAGTGTTTTGGAAAAATTTGGGTTGTTAACCAGTAAAGAAGTTACGTTGGCTATAGTTAAGCAACTTGTATCTAACCTGGGAATAACTCATTCTCCGGAGGAAAGTCCACTGGTTTCCGATAAAGAGGTTATTCTAGTTTTTATTTCTAATAGATGCAGTTATTCAAATGTATCAATTTTATTGATTATTGACTCTTAAATGTATAGGTTCAATGGTGTATGGAGGTAATTTGTTTTGGTTTATCACTCCCTTTGATAGAACATGAAAGTATAAAGGATTGTGTGAATGTATATTGTGAATGGCTTACAGCTTTATTACATAATCCTAAAATATGTGTTCCAAAACCAATATTAGATGATCCAAATCTCTACTGTCAGAAGATTATTTCTCATTTCTACTTTTTATTCATTCCAAGAAAGGGAGAAGGTAATATTCTGCGTGGAAATTTTCATGGCGCAACTATTCACATTTGCTTCATTTCTTTCAGGCCTTGATACAATTAACAGACAAGCAGTACTGTGCCATCGAGTTCTTAGAACATTGAAACAGATAGCTAACGATTCAAAAATTTTGAATAGAGAAACATGGGAATGTTTGTTGCTCTTCCTGATAGCCATAAATGATAATTTATTAGCTTTGCCCACTGTTAAAGATGACATTGCTGATCAACTATGTGAAAGAACACTTAGCGTATTATTTGAGGTTAGAAAAAATTTATGAGAGAATTATATTGAATTGCTTCTTTATTCGACTGATACCAACCAAAGTTATGTTACAGGTTTGGTTGATTGCTTGTGCATTTAGTTTTCCATCACCAACATTGTGGAAGACTCTCAGAGAATGCTGCATGAATTGGAGGCATCGCACTGCTCTGGTGGAACAGTGGAATCGTGTAAATTTAGCTTTAACATCGAAAATTTTAGTTTTCATGTATGGCCCTACATTTCCTGAACTAAAATTGGGTAAATTAATATGTGTTAATGTTTACTCATAATCGACAGGCAAATGAAACTCAATTTTGTCATCATTGTCTCATCGCAAGGGTAAACTGAACTGATATGTTGTCCAGGTCCGTCCCAGTGTCTGGGGACGAGCTGGACTCCGATGATCGCCAGCTGATAGGATCCTGGTATCTCAAGATGAGAGAAGACCTGAACACATCGGACAACACCCTACCTGGAGGGAGAGGAGCATGGCCATTTTGAAATACGTTTCCGCCCCTTTATCCTGGCTTTTCTAGGGAGATGCGGGGGGATTGTTGGAAATTGCGGTACTCTAGGAGTTCAGGAAGAGCCTACTTCGTCAACATCACCATGATGATATTTCCGCCGACATCCTGGTGTCTTTAAGATCCATTGGCGCTTGGAGACAACGCCATTTTTACCGCCCAAGATGCGCCGATGTAGCCCGATATGAGTCGTTGCTCGCGTGTCTGGAGCATAAACCTGACCCGACCGGTTGTTACCGAACCTTGGGAGATGATAAGTCGGATTTCCCGTGGGTCCTCGTCATCGTCCAACGGATATAAGTACATCTTAGTAGTTACCGATTATTTCCCGCATGTTTTGACTAATTTTGGCAGAGAATATCGCCCATCTGGAGATGCCTATAATACTGTGGTAGATGACCCTAGACGTCCTTCGGAGGCTGTGGACGCTAAAAGGTTGGCTACCGGCCGTTGTTTGCCGACATTCAGGAAGCGATTGGCCTGCGCTCAGGAGCGTAATTGACTCTGCGCCGCCGTCCTGTCACTTATCTTTTGTCCTGACCCGCAATAAATCCTTTATCTGATGCCCTAAGGGCTTTGCTTCCGTTGGCGCCCAGATTTGTCGGACCCTGCACTGTTGGCCACATAATGCTTATCAACCGCAATGGAGGGATGAAGTGATAGAGGGTGTCTGTGTTAAAGATCTCAGACGATATCCTGATACCTGTTTGGAGTGGAGAGTAAATTTAGTTTTGGTGGTTCTGAGTTGTCAGCGGCTGCTTTATGAGTGCGTTCCGGCTTGAGACGCCTTTTGCTTTACGTTTTAGCCCCGGTGACGGTGTGGGATATGGGACCGTCATACGCCCGGGAATATGACCACCCAACACCGACGAGTCCGTTTCAGTGCAACGTCGTTCGCACTTTGCCTTTCTGTACGTTTTAGCCCCCCGGTGACGGTGGGATATTTGGGACCGTCATACGCTCGGGAATATGACTGTCTAACATCTGACGAGTCCTGCTTCAGTAAGTAAACGTCGTCTGTACCTTGCCTTTTCTGTACGTTTTAGCCCCGGTGACGGTGGGGATATATTTTTGGGACCGTCATACATTGAAACAGATAGCTAACGATTCAAAAATTTTGAATAGAGAAACATGGGAATGTTTGTTGCTCTTCCTGATAGCCATAAATGATAATTTATTAGCTTTGCCCACTGTTAAAGATGACATTGCTGATCAACTATGTGAAAGAAAGTGCGCACTTAGCGTGTGTTTGAGGTTAGCTTAAAAAAAAATTTATGAGAGAATTATATTGAATTGCTTCTTTATTAGACTGATACCAACCAAAGTTATGTTACAGGTTTGGTTGATTGCTTGATATTCGATGGAGAAGATTATTGCATTTAGTTTTTCCATCACCAACATTGTGGAAGACTCTCAGAGAATGCTGCATGAATTGGAGGCATCGCACTGCTCTGGTGGAACAGTGGAATCGTGTAAATTTAGCTTTAACATCGAAAATTTCAGTTCTTGATTATTTGAACGATTTGATTAATATAAACACAATATCTATTCATTATTTGAGAACTTTTCAGTTGTGGAATAGATTTCTCAAGCTGACATATGAATAACTTGACTTTTTTTTTATTAGGAGATGATGACATTATATCGCATCCTATGAGCAATGATTGTATTGCTCAGAGTTGGTACAGATTCTTGAATATTATTGGAAATCCTGTTTGTCTAACGAAACCTGAGGTATGTAGTCAAAACTCCTTTTTGTGCTTGTTTCTAGTGTTTCTTTCTCTCTAAGGCATGTAATTTTGGAATATTGATCGAAAAATTTGGGTTTGGCTACCTGATATGTGTTCAAACTTGAGTATGTTGATCTGTTGCCTATATTTAATTATTTTTGAAAGAGATGAGCTGTAGTTTTCAGATTTTCAGACTAGGTTAATTGTCTAAATATGTCAGCCTATAGGTGAAAGGCGAAATCTAGTACTTAAATAAAATATTAAGTCTTCAATGTTTGTAGAGCGTCTTGCCATGATCTTATCACTTAGAGAACAAGTGCATAAGATTATTTGCTTTTAAATATAACACCGTTATTGAGAAAAGCTTACATCAAAAATGGCTATTCCTAAATCCACAGGTCATAAGTCAAACTCAGAAGTTTCTTCATTTTGCTATAAATAATTCTGATGTTATGGATCCATGTCAACATCCTTGTTTGGAAGTTTTGCCACAAATATTTTTGAAGGCTATCAAAGGCATTGCCGGACAGGTAGATGCGTTTTTAGGTAAGTATGTTAAAGTTGTAAGCAATTTTTAAGCAATAATCAAATTCTCTGAATGACATTGTGATAATATTTCAGCAAAACTGGTGCTCAGGGGCTATGTTTGCCTAGTGTAGTCGAGTTTCAATGTGTTTGTAGAAAAAAGTTTCAATGTTGTATATTTCTTGTTCATTTTATATTTTCAAGATTTGAAAACAAAAAATTATTTTGTGACGAGATCTTCAGTTGCTCCATGATTCTCAATAAGCAATTTTCAAAAGAATTGCTGTATTTGTTCTCTTATTTATGTAAAAAGATTTTATAAAAATGTTATCTAGTTTCTCATACACAAATCCAAATGACAAGATCGTTCAAAATGGGCAAAGAAAGATGCCTGATGCCAAAAAAATTTGAAGTAAAATATTTGTAATGCTTTGGTTTAGGTATAGCACAGCCGTCATGGTGGGATTTAGTTATTTCAAGTGGCACCACTGACAAAGTGAAGGAATCTTCGCCTACTCCAACCTCTGTGCACTCTCCCACTCCTCCAACTCAGAGGAGATTGGCGAAAAGCTTCAGTGTTGCACCTTCTTCAGTATCTAAGGGTTAGCTTCTGTTTCCTTTATTTCTGGACTGTAAACTCCTTAACTTCCTCAACTATTCGATATCATCTTTGTATATATTTGAAAAGTAGAAAAAGTGTTGAGTTTGCAGTTTCATATAATGTTAACTGATTTATTCAGGGCAACATAAAAGGTGAGTATTTCAATGTTTGAACCTCTTCTGAAGAGTACTGTGAAAGTGCAGTTATAAAAACTACAACAACAAATCATCTAAAATATCAGGTTCATCAGATGCTAGATTCATTAACTACTATACTCTGATCAGAGACCTGATTTTCTTGGAGCACCTCTTGTGTTATCGCAAAATATGAGTAATTTTGTTCCTTATACTGAACAAAAAATGTTGCAAATACGTAAAATACATTGGATTAACATGGAGCCTGAAAGGAATACAGCCTTTATGAAATAAGAAAATGAAAAATCAATTCAGGGAAAAAAGCAACACAGGGCAAATCAATTGATGTTATCAAACAAACTCATCTAAAATTAGTTAAATAAAATCATTACCATTTGATACTATCAGTATCACTACAGCTGCAAAAATTGGTGTATCAGAAAACAATTTCAAGATGTTTCACACTTGCCTTATTGAAATCAGTTAGGAGGGGTTACCTACAAAATAAATTTGAACTGGAGTTCCAAAGAGTACAAAACTGAGACCACTACTTTTCCTCATATATATATATATATATATATATGTGAAGAATATTACCAAATCAGGTTTGCCAAGATTTACTTTGCCTATGCTGGAGTTACGATACTGGAGACCGTATCACAAGTCAATGGAAATGTTGGATTGATGAATAGCAGGAAACTTGCTGTATTGAAAATTTTAAATACGAATGGATCATATTTTTGTATGTTATGTCATGTAGTACTTGAACTTGATTACATTTTCAGAAAAATAAAAAAACATTGGGAGTATGTACTTAATTATTTAAAATGTTTAACTCTGTGATCTGTCTGGTTCTATCAACACTAACTTAGAGTATTTAAATCTTTGTTTAATTGTTTGTATGCATGCTTATGTAATTCTCTTAGTAAACTCTATCTCTATTAGATAATCCATATTTTAATTTCATACAACAATACAGGGGCTCCTAAAACATCACTCATAGGACTGACAACGAGCAGAACTTCAATTCCTAATGCAACAAGTTCTTCTGGACCCTCATCTTCAACAAGTCTTTCTTGTAAGTATTGAATTGGAGTGACAGATCTGTTTATTCATAGAAACATCTCTTCTCGCTGACTTTAATTATACCAAAGTAATTTATTATTCTTTTTCTGATTTATGATTAGCACATTTTTTCAAGATTGAATTTACAAAATTACTTTCAGAAATATAATTTGAAGTAGTTTGGCCTACTCTGTAACTCTTGAACAGTTCATGTTAGAAAGTTGATAATAATGCCTCAAAATGTTGAATGCCTTTTTGAAATTAAGAAATAACAGGAACTTATAAGACCTGCTAGCTCAAATAAAATTTTGTTTCAGCTTTGACCTCTTTACACCTAGAACATAAACTTACTCTGGCTCCTTCTAGACCAAAATGCAACAGTATACTACATTTATTTGGAGAATGGCTCTTTGATGCTGCTTATATAGACACAGACTGCCAATCTAGTATGTTAATATTTCTGAATATATATTTCCTTTTAAAACTGCTGTTAAATTCTTTTTGCTTATTTCGTTTTTTTCCCTTTTGATAATAATTTTTTTTCAGAACAATTCATGGAATCCAACAAAAGAATGAGCTCAGTCATCATAGATAAGAAAAGTTCTCTCAGTTTTTCACAGTCCAGTTCTTTGAGTGACATGCCTAGTCTACCACCATCTCTGATGATTGACAAATTCGAGAGCGGTAAAGCAGAAGCCTTGGGAACCTTATGTAGGATAATCTGTTCGAAAAAAACTGGAGAGGAGATACTTCCTATGTATCTGGCAAGGTTCTACATGGCTGTCCAGGTAATATTTTAGAATTTTACTCTATATATTTTCATCTTCAACCTTCATTAAATAGCGAATAAATAATATGCTTTCAGTTTATGCAACCTGACAACTATGTAATGAAAGTGGTGATAACATGGTTGCCAGGTTGCATATTTTCAATCTTCTATGACTAAAAATCTTTTGTCTCTATGCAGGTAGGTCTAAGGGTACCGCCCAATAGAGAATGCACAGAGACTATGGTTGCGATACTGATGAACTCCTCGGACTTATTCCGATTGGACTTGGATGGGGTGCGAATGCTATTACCTGTCTTCATATCCGCCTTGGAAATAGTGTTACCGGAGAAAGATCTCAAGATCAATGCTAGCACCTCGAAGATTGAATTGAGAAGAGCTTGCATCAACATACTCCTCTCTATGTTGATACTGCCGCTGCATTTTCAGAATGTGGTCATTAAGGATCTGATCAATTCAAGTGAGTATTAGACTTGCAAACACATGATTAGAAATAGAGGCCTGTAGAACGTGTTGAATTTGTCACTTTACTCTTTTAACTACATAACAAAAGAAAAGTAAATATAACGAAGGAATGAAACAGTGGGGTCCTCAAAACTACAAACTTCTGACAACTAATATACTAAGCTGCCTTCTGGTAGTGGCAGGAAATTCAAAACTCAAATCAGTATAATGGAAGATTGTCTTGAATGTGAAACTTGATTTAACGTTTAAAAGAATAATAATATAATTATTATAATTAATTATTATATAATTAATAATAATTGTTGATAGGTTTCGAGGAGCCAATCGCTTTTATCCAGCTTAAGCTTCGCCTGATGAATTTGTTGATGAACGCTCTACAGATTGAATCAGATGCACAGAACACCCACATGTTGTTGGGAGGGCTTTTTCTTTCAGTTTTGGATTCGGCAACATACGAAAAAGTCGAGCAAATAACACAGCCCCCAATGGAAGCCAGTTCTAATCTGCTGAGTTCAGGTGAAATTTTTATCCAGTGTTTGTGAGAATTTGATCACTTCGCTTTTGTTGCACATTCTATTATCGTAGTTATCTAGTTATCACAACTGGTTTTGCTTTTTGATCTTTTCACTTTCCAATTTAAGGAATGATTTTTGTTGTTTTGTGAAGTAATTTTTTTCTCAATTTTATTTTGTTGATTTGATTGTTTGAAAGCATTCCATCTTATTATTTTTATTTCATGCCACTAATACGGATATCTTTTCAATAAGGGTCATATGAAACAACCGGAATTCATATTTTTTTTTATTTCTCATGATATCCAAACTTTTTTATTTTTTTATGATATCTTAGTGAAATCTCCTAGTTTCATCATAAAATAGCATCTTTGACAAAAGGGCAAACTAGTTTCAACTTGTTTTCAAAGTCATACATGTGTTATGAAAATCTAAAAATAACATACATCTGAATAATTATTGTTTAGAACATGACAAATTTATTGCATATTTTAGTTTTCCATGTCAAAACCTTGATGGTATCTCTAAAGTGAAGTTCAAACTAGTTTGCAAGAGTACTGACCCATAAACCTTGAAAAATTCACTCAATTTGAAAAAATCATCTTGATGCATCAAACTGATTAAATAGACATAATTTATTTTCATTTTTTCTGCATTATGTAATATTTGTGTGCTATTTGTGTTTGTGTAAGCTTGTAATTTTGCTTAGCATCAGATACAGCAAGTACAGCCAGCATGGCTAGCAGTTTCGACCGTACAACACCCTCTCTGGAAACTCTTGAACCACCAGCTGAACCATATGAGTTCCATCATCAGCTTTCCATAGGTAGGTCATGAGAATGGTGTTTCATTACATCAGGTTTCATTTTTTTTTCGATTTTTATCATAAAATTGATTGTGGCTTCTCTTGTTTGTACTGTTTTATATTTGCACGGTAAAAATGCATTACACAGTAGTTTTTGTCTAACCTCAGGATTATCTATTTATAAATATGTTTATTATTACTAGTTAATTGAATACTCTCTTTCAGTTATCTGATTTTTTTTTAAAGAAGCGTTCAAAGCAATATTTACTTGTTAAACATGAAGAGATACTCCATAGTACCTATTTTCAAACCATGGATCAAATACTAGAAAACATTAGATGCAGAATGTGGTGGAGTTTCATTTTCACAGACATTTCAATATGAATTGTAGGAATTATCAGTGGTAGATAAATATAACCTTTCATTTATTATTTAGATTCAGCTCACGCGTTGTTCGTGAGGGCCACATACTTGGTTTGTCACCGGCTGATATCTTCGTGGAAAACTGATTTGAACATTTCACTGGCCGCGTTAGAGCTACTCTCAGGATTGGCCAGAATTCACATAAAAGAATCAGGTAGGTAGAATTGAGCGTCTATTTTTTTTTTTAATCATGTGCTGAAAGTAACTGTGGAAAAAATGTTCTTATGAAAGAATACTCATCTTTTTAATGCAGCTAGGAAATTGACAGGTATTATGCAGCAATATTAATTAATTTTAAAAATTGCTAGGCGTAAATAGTATTCAAATAAGAAAATGATAGATTAATTCGCATATGATTACCTTAAAAATTTTTTTTTGTGAGGCAACATTAAAATATAACAACTTCCAATTTTGTTTATAGAGTAATGTTGAAACTTGTTGATATATGCTTGTGTTCTACTAAATATTTCGTTATTTAAACCTTTAATGTGAACTTTTCATACCATAGATGCTATGGAATGCAAAAGAGCTGTGAAATGGCTCTGCGACTATATCATTCATCAGTGTTCGAGACCACCTCAAGCACACTCTAAAGATCTGCATTCCACCATTGTGGCAGCATTTCATTGCTGTTCAGTTTGGCTTCTTCAACATCCTTATCTACTTCGAGACAAGGATTGTCTGCAAACGGTAAATAAATATCATATAAATGGAGACATTTGCTTGTTTAAGATTAGAAACTCAATAAGAATAACGTAGGTTTGTTCCATTGCTATAGGTTGTGGTGACTGAAGCTGTAGATGCTTCAATAATCCAAATTGATGTGATCGTTTAGGTCATATATGTATTTTCCGACTAACGCCATCTTCAATAAAATAGAAGGAAGTCAACAAAGAATGGTCCAAATGCTGCTTTCCCTATATAAAACTTATATTTTGTGTTCTAGGTTTTAGAAGTCGTGGAACTCGGGGTATCAGGTACCAAATCGATCGGCAAACCCTCCGAAAACATCAAAATGAAGGAGGAGAAAGAACTGAAACCTGCCTCAATAAGAGTGAGAGATGCAGCGGAAAATCTTCTAACTTGTATCTTGGAAGATGTTGGATATTTTCCCAATGAATGTGGTCCAGAATCTACGTCGTCACTTTTGGACGAAGTTTCTCTTCTACAATATTGCAATCCTTCCATCATGAACAAGTCGGAGAAGACAGCAGCAGTACAACATTTTCGATATTTCGTCAGTGAGGGAGGGATTATGATAGCGCTGCTGGAAGATCCACTTGGAAACGACCAGGTAAACTTTCCTATACAGGGTTTTAAAAACTTTTAACATTTTGAAGTATTTTTATTCCGATTGCCTGTGTTTGATCCTCTTTCATACTTTCTTCCATGGTATTCTCCCATTAATTCATCATAATTTTCAGTGAATTGTGTTTTCTTTCACAATTATTGTTGGTTTCTATTTTTCGCCGGATTTCTTCTAGTTTTCTTATATGATCAACATTTTCTATTTATACTTATAATAATTTTTCTTATATTAATATCTATTAATTTTTTTACAGCAGAGTTTTTTTTTCATGTTGATTCTGTTCTACCTTTTTCTGCTATTATTTCCACAAGTTTTTCTGTTACATTTTTGAATAGATGCCTGAAGGTGTCTCGTATTTAATTTTCTTGTTAGTATAGTCAATGTGTAGCTCTAAAACTAAGTCTCTTGGTAAGTCAATAACATTTGTCATACCCAGGACCCGCAACCTACTGTCACTTTACTGATAAGGGGACCATTCGGAAGACACGCATGGACCATGCAGTTGAGACATCTACCTAGGCATAAGTCAAGCATGAAATATCATGCGCCGAATCCTGGTAGGCCTGTCGCCATGCAAGATGGACCTGCAAGACCCACATTGAAACAAAAATATTTCCCAGACGGTGTGGAAAGAGTGCAGCAATGTAAGGTGTAAGTTTGAAGAATGATTTAAACTTGTTTGTTCAAACTTAACGAAGGGAAATAAAAATGACGGTCTCCTATTAGCAAACATAACCTCAGACCAAGCTTCTAGACTAAGTAGCGTCTCCAAATCCAAATTTTGGCTTTTACTCTAGACGGTTCTTTGCTATTTTTTATCTCTACATTTCAGTTGCAGTTTCAACAGACATCTTTTGTCGTTTTCAAGTGAAAAATTAGCTTTTAAAAAAGCTGACAAGTTCAGAAAATTTTTCTATTTTCACTAATAATAAAATATTCTCTGAACTCGTCAGTTTTTTTTCACCTTGAAAACGACACAAGATGTCTGTTGGGAAGAAGAACAATAAGAGATGATGGTTATTGCCCAAATAATAATTTTACAAGAGTTCCATCATCAAAAATTTCTCATCAACATCAGGATCTTTGTTTTTTTTTACTTCAGTTATTTTTTAGAGATTTCTCTATCCCATCTTTGGAGTCAGTTTTGGCAAAGGACCCAAGTATCAGTGAAGAAGCTGACAAATTGAAGCACTTTCTCTCTAGGCAATCATCTGCAGATTCGATTAATCGGAGTAATGTTAATTGCGATTTTCAAGAGTGCATGCCTCCTCCGATGTGCCATGATTATCAAACAGCTCGTTTGTTTTTATCTCACTTTGGCCTGTTGGAGTTAGATTTAGATGAGGTGAGGCACCAAAACATTATTGAAATGGTCACTGATGTTTGTTTTGATTTTAATTTTCCCCAAGTAATCATACTATATACCTCAATATATGCATCATTCATTGTTCAATTTCATTGGGTTGTACTAATATTTGCCTTTTAATCTATAGCCCTTTAGAAAACCTGAATGAAAAAAAAAGTTGAAAACCCAAAAATATCTACAAATTCTAGAAAATATGAAACACTGTGGTTATTAATCTGTAAAGTTATACTCTCTGACAAAAAAATATCCGGATATTTCAAAAAATATTAGACTTAAATATTTTTCAAATTTCCTTCAAAATATGAAATGAGAATTTCCAAATAATTTTTAGTCAAGGTGTATATCTACTCTTCAAAAATTCAATATTTCAGGCTAATGAAGCAAAAACTGGAATCCTGGAACTGGACTGTAGTATGGCCGATTTTGCGAAAGACTTAACCTTGCTTGATCACCTAAGTTCAAGGACATGTGACACAGTGCACATCTTTTACGTAAAATCACAGCAAAGTCGAGCTGAGGACATAGTTGGAAACATAAATAACCAGTCCTCGCTATCTCCACATTTTACCGAGTTTCTACATACCTTGGGATGGGCTGTTGAGATTGGAAAACACCCAGGTAAAAATGTTTTCATTACTTTGTTTCATTGGCCTTTTTTCTTTCACAATAATTTCTGAATTTTAAATCATTGTGGTTTTCAGGTTGGACAGGGCATGTTTTGACAAGCTGGAAATTACCGCAAACGATGGAGCCAAAATCTAAGGATAGAGGTTCGAAAGAGATATGTTATGATGGTACAGACTTTGTCTTATATTGGGCAGATGCTTGTTCGGAAATTGCATTCATAGTACCTTCTCAATTGAAAGCCAAACATTCTGGTGAACAGTCTTCTTTCAATGCCAACATTCTCTCATGTGAGTAAAGAAAAGTTTTTTTGTTGAAATGATATTTTTTGCTTTGAGAAGTTTCAAAAGAATAAAATGGAAAAGGTATTGAAATATTCTAGAACAAGAAATTAAGGCAATTCAATAATAAGGAAAAATGTGGACGTATTGAACTATATACCAATCAATAGTAATACTTTTCACCAAAGGAAACATGATGTATCATGTGTTATTTCTTTTAATTATAATTGCTAATCTAGTTTTTGACTTGTGTTTTTTTTTGCAGTACTCGCTTGAATATCTTTTTATTTCTTTCGATAACATTTCATTCTGTCCTGAATATTTAAGAATAAAGATCTAATATCTATCTAATTTTTCAAATTTCAGGGTGTGATGGTAATCCCAGTGAAATAGCAGGAAGAGATAAAAGAGCTCTGAGCTTAGACTTAGACAAGCAACCCATGCCTCCAAAACGATCATCTCATAGATCAACGATGTACACGCATATAAATTCAAAAATCATGGTGGTGTGGCTAGAGAATTTTGAAGATCACCTGAATTTGCCAATATGTATGTGAAAAATAATTATATATTTGATCAGAATTCATTTCAATAATTTATCTCCCTTTTCTAGCTGATCTCTTGAGTTGTATGAACACAGGTCTAGAGAGTAACAATTTGGGAAAAAATTCTGAAACAACTGTAATCTTTCTACATGCCATGGAAACAGGTTTGTTTAGGGTACATTTGCAAGGGCCAGGGGGTAAGGTGGGCTTGGCATTACCTTTGATCAATGGCATGGTTGTGAATCGAAGATGCTTAGGACCTCTTGTACGATACACCTCTTTAAACATGGCGAGAAGAAGGAGATTAGATTCGGAAAAGTACATAAATATAATAGTCAACATATTTTTTGACATTTTGAAATCATTACTTTTTATTTTAGTTATCAACCACCACATGTCAGAAGGAGGGTAAAAATTCAAGAGATGGTGCAAAAATATAAGAGAAATATGAGCAGACCAGAACTACTAACTAATCTTTTTAGAGCAATGTAATCAGTATTATTAAAAATTTATTTATTTTCATTATTAATATTTTTAATAACTGTTATAATAAAATGTGGACTTAATTTGTTCTTTATTGAAAAAAAAACCTTGTGAATTATATACAACTCACTGCTATGAACACACAGTTCTAGAAAAATACTCATTTTCAGATTTTACCCCAAGAATTTCAACAGTTAAGCTACTTCAATTGCTATCAAGCTGAAATTAAATCCTCAAAAAATGAATACACAATATATTTAGTTATGAAAATATAAATTTAAAAGATTATAGATGATTGAATTCTAGTAAAACAATATTATTGAAATGTTAAAAGTTGGGTCCAGCCCATGCTATAGATGAACCGAGGACAATGGGATTATAGTTCTAATCCTACAAAATAAATATACTTTCTACTCTTTTATAATTTATTACTTAAAAAAATTTTACAAAGTAAGGACTTGTGCTTTGAGTGCTTTCCTCTCAGAGGCTTTCACTTGGGCTGCAATCCTGTCTAAATCTCTCCTGCCTTGTTGAGAAATCTTCCTGCCACCTTCGGGAGCATTTTCAATAATTTTTAAAGCTTCCAAACTCTGTAAAGCTTTCCTGGCAATTCCTTTTCCGGATCGACAGAAATGAGAAGGTTTAGTTCCATTGCGTTTCCTATCACCATAAATTTTAGTGACGGTGCCTACACCCACTGGGCTTCTGATGTAGATGTGACGAGCAATGGAAGCACACCTGGTGTAATACCAGTCAGAGTCATAAGGAGCCAATTCTTTAGATTTTGAGGTTTTTACAATATCAACCCATTCAGGTACCCTCAATTTACCGGTCCTGAAAATGTATACAATCATTTAAAGTCAAAAGCCTCAGCCAAAAAGTATAATGAGGAAAAATATCTAAACCATATACAATATTCAAAGTTATAATTTACGTGTGCAAAATACTCACTTCTTCAAGAAGGCGGCAAATGCCTTGACGAATGCGTGTTGATCAACATCTTTCAAAGTAACAGACGGCATTTTCTGAAAATAATAACCATGCTTTAGGTATAACCTAAAATATAACAAATCACAACTATTTTAGCAATGAAAATGATATAAATTTCAACAATATGCGATAAGTAATTGTTGGCAGACAAAAAAAATGCATTAACATAATGAAAATAAAGATATTTATTAATAACTAAACTTACGAAAACTTGATTTCAACAATCCTCCACACTTCACGTTAAATCAATCAGTTTGTAAAAGAATGAACTTCTAGGTGCTGACATGACAGTTTCTCTTCGAACACCGAAAAGACTTTTCTTCTTCTTTCAATAGCCTTCAATATTTCCATTTGTCATGAGAAAAAATTGGTTGCGCTTCGCTACCGATTATTATTTCTCAGAAAAAGGATATAATAACAAAACCTCAACTTTTGAATTTTCAGAAACCACTCAATTTAAGATATACAGTTGGGATCCGTTGAAGAATGGATCATATGTGCAGTAGTTCCTACGCAGCATGACGTCACGTAGACAGATGCAGATTTCCATCCAGTCTTTTAGAACTTACTTCGCAGTTATTCGTAGATATGATAAGAGATATAAGTATTCGTGTAAATGTTGATTATACAATAATCCTTCAATTAAACATAAAGTGTTATCTATATAGTGTTTCATATATAGTGAATCCAGTTCATAAATATACATAATAAAGATAATATAAGTCGAATGTTGGTTAAAGGTGAAAGCGTAGTTGAAAATGTAATAAGTAAAGTAGTTCTAAGGAGAAAGTATTAACTCAAATGGTAGTAAGTTGGTAAATTAAATGTACATGTACTTATCAAAAAAAAATAAGTAGATATCCTAAGTAGCATTAAGCAGTGTTTGAATAAAGTAGTTTTTAAAAGAAAGTATTAAATTTGAATGAATTAAAGGAATGAATAAAAACCATCAAATTAAAATCATTTTATTGAAGTTTGAATAAGTAGTAATATCTTTCGAAAATAGAAAGTATTAAGTTTGGATGTATTAAAGGAATAAATAAAAACCATCAAATTAAAATCATTTTGTTGAAGTTTGAATAAGTAGTAATATCTTTCAAAAACAGAAAGTATTAAGTTTGGATGAATTCAAGGAATTAATAAAAAAACCATCTAATTAAAACCATTTTATTGAAGTTGGAATAAGTAGTAATATCTTTCAGAAAATGGAACCTGATAAATCAGATAATATGCAGCAAGAAGTGGAAAAGTTGCAATCACAAATAAAAGAATTGAAAGAAGTCCTCAATATGAAGTCTACCCTAAAGTAGCTGGAAATCCACCGTTCATATTGGATAAAGATACACCATTCAATGTGTGGAAGACAGTTGTCGAAAATGAATTTAAATCATTTGGTTATGAATACCTTCTGAATAGTAAATTGCCAAGACCTACACTATCGGAAGAAGAAAATGCAAAGCGAATGGGATTTGCTATCTCATATCTATTAAGTAGACTTGATGACAACTACAGGAAAGTGGTGTGTCACTTGAAAACTGCAGGAGACATAATAACGAAAGTAGAGAATATTAAAAACCCCGCAATGTCATCTTCAAAATTTTCTGCTAAAAGAACATGGAATTCGCAAACTTTGCGAAAAATCATGAAAATGCAGTGGACTTCATAGTGAGATTTGAAGACCTCAAAAGTAAAGTAGAAGCATTTGGGGAACCTCTGGCAGAAAAAGAAGTTATAGAAAATTTCCTCATGGCTATTGATAACAGCTATCCTGAGCTAATCAGAAAATATGATGCATCAGGTGAAAAACTGTCTTTTGATGAGCTAAAATCTCTATTAATAAATGAAGAAGGAAGAGAAAAAGAAACGAAAGAAAGAGCTAATGAAGGTCAAGCTCTGAATGCAGACATAAAAAGAAAGAAAGTGGATGTCAGTTCAACAAACAAAAGTAGAGTATGCTACAAGTGTGGCAAACCAAATCACTTCAGCAGAGAGTGCAAAAACACTAAACAGATTTGTTATAATTGTCGAGAGCTGACTGACAACCACAGAAGCAGCTACATGTCCTAAACCAGCATACCGTGGTAGAAATAAAGTAGGCTATCGTGGTGGTAGAGGAAGAGCTGCTTATTCAAGAGGAGGAAGAGGTGCATACAGAGGAACAGTTACAAAAGGTATTCAAATAAATATAAATAAAAACCATATAAAGTTGCAAAATGAAAATACAAAAGATATCATTAAAACTGGTAAATATGATGGTAAATTTTGGTGGTTAAATTTTGACCTAGTCAATCCAAAAATAACGAATAAAGGAGGAATAGAAGGCTTTTATCAGAACGTAGAAGATAAAACAAAAACAGTAAAGGTTATTGAGAAGGAAGGGAGTATTGAAAGTATCAACACATGCAACACTGTAGATGAAAATGTAGTAGAAAATGAAATAGAATATGAAGAAATTGGTAATGAAGATAATGTAGAAAATGAAATAACATATGAAGAAATGGATGAAACGAACTCAGAAAGGCAAATTTCATATGAAGAAATAAATGAGACAGATACTTTACAGAAGTATTTGAAAACTGTGAGTGAAATGGAATTAAATGACATTCAACAATTAAATAGTAGAAAAGTAGAAAGTTTGAAAAATGACATTGGTTTGTTATGGCACTATAGATTGGGGCATGTGTCTAAAAGTTATTTAGAGAAGGCAGCAAAGTTGATCCCAGAACTAAAAGGTGTAAAATTCACAAAAGCAATCACTGATTGTGAAGTCTGTGCCAAAGCAAAATTACTCGACAACCTAGTAATACAAAAAGGTATCAATACAATGAGCCACTCAAACTTGTTCATACAGATGTCATGGGACCCATATCACCATGTACATATAAATATGGCTCAAGATATATAATAACATTTGTGGACGATTGTACCAGATATGCTTGGGCATATCCAATGGTAGATAAGAAAGAAGTACATATTGCTCTTAGCAAAATGATGGAGAATGCTAGACTTTTTAAAGGGTGAGAATGTAAAAATAACGTTTTTAAGGCTAGATAACGGTACAGAATATTGTACTGAAAACATGAAGGAATTTCTCCGGAAAGAGAAAATTGTGCTGGAACTCACTCCACCATATACTCCAAATCTTAATGGTACAGCTGAAAGGTTCAACCGAGAACTACAAGAAAAAATAAGAAGTGTAATCATAGATTCTGGATTTCCACAGCAACTATGGGCTCATGCTCTACAGTTTATTTTAAGTATATATAACAGAACACCTAAAAGTAGAATCAATTTCAAAATACCTTTTGAAATGATTACAGGTAAAGGATGTACCATAAAATACTTTAGAAGATTTGGAAGTGTGGGATTTGTTCTAGACCCAACAATAAAAGAAAAATTCTCAGAAAGAGGAAACAGAGCTTTCCTAATAGCATGTGGAGACACATATTATACCCTTATTGAACCAGAAAGTGGAAAATTAATTAAAAGTAAACATGTAAGGTTCATTGAGTCTAAAACGTATGGGGATTATTTTAATAAAGACAATAAGCAGAATGTAATCAAAGATCCACAAGTCGATGTAAATGAAATAGGATCGGACTTCTTCACCGAAGATCTGCATCCAAAAAGAATTACAGAAAAAAGTAGTGTGAATGATATTAGAGAATCATTTACTGCTCTAATAGGTGAAAGTATGGAACATATAAGTGGCAATGTTTCTGAAGTTGATGGACGAAATCAAGTACCCAAAAATCAGTCTATAATGACTACAAGGTGGATATTCAAAAAGAAAGAAGAACCTAATAATGAGATACGGTACAAAGCTCGACTGGTAATAAGAGGCTATGCTGACAAAAATGATTATGATGTAGGAGAAGTTTATGCTCCTGTGGCAAGACTGTCAGATGTAAGATTTCTTTTAATAATTGCAAATAAATATGATTTAGAATTACATCAGCTAGATGTGAAAACAGCCTTTTTAAACGGAGTGCTAGAAAAGGAGGTATTCATGGAAATACCGAGGATATGAAGGAGGAGATGATCTCAGACAAAAACATGTCTGTAGGTTAGAAAAAGCGTTATATGGATTAAAAGTAAGTCCAAAAAGATGGTATGAGAGGTTCCAAATGACAATGAGTAAATTACATTTGGAAAAATATCCTCTACAATCATGTTTATTTATATGGAGAAAAAAGGGAAAATTTGTTATTTTGTTATTGTATGTGGATGATATTTTAATTGCCAGTAACTGTAAAAATAAACTTAATCAAATTAAAAATGACCTGCAAAAAGAAATTGAAATGACTTACTTGGGATGTCCTGAAAAGTTTCTGGGCATAGAAATAAAAAGAGATAGAGAACATAGAACTATATATTTACATCAAAAAGGTTTATTATAAAAATGTTGAAAAATTTTAATATGCTCGCTAGTAAACCAGTAAGTACCCCAATGGTGACCAGAGAAACAGAACAGAAGGGAGGAATGGAAAGTGAACATTTGTTCAAAAGGAATTTCCTTTCAGAGAAGCAATAGGAAGTTTACTATACCTATCAAGTGGAACTAGGCCTGACATAACATACGCTGTTAATGTGTTAAGCAGGAAACAAAATAATTACACCTTTGAAGATTGGATGAAAGTTAAAAGAATATTCAGATATTTGAAAGGAACCATAAACTTTGGCTTAGAGTACAGAGGTATAGGAAGAAACTTAGAATGCTATGTAGATGCATCTTTGGGGACTGGTGATCTGAATGGAAGATCAACAAGTGGAATATTAATAAAACTGTTTGATGATGTAATTTTCTGGCGAACTAAGAAACAAACCCATGTAGCTTTATCATCTGCAGAAGCAGAATATATTGCCATGTCATTGGGATGTAGAGAAGTAGTTAGTATTAGAGAAATGTGTAGCGTTTTATTCAGATGGATATTATTCCAATAATGTATGAAGACAATAGAGCTGCAATTAATATTGCAAAGTCAGAGGATTCTCAAACATTGAAACATATAGTGAAGTTGTGTTTTCACTATATTAGATTTGAGGTATCAAAAAGAAACATAATTATTAAGTGGGTCAGTACTAAGAATCAATTAGCAGATGCTTTGACAAAACCCTAGGCAATCTTAAATTTAATGAATTCAAAAATGTAGTCTTGAAGGAAACTAATTCTGAATGATTTTTTCTAGCAGAAAATGAAGATAGCTTTGAATAAACAAAGGACATGGGAAATGAAGTTATTTTTTAAGGAGCAATGTAGATTTCTATTACTTAATAATGCAAAGTGGATAATGTTGATTTATAATAATGAAAATATGTTGTTCATTAACAATTAAGAAGATAATGTTGTTAAAGAAGGTTTATTTTATTTATAAAGAAGATAATGTTGTTAAAGAAGGTTTATTTTATTTATAAAGAAGATAATGTTGTTAAAGAAGGTTTATTTTATTTATAAAGAAGATAATGTTGTTAAAGAAGGTTTATTTTATTTATAAAGAAGATAATGTTGTTAAAGAAGGTTTATTTCATTTATAAAGAAGATAATGTTGTTAAAGAAGGTTTATTTTGTTAATAAAGAAGATAATGCAGTTAATGTGTTTTTTAGATAACACAAGGTAAAGTATTTTATGTAGAATTATTTAGGTTGAAGGAATAAAGGAGGTGATGAAACAATATAAGACTCTTATCAAAAGTAAGTTTATTATTTGACAATAAATAGGTATTTTAAAAGGAAGCATGGAAAGTGATTCGTCAGCAATATTTGAACTGAAGATTCAAATATAAAACGTTGAAGAATGGATCATATGTGCAGTAGTTCCTACGCAGCATGACGTCACGTAGACAGATGCAGATTTATCCAGTTTTCAGAACTTAGGTTATTCGTAGATTTCGTGTAAATGTTGATTATACAATAATCCTTCAATTTAAACATAAAAGTTGAATCCAGTTCATAAATATACATAATAAACTCAATATGAGGATCACAGAACACCAATATGTGGGATATTCCAGTATAAAACAGAAAAATTTTGAGGTATATTTTCAGGAAGGCTCATGTCAATTTCAAGTTTTAGATTTGAACATATGAGGTGAAATACAGCGATGTAGTGAATTTATCAATTAAGTTAAAAAAATATAGCACGATGTTCTACTAGAAAAATCGACCATAAACAGTCGAAAAATTGAAAAATTTTTAATGATAGTATATAAAGAAAAAACACTTTTTTGATGCTCACGAAGGACTATAAAAGACTAACTTTTAATGTGGTTATTATGTACTGGTATCACAAAACTATCATGTTATAAGGAAGCGATAAAATTTTATCAAAACACTACCATACGAGGTGGCTAGTTGAAAAGAAACAGAGCTATTTATAGGCAAATTTTATTTGAATGGGGACACTTTTTGACGCTTAATTCAATTTCATTGGATTTAATTTGATTGATAAAAAGACGAATTCTCCCATTATAAATTCATTTAGTTCTTTTGGCTAAATCAAGAATTTTTGTTTGGGCAATGTTCTCGATTCTAATATTACTGCTAGAGCTTCATGAAATTTATAATTGTGATTATAAATTTGACCTTTAAAGTGAAGTGAAAATCAGATTTTTATTAAACATAATGATTCATGCAAAAATTTTTTATTCCATGCTAAATAATTCAAATTGTTCATCATAATTTGTAGATAGAGTCGCTTCCAATGTAGATCGTTAATGATTATACAAAAATTATTTCGGTGTTGAAATCAACAGTATAGGAAATTGAGGATTACATCAATAATTTGTGAGTTAAGCAGGCATGTGGTAGAATCCATTCGATTCATAGATATAGAAAAAAGTTTCTATATCTATGGGGCCAGCAGGCTGAGATCACAGAAGACTAATATTCACTAATACACTAATAACTTTTTCATGTTGGGCAGTGAAGAATATTTTCTTATCAAAGCGTAGTAATTATTTCATGTGGAAACCTTCAGAAAGTACTTTTCATTATTTCAGAACGGGTGCAACTTGCAAAAATATCAAAAAACAATCTTGAACTATTTTCATGTTGAGCAGATTGTTTCTCTATGAAAATGAGACCATGGACCTTGTCAAATACGTTTCGATATAAATAATCTGAAACCATTTTCGGTAGGCTGCAAAAAAAAGTAAAGATTTTGAAGTCATCAAAAAGGTTTTGAATATTCCTTAAACTCTATTTGTTTATCTGATGTATTTCAAAATAAAAATAAATAAGACTTGATTTCTTCTTATTGAATGTAAACGCAGTCAATTAATATTCAGCGTCATCATTGAGTAGATTTATACTCAATGGCGTCATAGCGCAGCGTGTGTTCACCACCGACGCCACTGGTCGATATTGTGGATCTCAGCCTGCTGCTTCACACTGGTATCTTTACTCTATGACTGGTATTAGTAAGGTAATTTACCTTCTTCTAATAGAATTCAGTTCTTTAAAGTTCTGTGGGTGCAACTCAACTTGTCAAAAAAAAACTAACCTCTCTTCATTCATTTTTTGTGTTTGAATTAAACGAAGATGGCATAAAATTTATTTTGAGTCCTTTCTCAGAGTAGTAATGTTATTTTGAAGAATTGAATTAGTACATTCCAATAGTTAAGTTGAATATATCATATCAAAATGGTTCTATGCGGTGGAGCCGATCATCATTTACAAGCCGATGTTATATTCGTTATTGAATCTACAGCCGTTAATGGAGCCTATATAAATGATTTAAAAACTAATTATATTATTCCCGCCTTGGAGTGAGTTTTCATGTACTTATAATTAAAAAGGTTTACGTTAAACTCTTTTCATTTTCCAGATATTTCGGGCAAGGAAACCTTGATGAAAACAATTACTTGTCTGCAAGTTTGAATTCTTTTTATGGAATTGTACTTTATCAAGCAGCAGATTGTCTTCCACGTCTATGTACTGATACAATTGGCCCCTTTTCAAGTCCTGGGAAAGTCTTAGCTTCAATTGATAGACTAGAGTGAGCAGTCATATTTTTATCACTTGTTACATTCATTTTCCATCCTAGGTGCAGATTATTTTAATCATTATTAGTTCATTTCAATTCGTCTTATTTTCATCAAATGAATAGTTCTGCCATTCATGGACACGATATTGGACAGACTTGGTAACTTGAGATACTTATCATCGCTAGATATTAAAAGACTATCATTTGGCCTTCACAACGCTCCGGCAACGTTTAATTGACAGTGTTTCAGGTCCAGAGTTAGAACCTTACGTGTTTGTCTATTTTGATGATGTTATATTACAACTCCTGATTTTGAAACACACATAAAAGAGCTCGGTGAAGTATTCGATCATCTCATGTCTGCCGGTTTCACACTTAGTCTGAGATAAGTGCAAGTTTTGCTTAGCAGAGCTAAGATACTTTGGTATGATTGTCAATCATGATGGAATCAATGTAGACCCTGAAAAAGTAAGCGCCATTTTGAACTTGAAGCCACCCACTAGCGTGAAGGAGGTGAGATCTATATTAGGAATGGTCAGGCTTTTAATTCCTGATTTGTCTACCCTAATAGCACCTATTGCAGCGTTATTGAAAAAACAAACTCCGTTTTCCTGGTCAGAGGAATGTGAGAAGTCATTCAGAGAACTGAAAAATTTGTTGATCTCTGCTCCTGTGTTAAGTAGCCCACGTTTCGATCTACCCTTCACACTCCAAACAGATGCATCAGGTTATGGCTTGGGGGGTGTCCTAACGCAGTTTCACCCAGATCGTGAGAAAGTTGTGTGCTACGTAACACATGGATCGATCAGTCCCGAGACTAACAATGAAAACAAAATTTTTTTTTATTCATCAACATAATCACCTTCTAGGGTGATACAATCGTTCCAACGCTTTTCCAATTTTTCCATACCATGTTTATAAAAAAATTATCTTTCGCTTCAAAATTAGCTTCAGTTTCAGCGGTGACCTCCTCATTTGAGCCAAATCTTTTTCCTTGGAGCATTGTTTTAAGATCAGCAAAGAGCCAGTAGTCACTGGGGGATGAATCTGGCGAGTATGAGGGCTGGGAAAGCAGATCAAAGCCCAATTCATTCAATTTTGCCATTGTTTTCATCGACTTGTGACAAGATTTTTTTTCTCTGCATGTGCGGTCGTTTTTTTGCGATTTCCTCCTTCAAACGCACCAGCAAGTCAATATAATAATCACTGTTGATCGATTTACCTTTTTCGAGGTAGTTCGGGCGCTTCGGACGGTTTTCGCAGGCTGTGCGCCATTCAGATAACTGGCCCTTCGACTCTGGAGTGTAGTGATGTATCCATGTTTCGTCCATGGTCACGTAACTACGCAAGGAATCTTTTTGTTGCGAGTAAATAGCGATAAACAGCTTTCTGAATCATCGACTCGTTGCTGTTTTTGTTCCATCGAAAGCAATCGCAGCACCCACTTGGGAGAAACCTTTTTCATGCTCAATTTTTCATGAAGGATAGTGAATACACTTCCATATGATATCTGTGTCATCTCAGCAGTCTCACAGAGCTTCACTTTACGATCTTTCATTAAAATTTTTGTCACTTCACTCACATTTTCCGGTGTAACGGCTTCCACAGGTCTACCCGAGCGTTCCGGGTCATTTGTGTCGGTACGACCACGTTTAAACTCGACAAACCACCGACAAATCGTTGCTTTTGATGGACAAGAGTCCGGGTAACATTTTTCAATCCATGGTTTCGCTTGCACGGTGTTTTTACCCATTAAAAACAATGTTTTATCAGAACACGAAACTCTGTTTTTTCCAAACTACAAAACGACTTTACTCCAACCTCGATAACTGAGCCGTTTCTGGTCCGATCGACTTAAAATTTTGACAAGTTTGAAGCAAAGGTTAGTACTTTAGAAAGACGTGGTTACTGGTTTACTACGAGCGCCATCTCTGGGTTAGAGACTTGCATGATAACCCCATCTCTGGTCATGCAGGTACTTTCAAAACGTTCAATCGCGTCAGGCAGCAGTATTATTGGCCAAAAATGCATCATGATATCACAAAGTATGTGAAGAACTGCCATACTTGTTCACAATGTAAGGGTAAACCAAAGAAAGGTTATGGATATATGTCTAGACGGCCTATGCCTGATAAACCATGGCAGGTTATATCATTGGTCCTTCGGGGGCCTTTTCTGAGATCATCCTACGGTTATACTTACATCTTGGTGGTGTTCGATGAATTCTCCAAGTTTCCTATGACTTTTCCCCTGTGAAGTGAAGAGTATAGTGAAACATGTGGAAGATTATGTGTTCCTGTTGTTTGGTACTCCGGCTGCATTAGTTGTAGACAATGGAAGTCAATTGAGAAGCAATGTTTTTACAAAATTCTGTAAAGAATATGGTGTTGAGATTTGGTTCAATGCGTCATATCATCCTCAAGCAAATCCTACTGAAAGGATCAATCGTACTATCAAAACCATGTTGGCTTCATTTGTTGGGGATAATCATCGTAGCTGGTGCTCATATCTCCCAAAAATTACCTGTGCTATATGTACGTTAGTACAGGAGACAACAAAGCAGACACCATACTTCGTAAATTTTGGTAGGGAACATGTAATATACGGACGAAAGCACAGATTCGTATCAGGGACAGAGGCTGCTCAAGCATCTCAAGAACTTTACGCAGACATTAAGAGACGCTTGGAGTCATTCTTGCGTAGTAAAGAATGATATGATCTTCGGAAGAGACCAATCGAATATAATAATTCTGATTTGGTATGGTTGAAGAATTATGTGCAATCAGACGCCTCCAGGTGTTTCACATCTAAGTTACCACCTAAATTTATTGGGCCCTATAGGATAA
Organism: Micraspis discolor; assembly: GCA_030674115.1. NCBI lineage: Eukaryota > Metazoa > Arthropoda > Insecta > Coleoptera > Coccinellidae > Micraspis > Micraspis discolor. Next base: position 6,257,627 of record JARTUT010000872.1, read on the forward strand.
AAGGAAGAAAGTCGTATTTGACTTATGAGTTGGTTGACGGCTATAGCTAGGGCATGTATAGGATCTTAAACCATACTCAAGTGGAAGTTCCATGGAATGAAACTTCTACTGGTTGAGGGGGTAATTTATTACATTCATTTTCTATCTTAAGGTGCAGATTATTTTAATCATTATTAGTTTATTTCAATTCGTCTTATTTTCATCAAATGAATAGTTATATTAATTAAGTGCCCCCGTATATCAATATAACATCGCGAACTAGTTCGGACAGTCTGGGGTCCGGGAGAAATAAGATGTGTTGTTGAGATTTTTTTTCATCGCGCTTATCTGGCTGCGCGGGTGATAAAAACCGATGGATTTTTAATTGACGACGGAGGAAGTGAAGGAGTGAATTAAAAATTCGGATCTCCACGATGAGAATTGCCTTTTTTGTATTACATTTTGTTATTAATTGGGAAGTTATTGGGAAATAACTATATTGGAAGTAACCCTTGTTGTAAGGATTTGAGGAATTCACATCTTCGTGTTTCAAATATTGAAACTTCTATAAAATCATGTGAGACTATTACCAGTTCATTTTACAACCAGCTTGACTGAAAACCCCCCTAAAACAACCTAAGGGTAGGAACTACATCACTACGAGTGCCTTAGAGCCTGAAGTTGGTTTGGACATTTTTCCTGTGATCCCGAACGGAATTCATACATCTGCCAGGACGAAAGACTGTCATTGGGATATTTTACGGTAGTCGTCGGGCTCTGGAAATTCTACGCCGGTGAAAATAAGGTCGTACATAACTTATTCTGATTCTTTGATAATTAATATCTCAAGCCTGTTGATTCAGAGCAACATTAATTTATATGATTGTTATTTGACTCTAAGATCAGTTCAGGTTTCGAATGCCTTGAATTATGCTGTAACATTTCCATCTTTTGTATATTATGAATTGCGTTGAGAACTTTGAATATTATTTAGTTGTTGGAACAAGAGCATATGCAGTGAATTTGGATCATTTATGAATTGGAAATTTATTCTGTATTGTTGTTCTTTTGCTGACGTTACTATTTTATTCATCGCTGATTTAATATTGTTGCTGAATTATATTTGGGATATCGGATTGTGGTATTCTTTTACACTGTTTAATTGACTTGGTACTTCATGATAAATAAATGTATATACGGGAGTCAGCCGGTTTTTATTGTAACCTTATCAGCTCTTTAGACGCTGACTTTGTAATTTGGTCTGAGTTGAATCTATTTAATGTGATTTATAAATTACGAGGCGCCCATTTTTTTTTTTATCATTAATTAATTATTGATAATAACTTTATTATTTAATTTTTCTTTTGGAACCACCCCACCCCGCCTGAGTTGCAGGCACACTTAAATCACATTTGTGGCTTTCAAACCTGAACGTTACACACTCTTCAAGTTGAAATTTCTCCGTAACCATACCATAAAGAGACTATAGCAAGATTTTGTATATTCAGATCAAAGGTTAATTTAGTAACTGATTTGAGTTTTTTATCACCTGTTAAATGAGTCATTTGAAATAACTGGTTCGATAATGTATTCATGATAAGTGTTCTTACTATAAGGATCATTGATGACAATGTTCTATTAGGCGTAAAATTTGCATGTTGGGGTTTGAGATAATGATTTTTATCCCTGAAACATTTTCATGTTAATTCATATTATTATACGGCTCATTTGTTAAATTTGTCCTCAAATCAGCTATTTAACAATGTCATTTCAAGCAAGAGAGTAGTAGCTGTTCACAGTAAACCAGATGTTTTGATATCTGGAAATATGTTTCCATAAATGTTATGCATCACTCTGTGAATTTCTTCCCAATCTGTTTGTTAGTTAGCCCTGAATTATGATGAACCCCTTGAACAGGTATTTGAAAAGTTTGAGGTACTGGAATTTTTCAGTGTAACCTTGCTTTTTTGATGAAAATTACACTTCTGATGGGAAATATACTGATGTATTTTTCTCTAAGGTCCAGAGCAGTTTATTATCCATGTTTTTTTTCAAGGCTGATTGGAGGAAGAGGGGAATCTCATGCAAACATCGCTGAAGGGCTTGCTGTTGCCCTAGAGTGTTTCGAAGACTTGCAAAGCAAAAGAGATCCATCTGCTAATGTCCAAAAACATTGTTTGCTAATCTGCAATTCTCCTCCTTACTCGATATCTGTGATGGAGTGCCATGCCTACTATGGGAAAAATGCAGAACAATTGTGTGGCATTCTACTAGAGGTAATGTTTCTGATGAATTATCACTATGATTATTGATGTCAAACTAAATCTATGTGTCACCCTTTCATGGCAACAATAATGGTATTTTCTGCTTGTTGCCCTGGTGCACACTAGTGCTGCAACGTTTGGGTGTGTTGTTTTTCGCTTATCTTTGCGATGTGAGCTTTTACAGAGTGCCTGTTTTCTGCTTACGCCTGGATCGCTCTCAGTGGGCACCTAGTGCACCTTTTGTGACACTGGCTATAGGAGTCGGTGCATAATACCAGTGCAAATATGGCGAAAAATTTTGACAAAATCAAATGTTTACATTAACTGTTTATAGAGATTTTTTAGAATTTTCATCTTTTACTGAAGATTTATATTTTTTGAATAATGATAAAGCTGGAAGGATATATTGAATCAGAAAAAAATTCAGAAGAACGAATAATATGTACTACCTATGTAGTTTATATAGAATTTTTGAGAACTGTTTGGTATTATATATTCATCAGTGACGATTGATTCAATATATTTTTTAATTACTTTTTCATTATTTCCTCACAAAACAATTGTAATAAATAATTAATCTTTACTTTTAGAGAATATGCTGTTCGAAAGAGCGAAAAATTAATATAAAACAATATAACATTGCACTAGTTGAATTCAGGTCCAAATTCAAAAGATAGAAAGAAATGAGTGAAAATATTCATAAATAGATTCAAACTCATTAAATCTGTAGTACATCGAGTGTCAATTTCGTTTTCCGCTTGATTTGACCTGAAAACCTGTAAAAATTGCATGACGTCATTTGTTGCACTCAATACAGAGAAAAAAAAAATTACCTCCTCCATTTCCTAGTTCATAGTGTGATAAATTTTTTTGCACATACCAAATATTTTAAAGTGTATTTTGATTGTATGAATCATTTTCTGCTTTTTTTGTTTCAATAAATCATATTCCATTTGATTCATGTCCAATAATAATTTATGCTTTCAGAACAATGTGAATCTGTCCATTATTTCACCTAGAAAGATTCCTAGCCTTTATAAACTTTTCGAGAAGGCCGGTGGGGACCTATCAGCATCCCAGAATAAAAATTACGCTAAAGATCCACGTCATTTGGTCCTCCTCAAAGGTTTCAGGTAATATTTTGTGAGAGGTTAATTTATCCCTTCTCATTTCACGCTACCTTCTCAGTTTGAAGGAGCGACCCGTAAGCCCACCCCCAGGTAATGTGACATCACAACAGAATCAGTTGTCTAGTGCATCATTGCCTCTGACGTCATTACCAAGTCCTCTAGCGGGCAATGATAGTCCAATCCAAGGGAGTAACCAGAATTCTCAAAGTCTTTTGGGTGCCAGTGCAAATCCTGTTCAAGCTGGAGTGGGCCAAACTCCTGTTTATAGACCACCAAATGCTGGTAAAATATATTTGTTACTCTGTGTAGATTGTGATTATTTGGAACATGTTTAATTAATAAATCGGGAGGCACCTTGGACCAATGAAAGTAAGAATATTTGGATATGGGAGTAACTCAGGCTCAAGTAACAATTCAATAATAATTAACAGATTCAGCATTTAAGCTGCAAAACTAATATTGTTTATATTTTCACTGGTACCAAGTTTTGAGACCAACCCTGTCATTTCATATATTCTATGATAAACATATAATTGTGACGTCATAGAAGCCCGCGCTTTTGAATCAGCAGATAAATCACTTTGAGGATAATAATTTTTTAATTAAAATGGGGTGTTATGAAAAATAAATTGATGTCTTTAATAATTTCAGGAGAAACCTATCATGTTGAGGTATTTTCAAAAATTTCGCATATACCCTATTTTATTAGATATTTTCCGTGATATATGACTTGTCAGAACATTGTTTAAGAGGCCAATACCCTGTTGAATTATTTATTCATTTTTGGATTATGTGCAGCATTTGGTTAAGTAACTCAATTCATCGTTTTAAAATTCCATAAATATTGATTAGCATTTTTTGACTGGATTACATATGAAATTTTCTACTTGTATATTTTTTCAGGCCTCAATTCCTTACCTCAGCATTCCCAATCTTTGGGTACTCCAGGAATGGGTGGTCTCGTTAACGCACGAGGTCCTATGATACCGGGAATGGTACCCAATTTAATGACGAATAATCCAGGTTATAACCCACATGGTCAAGGTGTGAATATAATATTATATTTGTTGACGAGAAATTTTTCATACTGGAACTCATTGAATTATTATTTGGGCAATAACCATAACCAGATCAGATTAGACATTTATTAGTGAAAATTGAAAAATTTTTTGATCCTGTCAGATTTATTAAAAGCTAATTTTTGTCTTGAAAACGACAGAAGATGTCTGTTGAAACATTGGGAAGGAGAACAAAAAGAGATGATGGTTATTGCCCAAATAATAATTCTACACAATATTATATATTATAAAACGTTCATTAAATCATGACTTCTGATGAATAATGTAAGATCTGGTCATCAGATGCATTAATATTGAACTTATTTATACCCTATTTATACATATTTGCTTCTGATGCATTATTAATAGAGGTGGGCGATTATGAATAATCGGCATAATCGGTTTATTTTGTATTACTAATGTTAATAATCAATTATGGAATCAGTAACTAATATGTTAAAATAGAACGACAATTATAAATAACCATCGTTCTAGGGTGCGAGCTAGTCATTATTGACGTATGGTAATCTCAGAGAATCAAGACCTCAAGTGCAACTAAGGACCGGTTTCGAGGTGACTGCCTCTCATCAGCACAGTGTGGCACTGACAGTCTTGAAGGAGGCTGCCAGTCTTAACAAAGAATGTGATGAACGACAATGTCGTATGGATCTGCAAAGAAAGTGAGTCTGGCTCCAGTCTTCAAGATGTAGATGGCGCTCTTTCTGGACATATCTGGAAAGTTCATCACATTCTTTGTTAAGACTGGCAGCCTCCTTCCAGACTGTCAGTGCCACACTGTGCTGATGAGAGGCAGTCACCTCGAAACCGGTCCTTAGTTGCACTTGAGGTCTTGATTCTCTGAGATTACCATACGTCAATAATGACTAGCTCGCACCCTAGAACGATGGTTATTTATAATTGTCGTTCTATTTTAACATATTGCTATGTCATGCCGGCTCAATAGGCATTAGGAGAAATCTTTCATTTTCTCAGTAACTAATATGTTTTCATAATCGAATGCTGTTACTAATTAGAACTACTAATCGTGTTATATAAAGTCGACAATTGAACCGTGACTTTTTTTTGTAGTAGGAAGTGTAGTAGTCATTGATTTAGTTTGTTTTATTACGATGGTGTGAGACATGACTTTTTGTGCATTCATTTAATGATTTTTCATATTGATGGTGCTTTTTTTGCCTTTTACGTGACTCTTTTTGCCAGCTTTCTCGTTTTTATAGCTTGCTCAAATATCTTTTAAATGAATAAATGATCATTTCTTTCCTGTAATATGAATTAATTGACAGTTTTATGGTTTGTTCATTTCTAAACAAATATTTAAAAAACCCATGAATCATTTTATTCAATCAAAGAAAAATGTTAAGTCGTTGACCGTGTTCTCCTTGTCCCCTCCTGACGCGGCTGCCCTGCAAAGATTAGTATCAGTAACTACTAACTGTTTTAATTGAGACATTTTCATAATCAAATGATTTCCTTAGTATATCTCATAATCGCCCACCTCTAATTATTAGATATATGTTATATTTGTCATCTATTTCGTAGGTATCAATCCGCAAAGACCACCCCAAAGATGGGGAATGCCTCCTCAAGCAGGGCCTCAGCGACCATATATGCCGACCAATCAAACGAATCAGCAGACACAGAACAGTGCATTAATAACGCAACTCACCACTCCACCATCTTCTATGCCATCTGGTAGTGGATATATACAATCTGTCAATCAGTCAATTAACCAATTACAAAGTGAGTGCATCCTTCAGATTATTTGGATAGAATGATATATTTCATACTAAAATTTTGTAGCCACGTGCTTTTTTTTCACTAAGGTTCAAAGCAGCCATAACGTGAATTATTAGTGTGGTCATTAACAGAAAATGTCCATTTTACAATATCATTAACTTAGACTATATAAGATAGACAAATCATTCCTTTGTAAAATGTCGATTTGTTTTGGCTCTCCATCGAAAGTCTTAACCTCATTGAAAGTCTCTTGTGAAAACTCACCCGGCAACACCGCATAAAATCTTTTTCCATTTACTCGGATCACATTATCTTCAGGGTCAAAATGATCTGAACAAATAAAAATTGCTTTCTTTGGGCAAATACTCGACCATCCCAACAGCGAAGTCGGAATTCTTCTTCTTTCATCGTCATCTGGGAACCTTAATTCAAGAAAACCTCATTTTATCTTATAATAATCTCATTGAAAACTTCCTTATTAAAATTTTCTACGCTACTGAACATGTAAATAACTAAATACTTCGTTTTTGATAATACACTCACCTATGGAACGATAAATTCAGATTAAAATTCCTGTCTTTACTACAACTTTCACATTTTTAGCATTTTTAGTGCGATGAAAAGTAATAAACAATAGAAAATATGAAAAACCTAATACTGACTCTCACAAATTTTCATCAATTTGAGTATTTATTTTTGATACAGAGGTGGCAACGTGTGTCTTCTAAACATCATGTGACCTTCAAACTGTCAAACAGAGAATGCGGCAGCGTTGTCTTGACTTTCATCTGAATTTCTTTCCATCTGCGGTCTCTGACATAAAATAGCAGAATCAACTAAGTTTTTCTTTTACTTCTTGCTAATATATCCGATAAGACAGTTTCAACTGAAAATATAAAATTTTATACAATGTTTTGAATGCAAATTGGAGAAAAAGTTTTTATTCACAATTATACGGGAGTAGAGAAACCTACTATTTGCTCAGTTTGGCAACATGAAAATTTTTTTATGACCTGAGTGGACCAGCTCAATATGTTACAATCGACCAGCTCTAAGTTTCAGATGCGACACTTTTCAATGTAAATAAAGGCGTCTATTCTACTAGACTAGTAAGCGGGTAGATCCATAGGCCCGTAGATCCATAAGCCAGTAGTTCAATAGGCCCATAGATCAATATAGACCATAGATCAATATGGACCATAGATCAATGAAGCCCATAGATCAATAAAGCGTACAGAAACACGAAAGAACGCAAAAAAACAGGAAAGAACGTGAGAAAACATGAGGAGATCCGAAGAAACACGAAAGAACGCAAAAAGCCCAAAGGAACCCAAAAAACCTGAAGGAACTTAAAAAAACCCGTTGAAGGCGAAAAACATTGAAGAACTGGAAGAAACTCGAAGAAACGCGAAAAAACATGAAGAAACGCGAAAAAACACGAAAGAACACGAAAAAACACGAAAGGACCCGAAAGAACCCAAAGAAACACGAAAGAACGCGAAGGAACATGAAAGATCGCAAAAAGCCTAAAGAACCCGAAAAAATCCGACGGAACGCAAAAAACCCCGTCGAAAGCGAAAAAACATGAAAGAACTGGAAGAAGCACGAAAGAACACGAAAGAACCCGGAGTAACACGATAGAACGAAAAAAATCCAAAGGAACACAAAAACTCCGAAGGAGCCCAAAAAAACCGAAAGCGTGCAAAAAATACCGAAAGAATTTGTAAATTGCACACCTGTATATCAATCGATCGCAAATTCATTGTAAATTGCACACTCTGTATGATATTTTATTGAAATTAACTCGTACGTTCATAATTGGTTTATTGTTTATTACATTTCTTATGCTTTTATTTATGTTTAGTGAACAGCAATTCACCTTTGGGCCAGCAGCAGGCTCAGCAACAACAGCAGCAACCTCAGCACATAAAAGTTGGTATCAGCCTGACAAACCAAATGCAAAATCAGATGAACCAAAATCAAAACCCAATGCAAGGGGTGTCATCTCCGATGTCACAGGTATCTCAAGCTAATCAAGTTGTAACCTCTCAAGCACAGGTGAGAAGTTTGGAAGAACAAGATTTAGCATTATGCATAGAAATAGAAAAAATTTGAAAAATACTTAACATTCATTGAATAGCATTATTTTTATAGATTCTATAGATTATAGATATAGAATATCTCATTTTTTTTCGAAGACTCAAATTGCTTTTTCAGCCTCTGTAAAAATAGCAATAAAAATACTTTTACAACTAAAGATATTATTTCCTCAATACAGAATCCAGTTCAACCAGGACAACAGCAAGTTGGTCAGATGCAGTCTTCAAGGGAAAGACATACCATATGGCAAGGTCTTTTGGAATGGATAGAAAAACCGAAAATCGGCCAAGAACAGCAAAAAATGACAAAACATGTGCCATGCCAAGTGTCTGCTAATTCGAAAGATGGCGAACCAGAGTTGTAAGTATTGTCAATCACTTTAAGAAACAAAAAAGGAAAGGTTTATTTTCACTTATTGGTGCTGTAAGTTATGCTGCACATGCTTTCTGATTATTATAAGGCATTGGCTAGTAGCCTGTGCTAGCTCCACCTACTAGTATGTGTACAAGCAACTTTCGCCAACTTATTGGGCGTCAACTGTAACTACAGGGTTTCTCGAAGATTTTATAGATATAAATTAAATGCAGGGCGATCTGAGAGAATTAGCTTGTCAGTAATTAATATACAACACATCTGAATTGTGCTCCTTTTGTTGATTCTAGGAAAGCCGATGGATGGCCAGGAAAGCTCCTCATGCAATTGATGCCCAAACAACTTATCGGGAATATTGGTGGCGCCTACCTTAAGAATTCAAAATCAGTTCTCTTTCACCCACAACCTTGTGAAGCACTTGAATCATTAACTAAAGTGATGAGCTCGGGTTTTGTAAGTATTGCTTTCCTAATAACCAACAATAAGTAATGGATTGTTTTTTTTTTTCGTAGGCCGGTTGTGTACATTTCACTAGTATAGTGAATCCTGCATGCGATATCAAAGTTCTGATATTGTTATATACTGTAGAGAAGAGGGCTTATTTAGGTTTCATACCTAATGATCAAACTGCCTTTGTGGACCGTCTCAGAAAGGTCATCCAACATCAGAAGTCAAATCAGCAGGTTTTAAGGCAAAATCAGGTATGGTTGGTTACACTATTTATTTACTGTATTTCTCCAGGTACAATTTGAAATGAAGAAATTTTTGTATCACTACAACCATCTATCTATTAAAATTATTTATTGAATGGTCATTATTATCTTACATGAATTTTAATAATTTGGATTGTTTGATAGAAATGAATTAAAAATGAAGTAATGTTTTCATCTGATTTAAAAGCTCCAACTCAGAATGTTTAATATTTGATGCGTCTGTTGATAGCAGTTAGCAGATAGCATGTTTTATTTGTAATTTTTTCTAGGGAGCCGGCGGAACAGGCATTAATCCACAAACAGGTAGTCCTTTACCTAATCAGATGATCACAAATCCGGCAACATCGCAAGCCACTCAAGGAATGATGATACAAACAAATCCAATGGCTATGGGTGGGGGTCAGATTACTCAGAATGTTGTTTCTTCATCTGGACAACCGGTGTCGTTTAAGGGGGTTTTAGGTCAGAACGTTCCGGGAAGTGGGATACAACCCAGAATAGGACTTACGGTGAGCGAAATTTTTACTGTATGAAGTTTGGCAGACTATATTTTGATATTTTTCTTCGTATTTTTGAAATTTTTTATTGGTCTTGCTGTTTTTTGAATGTCACAAAATCTATCGAATGGGATTTTCAAAAAAATCAAGTATCAACGTGACTGTAATATATTGTGGTTTGCATATACTGTCGTTTTAATTGCTCAGATAACGGAAAATTATTGGAAAAAGTTATAGCATCACTTGTTTTGCCAAGGAAAAAAATTAATGGGAGATTGCAAAAATCATTAGATTGCTTTATAAATGGTTTGAACTGGTTTATGATTTTTTATTTTCGATTATTTTGCTGGACCAAATTCACACATAACTTTTTAATGAATCTTTTCAATAATTGAGTAAGATTGAACTCAAAACAATCATCTTTCAAGGACTCCAGTGTTAGTTCACTGCATTCAATTCACGACTTACTTTCTGCAAGAGCTAAAGACGTGAGTTAATTGTTTTTAATGTTAATGTGTTCGTCGAAGTAACATCCCTATGGTGTTTGAAAACATGGTGTGTGCACTTGATATATTTGTCTGTATGGAAAGCAGTGAGTGTTTTTTCTAATTTTCTTGACTTTTTCTGTTGTTATTTATGCATTTTCATCACGTGCTTGTTTACATTTTTGTAACGAAATAAATATTTTTATGATTTGGTTGTGTATTGAGACTCGATATTTTTCATTCTTCACTACTGGTGATGATTGAAAACAACGAATAATCAAGCATTTAGCCTCTTTTCAAGAAAAGAATTGAATTTTGAATAAACGAAAAACTGAGACTTTTATTAATATTGATAGAATCTTTAGAATTGTAAATATCAATGATTCCAAATAACACGAAAAATCTGCAAGAATGATCTTATAACCAAAATAACTGCCAAGAATGTTGATGTCGATAACATCTGCACAAAAAAGTCGAAATTGCATAGGTTTTTTTGTTAACTGTCTTGGTGATGTAGTTAGATAGTGCTTGTATCATGTTTTCAGACATCTTAGTTATTTCGAACTGTAACTATTGCATCTTTCTGTTTTTGGCATTCACAGAATATACAGCAAGGTATGAACCAATCACCTCAACCTGGATCTAATAACTCCATGTCGCCTGGTCTGATGGGACAGAGGGCAGCATGTGAAAATCAGCTCCAGGCTGAGCGCCAGCACAATTTGGAGAAGATCAACCAACTAAAACAGACACTTGAAGCTGCCCAGCAGCAGGAACAACAGTACAAATGCCAGTTAGAGAGGATAAGCCATATGAAGACTACACAGCTCCAGGAGGCATTACAGGCTGCTCAACAAACTGAAAATCATTATAAAATGCTAGATGTAAGTGAAAATTATATTTTTTCGAAGCAATTAATGTTAAGAGCTATTATGTAGAATGCAGTTGACACATTACCTTTAGAATGGGTATTACTTATAGAAAAATCCTTTGGAATGTGCAGTGTTATGCTGGTTTTTTATTGCTTGCAGTATAATTTCTGCAGGACAGCTTTTAATTCGGAAACTGGTTTACGTGCTACTATTTCTATTGATTTTCTAAATGAGGGTATAGAAATACACACCTCACTAGTGTATTCCCATTTCATTAATATCTATCTAGACATAAAACTATCGTTAAAATGTACTTTGGGCAAAGTAAAAGTTAAATATAACAACAATATTCTGAGTGGAATTGAGTTAAGAAAAAAAATATAAAATATTCAATGTGTTTTCCAATATGTCCCAATACACTCGAACGTAAACGAATATAATTCTTGAGCAGTTGAGTTAATGAATGAGAAAAACATAAAGTTGATAATTCATTTTGAAGAATATCTTGAACTTCATTTAGTTATTTATACAAGGGTTACCCTCTATCTTTTCAACCTAACGATGGAAACACTAAAAATTACATTATTGCTTTTCAATATACCCACCTTCAAGATTTATACACTTTTACATCCATTTGAACCATCTGTCGAAACACCTTTGCTACTTTGAAGTAATTTCAAAACATGGTTTTTGAAGGTCTGAAATGCTTCTTCAAATGTCAAAATTTTTTGACTTCGAAGGTTAACTTTGATTGATTTTTCAAGTGACCGTAAACAACACCTCAAGCGCTCATACATCAAAACGTTCGAGCACGTGAACTGTCAAAAATTGATAATTTTCAAGAGGTTTCTTACTTTTCTCCTTGATAAAGATAGAAGATGTCTATCGAAACGTCGGAAATCATTACATCCACAAAAGATGATAGTAATAGCCCAAACAATCATTCAACATGTTTTATTTAATTGGTATTTCGAACAATGAGAATTCTACGAGAGATTTTTGTCTCGACGAGAAAATCTGGGTAGTCTTGAAATTATATCGAATGCTTCACACCAATTTTATTGTTTTAGAAGAGGTGTAAAATACTAAATAAACTGACAATTATTCACTCTCAGATTTTCAATTCATGAGACAAAAATACCATGTAAAATTCCTATTGTTGAAATTCATCATTTTCGTTTAAAGCTTTACATACATCAAAACAATAACGATGATGTTTTTCATTGGATATTAAACGATGTTTTTACATCATGTGATACTATAAAGCTCTAAATATCGAGAAGAAAACACTAATTTTCAAACTTTAAAAAAAAATTATTTATTATTTGTAATCACACATTTTGTTTCAAATTTTTTTTCTTCATCCTGTCTGAGTAAATTTTGTTCGCTAATTTTTTTATGGTATTAGTGTCAGTGTAGGCCTTTCCCTTACCCTGAATAACATGGAGTCCATGGTTAGTAATATCGTGTGCTTGATGATACCAACTAAATTTTCAGAGGAAGGCTGATGGTCCAAAAAAAAAATTATTATTTCGCACATCTCATAAAACATTTCAACAAAGCCAGGTGTTGGATAACACAATCTCCTGGCAAAGAAACCTCCATATTCTCTTGAGGATATTAGAAGATTTCGCTCTGCTCGATAATCCTTCAAGAACAAGCATTGCTTGCAAACATGGCAGGTTATATTTTTCCAAATTTTTTTCAAAATATAGCCTGCTACATAGTTTGTAGCTAACTCAGTCAGTGTTTCTAGAGGCTGTCATCTGTTTTAACAATATCTTTCCCCACAAAGAGTTTATTTATTGTAATGAACATGTTTTCACATTCATCGTCTTCACAATTAAAAGTACTCTTATACATCGACACTGTCATATTAAAGAGTAAAATTTTATATATTCCAACAAACTAATGGCTTGAAGGATTATTGTTTTGTGCTCCAAAGCTTCTTAGTTGCCCAAATGCATTTTCAAGGTGGGCAGTGTCTTCTCTTCTATCTGTTAATAACAAAAAAAGTTAATGACCAAATAATATGAATTCGGCAATTTATGACACTATTCGAACTTCAATCTGAATCGTTGATTATATAATAAAGAAAAGGAGATACATAATGAAGACTGATGATATAATCAATTTCTTACAAAATGCCATTGGAATTTATAATATAAAAATTATGAATATTTTACGACATAAAAAAAGTATATAAATTACTAAAACCAGTGAAAGTACAAGTATTAACTATAATAATATATCAATAATATATAATTCAACTGTTATACTAAAAATGCATGTACCTTATGAGAAATCAAAAATCATTCATATCTGCATTCACTTACCAAATTGGGCAACTAATCGTAAAGTTGAAGCCAGCCTTTGGCTAAATATCTGAGCAGCATGTTTTACCTTCATCTTTTTCATTTTTTTTTCATAAATATGCTCATCAGAAAGATGCGAAAGTGCCTTTAAATAAGAATCAGCATTGTTGTTGTTCTCATAAACAGTTTCTATATGTTTCCATTTTGCTATTTTGAAAACATTATTCTTCACATATTGTATGTTCTTCTTGATGAAATTGTTTCTTATTCCTTTCAACATATGTGGTGGGTTGAAAATGGGATAAATGATGAAATTATCAATTTCAAATGACCCATTCTTATAATGAGAAATGTTTCCACTTCATGTTTATGGAAATAGTTTGGTTAAGCACTGTTAGGATCACAGACCAGTTATCTATAGACGGCTCACGCCAATGTTAACCGAAAAAGACGAATCTTTGCGCCACCTACATCTACGTATCGTACTAAAATTTAATTTCAAGGTCAGCAACCTGCTTGAAACGTCTATAGATAACTGGTCTGAGGTGTGGCAGTACCTGGTGTTGCCAAGGCTGTAAATATAGAGTAGCACCCCTTGTAAACTAAGGTTCAAAATGTTTTTGTATACTTTTTCATTCATGATGGGTTTGTTGTTTTGAAAGATAATCAATCTTTGTATCTTTACAATTTACGTTTATTTAGATGTTTCAATATCATTTAAATTTTCTTCTAAATACTATAGCAACAAAGAATGGCCAATCAGTTGAACCAGCAAGCTGGCAATCCACAACAGCAAAATCAACAAAGAATGATGAGACCAGTTATGTCAAACAATCCAGGATTAAGACATTTGTTGCAACAGGTGAGAAAATATGTTGATTAAATATTTCCTCTTTTTACATGATTCATTCATTGATGATGACAGAATTGTGGCATATCATTAGATTTGAAAAAAAATTCTAATGAGTCTACTATAGGAAAGCTGCTTTGTCATATTTAAATTATTTGCATTCAATTCGAGATTCATCTTATCAGAAACTTTTTTAAAGCGTCATGTTGTGTCAACCTCGTGGTAGGTCAAACTCTGGGAGGTTTTGGGCAATGCAGGGTAAATTTTTGCTTTGTTAAGTGGGACATCTTTGATCAGGTTGATTCATAGAATAAAATTGGTAAGGATTAGATAGAACTGTCCAGTTAACCTAAGATTTTTTATTACAAAGGGAGAAATAAACATTCCTAGGGATTGAAAGTAGTATGCTAATTAATAAGATACACACGAATAGATAATTGTATTTTTATCTTTTTGTACTGTGGATTAAAAAGTAACTACATTGTAACTCGGTGACGTAAATCATAATAATCAAGTACAAAGTTACTTGAAAGTCAGCTTAAAGCAGTAGAAATTTAATGAGTTGAATAATTTCAGCAACCTCAATACAGACAACAACAAATAATTGGACTCCAACAACAGATGGGTGCAAGTGGCCCTAGACCTCCACAGATGGGACAGCAAATGCACACTACAGGTTCAACTCAGAACACATTTGATGACGTTTCGAACTTCGATTTTATGTAAACATTTTATTTCAATCAAAACATTATTGATAATATGCAGTATCTTATGTATCAAATTTTAATTTTATTTATTGAATGTCTTCAATTTTCTCCTTACATTTGAAAAGTATTGCTAGGTAAGAATGTCACATGTTGGTGAAGATCTCTTTAGATTCTGGATGGTGATATTTTGAAATGGAGATGCTAGTATTATATGCATACTCTAATTTATGGCTGTAAAAAAATTGCAAAATTAACATTAATGATTAATACTTGACCAAGTAATGAAATATAATGAATTTATGATTATTATATAAATATTAAATACATAAGAATAGCAAACTCAGAATATTATGCCGGATCAACATGTGAAAAAAAGAAATTATTATTATACAATTGTGAAAAATAATACTAACTGCTTTACCTGAAATTATAACCATTTTTATCCATGTACCTAGTGACTATATTTTCACTTTATGTTGTACTTTTCCTGTAATTTTATTTAGCTAGTCCAAATAATTATTTTTGATATTTGTTGTACATGGGACAGATTCTGATTATTCTTCAACATATAATTATATAAATGTCTGATTTGTATATAAACAAAATTTGATATTATTTTATATTTGAATAGATGAATATAATTTTACTTCTGTTAGTTATTATTTATTGAATTTCAAACTTCTTAAACATTCTTCAATGCAGTAAACGAGTAATATCAGGTCTGTTTGAAGAGTATCCAACCTTTGATCAGAAAAAAAAAATTGAAATAAGAGGCATTTATATTGCTTCATTACTCAGTTCATAAAGTTTTCAATATAATTTGGAAATTTTTTGAATAAGGAAGTCGAATAATAGAAAAAAAACTTGAAAAGCACTGACCTGAGTTTAAGAGTTTTAGTGCGCTTGTTTTTAAGTCTAGTACTGTGATACTAATACAATGATTGAACAAACCTATATCTCTGATTAAAAATAACTACTCACAGTTTTCCTTCATTTCTGTTCAGCTCGAATTCCCTTTTAGTGAAAACCGACCAAAAGTAGGCATATGAACTACGTGCAAAACAATTTGGAATATTTTTCTTCCATTAAGCATACTTTATACAGGGTGGCCATTTGAAAACGAAACAGACGAGATTACAGACGAAATAAATTTTTTCGATAAAAATGCTCGGACAGGGCGATTTCTGTTTCGAGGGGGACAACTTAAGATGTAAGTTACGGACGCATAGCGCTTCAACCCTTGCTACTACAACCCTCACCCCCAAATTTTGAATAGGGAGAATAGGGTGAGTGATACCTCATTTGAAAGGTATTCAGCACAGTAATTGTTTTTTCATTTTATGCATTAGTTCTCGGAATATTCTTAACTATGTATTTGAAAATGAAGTGGTGTTTTCATGGCACTTGTAGTATTTTTTTTTGACAAATCGACATTTTGAGCTTCAAAACAACCATGACTGTAGCTTCCTTCCTCCAATCCACTGACATAGAAATCTTTAATCAAGATGTCGAACAAACAAAGCCCTTGTGCTGACATAAAGTAGTACCCAAGTAAGTACGGCTGTACAGGGTCTTTGACTACTTCCATATTCAGCTGCGTTAAAAATTTAAAAGCATTTTACCATAAGTTTTCACATTGGGCAAATAATAATATCTCATTATTGTTTTCAACAAATTTACTTCTCGAAAAAAATAGGTCATTCTAATTTTACTATTATTGAATCTTTATAGCTATCAAATAATTTTTAAAAAGAATACCGTTCACTTGAAGATATATAAAAATTTAAATAGGAAAATTACACTGAAAAAAAAATTAGAATGCCTTGATATAATCTTCAATTTGTCATCGATAATTTTTTTTAGTATGCGCACATTTTCTTTGATGAAGTGTCACATTAACACATTGTATTGAAGTTTGTGAATCGTTATTCCTACCATATATCAACATTCATTGACGTAGCTCTTAAACCTTTGATTAATTTAGGTATTTAACTTAAGGTATCTTAAATAATTATCTAACAATAATCACTGATTATATTGTTTATTTCCTATGTTTTTATATTGCACCGTTCCAGAGTTTGAGTTAGACCTACAGATAATATCTCAGTGCTTTAAGACATTTTTTATTATGTTAAATTAAAATCTATCAGTTTTAATATTAATTAAGTTAGCAGGAGCCTGCGGTAGGTTACATCAATTCTACACAGTTTATTGTTATAGAACAATATAATGAACATTCTAATAATGTCCATCATTTTAACATAAGAATTCTGCGATAACCGTTTTCTAACTTATTGTTCCCTGAAATGTATATAAAAGAACGTTAAATCTGAAAGGTATGCGGAATGACGTTGTTTTGAAACAGGTAGAAATTTCGAGGATCATAAATTATTGGCCAGTCCTTTGGGTGCCTTTCTTTTATTTCTTCTAGAATAGAAAGAAGTCAGCTTTCAGGTGGAATGAATATTTTTTTTAGCTTGGAAAAGCTCGAGGTTAGAACGAGTCACCTACTTTCATTCCTACCTTTTATGAAGATATTATGATTCCTTCATATGGCACTCGAACACGAGGGCAAAATAAAATTTATTTATTCTTTTAATTTTGAGATTCACAATGTGTCAATAGTCAAATCTGTGTGAATTGAAGGTTTAAGCAGACGTTAATGTTATGTTAATGTAATGTGATATACTAGGTATACCGGTATGAAGTGAGCGTCAAGATACAAATGTCTCGATAGGAAACATTTGTTGTGAACGAGCCTTTATTTTTGTTTGTTTGTTTGCTATGACATCTGTGAAATATATTTAGTATATATCGAGTCGTTGAACAGACAACATCATATTTTTCATCATGTTAAAAATGTCGAATTTTGTACCAGAAAGTGATGATTTGCGCAAAGCATTGATTTTATATTTTCATTTGAAGAAAAATGCTGCATAGTCGCATCGAATGCTTGTCGAGGCATATGGTGATAATGCTCTATGAGAAGCAACATGTTAAAGATGGTTTCAATGGTTCAGAAATAATGATTTTGATGTGAGAAATGAAGAACGTGGAAGGCCACCAAAAAAGTTTGAAGACGCCGAATTGTAAACGATATTGGATGGATATAACACTTTGAATCAAAAGCAAATTGCAGAAATGTTAAATGATGCACAATAAACAATTTCTAACCGTATAAAAGCTATGAGAAAGATCCAAAAGTGTGGAAAATGAGTCCCACATGAATTGAATGATAGACAGATGGAAAACCGATAAAACACTTGTGAAAAGACAAAAACAAACGGTTTTGCATCGGATGGTTACTGGCGATGAAAAATGGATTGATTTTGAGAATCCTAAATGGAAAAAATCATGGGTTAATCCTTTGAATGAAATTTTTTTTACTTTCCCATTAATAATTAGTGTTTTATTTTCACAAAAAACGCTCGTTTCATACCGGTATACCTGTTAGGTTCCCTGAAGGTAAATAGTAGGTACACCTTTTCCGTTTTAGTAAGTTAATTGAAACCCAATCATAAAACTGTCCGAAAACGATTGGTCCCCACTCTCCGTATTTAAGTATGCTGCACGCTTTGGTAATTATTTATATATGAATTCTCATTGGTTTTAAAAATTGTCCCGTTAACTTATAGAACAGCGTGCTACTGTTTTGCCCCAATTGTTTCAATCCATTGGGATGGACTACCCGATGAAGAATCCGGGGTCAAACTTGAGTATACCTGGCAATCCAGCCGTTTATTCTCTTTCAATTGAAAGAGATTAGCTGCAGTTTCCACATTTTCAGAATAATATAATTGTTCAAATATCTCGGTCAATTCGGTTTCATCCGTTGAATTTTTGGCGTGAAGGGAAAAGAAATAGCTGAAAATTCAAGACGAAAAAACAAAATTTTTGAATTCTGATGAAAGAAAATTTTATAAACATTTATTTGAAAAACTAAATTTTTCCTGTATATACAAGAGGACTGACTATAGTGGTTATCAATAGACATTTTATTTTTAGGCCCTTTGGGGCAAGGGTGTGATGCATACACTCTTCAATTTATGAAGACGTTTGATGATTTAAAATTTTGATTTCTTAGAAAAGTTTGATTGAAGATCTAAAAATACGATTATTTTTTCATTTAAAAAGTTTTTCAGTACGCATTTTAGTTCATTCAACTGTGAAAAAATAAAAACAAAATTGCTCATTATTGTTTTAATAAATTCATTTCTCGAAAAAAAAATACGGGTTCTAATTTTACTACTATTGAATCTTTTGAAATCAAATAATTTTTGAAGTAAAAAGAATACCAACAGAAGTCCGTTATTGAAGATATATCTGTAAAAATTTAAATGTCATAAACAAAAAAATTTTAGAATGCCTTGATATAATCTTCAATTTGTCATCGATAAAGTATGCGCACATTTTCTTTGATGAAGTGTCACATTAACACATTGTATTGAAGTTTGTGAATCGTTATTCCTAAATTGCGTAGCTAAGTATTTTAAACCTTTGATTGATTTAGGTATTTAACCTAAGGTATCTAAAATAATTATCTAATAATAATCACTGATTATATTGTCTATCTCCTATGTTTTTATATTGCACCGTTCGAGAGTTTGAGTTAGACCTACAGATAATATCTCAGTGTATCCACTTTTTAAGACATTTTTATTATGTTAAATCAAAATCGTCTTGAATTTTTCAGCCTATTTCTTCCCCTTCACACCAAAAAAGATGAAAATATCATTTTAACTTAAGAATTCTGCGATAACCGTTTTCTAACTTATTTTCCTGAAATGTATATAAAAGAACTTTAAATTTTGACAACCCCTGTATCATGAATCGCGATTTCCAGATTTTTTAAAGTGGATTACATCTTGAAAAATCCCAAAAATTAGAAAATTTCCATCCAAAAACCGAAAGTTATTCTTGTTTCAGCGGAGCTCTATTTTCAAATTTTTTTCAGAATTTTGTTATGCTCAGAGAGAATTTTCCAACCAAAACTGAAAAATGTTACATCAAAATAACTATGACATGAAATTTCGATTTTTAAAGTGAATCTATTTCTGCAATGAAAATTTTCCAAAAAATGGTGTTGTAATTTGAAAACGGAAGTTGACGTCATTTCCAATAAAAAATGGTGTTCTAAAAAAACGGAGCTGTCTCATGCTCTTGAAAATATTTTAGATTTCATCAGCATCGTGAAATACTTATAAGTGATAAATTTCATGAAAATACGTTCAGTAGTTTCCCGTATAAATATGGGTGAGGTTCCTCGTGAAAGACCCTGTATATAATAACAAGTATTATATCTTATGAAATAAATTCTAAAACTGAACAGACTACAAAATTCATTGAATTCAGATCAGGGATAATTAAATTAATATGAATGAAAGCTCAGTTATTAAATGATATGGAAGTAACGTACAAAATGAAAAGATAACATGAAATGAAGACGAGAAAAACAAAGGATACTGAAGTTATACAAAAATAAATGAAAAAACAAATTTTATATTTGCAATAAAATTAACTCAAAAAAATTTTGAAAATCATAACATGACATTCAACCATGGATACAAATTATTCAGAAGCAGAGCATAAAGAATTGATAAGAACAGTTGAATCTTCAGTATTGATAGAACGTAAACAATAGATAGAATAAAAATTATTTAGAGGATTCTTTGAAATACAATCAGATACCACTTATTCTTGCTGCAGATTTCAATGTCAATTTTTGTTCAGAAGAATCTCGACCATTGACTAATTATTTAGGTAATAAACTTGATTTAACAATGAATAATTCTCCAATTCAATCAACTATAAGATATGGACGACTATTGATGCAGTTTCCTCAAGAAAGTTAGACAATTTGCAGAGTAGAATTTATGTCTCTCACTTCAGTTATAAACCAATCACATCATAGTTGAAGTATCATAATAATTAAATTATTTTATCAAAATGTATACTAGTCGAAGTTAATTAATGTACATATTACTAGTGTTACATTATTAATAAATGCCTTTTTTAAAATTTTTATATTATACAGGGTAAGTCTTTGTCCACTGCATTAATTTTAAACATAGATTCTTGACGTTAAAAGAAATATTTTCTTTCTATAACATTTTTCCAAATTTGGCCTTGTTCAAAAGATAAAAGGTTTGAAATTTCATAAAAAAATTGCATATTTACCTGTAATATTCAGTTTCTTTTTGTTCTTAACTGTTATTTATTATTAAGTTATCAAATTTTCCCTTGTTTCGGGACGTACGTACTTGGATAGACACATCGATAAACTGCAAATACAAATAGGACTAATGTTTGTTGGAAATTTATTGTGATAATGATTAATATTATATTCTCCTTCTTTCTTATGTTCGAAAATCCTATTTTTTCCATTCAATAGAACAAATTTTAGGATATCAGTGTTGCAAACAACGAATTTTTGTTTGTATTATCATAGATGTGAACGCTAAATATACACTATATCGGTCAATATCAAAATTATACAGGGTGAGTCTTTAACCACTGCGTTAAATTTAACATTAGATTTCTTCCTATAACATTTTTATAAATTTGGCCCCGTTCAAAAGATATAGGGTGTTGAAATTTCATAAAAAAATTGCATTTTCACCTGTAATATTCAAACGACAATATCAATTGTCATGCATATTTTGGCATCAATAGATTTATTCCATTTCTTGTGTGTTTCTCACTACTACTGTACAGATTGGTTAAATTGCATGAAAAACAAATATCACTTGAACTAAAGGTATGTATCTTGTACTTCCTAGAATAATTAGTCTTTTTGCAGATAAAATCATTCATCTTCTTTTTACTTAATTGCACCATATTTGGAGTTGAAAAGAATTAAATCGATATAAACATCTGATGAAACATGAGTGAGTGTATCATTTCTTAGAGGGAAAATAAAATTTTTGAACCCATCAGAATCAATAGTGGATGCTGTGGAAGGTAATTTTTATTCAAACTAAACTGGACTACTGAGGGGTATTTGCCCAGTGTGAAAACTTAAAATGATTTTAACTTTTTAACGCAGCCGAATATGGAAAAACGGTATGGGAAAAAGTGTTTATTTTGATCTCAGGAACCTATGGTTAAAATTAACGTGCTGGTCAAAGACTCACCCTGTATATTGATTTTTGACCAAATTGCCATCTCGTACAATGCCAAAGAAGTTTTACTTCAATCGTGTGTTCCAGAGTCCGAATAGAGAAGCGCATAAAAGCTTCTAATTTCAGTGCTTTTCTAATTTTTTTAAAATCGAATTTGCATTGAACATGATAAAACATGTCTATGGAAACGTTGGTATCAAGAACAAAAAGATATGGTGACTGAAATCATATATCACACGAGTTCCATCATTAAACAAAATTCTCGTCAATAAGTATTAGAATTTTTGAAAATTTTCGAGACTGACAGTTCTCACAAAATTGTGAAAACTTCATTCGAACTTTCTTCTTGCTGTAAATTTATCAGGTGGAAACCAAGTTTCAAATGCCAATAACTGTCAGGAATACAATATTTGAAAAATAATTTTCTCAAAACACTCCTTATTAATCACAATTTCGATATAGTGTTGATTTTGGGGCTGAATAATACTTTGAAATATATCATGCCTTCGGTATTCGAGAAATTCCTGGCGACCGATCTCTAAAACGAATTTTCCGTCGACCGAAAAATCTGAATAATCGATCGATTACGCAGGTATTTTCGATCAGAGAGCGCGGCATTAGAGAACGTCCTAACGAATCCGCGCACTGGGAAAAAAATCACCGCGTTCAGATTTATGACACAAACCCGGTCCATCTGACACGATCATAAATATAGCTAGCGCTCACGTTCCTCTTCGAATATTAAAGGCCCGGAGGCCAGCCGGCAACGCCGCATCTCGACAACTCTCAAGATCTCAAGTTCGGGGCTAGATCAAGTCTCCTGCGATCCTTCGCCTTCAGTCGAGATCCGTGCGCGAAGCTGCCACCTTGCGGCTGACCACATCTGAAAGCGACAATCGCATGTGCTTTTTCCGTGACCCCGGAGTGCAACGCAACAAGAACTCATCGAAGGAACTCAACAAACGCCCGGACTCACAGTGAAAACTCGACCAATACGCGATTTTCTGGCCCTTCGCGAAGTGACTACGGTACCGAAGCAAGGGTTGTTTGTGTCAGTGACAAGTGCTTTCGAGTGTCCGTGCCACAGCGACTTATCAAACTTGCGTCAGTGCGTAAATTCGAAAAACGGATCCTTGTTGTTCCACCGGCCATGTTGCATACCAGGTAAAGCGAGATAGCTTTCGCGGCTTCGACGTGCGTATACGAGCGAGAAGGACTCAGTCCTCCAGAGGCTAAACAAGTTCGTGGACGGGGCGAAGAGGTGAGGAATGCTAGAGTACCGCAGCATCTAACATAGACACACACACACGTGTCGGCCGAAATGTACGTCTAATTTCGGCGATTTCATGGAGACTCCGACGTCCGAACAAGCGACGAACCTTGGAGATTCCGACGTCCGGTAAAGCGACAAACAGAAACTTTTTCGATTTTTCATTTAGAATGATATTGAGCTGAAATGAACATCATGTGCGGTATTTATAGACTAATTTTCGCCACAGGGTTCCTTCTGTTAATTGGAGCCCAGGGTCCCGGACCCGGACCGGGTAAAAAACATGTAAATCGTAAAATCTCCCATTTTGATTACACTCCTCAAATGCAATCTAGAGCTGTGGATACAAGGGTTACCTTAGAAATACCCGAAGGTAAACCTAAAAATACTATAGTTGGAAGAATACCTCTAAAACCTGGATTTACATATCGTTTCAACGAACCACCAAAAGAATTCTCATTAAATTCTGTAACTGGTGAAATCAGAACCAACATTGTTCTCGATAGGGAAAGTCTTATGAATGATAGGTACGACCTGGTGGTCTTATCAAGTCAACCAACTTATCCAATCGAAGTCAGAATCGTCGTTACTGATGTGAATGACAATGCTCCCCAATTTCCTGAACCTGTAATATCTATATATTTTTCTGAAAGTGCAGCTGCAGGAACACGACTATTGTTAGATGCAGCCACTGATGCAGATTCTGGGATGAATGGAGTGAGCGATGATTACAGAATCGTAGCAGGCAATAAAGAGGATAAATTCAAGTTGGTTGTAACTGCAAATCCATCAGGGGATACATCATATCTTCATATCGAAACTACTGGAAAATTAGACAGAGAAACTCAAGGATTTTACATGCTCAATATATCAGCTAGAGATGGTGGAACTCCCACAAGATATGGGTACCTCCAAGTGAACATAACAATTTTAGATGTCAACGACAATCCTCCGATTTTTGCGCACAGTGATTATATCGTTTCTCTAAACGAAAGCGTACCTCCAGGCACTTGGGTTTTGTCAGTTATGGCCACAGATAATGATTTCGCAGATAACTCGAAAATTACCTACTATTTATCAGATACAGAATCACAATTTTCCGTTGATCCAGAAACTGGAAGTATTTCCACCACTGAAGTGTTAGAATGTCCACAACAGAATTGCCCACAAGCTTCAACGAAATCTGGAGGTTGTCCAAAAAGCTGTGTATTCACTGTCTTCGCCAGAGACCATGGAATACCAAGACAGGTTGGAAGAACCTATGTCACCGTAAATCTATTGGATGCAAATGATCATGACCCTATAATTAAATTCAGGTATTTTCCAGCAACTGCTGGTTTTGCAACTGTTGATGAAAACGCTGGAAATGGATCTGTGGTGGCTGCTGTATCTGTGGCCGATCCTGACGAAGGGTTAAACGGAGAAACAACTGTGAAGATTGTGTCTGGAAATGAACTCAATCATTTTAGACTGGATTACACACCCAGTTTTGATATTGTGAGAGTAAATGGAGTTTTAGATAGGGAAGAAATATCAAAATATAATCTCACAGTTGTCGCAACTGATAAAGGATCACCACCAAGAACTGCCACTGCCTTCTTAATCATCCATGTCAACGATGTAAATGACCATGAACCTGTATTCGAAAAAACTGAGTATTCAGCAATATTGAGCGAATTAGCACCCTCTGGGACCTACGTTGCAGGTATAACTGCTTCTGATGAAGATTCTGGAGTGAATGCTCAGATTTTTTATGCTTTCGTGTCAGGAAATGACCACCAATGGTTTTCAATAAATCCAGAATCGGGTTTGATCACCACCAGGACAGCGTTGGACAGAGAATTGCAAGGAGCTGTGGAATTGAATATATCAGCAAAAGATGGAGGACCGAATCCTAAATGGGCTTACACCCAGCTCAAAGTAACGATCCTGGATGAAAACGATGAGGCTCCTCAATTTTCCCAAAACACCATAAATGCCAGTTTATCAGAAAGTGAGCCTGGTGGAAGTTTAGTTGCTATGTTAACCGCTTCAGACCACGATCAAGGAACAAATGGCAGCGTTATATACTCTTTGCATGGTTCAGTAATGCAAAGATACCCCAACACATTCTCATTGGACACCCTGTCAGGACAATTAACTACAACGAGACAGTTGGATAGAGAAGATATATCGTCATTTAAGATATTAGTGGTAGCGAAAGATCAAGGGATACCATCTAAATCCTCCACGGCCACTGTTTACTTGAATGTCTTGGATGTGAACGATAACAACCCTGAATTCTACCCACTCAAGTATTTTGCAGCCGTGTCTGAAGATTCAAAGATTGGTGCATCCTTATTGAGAGTTACAGCGACGGATAAAGATGAAGGCGAAAACGGTAAAGTGATGTACACTATGGAAAGTGGAGATAAGAATATGTTCCACCTAGATCAGATGACCGGCGTTGTATCACTAAAAGGAAATATGAGAAGTTTCACTAAATCCATTTATAAATTGAAAATCTCTGCGAAGGATCATGGTGAAAAGGGTGCAATAGAGATGGCTACAGTTGAAATAGTGAAGGATGTTTATATGGAGAAATTGCATTTCGACAATTACGGAGGTTATGATTTCCAGATAGTGGAGGATGGTTTAGAATATAAGAAAAGGAATGTTGGATCAGTTAAAGTAAGAAATATGCAAGCAACGTATTCGATAATGGACGGAGATAGCAAACGCAATTTCGCAATTGACGAAAAAACTGGCGAAATAACAACAGCGAAGAAAATAGATCGAGAGCAGATTTCCACATATACCCTGACAATAGTGGCTCGCGATGGACTATCTTTCGGAAAAACGGTAGCCAACGTCGTGATCTTGGACCTGAACGATAACAAACCAGTCTTCGTACGAGATAACGATGAAATAAAATTACCGGAGAATCTGGCGGTCGGTCAAGAAGTGTATCTCGCACGTGCGAGAGATATAGACGCCGGTATAAACAGCAAATTGACGTATAGTTTGGGCCAGCACTCCAACAATCAGTTCAGAGTATCGGAAGCCACCGGTGTTATATACTTGAGCCGACCCATTAGGGCTGAACCAGGAACGGTACTCTTGGTCGAGGTCACGGCCACTGATGGCGGAGAACATCCTCTGTCTTCTAAACATACAATTTCTATCGTTATTGAGGATATTAACGACCATACGCCTGTTTTTGATCATACATCTTACGAGACTTCACTTCTGGAATCGACTCCAGTGAATGAAAGGTTTTTTGCTTTGGCAGCAACTGACGCTGATTTGGGCTTGAACGGGCATATCTCCTACGAAATCACTGAAGGAAATACAGAAGGAAAATTTGGTGTATTCCCAGATGGTTTCCTTTACGTCCGTCGCCCTTTGGATCGCGAAGAAAGAGACTATTTCTCCTTAACAGTCCAAGCCAAGGACTCCGGAAACCCTTCAAGATCGTCTATAGTACCAGTTGTCATCCACGTCATAGACGAAAACGATAATCCACCAGAATTTTCAAACTCAACCTTCGCCTTCAACATTCCCGAAAACGAACCACCAGATTCTTTTGTAGGCAAACTCACAGCCATTGACAAGGACATTGGGCGAAACGCTGAACTCATATTCTCTCTATCGTCAAACCAAAATGATTTTACAGTTGACCCCAAGAACGGTTTCATAAAAACTTTACACGTATTTGATCGTGAAGATCTTGTTCGTATGACTGGACAGAATTTCATATCCATCGAGGCTACGGTAACTGATAACGGTAGTCCAAAAATGAAAGACAAGGTGAAAGTGAACATATTCGTGACGGATGTTAATGATAACCCGCCCAAATTTTTAAGAACGCCGTATAAAGTGCAAATATCTGAAGGATCTCCTTCAGGAACGCAGGTGATTCGGATTTACACTGCAGATTCTGATGAGGGACTAAACGGAGATGTTTTTTATGCTATTAGTGGTGGAAATGAAGATGGCAAATTCTTGGTGGATGAAGCGACTGGGCAGATTTCTCTGGCTAAACAACTGGATAGGGAAACTAAGTCGACGTATAAACTCACAGTCATAGCCCACGATGCAGGTATCAATAAACAATTGAGTTCATCTACAACAGTTCACGTGGACGTTCTGGATGAAAATGATAATGCTCCAGAATTCACTCAGACTAGTTCTAGAATCTCTATAATAGAAACTACACCGATTGGCACAGAATTGATACAATTCAGAGCAAGTGACGCTGACCTTGGTGTCAACAGTGAAGTTTCATTTTCAATAAGTGCAGGAAATAGGAAAGATACTTACCATATTGATTCGATAACTGGGAAGTTATACCTGCATAAAGCTTTAGATTACGAAGAACTTGACAATTACCAATTGAATATAACAGCATCTGATAATGGAAATCCAAAATTACACACCACCATTCTGTTTTCAGTGGATATTGAAGACGCTAATGATAACCCACCATCTTTTCCAAACACAGCCATAGTAAGACAAATAAGAGAAGGAATTCCTGTTCATACACCAATAGTGACTGTGACTGCAGATGATCCAGATTACGGCGTGAACGGAAAAATTACCTATTCCATCTATCAGCAAGAACCAGAAGATAACAGGAGACATTTTGGCATCAATCCTGTCACGGGTGTCATCCATACTTTACTTCCAATCGATCGAGAAACCATAGATACATTCAGATTGACAGTTAAAGCCACAGATCAAGCCCAACCAATATCGTCCAGGCTATCTGCAGAAAAGTTAGTCACAGTGATTGTAGAAGATGTCAACGATAATGCCCCAGTATTTGTTTCTATGAATTCTGCAGTTCTACCACCTAAAAATCATGGAGGAGCTTTGATAATGAACGTATTCGCTAGAGATTTAGACTCATCCACTAATGGTTTAGTGACATACGAATTGATGAGTGGTAACACCGACCTCTTCCAGTTAGATCAAAGTACTGGCGCCTTAAGATTACGAAGACCTATACCAAATCCTCAGCCAACATACAAATTATCAGTGAAAGCCACAGATGAAGCAGTACAAAGCGAAAGAAAGTCCACGGAGGCCTATCTGACAGTAATCTCTTCTAACGAAGATGGCGTTGGGCCTAAATTTGACGAGATGATTTTTAGGGGCAGCGTATACGAAAATGAACCTGCCGGTACCAGTATATTGAGTGTCAAAGCGCGATTCGGTGACATCGAATACTACGTGACAAATGTGACAGGTGGTGGCGTGCAAGTTGACCGGTTGTTTGACATAGACGTCAAGTTGGGTGTTGTGTCTACGGCCACTGTTTTGGACAGGGAAGATGGTGTTGGTGTGTATGACATCGAAGTATATGCTGTTACTACTGGAGGAAGGCCCAGAACTTCTAAAACAAAGGTTAGTGTTCAAATCTCTGATTTTTAGTACTATTTCGAATAATTGTTTTGTAAAGTTATGAATTATTCGTGATGCAGATTCCACAAATTATTGTCGAAATATATAAATAAAAAAAAGTTGGAAGATATTGTAACGTATAAAGAACGATAAAAACAATAAAAAATATAGATATCATATAAATAACAAATAAAGATTTGAGGAAAAACGAATAAAAAAATGTTCGTTATAGTTGGTAAAGAAGAGAGAAGACTGGGATAGGCTTCGTACAAATAATTCTCATAATTAAATTAACTGACAACCAGTAAGAATTTTTATCTGTCCTTTTACCGGCGATAGGTACAAACTAGGTTCTCGATAATTTATATTCAATTAGGTTTTTGGGTGTATTTGAGTTAAATATGGTGTTCATAGATTTCTCTTTCGATGTAAAAGGAAACCTATCTGAAAAAATATGAGCTGATGGAATTTTCATCATAACGTGTAGGTGACCATATGTAGTCATATCAGATCGTTAATTTATCAATTGATATTACATAAGGTACGACATTTCTCGACACATTAGTTACACTTGGATTGCAAATTAACATCGGTATCATATGAAAGGTGTGAATCAAATTTATTATATGTTTATATGGTATCTGATGTAGAATTGAGTGTGCGATATTTTAAATTGGCGAAAGAAGAATTCCTGAACTGGAAACAGTTATCGTTTTGCCCAGATGCCGATAACTTTTGAAATTTGAAATGCTCTCGATTTTATGATGAAACATCTGTGGTCAAACTTGAGTATGTACGGCTATACAGGGTGAGTCTTTGACCACTTCTATATTCAGCTGCGTTAAAAAGTTATAAGCATTTTACCATAAGTTTTCACATTGGGCAATATACCCCTCTGTAGTGCAGTTTAGTTCGAATGAAAATTACCTTCCACAGCATCCACTATTGAATCTGAATTGTTTAAAAACATTATTTTCCCTCTAAGCAATGGTTCATACACTCCTGTTCCATCAAATAATTATATTGATTTAATTCTTTTCAACTTCAAATATCTGCAATTTAGGAAAAAAGATGCTGAATGATTTTATCTGCAAAAAAGACTAATGATTCTACGGAACTTTAGTTTAAGTGATATTTTTTTTTCATGCAATTTAACAATCTGTACATTAGTAGTGAGAAACCCACAAGAAATGCAATAAATCTATAAATCTACAAGAGATCATTTCAATTGATATTGTCGTTTGAATATTAGAGGTGAAAATGCAATTATATTATGAAATTTCAACACCCTAATCTTTTGAACGGGGCCAAATTTGGAAAAATGTTATAGGAAGAAAATGTTTCTTTTGACGTCATAAATCTATGGTTAAAATTAACGCAGTAGTCAAAGACTCACCCTGTATATGTTAAAAATTTTGAAAAAAGATGCAAATAAATCGATAATAGGTTGGATTTTCACCAGAATGAAGGACGTGACTCAACTGAAAAATTGAAGAAGATGATTGAAATGACCTCCATTATGTGCATATCAGAATTCAATTCAAAGGCATCGTTTAATTTTGAAATTTTAAATATTAGGAAAAGCACTGACGTGAGGTCAGGAGCTTTCGCGCGCTTGTTCTAGAATATGATATTCTGAAACAATGTGATACAAACACAAAGGTCACGATGAATGAAAAAACCTATATCTCAAATTTAAAATAACTACTAATAGCTTTTTACAGGTTTGACCCTTGATTTTTCACCAGGAAGTCAAACCCAACCGATTGATACCGTTTTCGGCTCGATATTAGAAAATTACAGACATTTGGGCAAAACGACAGCACGTTGTTATACTAGGTCAAGCGCGCAAAAATAATTTCTTGATCTTTGATATCCTATATCTTGGTAACGACGCCGTTTTGGGTCCACGTTTATATTAACTTTTCTTCTTAAAATAAGCTGGGATATTTCCCTTTGTGATGTTATTAATCTCTGTATACAGAGTGTCCCGAAACTCAATAATAAGCCGATGCTGGGCGAGAGGACAAGTTATATTAGTTATGAATCCATATCACTTAGTGAAGCGATTGTTAAAGAAGTTTAAGACGAGGGGGTAACCACTTGAAATTTTTTGTGGCGAAAGATTTCCTCCCTCGTGGATCTCCTCGGATCTCCTCCAGATTTCCTTGGATCTCCCTGGATCTCCTTCAGATTTCCTCGGATCTCCCCGGATCTCCTCCGAATTTCCTTAGATATCGTCGGATTTCTTCTGAACTTCTCTTACTATTTTCAAGGGATTAATCAACACATAAATAATATATTGAAATTCACTAATAACATAGTATGATTTATGGATCTTTTTGAGATATATTTTATAGTTCGAGTCAAGATTATTCAGTTGAAAAGTCTTAAAATATATGGAATTCAATTTAATGTTTTGAAATTTCCTGTACCCTATGTTTTTGATGTTCCTTCTCACGTTATCTATTGAAATATATTTTCGTACGATTTTTATGAAATATTTTTTATTCAGTTTTTTCAATTATTGGGAGAGAACGTCCTCTAAAGATTTCAACTATCCTCTTCAAATTAACGTATAAATGGGTTTGTTTTATATCAAGGTACCATATTTTGAGTGTAATTATTCAATAATGAAAGGTATGTGTGAAGTAGCAGTCACGATTGAAGCAGTGTTGATTTATATATTAAATCACGCTAATTTTTCAATAGCGAAACATGAACCTTAGTAGTATTAGGTAGCGAAAACATTTAATAATGAAAAAAGAATATTTATTCTAAAAAATCTCAACAAAACACAGGCGGTATAAGAGATAATATTTCAATTTGAAAAATTTACCAATGAAGCAATACCAAGAGCAATATTCAATAGTAGATTCTCCTGAAAAAAAAAATTTTAATTCACGTTTTGGAGAAAGATTTTTTAGAAAGAATTCGCACTAGAACCTCGGTTTAAGAGTTTGAGAGCATTTTTATTAATATGATAACAATTATTAAAATTTAATTATGATATTTTCAATAATGTGATCTCAAATAACAGTGCTATCAGTTATAACCTCGAATAAATGTTATATCATTGTTGCTAAAGTGAAAAAATCTTGTGGATTGGCTGCTAAGTCGTTACTCCATGGCCGTTTTTGATGTCATATTTTGTTAATTGGACTACATGTTAATCTTTGCCTAAAGCCAGTAGAGCACACTTCAAGAATGCAGCATGCAACAAAGAATCATTTTTTTTTGTATGTGTTACACCAACAACTATCCCCATCCTTTTCCACACGATACAGTTCTGCCTGTTTACGGACGAGGCGAGGACAAAAAACACTCTCGCTCGAAAATTCAAATGAAGCGAACGGATCGACAAGAAATTTGTCTCGTAAACTTGTAGCTGATGAGGAACCGAACGCGCAGCGAAGTCTTTGTTTGGCACTGCAAAGTGCCAGAGGAACACGAACGAACGATGCGTTCAAAACTAACCATCCAATTTATTATATGCAAATTTATCAAGCCGGTACGAAAATAAGAATCATAAATTACCATCAGTGTCCGGGGAGCTCATAGGGGGTCACCTGCGACAGACGAACAACTTTTCTGCAACCAATCGCACTGCCGCAATATAGGCTGCAACTTGGAATCATGGAATTGCAGATTCGCTCTTCAGTTGCTCTGGAATTCGGATGTGATTGATTTGAATTCCGAAGGATATTTTGTCCTCTCATATTTATATGTTCCGTCAAAGAATTATTTACGTCGGAGCACTCTTTGGTAGTGTGGCCGCAGCATTATTTCTAGTTACAGAGTGTATGGAATTATCATATTAATCCGTCTCTTATAGACGTTCCTTGGCTTTTGTACAGAATATATTCCTGGAATTCACCAAAAGGTCGTTTTCAGAATATGCTCGAATACTCTCACTTGCGGTTATACCGGTAGCGTCCGATATTCCAACGTAAGAGAAAGAGAAAAAAAGATACACAAATGTAGAAAATAGAAGAGATAACGTGTGATGCAGCGAAGTAATCAGTGTGAGCATCAGTCCAGATCATAGGTAAACAATCTAGATCCACCATTTGTAATTTCACATATACAGATGCAGGTCGCTGTTGTATGAATCTATGAATGTATAAATTATCCAATTATTCAAGGAGTCAACAAAAATTGCTCCATTAAAATCAATTATAGTCAAAATCGACGATAGAATATTGAGTAGTTTACGACAAGGAGCATCACTTCGGTGAAATTGAAAAATTGAGCAACTCCGAAGAAACTAGACAGTGATTTTTGTAAGGTTGGAACTTATAGAAAATCATACATGTGGACCTTCCTCTAGTTAAAGCCAACACACTAGTAAATTAACTTGGAAGACAGCAGACTAAACGCCGTAGGCAAAAATTCCGATCGTACGCATTTGGATGGATCTTCACGAAAACCTCTTCAAAACGCAATAAACAGCTTCACCTCCATTCGAGGACACGCGAAATAGATCGGCCATCTTGGTGTTCCCGAATAAAAAACTGATAAATCTTTCTGTTTGGATAATTAGAGAAGGCTCTCAGCTTCTACAGGGTCAACGACACGGATGACTTTGCTCGAATATTTTCGAGGAATTAAAAGCCGAGCTCGGCTGAATATTTTAAGTAAGCGGCATCGAACGGACAGATCTTGGCAACATGCGATTCATTTGGAAAATTCATAACTACTAGATTCTGCTGCGATATCTATATCAGCAGATAGCTGGGACAGCGAAAGCACATTAAGGTGCATTCCGCGACAAGCGCAAGCAAGCTCGATCACCGGAGTTTACTGCACGCGACGTTGCCAGATTTCGCTCGACTCGGGATATTCTTACGACAAGCTTCTAAATATTTTCAGAACTGATTTTATTGAGATGTGGTGAGAAGAAATAATCAACAGAGACTATCAAATCGGTTGAGGAACAACATTTTCGAGGAAACACCTAATTTGACATAGAGAGAAGTATTTTTTCATTAAGATAATACTCCGTCTCACAAGTCTATAACAATAACCGCAAAAATTGTCGAATTGCTACTGAACCCATCGTAATCTCCAGATCTGTCCTCGGCAATTACTATTTTTTCGCAGAACTCAGAAAAATGCTTCGTGGAAAAAGATTTGGCTCAGACGAGCAACTGATTGAAGAAACTGAAGCATATTTTGAAAGTCTCGATAAATCGTTCTACACCGATGGTATCAAAAAGCAGAGAAACGTTGGAATGATTGTATCACTCTAAAAAGGAGATTCTTTTAATGAAAAAAAAAATATAATCTTTGGCACAAAATGTTCCCTACCTTATGACTTTCTGACCAATGAGATATCTTCTCCGGATTATACGATGATCAAATTTCAAATGATACATAATATCAATATCCTTCATATGTACACAAATTTTCGTTGAGATCTGATGAATGCCACCTTTCAATACATAGAGTATTTAAAAAAAAAGTATTGATAATTTTTCAAAATTTTCAAGCGTCATGATTCATTGACGCTGCAAACAGCCGAACTTATTAAGTGCAACTGAAATCATTCAGCAAACTGCGAATAGAGCTGTATAACGAACGATTGTCATTCAGGTGCTAACTACATAATCAACTAGTTATAACACTTCCTTCAATAAGTGGATAATAAAATATCATCTCTTTTGTTGATGTTACTTGATTTCCAACACAATAACCTTTACGAGAATCTACTACATAGGTGTGGAGTTCCTTTAGATGCTCTGGAAAAACTTTCGAGAAAAATTTGTTTGAAAATGCGACATGAAGTTGAAGATATCCGCCTTTTTTAAACAAGTTACACACTCACAGAGCAATAAACTCATAGGAGAGGAGAGCGTTTTCAATTGTATTCTATGCTGATTTGTATGGTACCTCGTTACATTAACCTTTGTTCAAATGTTTAACCCACACAAAAATTTTATTTGACAACTGAAACATTGAAAGCTCAAGATCAATAAAATAAATATCTAAAAGTTGAAAGATTCTTTATTGCTTCATTACAATTAATTGGTGTACATAATGCATTCAAGTAAAAATTTCTTTATAAGAGTTTTTGTATCGATGAAAGAAATATCCCAAAATAATATAAAATAATATAATATTATAAAATAATAAAATAATATTAAATAATAAATGGGTGTTCCCCAATCTCATTATTTACAAACAAAGTGTAGAATTTAATCCCAAGCTCTCGAAGGCTCTAAGTATACAACTCTCGGATAAAAAATCCACTTTTCAGTTTATATTAAGAGATAGAGAGTTTTGGACTTCAGTATAAAACTTGAAAAATTTCCCACATTCTCAGGAAAAAAAACTGACAGCGGCAACATAGACAATTCAAGAATCATCGAAAGACGTTCTACATATCGTACGAAATAGTCGAGAGAATCTTCTGATTTCGACTCGGTCATGTACCGAAGAGGACAGCAATTTGTCAACTCAAAAGCACATTAAAGGGTGTCCAAAAACTAATGTGTTCAGATTAGGTGAGCGGTATTCATTCTATCTAAGAATTAAGTAACCTTCTTAAAGCTCAGCCAGAGATAATGGATATTTAAGTTATTTATGGTAATTTCTGAAGAGAGACAATGGAACGAAATCTTGAGATTTTGGAGAACGATTTTTCATTCAGGCAGACAAATGTTGGATGTTGAATTGGTTGCTGATTTTCAATTGGTAATGCAGTACTTATCTATTTTGTTCATTTAAGATGAGTAATACGGAGTAAGTTATGATCTCATTCTTCAAATCTACTTCTATAGAATAACATTTTCATTACTCAACTGTATGACGGTTGAAATGGAATATGGAATTGAATCGTGAACATTTTCCTGCGATTATTTTTTATTTTATCAGATATTCAAATTCAAATCACACAAAGGCTAAGATTCTTCGGAATCGAATCTTCTGAAACCTCTTCAGGACCCTAAGAGAAAATTTTTCGCTTGTCAATTTCAATTTTTATTTTTTCATATCTCCTGGCGATTAAAAACTACGACAATGAAAATAGAAAATATGTAAAAAGAAAGAGATGAAATTTTTGTTTAAATTCTACGGATATCTTATGAGCAATGATGAAAGAAAAAAATGTATTTGGTAATTTTTTTTTTGAATCTGTATCATGTGGATATCGGTTAAATTTCGCGAGCTTGTTTGTTTTCCCCCATTCAAACATCTTTCAAATTACTACTTGATCCGATAGATATTCTAGGAGTTATTGAGGAAAACGAATTTCAGATGCTCATAACTGCTGATCCATGCGACGGATTTAGCCCAATAACCTAGATATTTAGGCACTTGACCTATTCTAAAAATATAAAACTCTAGCTCGTCTTTTTAGGAAGATAGAGAATGTATAGCCGGACGGACATGCTCAATTTTTTCGATTGCAGAGAGATGATGATTTCTTGCGAATATTTGGCCAAGAACAATACACTACTGCTGCCGAAGTCATGAATAAATGACTATCTTTGAAAAAAATACAGAGTTCACGATAATAACCGAGCAATAAGACTGCTTGACGGTTGAAAGATATAATGATAAATCAGTTGATGGTTTTCTGTATCAAACTGGATATCTGAGTTATATGGCTGACCTCTTCTAACCGGAGTGAGACTGCATCGCAGTTAAGGTCAAAAATGAGTTGCTCATCAAGATGATACAAGAGATCTTGTAGTTCAATATGGCGCCATAATAATTACATCTCACATGGATTTCCGGAAGGCGGAGGCGTCATCTATCGGTAGACATTATTACTACTTCGTTCATGATTCGTGATTTGCTAATGAAATGGTTACATGAAAGGAGGGATATTGAGACGTAAGTGTACAGGGTGTTCTATTTCAGAACAGTCACTCTATACATTTATTATGCAATAGATATTGGAAAAATTTTCCGGAACACTTCGAATGATTTTCACGTATATTTGAGGAAACCTCAAATTTCTATACAGAAAAGGGGTTGGGTGATTATTCATTTGAAATATCTGAGAAATATCTTTATTTTACCTGTTTGAGAAACGTCCATATCTTTCTTGTGGTATTCGTGATGACGGTGAGATCTATTGGTAAGATCTCTTGATGTACCAAGCCATTTTAATCGAAAAAAACATTGAGAAAACCTGTTCTGCTTTTTTCAGTCTTGACTCATGCGGCAGCCTCCATTGGGATGATTGAGCTTTACTTTCCACGTCATAATTAAACATCCACGTTTCGTCACCAGTTATGATCCTTTTGAGCGTACCTATAGAATGGGTGAAGTAGTGATTCGAAGCTATGCTCGTTGAGATGAGCCGTTGCCGCTCGGCTCTTGTGAACCGGTGCATTATCTTGCAAAAACAGCATTCCATGGTCCATTTTCCTTGTCTTTTTTCTTTAATTTTTCCCTTTATAATCCCAAAAACAGTTGCCATCAACTTCCCAATCGACTCTGAATATCTTTGGCAGTGGTGTTCCCTCTTTATGACATTACATGTACTATGATTTGGTCTAAGGCTTAAAGTAATGAACCCATGTCTCATCTCCAATAACAATGAGCTCAAACATCGGAGTAGGATCGTCTCCACACTATCCCAAGAACTGTTTTGACGTATCGACGCGCTGCTCTTTCTGAAGCAGAGTGAGCATTCTCGGTACCCATCCTGCCCTGACTTTTGTCATACCCAGATGGTTATTTAGGATTTAGGATTTAGCATTGTGGTATCTGATACTCCAACTAATGCATATAATTGTTTCTCTATTTCAGTGTCGTAATGAGTCCATTACAGTACTAAAAACAGTGCTGTAATGAACTCATTACAGCATTGTTTTCAGTTATATTTTTTTCAGTTATATCCTATCCTTTTTGTCATTTGTGTCAATATTAAACTATGTAGAGATTTGATTCAAACTATAATCTGTCTGACAGTCACTAACCTAAAATACAAAAGGCACTAGGAGTTATTCAAATGTCACAACTTGACTAAAATAGAGAAAATATCGTCTAATACTCGTTGCAGAAGGTAATTCCAATAGGTGCCCATTCTGCAACTTGTACAAGTTTTTCCACTTTTCCTACAGTCTCTAATGTGGAGTCCTAAACTGGCCTCTCAGAAGGGTGGTGACCGTCAATCGAATCCCGATCATGCTTGAAAACGCTTTTGCATTTGTAAATCATAGATTTACTAGGGTAATGTTCCCTAAAAAAACGGATTCCATTCTATCCAAAATGGTCTGAGCGTTTTCCAGCTTGGTAAGTAATTTTATTACACCATGTCAGGCAATTTCCTCTATTGTTGTCGTTTTCTGACGGGTTTATTCGTTTATCAGGCGAGTATTCGGGAACAAGTAGTGCTATTTATACTAATTATGCAACAGTAAGGAGGATGATACTAAGCAAGCATACCTATCTCCACTCCATCCCACTATTTCAAGAACTTTTGGACTTTGCCTTGTAGCAGGCCCAAAACTGCAAGCAATCAACTTTCGATCTGTTACATCATCATGTGACATTATGGTTGTCAAACATGGCAATCCAAGAGGGCACTATTTCTTATTGAAACAATCTTTGAAAACATATTTCCAAAATCACAGATCGACTGATTGAACGTATTTGGTGACAAGTTTTCGTAATACACATAGATTGAAGCACCTTTTATATGTGTTGTTGGAGCGTTTCTCCACTTTTTCGGTTTTTATTTGACGCGATGGGAAAACGTCTTGCATTCCATGGTCTAACGTTTGAAATGGTAGATAAACCATGGATAACACAATTAGAATCCTTCCTATCGGTCTCCGCATATCTATGAGAAGTCTAAACGATAATATCTACACATGCCATTTCAAAGCTGCCTCAGATACGATTATGTTCCGATACTGCCAATTCTTCCAACCGAGTGCACTCTCAACTAGCGAAAGAGTAATGAAAATTGATGAGTACCTTGTTTATGGCCATTTTCTCATTGCTGGATCTTCTGTGCATTGTCGCGTCGACGTAATCTCTGCCATCGCTTACAGAAAGATGCTACGGGATTGGTGTAGCCGCTGTGGACATTATCGGATGACAGTCGCATAAGTGCAACATTGTCTAGGAAAATATATCACCTCTATCGAGAGTATTACTCAGAATTCAAACCGTAGATATCAGATCCAATTTTGATTATTAGGAAATATTTATCTAAAGTGCATTCAAACTTACGCCTTTGAATTCAGTTAATGAATAATTTGAATCAACCCTACATAACCTCTCTGGGTTTGATTTTATATACACTGTATAGGTACTTCTGCAAATATCAAGTTTTCCAATGGGGACTTGACAATTTTGAATTTAATTTGTGAACGCACCCTTAGACCAATCATCGAACTGTCAACCTGAATTCATTGCCGTCGTACTTTCTCCGATTGGGCTCTGGAAAACTAGTCTAAGCCAACAAGCCGACGACAGTGCTAGAGCTCAGAGACAACATTGATCGCCAAATAGCGGCTGTTTCGGCTAAAATGTGTGGCCGAGTCATCCAAAATTGGGTCCAGATAATTGAACGCTGCAAATGGGCTCGTGCTGGCCATATGAATGAAGAAATGTTATGTTTGTACTTCAAGCCAATAAGTTTTTGAAATACCTCAAATGTTTTGTATTTTATTCAGATTCAAAATTTTCAAGTCCCTATTAGAAAACCCACTACTTTTCTGAATACCTTTTTCAAGCAATCAATGCTCTTCAACGGGTCTACTTCTCCGAGTAATGCAGGCCTTATTAAATAAATATCAAAAAGTCAATATGACAGAAGTCTTGAAAGAAAATGAACAATGTTATATAATCATTCTGTGATATGATGATCTTTTAAGTTGATCGAAACTATTTATGTCCAAACTCTTGGCAGATCTATAGATGGAGCACTTATGGAATCAGGTGTTATTTTCATAAAAGCTGCTTTGATTTTTCTTCTAGTCAGTTTTTCTTCTTGATATTATTGATGCTTTCATCCCATTTTATACGATGATTCTCATCTACAGCATGTTGGACTAACCTGGATTTGTCGCTGTCTAGTACTCGTAGAAGCTTCTGATGTCTTCTTTTTATTCGTACATTCAGAACCACTGTGTATAAAAAGCCAACGAACACAGGACAATATCTACATTTTGATTCAAACCACCAACTAAACACTAAATTGGGAGTAGTGCAAATGTTTATTTGATAGAGTAATAAATATTTGTTGCACTGAAGAAGACCAAAATGAAGAAATAAATAACATCTCGAAAACTCTTAGAAGCCAATGGCTACCCCAAAAAGATATTAGAAAAAGCTAGACGAACAAGAGAGTCAACCAGAACCAACAGATATAAACAGATCATTAAAAACCGTAATTCCTTATGTAAAAGGTTTGTTTGAGAAAATGAGAAGAATTGAAATAGATACAACATAACGACTGCATTCGAAACTCAAGACACTATCAGAGCTAAACTTACAAAAGCTGTTTCAATAATGAGACACAAAGGACAAAGAACTGCATATATGAATTACCTTGCGAGTGCGGGAAGATCTTACATCGGAGAAACTAAACGCCTCTGAATGTACGAATAAAAGAACATCAGCAGCTTCTACTGAGTACTAGACAGCGACAAATCCAGGTTGGTCCAACATGCTGTAGATGAGAATCATCGTATAAAATGTGATGAAGCATCAATAATATCCAAAGAAGAAAACTGACTAGAAGAAAAAATCAAAGAAGCAGCTTTTATGAAAATAACACCTGATTCCATAAGTGCTCCATCTATAGATCTGCCAGAAGTTTGGACGCCGATAGTCTGATCCAACTTAAAAAGATCATCATATCACAGATGAGAATATAACATCGTTCATTTTTCTTCATGACTTCTTGTCATATTGACTTTTGAAAATTGATAATTTTCAAAAAGTTTTTACTTTTCTCCTTGATAAAGATAGAAGATGTCTATCGAAAGGTCGGAAATCATTACATCCACAATAGATGATGGTAATAGCCTAAATAATCATTCAACATTGCATGTTAATTGTCAATATTAAACCATGTAGAGATTTGAATGCTCTATTCAAATCTTATAATCTGTCAATTTTCGTATCAGTCACACTAACTGCGAAAATAAAATACAAAAGGCACTAGGAGTTATAATCTGAATTTTTCATTGAATTCCAATAAATTTCTCACAATTCTTGACTAAAATAGAGAAAATATCGTCTAATACTCGTTGCAGAAGGCAATTCCAATAGGTGCCCATTCTGCAACTTGTTTTAGAATATACTATTATTTTTCAAACTGGTATCCTCCAGTACAAGTTTTTCCACTTTTCCTACAGTCTCTAATGTGGAGTCCTAAACTGGCCTCTCAGAAGGGTGGTGACCTTCAATCGAATCCCGATCATGCTTAAAAACGCTTTTGCATTTGTAAATCATGGATTTACTAGGTAATGTTCCTAATAAACAGATTCCATTCTATCCAAAATGGTCTGATTAGGTTTTCCAGCTAGCTTGGTAAGTAATTTTATTACCACCATGTGCAGGCAATTTCTCCATTGTTGTCGTTTTCAAGACGGGTTTACTCGTTTATCAGGCGAGTATTCGGGAACAAATAGTGCTATTTATACTAATTCTGCAACAGTAAGGAGGGATGATACTAAGCAAGCACACCTATCTCCACTCCATCCCACTATTTCAAGAACTTTTGACTTTGCCTTGTAGCAGGCCCAAAACTGCAAGCAATCAACTTTCGATCTGTTACATCATCATGTGACATTATGGTTTGTCAAACATGGCAATCCAAGAGGGCACTATTTTTATTGAGAAACAATCTTTGAAAACATATTTCCAAAATCACAGATCGACTGATTGAACGTATTTGGTGACAAGTTTTCGTAATACACATAGATTGAAGCACCTTTTTATATGTGTTGTTGGAGCGTTTCTCCACTTTTTCGGTTTTATTTGACGCGATGGAAAACATCTTGCATTCCATGGTATAACGTTTGAAATGCAGTAGATAAACCATGGATAAATACAATTAGAATCCTTCCTATCGGTCTCCGCATATCTATGAGAAGTCTAAACGATAATATCTACACATGCCATTTCAAAGCTGCCTCAGATACGATTATGTTCCGATACTGCCAATTCTTCCAACTGAGTGCACTCTCAACTGAGCGAAAGAGTAATGAAAATTGATGAGTACCTTGTTTATGGCCATTTCTCATTGCTGGATCTTCTGTGCATTGTCGCGTCGACGTAATCTCTGCCATCGCTTACAGAAAGATGCTACCCAGGATTGAATTGTAGTAGCTGTGGACATTATCGGATGACAGTCGCATAAGTGCAACATTGTCTAGGAAAATATATCACTCTATCGAGAGTATTACTCCAGAATTCAAACCGTAGATATCAGATCCAATTTTGATTATTAGGAAATATTTATCTAAAGTGCATTCAAACTTACGCCTTTGAATTCAGTTAATGAATAATTTGAATCAACCACCCTACATAACCTCTCTGGGTTTGATTTTATATACACTGTATAGGTACCTTCTGCAAATATCAGGTTTCAATGGGGACTTGACAATTTTGAATTTAATTTGTGAACGCATTCCTTAGACCAATCATCGAACTGTCAACGTGAATTCATTGCCCGCCGTACTTTCTCCGATTGGGCTCTGGAAAAC
This sequence comes from Micraspis discolor, assembly GCA_030674115.1. NCBI lineage: Eukaryota > Metazoa > Arthropoda > Insecta > Coleoptera > Coccinellidae > Micraspis > Micraspis discolor. Next base: position 6,300,185 of record JARTUT010000872.1, read on the forward strand.
TAGTCTAAGCCAACAAGCCGACGACAGTGCTAGAGCTCAGAGACAACATTGATCGCCAAACAGCGGCTGCTTGGCCTAAAATGTGTGGCTGAGTCATCGAAAATTGGGTCCAGATAATTGAACGCTGCAAATGGGCTCCAGCTGGCCATATGAATGAAGAAATGTTATGTTTGTACTTCAAGCCAATAAGAAAAGTTTTTTGAAATACCTCAAATGTTTTGTGTTTTATTCAGATTCAAAATTTTCAAGTCCCTATTAGAAAAACCCACTACTTTTCTGAATACCTTTTCAAGCAATCAATGCTCTTCAACGAGGACCACATTCTCCAGCGAGTAATGCAGGCCTTATTAAATAAATATCATGATTTATGTTAACTAAGAAGAATTTAATGATTCTGGTTTTCAGCAAAACCAATGACTTGACATCGCCCCAAAGTAAATAATCCAGTTATGTCGCATGATTTTGAGGCCAATTAATTCGACCACTTCTGGAATTATGTTATGGTCAAATCTTTCTTTGAATAAATAAGGTCTTTCAGTAACAGCATGAGGTGCTTGCTTCCGAAAAATTTTTTGGTCGTTAAATATCCAATTTCTAAACAAAAAAATCATAAGTAGAAATATGGGCCGATGATGCCTCCAGCGTAAAACCACACCATACAATGCGTTTTTTCAAACTTCAATAGAACCTGCAGAACTACCACATACTGCAAGTTCGTTTGTTTACGTAGTAGCCGTTCGATCAGAAATAAGCTTTCATCACTAAATACAATTTTGTATAGAAAGTGGATCAACTTCAAGCTGTAGTTGGGCTCAATCAGCAAACAAATTACACTTATTATGAGTCAGTTATGGCGTTAGTTCGTTAACCAGTTCTGATCTTGCTCTGGTGGTGAGAGCAAGATCTTCAGGCAGAGCTTATCCATGTGGTGGATGCACAGAGTTCAACTTGCAAACGTCGACGAATTGACAAATCTGGAACTTCATTAACACCATCCTTTACAACAGCGATATTTTCTTCTTTTTTACGTAGTTCTTTGCCCTTGGAATCTGTCGAAAGTTTGAGCGAACATGGTTGTCTGGTGTTCGATTATGTGTAAACCTATAAATTACACGAAGTGCTCTCATAAGTTTTTTCGAATAGAACACCGATTTTGAAAATCAATTTTCGCAGATTTCCAGACTGTTGTTGCTTACTGAACAGAAACGTCAAACAACATAGCTCTACGTTCTGTCGAATCACAGTTATCCCAATCGAAACCTCTTCCACTAAAACACCATCTATTTATTTCTTTAGAAACTTCTCAACAAAACATTCAAGGGGCAAGCATCAATCTCACTTCGATACCGCCGTGACTCCTCAAGTAAGAACCCGTCGATAAACACAATGAGACGTATTCCGATCCCACAGTGTACTCACCATTATGGTTGGAAAGAGAAAGAAGCGATGTAAAGCTGAACTAATTGCACCACTTATGATTTTCAAGGTCGAGCTTAATTGGGAATCGATTTTATGAACATGCAAGCCATTTAGCCACGTTCAGGAATGCAAGCTGGATGGATCAGGGGCCACTTGATGGTCCGCCTTTTGCATTTGTAAATCATGGATTTACTAGGGTTATGTTCCCTAAAAAAACGGATTCCATTCTATCCAAAATGGTCTGAGCGTTTTCCAGCTTGGTAAGTAATTTTATCACACCATGTCAGTCAATTTCCTCCATTGTTGTCATTTTCTGCCGGGTTTACTCGTTTATCAGGCGAGTATTCGGGAACAAATGGTGCTATTTATACTAATTCTGCAACAGTAAGGAGGATGATACTAAGCAAGCACACCTATCTCCACTCCATCCCACTATTTCAAGAACTTTTGGACTTTGCCTTGCAGCAGGCCCAAAACTGCAAGCTATCAACTTTCGATCTGTTACATCATCATGTGACATTTTGGTTGTCAAACATTTCAATCCAAGAGGGCACTATTTCTTATTGAAACACTCTTTGAAAACATATTTCCAAAATCACAGATCGACTGATTGAACGTATTTGGTGTCAAGTTTTCGTAATACATATGGATTGAAGCACCTTTTATAAGTGTTGTTGAAGATTTCTCCACTTTTTCGGTTTTTATTTGACGCGATGGGAAAACGTCTTGCATTCCATGGTCTAACGTTTGAAATGGTAGATAAACCATGGATAACACAATTAGAATCCTTCCTATCGGTCTCCGCATATCTATGAGAAGTCTAAACGATAATATCTACACATGCCATTTCAAAGCTGCCTCAGATACGATTATGTTCCGATACTGCCAATTCTTCCAACCGAGTGCACTCTCAACTAGCGAAAGAGTAATGAAAATTGATGAGTACCTTGTTTATGGCCATTTTCTCATTGCTGGATCTTCTGTGCATTGTCGCGTCGACGTAATCTCTGCCATCGCTTACAGAAAGATGCTACGGGATTGGTGTAGCCGCTGTGGACATTATCGGATGACAGTCGCATAAGTGCAACATTGTCTAGGAAAATATATCACCTCTATCGAGAGTATTACTCAGAATTCAAACCGTAGATATCAGATCCAATTTTGATTATTAGGAAATATTTATCTAAAGTGCATTCAAACTTACGCCTTTGAATTCAGTTAATGAATAATTTGAATCAACCCTACATAACCTCTCTGGGTTTGATTTTATATACACTGTATAGGTACTTCTGCAAATATCAGGTTTTCCAATGGGGACTTGACAATTTTGAATTTAATTTGTGAACGCACCCTTAGACCAATCATCGAACTGTCAACGTGAATTCATTGCCGTCGTACTTTCTCCGATTGGGCTCTGGAAAACTAGTCTAAGCCAACAAGCCGACGACAGTGCTAGAGCTTAGAGACAACATTGATCGCCAAATAGCGGCTGTTTCGGCTAAAATGTGTGGCCGAGTCATCGAAAATTGGGTCCAGATAATTGAACGCTGCAAATGGGCTCGTGCTGGCCATATGAATGAAGAAATGTTATGTTTGTACTTCAAGCCAATAATAAAGTTTTTGAAATACCTCAAATGTTTTGTGTTTTATTCAGATTCAAAATTTTCAAGTCCCTATTAGAAAACCCACTACTTTACTGAATACCTTTTTTAAGCAATCAATGCTCTTCAACGGGACCACTTCTCCGAGTAATGCAGGCCTTATTAAATAAATATCATGATTTATGTTAACTTCCGAAGAATTTAATGATTCTGGTTTTCAGCAAAAACCAATGACTTGACATGGCCCCAAAGTAAATAATCCAGTTATGTCGCATGATTTTGGAGGCCAATTAATTGGACCACTTCTGGAATTATGTTATGGTCAAATCTTTCTTTGAATAAATAAGTTCTTTCAGTAACAGCATGAGGTGTAGCACCGAAAAATGTTTGCGTCGTTAACACTCCAATTTCTAAACAAAAAATCATGGAGAAATATGGGCCGATGATGCCTCCAGCGTGTAAACCACACCATACAATGCGTTTTTCAAATTTCAATAGAACCTGCAGAACTACCACATACTGCAAGTTCGCTTGTTTACGTAGTAGCCGTTCGATCAGAAATAAGCTTCATCACTAAATACAATTTTGTATAGAAAGTGGATCAACTTCAAGTTGTAGTTGGGCTCAATCAGCAAACAAATGACACTTATTATGAGTCAGTTATGGCGTTAGTTCGCTAACCAGTTCGATCTTGCATGGTTGTAGAGCAAGATCTTCAGGTAGAGCTATCCATGTGGTGGATGCATAGAGTTCAACTTGCAAACGTCGACGAATTGACAAATCTGGAACTTCATTAACACTATCCCTTTACAACAGCGATATTTTCTTCTTTGCGTGTAGTTCTTTGCCGGAATCTGTCGAAAGTTTGACGAACATGGTTGTCTGGTGTTCGATTATGTAAACCATAAATTACACGAAGTGCTCCATAAGTTTTTCGAATAGAACACTGATTTTGAAAATCAATTTTCACAGATTTGTGACCGTTGTTGCTTACTGAACAGAAACGTCAAAACAACATAGCTCTACGTTCTGTCGAATCACAGTTATCCCAATCGAAACCTCTTCCACTAAACACCCAATATTTATTTCTTAGAAACTTCTCAATAAACATTCAAGGGGCAAGCATCAATCTCACTTCGATACCGTGACTCCTCAAGTAAGAACCTGTCGATAAACACAATGAGACGTATTCCGATCCCACAGTGTACCACCATTATGGAAGGAAAGAGAAGAAGCGATGTAAAGCTGAACTAATTGCACCACTTATGATTTTCAAGGTCGAGCTTAATTGGGAATCGATTTTATGAACATGCAAGCCATTTAGCCACGTTCAAGATGCAAGCTGGATGGATCAGGGGCCAGTTGATGGTCCGCGGATATTTCTTTATCCCCGTTCTCTCTCAATGTTTACACGATGCAAGATTCCTGATTGAGGGAAAAAAATCAGCGACGAAATTTATTGCTGATGATGTGGAAGATGTCTGCGTTTTATCCGATCTTTGGCTGAAGGCGGAAGATGATTAATATGACTATTAATCTAACGCAGTGAAGTTTTGATGATATACATTTTCACTCCGTGTCAAATAGCGGTTAGTCGTCAGGGACGGCCTTGCTAATCACAGAAATCGGAAGCAAGCAGAAGGAGGGTAGAAGGGGACATCGACTACAGATTGCTAACATCAATGTTTGAGTATTGAATGTTTATTTTTCTTTAAAACGATTATTTTATATCCAGATTGTGTTTTTTTTTTTTCCTATCAGTGTTCTCATGGATATCTTCATTGTTCTTGAGGTAAATTAGCTTTCGAAAGACCAGAAAGTTTTCAATTGTCACTAATTGTTCCGATTGATAAAACCATGAACCATGAATTCATCTGTGGTTTGAAAACTTTCTAAATACATTGAGTGGTTTCACGAGGGATGTTGAGATCACGAGCTATCTCTCTAAAGCTGGCACGATGCTTTTCGATGTTATCGTTGGTTGAAGAAGGCGATGGTTGTCCTGAACGAGGCAAATCCTCAGCGATCGCCCGAACGTTTTTAAAGACTTCGTATTATTGGTACACTTGGTGGGTTTTAGATAAAAAAGAGTTTCCACAAGCCGTCAACACACGAAATTCCGTTCAAAACACAAACCACTGAGGGTGACTGGTTTCAACAGCTGTCGTGAACAAAACACTTGTCAGACCGTGCTCATGTTTATCATAGTCATACCAACATACAGAAACCTCAAATACTGAAAGCGGGTAATTCAAATGAAAATATCCTGACTTTTATATCAGAGTGTATCTTTCCATTATATCCGATGATACTCATTCACTAGACGTTAAACCAACTTCAATCTATAGGTGTCTGACACTTGGGAAAGCTTTTGATGTTCTTTTATTCTAATTTTTTTTGCTCTGCAATATAAACATTTCGTTACTCACAATTCAGTGTTGGATTGAAATGCAGATATTGTTCTGTATGTGTGGGTTTTTGTGCTCCTTGTATGAATAATCATTCTAAGTTGAAGATTATAAAAGAATTTGAATCATCTATCTATGAGATGAATAATCGCAACTTCTTCCGAAATATCTCAAAAAGCTCCTGCTGATCGGACAGAAACAGTAATTATGCATCATCAGAAGCACCAGGCCACAAGAAAAGTATCGAAACTTTTATAGCATGCAAACCCGATCTAGAAACAGCATATTAAAAAAGGGGGACGCCTGAGGCCCCTGCCGGCATATTCCAAAAAACAATGTGCCCGAACGAGAAACCAGCGTAAAATTATAATATTACTATTATGCTAATTTGGGTTTTTGCATACGGATCCAATAAGAGGCCCTCTCAAACGGATGATATATTCCGACACAGATGAGTGATGCTGAGAAAAGAGCAGCCCCTCACTTAGTCGAAAAACGTTCACTTACTGAAATTCCAACACTACCCGTATGCCGGTCTAAGTAAATGTAGCAGTAACATAAAATATTAACGATCAATTCTTTACAGTAACTAAACAACTGAAAAAATTAAAGTATTAAAGAAATGTTCCAACTTTTTGATCAATTTTCAACAATCCATAACTTCGAGAGAAATGGTCGTACGAGAAATTAAGAAAAAGAAAATTGTACCTCCAAATGTATAGTTTTTGGATTAGAAGTCAAAAATTTTGTAACATCAATGGTTTTCGAGTAATCTTAGAAACACCAGCAACAAATTTTTAAAATTTTGTTTTGAATTTTTTCCAAACCACTTATTGGTTATCTTGTTTATTCAACTTTGCGTTTTTCACAGACTACTAAGTCCATTTCTCGGCAACCAATGATCGCACAGAAAGTTAAAGGTGGGCTTTTGAAACTCGAATTAATATTCTTTAACACCTAGTCCTTGCTTTTTCGAAAAAATAGTTTTTTCCTTTCATCTCATGAATTTGAATATGTAACAACAAAAGGCTTTAGATGGTTTTTTGGAAAATGAAGTTCTCTATAAATACTATTTCTTAAATTCTTATTTCGAGTTAGAATATGAAGTTGGCTATAAACGACCGTCTGTTTTATGAACAAAGGGGCCATAGGTGTGAGTAAGTATGGCATTCTGCAAGTCCCAGACCGGGACATAAAGCCCCAACCATGTATCATATTACAAACGCAGCCAAGATCTTGGCACATACTTTCATACTAATGTTAAATACTCAAATAGTAATTCTCATATACCGCCTCCTTCGTACAAGAATCCTTTCAAATGAAAATATATGTCCTTTTCAATAACTGAATTTATGGAGTGTGTTTGTTAATACTTACACCAGGAACATATTCACGATGTATTTTGAATCTTTTATGGACTTTCAGTCTTTAACTGTCGAAAGGTGAGAGATAATTTTAATGAAATTTAAAAAATGATTCTCTGGAATCTGAGCTGAGAAGAAATGGTTTTTTTGAAAAATTCAAAACCGGATCCAGATTGGAAATTTGATGAATCTCACTGATTTTTAGAAAAAAAATTTTTTTCAATTTGATTCGAAACGAAGGAATAAATAAGTGCTATTCTGAATAAGGAATCATTTGTCTTTTTCTTGGAAAATTTGATTCCTATTTTTTCAAATTTCAAGCAAAATAATATGCTTTATTTGTATAAAGGGTCTTTCAACAAGAACCTTTTTTTTTAATTGTGGCAACACCTACCACATGACAGCATTGATAGTTAGTGTTTTGACATATTCGTAGTAGATGCTTTGGCAATTGTCACAATGAATTCAATTTCGCTCGAAAATCGCATTAAACTAATTAAAACTATGAAAATAGTTAAAATTACATTCCGTAAAATTCGTTATATTCTCGGACAACATAATCGACCTTCTGAGATCACTAATAAAAATTTTGGTCGCTAAATTTGAGTCGACGGGGTTTGCCAACACCAACACATGTGAAAACATCGCAGCCGTGAGCCACAGTCTTGAAGAACATCCAAATTTGTAAATTTCTCGACGTTCTCATCAACTGGGGTTATCTCAAACTACCACATGGCGAATTTTGCATAAGGATTTGGCTTTGAAGCCTCACAAGATTCAACTAAAAATACTTGAAGCCGATCGCCCATTCACATCGCCGTAGATTTGCTCAATTCATTCTGGAACAACCCGCTGTTTTTTCTGAAAAAATCATTTTTTCATACGAAGCCCAAATTCACTTGTCAATTCCATTGTAATTAAGGCCACACGAGATGTGGCATTGTTAGTATTGCATGTTAATTAAGCCTAAGGCTTGCAATTGGGGCGTTAAAGAGATTTCATCATATCACGATACCGCTCCGCATTGACAGTTACCGGTAAGCTGTTTTCATTTTCAAAATAGTATGATCCAATAGCTGCTCTTGACCAAATTTCAGACCAGATTGTCACTTCATGGAACACTGATGAATAGTTTGTGGGCTTTCCATTGCTCAAAACCGACTGTTCTGTCTCAATTCAATTGGAAATGTGCTTCGTAACTCATTATGAAGTTTTCATGGAAATTGGGGTTGTAATGGGCGAGCTGTGACATCCTATTGGCATTTGTATGGCGGTGTAAATGATCTTCTAGGAGAAGCTCCTGAGCACATCAGTAATCCTTTCAGCGGATCTTGCAGTACATTGTTATCCATTGTAGGGTTGGAAAAAAAAATATAATATATATATACAATAATTTATTTTGAAAATGCTCTGGCTAGGTAGAGCACAAAACCACCTTACATTTACTTTCAAAAACTTTAAATAGATCAACAGCTGATGTCTACTAATGCTGGTGGAACTTATCTTATCTGTCTTGAGTCCTAATAAATAACAGGACCATACAGCAGTCTGGTGTGAAGAATGGGTCTTGAGTCTTCCACCCTGTAGATAATTTTTCCATAAAACTATTTCTTCTCTTATTTCTCCAGTCCTTCAGAAAAATATCTGCTATTGCGTCGTAAAATTCAAGTTCGGCAACTTGTTACAGTTCTACGAGAAAATTTCAGCTCCGGCAAATTTGTTCCAGTCTCGGTAAGGTATCTTAAATTCGGTATAATTCTAACTTCGGCAGATTTGTTTCAGTTCTTCGGTGAATTTTCAGCTCCGGCAAATATGTTTCATTTCGTCGGTAAACTTTCAACTCCGGCAAATTTGTTCCAGCCTCGTTTAGGCATCTCGAATTCGGTTTAATTCTAAATCCTGTTCGCCACGATGAACTCTCTATTCAAAACTTAACTCCAATTCATAAAAGACAGATATATGCACTTTCTAGCATTTTCACACGAGAGTGATGTAAAATCGAAAGGGAGTCAGCGATCCAGTACTCCTCCACTTTAACAATTTGAGCGCGGGAAGGGAACACATAAAGCGTGTCTTGTGGGTTTCGAGCCAATTTTCAGCGGCTATTCCCGAACTAACCTCCATCGGGTGAATTTGCCCGCTACACAATTCTTGGACCTATCAGCTACAGTCCCTTTTTCCTTGAAATCATTCACTACATGAGAAACAGTGCGTTATGATGGCAAGTTGTTTCTCCAAAAAATATCACGTAACTTTCTCATTATTATACTAATCGATGATTGATTTTGAAAATATATTTTAACGATTGAAACACCTTGATTTATCGAATATTTTTTCATAATGATTTTTCCATTTCTTTACTTAACGACTGTAAAATATGAACTGTTAGGACTAATGTTCACCAAAATGGCGACAAAAATAAGATAACTCACTTTTTCTATTTCTTTCAATTGAGGAGAAGTATTAATTTAATATTAAACCACAGAAATCTGTTCACTTTGTACATTCTGCTTCAAAATTTCTCAATCCCCGGATCGCCCACGTTCAAAGTCGTCCCAAAAATACAAACGGATTCGTCATACCGAAACAATCTCCAATAACTCTTATCAAGTCAAAACCCAAACAGGCCATTGGACACGGAAGAATATTTCGCAGGCTCGACAAAGATTTACGCACCTTCTCATTAAGCTGTATGGCGCGCAAAACCGATAGACACTACTCAACCCATTATGTTTTAATTGGAGCCATCGTATATAAATCTGATCTCATAACAACATAAAATACTAGAATGGACAATTACCGGCCTGCATTCGGTTTGTGAATGGACAATGCAACACTCTAGACGGCAATTCTTCTAATACATATGCAAATTGGGCGGTCGACATTGTACAATTATGCACCATTGAATCAGTGTGCATACTATAGTCGTTTGGAGGGATTATCCAATTATTTATAGAGTCGTATGAAGATATTACGCAGGTTGCAACTCTGAATTAGAATGGAAAGGATTTGTGAGCAAGGAATTCCACTAAGGTTTTAGAAAGAAAACTAGTTAGCGCCCTGTTTTACCTTTTTAGTAGATTCACTTATTTGTAGTGATATATAGTGATGCTCCGAATGAAACTTCAAACACAGTTGAGATAATTTCGTGTTGACCAAGCTTGCCGTACATTTTGGAAGCCCCCAGTACTTTTTGAAAGTCTCCTGTACATTTCGGAAGTCTTCTGTACATTTCGGAAGCCTCCTGTACATTTACGATGCTTCTTTTACATTTCCAAAACGAATATCATATCATAAGTAGAATTGACTGAAAAATTAGACTGTAAATTGTGATTCTCGAAATCTGCAGTTTTAATGAATTTGAGTTGACCAATGCTCCCTCTACATTTCGGAAGCATCTTTTAATTTAGGAAGACCCCTGTACATTTCTAAATTAAGGAATGGGTGTTGTGATACAGGCAATTTGCATTTTGGACGAATTTATTGGAAACAACACGTTCTATGAGCAGAACTAAACGAAAAAGCCTGTTATTGAACAAAAATCATTGTTGAACCTAAAAAAAAATCGATAAAACCTCAAAACTTTTATAAGTAAGAAAGTCTATTGGATTCGAAAGTCTATAGTTTAGCCATAAGGTTTATCGTATACTCCCAATGGCAAAAATGAGAAATTACCAATATTCATGAATCTTTTGAAAATATTCATCCAGAACGTACAAAGGTTTGGAAAACATCGCCCAAATGAAAAATGAATTAGTGGGAAAATCAGTGGGAAGCTATCTATAGGCGACACATATCCTTTAGTATAAAGTCGGGATATTTATCAGAGTTTTGAAATAAACAAGAATAAACCTGCTTCTCGCTCCCAAAGAAAAGAATTTTCAGGACACCCACCCTTCTGATAATGACCGCGATTTCATCTTCAATTTGCCTTTTAAAAGTTGAAGGTTATTGTATTGATTTGGCCGTTTTTTCTCAAAAGACCCAAAGATAATTGAATCTACCTTCATTCTTGAGAATATAGTTTTCTTATGTTGTATATTTTCAGTTTTTTATTTCTTGCCGTGCGAGGTTTCAATTTATAAATTTAAATAATCGAACACGCTAAGTTGTGAGTTCCCGTAATGCTAATAACAGTTATTCCCTTTCGAATCAATACCAGAAAAAGCTAACTAGTACATATATAAATAAACGAGGTTATAAAAATATTTATAGTTCTTTTATAGCTTTCCAAAACAATATACGATCTCTGGGATGGGAAATATTAAAGTTGAGGTCGTTCCATTTCACGACACCATTAGATTAACGAAGCACAACGTGAGAAATAACTAATAGGTCATTTTAATTTGCCATATATTAGATACGAAAGAAGGCCATAATAATCTCATTATTTTTGAGGTTTGAGCTTAATGAGACTCATAAGATTCTGTTATCAAAAGCTAATATCCATTATAATAGATTTGAGGTGATCGAAATGTTGCATAATGCACAAAGGAGTGCCACATGCATCAGTGCATGGTCCTCACATATTTCCTGTTTTTATTGATTACCTAGCAGATCATCTAGAAAGTGCCTAATATATAAACATACATGCTGACCCGGCAAACGTTGTTTTGCCATATAAATAATTTTTAAGTAATTTCTAGTGTGGACAAAAAATAGCTTATTTATTGTAAGTGTGTAAGAATGTGGTATATGCGTGAAGTAGGCATGGAGTATTGTGAACGACGAGAGAATATAAAAATAACAAAAGGCGAACACTATTTTAAGTTATTATAATTTATTCCTTAAAATTATATTTCATGAATTAATCAATTTACGACAAACAATATCTCTTAAAGCTATAGCGTGAACAATATTTTTGTTAGTCCATCTAACAAACAAACTGGATGGTTTGCCCACTCGAGAGCATGCCACGTATAATTGTCCGTGTGAAAAACATGGTGTTCGCAAATCTAAGCCACAAATAGACATCGTTTGACCTTGGGATTTGTTGATTGTCATTGCAAATGCCAATCTAATCGGAAACTGAATAGGAAAAAATAAGGGTCGGTGATAAAAGGGTAAAAATTTAGTGTTATATGTATATTTTGATGCGACATAATAATAAAAAAAAGAAATCAATAAAAATTAAAGAAAAATGTTAAGGGTGGACAAACCTTATCACTAAGGGTTTCCTCAATATGCTCACAAATTTCATGAGAAACGGTCAAGCCTTTTCGGAGGAGTACTGGAACAAACATTGTGAAACGAGAATTTTAAATATAAGATATATGTGCACATGCTTACTTCGTTCATTCGCAATTGGACGAAAGAAAAAAAATGTCAACATTTTTTGAAACTGCAAAGGAAAGATATATCATTAAGTTTATCTTCCTCTGAACTATTCGGCATTTTTTGAATCGCAATAAACAATGAAGCCTACCGTTTAACAATTAAATTAGTTCTGATAGATCATTTCCTTGTAGATACATATTAGGTTGATTTTTCATGGAATTTTGAGGAAAGCAATTGGTCAAAAACTACATCCAACTAATGCCAACGTTTCGTAGATATATTTTTACTTCTTCAGGGCAAAGTCGAACTTATGTTTTACACACAAAGGATCTTAATATTAGTTTGTTGAGCAAATTGAAAGGGAACTCATGGGGAAACCTTGGAAAACTCCGTCTAGAATGTTTTTTAGGCAAATTGCAAAACATCACAACAACGTGCCACGGTCAATGAGCGTTCCGAAACTCTCAAACTTTCTCAAACTTTCGGAACGCTCATTGACCGTGGCACGTTGTTGTGATGTTTTGCAATTTGCCTAAAAAACATTCTAGACGGAGTTTTCCAAGGTTTCCCCATGAGTTCCCTTTCAATTTGCTCAACAAACTAATATTAAGATCCTTTGTGTGTAAAACATAAGTTCGACTTTGCCCTGAAGAAGTAGAAATATATCTACGAAACGTTGGCATTAGTTGGATGTAGTTTTTGACCAATTGCTTTCCTCAAAATTCCATGAAAAATCAACCTAATTAAATTAGTGTTTGAGATATTGAGTTTCACAACTAACCTTGCATTCAACACGTAAATACTATCAAATGACAATTGATAACGATATCAAGTTGTTAATAGAAATATACCACTCCAAGAAAGTTAGATAGATACCTCGAATTCACGCTTAGGCTTCACTCAAAATGTTATAATTAACAAACTAAAGATCCGACGGATCTCAAATTTTTATGCTCATCTTTTGAGGGTAAGGGCTATCTAAAAAACATATGTATTCAATTCTAGTAGCGCCTATCTATGTGTCAGCCCAGGGACTTTTCAATTGACCTAATATGTAGGTATATCATATGTTGGCATTTTGAGCCAACATGTATTAGTTAATTTTCTTTGAGTACCTATACTCTCAGTTTTAGGAGTAAAAAAACTTTCTTCTCTCTCGATTTTTCAGCAGGACCCCATAAGGAGGTCGTAATTCACGAAGTCTATAAACGCTTTTCGCACGAGATGCAGTAGGTTTAAATCATCATGATATTAAATCCGCTTATGCTTCGCGTTGTATTTAAATTACTATTTGTCATGATATGACGTAGCAAAACAAACGACCCCGTGTATCTGTCAGTTTTAAGTTGGAAGACCGTGAAGAAATTTTCGAAAAATGGCAACAAGATTCGTTTTGCCTCGCGTGTATTTCGCCATACGTCGGGCTGGGAGTTGTTTCTTTAATTGAATCACATATCTTCTGGACGTGTTTAATTTTTGGATTTATATGCGTCATCCTTAATGCATTTATTATGTTTGATGTGGAAATCATTGATAAACATTGGTCGTAAAAAGTTATTATGGATGGAGATAAATCACTTAATTTTCACAAGTTGCTGCAGCATTCGAAGATTCTAATATATTTAGAAGCCAGTTGATTCTTTGCGGAAGATATATTTATTAAACCATTGACCAATATTTTTATGAATTCTGTGAGGAAGCCAAGTCATCCAACAATATTTCTTTGAGGATTAAATTTTAGTTTTGATTTTAATATTTAAGATGCATCTTATTGCACTGCTATGACGTACTCCCCGATTTAAAAATAATTAATTCTCCCTGCAGGGGAGACGGAAAATCAACAAACAAAACGTCTTTTTACTAACCACAAAACAATAAAGGTTATGCGTTTAAAATATAACACCTCGGTCAACGAGTGCCGGGCCTATGTAGAAAAAAGTTTTTTTCAACAAACTTTATTTTTATTCATGAATATAATATCCGTTCAGAGTGATACGTTCCTCTAGCTTTTTGATACCACTCGTGTAGAACGATTTATAGAAACCTTCACAATTTGCTTCAGTTTCGGCAATCAATTCCTTATTTGAGCCAGATAACTTTTAACAGAGCTAATTTTCGACTTCAGCGAAGAGCCAGTAGTCGCTTGGGGCCAGATCAGGAAAATATGGTTGATGCGGCAGCAATTCGAAACTGGATTCGACCGGTTTGCTGCTGTTTTTATTGACTTATGACACGGTGTATCATATTGGTGAAAAAACAATTTCTTCTCCATCAAATGAGGCATTTTCTGAGTCGTTTCGACATCACAACGAACCAAAAGACTGATCGAGGTCTTTTTTCATGTTTCAAGTAGTCAATGAATAAAATTTCATGAGAATCCCAAAATACAGAGCTCCATACCTGCCCAGCGGATGTTTGATCATTTGGTAGATTTGGATGGCATTTTTTCTGCACGTTACTCGGTAGACTGACACTTTGATTCCAGAGTGATGACCCGGAGTATAAACTCTTACCTTATTCAAATCATCAATTCGTTGTTGTTTGTGCTCTAATGGAAGCAAACGAGGCATCCATATGGAAAACAGCTTGTTCATTCCCAAATGTTTGTGTATGATGGTGAAAACACTACCTCTTGATAACTTCAGAGGGTTAGTTATCTCTTCAAACTATATTTTGCGACTGTCAATGATGGTTTCGAAGGTTTCCTCAGTGTTTCCCAGAATAAATGGCTTTTGACTGTTAGACTCAGGACTTATTGACCGATGGACCAAGAGCAATCGAAACAAAATCCAATAAAAATATCGCATAAAATACTTGAGATACACAGCTGCAAGATCTAATCTGAAAAGAATTAGACACGAAATAAATTTGATTGCAAAACATACCTTAATGGAACAAGAGTGAGTGAAGCATCTGAAATGGTATGAGCTCGTCGATTGTCTTTAGAACAGGCGCGCAAAAGTTCCTGGCCTCACGTCAGTGCTTTCCTCCATATTTTACTTAAACCTTCCATTCAGCATCCATCAAACACATTATCAATCAAGTACTTTTAACCCACTGGTAGTAATCAGCAAGAATCTTATTCCCAAGGCGACAAAATTTATTTTCTCGAACTGTCCGGGCAATTTAAAGTACGCCCGCCTTGTTCACGCAATCCGCATAAAAGTGCCCCGGTATCTCTGTGAGATTTGCAACGTTCATTAAGATATCCAAACCGAGCCAGTGGGCATATAAAGGAAGAACCTCCTCGATAGTGTCGACATTCATATCTAGGAGCAGAATATCTTCTAGTTCCGCAGAAGACGTGGCTGCATAACGCTATATCTTGAATTTAAATTAGTTTTAATTGATTAGTTTATCTATTTAATTATTATTGGTATTGCGGCACTTGTTTCAGCCATGTCGCTGACACTTAACGCTAGCGTATTCAATATACGTAGCTTAAATCTATCGGAAGTGGAATCAGTTAGCCATCTCGAAGCCAGATTTGAATTTGAAATTCGTATCTGAGCAACTTTTCTCGACACCGTATCGATATACACTATATTAAATCGGTTAAATAGTTCCGGTCCTAACAATAAGATGACTCCACTTACAAAATATCCATATGATTTTTGAAAGTGCTAACCTTCAAAAGATTTTCATGACGTTTGGTGAATGGGAAAATTAGTTATGAATCTTAAAACAGAATACTCTAGATTGACATGGGTTTCCAAGGTCCGTATAGCAGTAAAAAGCGATCGACGCGTTTGTCGCGCAGCTTTGATGTTTACGCACTTTTAGCTGAATTGAAAATTAAGTTTCATTTTTCACACCAAAAGTGCTAAATATGAGGTTAAGATGAGATTATCCTCAGCAGGATAGCCAATCATACAAATATGCAAATGGATATGTTTGGGCTGATTTCGTAACAGTGATTTAAAGTGGCAATGTTCACTGAATCTGCAAGCCTATCAGTCGTAACAGGTCGCAATTTGAGGAATCCGAAAGGTAACCGAATACGAATCGGTTCACTCGTTCATGAAGAGCAGATGTTTCGGAGGTGCTAATGACATGTTTTGGATTCCGGCGAGAATATCTCCTCCTCCGATACACATCTCCCATTTGGGGAAATATAGTACCTACGGATTTAATTAGCATTCATTAATTCCGTACCATGGAATAATATGTTATCTAATTCCTGGTCTCCACAGTTTTGGTACACTCCGATTGGAGTATTAATGTATGGTCACCGATTCCATTTCGAATTATCCGATTGGTCGGTTTATAGATGGCCTAGAGGCGCCACCGAGATTTCTGTATCAGATTTCGATCTTTTGCCGAGATGTTTTTCAATACAAACGAGCTCAGTTTTCCTTAGTAGCGATAATTTTCACTATGATTCCATTCCTATTGCAGATATTCTTTACCGGATTATTCGTCAGTCCAAATACCATTCACTCAGACATGACGCTCCAAACAAAAAATCTCAAGCCACATCCGTTTTCACACCGTAAGAATAGAACAAAAATAATAAAGAGGGAATGAAAAGAACAAAGCGGCGGGTCTGCTTGTTACGCACGTTAAAATGTCATATTAATCCTCAAGTTCTCTCGAAAAATGTCTACCTGACAGGCCAGCCTGTTCTGCTGCCGCGAATTTCTCTCTCTTCATATCTGATGGTTCAATTCAGGCCCTCATTTAAATCGGCCGTCGTCTTTTGTAGTAGTCCGACTAGTTTCGCGTTTTCTAAGGTTCAAAATGCACGCGAAGAATGAAAAGGTGGATGGGAAGTTATGTGTTTAATGAGATTCTCCATTCATGCAGATACAGGGCTGGCAGGTAGTCAGGAATACCTGTGCTACCTACACAAACTTTATGAATACACAGCAATCCGAATGGAATTCGTAAACGTTGAAATAAGTTCCGCGTCATGATGCAATTATTGCAATTTTGTTATAGGACATATTTTAAACTCAATCGATAATCTTTGGGAAATTTTGTTATTGTTATTTCTGTCAAAATATCATAAAGGAAAACTCAAGCAAAAACAGCAGCGCGTTAACTTTGCTTTGGAAATGTTGAACTCGATCCGTGACGCTGCAAAGTCACCTGGTTGACTTCTGGGTTTATGGTTACGACGTGAAAACTAATGCTCAAGCTACCGCATGAGTCAAGATCGAAAAAACGAGCCAAGTTCGGTACAATGTGATTAGTTGCTCAGTTTTTTTAATGCTCACAGGGTAGTACGGTCAATAAGGAGTGTAACCTGCAAGTCATCCTCAATTTGCGTGAAGAATCCGCCGAAATACCTAGGTTTACACTATGATAGCGTTGATGGTGCTCGAATATGTGGCCAAAAATAACACATTAATGGTGCCACAGCCAACGTATTACCCAGTCTTGTCTTCTTTTGACTATTTTTGTTCTAAAAACTGAGGAGGCCTATAAAAGATGAGATGATTAATGAGATAAAGGAGGCATCGCCGGAGGATGAATCACGAATAATGAATTTTTCAGATGCTCCGAGGATTCGGAAAAATATTGGCACAAAAATTATATATATTCAAAATAGGTTTTCATGAATAAATGAATACAGAAATACAGAAAATGTGTACTCTAATTTTGTTTCTATTTCAGGAGTAGATGGTACTAGGCATCTTGTTATTGTTGTTTTTAGGTTATGTTTCTTCATTAACATGATATGCAGTTTGTTAGAATATTGTCGATTTTTTCTTAGGTGCTAACTGATGGAGTTCTAATTACTCGTCAGGAAATGTTATCAATTTCAAGAGAACTAACTTGATTACTCGTCAGGCATCTTTCACCAACAATCTCTCAATCCCTTATCGAACACTCTAGAGGTCACCTGCTATTGAGACTATAATTACCAATAAAGTGTAACGAAAAACAACATGAAAAAGAACACGACCTGTTCCTACCCGTATTTTTCGGTTGTATCGTAAATACTAACATCCGCAATCGACCATTAAATTTCATACGCATCCATCAACAGCACCACCTGTACGTTAGGAATGTAAAATACTTGAATTTCTTGTATTGCTCGGAGTGATGAGTTCAAAGCGACGTTTACTTCGGGCTACATATAGCCTTCGAGACATACACATCTGATTAAAATAGTCCGGTAAACGCTCTGGGACGGCCATCGTATCAACCCGATATCACACATATGGAAAAATTACCCATTCGAGAAATTGAAAATGAGAATGCTGATACGTTTGAACAATGTAATCCTAGCTGGTTCATAACAGTACCTGCCAGGGGTCAATCGCCATTAATCGTACGGTCAATGTTAGGCTCTTATTATTTTATAAGATACGCTCTGACCTAAAATCGGAGACGGGCAAATCTGAAATATTCAGCGTGCAGCGTAATGCGATCTATAATTATCGGACACGTAGAAATTAGCAGCTCGGAAGGGGATTTCTCACTAATGCAAGCCTGAAAGTATCAATTTGATGGAGATTATTATGGTAGATACGAAATCGAATCGATTCTCAATTGAGCCAATCTTAAGTAGCTGCTTCCTACGCCTACTTTTACTATTGAAAGGAGAAATATGTTTATTAGTTTTACTTTGTCCTTCCAAACATCTACAATCATAATTATCTTTGTAGTTCAAAGGGTTCATGCAAAAATTTTATTATTCTCAGGTTCTCCTAAATAATGGTGGGAAACTTCGGAGATGGAAAACTCGTTTTTCATAGTTTCACCATTAAATAAAAATTTCCAAATGATTTTTTATTTATATCTTCGATGAAGAGGCTTGATATTTAATTGAGATTTGATTTTATTGAATTCAAAATAAATATTTTTTGTAATAAATGATTTTTTATATATGTCTTCACCTAATATTGTATAATATTTCTATCACATTATTATGGTTATTCAATCAACTAGTTTATAAATGATAGCGATTAATGGTTAGATATGTTAACACTCTAGCGGAGCGAGCGTGTTAATCAATCCATTAATCGCTGGATTAATAAGCGAGTTAAATTCTGCTGCTACAGCCAGACAATTCCGTCGAATTTCTCTGTATCGAAAGTCATCTTAACCAAGTTTGGAAAGCAAAATACGTCTGACTTTCACAGCTACTGCTTGGAGACTGAGCGCAGCCGCATACATTCTCATATACATGTTCTCATACATTCTGGCTATGCGCAGCCAGCCAACTGCCGTACACGCAAGCGTGTTGTGTTGGCTGACTCAACCAGGAATTCGTGGTTGCCTAGTACGCGGACTCCTATGCAATGTCATTGTTTGTCTAGCTGTTGCTTGGCTGCGACAGCCAGGCTGCCTAATGCGCAGAAAGCTTAAGGAGTGATAGTCACAGGCCTCAAACGTAAAAATGAAATATAAGTCGTGTTGTGTCGTTACTAATATTACTACCGAATACTGTATGTTCGGTTGCCCATGACGAACATTGAAAAAAAATCCTTTGTTAAAAAGGGTCATTAATACAAGATTTTGTGAACGTTAAGCAGAGCTTTTTTTGTGAAATTGAATTGTTGGAAAAATTATGAGGGCGCAAGTACAAAAACCATTGGCTCAAGTAGTCATTAGATTACGAATATGCTGGAATTTCAGGTTCATATAGATCCTAATTCATTTTAAAGGCATGCCAATGAATACAATGAATGGTTAAATCATAGGCCTGGAATGGTTGGAATACATAATACTATTGTGAAACTCGTAAAAATCACCTACGAATAAAGTTCCATTCGAATTCCTGGTCACTTTGATAACAGAAAAATGTTGACATTGAGAACGCCTCTTAAATCATGCTAACAACATTCCGTTATTATTTACAGTGACACTTTGCTTGTTCAAGTTTCAATTGAATATTGAAATCGTACGATTATCCTTTGTAATAATTTTCATTATGCTGTTAAAAACAAATACTTTATGAGAAACAAATGACATTACGATAAAATACGATCATAAACAATCGGATAAATGGATTTACTATTGGTAATTGAACTGATTTCACTTGATCATGTAATCATTTCAATTATGTAGAGTCTAGTTAATGGAAAAAAATTTCCAATTGACGTAAATTTGTTTATAACAACCATTTGATTCAGGTTTTTTTCACTTTCATCTCATTGATTACTCATTAGTCGATGTAAATATGAAACCACTTGTTAACTGAGCAATAAATAAGTGTACTTCATTTTCCATTCCTAATTTGTACATTGTTTCCTGTATGTAAGTTGAGCATACATGAAAATAATCGATTAATTGACTGAGGAACCATCTAGAACATTTATTCATTAAAATAACAAACCTATGGCTACTATTTAAAAAAGATGAATTACAACTACATTTTTTTATTCTACGCCATCGTATGTGAGACTTTTCTAAAATATTTTTTTAAAGTGTTTTTGTTTTTCTCACAACATCTGAACCTTATAAGTATTTCTCCAATTGTGTACGGTTTTAGCCAAAATGTTTGAAAGAAATTATGGAAATTTCAAGCACCCACATAATGGAACTGAGGAACTGCTATTCCCATAGATGCCACACACATTATTTTTCAAGATTGTCCACAGAGACTAAGGACATCTTGTTCTATTATTTTTATTTCGCTTCATTTCACTTTTGACGTATCTATGACAACAATCAATAACCTGAAAAAATAACGTATAACTGGGAAGTTTTTCGTCTCGCATGAAATTGTTTTCGTTCAGAAATTTATGTTACTCAGTGTGTGAACTTGTCAGTTGGACTTATATTTTCTGTTACTACATAAATTCATAGATTGTAAGTAAAAAAAAACATTTCTGGAATGATATCTTTGGAAAAGCATCGAGAAAATTATGGTCTGAAATTTGTTGCTAACTGTACATGAAATAGTTCATAATCCATATTATGTTAAAAATCATAGTCACAGAAATTTCATCAATAATTGGAGAAAAATGTTGGGTTTAGTGAAGTTCTTAAATGGTTAAATGATTAAAAAATTGCTAGGGTGTAATTAAGGAATCAACTGACCGTTGAAAGCTTGTTTATTCAATTATATGGAATGAATACGTGCAGATGGGACTACAAAACTATTTAGTTCCTTTATTAATCATATGGTTGGAAAGTGTGCTACGGATGTTTGTTGAAATTATGAGGGAACATATTTTAATGTCATATATGGTCAAAATTCATTATCAGCAAAAATTAATATGAAAATTCCATTATTTGATTTATTTTCTATATTTCATGAAAAATTATGCTTGACATTTTTAAATTTAAATCTTAAAAAGTGGATTTTTTTTCCCGAGTATCAAATAAAATTTCAATATTGCAGATTTGAATGAAATACATACTCGATTATTTGAATTTTATTGTTCAAGTTAAGGTACACAGCATGCTTAAAGGTACGTATGAATGGATCATCCTCAGTTTATATCAATCCATTCAATCTATATATTGGAGTTTACGGAGAGTAATTTCGTTATTCTTGTGGAAATGAAAGACAGTTTTCGTATAATAAACAAATACTTTATTTTCTTGAATATTTGTCGTTCTGATCCAACACTTCTATCATAAGCATAATTCCACGCTTATTAGGTATACCGGTATGAAATGAGCATTTTTTTGGGAAAATTAAACACTAATTCTTAATAGGAAAGTAAAAACATTTCATTCAATGTATTGGCCATTGTTGTATCTTGACGCTCACTTCATACCGGTATTCCTGCTATAAAACTTTTGGTCCTTGCCGACAAGAATCCGATCGAGATGATTTTATGTCGAATTTGCTTCTTATCGTTTCTACATTTAAAAGGACACTAACAAAATACTACTCCTTAGGTTTAATTGGAAATTTTCACAAGCAAAACTTGCTATACGAGCTTTCAAATCATAGAAAAATTTAAGAGTTTAAGGGTGAAGTTGGGTGCAAAAAATGCAAACGAAATTATTTTCCTGAGATCCTTACAGAATGCGACAATATAGATTCTATTGGTAAAGGCCATCAGAAAGGTCACAAATGATCTTTATTCATGCCCTCATAATTTATTTATTGTATGATAACGACATTCATAGAAATATCAAGATCAAGTAGTAAACTTCGGTTTCCGCCATATATCGATAAAACATGTAGTAATTTTTTTATAATAGCAGTGGGATGTTGATAATGAAACGGACTGGGCACGATGAAGAACGCCATAAATAAAACATTATCTGTTAATTTCTTGAATGTAGTTATACATTATGAAAATGCAAAATGGTCATTTTGATGACTTCATTTAAGTGCTTCGTTTCTGTAAAACCGAATCGTGTGTGATTGCATATTACGCCGAGTTTTATTATTGATGTACATTCCTGTATTGATGATTTTGCGCTGAACGAATCGAAAGGAATAAGTTTCAGCGTTTCTCCTTGATGCTGAACATCAGATCAGTTCGAGTCCTTATTCGTCTTCTTTTTCTACGTTTTGGTTTCTTACGGATCAATTGAAATAACTGTTTATGAATGTTCGTTTTCTTTGTCAGGTGTTATCTAGCGTTTTTGTGATCATGTCGATCTGATTTTTCTTTTTTCATCCATTTTTCTTGGGGTTTTTCATAAAAATCCTTTAAGAATTGGTGCCCTAGGAAGACGGCTACTCAATGGCGTTGTGGGGGTAGGTGCGCAGAAAATTTAGGTTTATATCATAATTTAGTGAATTGTCAAATACTAATTCAATGACTAATGATTAATGATCTAAAAAGAATATTGGATATATATATATATTCTTTTGAACTTTTGTCTTGCAATATTTAGTTAGCATACAATAAAGCATATAGATCAGGGGTTAGTGACGAGGTGTCATACAATTCGGCGTATCACATAAAAGCCTAGGGAAAAAACCCCAGTAAAAAAAAACCCTGGCTCCGCGCCAGGTTTACAATATTTAATTAGCAAACAATAAAGCATATAGATCAGGAGTTAGTAACGGGGTTTCATACAATTTGGCGTAAGACGCTTAAGTGTGGAAGTACAAAAATAAGCTGAAATATATTTGAGGGATTTCTTTCTTCAAGAGTGGTCTTCTATTGATGGAGCCAGAGACTTCCAAAAGTTACCCACATCGAATCTGGAAATAAAAAGACAAAAGCAAAAAAAAGAACTGAATAACAAAAATACGTATTATATTCGTTTGGAATTTATAATCCATTCCAAGAAAGAATTGGAAACATCATGAATAGCCCTAAAACCATCTTGAAATTTATATATGGGACAACTATTGATGAGATGAGGTATTGTTTCTTCTGCTTCTCCACATTCACAACTTGCACTTGGAACTGAGTTCCATCTCATTAGCTTGCTATTGGTACGTCCATGACCTGTTTTCAAACGATTAAGAACTGTCCAAATTTTTCTTGGAAGATCAAAACAAGAAATTTTTTCTGGAGAATCAGAAACGAGATGCTTATTGAACATTTCGTAAGAGTTCCATTCAGTCTTCCATAATTCTTTATCACTTTTGTTCATATTGAAGAACGTATTATGCCATAATGGTTTATGTGACTTCAATCTGGGAATTCCATTTTGTAGAATATATGAAATAATTGGGAATAAATTGGGAAAAGAATGATATTTGTTCCAAGAATTCAAAGCTGCAGTCTGTCTGCGAATATGGGGAGGGATAATGTTAGACAAAACTGGTAACCAATGAACCGGTGTAGATCTTATGGTGCCAGAAATTATTCTCATGGATGTATTCAATTGTGCATGAATTTTTTGTGTATGTGCACTATTAAATCGCCACTCAATAAAATAATTCTTCAAAATTTCCAAATCAGATTTCTCACAGTAATGCGCCCTGGGTAGACGACAGGTGTGGTATCTTAGATGGCGAAAACTGGTGGAGGTCCCCAAAGACAGCTCCCACGGCAGTTCGACGATAATTCAAAGACAGCCTAAACAAACAGCTCGAAGACAGTTCAGAATCTGCGGTACCTCGCAACGGTACAATAATAATTCCCAATTCGAAGCAGAATGATGCTAAAATACGAACAAAAATCTAAAATACCTCGTGACAAACATAGGTTAACTCACCAATCCCACGTCGTTTTTCCAAACAAATACGCCACTCCGCTAAAGCGCAAAAATCTCACCAACGAACAAACCAAACCAACATGATAAGATTTCTCTCAGGGCTTCAGTTAAAATCCTGTTCAGATCCGCAAAATGGCGATTAATTACTCCAGGACATTTCAACCAAAAATGCGGGAAGAACGACGTAATTGACAACCTACGTCACAGACATGACAGAATGACAGTATGACAGACTAAGACCACCGACAACGACGTTCATCGAAACGTACGAGATAAGCTGGTAAACTACTGCGTCTAACGCCACCAGTTCGGTTTGCAGGTACTAACGGGAGCGGGAATTTTGAAACCGTGACAAGATGACAGTATGTTTTCCAAAGTATGGAAATCTGAATGTTGGTAAGCAATAGCAATGTCGTCAGCATAAACGTCACGATGATGTCGTGGGTAAATCACTTAGATATAAATTGAAATGTAAAGGAGCTAAAACTGATCCTTGAGGAAGACCGTTTTTCAAAAATTGCTACTCTTATTGTCAATAAAAACACGAAACCTTATATCAGATAACAATAGATAACAATATTCTAATAATCGTACCGTTTTCCCACATTCCAGATGGTTATAGAGTTTGAAAATTAATTCATCTTTCCACACAGTGTCATATGCCGAAGATAAATCAATGAAAGCAGCTCCTGTTTTCATCCTATTATTGAAGCCTGATTCTATGAAAGTTGTAAGGCAGAGAACCTGATGTGAACAATTTCTAATTTTCCTAAAGCCTCCCTGGAAATTTTGTAGAAAATTTTCTATAGAAGATTCAATTCTAAGAAGAATTAACCTTCTTCTTGAAAGGAACACTCAATATACTGATGAGTCGATAACTACTATAGGATCACAAGGATTTTTTCCTCATTTCAAAATACCTATTACTTTAGCCTTATGAAATTCGGAAGGAAAGTTTCCTGAATTCAGAATATTGTTATAGAAAGACAATAACCAAAACAAGGCCTTTTTTCCTAAATGATTGATGAATTCTGGATAAATTCCGTCAAAACCTGCTGCTTTTCGAGATTTAGTAGACTCAATCTCAGCCCTCAATTCATCTATATTGAATGGATGTGACACATGTTCTAAAGAAGGAGCTGATCTTCTAAATATTTTGAATTTTTTCTTCATATTCCTCATTTTAGATTGGTTATATTGACTGATTCAGATACATCAACTAGGCGGCGAGCGATTAATCTTGGATCAATTTTTGATGATGATGAGAATATTGAAAAATTTTTTTTCGCGAAAGAAAAATGAATATTATTATACATTTTAAGTTCTTTTCAAGTGAGTATTGAGGTTGATTACCCCATTACTCTACCCCCTTAACGATGACAGGACGCCATTGCGGCTTCTGTAGTCTCAGAAACCTTTTTTCATTGAAGTCTCCATCAATTCATTCCAGCCACTGTAACTGGATAAATAATATCCCGTACGTTATAAAATTTTGGCAGTAATCTTTTGAAGGATTGCACTTTCGAATAATCATATCGATATCTTGTTACTGGCGACATCAGGTGGCTAGACCCGGATTTATTGATCGATGTAGTACATGTGTGTATAGGAATTTAGTTGAATCATTATCTATCGATTTTTCGTCCAGCGTTAGACATAAAAATGGGTCCGCAACGATTTGTGGTATCCTTAATGATACCCTTTTGATAGGCAATAATAAAAAATCTGTCAAGGAGCCAGCAAATTAATTCACCCCATAACCTCCATCTGATTACACGTTCGATCCCTCTAACCTAGAGTTAGACCAAATAATAACCTCAATAGTAACGATAAATCCATCCAGAGTCAACCGGGCAAGTATTAAAACAACTCTTTCGTGTCCAAGAACTTAACCAACGTATAATTAAGCCAAAAATATGGTTCAACCGTAACACAGTGTGCTCGTCGGAAACCCGGAGTTTGATTTGTACGAATCGAAATATCACATGGTCTTACCTCGGGCCTATTTTGACAATGTAAAACGATAAATAACACTTTTTCCGCTCTCACATTAACAGAATGGTCCGGTCTTGTGATTATCTTCTTAATTGTTGTTTTATTTTTTCGGTACATTAACATATTTGTGATCGTTTCGAATCCAGCGTATACTTAAATTGGAGATAGGATCTGGACGTTTACCATTCGGATCTGTGAATTCCTTTATAATTACGGCATAATTGTCCGTTCTGTCGGAAAAATCAAACGTATGATCTGTGGGCGCGGGCAGGCTTCGACTTGTGAAGGTGCTCGGCATTCCTCCTACAGAAAAAGACCAAAAATTGCTGACGGGGTATGAAAGCTTGTCCTTCTGCGGTTTACGTGCTCCTTTAATGAGCTGCTCTTGCTGCGTTTCGTTGCACTGCTCAAATTGTTATTCGATTATTCTCTGACGCGTTTTGATCCCATGGTCCAATTTGTTATCCCATCGCCTCGGGAAAGTTTCGTTGATATTAGTGATGCGGTCACAATAACAAATATTGTTACTAGTTTGGTATACAATAAGTCTCGGGCCTAACTACCAAATATTTTTTCTCTTCAAAATGAATATATTTTTTATGCTGAGAATGGCTTCAACATCGAATACTCACACTATAAGCTTTACGGGGAATTCAATGAAGCATTTTTCTCGTGAACTCCCGAAAACTTAGGCTTCTGAGACTGGTGCTTTGGCACCAATTTTTAAAGGATTTATATGTTGTTTCATATTGACTATCGGCCGGTTTCTGAAACACTGATCAAACCTCATGTCAACTAAAACAACGATTATCTTAACAGAGATGTCAAATCAATTTGAGTTCCTGAAAGGATTTTCAGTGCATAATTAAGTAATCTATGATCATTTTCAGTTAACATGAGATGACAGTGTTTCCAAACCATAGATATAGAAAACTTAAATGTCTAACTCGAGGTCGAAAAGTGAGGCATTTAATTGAATCCTCCTGTATGTTCGACCACAACCTGTGTATTGAAGCCAAAAAAAGGGCCACCTACTTGAGAGCAAACCTAATTTTACTGGTTTCTGATTATTCTAATTTAAAACTCCATCTATCCTAATAAATCATTTCAGAATCAATACCGATCAGAACTTTATGCAGTACATTGTAAAGATTGTACTAATTAATGTTGAATATATTTCCTTAATGGACGCTGTCTTCGAATACACTCCGATTCAACTAATTTTCCCATCCTCTCGAATCTCCAGAGAGCGGTAATATTTTTACGATCCGTATAGATCAAATCGACTTCCTCTTCTTCATTAAAATCCACCAAAATGCCCAATTAGATCTAATTAGGCAGAGTCCTAGTGATAAATAATAGGAGCGACTGAAAAATCTCCACGGAATCGAATCAAAACAAGACGATAATTATAAATAATAAAAGGAACCGTGGTAAAGCGTCTTGAGCAACGGCAACGAGGATATTCTTCATGGGTGTCCTGCTTCAAATGGATTTTTGTGATGCTTAGAAAACGTGTTCGATCCATCACCGGAGATATTTGTATAATTTCCTATTTAACTTAAAAGGTATGTGCTTATGCACTTTCTACACCTTCAACAAACA
This sequence comes from Micraspis discolor, assembly GCA_030674115.1. NCBI lineage: Eukaryota > Metazoa > Arthropoda > Insecta > Coleoptera > Coccinellidae > Micraspis > Micraspis discolor. The sequence goes on from JARTUT010000872.1 coordinate 6,327,893, forward strand.
GCGCAATTATTCAAGTGAATTTACAGATTATTCGCGTTATCAATTTTATTCGCTTTTAACTATTTTCTGCGGGTTAAAACTCGTGAAACATACGCAATTAATTGTATTCGTGGGAGAATGTACTAATGCACTGTAAAAAATAAAATTCTGCGCTCAAACTCCTCAGGAGTTTGAGAATTTTTTTTTCAATCAAACCATTTTAATTTGAATTAATCTAAAATTGATTACTCCAAATGAACTATTTTTCTTGATTAAAACAACCTAGTTGATTATAGAGAACAGCTAAAACATTCGCCTGAAACTTTTCACATTTCAGCGAAAAGAAAGAAACAACTGATTCAACATAATCATACAATTACAAGAAATTGTTTATGCACTTGTCTCAATATCCATAATTGATTGATACAAATACATTATTCTAAATAGGTTTTAACGAAACCATTCGTTCGTTTCATTTTTATTTGTTCAATAGAACGAAGGTACGGTTGTCGTAAATTCTGTCAGTTGATGCAACGACTACAGTTTCTTGAGACAAGAATCTCGTGAGATTATATTATTCGCCTCATTTACTTGAAGAAAACTATAAATATTTGAATAAAATTGAACATATAATTGTTGCAATATGAAGTGACATTTGTAAAAAACTATTGCGTAATTGATTTAATAAAACGAATTAATTGTAGCAATTTTTTTATATTGGCTGCAATTAAATCAAAACTCAATCTCTTTTATATTAAATATATCCCATTTAAATGCAATTATTTGTGCATTTTACACACAATATTGTTGTATTCGGTGATAAAGATGACATGGAATACATGATGCGCAAGCTAATTAAAGAATACGAGAAGTGGGGCTTAAATGTCAACTTAGAGAAAACCAAATATCTTTGTGTTGGTGGAGAACCAGGTGATCTGGTATTGGATGATGACAGGGATGAGATGATAACCCACTGCCTGGACTATAGCTATTGTAGCGGCACTCTGTCAGCGGCAGGGGAGTGTATAGGGATCTCTTGGCGGCACTCTATATAGCCACGCATAGCTTACTTCACAGCGCTTCGGTGGCCTAGAGGTTTGCGCTCAAGTTTCACACCGACTAGGTACTAGGTGCCGGGTTCAACTCCCGGCGGCTCCCTCAAAACTTCTAACCCCTGCGTCTATGGCATGGTGCACACAAGCCATACTGATGAGTCCAAATGTGTGCGCCAGGGACGAAACGCATAAGTAGGGATAAATTCCTTCGATTCTACATTGGTGACCCCGACGTGATGGGAACGGTTGTCTTTACGACGTGTCTTGGAAAAGCAGACGGTTGACGCTTGAGGTATACTCACTCCCTCTCTGCAACTTCCAACGAAACTCTAGACGCCTTTCCCATTCCGTACAATATTCATGGTCTGCCGCGGTATTGCGGTATTTATTAATATAAAAGAGAAATTATTTTTCTGTGAAGAAAAATAATGATTACATACAAATGTTTTTTTTTGTTTTATCAAATTATTTCTTTGCTAGTGTCAAAAACCCTTCAATTTAGCTCAAATCAATCAGTTTCTTAACCCAAGAAACTTTCACTTGACATAAGAGATACTATCATTTTTATCGACTGAATTCTCGACCCATTCAACTAAGATCCTTTAAATCAACTACAAATCGAGTTTCAGTGAAATGTAATATTTATTTACATGAAACCAAAATTTTTATTCTACAAAAAGTATCAATAGTTACATACTAATTAATATTACCGTTGGATCAAATTTTTTTACCACCTGAGTCAAAAACTCTGAGCTTGGTTGAAACTAATCAGTTTCTTAACTCAAGAAACTTTTATTTAGGGTAAACGCCATTCTCAACTGTAGAGGGCGGTAGGGTCAAGTACTTTATGCATTTGGCTGTATTCAAACGTACGGAGTACTTGAGACAAATTAATATGGTTTGAGATGAGGAACTATTTTTTACAGTGTGGGAGAATGTACTAATGATTTTAAATTTTCATCAAAATTATCAATTTAGAAGCTAGAAGTAATCTTTTGTTGAGGTCTTGGCAGCAGCTATGTTGTATATCTATATATAATTCATTCTTCAATTAGAATGGGGAAATAACGTATAGTAGAAATCATCTCTGACTAGTACCAGTTAATATACATTGATATGTATATGTGGACCCAAGTAAATATCTCTGAAATTTTAACATAACTCAAAATGAATGAAATGTCGGTAATTATTCAAATAAAAAATATCGAACCCAATATTTTTGTACTTGTAAAACAATGTTTCATCGGAAACATTTTTAAATGTTCTGAAATTATATTAAATTTTGCTTTACACATCTCTTTAACCATGGTATTAATCAATGACTTTGAGATATTCGCTTGAAAAATGAAAATTTTCGATTTCATTGAAGTCGCAAGTCTTTGAATGCATAACAGCTGAATTCTTAGAGCGACTGGCGTAAGAAAATTAAATATTCAAACGGTGTCTTATGTCGATTTGCTGGCGAAAAAGAAGGTATCGACTTTAAAACGAGAATGTAGCAGAATATTAAGTCGTTTTTTTCCAAAAGCCCCAACTCATTTTACTTTGCCAACGTTACTATCAATTTGTTGCGTAAACTGTAATAAGGCGCATTATCGGCACAAATTTGAATTTCTGCAACATATAAGCGAGTCCAAACGTGTCGCGTATGTTGGATTAAAACATCGATACCGACTCTAACTAACGCCTGTGCAATTATTATAATAGCATTAACCGAATACTGCCAGTGCTTGAGATAAGTTTATTACTTAATTCCTCAGTACGCCTCGGCCATTTTACTTCAATTTACCCACAACCTATGGCTCTATTTAACGAACATATAATTTCATCAGTTCGCTCATTATTTACCCATTTAATTCCGACTTTATACTGCAATAAATTCCTGGCCATTTTTAATTTTTTTACCAATTTTTTTCCTCTTTCAGGTGGGTACCATTCTTCTTTCTGGATCTGCCGTGACAGACGTACGATGTTTGGTAAGATTGATGCGTTTTTAAAAATTTCGACGAAAGTTCCGACTCGCTCGGCGAAAGGTATTTCGAGTGCGTTGAAATCGGAGATCAGTGACCCGCCGTAGGACGTTGTTGTGAGAGGTTCACTCTCTATAAGGCTTTAATTTGTGTTTTATTTGATCTTCCGAAATCGCTCAGAAAACGAAGAAAAAATCTGGCTCGGGTTCTGAAACGGAGATTCGAATAATGACTGTTATTATCCGAAAAGCGATTAGACAGTTTTTGAATGCGTTTAACCAGGGTTTCGTAGACGCGATCAAATACGGGATTAATGAGGAGTCAGCGAAAATGAAATTGTTTTTGGTCCTTAAGTATTCTGCATATTTTCGAAAAACTTCGAAATGGTTTGTAGTCCATTGAAATGTTACATTTTTTAGGCTTTACCTTGCGTTTTTTAGAGGACGCAATTATATTTTTTTGATGTGTAGGGGGGGTCAGTGTAAAGCTAAAACCAAGTTTGTGGGGTCGCCACCCTTGTCCCACGGCCGCCATCTTGAAAATAGGGGTTGAAATGGTATTTACGATATATCTCTTAAACTATTTATTCTATAAAAAAAATTTATTAACATTTTTTGTTGCAAATTAAATTCGCTACAACTTTGCTCCAGTAACTTTTTGTCGTAGAACTATAAATAAAAAAGTTATAAGCGAAAATCTCCGGAAATTTGAGAAAAAAATGTATATTTTTTGATGTAATTTTTTTTTTATCATTTTACGAAAAAATGACCATTTTTGTACATCGTTTTTTGAGGAACAACTTTTATTCGCATCATTTTTTCATTAAGTCAATAGCTAAGGTTTTACAGCGCTCCGAAGTGAGTACTATTTTTCAGTACTCTTAACTATACCTATATTATACGTGTGTACCTATAACATGTCATCAGTTATTGTTTTTTTTTTTTTTTACTTTATTATTATAACTTTTTTAATTACAAATTTTGCAATATTATTAATAATTAATTATTGACTCTTTTCCCCACCACCCACCAGGTAGAGTCTAGAGGCGCGTTTTTTTTACGTGGTATCCCCAATAGGCATAATCCACGGTGATTTTCTAAATTAGAACTACTCCGTCCTCAGTCGTTTCGATGGACCAGGCTGCGGCTCAGCATCTGATCGGCTTTCTGAATTAAATACCAGTGGGAAAACTGGAGAAGGAAGGGGTGTTAATGTTGGCGGTTCATCATCAAAGTCATTTTCATTTATTAAATCTGAGAGTTCCATTACGTTGCTGCAAGAGTCTCCAGAACAATGGAAGCACACTGCAGAACATTTCATTCCTGCTTTTCGGCATCCACACATCGCTCCACAGTTTCCAAGCTCAGGGGGTGCTGGAGGTTTAAAGTTCTGCACTGGCATCAATAATTTTCCACATTTTTTCCAGCCCCAGTCTTCAGGATCATTATAATTACCAAGCCACGACTGGACCTGATGGTAGACTCGGAAAGTATGAAAGCGAGCTGTGTCTTGTGTTGGAGGAAGTGAGGATAAGTAAAATGTACTTTTTTCCATTGCTTTGGCGAATTGTTTGTATCTTAGGCTGTCAAGAGAATTATCATCTTTATTACCACCGTATAAAGAGATAAAAAAACGTTCACCAATTACAGTGAGCAAAGCAGGGTCAACTCTCTTGTTGAGAAACAAAGCCGTTCCACTTGCAAACTCTAAATGTTTCTCTAGGGTTTTCACAAATTTCATTTTACCGATATTGTAAGGAGCTGAAGTTGTGTCACATCCGGAAAAAGCATGAAGAAACAGCAAGTTATTTGCAATGACATCTCCGTACATAAAACCTGAGTACTGAAAAATAGTACTCACTTCGGAGCGCTGTAAAACCTTAGCTATTGACTTAATGAAAAAATGATGCGAATAAAAGTTGTTCCTCAAAAAACGATGTACAAAAATGGTCAGACATTTTTTGTAAAATGAAAAAAAGTTACATCGAAAAATATACATTTTTTTCTCAAATTTCCGGAGATTTTCGCTTATAACTTTTTTATTTATAGTTCTACGACAAAAAGTTACTGGAGCAAAGTTGTAGAGAATTTAATTTGCAACAAAAACTGTTAATAAATTTTTTTTATAGAATAAATAGTTTAAGAGATATATCGTAAATACCATTTCAACCCCTATTTTCAAGATGGCGGCCGTGGGACAAGGGTGGCGACCCCACAAACTTGGTTTTAGCTTCACACTGACCTCCCCTACACATCAAAAAAATAAAATTGCGTCCTCTAAAAAACGCAACCTAAAATGTAACATTTCAATGGACTATTGTGATAATTAAATTGTTTTATTAAAAGAGATTCAAATATCAAATATTGATATTCTTCTATGGGGATTAGGTACTTCGATTCATCAGTTCATATTATCAATATAATTTATTATAATAATAAGAACCTCGCTTTTAATGGTTATTCCCATATCTACTTGTTTTATATTATGAACGGGGTTCAAGTAGGTTTTGTCATGTTTATTTCTCTCTTTCCTATAAATCGACTTACTCGATCCATAGAAAACCATTATTCAAGTTTACATGACAAACAACAATGTTTCAAGAATTTTTCAGGAGTTTTTGTATAAATAACCTGAGATTCAATAAATGCAGATAACTTAGAATCTAAACGAGATGGGTATATGGAAATGTAGAGGAAATTGTAGAGTGGATTAGCGTCATTCTGAAAACGAAAAAATTTACTGGATATCTGATTTGAAAAACAGATCGAGTGTTATTTTTTTTGCCACTGTGTATAACTGACAATTAAGACTCGAAAACGGTGGCGCAGAACAAACTTTCATCTCGGATCATGCAAAATTTAAAATAGAAATCTAGAATATTGAGCGAAATGTTGGCTTTTTTTGACTCTCAAATTATATTTAAAATTTTTTAAAATAACACAAAAGCAGTTGAAGATTGATATAAGAAAGTAAAACTAATAAATTGAGTTTTTATGGAGAATAATAAAAAATAGAAATACGGCGTGTCCTATTAAACATAAGAAAACTGTGCCACATTTCCGTGCCACATTTGGCAACACTGAAGATTTGAAAGTAATTCGTAAATGTAGCTTAGATAACCTTATATTGATCTACAAAATTTGAAATATTTTGCATGAATAGTTTCCAAAATAATTTAATAGACTACCCATCTTGGGGCACCCGATGGATGTAGAGGTTTGTTTGTCGCGTCTAGGGTACGCTTCGTTACCACATAGACGCTGCACAGCCTAAGCTCGATGTTTATTGTCGTTTTGTGGAGTCTTATGAAGGCCGTCACAAATTCCAAATTCACCTTTTCTTTTCAATATACCCTCGTAGTTTGTTATGGATTCCAAAAAGCCAGTCAACCTTGAGATGGCATCTCGAACACGATGCAAATTTTCTACGAGTAGAGCGCCTCGATACTCAATCAAATATTTAGTATGCGAGAACGACCCATACAACTGCAACATACATCAAGACATATTCGATTTGTATGTTGAAGGTTAGGTTATAATTAACTCCCGGTTTTACAGTAACAAATCACTCGGACATTCGTAATACATTACGTATTTCTTTAATTTTTTTTATGATTGACGGTGTTTTTTTCCATCAATCAATGGCTTAACTGATGTCAGGTGGGGTTACCGATGTTTTGAGACAGCTCATGATGCCTTTCCATTAGGTGTAACAGAAAGGATGAAAGCACAGGTTCTTCTGGCGTTTCATCTCGACATAGTTTTTATAACTCATTTACGTTAGAATGAAATCGATCTCCATCTTTTGGACAAAATATTTGGGGCTTAATTTATGCCAGAATGGGGTAGATCTTGAAATGTTTCCAGATCTTTAAAATTCAACACAACTGAAACGATAAGAGAAAATACAGCAATTTTTATATTATTATAAAAAGCCGTTACATATCATAGATTATTTGCTTCAGAAATTGAAAAGTGTCGGTCCAGAAATCCCTTGGTTTCAATAAGATTATTCTTCTCCTCATGGTGCTACTGTCACAAACAAAACCTACCAAGTAGATATTTTATCATAAGGTGGACGTCTCTCCTAAATAAAATGAAGCTCCAATATTTCATCTACCCCTTCACTCAATCGGATATTTCTTGTCTAAGTGCTTCATTATTTGAAAGACATTAAGAATTAATTGGATCAGGCAATAAAAAATCACAGTAAAACTATCGATCTTGAAAAAAACCAATATACAGCAGTGAATCATAAAATCATGTGAAAGCTCATTGGGATTTTTATGATCGGAAAAAATTTTACTGTGGTAAACGAAGATAAAACGTACCTAGATTGGACTAGCCCCTTCGTTTTTTATTGAAAAACCAAATACCACCTTTAACGGAAGATATCTCGTTTCACCATAAAAATAGAGAAATGGGATGGTCACGATGTATTTTAATGGTCAATAAAATTTTCCCTACCATCTCAAGAAAATATCAGTAGTTGACTTTCAAATAACCCATATCTAGTTGACTTTCTGAAGGAAGTTCGTAGTAAAAAAGAGATTTGATGTTTGCTCAGAACCATGCTCCAAGAAATCCTAAATTTATCAGTTTTATTGAATTTGGCAGGACTTACAAATCAAATAATACTTCTATTAATTAACAAAAACTGAATAAAAACCCTTGACTGTACGTTTCACAAATTTTATTTAAAGCATCGTTGACATGCATGTTTCGGGTTTCATCCCATTTTCAAAACTGAATATAAAACAATAGCGGTTAATACAGTACACATTTACATAACGTATCAAGTAACACATGTTAAAATTGGTGATAGACGGAAATCCAACTGATCATTTACAATGGGAAGATTTTGTTTAAAAGCTGATGTTATTTCTAAGTATTCTAAAAGGTCCATGCGTTTACCTTTATGGCATTTGTGCAATATTTTGGTTTTTTCAAAATCAATAAAATGGTTTGAGGTGATACAGTGACTAGAGGAACCAGTAGTGGGTTTGTTTTGGAGGATTGATTTTTTGTGTTCATCAATTCTTTTTGCCAGTGAACGACCAGTTTGACTTATGTAAAATGCAGGGCATTCATTACAGTGAAGCTTATATACCGCTTAATTGTGTGTTGTTCGCTCGATCCTTACCATTAAAGAACATTGATCTCAGAATTTTCTTATTAGTACAACTAATGTTAATATTATAATGTCTGAGTCTTTTGCAAATTTTATCACTCAGAGATGGGATGTAGTCGATATATGCGTATTTTTTGGTTTCAGTTTCATTATTTGGTGGATAAATTGAATGTAACAATTTCTTCTGCCGCTTTTTGAAAAGGAATTGATCTAATATATCCGGGGAGTAGCCATTATTCACATCTAAAAATTTCAGTGTGCGAACCTCCTTGTCATAGTTAATTTTTGACATTGGAATCGAGACTAATCTATGAGTTAGTGCGTGAAATGCCGACATTCTGATCTTATAAGGATGTGAACTACTATTTGGTATTAAAATATCAGAGAAGGTGGATTTTCTGTATATATCAAATTCAAGGTGTTCATTTTTTCTTATATAAGTATATAAGATGTATATAAGCTTCACTGTAATGAATGCCCTGCATTTTACATAGGTCAAACTGGTCGTTCACTGGCAAAAAGAATTGATGACCACAAAAAATCAATCCTCCAAAACAAACCCACTACTGGTTTCTCTAGTCACTGTATCACCTCAAACCATTTTATTGATTATGAAAAAAACAAAATATTGCACAAATGCCATAAAGGTAAACGCATGGACCTTTTAGAATACTTAGAAATAACATAAGCTTTTAAACAAAATCTTCCCATTGTAAATGATCAGTTAGATTTCCGTCTATCACCAATTTTAACATGTGTTACTTGATATATTATGTAAATGTGTACTGTATTAACAGATATTGTTTTATATTCAGTTTTGAAAATGGGATGAAACCCGAAACATGCATGTCAACGATGCTTTAAATAAAATTTGTGAAACGTACAGTCAAGTGTTTTTATTCAGTTTTTGTTAATTAATATCAAACTATGTTTCACCATGGGATAAGCGAGGAATCAATTACGAAATAATACTTCTACTTTTCAAAATCAGTACCTATAATAATAATAATAATAATACATTTATTCTCAACAGGTTACACCCAATAACAGAGAAAAATGATCAAACACATAAATGCGATTGAAAAACTTACACCAGATTACATATGAGACCCTTATAATAGCATATAAAATTATATCCAACAGTGCCTTAAAATTACTACATGACATTTACAAAAAAAAAATGTTATTCCCTCAATACTCGAAAAAAAAATCAACAGCATACCAATCACATCCTCATCCCAAGCGTACAAAATAAACTGAACAAGATCACGAACCCCCACCACGATTCTCCAAATGGCACATCAAAATCATTGGTAGTTCATCGTAGTAGATATCACATCGGCCACAAGAACTGTCATATAAGTTACACATGAAGTTGATAGGAGACCGTGACATAACATTTGTCCTACCAAAATCAACATAGAAGGTGTTATATTGCCTCAGACCAGGTCTAGGTACATGAATATTAACCTTACTCAAGAGAAATGAACAATCAATTCCACCACGCAGAATCCCGTAGAGTAACTTCAATGCACTACGCTCACGTCTTAACTTCAATACCTCAACTCCGAGGCTCGCGACGAGGACCGAGTGGTCAAATCCTCTCGAAGGGTACTGTCCGAAACATTTAAAATAAATATATTTCAAACACTTTTACTTGTGGATTGTATGAGCCTATATATCAAACAGCAATTGTGCGAGCATGCATCGATTAAAAAATCAGAATTTATTAGAAAGAAAAACTTCTTTCTATTCGAATTTATAAGGTGGGAGCTTCCCCACGTAGTAGCTACATCCCTTATGCATTATGCCTCAAAAAAAGTCCTTCTTCAATCAAAAGTTGTCTTGTCGAAGCGTTTTCAACCGATATGGCTAATCAGCCTGTAAATTGAGTGTTTTATTTTCAAACAGCCACCTATATAGGTATCTGAATTTCCAATTCGGTATACCGGTCTCATCAGTGTGGCTGATAAATCCTGATGATTGGGTCAATGGATAATATAAGACGTTGTCGGTAAATAGGGACTTTAGGATTGCCACAGAACAGTAAAGAATCTATGATGACCTCTATTGCAAAATTTCTTCTCGTTACCCAGAATGTTGTCGCTGTATCGATCAACCTGTAGGAAGTGGAATGCGCAAATAATGACGACTCATTTTCTATAATAAATTGGAATCAATTATGGTGACCGAGTTAAACGCTCTTTCAATTAGATTTTCGAACCTACATAGGACGCAGATTAGCGGTATTTGTATACAATGAACATTATAATATAATAACAGCGGAGGTCTTTCGTGATGTAAGAGGGATATTTGAATTGATATAAATGAAAAGAAAGCTTAGACATTTGCGGAAATCTATGAAATTAAAGATTGCAGTGGTTCCGTTACAAAAAAATCGCGCTTACGAATGTCGAATTAGTGTTCTATTGTCGACTGAATCGTAATGATTCAGAATTTTCGTCAGAAATCATAAACATATGGAAAAAAGACTACTGGATCGATTTAGTCAGAAGGTTCTATTATGCCAACTGTGATTAGCTTATAATAACATCAGAAATGTGAAGTTTGAAATGGTTCAGAAATTATCCTGAATCGATTGGCGTCCCGCAGGGATTATTTTCAGACCGGTCTAATTTTTTTTATAAGAGTAATCTTTACGTTAAATAACCTGTTACTTTCAGTAGAGTCACATCGACTGAACTCATAGAATGAAGTTAGAATATTCTTCACTTATCTGTAAATGAAAAATCTCTTGAGTTAGATGGAACAATTGATATATATACTTCGCTATAGATGGAGTGCTTATGAGATAAGATGTGATTCTCATGAATTTGTGTTTTCATCTCATGGGTTCATTTTTTAAACTTCTTGAATAGCCTTTAAATTTCCTTGAATGATTCAAGATTATTCATTCAGATTTTTTATTAATAGGGAAAGTATCATCAATTAAAAAAATGTTCTCTTCAATTCAACACTTCGTACCCCAAGTCTTGACTCAAAAAATTTCAATTTCAGTTTTCAATAAGAAACAGGCTGAAATTGGCATCCATTCGCTCTTGTTGCCAGTGAAACAGCTATGCTTTGCCCAAATTTCTATAATTTCCGAATATCAAGCCGAAAATGGAATGGATTCAACTTCCTGAAGAAGGATTCGTGGTCGAATTTCTGAAATCTAACCAACTACCTTGTAAAGGGTGAATATCACTTAGAGGTACTTCTTTTTCAATAAAAAAATGTAATAAAAACAATTTTATTTTATAATCTTTATTAACGAATAAAAGAAACATTTCTTACAATTATTTTTCCATTCGATAGTTCCAATTTTCGATGACGCGTGTGAGTATTTCGGGTGATATTTCCCCATGACTCGAGTAATATTGGCCTTCTATACCTCAATAGTAGACGACTTGTCCATGTAGACTTTGGAGTTCACATAGCCCCAAAGGAAAAAATCAAGAGGTGTGATGTCACATAATCTAGCCGGCCAATTCACTGGTCCGAAGCGTGAAATGCTCTTGCAGAAAAGCCATGGTTTCACGGGCTGTATGGCAAGTAAAAACATCTTGTTGGAACCACATTTCGTGGAGACCACAGGCTTCAATTTCGGGCAATAAATAGATTATTCCACCGGTCCATAAACCACACCAAACAGTTTTTTTTTCTGGATTAAACGGCAATTCTTGAAACTCTTCGGGTTGTTCATCACTCCAGAATTAGGCATTTTGTTTGTTCACGAACTCATTAAGCCAAAAATGGGCCTCATCAGTGAACAAAAATTTTATCGAAAAGAGTGGATCTTCTGCAAGCTTTCCAAGAGCCCAACGACTAAAACTTAAACGTTTCGGTATATCGGTCGGCTTCAGTTTTTGAACTAATTGAATTTTGTAAGCTTTCAAAGAAATATCCTAACGTAAAATCCACCTAGTCGTTGAATACGAAAGGCAAAGCTGTTGAGAACGGCGACGACTCGACACTTGAGGGTCATCACGTACACTCTCCCCAACGCCGCTATATTCTCTTCACTACGAGCTGGATGTTGTCTATTTGGTCGAGTATTATCTATTAACGAATATTGAGCCACGAACTTAGTGATGGTAGAGCGAAACATAATCGGTTGGCCGATTATGTGGAACGTAAGTCGCTCTAAATGCCCGATACACATTAATCGGAGAACGCACATTTTCGTAATAACTTTTAGACGTTGTGCCGGGCTAAGTTGTTCCATTATGAAATGTCAAACACTACTGAACAAGAATACCACTTCAGTTTAAACGACGGATGCGTAATTTGCAACTAAATCCCCACCACAAGGAGTCCCTTTAAATGAATCACCCTTTATATATGACTCCTCCTTAAGAACTTCTTTTCCTTTTTAGTTAGGAGGAATATTTGGGTGCCTCTGTTATTTGGCCTCCCTGAAAATTGTATACAAACTTCGGTTTTCCTGGATATCATCGGAACTATGTAACTAAGTACAGACGGAAAATAACCTGTGAACTCTTCTAGAGTTCAAATGAAATTTAACCAGAAACGCTGTCAAATACCTCTGTCGGCTCATATTCCGTTTCTTCTCATTTGAAAGAAACCGATCCTAATTCGAACATCGGTCGAACAATTTGAACTCCGTCCGGAATATTATGCAATCTTGGAGCGAGTTCTTCATACAGGCACCTCAAAACCCGTTTCCGTCAAGAAAAAATAAAAGACTGACTTCCATTCCGAATTGAGTAAAGCATAAATAATTGAAGATTTAGAATAAGGCGTGTGATTGATACGGGATCTTGATAAATCTGATTAACGAAGATTAATTTCGAGAATTGAAAACAAATTACGGTAGTTTTTGAGGGATTATCTGAATTAATGCGTAGGATTACGTGATTGGAATTTCAGATGGGATATGTTTTGGGTATTGGAGAACAGGATGCGCCATTAGGATGCTTTGTTCTTACGTACGTTCGGCGACGTTTGAAAAATTTGTTTTTTTGAATGATACCTTGAAAAAGCTGAGAAACAACCTCTTTGAATTATTCAAATTTTTATTTTAAATCTCTTACTAGGTATACATAAAGTTGTTGACGAAAAATTTTTGTTTATGGAACTGGTGTTGAATGATTATTTGGACAATACCAATAATCTCTTATTGTTCTCCGTTCCTCTTTCATAGCTATGTTTTACAGAACCCAAAATATTTTCAGTCTTCAGCATTCGTTTTGGATTCTACAAGAATACAGAAAGAGTATCGGGTATTTGTAAGTTCAATAAAACAAAAAATATTTGTGAGTTATTTGTTTATTATTAATATATGAATTAGAGAATTATTTGGAAAAGATGATGTGATCCAAATGATGATCGTTTCGTTGCTGGCACTCTTCTAAATGTTTTGCTTCAACAAGGTTAGATTCATCGGATTATGTGATAAACCTTTTTTTTAAGGTATCGCCATGCAAAATAGTCAAGCGGGCTAAGCTCGGGGCTTCTGGGAAGCCAGTTGAGGTTACCCCTTCGCGAAATGACTTTATTATTATTCACTAACTATAATTCGTTAACAACTTCCATCGAATCATTTGGAGTATGACAAGTGGCTCCATCTTGCTGAAACCACGTTCCTGAGTTGGAAGCTGCAAACTCCAGCAACTCTGGGACTAAAAAAATTCGCAACATATCGCAATAACGGTCACTATTCCCATTAATTGATCGGCTTCGTTGATCTTCATGAAAATAAGCACCAATTATGCCTTTAGCAGACATAGCGGCCCAAACCACGATCTTTGGGCTATGCAGGGGTTGTTCATGCTTTCGTCTCGTATTCTCCACTGTCCAGTACCGACAATTCTGCTTATTAACATGACCATTCAGGTGGAAAATTGCTTCGTCACTAAACAGTATGTTGTGAAAGTTGTTAAATCGCTGCAGCATTTCGTTCGCAAAATTCAGTCGATTAGCATAATCCGCATCTTTCAATACTTGAAGCAATTGAATGTTATAGGCTCTCAAAGGAATCGAATGTTAAGACGATTTTTTGATGTTCAACACTTGGCTTCGCCTTCGGATAGATAAATACGGGTTTTGACGAACCAACCCCTCAACTTCTTCAATTTTCTTTGTGGGGATTACTTCTTCGCCGTCACGGTGGCGCGCCCTGTGGGAATTAATCTGTTCCCACAATATGCGCAGACTACCGATTACTGGGTTACGGTCATGGTGGCGCTGCCAACCACGTTAAGCTACCCCTAACGGAGATACGCCACCTGGGTATCAACCCTACCAAGGCGGATAGATGTTCCACGGAATAGGCACTGCTCGTACCTGTTTTTCTTTAGGTTATATATAGTCAAGGAAGCTCGACCAAAAAGAGAGGTAGCAAGAGTAACAGAGAGTAACCGACATAATGTAGTACTGTGCATAGTTTATGTGTTGTGTTGTTAAGTATAATTATATATTTGTTCCATGTTTTTATACTGTTTATTCTTAACCGTCTACCTAGGAGTAGGCAGATTGAGGCCTAGTTAGAAAACCGTATTTCTTGCTAACTAGGAGTAGGCAGATTGAGGTTTAGTTAGCGCATGTTCCTTTTGCGTTTAACATGGTTTAATCAGGATTGAGGCCTGATTAAACCCCGGCATCGACCCAAATCGACTACCTGTCCGAAAATCTTCATCGCGAACTGAAGGAAGACAACCAGAGTTTTGAATTTTAACTGCCGCACCTGTATTCGCGAACATCCTCATCTATTTCCTAATGCTATCGTAATTCATTTGAACTTTTGGCTTATAAAACAAATGTTAGCTGGTGTTGGTGACGGGGTGCCATACAATTCGTTGTATGACATGAAAGCCTAGGGAAAAAACCCCAATTGAAAAAAAACCCTGTCTCCCTATATAAGTATTGTTGAGTGTACAAAATAAGCTTTAATATATTTGAGGGACTTCTTTCTTCAAGAGTCTTCTTGAAGTTGCACATATCGAATCTGAAAATATAAAGACAGAAGCAGAAGAAAGAACTGAATACAAAAAATACGTATCAAATTTGTTTGAAATTTATAACCCGTTCCAAGAAAGAATCGGAAACATCGTGAATAGCCCTAAAACCATCGAAAATTAGATGCAATTGAGTTACATCTGAATAGCATGATATTGGTACGACCATGACCTGTTCCCAAAAGATTAAGAACTGTCCAAATTTTTCTTGGAAGATCAAAATCAGAAATTTTTTCTGAAGGATCAGAAATGAGGTTTTTATTGAACATTTCATAAGAGTTCCACTCAATATTCCATAAATCTTTATCGATAGAGACATTGAGCAGTTACTATTGAATCACCGTTACGATAATAAGCTCGTACGCAAAATGCGCGATGCGTCCCCTAGTACTTTTGCATCGTGACTAAAACTCCACAAAAAGGTGGACGCCACGACCCTTCCCTGCTCCTTTTAGATGCCCCGTTCCGAATATGGCGCGTAAACAAATACCTGATACCCTTTCTGGACACTTTGTATATCATATCTTAGATTCTCACTGGTTTTAAGTAATCTTGCTTTGTTGAGTCGATGATTTCCTTCATCAATGCTTGATTAGGATCTCTAACAGAACTAGTCAAGCATTGATAAGAGAAAGACTCTATCATGCTATTGATGAACAATGTTGGAAGATTTTGCTCAGCGCGTCGGCAATTCAAAACTTTTAAGGTTGAATCAAGGTTATTTGCACTCAATTGACAATTCAAAAGCAATTTTATCAGTGCTTTTCGTATAATAAAGTCGTATTCGTTTCAAATTACTGTAATTTCTGTTTATTAGTTAAGTGGCTGGATTTCTTGAACTAGTTGGATCTTGAATGGGTTATCCCAAGATGTTCACGCAAAATTTTCCATGTGTTGGATGCACAGAGACAAATCTAGATCATCATTAACATAGTCGATTTGAGTTGTCTCTAATTGATGGAAATTCATTTCATTTTAAAGATTTTACACAAAATAATAAAACCTTTATACTAATTTTCTGTATGTATTATAACTATTTCTCAGTAGTAACTTCTTCAGAGGATTACATTTTCATCATCAACACTATCGCAGCAGCGATATTAGGTACAGTTGTAGGTACAGTTCTTCATCTACATCACTTCATCGAGTAGAGAGAATGCGAATAGGAATAGACTATTATAGAAACCAGATGTTTTTTAGAAGAATCTAACGAATACGCAGTGAAGTTTCAAAGTTGCATAAGGAATAAATAAAACGAGATCGAGAAGAGAACCCTGCGGCACTCCATTATTAATGAGTGTGTTTAGTGTTTTCTCCATATCGCATCTCCTCTCATATCTGTCCTGCTTTATTAATGAATTATTATTCGAATCCTGGATGTAGTTGGTAGTCACTTCAGTAATTATTCTGTAATGTAAGATAATCGGGCCACAAGTCTCCAGCGCAATATTTGTAAGCGCGGACAGCTTGCAGTCGTTAAATCGGCTCTCATTTGTACACATCGGAACATGTCGATTCATTCGTTTTAATTATTTCGTCATATCATGACCAATATTTATGATAATGACGGAAGCAACGACAAACCAGTTCAAAGTAGACGACGTTTTTAGACCTACATAAGCCGTTCTGCTGAATGGTCTTAGACGTTGAAAACAATACGTGGAGAGGGGCCTTAACTCGGTCGTCTCTGGCTTTAATGCGGCGCGTATTTAGCGCAAGGTTGGTATTGTGTGTGGGCGACTAGGTACCTAGCCAGGACAAATGGCGCCTTTATCGGATTATGTAACAGCAATTGTACGTGCTCCTTTACAGGATCGTACAGGAAAATTTTCAGTTGTAATGCACGAATGATTCTAAAGCTTTATAATGGTATTGAAGTAAAGGGTGATTCATTTAGAGATACTCTTTGTGGTGAGGATTTAGTTGCAGATAGCGCATGCGTCGTGTAAACTGAAGTAGTATTCTTGTTCAGTAGTGTCTGACATTTCATAATGGAACGACTTAGCCCGGCACAACGTCTATAAATTGTTCAGCTTACGGAAATGGGCATTCTCCGATTAATGTGTATCGGGCACTTAGAGCAATTTACGGTCCACATAATCGGCCTACCGAACGCACAATTCACTCTGGCATCACTAAGTTTGAGACTCAATATTCATTACTGGATAATACTCGACCAAATAGACAACATCCAGCTCGTAGTGAAGAGAACGGCGGTGGGGGAGAGTATACGTCAATTTTGACAACCTCCCATTAAATTTAACTTCTCTGATGGCTTTCGTAAACTAAATGAAAAAAATCTGGTGGAAGAAAAGTGGAGCAATGAAATTTAGGAATGAGGAATTTATCAATAACGTCCATACATGCACAAAGTTTTTGTTCAAATACGACGGATATCTTATGAGGTTTGAAGTATTAAAATAATTTTGTTTGGCAATTGAAAAAAAAAACACCCAGTTATTTTAAGCTCGTTCTTATATCCTTCAAGTTACAACTTAATCCAATGGATATTTTAGAAGTTATAGAGAAAATCATATTTCAGATGCTCATAACTCCTGAATCATTCGACGGACATGGCCCAATAACGAACTTAACTGATATATTTGGACAGACAACCTACTCTGAAAATATATAAATTCTAGCTACTCAAGTTTGAACTTGTATTCTTCATCAGGAAGCCAAACCCAATCGATTAAAACCATTGCCGGCTCGATACTCGAACTAATTAGATATTTAGACAAATTTTAGACGCGTCCTGATTGGTAATCATGGCGTGAATACAATTACCATTCACAGTAACATCAGGATAATGAGGCCCTATAACGACTCAGGCAAGCAAGTTATTTTTTGGTGACTAAGTGGTTTTTCTTGAAGCACATACTGATTTTTACCAGACAACGTATGTTTCACTTATTGACGAACCCATGAGTCAAAACTGAGCTTCGTATCTGAAAATGATTTTGCGGTCAAATTGATCATCTTGGTATCTTTTCCAGGCTCTAATTGGAGAGCGTACATCTCTTCAGATGATTCATCAGCTTCACTGCTTGAGTCAGCTTGATCTTGTTGGTTTACACCCATAATCCTTAGGGAAAATTGGCTATAAACTCTCGAGAATGCCTTGGAATAGACTGACTTTGATCAATCCGTTGTATCACTTATCATACAACGAATATATAGGCTCAAGTGATTGTACCAAACTTGTTTCAGCCTATAAACTATTAACTATCGAGAATGCCTTGGAATAGACTGACTTTGATCAATCTGTTGTATCACTCATCACACAACGAATATATAGGCTCAAGTGATTGTAACAAACTTGTTACAGCCTATAAGCTATAAACTCTCGAGAATGCCTTGGAATAGACTGACTTTGATCAATCCGTTGTATCAATCATCACACAACGAATATATAGGCTCAAGTGATTGTACCAAACTTGTTACAGCCTATAAGCTATAAACTCTCGAGAATGCCTTGGAATAGACTGACTTTGATCAATCTGTTGTATCACTCATCACACAACGAATATATAGGCTCAAGTGATTGTAACAAACTTGTTACAGCCTATAAGCTAGGGCGAGACAGAAAATCGGAGTAAACACTCTTAAATTAGCGCTTGATAATTTGCAGACGTTTTCCTTCGTTTAATTTACCCGGATGAAAATGTTAAGTGACTGACATTCGATGATATGTACAAGGGTGCGTTCGCAAATTGAATTCAAAGTTGTCAAGTAACCATTGAACAATACCCTATGAAGAATAGTATAGTATGAAACGAAGTATTCACAGTGCACACTCCTTAATATGTTCAATAATCTTCATAGCGAATGGATCTAAATGATCACATTTAAACATTGATGTCTCACCTGTTATTGAATTCTCCAATGATCGCTGTATTCAACGAATATCCGCATTTGAATTGAAATGCATTAAAATCCGCTCCTGCATCGGCTAGAAATAATTTCTTATGTATGAATCCAAGATAGAACAACTAATTATGCATCCATAAAAATTCTACAACTTCATCGATGCCCGAGATGTAAAGATTTACTACCTCTGGCTATTATTTATATGTAGATATGTTTTTGTTGTACTCGTAGGTACGAATGGTTCGAATATTGAGAGCTCACACGAGAGAGAGACATGATTTGGAATCTTTTGTTTCTAAATTTTTTTTTAATTGATGTGGAAAAGAACTGAAATGTTGTTAGGAGCTTTTAAATGCTTGTGTTAGACTGAATAAACCTATATTATAAACTAAAATATATACTTTCAGTTTCCCTTTAGTGGGTTAGAAGCTCAAACTCCATTGGTCTTCCCAATTGAAGTCAATCAGAAATTGAAATCCTCCTTCTAGTTAGCTCGTGTTATTACCTGATTATCTTAAAGAAAAGTCTGGTACGAAAACGTTCAGCGGAAGCTGCAGTAGTTGACAACGAAATGAAATTCTTTTGATTTGGCTCGTCTATTGATATGCCAAACTCTAAAGATCTCAGATACAATGGTGAAGTTCGAAGATGATCTGAATATCAAAAACCTCGATATTCTATAAGAATTTTGTGAATCTCTGATGATTATCTTATGAGATATCAAGAATTAAAAAAATTGGCGCCATGATTTACACGAAATCGCAAACATTTTTGTTTTAATCTCATTCAAATGACATCCTAGTTGCGAAATAATCAAATGAATTCAAGCAGCCCTGCGTATACTAAATTTGAGCTTCAGAAGTATTCGACGGATCTGGGCCAACAACGATTTTGCCCAAATTATTTGGATAATTGATCTGTTCTGAAAATATAAAAACTCTTGCTCATCTCCTTGGAAAGACAGAAGGTATACAGCTGGGTGGCTGAACATATAAAGGTTTGACCACGAATGCTTCATCAAGAAGTCGAATCCAATCAATTAAGACAGTTTTGGCTCAATATTCGAGAATATAATTTGGGCAAAACGATAGCACTCTCTTCCACTATGACCGAGCGCGCAAACATCAGTACATTTTTATAATGTAAACTAATTTTTGTGCAACTGCCATTAAAAGTGACACTTTTAATGACAATCAATAGTGTTAAAATTATTATTAATCAAACAACTGGAACAATTGCTAACGTTAATGCCTTTCGACGTTAGGGAGCTTCGCAACTCGTTACTAAAATCTCCAGTACCATCATTACTACTAGAAACCGATACAATATCAGATGATGATCTTCTGAGTTGTTAGAGGTTGGGAGGATTTTTTCCGCACTGGCATTTTTATAAGCAATACAATGGTCAACATAACCCTTGGCTACCATCATAGACTTCCATCCACCATGTGTCTTTATCTCCATAACATTTGGTCCTGATTCTGCTATCAATGACCTGTAGAACATTGAATTTTTGAAATAAATTTAAATATCAGACCTACAAATAGAAAACCGCCGTTTTACCATAGGTTGCACTAGCATTGCACATCGGTCGATAACAGAAACGTTGCATAGTCAGCTGAGGCATCAGTCAACAACTCTACAAAATCTTGCTTGTTTATTTTTACTGTGCTTTATTTTGTTTGTGCGTGAAAATAGCGAAATTCGAGCCGAGCAAGCGTCATTTGCTTTTTGCATTTCATTTGCAAAAAAAAAACAGCTCAGGTGCGTCAAATGATTGTAGAAATTTATGGTGAATGTTGTATTAGTGTAGTATTGTATTAGTGAAATCAGAGGGTTCGAGTGGGGGATAATTGTTCGAATTTTGTTTCTATCACTTCTGGTGTTCCACAGGGTTCGATCCTGGGACCTTTACTATTTTTGATTTACATTGCCGACATGTATAATATCATTATGCACGTAATGGTGTATTTTTATGCGAACGATGTGCAGTTGCGGTTATCTATTCATTCCTCTGCGGTCAATAATGCCGTCTTGAGGATAAATGAGGATTTATCCAGGATAGCAGAGTATTCTAAAGCCAACAACCTTAAGCTGAGTACACGGAAGTGCATTTCAATGCTCTTTAATCGGGGGAGTCGGGTCAGATCTGATCAGATTGCACTTAGAGTTGGAGATGCAACAATTCCATTTGCTGAGAGCTGTAGAAAGCTAGGTATAATCTTTGATTGTAGGCTGAGATTTGTTGAACATGTTTCGATGTTGATAAGGAGATCGTTTCTTGCTCTTAGACATCTATACAAGTATCGACGCATTTTGAGTTTTAGTTCACGCAAATACCTCTGCGAGTCCCTCGTTATATCATCCTAAGTTATGGATTCGTTGTGTTTTATCCTTGCCTAGATTCAATCACTAAGTGCAGACTGCAGAAGGTCCAGAATGCGTGTTGTCGATTCATATTTGGTCTGCGAAAATTTGACAGAATTTCAAGTAGAATAAGTCAACTCAAGTGGTTGAAAGTTGATGTTTTATTTGTCTTCCAATTGGCAGCTTTGGTCTGTAGGATTTTGTCAACATCTGGCCCTCCATATTTTCTTGAAAAGTTGGTATTTCGAGGTGATGCCCATGGTGTATCTGTGAGACATAGGGATTGGCCTATGTTACCAAGGTTTAGGTCGGCCGTGTTTCAGCGATCTTTCACATATCAGGCGGTTAGTGTTTATAACAGCTTTCATAACTTTTTTAAATGTTATTCGGTGACTCATCAAGCGGTTTCTCATCGCTTGAAATGCTTAGGAATTATCCAGAAACTGGGATATTGGGTGCCGTACGAGTTGAAGCCGAGGGAGATCAAACAGCTCCATTTCACGTGCGAACAACTCCTCCAACGACATAACAGAAAGGGTTTTTTTCATCTTATCGTGACCGGATATGAAAAGTATATACACTATGACAACCCGAAGCAGAAAAAATCGTGGGGCCTCCCTGGCCATGCATGAACTTCGACAGCAAAACCAAACATTCATGGCTCGAAGTTGATGCTGTGTGTTTTGTGGGACCAGCTTGGCGTAGTGTACTATGAACTCTTGCAACTCTATCGGACGCAACTAATACGTTTGGTTGGAGCGTTGAAGGAAAAACGCCCGCAATACGCGGAAAGACACGACAAGATCATACTTCTACATGAAAATGCATGGCCACATGTTTCCAAGGTCGTGAAAACATACCTGGAAACATTGAAGTGGGACATCCTACCCCACCTGCCGTACTCTCCTGAAAACGCCCCTGCTGATTTCTACCTATTCCTATTTCTCCGACGAGGAATTCCGAAGCTGCCACAAAGATGGAAGAAAGTTGTGGCTAGCGATGGAAAATATTTTGAAGAATGAGTATGTAAGGAGTTTTTAATAATAAAACCTCAAATTAGAAGTAAAACCGCGGTTTTCTATTTGTACGCCTATGGAAATAAATAGAAAATATCGGGGATAACTGAATGATTCTCTAGCGAGAAGTTCGTATGTCTTATGGTTTTGTATGCATTTTGGTTCTATAATTCCATTCCTGAGTTTCGAATAATGAGAATTGATGTTGTCATTTGAAAGCAACACCTTATTTATAAATCGTCCTACAGTGTCGTTATTAAACGATGTTTTTAGCACTTGCTAAACTGGCTACTTGCGGAAATTACTTGTTAAAATCCGTATACGTTCTCATTGAAATTCTGGCCCATCCTATCGTCTCACAATAACGATGTTCAGCGGATCAATTAGCAGGCACAAAACGCGTCATATTTTGCTTAATGCGATCTGTAAGCGCAATAAGTCTCCGCACCGTCTATAATTGCTATGGCAGGGTAATTAGAATGGACACAATGTACGATACCTGATCTACTACTACAAATATTAGAAAGTAATAGAATCCAGTCACTTCCTCTTGGTCGGCGGATTATCTATTGAGATGAGAAGTAGAACTATTAATCACTTTCTGATATCGAGTGGATGGGAAAACATGGAAACTATATTCAGGGAATCTTCCGTGTGAATCTATTCGACAATGCATCTTTTGTGTGATTTTTTGTTAATATATGGAATTCCTTTCTTTTCGGGGAATCATCTTCATTAAATACGAAATGCGTGATTGCAAATCTACTGAGATACTTTCATTGAAATTATATGTGAGATCGTATTTGCAATGCATAAAGTAACGATTTCCCAACTTTACAATAGGGTCTTTCAACAAGAACTTTGTTTTTCAATTGTGGCCACACCTACCACATAACAGTATTGACAGTTAGTTTATCGACATTGACATTCGTAGTAGATGCTTTGGCAACTGTTGCAATGAATTCAATTCTGCTCTAAAATCGCATTAAAATAATTGAAACCCATTATGAAAATGGTGGTTTGTTCATTTCGTGAAAAATTTTCGGACAAATAAGATAAAACACTAAAATTAAGGAATAGTAACAACATTCGACTGGGCTGTTTTATAAAATTCGGCTTGCTGGAGCTAATGGTGAGATTGAATTCCCATTGTGAATTGAAATACATAGGACAAACATACTGAAACAACTCTACAACAACTATAAAACAATATAATTCCTATTTAAAATGCCATTTTTGTTTGAACACCTCATCTCGTATAGCTCAGGTTTTGACGGAATCTATACAGAATTCATCAAACATTTAGGAAAAAGGCTTTGTCTTGGTTATTGTCTTTCTATAACAATATTCTGAACTTAGGAAACTTTCCTTCCGAATTTCGTAAGGCGAAAGTAATAGGTATTTTGAAACGAGGAAAAAATCCTTGTGATTCTAATAGTTATCGACCCATCAGTTTATTGAGTGTTTATTGAATCTCCTATACAAAATGCTCTACAAAATTTCCAGGGAGGCTTTAGAAAAAATAGAAATTTTTCAGATCAGGTTCTCAGCCTTACAACTTTCATAGAATCAGGCTTCAATGATAAGTTGAAAACAGGAGCTCCTTTCATTGATTTATCTTCGACATATGACACTGTGTGGAAGATGGATTAATTTTCAAACTCTATACCCATCTGAAGTGTAGGAAAATGGTACGATTATTAGAAAATATGTTATCTGTTAAAAGATTTCGTGTTTTTATTGACAATAAGAGTGCATTTTCAAAACATTGAAAACCGGTCTTCCTTAAGGATCAGTTTTAGCTCCTTTACATTTCAATTTATATCTAAGTGATTTACCCACGACATCATCTCAGAAATTTGTTTATGCTGATGGCATTGCTATTGCTTACTAACATTCGGATTTCCATACTCTGGAAAACATACTTTCATCTGATTTGGAAATTTTAAAGAATTATTTTATTGAGTGGCGATTATGTCCAAATCCCAACAAAACAGAGGTATCTTGTTTCCATCTGAATAATAATGAAAAATATAGGAAATTAGCTGTAACTTTCAATGATTCTCCTATCGAACACAATTTCTATCCAAAATACTTAGGAGTTAAATTAGATTCATCTCTCAATTACAAGGCTCATTTAAATGATCTGAGCCTGAAAAATTACTAGGAATAATATTGTTCAGAAATTAGCTGGACCATCTTGGGGTGCTGATGCTTCCACTTTTCGCACAGCATATCTAGCCCTAGTTTTTTCTGCAGCTGAGTATTGTTGCTCTGTTTGGTTTAATGGTGCACATACACAAAAATTGATGCACAATTGAATACATCCATGAGAATAATTTCTGGCACCATAAGATCTACACCTCAGTTACCAGTTTTTCTAACATTGCCCTACTCATTGCATATTGACAAGAATAATAAAAAACAAATAATCATCATTATCATATTCCATATCCAAATAGCACTACTAAATCGATAAACCATTTGGCAGATAATTCTTCAAGATCAACATAAGTGATAAACTATTTTGTTTGCTGTATGTCATTATTAATTAATTGATTCGAACCAGAACATTTTTGCTCTCTGACCAATCAAAGAGAGAAATATAGTCCATTTAGCCTTGTATACGTTAACTTGGTTAACTAGTGACACCCCATCACAATCTCACTTTATTGTTTTCGTAAGTTGTATATAGTATACCTAATCATCGCTTTATCATTTACCTTTCTGATTTATACATATTGTAGCGCTCTGTTCTGATGAAGGCTTAAAATTACCGAAAGTACCACGAGTCTAATGCTGAAACTAAATTTTAAATGTGAATCCGATGCAAATTAAACCACCTTCTCTGGTCTCTCGTTGCCCTCGGATGCTCGATGAATAATAGCTTGAAATTTTTGAGCTCCACGGGACGCCTTGGATATTAGAATTTATATCATTTTTCAAAGGTGTCCGAATGGGCGGATGGATCGTTTGAAGAGATCAAGGTTGCCTTCGAACGGACGTATGTCGGATCTTCTTTTGTTTGGATCGTTTTCGGTAGGATGTTCCACGCTTCTGTCGCGTATGGGACTTCAGCGATGTTCACTAGATAAGACTTTGGAAAAGGGAGAACGTGTTGTCTATAGTCTTATTATTTCAGTCTGGTATCGTCTCATGTCTCCCAATGCAGTCTTACCAACATCTCATGTTCTCTCTTATCTTAAATTTGTGCTGCAATTCATGGATTTCCAGGTCTAGAAGTCCAGATTTCGTGGATACAATGCACCTAGCATGCGTCTCTTACATCATTTTCCATCATTGTTATTCCCAACATCTCGCTCGTTTTTTTATATTTTTCTTGTTTTCATTCTGGCAATGATGCCATCGCCTTCTTGGACCAAATACCAGAGCAGCCCTAGGGTTTTATTATTGGACTTGAAATTAATGATTAATTTCACATCAGTCTCAATTACAAGGCTCATTTAAATGATCTGAGCCTGAAACTGAATTACTAGGAATAATATTGTTCAGAAATTAGCTGGACCATCTTGGGGTGCTGATGCTTCCACTCTTCGCACAGCATCTCTAGCCCTAGTTTTTTCTGCAGCTGAGTATTGTTGCTTTGTTTGGTTTAATAGTGCACATACACAAAAAATTGATGCACAATTGAATACATCCATGAGAATAATTACTGGCACCATAAGATCTACACCGGTTCATTGGTTACCAGTTTTGTCTAACATTGTCCCTCCCCATATTCGCAGACAGACTGCAGCTCTGAATTCTTGGAACAAATATGATTCTATTCCGAATTTAGTCCCAATAATTTCATATATTCCACAAAATAGAATTCCCAGATTGAAGTCACGTAAACCATTATGGCATAATACGTTCTTCAATATCAACATAAGTGATAAAGAATTATGGAAGACTGAGTGGAACTCTTACGAAATGTTCAATAAGTATCTCGTTTCTGATCCTCCAGAAAAAGTTCCTGGTTTTGATCTTCCAAGAAAAATTTTAACAGTTCTTAATCGTTTGAGTACAGGTCATGGTCGTACCAATATCATGCTATTTAGATGGAACTCAGTTCCTAGCGCAAGTTGTGAATGTGGAGAAGCAGAAGAAACAATACCTCATCTCATCAATAGTTGCCCCATATATAAATTTCAAGATGGTTTTAGGGCTATTCTTGATGTTTCCGACTCTTTCTTGGAATGGGATATAAATTTCAAACGAATATGATACGTATTTTGTTATTCAGTTTTCTTTTCTGCTTTTGTCTTTTTATTTCCAGATTCGATGTGAGCAACTTGAAGAAGTCTCTGTCTCCATCAATAGAAGACCACTTGAAGAAAGAAGTCCCTAAAATATATTTCAGCTTATTTTTGTATTTTCACACTTAGACTAGACTTTTATGTCATACGCCGAATTGTATGACACCCCGTCACTAACCCCTGATCTATAAGCTTTATTGTTTGCTAACTAAATATTGTCAGCCAAAAGTTCAAGAGAATATATATATATACAGCTCAATTCGATGGTTGAAGGTTATGAATTTCAGGTTATGTCACTTTGAAATTACTTTCGTACACACCCCGTATAAAACTACTAATCCTGGTACATCATGCAAGCTCATCGACGTCCCTATCTCTCTCAGTCGATCTTTTCGATCACCAGATTCGATACCGATAATGTCCGTTTTATTTATACCATTGTCGTGTTCCGATGAAGCGGTATAAAATTACCGAGTACCACGAGTCGAACGAGCACTGAAAAAACGTCGGTTCGATCGTTCAACTCCTTCTAATGCTGAAACTAAATTTTAAATGTGAATCCGATGCAAATTAAACCACCTTCTCTGGTCTCTCGTTGCCCTCGGATGCTCGATGAATAATAGCTTGAAATTTTTGAGCTCCACGGGACGCCTTGGATATTAGAATTTATATCATTTTTCAAAGGTGTCCGAATGGGCGGATGGATCGTTTGAAGAGATCAAGGTTGCCTTGGAACGGACGTATGTCGGATCTTCTTTTGTTTGGATCGTTTTCGGTAGGATGTTCCACGCTTCTGTCGCGTATGGGACTTCAGCGATGTTCACTAGATAAGACTTTGAAAAAGGGAGAACGTGTTGTCTATAGTCTTATTATTTCAGTCTGGTCTCGTTTCATGTCTTCCAATGCAGTCTGACTAACATCTCATGTTTCTTATCTTAAATTTGTGTTGCAATTCATGGATTTCCAGGTCTAGAAGTCCAGATTTCGTGGATACAATGCACCTAGCATGCGTCTCTTACATCATTTTCCATCATTGTTATTCCCAACATCTCGCTCGTTTTTTTATATTTTTCTTGTTTTCATTCTGGCAATGATGCCATCGCCTTCTTGGACCAAATACCAGAGCAGCCCTAGGGTTTTATTATTAGACTTGAAATTAATGATTAATTTCCACATCAGAAATTCTGTTGGTTGTTCGATGAAAGGTTTTCGCTCAACATCTTTGATTCTGCTTATTATACGTTTTATCCTGTAACCCAAGGTTGATATGTGTTGGTTCAGTACATCTGTATGGTGTTTTAGGTCTTTTCTTGATGGCAATGCTTTTGATCTTATCCAAAGCATTATTTCCTTTCGCTTGCATTGACAAATCGAATAATGGAATAATATTTATTTTTTAAAGCAACGAAATCAAGATTTCTTAAAATATCTTATTATTCTGCTGTTTCCTGCTCTGGAATTCTAGTCTTAATCTTTGATATTGTACTAATCGAAGACAGAACTATCTAGAAAAAGTTAAGTCGATTAATTTTCAATC
The DNA here is from genome assembly GCA_030674115.1 of Micraspis discolor. Taxonomy (NCBI): domain Eukaryota; kingdom Metazoa; phylum Arthropoda; class Insecta; order Coleoptera; family Coccinellidae; genus Micraspis; species Micraspis discolor. Next base: position 6,356,056 of record JARTUT010000872.1, read on the forward strand.
AGATATCACGGTCCAGTTGCGATATAAATCTCCTAATTATTTAAAATGATCATACACGAAGAAAGTGTACACTTTCCTCTTGATCTCAATCATCCAATAACGTTATATTGATATGGCGAAATTTATATTTGATATTACTCACATCTACATTCACCCACAACCCAAGTATAAAAAATCCATCGTCCACTTGAATAATGATCGATTTCTAAGATCAATTTTTTAGGTTTGAGTTACACACATTCACCGGACGAGGTTGTATAAGATTTTATTTCATCTATCGGGCATTGATCGCTTTAGGTAATTGATGAATGAATACTGAATTTGATTAATTTGTAATGATTAATAATTACACGCTCCTGACGATGATATATTGTTTTTCGTCAGCGAATAGCTTGAAAAACTGGATGTTTGTTTTCTAAAACGACAGACAAGAGAACGTTTGGATAGAAAAAAAAAAACACAGAAGCCACTTCAGCGTAGCTATTTCGTCATATACATGTATAGTGAGTCATTGGAACTAACCCAACAAATATTGATTGAAACATGAATATTGGCTAATTTTGACTTCATGTGTATTGATATATGCTGGGTTTTCGGTATTGAATACATACTGAAATATTTTTGAAGTGAAACTTGTAATGCGACTTCCAACAAGGATCTGTGAAACATATAAGGCTACCGTCACGAATGTTCTTGTATATGGTGTTAACACTATCTTTTGATAATTTCATAGTATCTTTTTCATCTTCACTTCGCGATTGCACATGATGTTTTTTGAGATTTTTTCAATGTTTTACGGAATAACTGGAACATTTGGCCGACCAGGGTGTTCAGCATCACCGGTTACCAAACGACGACGTATGAAATCGGCAAACCATCCTTTGATAGTTATTTTCGATGCGGCAGAGTACAAAAAACATTTACATGCTACCCTTGGGCTTGAACGAAATATTCCTATAAAAAGTAATGTTATATCAACACACGAAATGGCCGTAAATCCGTCGTTTTTAAAAATAATAAAATAGCGTCACTTTCGACAAATTTTATGGATATTTTATTGAACTAGAAGGGCGTGCTATTAATTTGCCCAAATCTCTGTAATTTCAGGATATCGAAATCGATTGGGTTTGACCTGATAAAGAATCCGGGGTCAAACTTGAGTGTTCCTGTGCGGGCGTATACTCTGTACTTTAAGAAGTATATTTTCAGAATAGGTTGGTTATTCAAATCTCTGTCGAGTTCGTTATTGGCCGAATCTATCGAATTCAGACGACGTTGGGCTTTCTCGATAAATCCTAGAATATCCATCTGATCAATTGGTAAGTTGGATGATATTGAATCAGATTGAAACAAATAGGTTTGTGAAATTTCGTGGAAATCGTCAAGCTAAAAACTGTTTGAAATATTTTCATCAAATACTTTCTTGATATTTTGTAAGTTATTCATGATTGAATTACAAAGTTTGGATAATACGTGAAGGTTTTTGATATCCAAGAAATCCCTCAATCTCAACATTGTACCATTCAATTTTATAAAGCTAGGCTTCTTCAATATATGAAGATGTTTAATGATTAAAAATTTTGATTTCATAAAGAAGCCGAACATCCTTCGGAGAGTATGTCGAATAGAATTTTTCTAGTGTCAATTTGAGTTTTGTGTTATTATCTTAGATTCTTATATGGAAGAAGAAGTATCTAGATTCAGTATTATATTAATGAAAATTGAAAAAAAGGTGAAGAAAATTGCTGCAGAATAAAAAAAGAGAACTCAGGAAAACATGTGGGAGCGGGCATCAGTACCAAAAATGGATTAATGTCATGATATTTTTTATCCCTTGTGAATGAACATATAATTTAAGGTGTCTACTGTGGACCTAGTAACGAAGATTCACTGCACAAAGAAATGGATAATTTTGTGAGGAATTTCAACACTAATTGAAGAAAAGAGTTCCAATTTGTTTCATTCAATTCTTTTAAATCGATGGCAAACATATTTGCCGGCATATTCATATACATCATTATCTAATCCTTTGAGAGTTATATATTTTTGATATTGACCGCTGTAGTGTATATTTTGCATTCACGTCTATAATAGTTATGGACACAAAAAATCATTATCACAATAAATTTCCAACAGGCATTAGTCGAGTTAGAAATATTGCGTCCTGTTTGTACATACAGTTTATCGATGTGTCTATGCAAGTACGTACGTCCCGAGACAAGGGAAAATTTGATAACTTGATAATAAATCAGAGTTAAGAACAAAATGAAACAAAATCCGAGCAATTCCTTCAAGAGGAAATCGAATGAAAAGGTTTAGAGTAAAAAAAAAACTGGTATATCACCATAACACAAAAAAGTTTCAATGATGTCACTGATCCTCTTCGACGAACAGATCTAGCCATATAAACTTGAAGTTATTCAAATCAACCTGAGATCAGACGAGTAATCACCGTAGAAAAAGGCTGCATAACTCCAGCTAAAGAATGCTGAATTTTCGAATGATACGGACTTAATCGAGAACGTCCGTGAACTCAGCCTCTTTGAGGACTCCCTAGGAGTTATTAAGCTAGAAAGACTAACATTACATAGATAAATATTTATTAGGCCATCTATCTCATAAATTCTCGTTAGGAGGTTGTAAATCGGTTGATTTCGTGATGAAAATTTGTTGGATTGTACCTGTTAATTGCTTCGATTCATCATATCACAAAAGGCAACTACTGACCGTCACTAAATTTCATTCAACAATGGCTCCCACTGGATTAGGTTCTTATTATCTCGCTCGATAAATCCGCGAGTTAATAAAAGGGAACATTGTGTTCGTTTCCAGACAAAAAAAAATTGGGTGGAAGTAATGGTAGGGCCATCAATTTCAGCGGGCTTTCAAGAAGGTTCGCTCCGACTGAAATGGTTCATGTTTTTTGGAAACACTCATCATGAATTCAGAGAATTCGACATTCAAATTTTGCATTATTACTAGTCAAACCGTTTGAGAAAAACTTCTGAGTTACTTCAATTACCTAGAAACTCTTTCAGGTAATTCTAGGAAATATAGAGTAATGGGCAAATGTGTATGGTAACTAAAGAAAGGAAAAGTTGAGACTTCACTGATGCCCTATGATCGCATTTAGATAGCGTCAGGTAGCCATTGTAAGGTCTCTCAAACTAGATAGATGAATGTAGATGTAGATTTGTGAATTCCCGTTCGTAAAGGGTCATATTATCAATTTCATCATTTACAGATGCAATCACATTTTTCTTAATGCAAGCTGGAATCTTACATATCTATAATATAAAAATGAATCGCAAAATGTGTTGGTAAGCGCATAACTCAACAACGCCTGGACCAATTTGGCCAAATCTTTTTTTAAAATGTTCGTTGAAGTTCAAGGATGGTTTTTACGGCGAGAAAAATTAGAATTATTGCTGAAAAAACCCTAAAAATAGCCCTTTTCTTTTTCCCATACAAATGATTTGTAACTAAAACGTAGTCGTTGTCAATTGCAATTGCTTGAAAATGACGCTCATTGGGATCAAACTCTCAATGATGCTGTAATATCATCACACGCTCATCAAATACGAATATTGTTTTCTATAATCATATCTACATGCTTCCCATCAAACCCAATTGATTTGTGGATCAAGTACAAAGATTATATGTGTGATGATATTTTGTATCAAATACGGAATAGAATGGGAAATCCAAATATATAAATCAGTGAAGAAATTTACAATGAAGCATTGATTTCAATTGAGGACATGTGCTTGATAATGTCAAACAAACTATTAATTCAATTAGGCCTGACCGCGCCCAATCGTCCAATGCATGACGTTTTTAACCAAGAGTTGCATCGAGAAAAACTGTATGATCTCAACGCTTTGAAAGAATTAATTCAAACAAATCTTCCACTGTTAAATGAACAACAGAAGTATGTATTTGAAACTCTTATGAAAGTAACAAATGATGAAACTGGAGGGATTTACTTCTTAGATGCACCTGGTGGTACAGGAAAAACTTTTTTGATTTCATTTATATTAGCAACAATTCGCTCACAAAATAAAATTGCACTTGCACTCGCTTCGTCGGGAATCGCAGCAACTTTGCTTGAAGGTGGTCCAACAGCCCATTCAGCACTAAAATTGCCATTAAATATGCAAAGCAATGAAACTCCAACCTGCAACGTTTCGAAGAACTCTGCAATGGCAAAGGATTTGCAGCAATGTAAATTCATTGTTTGGGATGAATGCACGATGGCACATAAAAATCTTTGGAGGCTTTAGACAGAACCTTGAAAGATCTACGGAGCAATAATAACCGATTTGGTGGTGCAATGATTTTATTAGCAGAAGATTTTCCTCAAACATTGCCAGTGATTCCACGATCAACGCCAGCTGATGAACTCAATGCATGTCTAAAGTCCTCCAATTTGTGGAAACATGTCAAAGTACTTCATTTAAGCAAGAATATGCGTATCGAGTTGCAAAATGACCAATCTGGAAACATATTTTCTAAACAACTGATTGACATTAGTAATGGCAAATTTCCTATAGATATGTTGACTGGCTGCATTAAATTTCCTCAAAGTTTTTGTCAGTTAACTCGATCAAAAGATGAACTTATTCAGAAGGTGTTTCCAGATGTTTCTCAAAATTACAGAAACCATGATTGGTTGAGCGAACGAGCTATACTGGCTGCAAAAACATAGATGTAAATGAATTAAATTTCAAAATTCAAGAACAAATTACAGGCGAATTGAGGATATATAAATCAGTTGATTCGGCTACTAATCAAGATGATGTAGTCAACTATCCACCGGAATTTTTAAACTCGCTGGATTTGCCAGGATTGCCACCTCACAATCTTCAATTAAAGGTTGGATTGGTGGTTATAATGTTGCGAAATATCAACCAACCGCGTCTTTGCAACGGTACACGGTTAGTGATAAAAAATTACTAAACAATGTGATAGAAGCAACTATACTCAAAGGAAAGTATAAAGGAGAAGATGTTCTCATACCGCGCATCCCAATGATTCCGACTGATGTGCCATTTGAGTTTAAACGACTACAGTTTCCAGTGCGGCTTGCTTTTGCTATGACTATAAACAAGTCCCAGGGGCAATCATTGAGTGTTTGTGGTATTAATCCAGAAAACCCATGTTTCTCACATGGTCAATTGTATGTTGCCTGTTCCCGTGTTGAAAAACCATCAGATTTGTTTATCTATGCGCCAGGTAATCAAACAAAAAACATCGTATACCACAAAGCACTACAATGATAATAATAATAATTATGATTCACATGATTAACAATAAAGCGATTACTTACTCTTAAATCCTTATATATGTTTTATTTAATTATTTTTTTTTCACAACGCCCTATCACCAGGGTGACGGTTCTGTTCAGGAGAATTATTTAAAATGCGTAGGCACAAAAACTGCCACATTACAAATCTTTTTGACAGGACGAAGTCTGTTGGGTCAGCTAGTGTATATATATATTTACACATTTTGCATTTACTTTTATGAAAAGTACGAAATACGACAAAAACTCGTTGTCGATATTACTGATACCTCAAATATCAATATAAATGAATTCTAATGAGTATAAATTTTGGTTTGATCATAATTTTTGGGTCGGCATTGCACACTCTTTCATCCCTGATGAGCCGCCATTGTTAAACTCATGAAATCGATGATGTGTCTACGTCAAAAAGGTCATTCAGTGAAACCTTTCTCAACAGCATTGATTCTAATCGTTCCTTAATTCGATTTGGCAAGTACAATCCACGTTTCACACCCATTTTTAGAGTATCGAGATGCAATTAGACCTCAATCAGGCATCAGAGTGAAAAATTAAATTCAATTAGAAACAAAGGTGCAGGTTGGCATGAAAACTTCAAGATCCATTATGATTGACACAAACTCATAAGTCTATGCACATTGTTCGTTTGAAATGTTATGAGGTGAAATTCTAGAAGCTGGTTATGGGCGTACATAACACAATACTTAAATCATCGACTTAGTTGGTTGGCTATCCTATTATAACACGCATATAACACTCCTTTTTTGTTTAGTGGACAACATACCACGCTTCAGGTTAACATACGATGGCGTCAAAATAACCAGATTTATGTCAGAAGTTTATATGGTATGGGTTCGAAAAGCTAACTTGCGTAAAGAGGAATTTCAGTTACTTTTTTTTTTTGTGCTGAATGTGTTTATATTTGTGTAGCTTTGAGCCTTTCGAATTTTGCCATAATGTTTATCAAGTATTTCTCAGAAAGTATTCATGAAGAGGACAGCAGGTTTCAACAATTGAAACTTAGTTATAATGAATTGTGCTACATATAGATAGTTATGATTTTGATTTTTCTTTCAATGAATTAGAAAATATCACTAAGCAACAATTCAATATTTCATGAAAATTATTTTATATATTTGTGCTGCATTTGTAATGTTTATCATATTCTCCTAATGAAGCGTCAATTTATTTTTCAAATGGCAAAAGCATGGAACATTTGTTTAAAACTACTGTTTATATTCGTTGATTCACTTAAATAAATATTCTTGATTTCTCGAAAAAGACCATTCCACTTTTATAATATAATAAAAAATACAAGTCCTTGCAGAGTAAAGCACTTGATGCTGCAGGTACCTACTATAAAATTTTATGTTATATGTTTAATCTTAAAAGCATGATACACGAAAATACGAAATAAAAATCACAGGATTTTTATTACTACCTGGGATCTTTGTTTTCATATTTCGGCAGCAACGATATATATGCAGGTGTGTAAGATGAGTCATTAAATTTGACGGCATTCATTACTTGATTCCAACCGTTAGGTTTTTTATGAATGTACCTATTTTACGTTGGAAATTTTATTCATTTTATTTCATATCAGACAAGTTAAATTAATGAACATTTATAAGTTGACATTCAGCCTTCAAAATACAAACTTTCACAGAAAATTATTTCAGCTCATTTTGCTGTAACTGCTTTAATCTGTGACATCTTGTCTATATCCACTATCGTTACTGGAACACAATAATCTTGGGATTTAAAATCGAGATATGTGGGACTCAAATAATTTTCAAAAAATTGAAGACGGCAAATGGTACGTACACGCTATAAAAATACAGATGTTCAATCTCAGAGAAAACGAAAAGTATTGCAAACATATGAATTTTGATAAACTATTACATAGCTTATTATTTTATAAAATTTATAAAGCCCCAACATAAAATGGATTCCGATTTCAGGTGTGTAGTGTAAAATGTCGTAAATGCTTCAACTCATACCCATACATGCTACTGGGCATTATAATGCCTTATTTAGCTCAGAATATGATCGCCATCTAAGACTGAACCTCGGTTACCAATAGCCTCAGAGAAAGCAGTAGGAGTAGTGCATCAATATTAATTGCTGATCAATTATTCGAAATGAGCATTTGAACCAATGCTGTCACTTTTCAATTTGCATTTTATAGCGTAATTAACACAGTTTCTTCACACAGTTAAACAGTTAAGTGAATTTGAACGAGCAGAAGCAACAATTAAAAAAAAACTTGCGGTTTGCTGAGAGATGACAACCTCTCGGCGGTAATTGTTTATTTGTTCACTCACGTAGCTCGGCGAGATCAATAAATTGAATAATTAATTTTAAATCACGGTATGCTGTATGAGTCATTCAGGCAACTGATAATTACTGTAACTCATGGAAGGATCGCTTCGGACAGGATGCATGTCTTAGCTGATTTTTCTTACTACTCTCATTTTAACTGATAGGTATTGGTCTAGAATGATTATTTGGGCTGTATCGTTCATCGATTATGGATATTCATCCTTTCAAAGTTTCAATAGATATATCCTATTGTTCTCAAGGTAAATTAGCTTGAGAAAGGGAAGCAAATGCTTTCAAAATACTTCATTTTAATTAATGGTCAAGGTCAACGAAATTCATTGAATTGAATGGAATTTGTACTCATCTGTGGTTTCGTATGGTATTTATTATATACAATTATTTTTATTTTCATTATTAGGTTTATCTTTTATTAACTTCGACCTTATAGTATATTTTGCCTCGGAGGACGTTGTTATATGGTATTTATTTCCAATTGTTTTAGACGTTTCTGGAGAACTAGACATATTTGAAATCTGAAAATAGGGATTATGATATTGTTCGAAGTTCTCTACAGAGCTAAAATATTTTCGAAGCCCAAAAACTTCCGGTTATACAGGGAGTGAAAATAAATTCGACGAAAAAATTTTTTTTCAAGTTTTCCATTCCTGGTATGATCGAGTATTCAATAGTGAATACATTTCTGTTAACACCATTGTATTAAATCGAATAGTTTTCAAAATATCCAAAAAACCTGGAAAAAAAGTCAAATATGTTCAGTCAGTAATATGTTCATTATTCTTATTTTAAATATCCTGAGCGTAAACGATTTTTACAACATCGAAGAGGAAGGATGTGAAAAGGTCATGCATCTTTTGGATTTCAAAAATATGATCATAGGGTTTTTCAAATTTTGTGTTGAAAATTGTGATCTTAAATTGGTCATAACTATTTTTCAAATTAGAACCCTATTTTTTTATAATTGTGTTGAATTCTGCTGTCAAAAATAATGATAATTTTCTCAAATGATTATGCTCCTAAATTCAATAATTTCTGAGTTATTTAAGATTTTCTGTATTTATGGTGTACGTAGAGTCAAATTGATTGCATCTAAAAAAATTCAATGAATATTGTTTCGAAACCATGGAAACACTCTGTACCCATAGAAGATAAGTTATCTGATTATAATTCACAAGTGTCAGGTGTTATTGTTATTCGTTATCTTCATTTCTCGATTTAACAAAATGAACCGTTATTCTAATTACGAAATTCTGGATTTATTTTATACATGGTGAATGTGACAGAATTATTAGTAGAACCTGCCGGGCTTTCAACGAGAAATTTCCCCATTTACCTTCCATGACTGAGAAGATCTTTAGAAAATATGTTTCAAACTTTCAAAGTTTGATGATGATGATTTATCTTCTATGCTCACAGAATATCCTTATGAATCAGATTCGAAGAATTTGACTCTACGTACACCATAAATACAGAAAATCTCAAATAACTCAGAAATTATTGAATTTAGGAGCATAATCATGTGAGAAAACTATCATTATTTTTGACCCCAGAATCCAACACAATTAAAAAAATAGGGTTCTAATTTGAAAACAGAAGTTATGGCCAATTTAAGATCACAATTTTCAACACAAAATTTGAAACACCCTGTGATGATATTTCATCCAAAAGATGCATGACCTTTTCACATCCTTTCTCTTCGATGTTGTAAAAACAGTTTACGCTCAGGATATCTAAAATAAGAATAATGAACACTTTACTGACTGAACATATTTGACTTTTTTCCAGTTTTTATAGATATTTTGAAAACTATTCGATTTAATACAATGGTTTTAACAGAAATGTATTCACTATTGAATACTCGATCATAACAGGAATGGAAAACTTGAAAAAATTTTATCGTCGAATTTATTTTCACTCCTGTATAACCGGAAGTTTTTGGCTTCGAAAATATTTTAGCTCTGTAGAGAACTTCGAACAACATCATAATCCTAATTTTCAGATTTTAAATATGTCTAGTTCTCCAGAAACGTCTAATAGGCACTTGAACTTGAGACACCCTGTATATTTTTTTGAACTGCTTACAATATTAAATTTTTGATAAATAATTTTAATGCATGGTCGTATGCTTTTTTGTGTTTTATCATGTGAGGTACATGTTGTTTTTGTTTCACTGATTCACTATTTCCAGCATTTTCTTGAGAAACCAATTATTTCTGAGATATTTCGTGATGTTATTCATTTTAAATTTTTGTCTTGTTGGGTTTAGCTTATAAATTTTGCTCTTTCATACAAACATTTCGCTATTCTCCTAATTTAAGAGATGAGTTGATGGTTGGGAATGAAATGTTAATATTGTCGTGTATTTGTTGGTTTTTGATACATAATGGATCTGGGAATTCCATTTTGTTTATGTATAATACATACTTATTTGAAATGGAAGTTGTTCATCTTTATCTATTTCGATTATGAATTCAAATCATTATATTTGATTGTTTAGTTGTTGAAAGAGCCCAATAATAGTGTTCCTCCATTTTATGAAAGGTGTCTTCACATTTAATTCTATTATTTCATTCATGCTCAGTTTGGTTTTATCACTTTTTGTCTGATTATCAGATATACCGGTAAGAAATGAGCGTTCTTTGTGAAAATAAAACACTAATTAATAATGAGAATGTAAAAACTTTTTATTCAAAGTATTGACTATTGTTTTCTACATATTTTGACCACCTTTCTGGCAATTTGTGGATACCACGCCAATAAAATTATTCGTCTTTTAAAGCAAACCAACCAGACACCCAATTTTTGAACTCCTCGTAGGAATCAAAGTGCTGCACAGCCAATGCGTGTCCCATCGATGAAAACAAATGGTAGTCGGAAGGAGCCAAGTCTGGTGAATACGGCGGGTGGGGTAGCAGCTCCTGGCCAAGTGTTTTGATTGTATCCTGGACCGGTTTTGCTTTGTGTGAAGGCGCATTGTCATAAAGCAAAATTCCCTTTCCTTTCTCTTCTGGCCCATTCCGGCCGTTTATCGATAACTGCATGGTTCAAATTGATCATTTGTTGTCGGTAGCGATCAGTATTAACGATTTCACGGTATTAGAGCTCGTGGTACATCACACCTTTCTGATCCCACCAAACATACAGCATTGTCTTCTTCCCGAATCGATCTGGTCTTGCAGTCGATGTTGATGATTGTCCCGGATTAACTGATGATTTTTTCCGTTTAGGATTCTTGAGATAAACCCATTATTCATCGCTAGTAACAATCCGATGCAGAACCGTGTCTTTGAAGCAAATTTTAAAAGTGGTTTTTTTTCATTCAATTCATGTGACACCCATTTTCCACATTTGGATTCTTCCCATAGCTTTTAAAGGGCCAGAAATTGTTTGTTGTGCAACATTCAACATTTCTGCCATTTGCTTTTAATTCAAAGTGTCATCTCCAACCAATATCGTTTGCAAATTGACGTCTTCAAACTTTTTTTGTGGTCTTCCACGTTCTTCATTTCTCACATCAAAATCATTATTTCTGAACCGTTTAAACCGTCTTTTTGCATGTTGCTTCTGATAGAGCATCATCACCATATGCCTGGACAAGCATTCGATGCGACCCTGCAGCACTTTTCTTCAAATAAAAACAAAAAAATAATGCTTTCCGCAAATCATCACTTTCTGGTACAAAATTCGACATAACTACTTCGACAGATTTGGCACAATAACCAGTTTGAAGACTCCAGCTCTCTTCTTCGAATGATAGAGGGTATACAGGTGGACGGTCGGTCAGACATGGTTAGGTTTAACCTCGAATTCTTCATCAGGAAGTCAAACCCAATCGGTTAAAACAAAACGATGGCACTCTGCTTCACTAGTTTTGAAACTAGAAAAAGCGCGCAACATGAGTGTAAAAGTACCTGACCCCACATTAGTGCTTTTCATCATTTTTCTTCGTATTCTTCAGTCCACGACGTGGATTAGTAGCCTTGGAACTCTTCCACTAGCAGCCAGTTTTTTGTTTGATAGAAAAACCGGAATTTCGTAGCTTTGAAATATTAAAACAAACAAAAGCCTTCGAGTTACGCTGAAGGCATGGTAGCGAGAGGCTTAAGAGAATGCAATTGGTATAGGTAAATCAGTTTTAATTTTCCCCTGAAGACAGAATTTGCCGTTCTAACGAAAGGCAAATTGATTAGGTAGGATAGAAATCTGCAAGCGATGTTTGGGGCGAGGGACTATTAGAAAGAAGGCCGTATGAATTTTTAAACGGATTAGAAATGGGAAGAATGATGAGATTATATCTCTGCATGCTATCAGACGGACACAGCTGAAAAAATATACGGAACATGATTTATTGATTATCCTATTTTGATTCTCAGTGGTAGAAAGCTACCCAGAGTAAAAAATGAATTAAAAATTCAATTAGTATGCTTGTTTTGTGTAGTTTCAATTCTGTAATGTCATTATACACAACTTATTCACTCTGTATGTGATACAGAAGCTTCCATAACTTCTTGACATGATGAAATTTGAGAATATTCGAAGAATGTCACTTCATTTGTTAAAATCAGACAAAAAAAATTCCACAAATAAACAACGGCCTAACGAAAAACAAATCTAAATGCACTGAAGGAATTCGTATTTAAATCTTCCACGAATCCTCCATTTCAGATGTTTTAATCACGTCTAAAACCAACAATGCAAACCGCTCAATTTCAGGCAGTCTGAAAAATTGCTCACGACAGAATATGAACTCGTCGCAGTTTGTTGTGTCTTGTGCAAGGGACCTTGCAACAAAGGCATGTTACCGTTTCGAACAAGGGGCCATTTATATTTGGAACTTATCGATAGTAAGCTGCCCCCCGCGGTGGAGCCCCCTCCGCGCTGGCAGTGCTTAAGTTAATCACGCCAGCCAAAGCGCAAGATTCTGGTTTCGGAGGTCACAGCAAACAATATTTTTCATTTTTTCAGGAATGCGATGCTGTGGTTCATTTTTCCTGTGTACGAATTGAGAGTGTCACTTCTCTTGTATAGAAAACGAGATCAAGGATGTGCTAAATGCATAAAATGTATGATATATCGCATTTTATTATTTTTTTTTATCTTATTCGAATTTGTTTTTTCATTTATTCATTTTTTGATCTTTTTCTTACAATATGATGGTGAAATGTTGAAATTCGAGGATGTTCTGAATGTCAATAACCTTGATTCGCATTCAAAATTTTGTTGATGTCCAGATAATATCTTATTAGATATCAAGTAAATAAATTAAACATGATTATCTTATAGAAATATTGCAATCCTATTTGTTTCTACCTCATTCCAACATCATTCGAGTTACAACTTGGTCGGATGAATATTCTAGGAGTAACAGAGGAAATTTCAGATACTCATAACTGCTGAACAGTGGACGGATTTGGCCCAATAACGTACTTGATCGAGATATTTGGACAATTAACCTATTTTGAAAATATAATAATAAACTTTAGTTCATCTCTTTCGGAAGATCAGGAATCCAATCAATCGAGATCATTTTCGGTTCGATATTCGAAAATTACCGACATCTGGGCAAAACGATAGTAGTTCAGTCAATCTGTCGAAAAATAAATCGTTTTGACGATTACCCGCTCGATGAAATTAGGTACACTTGTTGAAAATGGTGTAACTAAGCTACCTTTTCGATGGCCTCGCTGAAATGTTAGCGGTTTTTTGGAAAACTCAAAAAAACTCTCACGTAAAAAAAATGTAGAGGACATTGCGATCTACATTTTTGTCATTGGTGCAATGCTGCACGACTAAAAGTGCACAAAGTAGGTGGCGCTAAAGTATCAAAAAAGTGTTTTTCATGTTTTTCGCCCTGAAAATGTTGTTTTAATGCAAAAGTTTAAATGTAAGAGTTGTTCCTTACATTATTGTCAACAACTTTTATTTGAACATTATTTTTGTACAACTTACCATTTTGAAGCTGCAGCTTGCAGAAGAATGAAAAATCCAAATATACTGTTGTACGCAGTATGAGTACACATCGGTAGTGCACGTTTAAATCAAGATTTTACTAATTTAATTTTTCTTAGCAATTAAACTTTAATAAATAAAATTTTAATTTGTTTTTGACAAGTATTATCCATTATTTGATTTTTTGAGTCGCATTCTGTTATGAATTATTTTGTTGAACTCTCAATGTTATTAACAAAGACAATTTTTAATGTTTTTCAGTTTTGTTTTTCATTTTTTAAAAAATGTCATCAATTAAACAGATTTTTGGAGAGGTTTTGAAAATTTGGATAAGGGAAACAAACAACAATTCAATTAAAGTCATTATTTGCCTTTTAATTTTCAAGTAAATTTTTAATTCAGTTTTGTTTTTGTATTTATTAACAGGTGTATAGAAAGAGCATACAAAATATTGCAAAAATACTTACAAATCTAAATCGCTTACAATTTTTCAACTCTTTCAGTGGTCGCATGAGAAAAAGGCTACTCAGTCCACCTTCTTTATGCTTCCAATGAAGAGGTTCTTTATATACTAGGTGATCGTTTTTATGTACATGTTTTCATTTCATAATAATTGTTTGGCAGTTTTGAATCTATGCTAACTGGTTGTTCCGCATTGCTAATTTATCTTTTCTTAGAGCTTCGTAGTTTTTGACGTGACAACGTCTTATAAATTGGTTTGCCGGGTGACACTTCAAGAAACTGCGTTAGGCTCCGCTCACGTTATGCGCTCACAATGAGAGCGAGTGAACTTTCGCCCGTATACCGACTTTACAGGCAACCAATTTTTTCTCAGTGGTTCTTGCTCCGGAGATTCACTTCTGGCGCTTTCTGAAGAGGAACTAGCGGCCGACCGTCTATCACTCTTTTGCGCCTTATTATTGCCCATTTTCTCCCAACATGACCTTGATACTAAATGTACTACTTGGGAAGGATAATCCAAATCATCGTCATCAAGAAAAGTGTCTTCTTCCACCTCAATAACCGGCTCTTTTGTTAGAACTATGCCAACGTCGCCGGAGAAAGTCACAATAGGACCGAGAAAACTACCGTGAGCAGAACAGTGCTGTATATGCAGCGCTATGTATTACTATAACTTGTAAATGGTAAGTTGTACGAAAAAAATGTTGAAATAAAAGTTGTTGATAATGATGTAAGGAACAACTCTTACAATTAAACTTTTGCATTAAAACAACATTTTCAGGGCGAAAAACATGAAAAGCACTCTTTTTGATACTTTAGCGCCACCTACTTTGTGCGCTTTTAGTCGTGCAGCATTGCACCAATGACAAAAATGTAGATCGCAACGTCCTCTACATTTTTTGTTCAATAAAATTTTCTGTACGATGCATACAATTCGAGAAAAATGCATTTTTTACCTTTTTGAGTGTTTTGAGTTTTTCAAAAACTGCTAACATTTCAGGAGGCCATCGCAAAGGTAGCTTAGTTACACCATTTTCAACAAGTGTACTAAATTTCATCGAGCGGGTAATTATACCCGCACCAAATGTACAGATTGACTGAACTATAGCACGCTCTTCCAGTAGGAAGAAGCGCACAAAAAGGCTTGAATATGTGAAATTTGTCATTTTGAATTCATCTGCATTTCCAAATAAATTTTCTTTAGGCGTTTTTCCATAACGTCTTAGGAACGGAATAAATTAATACTGTGATGTTTATCACTAATTGACAATTTTATTCAATAATTATTAATTGCTTAACTTACTCCAAAACTACCGCGATAACTCGTGCTTCAGAATTCTTCCTCGCACTTACTGTTATTCAATGAAGTATTCCAGAGAATTCTTCTCCAGCCTATTCGGGATAAATGCTGATATTAAACATGGGCCTAGAATATAACATTATGTTTCATGACCTCCTGGTTCTAGAGAGAGAGAGCAAGGTCGTACTAGGTTATTTGTTTCCTTCGTAACAATAAATAGCTCCGCCAAATTTCCGTTTAAGACGATCCGCATGCTGGGAGGGAGTGTCAGATTAGATCAAACGATCCAGGTGATGTTTCTTCGGATTTGAATCTTGTTAAACCGCTATGATACCTTCAGGAAGGTGAAATATCTCCCATTAATGGAGAGGGAAAATTTCAAAGGCAAGAACAAATTTTTGGGGCTAAACATCGTAATAGTCCGAATGACACGAATGTGAAACTTCCTGCTCCTCAAACTTACAGACTTAGAATTGTATGTATGTATGTATATTCTTTCAATAGAGGAAGTAAATTCGTATAATTCTTTCCAAATCTACCTATAAAATTTATTATATTGCAATCACCACGAACTCAAATGACCCCCTCCTCGATCTCATTCGATTTAAGCAAATTGCCATTCAACTCACACCTATACAAATCACAAAAAAAAATAGCAATTCGTTTTAGCGACAAATCTCTATCGGCTCATTAAAAAGTTTGTCGTAATGAATTTGTTCGGTACCATAACTGTCCGCGAGGTGTCCAATAAAGCGTCAGCTACACCTCTTTCACCTTTTGCGTACGGAAAAAATGTAACAACGGCTATCGCAACTGAAATATGACAACTTAATGAAACTGGCGAACGAAGGACAGAGGCTACAGCAGCCCGGCGCTGATATCGATCTAGACATCTCGATATTTCTGACGGTCGTAAAGTTAAAACCGGAGCAAGAGGTGTTTTTGCAAAATGGGGAACAACTGCTGTGTAATTTAGCGCGGCGGCCTCCCTTTTTGGTCTTCCTTAAGGGGAATTGAGTTTAAATCATAGCTTATCTTCTTAGATTCTATGATTGTACATTATTGAGTACCGTTGGAAGGAGTTCAATCAATAGGAAGCTTAGAATTACTTCGAAATAAGGCCCGGTAAAAAGAACATGTGTTACTAAAACGTACTTTTAAAATGGCGAGTTTGTTGTTCAAATTCAACGTGAGTTTGCATTTCTTTTTCTATTCAATGGGCCGTAACAATATTTCGAGTTGGGTTGAAGCATTCTACACCACGGGTAATTTGATGGGAAAAAGTGTAATTTTTCACTGTGGAGCCCCAATCGTTCACATTTGGAAGGAAGATGCACGGTTTAATCCTTCCAAAAACAATTATTGCAAGGGATTATGCTGAATGGCATTATAGTAACCAGAAGCAAGGGTTGAGTTACCTACGTCAATCATAAAATTGATGAAAAACCAACATTGAGGTACAGAACACATAAAATATTTACTTATGATGGAGTTGATTTACGAATCTAACGTAAATAATTGCCAAGTTCAAAATTCCGAATTATTAAAAAATACTTGTTCTTTTTTTCCTTTTTGTAATCGAAGTTGTTGCTGCGAAATTTTCTTAGAGCAGAAATAGACGAAAGCCGATGAATCCGTTGAACGCCCCGAAGCAACATCTGTGGAACCATCAAAGTTAATTCGATAAACGATCAAAACTTTCCAAAAAATATCAGGGCCACATCCCAGCATAATTCTGGGTTCCTACAATATTCTCAATTAACATTAATTTTCCGCAAAATATTTCACGACGCGTTCGACCAAAAATCGAATCGAATCAATAAGAATCAAGCCGTGGGCAAAGAATTTGAGACAATTTATATTTATAAGCCTTTCTGATCGGGAAGGAGCAGCAATAAAGCCTTCATTGCTGGACCAAACTATCCGATGATTTATTTAGGTTGGCCTCCATGAAAACTTACGAATTCGTCCTTCTCCTTCTTCCTCCCGAGGTGACACAGTCTAACAGTTCTGACAACTTAAGTTTGATACCTTCTGATTTATTGCGACTAATAGGAGGTTGGCACAGTGAACACGATTGAATTATTACAATTATTATTTTTGGACCACTGGTCGAACGACAGCTCATGTTTTGAAGAATGGCATGTAAGAAAGATGGCCGTTCGAAGCGAGCAGGGTCGTATCGAATGGTTTTGGAAGGGGATCGAGGTTTTTCGAGCAATGAATGTTAAGGAAATATGATTATTTCTTAGATATAGGGGATCCCGTCTCTTCGCTATATTTGAAGGGGTTCCGAAGCATAAAGAAAATTATTCTAAAATCTTATGAAATAAAATTATGAACAACTAATCATTATATGAAAAATGTCGACCTAAGATCCTCCTACAATCGAAATATTTTTAGGCTAAGATCCAAACTGAAAAAAATTCATTTTATAGTGTATTATGGAAATAAGAAAATATATTGAAAATGGGCTGTCAATATAAATAGAGAAAAATTATATACATAAAGATTATATGATAAAATTCTCATATACATCGTACAAATAGTGGAAAAACTCTGCAATTTCATTGTCCTTGAAGTTCACGACCCTCAGATAAAGATAAATATACAAGTGTTAATTCGTAGAACATTCCGGTGCTACCATATCTAATATAAATTTGGAGAGAAAACAATAACTCCGAAGAATTAGAAATACACCAGTGGAAAGAGTAAAAGGATAAAAAAAATTCTTGGACAATTTTCAACATAACTTGGGAAATGGTCATATAAAAAAATAAAAGGGGAAATTGTAGCACCAAGTGCCTAGTTTTCCGATATTGAACTTTCAAATTTTGTATCGTCTGTGGTTATTTAGGAAAATTAGTAATACTAGGGCCAAAAAAAATTTAAAATTGATTTAGGTCATTTATTTTATCTATGAGCGTGGAAATGTTTTTTTGTTCAACCACCATGAGGATCAGAATCCTTGTTCATTCAGCTTTGTATGCTTTTTTCATTGAGCTCCATACGTCCATTTCTCGCCGAGATATTGGTCTTGAAATGGAAAAAGATACTTATGTGTTTTATTTTATTTGAGGAAATTAAAGGTGGGTTTCAGAAAGTTAAATCCTTTAACGCTTGGCCATTGCTTGAAAAAAGTTTTTTTTTCGTCACATGAATTTAAAAATAGAACAGAAAATAATGTGTCCACAAAAAACCTATTAAGAGCCAAATCAACGTATCCAGCCATTTTTTGTTTAACTTCATGGAATTTTTGGGAAAAATTAAAGGATCATGTTTTTTGCTCTGAAAGGCTCATAATCTTTAACAAAATGAGAAGAAAAATATTATGAACTTCATCCACATAGTGTAGTACAGATAGTGATTGAATTTTCGAACACAACAAAAAAAAATAATAGAAAAATGTTACTAAACATTTTTGGAAATAATTTTATTTTTTAAAATTCTTGTTGGAAAATTTTCTTTTTGGTACCTGTTTAGGAAATTTAAGAGACCAATGCCCGACAATTTTCAAAGCTTTTTCGCCTCTGAATTCCACGATTCTCAAGTTGAAATAAAAAAATGTTAATACACCTAAGTGAATTTTGAGTTTATTACTCGCTTTCAGATATTGATTTTCTATTTTCTTCGTGAAATCTTTCAAAATCGCTTTATTAAACAGTTTTTTTCGAAACAAATCCTAAATTTTGCAGTGCAAACACTTGAAATTTTTTTGTTTTATTTTTTTTTCCTTTTTGAAAATGTAGTCATAGTAAAAATGCAGAAATAGCACAGAAAATTTTTTTCTCATTATGTTACAGTTTATGAGCTTTTCAGAGCAAAAAAACAAAAATGGCTGGATGGATTAAATTGGATCTTCATAAAGTTCTTTGTACATGTTGAGCTCTAAAAGGCACACTTAACATTATCGGTTTCCTTGATATTTTCGACCCAGGTCTTGATTTTTCAAAAAAACACCCAAACTTTTTTTTTGTTGCATTTTGAAATTTATGTGACGAAAAAAACATTTTTTGTTGCTGAGGTGTCGAGAATCAAAGACTTAAGGATCTTTTTTCATTTGAAGACCTATATCCCTGTAAGAAATGGACGTATCAGGGTATATAGAGAATGCAATTAAAGCTGGGTCAACAAGGTATCCGATCTTCATAGTGGTTGAGCAAAAAATTTTTTCCATACTCGTATATTGAACAAATAATGAAATTTGGAAATTTTTTGTCGCTGGTATTCCTTAGACAACTCAAAAACCACTGACGCTAAAAAATATCAAATTTCTAATTCGAACACTAGACAGTTGGTGTTAAGAATAGCTTATTTATTGTTCAACTTTTTTTCTCGAAGTAATGAGCTACCCAAAAATTTGGGTTTTTATTCTTCAATTTTTTAGAGTAGTGTATAAAGAAGATATTTGACGCGATTGTGATTTCGGACTTGGTTATTACTATTGGTGGTGTTGTAATTGGATTATGAATGTTTCTCATCTCTATGACAAAATTTACATATAATATTCCATTTTGAATGAATACCTGAATTTTAATCTTGAGTAGTCTGATAATAATTAATTTTTTTTCAGGTGAGCATCACTTTACTGAAATGAAACCTCAGCTGCAAGTATCCTTTGGTGAGTCTTATCAAAAATGCCATCCAAACAAGAATATTAACCAGAAACATCAGATTGATGCACCGAAAATTCCCTCCGATGCAAGAAACCTTTTTGCAATTCAAAATAAAGATATCACCGAAGATAAATACATCACATATCTGTCGGGTAGATTTTAGAGTAAACGATTTTTTATGGGGACTCCATTAAACATAGTCTTTCTCAGACAACTCCGTAGGATGCAAATTTGTTTTATCTTATTCACGAAAGAATTTTACGATCAGGTTTGAAGATTGGCCAAAGAGGAGTTACCAATTTTCCCTCGGTTTCGATGGTCCAAATGGTAATGGTTCCTTCCTATCTTATCGGGGCAACGGTCGTACATTTGGTATTCTTACTGGTGGGTATATTTACTTGGCATTGGTGGGAATGGTCGGAAAAGATCATTATTATAAAATAAAGAGGTAGGCCGATTCAAGCAAAAAAATATTGGAAAGCAATGATGTTAGGTACTTTTGCTCATTTATTTTCTATAAAAGTTATATTTATTACAAAGAAAAAAGAATAACGAGGGTACTTCTGAAGAATAATTAGTGATCATATCATAAGATTGTGGGGGAAGGGGAATACCAGGATAATAAGTAGGATTTATGGTCCCTGAGGTCTACACGGAACGTAAATGACATTTTTCATAGGCGTTTTCAAGGATGACCTGCAGCTCTTTCTTTTATGACGTCTATGTCATGGGGTTTGCTTCCCCGGAGTGGTAATTTAAGTCTCGAGAAATAAAAGTCACACGGAGCTAGATCAGGCAAAAAGGTGGCTTTTCGATGGTATTTATCGTTTAAAATCGTCGTCTACGGTGAATCTTTTCACGCAAACATCTCAAAATAATAAAATAAAAGTCCTTATTGACCGTTAAACCTTGTGGAATGAATTTAAGATGAACTACAATACGTATATCGAAGAAAACGATGAGGATAGTCTTGATTTCGACCGACGTTAGGTTTTTTTGTTTTAGGCAGATTTTTTCCCTGATTTTTGGCTCGTTTGTGAGCCGTATTCATGGACAAATATTCCGTCACCAGTTTTGATCCGTTCCATGAACGTGGGATCAGAATTAAATCGCTTTTTCTAAACATGTCTGGAAGGTTCATCACATAATTTGTTGAGACTCTCAGCCGCCTTCAAGACCGTTGAAGTCACACTGTGCTGATGAGATCTCAAAACCAGGGATTATCATGCGTCAATCGTGACTAGCTCGCACCATTGGGGCGATGGTTCTTCGCAATTGCCACTCCTTTTCATTATATTATTTTAAAAAGCTGGGCCTACAATATGAGGACGAAATACGGCAAAGAAACGGCGGTGTTCTTTACATATGATGAGTGAAAAAAACACTCATCGACTCTTGCGACTAACGGCCTACAAAAAAAAGTTTTTCTTGTTATCGTACAAACTGGCATAGAGATAAAATTGGTTGAATCCAGTATAACCCGATCATTTTAGACGCAACGCAAGGGGGTAAGCAAAAACTCGCTAGCTAGAAAACGAATCTACGTGAAATTTCCCATCTCTGGGTACCAATTTTCACATCCAAGTAGCGAGTCAAGGCCGGGGATATTCATTCCAAATTCGGCAATTTTCTCGATAATTCGAGGAGAAGTGTCATATTTTATCATACGATTCCGATGATAGCCGAACGCGAGCTCCAAATTTGAAAATACGGCATCAATTTTTCGCTCGATATGGGCGGTTGAAGATTGTTTGCGTTTTCCAAGCACTCGAATAAGAATCTACAGGAGATTCCGAATCTCTAGATACCTACCACTTTTCGTGAATCGCAAGAAAAACACCTCAAATATGCGTTTGAAAATCGTCATTTCAGGCTCTATTTTCGCGCTAATTCATTTTCGTCCTTGAAGAATGCACACAGATCGCGATGAATCGCTATACAGGCTATGCTATCTCGAAAAAATCGCTATACAGGCTGTGCTTATGGAAAGCACTGATTTTCACCAGATTCTTTCTTCGAGAGATTTTCCGTCTGAATTTTTTATGGAAAAAGCACCCACTGCGAACCAATTAGAGAGTGGGATCTAATTTCGATAAAATGTCATACAGGGTGTGCGATTTACAATGAATTTGCGATCATGTGATATTACGGGGTGCTCAATTTATAAGTAAATTTGATTTTTTTCGCGCAAATTCGAGTTTTTCGTGTTTCTTCGGTGTGTTTCAGTTCTGAATTCGATAAAATATATTCGATTCATATACAGGGTGTCAGATCTGAGTAGCGCTGACATTCACCAGAGTTTTTCTCTAGCTTTCGTGCTTTTCCGCGTAAGGGAGCTGAATTCAATGAAATGTCATACAGGGTGTGCCATGAACAATGAATTCGCGATGGATTGATATACAGGGTGTGCAATTTACAAGTTCTTTCGGTAATTTTTGCACATTTTCGGTTTTTTGTGCTCCTTCGAGGTTTTTTAGGTTCCTTTGGATTTTTTTCGTTCTTCCGTGTTACTTTGGGTTCTTTCATGTTTTTCCGCGTTTTTTCGTATTTGGTCGGGTTCTTTCTTGGTGGAATACACTGAACTTGAAACGATAGAGTTGAAACGATATTCTTTCGGTTTCTTTTTTATGATATAAGCACCCACTGCGAATCAATTATATACCGGGTGACCCATATGCATATTTCTTCAAGTTATCATGTTTTTCCACAAGTGGAGGCTAATTTCGATAAAATGTCATACAGGGTGTGCTATTTACAATGAATTTGCGATCATGTGATATACGGGGTGAGCACTCTACAGCTTCTACTGTTTTTTTGCGCGCTCTCAAGTTTATTGTGTTCCTTCGGAATTTTTTATGGAAAAGTTATTTTCGATTCATATACGGGGTGTTATATAGGAGCTTCATAGAATAATTTCGATATTTTCTTCGTGGTATCCACTGAACTCGAATAGATGGAGTTACAACGATATTATACTTTTGGTTTTTTTTTCACTGCTTATCAATTGTATACTGAGTGTCTCATATGCATTTTTCTTCAAGTTTTCTCGCTAATGGTAGCTGATTCCGACAAAATGTTATACAGGGTGTGCAATTTAGAAGTCCTTTTGTTTTTTTGCGCTATTTCGGTTTTTTTGTATTTCTCCGTGGTGTTTCTCGAGACTTCGAGGTTTTTTGCGCGCTTTCAAGTTATATGAATTCTTTCAGGTTTTTTTCAGGTTCCTTTGGATTTTTTGTGTTAATTGGGGTTCTTTCGTGTTTTCTCGCGTTGTTTCGTGTAATTTCGGTTTCTTTCGTGTAACTTCGGTTTCTTTCGTGTTTCTTCGAATTCTTCCGTTTTTTTTCGCGTTTCTTCGTGTTTTTTCCAGTACTTTCATGTTTTTTCGCTTTCAACGGGTTTTTTGACGTGTTTCGTGTTTCTGCGCGCTTCATTGATTTAAGGGCCCTATTGATCTATGGTCTATATTGATCTATGGTCTATATTGATCTATGGGCCAATTGAATTACTGGCCTATTGAACTGCTGGCCTATTGAACTACTGGCCTATGGATCTACGGGCCTATTGATCTACCCGCTTACTAGTCTATATAATAAAGTAATAAGATCGGGGACCAGAGAAAATTTTGACAGGTGGTCCCGTTAGGGACCCGGAAAGCGAAGCTTTCCTTGCGGCCCGCAGGGCCGCTCGAGAGGGAATCTTAAAACAGATCGAAAAGGCGTATCCTCTTCTAGGAGAAGCGACCCCGAAACCCGCCCCGGGCGCTCTTAAAGTGCCCGAAATTTTCGAAAGAAAATCGCGAAAACGTCATTTTCGCGAAATCGCCCAAAGTGCCTCAGAAAAAGGAAATAGGCTCCGAAGCCGAAACGCCCAGCGTCCCGGACTCGCCACATATTCCGAGAGCGAGGACGTCCGGTTTCCTTAGAACCCATTAGAACTCCGGAGCCCCCCTATTTCTAGGCTAAAATCCCGTAAGTAAAACGGCAATTTTTAGTTTCGCCAGCCCCGCGAAACGTCAAAATCACCCATGATGCTTTCGATCAGTGCGGGCGTTACGAGCCTCGAAACGCATTTTCGGCGGTAGAAAATGAAACTTGAGGAAATTCCCCATCTCTGGGTACCAATTTTCATATCCAAGTAGCGAGATAAGGCCGCGAATTCTTCATTCCAAATTCGGCAATTTCCTCGATATTTCGATCAGAAGTGTCATAGTTTCTCATACGATTCCGATGATAGCCGAACGCGAGCTCCAAATTTGAAAATACGGCATCAATTTTTCGCTCGATATGGGCGGTCGAAGATTTTACAGGCCTTCCGAGTGCTCGATTAAGAATCTACAGGAGATTCCGAATCTCTAGATACCTACCACTTTTCGTGAATCGCAAGAAAAACACCTCAAATATGCGTTTGAAAATCGTCATTTCAGGCTCTATTTTCGCGCTAATTCATTTTCGTCCTTGAAGAATGCACACAGATCGCGATGAATCGCTATACAGGCTGTGCTATCTCGAAAAAATCGCTATACAGGCTGTGCTTATGGAAAGCACTGATTTTCACCAGATTCTTTCTTCGAGAGATTTCGTGTTACTTAGGGTTCTATCATGTTTTCCGCGTTTTTTCGTATTTGGTCGGTTTCTTTCTTGGTGGAATTCACTGAACTCGAAACGATAGAGTTATAAACGATATTTTTCGGTTTGTTTTTATGAAGAAAGCACCCACTGCGAATCAATTATATACGGGGTGTCCCATATGCATTTTTCTTCAAGTTCTCTCGCGAATGGGAGCTGATTTCGGTATAATGTCATACAGGGTGTGCGATTCACAATGAATTTGCGATCGGGTGATATACGGGGTGTGCAATTTACAAGTTAATTTGATTTTTTTTTTGCGCAAATTCGACTTTTGTGTTGTTTCGGGGAGTTTTGGATCTTAATTCGATAAAATATATTCGATTCATATACAGGGTGTCAGATCTGAGTAGCGCTGACATTCACCAGAGTTTTTCTCCAGCATTTGTGCTTTTCCGCGTAAGGGAGCTTAATTAAATGAAATCCCATACAGGGTGTGCCATTAACAATGATTTCGCGATCGATTGATATACAGGGAGTGCAATTTAAAAGTTCTTTCATTATTTTTGCACGCTTTCGGTTTTTGTGCTCCTCAGGGTTTTAAGCTTTCCTTCGAGTTTTTTTGCGAGCTTTCGGTGATTTTGTGCTCCTTCGGGTTTTTTTCGGTTCCTTTGGATATTTTTCGTTCATTCGTGGTACTTCGGGTTCTTTCAAGTTTTTCCGTGTTTCGTCGGGTTCTTTTTCGTGGAATGCACCGAACTTGAAACGATAGAGTTAAAACGATATTCTTTCGGTTTGTTTCTTATGATGAGAGCACCCACTGCAAATCAATTATATACTGGGTGTCCCATATGCATTTTTCATCATGTTTTTTCACGTGTGAAAGCTAATTTCGGTAAAATGTCATACAGGGTGTGCGATTTACAATGAATTTGCGATCGGGTGATATACGGGGTGAGCACTTTACAAGTTCTTCTGTTTTTTTGCGCGCTCTCAAGTTTTTCAAGTTTTTGTGTTCCTTCGGGTTTTTTACGGAAAAATTATCTTCGAAACATATACGGGGTGTTACATAGGAGCTCCATAGAATAATTTTGATACTTCCTTCGTGGCAATTACAGAACTCGAATAGATGGAGTTACAACGATATTCTTTTGTTTTTTTTTTTCACTGCTAATCAATTGTATACTGAGTGTCTCATATGCATTCTCCTTCAAGTTTTCTCGCGAATGGGAGCGGATTTCGATAAAATGTCATACAGGGTGTGCAATTTACAATAAGTTTACGGTCGGGTGATATACAGGGTGTGCAATTTACAAGTACTTTTGTGTTTCGGGTTTTTTCAGGTTCCTTTAGATTTTTGTGTTACTTGGTGTTCTTTCGTGTTTTCTCGCGTTGTTTCGTGTAATTTCGGTTTCTTTCGTATAACTTCGGTTTCTTTCGTGTTTCTTCGGATTCCTTCGTGTTTTTTCGCGTTTCTCCGTGTTTTTCCAGTTCTTTCTAGCTTTTTCGCTTTCAACGGGTAATTTGACGTGTTTCGTGTTTCTGCGCGCTTCATTGATGTATGGGCCCTATTGATCTGCGGTCTATATTGATCTATGGTCTATATTGATCCATGGGCCAATTGAACTACTGGCCTATTGAACTACTGGCCTATGGATCTACGGGCCTATTGATCTACCCGCTTACTAGTTCAAAATAAAACAATAAAAGTCCTGATTTTCGCCCAGTGAAAGTATACTCGAAACTACAAGACAAAAGAAAAAACGTCACCAATAAACGATTATTTTTAACTGTAAACCTTTATTGGGAAAGATCAGGTAACTGGTATAAAAACAGTCCAGTTGGAATAAACAAATTTCATCTTGGACGAAAAATCTAGCCTTCGGTTCACCGCCATATCCCAACGCCAAGAGACCAAAATTTGATAGAATATTGGGCCATTCGAATGCAAAATTGAGATCAAGCTATTTACAAATGTATCCAGATCACCACCAAAATAACAGAACCACTTAAACAGCATATGACTTTAATTTCTAAAGCAAGCGTCAACATCAGCACATAAAAAAACGCGATTAACAGTAATTTTAACCAAAATTGTAATATTTATTATAAAATCCATGAACATAAATAAAAATAATATTTTGGTAAATATTCTAGACAATTTCTTGTTGTAATGTCAATCATAAATATTTTTAATGTTAATTTGTTTGTATTATTTGACTTTTTGCTAACCAATTCGTAACATATTCTTCATTCATGGCATATTCTTCCCTGAAACCATTCGTGCTTTAAAATTATTTGGAATCATCCCCGAAAATTTCTGCATAACATCAATTTCTATTCGGGTGCTTCTGGGATTAAGAAGGGGGCTGTTAAATCAAAGAGATGAAAAACATTTTTGGTATATCTTTCGGTTTTATTATTTTTATGAAGATACCGATTCATTTATCTTATTTTCATTCATATCCTACCCCACACCACGTGTCAATATCTACCTGATATAATTCATAAATTAATTATGTACTACCATTTCAAATTTGTCACTAAACTCATAAGCCAATTACAAATTCAAGTTCATTGTTCTAAAAATATCGGGCATACATAATTTCATCTGTTCATTCGGACCATTGAAAATTTGAATATAAATGAGAATTTATTTGTCAAATAAATATTTCTTCAACGAGTGGGGCCCCCCGGAGTGATCAGGTTATTTTGGGACAAGTTTGTTTGACTCAGTCAAATTACTGAATTCTATCTGGCTCAAATATGAACTCTGGTCTCCATTTTACTGCGCCATTTGGTCTCGTAGTTTATAGATATCATGAAGAGGTTTTTTTTTTCATTTGTGGGCTAACCGGGAGATCGGTTACTTTTTATTTTACTTTATTTTTAATACGCTTTGGAAAAAGTAGGAACTGTTTGAAATTTTTGTATTTGATATAACTAATAAAAGTAAATGAGATTTATCAATTTGTCACTTGACTGTGATATGATGATTTCCTCTTGTTAGATCGAACATTGCTCAAATCTTTTAATGGAGTAGTAGCTATAGAGAATTTGGGACTTTTGTTGAGAAGGGATATTTCCTTATCACACTTTCACTTGATAAAGTTCATATTTGCTTGACTCTTTCACGAAATTGTCATATTAGTGAATAAACACCTATCTGCATTAATAATAAATAATTAGAATTCGACGAAACTTAATCAAGATTTAACTGATGGAGATCTAGTTGCCATTAAAGTCAGTTCGGCGCTGTTTCCACATTATTAATTGTTAAGGCGCGACTGGATATTCAGAATTCCGTGCTAGCAAAACTATTTTTAATAATAAACCCACAATCTTAACAATTGCGGCGTGGGTTTTGCAATATCGTTTTTTATTTCTGATAGCGTTTTCAGGCGGTTCTCTGAAGTGACAATATTGGCTCAAGGGTGTTTATTCGAAGGTGGATAAATTGGGTTGGTGCTTTAAATTGACTTATTAGGGCACGTCACATAGATTCTTTCTGAGGCATTTGATAGAATCACTGAGAGCTATGCATAGGGCATACTTTGCGTAGTAAATGTTGGTTACGAAATGCATCAAGTTTCATTTTATCCTGTTCTGGAGCAATGAGACAACCTTCATTACATTAGACGATGATGTTTAACAATATAAGAATAATAAGTGATGATGGATATAACCTCTACATTATTACAATGTTCATCACTTATTCAATCGGACTAAGTAAGGAAATTTACTCAACAAAATTCGGTATATTTCAAGCAACTTCAAAGTTATCTGATGAAGGTTAGTTATAGAGAATGATCTATTCCATAATATAATAATCAGATCGAACCTCGCAGCTTCAGATTTCGAAGATAAAAAACCCCTCTTTATATTCAAATTCGGGAAACCGTACGAACCCCAATTTTTTTCTACGTACAGATACCAAGCCGAAACACGTTGTGCGCGCTCCAAGCTATTGATTGTTGATAACCGTATCATATAATTTTCAAATATTCGGGACCAATTACATATTCGAAATTACTCGAGGACCCCTCTTTGTCAGAATTCGGAAAACGTTCAATGGAGATATTTTAGAACCAGATCCGGGGCAAATTTATTCAAGAAATTTTTCTGTAGTCGTTTAACTGTCGATATTGGGGCTATCGGCCGAGTTATCTTCCTCCTCTGTATCAATTATGGCCAATATTGCCTCTGGTATCCTAGATACGAACAGATTGTAAGTATGCATAGAACAATTTTTTTTACAGCGGTAGATGTAGCGTGGTTGGAACCAGATATTCAGCGTTGAATTAATTTGTTTCGAAGCTCCGAGACGTCTTCCGATAGACGAGAAAAATATCTCATTTATGAATCATTTTTAATATCGTATACAATCAACGTGTACAAACATTATCGTTCAAATTGAGAAGCTGAGTCTTCGACATGTACATTTGTTTGGAAAAGAGTTCCTTCAGATCGATTGCGTCTTTTTCCTCACAATCGCGTTTCAAATATTCATGGCTCTCTATTTGAACTGATTTGAATTGATCGAACTATTGGCTTCCAACATAAGAAAAAATTTGGCTCTATATAGTCCAATTAGCGAAGTCAAAAATTTTTTTTTAGATTCCTCGCAACTGGAGGCAATCAGACATATCATTTTATGTTCCGCGATTTTTCTTGTATTGTATTGTATTATATTTTCAATGATTTCTGTGAGCAAGATTTCGAAAATTCAGATCTTTCTTCGTTGTCGTTATCTCGAATGTTGTTCAAATAAGAAAAATTACTCAGGTTCTTTAAATTACTTAAAGTTATCAAAAAAGGGTTGAAAGTTGGAACCTTACTTCAATTCAAAAATACATGAAGGAGTATCCATAAAACTAGCTCAGTTAAAAAACTCAACATTCATTTAAATTACCTAACTAATAATAAATAACAATTTTCAATCAACCTATTCTTGTTGTAATTGGCCTTTCAGGTTAGGTAGGCTAAATTCCATTGAAACACGATTATAGACTGTTTCAATGACTACTTCTATATTTTCTATGGCGAATTAAACTTGAAAATGTAATTTTAAATTTAACTGAAAATCTTTTAAAAACAGTGTTACATGTGTAATTTCAAAATAATTTCAGTTTAACCTCTATGATCCAAAATGTGAGTAAGAATAAAACTTGTTTGAACATAACTGGTTTACATAAAGACAATATAATGTAGAAATTATTGTGCAAGCCAGAGATATCAAATCGATTCAAATTTCCTAGAATTCCTAATTAATTCTTAAACATTTTTGACTTCTCTGAAAGACAAGTCCCAAATATGCGTAAAGTTCTATTTTATGTAAATCTGCAGAAGAATTTCTTGTCATCCGGACTCAAATTTCCACCAACAAAATATTCGGCCTATTCATCGTTTATTATCCATAAAACTCGGAACGAAATACCTATAGCTTTTTCAGAATATATGGACGGTTGTTCAGATTAGGAATAATATACATAATTCCCGAATAGATTTATGGGATATTTAAAAAACTATATTTTGGAAGCGGGCTATAATTCAAACCGACAATGACATTAATTGAGTGGACCGAAGAGGTGGGTAAAAATAAAATTAAGGGGGCCCAACGTATGTCTCAAAGTAGCCACATAATAGGTGTTATGAAAACTGAATGAAGCTACAAATCAAAAATTCTACTTTAAGGTATGACAAAAACGAAATGAAATCATAAATCTTTCAACACGGCTTTGATCATTAAGGATGGAAATGAAGGAAAAATTTTCGGAAGTTTGTAGCTAACTTTAAAGTTCCTAAATCAATATAATGTGGAATAACAATCAGAGATTCTATCTTTTTATACATTCTTGTTCATCGGGGACCTTTTAGAAAGTCCCCGGCTTAATACATAAGACGAAGTTTGGCGATGTAACCACAGCAAACTACAATCGTAGTTACTACAGTAGACGGCACTACCAGAATTGAATCCATATGCTTTCAAGTTAGCTCTAACCCTCGAAAGATGGATTATAGCATCTTGAGTTAAAAAACTTTTATAATGTGAAAAACTTGATAAAAAGAAATATAGCATGTTGATGAAATATTGGTTGTTGAAGGGAAAAATACAGTTCAAGCAAACACTAGGCTTGATGCCAAGTTTACGGACACTGCCCCAAGAAAATCAACCCCCAAGGATTGGTATGCTATGCATAGACGAGGTGAAATGAGCACCGAAGAAGGTGATCGTAGTGTAGTTTTATGGTTCCAGATATTTTCGTATCATGCTTTAACGTGAAGTTTCCGCTTATTTAGCTTGTGACGAACAAGCGCATTGATTAAACTCTCATTGTTTCCTCTGGAAAAATAATTCTGTACATGAACAAATTGGATATGAGAACATTAGTAATGTCAATAAACATTCAATAATTTTTTACCATCATCCTTTCTAACGTCTTCGAATATCTATCAACTGTATTTTTCGCAATACGTTGAAAATGAAAGCATAGTTTCATTAGGCATGCAAAGGATCGACATTATCTTGACAATGAATTGTTCCACTTCCTAGCAACATTTCGCGTTATGATGTAACAACCTTGTTATTCAACCTCATCGACCATTTAAGAAATAATAAAGTTGAACCGACCTCCGTATTACCTACCGCGGGCATAAAACTACTCGCCCACCATCAACCGTATTAAAATCCATAGGAAGGCATTCCTTCGAAGGTGTGATTATAAAAAAAAAGTTATGATGTGCACTTGGTTTTTACGATCCTCAGACAACGATTAAACATTACAATATTATAACACGGCATTGTTGAATCTATTACAATCTTGTTAGGTCGGCCGAGTCAGTATTTGGCCACATCCGAAGAAGAATGACTATTAACAGTCCCGGCAAACAGCCTGTTCAAACAAAATCATGGACATTTATGTTTGACAAAGTACTCGTTGGTTGGGAATTCGTGAAATCGTATGTTGTTTATCAGTTCATTAGCACCTATTCGTTAAGTCACCTTGGAGATATCTGAATGGATTCGAAGACATGTTTTGACCGACTCTCTCGGGAATTATTGACCTCTCGCTTCAAATTGAAAGGTGCTACCATAGAAAAATACAGTTTTTGGCGAAATTTATTGCGAGAGTGTCGAAAATGACAAGTCCAAATCGTATTTTGAAAAATTTTAATGTAGACGCAAAAAAAATTGAGTATTATACACGGGAATTAGGTTTAGCTTTAGTTCTCTAGCTAAAACCCAAAACTTTTTTCCCTGGTTTAATAAATTACTTATCTTCAAGTAAGATTGCACAATTGTATGTGGGAAAACATCAGAACTTCTCTCACATGTGTCTCGAAGAATCTGTATGCGCCATTGAAATTTATTTCATTTCAGACATACACACCCCCGCCGAGCATCGACCCTAAAAGGATTAAACAAACAATTAGCGGTTGCAAATTTTATGGATAACGGGGACACTGATAAATCAGCTGAGGTCATTAAATATGTTATTTCCATTTTTGCGTGAACGCTTTGTGCTTGGAGGGACTACAAATGTCTTAATTTATAGGTTGAGGAATAAAAAGAT
Organism: Micraspis discolor; assembly: GCA_030674115.1. Lineage (NCBI taxonomy): Eukaryota > Metazoa > Arthropoda > Insecta > Coleoptera > Coccinellidae > Micraspis > Micraspis discolor. The sequence continues at coordinate 6,388,167 of JARTUT010000872.1, forward strand.
TTTAAATTAGTTATTACCGCGATCGGAAAACAATACTTGTATGCCAATGTTTTTTTTATGTAAATATGTTGAGATTTATTTCGTCCGGTGATATAACTAATGGAAATGGTACTCGTCGTTTGACCCCAAATTTGAATTCGGAAAAATCTGGACAAAACCGCAAGGTCTGTCAACTTTTAGTTCACAAATTAATAATGCACAACTCTTGGAGGCGCTAGAGTCGCAGGAATCGAATTGCTGAATAAATAATAAATCGAAGATTCATATATTTCCACATTCCTGTTGTGCATTGATCCACTTAGTCATAAATGTATTTCAACCAAAAATAATTGAGGGATTAATTTTTAAATTTAATGAGTGGAAAAATGATAAAAAAAATTGTTGAAAATGATTGAAAAAGTTGAGAAATCATTATGGATAACAGAGAAAAACGAAAACTGGATATTTTTCTTGATCCATGATAAGATAAGATAATAGTTATCAAAGAGAAAAGAAGACGTCAAGTCAATAAAGCTGCCACATTATCATGACACTCAAAGAAGATTTTTGGAAAAATCTAAACATTTATTCGAATATACAAGAAAAGCGTATGACCCGTGATGACGTACGTAGCAGAGACAGGACCAAACAGTGATTTAACTAAGACAGATGAAAACCTCTGAGCCTTATGCGATTACAAATTATGGGACAGACAGAGAATTACCCTTATCAGGATCGGCATTGCCATGTGTGTCCCTGACAAGCCATCGATTGCTGTGTTCAATAAACTATACTGATATTTTCGAAGTGGCTAAATGCATACTTCGATCCTACACCGCGTGATCCCAGTCTTATTTTGTTGTGAGATATCTTTGATCAGGTGCTATTCAGAACACCGCCTGAAATCATTCCAATGTTACCAACACGTTCGAATTCCACGAATTAATCAGCCGCACTTTTATGCATGTGTTTCTTTCCGACTTGTCCGTTTTGACACGGTGCTAAAATCCTTCTGAAAAAGCACACGTCATTAAATTTCAACCGACCACTGTTAATAACTTGGTACCGGTGAATTATTATGATTTTTAGCGAGGGCCGATTCCGAATCGTAAAAAGTCCATTTGAATAGAATCTTGAAACCGAAACCGGTGGCTTAACAATGCCACACGGAGGTTAACGGACTTGCCGTATGTATATCTGTGTTTCTTTTATTTTTTCGGTCGCGCTCCTAACATTGTTCCCGACGTATGATGTAAGACATTGTTCACTCTTGTTTTGCTTCATTATTTCTGGTAATAAAGCATTGAAGTCAGACGGAATGGCGTGCATACCGAGCGGAGCCATTATCGAGAGTGTTAATAGATTGGTAATACTGTTTCGGATGACAGCCTGTTATATTTCTCAGAGAAAGCGAAATGAAAAGAACTACAACCCTGGAAGATGAGAATCTTGGCAATGGATGCGATAATTTGGAACATATACGATTTCATCTTTCAATGACGATATTGTTGTACTGAAACTCCACCCTAGGGGTTGTGAATTCGTATAACCAATTGAAATCAGAACCAGAACATCTCTCAATTGATAATGAAGAAGTTTTGGTTACCCAAAGCATATTTCCGAAAACTAGAGTAGGAACAGCAGCTGAAAAGGGTTGAATGACATGGAGCAATCCTACTCGTAACTAACAGTTTTTTGAAGAAAATTGAGTAAATCAGAGGTCAATTTGCGAAGCGGAAATGCGGCCACCTTGACCGTGAATGACTGCGCATGCGCAGTAGAGATTATCTCTGTTGACTTTGCTCGCTCTAGTTTACAGCGCATTTGAATTGATATTCACGATAATTGTCTATTCTATATATGATATTTCCGAAATCATAATATATTATTCTTTCCTAAAGGGCTTTGTTTTCGATAATTGAAATTTCTGAGCAGCTCTCCGAACGTAAGTAATTCCTAAATTTCAGAAGTCCATTAATCCTGCGACACACTACATCCATTGTTGCAACCTCAACAAATTTCAATCAGGTCAGCTGAGTCCGCCATTCAAAGGTAAACGAACCCGATTGATAAACTGGTGAAAAAATTCTCGAAATTGCTGTAACACATATCGAGGCTGCAGGTACAATACCGACCTCCTATATACACGGCGACCACATCGGACGATACACACAGGCCAACATAATATTTCAGTCTGAAAAAAGTTAATCTAAAATCTAACAACAGAACAGTTGATTACAATGTTATGAAAAATGCGGGCCCGTCAGGCGTTGATAAATGAGCAGGTCGGCAACAACCGGTAGCTCGGTCATTATGAACTTAGTGCGACTACGGTTCCTGCAAGGTTGGTAACAATGCGGACCCAGAGAGGTATACGCATCTCGGACCGTCCTCATTTAATTTATTACTTCACGAAATTAGCGTAATTTTCATATTAACCCGTTATGTCACGCCGTGTCCGAACATTCGTGAAAACAACGGCTTCGAAAAATTGGGAAATTCCTGAGAAAACTGAAGAATGTACCTACATGGTAGATGCACGTTCTTCGGTAGTATGATAGACCAAAGATACCAATAGGCTTCAAAGTTATGAAATGTAATTCTTGCATAATGCGGTATCACATTGTTAGAAAAGTTGAGCTGAGCATCACATGGTTCCTTTAATTGTAATTCACGGCGGTCACGAAGCCTACAAATACAAAATATAACCTTTGAAAACGTTATTACTAAATAAATTTGAAAACGTATTGTGTAGAAGGATTTTCTGAGATGATATTCGGTATAGGTCAATTATTATTACAATTTTGGTATCTCTGACTTATGTGCAATAAATGACTACATCATTTGTGCCCTTCTAAGGCTAGGCACCCAGATTTGAGCAATCCAACTTATCTAATTAGAGAGCTCAACACCGACAACATCAACAGATTGATACGCCATAAGAAGCTGGCATCATCACGCAGGAATTAGCCAAGGTGACAATCTAAGTTTCGTTAAATATCGTAATGGTGAAGATCATAAATGTAGTTGAATTGGCTCTGCAACTACTATGTACATTTGAAGAAATCGCAGGGAGGTACAACATGAAAATATCTATCGCGAAAACAGTGTCAATGCAATGTTTGGGGAACATTTGAGGTGTAAGTTTGTAATAGATCATCACCTTCATTAAGTTAGAATTCAAAGTCACTATATAATATCAAAGGGTGAGAGCTTACCTCAACAAAGGCGTTACGATATCAGGATACCTCAGAATCGTAATTTGGGTGAACAATGATCTGAGCATGGGATCTAAGATTAAAATATTTAAAAATTGAATATGATAATAACTGAAATGAAAAACTACGTGCTATATCTTAGCCATTGGAGGTCTGTTAGAAGTAGACAGCTTCAATCGCAACTCCAAGGGCTCAGTAGAATCGAGTCAGCCAATGGGAAGCAGAAGAGGAAGAATAAGAAAAAGGTTGTAACAGTTGAAAGTTCCCGAACCCATCGTGATACCCTGTGATAAAGGAAACTCCGTGAAGGCACTCTTCAAAACAAATAGAGGTACAAATTCACCTACGCGTAGGTATATCCGTGTTGTGTTTTAACTTGAATTCGATAGATTACAAAATCGTTACAACGATTTGTTTATTGTCACCCCACCTCATAGAATTTCTTGCATCATTTCGAAGAACAATATAGAAATAAGTTGGGCATGAAATCGATACTCGACTGGACATGAAAAATATTCAACCTCTAGCTCGCACAATGGAGACCAAAGTACAGCGGCACCCTTCGCTACGGACAAAGTTACATCTCCACGAGTGATGTAGCCGAATCACGTGATCGCACAAAGGTACGCAGTACCTGAACGTAGTCGTAAATTGAATAATGTACGTACTGGTCATACATGCGGCGCTGGTGAAGTCATAGAGCGGAAATATTAAAATATAGTAATGTTTCATTTGATAGTCCACAGAGCTGACTGGAAGTCTTTACGAGGCGCACAGAAAACGCTAAACATACTTATTAGAGTTATTAGTTTATGGTAAACGGTCGTATTTTACGCCGATGTTACTTTTATTCTACATAACTCAAATTACCGTTCATTGTTCTGCAGATCTGATTTATAGCGGGTATGAAGGTTGTGGGAAACGATTTCTTTGGAGACGATCACTTAACCTCCAATTCTCGAAGGAGGAATGATTGTTTTTATTGATTTTGTTACACGTCGTTGGATATAATGTTTGAGACCCTTCGTTCCCCTCTGTCCGAAAGTCCTATCCTAATAAATTCACGCCGGCCGGTTTGTTGAATATTCAGCTAAGTCAGATATGAGAAAGCGACCCAGCGAATGGTCAAAATCTTTGGAGATTCGACATGCAGGAGCGATCCGGTCGTATTTGTCCCTCACTGTGTAAAGATGCTCCGATACAGAGTTCATCTTGTCACATTCGAGTTGTATTGGGGCTTAATCTGATATAATCTCTCTAACGTGTCAGTCATGCGGACGTCTATGCTCTTGGGGCATTCGTGGAACACAGTCGACTGACGTCATACGTTTTGCCTTTTTAATGGATACCCAGAAAGCCTGCCGAAGTTGCAGACGGTGCTCTTGTTCTCTTTTCTTTGTGAATGAAACGTTATCTAATTTATGATATATATATATAAACCAACTACAATCTTTTATTTAAATTGAATTATGTTAGAAACAACGAAATATCAGGAATGAACAAGTAGAAAATACAAAAGGTCATAAAAACAACTTCATATGCATAAAACAACTAGTTGCAGTGTTTTGGGCATACTATGATAAGAGTAGAAGAGAGTGCTCATTATCCCACAGCCCATTTTGAAGTCACAGGTCTCTTACTTGTGGCCGACATTCGCCGTCTTGGTGTTGAGACAGACAAACTGCAATTGCATATCCAACATCTTTCTAAAAAGCTGGAGCCGGCGTGATAAGATTTACTAGAGTTTTCAACATTTCATTGCCGTTATGATGTTGATTTGTACCACACTTTCTACCACAGATATCTCAACATGCTTGAAGAGACAAATTCACGACCAATGTGTATTGCTGTTGCTCACCTAGAGAGCCAAAACTCACCTTTCAAATCGATAGGTGAATAGAATACTCATTGTACAAAGAGCAATGAAGAGGTAGCTGTTGGGTGTTTCCCTTTTAAACCGGATTTCCAATGATAAACTATGGAAGTTGACATGTATTACCACGGCCGTCTTAACACGTGTGTTAAGACGGCCGTGGTATTATTTTATTTTGCGACTAATCTTTTTCAACATTAGCCTTAGTGGATTAATTTGGAGTATCCAATTGCTACCACACACAGTGTATTATACAAGGTTTCCTCCTGCGATTACTGGCATTTTGGAGGACTTAAGAAGATGATTTAAGGAGTGAAATTAGATAAACGGTGGAATGATTGTATCACTCCCAAAGGAAGAAAGAAAATTTTGGCAAAACTTTGTTGTTTTCTACCTAGTTTGGAGACTTATTGACCGATGTGCTGAACATACAAGAAATTGTTGTGACGAACTCATTTCAACATTAACAAGAAATCAACTCAAATATCTGTGCAATGACCCTCACATTGTTGTTTGAACCACTTTCTCTATGAAATCACTCTTCTGCATCAATGTACCAACTGTTATAAATCCTTCCTAATAAATATACACTTAGCATCTGAAAGGTCAGTTAAAGGCGTTCAAATTTATTAACAATATGGTCTATTCATGACGCTGAGCTACCGAACACGAAACTAGCTCAAGCACAAAAATAAATACTAGAATTTGATCATAAATCAGTACCACCAAGACAAGATTTGGGTTAAATATTGCATTCGAAATTTTTCGATTCCAGTTCGGGGCGAGCAAGTTACTAGACGCCTGGGCGATAGATATATAATTCAGCTTTGTCATTGTTTTGTAGCTGAACTAATTAAGTGTGCTTGTCAAGACGATAAATCAAATGGTTGAGAGAAAAAGTTTTGATACCTTTCTCTTTAGCGCCCTGGGTATCTTTTGGAGAGTTGATAAGAGAAGGATGTCCAGAATACTTGTATATATCGCGCAATAGGCCATGTTTTATTCATTTGATTGTCTTTAATCGTCGTGTTCGATTAAAAATACTCTATTAGCGGAGTAATTAGATTAGGAGAAATTATTCTCTATGCCGCCACATTCCTTTTGTAGCGGGTTCTTGTTAATGAAAGCTTTGGGAATATCAATTTTTTATCGGATGCTGTTTCGAAATAACTTTCGATCGAGAATATATTCGATAGGTCTTCGACCATCATATTGAATCCATGAGATATTTATATATTTGAACTTGTGACTATCAGCATCTGCTTTATTAGGTGAATTATTACCAGCAGACAGTTATTTGGATTTAATTCTTCAAAACGTAACAGTTGCAATCAACAAAGTGAAATAATATTTGGCGCTATCTCACTTAATGGACTGAAATGGTTCAACTTTCTGTTGACAAAAAGGTCTTCCACAAGAATCTACAAAACATCAACGAAATTTGTTTATGCCGGCCCACAAAAACGAACGTATCTTGTTTCTATCTTAATAGTCATGGAAATCATAGAAAACTGGATATAAATTTTGTTGATTTTCCTGTTAAACATTATCTTCATCATGTTAGATACAGCTCTCAATTCATAAGATTCTGAAATTGAAAACTAGTTAAGATATTCTCTAGAAATTAGAGATCTTGGGGTGCTAATGCCTCCACTCTAAATACAGCATCCTCATCCTCTTTTTTTTCATTGAGCTGGGTACTGTTGCTCTGATTTAAGAGTGTAAATCCACAAAAAAATAATGCACAGTTGAGTATATCCATAAGAATAATCATTGGAATATTAAGATCTTTACCAGTCCAATACTTACCAGTTTTGTCTTACATTGTCCCACTCCAAGATCACAGAAAGACTGCTTTGAGCTTCCTTGGAATTAACATAACTTCTTTCTCAATTTATCTCCAATTATTTTGTACCTTCCACAAAATAAAATTCCTTAATTCAAGCCGATTAAACCCTTATGGCATAATAGTTTCGGCAACATGAACATAAACTATATAGAATTAAGGCAGATTGAATGGATCTCGTATGAAATATTTAATAAAGATCTTATTTCTGATCCTTCGAAAGAAATTCCTGGATTTGGTATTCCTAGAAAAATTTTATCATTTCGAAAACGTTTGAGCACAAGTCATGATTGTACCAATACCATGCTATTTTGATGGATTTCAATTAAAAGTGGTAGTTTTGAATGTAGAGGAGCAGAGCAAACAAAACCTCATCAGTTACTCGTATTGTCCCATATACAACTTCAACATGGTTTTAGGGCTATTCATGCTGTTTCCAATTACTTCTTGAAAGGGATGTAGATGGATTTGATACGATATTCACTTGTTTTTTCTGCTTTTGTCTTTTTATTCTCAATTCTCCATCACTGTCCTCTGTGGATTTCTCAGCAAATACAATCACACATGTAAAAAGAGCGTGACTGCAGTAGAGGCCTCAATCAGGTTGTTATAGACGAAAAAATTCACAAAATGATTTCGAATGATCGTAGAGTGATATTGATTGAAATAGCAAAAACTCTGAAAATTTAAACTGAATGTAGTCATCATACCATTCACGAATATTTGGGTATGAGAAAGCTCTGGGCGAGTTCACTTTTGACAAAAAACAACGAGAGTTGGAGATTCGGAGCAGGGTTTGAAGATCATCAAGCTTAATAAATCTGAGTTTTTATTTAGATATGTGATAATAAATGAAACATGTATACATAATTTCACTGCGAAGTTGTCCATGGTCTAGATATTTCATATTTTCTCAGCTTTAAGAAACTGTATACTAGAGTATTTAAAACTTCTCCGGAGAGAAATGGCTTTTGGCAAACCGACGAATATGGTTGTGCCGAAAAAGTACCAATTTTACTCCGAAGGCACGGAGCCCCAAAAATAAACTGCAATGTCAAGGCCTACTTGGAATTCAATATTTATTGAACGAACTGGTAGATTTCTAATATAGCTAACTGCTCGCTCGAGCCAATTCAGTCATCGTGCAAAGATAAATGAAGTGGCAAATCCGGTCTATGATTCAGTTTCGAGAGAAACCTCGACAAACTATCTTTTCTTTCATATCACCGCACCCGCACTCGGGAGTTGCATTTGTAACGACCTGAATGTAAATCGTTAAGTCTGGAAAAATTGTGAATGGACAGCCTAGTCTACGACTGCAGACCGAATTAGAATTTATTCTGGTCGACGTAATGGGCTAATTTTTTATTTTTGATAGGTTAATGTTGTCCAAATTGGAGTTCATTATAAAATTGAACGATGCGATCCAATTGAGTATCGATTAATTTCGAGATTGATGGTTTGAGGATATCACGATTATTGTTGAGGATCCATTTTTTTAATGTGTGGGAGATGGCTCCAGTGATATGATATCTTGAATATTTCGAAATTCCATCATTGCAGCACTCAATCATGTCAAGTTTGAGTAAGAGTCTGAATAAATCTTTGCTTTCAAAAACCGGTTGCTGCCAAGGGCTGTAAGGAGCGAAATGAAAGACCCGTACAGAAAGCTTCGAGGGGAGCTTTTTTCAAGAAGTGTAATATCTTCTACATCTGCGACGCCCAAATTTCTATATTTCTGAACTACTCCGTCCTCAGTCGTTTCGATGGACCAGGCTGCGGCTCAGCATCTGATCGGCTTTCTGAATTAAATACCAGTGGAAGAACTGGAGAAGGAAGGGGTGTTAATGTTGGCGGTTCATCATCAAAGTCATTTTCATTTATTAAATCTGAGAGTTCCATTACGTTGCTGCAAGTCTCTCCAGAACAATGCTTTTCGGCATCCACACATCGCTCCACAGTTTCCTTTGCATTTGCAAAAGATCAATTTTAGAAGCTCAGGGGTGCTGGAGGTTTAGAGTTCTGCACTGGCATCAATAATTTTCCACATTTTTCCAGCCCCAGTCTTCAGGATCATTATAATTACCAAGCCACGACTGGACCTGATGGTAGACTCGGAAAGTATGAAAGCGAGCTATGTCTTGTGTTGGAGGAAGTGAGGATAAGTTAAATGTACTTTTTTGTCACTGTCTTGGCGAATTGTTTGTATCTTCGGCTGTCAAGAGAATTATCATCTTTATACGGTACAATCGGATTTTCTTTGCGATTTTGAAGTTTTGGTGCCGTTTAAATTTCTCCCCAAATTCTTTCGATGAATCTACTGAGATTGCAGGTCAAAAAACTGACCCAGTTTATTGAAATTGGTCAATAATTGACTTTGCTTATGTGTACGGAATTCGCGAAGAAATATTTTCGTCATATTGCTCCAATAATGATATTAAATGAATAGTATTTGTGAAGCTTTCACTGATTTCTAATTTTTTAAATGCCAGAAAGGTTCGTAAAATCTCGAGAATGTCTCTCAACATTTTTTATTTATGTTTTATCAGTCAAAATGTGGAATCGGGAAGTATTTCAAACAATATTTAAACATCATAAATCGATTCATTGAACAGAGAGCTTTCCACAATTTGCTGAATTCTACATTCCTCTCACCTGAACCTCGACTCCGATTTGTATGTTATTAGTGTGTTTAAGATAAAATCAGTGATAGTTAACGTTTATCATATACTCAGCTCAAATACAGGGTATTAAAAAGAGAGTGTTACTACTGCTGAATATAATTGAGGATAGATTGAGGATTTATAAATGATAATGAAACCATGAGATATTGATGATTATGATAAAAAATAATGAACAGGAGGAACTAAAACTTTCTGTGGAAGCGAAAGTACATGTTCAGTTCACCGTTCTGTTTCATTGGCACCATTTATTATTGTAATTGTTCTATCTCATTCATATTTATGATAAATGTATGCGAAGTTGGTACAGCACTATAATATTCGACAAAATAAATTTAGAAAAGCATTGCCGTGAGGTCAGGAGCTTTTGGGTGATTTTTCTGAGGTCTTTTTCCGGAAAAACCACTACAGATAATCCTCAAATTACATAACTGTACCATGTCATTACGCAATGCTATCAGTTTTCAATTTATGGAGACGTCCAAACAAGAAAAAAGTCAAATATTAAAAAAATTACAGACATTTAGACAAATCTTCAGGCACGCTGTTCGAAAATAAAAAAGAAAAGGAAACCTGGGAAGGTTCAGGAGTTTATTGTATATCTGAATTTTCCAACCGCTCATTCAAAGGATTTTTACCATTCATGGCTTGTTGACAATTTGTCTGCATTAATTGACCATCAATAGTAAACTGAAGTACCATAATACCCATGGTAATTACCTAGTCGTGGTTATTGATATTGCTGGAGCCAAATACAGTAAGTTCTAATGGTATCAATTAATAATTATTATAAAATGGACAAGTTTCAAGGTACGTTGGATTCTAACGATTTGTGCTCTCAACAACTGCTTTTCAAGTTCTCGCATATGCTAAAGTACTTCTACTTTGAAATTTTCTTACAGGGTGTTCGTTTAAGCCTGATAAAATGAACTTATCATATTTTTGACTGTTACAGAAAATACCTACAAAATTTTATATAATGAATTACACATAAGAAATTAAACAGATACTTGTAGTACCAGTTGTTAAGTAACAAATTAATCAATTAATATTTTTCCAAGCCTGCCGTTGTCAGAATTAAACCGCCATAAGACATGACCAAATATGAAACACCAACTAATGAAAAAAAAATACTTATAACCTATTCGTAAGTTTTCTTAGGAAAATGATTTTTTTTATTCGATTGATACAATTGCTTTCTTATCTGCTCTTACCATATGTTGGTTTCCTTAAACTATTATTGTGTCGAAAATGGATATTTTTCTTAATACGCTACGTTCCATTGATGTTGAACATCAAGTAATTCAACGTAACCATTTCTTTATGAAAGTCTATCTTGTGTATATCATCAGTACATTGGCAGCACAGGATATAATTAAAATTTTCCAGCCATCTTTCTAATAAGACTGCTCGAAACTCCGCAATTACTCATGAACTACTGTACCAATAAATCTGACTAATTTACTACATTAAAATGCGTACATAAATTGGCAGATATACTGCAGGAGTGTCGGATGTCAGGTATTTAGTATTTGAGCGGTTGGGGGTCCTATCTACATAAGCAAAACCATCATTTTCTGCAGAGTACTATCTAGAAAATAAGTGTCACTGCAATGGATGGATACATAAGCTTCGCGTTTATAACGATTAGGCTGTAAATCTTCACTTTTGACTTATCGGATGTTTTTTCTAAAGAGACCTTTTAGAGAATTTCACATTTATATGAAACACATTTGAATTAAGATTGAAGCCAATTTTATGACATTCATTTTTTAAGGATAATTTCCGGTGTATGTCTGGCGCGACTATAGCTTCGAGGGAGCGCAATCGACCGGGCCAATTTAGAGTTACTTTTTCGACTATTTCAGGCCTTATCTCATCAACAAAACAAGTTATATTGGCTTCCAAAGCTTCTATTGTTACTAATTTATCAGCAGAAACCAATGACTTAAGACAACTTCAAAGAAAATAATCCAGTGGCGATACGTCGCATGATCTTTCAATCTTTCGAATTTCTCGAAATAATGATATGGGCGAATATTTCTTTCAATGAGTCAAATGTCAGGGAAGAAGCATCATATTTTTGCAAAAAAACACTTCTCGGTTGATACCATTAAGATTTTTAAATAAATAATTATTGATCATCGATCTGTAACGAGCAACATTCACTGTAGCATTAGCTGAAGCATCGTTTCAATTAAATATGGACCAATAATGCTTCCACCGAGTAATACACAACATGTATTTTTCAGGATGTATAAGTATTTACAGAACTCTTTGGGGATTGTTTTCAATCCAAATACGAAGCTGTTCATCCAGAAATGATCTTCATCACTTGACACACATTTTAGATAAAATGGTGGATCAACTTCAAGCTGCAGCGAATCAGTAAACAAACGACGCCTATTGTGGTCACCTGGATTCAATTTTTGAACCAGTAGGACATTGTATGATTTAGAAAATTAAGATCTTTAGATTTAGTTTCTCCGTTGAAACCAGTTTTGACCCTCTGGAGTACATTTGGGTAGTATTGGGTTAAGTTCAAGATCTCCCGAGCAATATTAACGCAATGAATTTCTAAATGGAAATCAAATGGCACTACACAATAGATATTAGGTGTACAAATAAGTTTCCGCGGTTTGTCAAAAGATGGCCCCACCAGAAGGTTATGGAGAAATTGTCAGATGTAAAACGTAATATCCCAAGTTTAGTCATCTGGCAACACCATAACCTTAAAGTACTAGTGATTCCGTATCAGCATCACGTAATTTTTTTCGTGCAAAAATGTCAAGTTTTATTCCGAATAAGCATCATTTGCGGGAACTTTTGATTTACTTCTTTAATGTGGAAAAATCTGCAGCTGAGGCGCATCGATTGCTTCTAGAAGCATATGGTGAAGCTGCTTTAAGTGAGAGAAGTTGTCAGGAATGGTTTCAAAAGTTTAAGAACGGTGAGTTTGACGTTAAAGACAAAGAACGCAGTGGAAGGCCGAAAGTGTACGAAGACATGGAATTAGAAGCACTATTGGAGGAAGATTCGTCCCAAACGCAAAAAGAACTTGCACTTACTCTACAAGTGACTCAACAAGCAATTTCACATCGTTCAAAATCGTTAGGAATGATTCAAAAACAAGGAAATTGGGTTCCATATGAACTAAAGCCGAGAGACTCTGAACGCCGATTATGCATGAGAGTTTTTTGCATCGTATAGTCACTGGTGACGAAAAATGGATTCACTACGATAATTCAAAGAAGAGAAAGTCATGGGTTAAGCCCGGCGAACCATCAACATCGACAGCTAAGCCGAATATTCATGGAAAAAAAACTCATGCTGTGTATTTGGTGGGATCAGCTTGGTGTCGTGTATTATGAATTGCTGAAACCAAGCGAAACCATTACTGGAGCTCTCTACCGAACACAATTGATGAGATTGAGTCGGGCACTTAAGGAAAAACGCGCCCATTACTACTCCAGACACGACAAAATTATTCTTTTACACGATAATGCTCGTCCACATGTTGCGGCGCCGGTAAAAACATACTTGGAAACACTCAACTGGGAAGTTTTACCCCACCCGCCGTATTCACCAGACTTAGCCCCTTCTGATTATCATCTGTTCCGGTCGATGGCACACGGTCTGTCTGAGCAGCGCTTCACATCATATGAAGACACCAAAAATTGGGTAGATTTGTGGATAGCGTCAAAAGATGAAGAGTTTTTTCGACGGGGTATCCGAATGTTGCCAGAAAGATGGGGAAAAGTAGTGGCAAATGATGGAAAATACTTTGAATAAAACGTAATGTACTTTTCCTTTACAATAAATTCCTAATTTTTTTATAGAAAACCGCGGAAACTTATTTGTACACCTAATACATTGAATCATCAGCTATTTCCCTATCGGTGATATTATGATTAGCAAGTACTAATTGCTTCACTTTATCAATGTTTTTGTGCACATTCGGATTGCACATTTCTTTATTCGCAAGAAATTTGACACAGGCTCTTTGATCCATTCTTTGAAATAGGAAAACAAAAACAAAATCTAATACACGTAGCCCGCAAAAATTCAAAATTTGCGATACTAACTTTTCAACGTACTTTCACCCCCATAAAAGACAGTACACATTTTCGACGCACCCTGTATTTCTCAATATTCTCATACTCAAACAAATTTGATACAGATCCAGCAATTTCCTTCCTTATTCAACAGATAAAACGAGACACGTAGTATCATCCCCCGATCATACATCATACGATCGAAATAACATATTACAATTTTCGAATATTCATCTATCGCAACACGATCAGTCCATATTCGTCCTTATCTCGTCCGGTCATCGAGCCAACGTTCCGCGCACAACCGAGCATAGAAAATCGTGAAAGCCCGCCGGTTCTAACTCGCGAATTGTTCTCTATGCCAACCGTCAATTACACCTTGGTTTATTGAGCCTCTGGTCTAACAATTTGCTGAGATACGTTCCCACGTGTTTCCGAGGAACAGTTATGTTATGTGAGTCTATTTGCGCATGGTTTTCTTTTTCTGGTTCGGAAGACGCAATGGCCGACGATTTGTGCAGATGTCGGCATTTCAGCAAGATGGAGTTATGTTGTTGTTGGAAGTGAACACACCCCTTCGCCTTTTCCGCCTTTCGACCGGTGTTAAAAGAATTCTCGATGCTCCAATCTGTCAGAATTTGATAGATTTCAAGGCGAGATTTTGAACTCGATGGTTTCATCGAATGACGCGGATCATTTATGGCAAAAATGGGGTACTAGTAACATTATATATATACAGAGTGCGGCAAAAAACAGTTTACCTTGTCTGGTATTCACGCATGCGCGTATTCTCGGCCAGTATCTTACCTAGGGCGGGAGGAGCAGCTAAACGTAGCGAGTTGAGTTGTCCACGTGTAGGAGTGTTGTTGTGCACGTTTACAGTGCGTTCGTTGCCATGCCTACGCGAGTAAAGTACACGAATGAAGAAAGTGTTTGTTTACTCACTTCTTACCTAGAACTTGACGGAGATTATGCTGAAATTTTCGAAGAATTCCGCCAGCGCTTCCCAAATAAGCAAGTTCATAAACTGTATAGAAAATTCGTAGTCGACGCGCTGCGTTCAGGCCGCCCGGCTAATTTTTTCGTAAAATTTTTTTACCGTGACTAAACGATTCCGCATGTGTGTTGAAGATGGGGGAAACAATTCGAGTGAAGTGAGCAAACAAACACGTTCTTCCTTCGTGTACTTTATACGCCCAGCCATGGCAACGAACACACTGTAAATGTACACAACAACACTACTACATGCGGGCAACTCAACTCGCTGCCTCCTTCCGCCTTAGGTACGATACTGGTCGAGAATACGCGCATGCTTGAATATCAGACAGTGTACACTGACTTTTGCCGCATTCTGTATATATAGAGATAGGGAACCGAAAATAGATGTCAAACTGTGGGAATAAGCTTTAGCGCTATCAGTGTTCCTGGTACGTAATTACTTCTTCCTGTAGGAACAATTTTGATGAATCATTATAAATTTTGGCGAAAAATTGCTGTTTTCCAACCTAGGCCTAAGACTTTTAGATTTGTTATCGTTGTTTTTATTCATTTTGAAAATGAATTTCTTGGGTACATTGACGGAAAGAACTTTGTTCAGCTCAAATCTTTAAAGTTCACAATTTTCAGATAGGTCATAATTGAAAACGTAACCTAGAGTGTTCAACTTCACGTGAAATCTGCTGTGTTCACTCTCTCTACTAAATTTCTATTACTTCGGGACCTAATTATAGGTATCACGTATTCTATTCAGCCTTAATCACGAAATTCCTATTATCAACGCTGATTGTAATCTAGATAGTTATTTCACAATAGAATATTCGGCATGATGTTTTAAGAGAATTAACTCAGGTATACAAGAAGAACAATGGCTTCTAATTGAGGAATATTGTTTTGGTTCTATGTGTTCATTAAATTATCGTAACGCAGCCGTCGTGATGTGTTTTATTTTGTTATCTTGTGTATAACTTAATTAAATTATGGCCCATGTGACTGAGAGAATCTTTTTAGGGAAAATAATTTATTAATTCAGACTTTAACAAGTTTTCCTGCATCCAGAATAGAACGGGTATCGGGCCTTGGTAGAGAAGTAACATCTCTTTGCCAACGGATCTCTAGCTTTTAGATACCACCAGTGTAGAACGATCGGTTGATGATAGTTTCGATGGAACAGAATCCGGAAATAACATTATTCAAGCCCCTGGTATAAATATACTGGTATGCTTATACGCATCAGGCTTCTCGAAGTGGCGTCATGCAATTAGTTGATCGAAAATGAAGTAAATAACAGTCAAGATAATCTCAGAAACACGAAAATGATTTAGAAAATATCACGAAAGTCGATATATTAGCAGAAAAGTGGAATAAGAGTAGAATTATCGAAAGTTTCAAAGAAATATTTTTCGTGGATGTTTATAAGATGTTATGATAAAAGTTCTCTAATAAATTGCTCTAAAGTAACAAAAAATTGGGTGTGTTATTGAATAAACTCAAAACTCATTAATACGCTCATTTTTTGGTTTCAGAAACTATTTTTCAATAAATTTTTTTAAGGAAAACAAACCTGCGAACAGCGGCTTTTTCTTTCATTTCCAAGCAGCTTTTCAGCATAGACCATTTTGCCCATAAAGCATTAGGGCTGAATCTAGCTGATAGTTGATTCAAGTAGACCAACAAAACTTCTTCAGTTACCCCAATCACACTATTTTTGTTTTGCCACTTTTTGAAGTCTTACCTGATTTTGCAGGTAATAAACTTACTGGCTCCCTCAATAATTTCTTTTGGTACATTCAATTTCGCTTTCGCCAAAACAAATGTAAAGAAAAATAAACGGACATGTTCATGGCAAAGCTTCTTTCTGTTCGGTCCTTTTGTTATAGCATGAATTTGAAGCTGAGGCGATCGCTATATATTTGAATTTTGCGCTAATTTTATAAGTCAACACTGGTGACTTCGCACATGTTATGGATACGCATAAGCATCTAGAACGCGAATTGGAATAGAAGAACTGTCGCTATCACGTTTGTTATCGAAATTGTTTATAAAATCACGATAATTTTGATTTGTTTTTGGATATATTACACGCTTGGTTTCACCCGCATATTTGGAAATTTCGCATCCCATTTTGATTGTGTTTTCAACACCGCATTTGAACAAAAGTTGAACTAGAAATCCCGCAGCAAGGAGTCCTGTGAAGAGCTGATGATTGGAGCAGAGCGCTGAAATCATCGTAGTTCACCGCTGTGGTAAGTCATCATTGTTGACCGCATTTCTTTATATGAATTTTGTTGTTTCATATTATATATTTCGCGTTCGCACCGCTTTGCTTCAAACGCAAAAATAAATACAGTCTACTTATCTCTCAAAATTACTGAGCTATCGGACATAACAGCTTCCATAGCTTACGACATTTGCGACGAATTATTGAGATTTCTTTGGAATTTATCTAACCTTTTTACAAATGAGAAACAAATAAAATATAAAACAATACACGCAAGGTAACGGGTTTTACTGGATCCTCCATTCGCCAGTAAAAACCCTCTTACCTTGCTAGTAATGTTATATACTATTCCACGTCTCTACTTTACGACTGTCACACATGAACTGTCAAGACAAATGTTCGGAAATCAAAGTTGTATACCTCCCTGGCGGACATCCAGTATATGAATAATCGGCTGAAATTGAAAAGCTGTAAAATTTTGTGGTGAATTAAATATGTCCATCTCACAAAGTTTTTGCATCTTTATATTGATTTTGCGATGTTTCGGCTTTATTTTTATCCTCTTTTCTATCGGCTTACTTTGCTTTGAGAATATTTGAATACCTACCCTACAACCAAGCATCATAAAATAAATAAAGATGGAGCAATCATCATCATTTAACATCATTATTCTCTTACTCGTACCCGACATTTAATTCCCATCTATCTGTAACTATAAAACTGACGCAATGAATCTCTGTCTAATTCGCATTTTTTTTTCTTCCAGGTAAATCTCCATTCTTACCAGAATGCCGGTCTGAGGCATAATTCCATCTATGCATCATTGGTGCTTGAGGTAAGACGGGAAGAACAATCTAGCGTTTTGATGAACGAGGCTCTTGAAGCAATTTTAATCTTCTAACGGTGTTTTTTCAAGAATGGACTTAATCCGAAGTTATGTCTTGTGATTGCCGTTTGAATCACTATTCAATTCCATAATTAACGGATCGGCATGATCTTTTCTGTTATGATATTGCAAAAGATGGAATTTAGTAAGATTAGTGAATGAGCGTATGTTGTTTGTTGATTTCGCGAATGACAATTACTTTTTTGATTTGATCCTTATGCTAACTATTAAAATGTACAGTTTGAATATGAAATTATTTACTGAAGGGAATTGAAATTATTCCTTTTCGTGTGTAAAATGATTTCCAATCTGTCGATCGTTAAATATTATGCCGAAGTTACTTCTTGATCTGAACATTTATAGCAAAACAATTTTTACCTTCTATGTCGAAATAAATGAATAATACATATAAACCTCATAATCGATGTCGAGAGTCAAGTTATGCTTCAAACACAGCAAGTACAGCATTGAGTTATTTTGAGGAAATGATATAACACGTGGAATAACTAGAATTGAAATGTTTCCTTAAAAGATAAGAAACGAAAAATCTAAACAAGGAGAACAGGCAGGTTCTTCGGTATTTCAAAATCTTATTTTTCAAAAAATTGTTTCGAAATGTTTTTGACGACAGGAAGTCGGCGAAACTCGCTAGATGCCATTACGGTTATTTGAATCATCCAAAAATCAGGATCATCAACTAGAATTATTTTTAGCAAACGATCGAACTCATATACTTTCGATCAGCAGCTTCAATAAAAAATCCAGTTAATAAAAAATCTAAAAATTGTTTTATCGAAAATATTATTACCCATTGTATTTCCCTGATTATATTTCTAGTTGTAATTATGTTCCGATAAATGAATACCATTATTATTATTAGTACTCAATGCTCAAAATTGAGTATGTTCGGCTGATCCGCCTGGGCTGGCCGGCAGAATATGCAATAACATTCGATGGAGATAAGCTTGATTTCCCCTCAGAGAATCAGCGTGCAAAAGCAACTAACGTTACGTCAGTGCTTTTCTACATTTTTCCTTGAATAATGCCGTCATCGAAATTCATTGCCTTCCTAAACCGAGCCTACAAACTCCTCTATTTTCTCTTTTATGTACACTCGTTAATGAATGTAACTTACTACCCATTTCGATGCAACCCGGACCGTAAGAGATTTTCAATTAAACGAATCCGCATCGGGGGTTCCGGAGTCGATCCTGGATCGAAAGAAATCCTCACGAACAAGCCCCTACATCCAATTACAACTCGAAATTGGCGTGCCAATTGAGCTCGTAAACAATTATAACCTCAAAAGTGACCCTGGGCCCTGCTGAGCATTTATGATCTCCTTGTCTTATACGTCGCGATAAACGAAACAATGTTGCCAACGTAACTTGAAAATTTATATATTTTTTTTCTGAAATAACTTCATAGGTTGGCATGGTTATTCGAAGAAACAGTATTAGGTGTACAAATAAGTTTCCGCGGTTTTTATAAAAAATTAGGAATTTATTGTAAAGGAAAAGTACATTACGTTTCATTCAAAGTATTTTCCATCATTTGCCACTACTTTTCCCCATCTTTCTGGCAACATTCGGATACCCCGTCGAAAAAACTCTTCATCTTTTGACGCTATCCACAAATCTACCCAATTTTTGGTGTCTTCATATGATGTGAAGCGCTGCTCAGACAGACCATGTGCCATCGACCGGAACAGATGATAATCAGAAGGGGCTAAGTCTGGTGAATACGGCGGGTGGGGTAAAACTTCCCAGTTGAGTGTTTCCAAGTATGTTTTTACCGGCGCCGCAACATGTGGACGAGCATTATCGTGTAAAAGAATAATTTTGTCATGTCTGGAGTAGTAATGGGCGCGTTTTTCCTTAAGTGCCCGACTCAATCTCATCAATTGTGTTCGGTAGAGAGCTCCAGTAATGGTTTCGCTTGGTTTCAGCAATTCATAATACAAGACACCAAGCTGATCCCACCAAATACACAGCAAGTTTTTTTCCATGAATATTCGGCTTAGCTGTCGATGTTGATGGTTCGCCGGGCTTAACCCATGACTTTCTCTTCTTTGGATTATCGTAGTGAATCCATTTTTCGTCACCAGTGACTATACGATGCAAAAAACTCTTTTTTTATTCCTGGCAAGCAGCATTTCACTCATGCATAATCGGCGTTCAACGTCTCTCGGCTTTAGTTCATATGGAACCCAATTTCCTTGTTTTTGAATCATTCCTAACGATTTTAAACGATGTGAAATTGCTTGTTGAGTCATTTGTAGAGTAAGTGCAAGTTCTTTTTGCGTTTGGGACGAATCTTCCTCCAATAGTGCTTCTAATTCCATGTCTTCGTACACTTTCGGCCTTCCACTGAGTTCTTTGTCTTTAACGTCAAACTCACCGTTCTTAAACTTTTTAAACCATTCCTGACAACTTCTCTCACTTAAAGCAGCTTCACCATATGCTTCTAGAAGCAATCGATGCGCCTCAGCTGCAGATTTTTTCACATTAAAGAAGTAAATCAAAAGTTCCCGCAAATGATGCTTATTCAGAATAAAACTTGACATTTTTGCACGAAAAAAATTACGTGATGCTGATACGAAATCACTAGTAATTTAAGGTTATGGTGTTGCCAGATGACTAAACTTGGGATATTACGTTCTACATTTCTCCATAACCTTCTGGTGGGGCCATCTTTTGACAAACCGTGGAAATTTATTTGTACACCTAATAATATTATATGTAATACATCGGCTGAAAACGCCCTGGACACATTATTTACCATCAGATTTTTAAGTAATTGCCACTGGGAATTGCATCTCACTAATATGGTGCTTGCGGAAGTAATTCCAAGTGCAATCCAAGAAATTTGACCATGAGAACTAAAAAAATGGATTCGACAAAGTGAACCACGAGTAAATGTTAAAAACATTTACATATGATAGAGGCTCTTGTCCAGCAGTGGACAGCATAAGCTCGAGAAGAAGAACCTGACGATGTAAGTCATGGATAAGTTATTAATATAATTTATATGACTTAATACTTAAATGTCATTAATTTTTGAAAACTTGTACTTTATGTATATCACAAAGATTAGAAATTTATTTACTGAGATATTGGCAAATTTTTATTTAATGTTACGATAAACCAAAAAATATACAGGGTGAGTCTTCGACCACTGCGTTTATTTTAAACATAGGTTCTTGAGTTCAAAAGAAACACTTTTTCCCATATTCATACCTTTTAATATACTTTTTTCCATATTCTTTTTCCATACATTCCTATATTTTTTACATATTCATTTGCGGTTATAAATATTCACATTGGGCAAATACCCCTCTGTAGTCCAAATTAGTTTGAAAGAAAATTACCTTCCACAGCATCCACTATTGAATCTGAATTATTTAAAAACATTATTATCCCTCTAAGAAATGAGTCACTCACTAATGTTTCATCAGACGATTATATCGATTTAATTCCTTTCAAATATCTCAAAAATTGTGCAATTTAGGAAAAAAGACGAAAAAAGACTATTGATTCTAGGAAGTACAAGATACGGACCTTTAGTTCAAGTGTTATTTGTTTTTCATGCAATTTAACCAATCTGTACAGTAGCAGTGAGAAACCCACAAGAAATGGAATAAATCTATTGAAGCCAAAATATGCATGACCTTCTACAAGAGATCATTTCAATTGATAATGTCGTTTGAATATTATAGGTGAAAATACAATTCTTTTATGAAATTTTTTTCCCTTTTGAACGGGGCCAAATTTGGAAAAATGTTATAGGAAGAAGATATTTCTTTTGACGTCAAGAATCTATGGTTAAAATTAACGCAGTGGCCAAAGATTCACCCTGTATACGTGAGGCCATTACACAAATGATGAATTATCTCGTAGGAAATCCCGAATTCCTCTTGCTGTCAAAAAAAAACTTGAACATCGTTAAATCTGGCAACATTGCCTTCTTTACGTCGAGATGGCGTGAAGCAAGCTACTTAACATTAAAAGAGTTGCGTGTAGTCCGTTTAATAAGATGTTAAGTTATCACTTATATGTGTAATATACATGACCGTTTATTTATTAGAGTTCTTTTTTATCTTTCATACGAACCGCGGTTCACCCAATATAATGTAACCGTTAATCCTCCGAGCATTCCCATCAACATAATAAATATAACCCTTCTTTATTTGATCGGTACTCCTTTCTTTGTTTCAGATCACGACTATGAACGTCAAGTATAGAGTCGATTGATTTGAATTTTCTATAGACCTTTCAATAAATATTTGTTCCTTAAGTTATCTATGAAACCAAAATTAAGTTGGTACCAATTATTATTATATTATTATATTTTTGAAATGTTCGGAGTTCGTTTCAAATTCGAATATATCCTCCTGAAAGTACCATAAATTTATAAAAATCCATCATTTTTCGAAAAAGGAACCATTGCCTTCCGTTCATGGAATAAATTGAAATATAGAACAAACATCACGAATTTTGTTGGTAAATTATTTTCGATTTCTGTTAATTTTGATTGATGAATTTTTCCTAATAATTCAGATTCATACCACTACCTTTTTTCATAATTCAATTAAAATTAAGGTAGTCAAATATATATATAGCAATTTATTAGTCAAAGAGATGAAAAAAAATTATATGCACTTAAATAAAAGACATTGATAATAATAGATTGCTCCACTCTCATATTGGGGCTATGAGTGTTTTAAGAAAAAAGATGCTTTTGTCTGCTCCAAGTCAATATTGAAAAAGTTGCGACATATTCAGAGTTACTCTGAACTGGCTTCCTTTGATTTAGGTAGATATGTCGCAACTTTTTCAAATATTAAATTGGAGCAGACAAAAATGCGTCTTTTCTCTTTAAAACATTGATATTCCAGATCGATTGATCACATAAGAAGTTAGGGAATGTTATCCGGGTTACAGACTGGAACAATACCGAATACACCGCCTGTACTACTAGGATGACGTCATCTCTGTTTCAGAATCTGAATTCTGCAATTCCTATTCAAAAACATCATAGAGGATACAACAAAAAAATCTCTTTCTCGAAAATAAAGTCAATGATAATATCAATGAAACCTTTAAGTTTGAAGCTGACTATAAACGACATCACCATAATTGATCAAGAAATGTGCTTCAACTTGCTCGGAGTCAGAATTCGTAGCGACGGTAATATAGCAGAGGAAATGAAATGACGATTCGACAAAGCCGCCACAATATCCTCAAACACGTAGTTTGGAAAAACAAAGATCTGAGTATTGTATGTAGCACTAAGACAAATGAGAACAACTGACTTGAAAACCAACAGAGTCCAATCTGGTTATGGCACAGACAGACAAATACCCATATCAGAGAAAAATACGGGTTCGATGACGTGATACGTGATGACGTGAAGAAGGAGGGCATGCAATGAAACTGTCAGAATAATTATGGATACACGATTTGCTAAGAAAGTTCGAAATGGAACGCCGATGGAAAGACGACCATCAGGCAGAGCGCTAAAAATATAGCAAGACATTCGGCAGTCAATTTCAGGAGAGCAATGAATCTGATATCCCAGACGAAACAGGCAAAATACGTACTAAAGAAGAAAAGGAATAAGAAAGAAGAGAATATGTCAGTTTGTTTATTTACTAAAAATAATTAAGATTACAGTTTTTTTAATTGACTATAGATTCAACATTGTCGTGAGTGCTACGGGAACCTTTAGATCTTGTCGAAAATTGCTAGGCTTGTTTATTCGATAATTCGATACATAAAGTACCGTCTCATAATTCTTTAATGACAGGAAGTCGGTGAACATGTAATGTATGGAAACATTTCCTAGCTACCGATTTAATACCTCAATCTTGGGAAATAATCAGTTTTATCAATGTACCGACAGGTTGGTTATTTTAAAATATATCCAATCGTAACAGTACACGTATGTTAAAAATGGGTGTTCACTGAACCATGAAGAGGGCCTAAAATGAGGTCTATTTGACATGTTAGAGAGATGTTTTATGTATTAATTGAGTGGGAAAAAAATAAGGAAAGAATTTACATTTAGGGAGTTCTGCTCGTGAATATGTTTATTGCGATATAAAGGTTTGTTTAGCCACGCTGGAACAATAAGAGAGGGGGATATAGAACAACTTGTTATTGCTTTGCCCATATGTCTGTAATTTTCAAATATTGAGCGAAAATGACCTCAATAGACTGAGTTTCACTTTGTGATGAAGAATAGAGGGTCAAACTTGTATATGTCTGGTCATCCACTTTTTATCTTCCGAAAGGGATGAGATTTTCAGAATATGTTAAGTGTCCAAATATCTAGGTTATGTTCGTTATTTGGCCAAATCCGTCTAATAGATCAGGAGTTATGAGCATCTGAAACCTCGGTAACTCCTGGAATATCTATCAAATCAAGTTGAAACTTGAAAGATATTCGAATTAGGTTGAAAAAAATAGGTCTGCAAAATTTCGTAGAAATCGATAAGCTAGAAAATTTCTTCAAAAACCCTTAGGACTCCAAAAAATATGTAATTTTTTCTGTCATCAAAATTCCAATCATCTTCAATTTCAATAGCACATTTGTAAGTAAAGTTTTCGATATAAATTCACTTTTGTATCAGCTTCAGTTCCCCTGTTACGGTTGTGGGAGAGAAAGTTCAACCGTATGAAACTCAATATCCTAGCTCGTATATCATTTTGTTGCATAGGCGAAAGTGTATCATTCTACGGATTCATCTCTAGATCCAGTCGGCTGCAGAGGCATAAATTACACCCGAACGACGCTTTTGGAAAGTCGACAAGACACTCGCGAATGTGTCGCATAAATAAGAGCAGTATCTGGATTAATAGGAGAGAACACAATCAAGCAAAACGAACGTATATCGGATGCTGACAATGGACCGTTAAGGCGAAGAACGACTGGGTCACGAAATGCTCAGTATTTGATTCACCTTTTTGCGGGAGTCTTGCGGCAGCCATCTTGATAGTGTTTTTGCTGCGGGGCTGATCACTTTAGTAGGTACCCGAGTAGGTACCTATATCTTTATCACTTTTGTATGTTTAGAAGAACTACCTTATTCAGGTATTTATTTATTTGAAATTCGTAATTCACTCATCATAATAATGGAACTATATCATATTTAGAAAATATAAGTAAGTAGACTGAATATGTTACCTGTCTGTAGCTCTAGTAGGAAAGCGAATGGTGTACAACATCGATCAATAAGTTCCGTACCAGAGCGAAGCTTCAAAAGATTATTGATCAAATTTCATATCGATTGGTTTCTTATTTGTCGAGTTGAAGTTGTTCAAGTGCAATCAAAGTAATTTCTTGTGTGGATATATCATTCCTTTTTGATGAGTAGAAACACCGTTCAATGCCAAGCTTGGCTTGAAAAATGTTATCCGTACTGTGCCACAACGAAAACGAGCATCAAACGAAGGTTTGTCCATTTAAAACGTGATTGTACAGATAGTGATGATGGTGACTGTCCTAATCAGGCAGAAAATATTGAAAAAACTTCAAAAATCATCTTGACCAATGGCAATGTGAAGTTGCAAAAATTAGCTGACACTTGGAAGTTACCAAAAGATAGTATATACACCAGCATACGCGAAAATATAGGTTTTAAAAGCTGTTTTCTTAATGAATACTACGTTTGCTCGTACGAGAGCAGATGGTTCAAAGAGCTGTTTGGAGAATCACAATGGCTGAAACATGGATTACCAAAAAACAACAGCAACATTAAATCGGTTTGTTGGATCATTTCTAGGTCGAAATTTTCTAAAAAAGGTCGTATTTGAAAAAGAAAACGGTGCCCTTTTATCAAGAGAATGCACCGGAGCAAAAGTCAGAAAAAAGCTACAGCAAAATGGTCGAATGGAGTTCCGAATTGCTACCGCACCATCCGTATTTTTCCGATCTTGTCCCCAACAACTACTGGCTCCAGCGGCAGCAGAATATCGACCAAAAATCGGTAGATAAGAGGAGGTATACCCTTTAAATGAGCTTGGGTAGGTATAATAGAATGTTTTACACATAATTATTTGGATTCAACATTACATGAATAAAATCAACGAAAAAGATAACTAGACATACATTTACTCACTAGAATTGGCGCCTTCTAGTTATTCTGATCTGAAGAGGTGTTTGTTTTACAGGAGGATAAATTTTGATATTAATTCAAATATTTTAGTCAAAAATTCATTTATTTTGTGAAAGATTTCATTCCGACCTATAATATATAAAATTGAAGAATCGGTACATATTCACAGCTTTTCGATAGATCGCTAGATCAGACTCTAAATCGGTAGAAATACCGATAAATCAGTAGCATCGGCAACATTGAATGGCTCATTGCAGAACTCAAAATGTTCCGTGGAAAGAGATTTGCCTCAGATATGGAAGTAATTTCCGGAACTCAAGTATATTTTCAAGGTCTTTATGAATCGTTCTACACCGGTGGTATCGAAAAGTTAGAGAAACCTTGAAATCATCACTTTGAGAAAAGTTTAATTTGATGAATAAAAATAAATTTAGAAGAAGAAATGTTATTTTCCTACCTTACCTCGGACCTATCCACTTATGTGTTATATCAAACATTTTTTATGGAATTGTTAATGAATTGCAATAATACCCAATATCATCTCTCAATTTTCGAGGCATTTTCTTCCAATGTTCCTGAATAGTCATTGGCTAATGGTTTTCAACTTTTAAACGATTCTGCCATTTCCGCAATAATTACCCAGAACCGTAAACGGCACTCCTACCAGTATTCAATCTTCTTTATACACATAAAGTTCTTGAATTCTCTCTAATGCAGTGTAGGAATGGTTTTGTACTCGTTCTTGAGACTGAAAATAGCTGGAATACATTCAGATTAAGATACCGTTGATTGATGACGAAGGAAAATTGATACAATCACGTATAGACTGATTAGATCTAAGCAAATTTTTAATTAATGTTCTCATGGTATTAAAGCATAGGTCGATTTTTCGTATGTGAACTAGCCAAACCAGGAAATGTTGCTTTATGTTTTTGATTCAGCCTTATTCAGCCATGAGGGTAATTTGATATCTTCAAATGCTTATCCTGGAGCGATTTTCGGTATCAAGTTATCTTATATTAATTGCTGCATGCGATACTAATGCAATTAACAATAAGAAAGTTGATGACGAGATATTTTCAATCATATAACCCCTATGAAATGTTTTTTTTTTGGATATTCCTCACCATCGACTATATCGGTCAATGAATCCTGACTGTAACTACCAGAAAGAATATTCTGAGAGCTGTTTGAAAACGTTCACGTGAAAAAAATGAGTACAAGACAATGGAAGAATCATGGATTCCCAACTTCTCAGCGGAATCACAGCGGCAGTCTGCTGAGTAGCGTGCTGATGTTAAAAGCGTCCAATGCCTCAAAAGACTCAAATATAGCCTAGGGAGGTAATGACCTCTGAATTTTGAGATGTGTATTGAAAGTTTATTCATTTTACTATTTGGAACATGGAAAAATAATTATCTTGCTTTGTTGGATCTTCTGAATACCAAAATTGTACAGAAAAGTTTTCATTTGAAGATGAAAAAAGTGCTTTTCTATCAAGGCAATGCTCCGTTTCTCAAGTTATTAAAAACAGTGGCAAAAATGGTCGAATAGAGTTTCGAATTGCTTCGGCACCTACCACCGTATTCTTCAGCGGCCTCCGGTGGCTACTGGCAGTCAATATGCCCTGAGAAACGAGATTTTACTGAGATGAGGAAGTGATTGCCGAAACTGAACCACAGTTTGAAGATCTCGATAAATTGTTTTTCACGGATGGTATCGGAAAGCTAGAGAAACGTTGGAATGATTAAATGATTCTGAAAGGCGATTATGTTGATGGATAAAAATGAATTTTTGCAAAAAAACTGATATTTTTCTACCTAGGCTCAAAACGTATCTATGGATCGATGTATTACTCATGAGATATTATCAGAACGACTGAACATGCTCTTCCTGTGGACAATAATCGTTAAGTCTTTCTTCCATTTACTTCAATCCTGCCTCGATTACAAAGCGAATTCGCTTCAGAAAACGTATCATTTCGAAATTATCACCACGCAATTGCAACGAAATTCCGGGACGAGAAAGAACTCCTCAGAATAAATTTCAATCAACGGAGCTACATGCTGTTCGTCCTCTGGACACAGTCGGCTCTACCTCCTTCCGGCACGCCCCTGAGACTTGGCATAGAGGAATATCAGACTTTCATGAACTTTCTTCTTTATGGACTACGTCGTCTACCTTCCAGCTAGCCACGATGACGCTGTTCACGAGAGGGGTTCAGGTAGAAAATGACCAGGTGGAGTCAGATCGATCCTAGACCATAACCGCTGATTATCTGCGGGCAAATTTTTCGTATTACATACCATTATTCCCTATTTTGCATGCTTTGACTTGTTTTCATTATGAACGGGTTTAACGTAGATTTTATGGAATCTTGAGAAGTTTCCTGCGAGAGGCTGGGAATAGGAAGATTCAAGAAGAATCCGATTTTACACGGTTTTCTACCTACTTTGTTGTAGTGCTGCTCATTATTTTTCATATTTGATTCTATATGTTCCCGATTAAGGAAGAAAAACATTATTTTGCCAAATTTTATGATAGTCATCAATATAATCTCCTTTTAGAGTTATACAAACACTGCAAAAATGTTTCGATACTATCGGTGAAGAATGATTCAACGAGACCATCAGAATGGGCTTCAGTTTTGGCAATCACATCCTTATCTGAGTCAAATCACTTACCACGGAGCTTTTTTTTTTAGTTCTGCGAAGAGACAGTATTCGCTGAGGGGAGATCTACAGAATACTGTGTGCGGTAACAATTCGAAACTCAATTTGACAATTTTTGCTGTTTTTTTTGTTAACTTATGACACGGAGCATTGTCTTGTGAAAGAGCATCTTTTTCTCTAGATGAGTCATTTTATAAGCAATTTCAGCCTTCAAACGATCAAACAACCGAAATAATACTCACTTTCTATTGTTTTTCAATGTTCCAAGATACTAATGAATAAAATTCAATGAACCTCATTGCTCGAGAAGGTATTTTATCCTGAATTTCAACTATCAAATTCAGTCTGCATTATAATTATAGATTCTATATTAATTCGTTTATTTCCTTAATTCTTGTTGAAAATATTCATGTTAATCATTTCCCATGCCCGTCTAAATCAATCTTCTTCTTGTTTTTTCCCCAACATCACCAATAAGCGACAATAGGTTCGCAATTGTTCAGCCACTCCTGTATGTTGTGATGTCGTAGGCGAGAAGGAAACAAGGACCAAGAAGACCGTATCTCGATCCGCAGAGCTGCTTATTTTCACTACAAGAACTTTATAACGAAGATTAATATTCACTCTTACTGCTTGCAATGTGACGTGCTTCGGTTATCTGTGGGAAGCGCATTTCGAACAATGACTGCTAGCATAGAATACGTTTGTGGGAGCTGTACATCAGGATTCATATTATATTCAAATTCTGGAGGGTTTGGTGGCTAGCTGACTCAGTCCTTCAAAATGTTTTTCATCAGTCGAACCATATGTGGATCAAATCAAGGAAGAGACTGATATAATTAGTTTAAATTTTAACAGTATTTTTGTCCACCTTGTATAGAAGATGACTAGAATGCTTCATGATTGAATTTTTACGTGGTCATCCGGTGGTTTCCGTTTTAATGCGGAATAAAATCTTCCACTACACTGAAGGATGCGCTCCCCATCTCTCTGCTCCTTCTACTGTCCGCATCACGTTACTTTGTAATCGAGGAGTTTTTCTGCTGGACCCTGTACCTGAGGAACACACTTGTCAACAAGACGGTGCCACTTGTCACACAGCCAATGAGACGATCAATTATTGCAAAACAAATTTGCTGATCGCATAATTTCGCGAAATTCAGCTGTTAAATGGCCAGCCAAATCATGTGATTCAACAACACTGGATAATTTTTGTGGGGCTATCTTAGGGAAAGAGTCTAAACGGGCCAATCGAATCGATTGCAGCCTCAAAACTCAAAATATGTGATGTGATAGCCGAAATAGAACCTACATTGGGCCAAAAACTTTTCTTTTTGTAATACAATAAAAAATTGAATCACCGTCATCAAAATTTTTTGTTTTAAAAATCAAAGTTCTTGTTGAAACACCAACAAACCAACAAACAAAAATACTAAAGTATTTTTACATTTACAATATTTTCGTTTAACACATGGTTAATTTTAACATAGAATATTCGCTCCATAACGTGGATGGGGACTTCACGATGGATGACCTTTCAAGAAAATGAGCTAAAAATCCATTCTCCTCAATTCCCATCACTTCCTTCGTCGTACACAACCCTTGAAACTTTTGTTTGTTCGTTCATACCGTGTTTTCGACTCTCTTCTTTCTAAAATAAGAATTTCATAACTCAAATAAATGATACATCAAACTAAAAATGCTCGTCGGCTCCTAATTCATTCAATCCTTCAGTCGTTTTCGACTAGCAGAAATAACAAAATGAGGTAACCTTACACAGGTAGGTCGAAATTTTACACACCAATAAAAATCCAAATGGATACGTTTGAAATTCGATATGCATGAAATGTTGAACATTCGTGAGGACCTATTAAACCCGAATAACAACGGTAGAACATGCAGAAAAAAATTAACGAAATGTAGGAGCTTGTTGCGAAATGCTATGCGGCTATGCCGTTCCGGTGCGGAACAACTGATCAAATCCTCTATCTCAATCACTGCAGAATTGCGAATGAATGTTCTTTCACTCAAGAAAATTATGAAAAAAAGCATCGGTCAATAAGTGATATTTGATGGGAAATACATAGCTTAAACGCAGGCTTGGTTTCAAAAATATAATCCTGACTCTTTCCCATTGAAACCGATGATGCAAAATCGGCCAAATGGAGCAGTTATTCCGGAAATTATGAAAAACATCATGGGCAATCTCGAAACGAAGTAGCAAGAGATTGCTGACACTCGGAAGTTATCAAAAGGTAGTGTTATACACCGTTATACATGAACATTTTGGTATGAACAAGCTGCTTCCCAAATGGGTACCGCGTTTGCTCAATCCAGAGCAAAAACAACGAGTAGATGACTCGAAGAGCTGTTTGGAGATATTCATGCTGAATAAGAAGCAGTTTTAGCTTCCGTATATTACAATGGTTGAAACATGGACTCGCCACTCACACCAGCAACCATTATATCCATTTGGTGGATAGTTTGAAAGTCGAAGTTGCCTGAAGAAGGATTCATTCTAAGAGAAAAAAGGTGCTCTTTTACTAAACAATAAATTGTGTCACAAGTCATTAAAAATAACCCCAAAAATGGTCGAATTGAGTTTCGAATTTTTACTGCAACCACTGTATTCTCCAAATCTGGTCTCCAGCAATAATGGGCTGTTCATAGAACTCAAAAAGATGCTCCGTGTATAGAGATTTGGCTCAGATGAGGAAGGGATTGCCGAAACTGAAGCATATTCTGAAGGTCTCGATAGATTGTTCTACACCGGAGGCATCCAAAAGCTAGACAAACGTTGTAATGAATGTATCACTTTAAAGGATATTGACGAATATTGAAATTTTCGCAAAACCTTGTTTTTATCTTGGCTCGAGATTCATTGGCCGATAGGTTAGACCTTATGCGGGTAAACTGCAGCCTCCAATTTTTATTTCAGAAAATAATCTTTTCCTTAAATAAAGCAAATTTCATGTATTTTTGGTTCTTCATTCCATTTCTGTATATATACTAATTACATGTACTGAAAAGTCCCAGACCGAACTCATAGATGGCGCTAGTTTTATTGCATTAACCTTTTTTTTAGTTTATATTAACCTTCAAAAGACAGCTGTCAATATTTCATTAGTTTGTGAGTTATTGTGCTCATAGTCACGCTATTTTTGTTTTTTCAAAACAATGCATAAAAAATAAATTCTTTTTTCAATTTTACACTGCTTTTTGATGAAAAAAATACTGTTTAAGCGAAGAAATGACTTGAAAAGTGTTATGGGGACTCCGCTCCAACAGAAACAACAACAAAACGTTGGTTTGCTGACTTTAAACGTAGTCGTACACACCCCGATGATGCAGAACGCAGTGGACGTTGTTTTGAATGATCGGAAAGTGAAGTTGTGGAGTTAGCTGACATTGTAAAGATATCAAAAAAACGTATTGGCTTTATATTGCATAGTATTCGACTATGAGAAAGCTCTGTTCAAAGTGGTTGCCGCGTTTGCTTATTTTTGACCCAAAACGGGAACGTGATGAAGATTATAAGCAGTGTTTGGCCATGTTTGAACGGCACAAACCGGATTATACGCCGATATGTGACAATGGATGAAACATGGATCGATCACTTCACTCCGGAATCAAAACGATCGTCATCTGAGTGGCCAGCAACCAGTGAACTTCGTCCAAAGCACCCGAAAGCACAACAATCATCTGGAAAGGTCATGGCCTCGGACTTTTGGGATGAACGTGGTGTATTATTGTATATATTGATATAGGAGCGTTTGAAGTCCGAAACTGCAAAGAAACGACCGCATATGGCGAAGAAAAGAATTTTGTTTCATCAACATAATGCTCCGTGTAGCAAGTCAATCAAAACAATGGCAAAACATGACTAGAACTTTGAATTGCTCCTACATCCACCGTATTTGCCAGGTTTGGCTCTATGTGACTACTGGCAGTTCGTAGACTGAAAAAATGCTGGCCTGTAAGAAATTGCGTATGAAGAAAGAGGTTATCGTTGAAACTGAGGCTTATTTTGAGGTTACAAATAAATCGTTTGACTAAAGTGCTATTGAAATGTAATAGTGTTATAGCAGCGCTGGAATGATTGCGTTTTTCTTGATGAATAAAACTAATTTTGAACAAAAAACTATGTTAGACCCGGGACTTTTCAGCCCATGTGATACTCTATATATTTTGTTAGAGCGAAATCGTTTCAAGTTGAATTTTAGTATTTTTACCCTCACTTTATGTTCTTTCAATGAAAGCATTGAAGTAATATCTAGTTATTATCATTTTTGTCTGCAGTATTACCTATCATTGCACATCCGGTCAACCTGAATATATATTCATCTGGAAAACTTTGCTGGCACCAGGTGTTTTTTTTTTTCAAAGAAATCTATTGGTGTCGTTTCAAATGTGCTCTTTTTCGCTCTATAAAATAAGCATTCATGTTTACGCCTGGCCCAGTTGTTCGACACCATTCCAGGCCACAATTCCCTCGCAAATAAACAAGGTGTTTGAGTACAGATTTATGCGACCTATCTTCGATCAGGATCTCTGATTTACCATTGAAGTGTTTAAACTTTCTATATATTCACAATTAATTTTATGTACGATTCCAACCGTTCTAGTAATTGTATTCAAATGACGCCCGACCGAATTTTTTTCGCCACGTCCAGAAGCTTCCCATCCTCTTCTAACTGTCTCTATTCACCTAAACTTAGAGTGAGACAGAGTGTGTGTAACCCAATTTGCAGAGCAGATGCAGGATTGCAAAATAATGCAAATAAACTGCAGAAGGAGAAATCTGATTCTACAGTCCGAATTTATTGCTAGAAATTCTACCCCGAGTACCATATTTGAGCTTCTTTCTTGTTATAACGATACTGCATCGTTAGGAGCATCTTTATGGCGATCCATATCGTTCGGGTTCTGCTGAAAAATTCGGAGAATTACGTAAAATAGTCGGAGATCACCTTGAAAAGAAGATATCGCTCGCTTTGTGCCATTTCAGATAGCAAAAATGTACTCAAAATCCATTCATGTGAAATCTACCCAGCCATGCAGGAAAAATTACTTGATATTGATTTTATTCAATTAAAATGAAATGATTCCTGGTCAGTCAGCATTCGAATAGATGTCAAAAACATTACTAATATAAGTGCAATATGATTTAATATATTTTGTTTTGGCTCTTATACATGAAAAAGTTTTCATATTGATTTTAAAATTTTTGTTACAGGTCAGTATCTTTTATCAATCTTCAGAATAGCTTGACTTGATGTCGTAGGGTGAGTTCAAAACAATTATCCGATAAATACAAAATATGGAGTCCATAAGTACATTATTGTTAAATCAATCAAATGAAGAAATTAATCGAAGGTTGTCGCTTGTTGGGGGGCATCATTGATCCTAGCCGTACCCTTGGAAAATTTGTATACATTCTCTGAAATTTATTATTCGACTAGGGGATGCAGGTAGATACTAAGTTACCTTCCAGTTTTATTTATGACTTATTCCTTTCAACCAGGTCCCTATCAGCAGGGCGCATTCTGCTTACGTTCGATATATTTGTGTCGAAATATACTGAAGTGACTACCTGGACCTCGAAGAAGAGATTAATAATTGCCGATTATTAGGTTCACCACCTATTCGAAAGGGATTTTTACTTATGTTCTTGAGGAATTGAAGAGAATAATTCAAAGGTGCTTATCTAAAACTTCAGAATATTCCAGTATTTGATACTGTTTAAAATATTTATATTAATATTTTTCTCAAAGGATAAGGCTGAGAGAGTAAAGGAGCTAGAGCTGATCCTTGTGGAAGACTATTTTTCAATGTTTTCAGATTATTATTGACAACAAGAACACAATTACTTTTATTAGGCACATATTTTATGATAATCTTTCTATTCACAATTTTCAGATAGGTAAAGAATTTTAAAATTAACTTTCCCATCCACACAGTGTCATCTTTATTAATAATTTATACGGAACACCTCAGTTTTCAAGGTTCCTACGAATACTCACACTGTATACATGGCAAAGTCATCAATACTCGAGGGAGCGAAATTAAAAGTGTCCAATAGACATCAGCGAACGCGTTCCATTCTCGGAAAAATAGGAATATGAATCGTGAATCCCTGTCAGTCGCAGGATTCCATATTCATCATAAGATAATGACATACAATAAGATAACATTGACCTACCCAAGATGGTTATAAGGCAAATAGACGTCCGACAAAAAAGATATTTCAAGAGACCGTGCAGGAATGCCGTTACGGAGCGACACAACAGAACTGCAAATTGTAATTCACCACAAACTGCTGGAAAAACTCTAAACGCCGATAAATAAGAATAATTACATGTTTGAGCGGGACGAAACGGTCCTCAACTTGGCAGTGTTACAATTACCTGTCAACACACTTATCAATATTCATACAACAATATCATATTTATGGGGGTAATTATCGAGAGAAAAATATATCAATTAATAATGAAACATCGAAATAGAGCTACGAATGGAAACTTGGGATCATTTCATCTGCAGGGACGTACTCGTTATTTTTTTAACTTCGAAAAAATTGACTTCATCAAATAGAAATCAAGGGTTTTTTCAATGAAGTTGCATTGAAATTTGACAAAATCAACAATTTTCTCTCTGAATCGTTCTCCAATAGAGACTTGACGAATTTAAATTGAATTAACATTGTTATCATGGTAAAGTTTAAGAACGAACGACGTTTGCAAATCATCAAGATTAATTGCAGAAATTTGGAGTTAGCGACCGTTATTTTAGGAGTGTTTACATCGATTTTCGTTCGTAATTCTCACCCAAGTGTATCGGCAGTAACAAATTGAGTGCAGATATTTTACGAGTAGTCTACATATTCTTGTGTGCAAATGTAAAATGTAGCAAATGATCCAAATCAGTTAATTGCCCGAGGTTCCCAAGAGTTTGGCATCGCCCAGAACATTTTATGGAGAACCTTGCAAAAGGATATTGGTTTACACCCATACAAGATCAAGCTGAGTCAAAAATTGAAGCCGATTAACCATTTGGAGCGATGCACGTTCTCCGATGTGCCAAGATGATCATTTTTCTGGGACGAATTCATTTTCGGTTCAATGGTTTCCTCAATATGTAAAATATGCCAACGTGCCCACGGTTGGCATATTACCAAAGTTGAATTATATTCATAAATGTTTTGATTGTACCTCAACCCGATAACAAATTTTCTAAAATATCTCAGTTGTTTGGAAAAAATTGTAAAGTCTTTATTGGAAAACTCTTTTCTACCTTTTAACTCTAAATATATTCTGCTCCATCTTCGAAATAATCTTGTTGCTTTTTGGAGTGGTTTTGTTGATAAATAATTCAGCATTCTAATGCAACCAATTAGATCCTCCTGAGTGTCGAATGCCATTTTTAACTAGTCCTACACATAATAGTGTAGTGGTCTAAGTTGTAGTAGCTCCATTGGCCTCATTATATTTCAACTACAGAAATTCACGAAAATCATCGAACTAAACGACGTTGCCAGATCCAAGTATTCCACTAAGCCGTTACAATTAAGAGGAGGGCGCAAGCAAATACTAGGGTAAGCCCAAGTTAAATTAAGGCACGTTTTAGCTAAGTCAGTCTTATGCAAAAAACGGTGCAAGTGATCCTGAAAAAGTCTTCATAACAAGCAAGTGTTTTTAACGTTTTTTTCCATGATTCTTTTTGAATAATCCTAGTTTTCCCGTTGACATCGCCCAGTTCGGTCCTGCCACGTTCGCCATCTGAAATTATCGTACTTAATAAAGTAGTAAGCGACTCTGAATTGCAACCGGCATTATTCGAAACCTATAATTGAGTACGATTTGAAAAGAATAAATTAAACATAAATGCGCGCGGGACGTAGATGAATCGATTGCGTCGATTGCGAAATGACGCGACCTTCACGTAAAAAAATGCGATCGCTCTCGCCAAGGACACCGGTCATACTTCCGATATTTTTAGCATTTCTCCTTCTTTCTGCGGTTCGCTGATGTCATGGCGCATTGCCCGCATTCCGCTAGCCATCGGTGGTACAATTTGCGAAAAGAAATTTCACTCTCGACAGCAGTCAGGTTCATCTTGCGTGACCGGTGAGTGTATGATGCTGCTGAATCTATGAGCATCATGAGAAACTTAAGATCAAACATGTTCAACCAATATCTGGAATTCTCTTTCATTATTGTTCAGAAAATTTTTCAATTGAATTCAGATCTGGTGAATCACCAGGCCAATTTAATTCAGGTTGTGCAATTTTTTAAAATTTTTTTCAATAGTTTTGAATTACGCCATGTTCGATGAACTTCATTAATTCATTGGTTTTAAGTAATAATTGAACTTAGTTTACAGATGCTAACGATCGACTGTACATCAAGAGGTACATCTGAGAATATTGGAAATTTCTCCAAACAAAAAATAAAGACAAATGAAAACATTCATTGAATTCGCATATTTGACTCTTTTGAAGAGTCTGGAGATACAGCCATAGATGCAACTGGTAAAAGATGCGCATTCTATGTGGTTGTGTCGAAGTGAATGATAAAACTGAACTGAATGTTTCTTCTTCCTATCAGAAAGTATCAAAAACCAGGAAAATGCCATGCATTTTTCCAATTTCTTATCTATTCTGTTGATCTTGAGTTTACAGTATTACAATTATCAAACAATAGTGCCTGTGTGGGTTGAAAATTTTAGTCGATGTTAATGTAACGGGGTGCCATACAAGTCAGAGTATATGATATATCGGTTAAGGGAATATCCTCAGTAAAATCCCTTTCCTCGCGTATGAATTTAGTGATACGTTGATGGGTGACATGTTTACTATAAAATTGTTGAGAAGCACTGATTTGAGGTAAGGAGTTTGTACGCTAATTCTAAAGTCTTTTCCCGGCTTCTGAAACAGTGTGATAGTGTTCGATAAGTTATACATAAGGCGGCTGATTTGGCCGTAAACTACGAAGAAATGTAAAAGCGGCTAATTTTTATAAAATATCGCACCAAATGCCCCAATACGCCTTGATGGGATGACGCCCAAGAGGTGATGGAGAAAATTGCGACAATTGGATTCGACAGACGTACAGGGGATGAATTCCTGGAATACAATAAGTCCGGAAATTCAAAAAGCTCTCAACCGCCCACAATTGTGTTTTACAATTCTAGTGGTATAATTCGGAAGGACTGTTTTTGGGTCACCGGATACCTAGTTCTAATTAGAAAGAAAAAAGAATCCCCTTGCCGCCATCCTTATTCAAGAACTCAGTTTAATCACATATTAGTATGTGGTTCAATCATTGAATATACCGAAGTTTTGAGGCAGTTGGTATTTTCACGATGATACGACCTATTTATGGGTTAGTTTTTGAAATGTGTGAAAAGTCTTGGTTCTAGGCAAAAATCCATTGTATTCTCCCGAATAATTGACAATTTAATAATATATTTTGTCCTGAAAAAAACTCACGGCGGCTCATTCTTCAGAAGGAGCATTATTAATCGCTTAATTTCTGTCGGATCAACTATTTTTTACAATAATTGTTATCGACCACGGCTGTAATTCGTTACCAGGTAATATCGGAAATTCCAATAATGCGTATAATCGGTAAATATAATGTGGTATACCAAGAATATACCTTCAGTCTTCGTACATAACGCATTTTACCTCGGGCGTTCGAAGCAAGGCGAACACGAGAATTTTTGCTTCGAAAGTCACGGATTGAAGAAATATTTGCCCAAATTTCAGAGGTGAAGTGAAGGACAATTGGTAGCAGTTACTTCTTACTACAATGGGCAATTTAATACCAATAATTCTAACATATTTCAACACATTACAACACAACTACAAGATATCCATGAGTTAGTTACCTTTCTATCCGGAGAAAGTTTAAATTTGGAGTGGTTTTTGGCGTCAGGGTGCTATCGGGCTTTACCCCGTCGAGGGGAAATCATGTACTGTTTATGGAGAACGGTGTGGGAATACTATACCCGAATATCTGTGGCTTCAACTGATAAATATTGACATTAAAAAGATTTTCTTGACGCGTCATTTCGAAAATGGTCTTGAGATCTCACGCTCTTGCTAGACTATTCTATGATGTGAATCTCTGGTTCACAGAAACAAATCCGTAACAATTCAAGGATTACGTGATTACGTGAAAAAAATAAAGAAAAATAGTTCACAGAACACACGAAACTATGCGAAGCCGAGGCAGGCAAAACACAATATTTTCAGGACGTTATTGATCCTCTTCGAAAAACCCCCGACGCCGCTGCCTTTCACCGTTTCGCCAAATCTTGGCCGCTTAATGGAGTCCGAAATTTTCAGCAAATCGTCCAATTTGGCCGCGCTCTTGTACCGTAACGGCGACAATGTGGCCAACTGTATCGTTCGAAACGGCAATCTGCGCTCTGAAAAGTAACTCAATTAAGGCGCACAAAGTGCGGTTTGTTGCTCGCCGAAAATCTAGCAGACGGCGGCGTAAATGACAACCACGATGTGGGTCCGAGCAGATAGCTCGGCCGCGATCCATCATTGTCATGGAAACCGGGATGCGTTCCGTGAAATTGGCGTCTTTGGAGGAAACGTATCAGAGAATCGGTTGGTGTGGTGTTAATTTCCTGACGGTGATTGCATGTAGCGGTATACGAGATGTTCGATACTGATTGATTTAATGGTATTTGAATTGTTGGAGTACCAGGATCTGTCAACCTTCATCCCTAAGGAAATAATCTGAAATTATTATAAATAACTTAAGTTTTTGATTTCATCAACATACTAACCTGGACAAACATAAGGTGATTATAATTGAAATGCATGTAAATGGAACAATTCTTATAATTATTCTATTTATTAACAAAATTTGGAAACACGTTTTCTCGTTTCTTCTAGATGTGTATTACATTTTCTGACTCCACAGATCTTTCATTTCTAACCAATGTTTCTGTCACTGTTGAAGCACTGCAACAGTTTTCTGGTTAGGTCTGATTGTATAAAATTTGATTCGCTATTTCCTTTTTATTGTTAATGCTCTCATCGAAGTACCTTTTCACAATATCAGAGGATTTCCATCCGCCATGTCGCTTGATAGCTAATACTCCAGTAGGTATCTGCTAATAAAGTTACCGACGGTCTTTCGAGTGAGTGTCAAGTGTACGTTTTATAGTTCTAAAATTTCAGATACATCTCAATTTGAATTGTGACTGACAAAAACGTATTCCTTTCGACGGGTTGGTATAAGCAAGCACTTTTCATTTTGATATCGCATAAAGAAGTGCTGACTAATAGCAGTCATTTGTGATCTTATATCAATGTAATTTTGAAATGATCAACGAATGATTAACGCCACATTTTGTCCCTGTGAATATTTGGGATATTCCATTTTTGGAGTCAGGAATGGTCACAATTACGACTTCTTGACTCATTTTAATATTGTCGATTTTTATTTCACAAAGTTCATTTCAACGGCACACCCCAGCTACTTCCATTAGCATCACGACCATCATCAACAGATATATAGCATCGGGGGTTTCAATCATGAGCTTACTGTTGTATGGACTTCAACATCGAATACTCACATCATAAGCTTGATGGAGAGTTCATTGATGCACTTTTCTCCTGGAAATACGCCAAAAATCAGGTTTCGGAGACTGAAGTCGACGTCTTGCTTTGGCACCAAATATTCTTACCATTTTTTCGACTTTTCCGGCAGTAGGGATAAACAAACAATATTCGCTGATACTTCTGTATCTGAAATATCCATTTCGCCCACACAGAATGAAACAATTAAACATTTAGAAAGCATTGGCGTGAGGTCAGATTGCTTTGGCGCTCTTGTTGAGCTACTTGCGAGTAAATATTCAAACCATAACAAATCTATAAGCACTCTGATCAAGTGAACAATAGTCTTTTCCCGTACTATGGGACAATGTGATGCAAATATGAACGCCTAATGAATGAACAAACCTATATCTCAAATTAAAATAACTATTCATAATATTCCCTAAGTTCTGTTCGAAGCTATAATTCCCTTTTCCTAAAAACTTATGTCAGTGCTTTTCTGAATTTTGACAACGTATATTATTTCAGCCACCGAGATTGAATTCTATCTCTATGATTTCCCGTTATGAAAAATTTTGATTAATATTACGCCAACTGACACTGATTAATGAGCCTGGCATTCGTCAATCGAATATCGATCTGTGATGGCCATCGTTCAAAGAAAATCATCGGGACGTATGTCATTTCTCTTTTCTCTTGAGTAAATTAAAAAAATCATCATATCTTTCGATGGAGTAGAGGTACGACAATGAAATTTGAGTATAAGTAAGATATCGATCATCTCAATATATTCACGGATTTTTATTGAAATCCGAAAAATATCTTATGAGATAGTGAGGATTGAAAAATTTTTTTTGGGAGTTTTTTAAAAGAATTCTGCGAAATTTCACGAGCTGTTTTGTTGCAGCCGTCCTCAACAATATTTCAAGTATCAATTTGATCGGATGGATATTCTAGTAGTTATTGAGGAAACAATATTTCAGATGCTCATAACTACTAAACCATCCGACGGATTTGGCCCAATAACGAACTTGACCGAGATATTTGGACAATTAACCTATTCTGAAAATATGAAAACTCTAGCTGATTCCTTTTGGATGCTAGAGAGGATACGGCCGGCCGGACAGACTCAACTTTCGCATTCTTCATCAGGGAGTCGAACCCAATCGATTGAGACCATTTTCGGCTCGATATTCCAAAATTACAGACATTCGGGCAAAATGATAGGCACTCTGTTCGGGTGAAAAAGAGCGCCAAAAATTTTCAAACACTATCTCCAGTTGACGTTGTTGATCGAATAAAAACTATTTATGTTGCTTTAGCAACGGATCATGTCCGCCGCTGATACCGTAATTTAATGAAAATGCTATCAAATATAATTATAAATTATAATTAAAATCCAAAAATATATCCAGCATTTCTTGTGAACAAACAATAAAACTATGGAAAACAATGTGATATACTATATAATAGGATGTAAGTCATCAACCAGTTTTGTCCTCAACCTCTCTTATAGTAATAGTATTTCCAACAATTATTCTCCTCATAAAATGCAAAAAATGTTCTCTCCCATTACCTTTTTTTAGAGTCTCCATAGAATTTCCAGATCCACTGAGTGCCAATCGTTGAAGATTTTCTCACCTCAACAACAAATAAAAAATTCCTGCTCTACACTTGTCGATAGATTCAATTTTTTCAGCCTTCAATCCCTCCATTACAATTCATTACTGCGCCTATAAGTGATGCCGTACAAACGAATCAACTTTTCTCTATGAAGAATCTTCCGCGAACAGCTTCCACAATCTCAGCTGGCTATTCGCAAGAACATGACTCAATGGGCCATTGATATTTGAGCAAAAACTTTTTTAATAGTCATCTTCACCCAAACGCGGATCAGGTCGTGGCTTCTTTGAAAACAGGAAAAAAGTGAGAAATTGAAACTGCTTCTGTCGTCATTAACGAGGTACCAACATGACGCGTAATGGCTCACATACTAGTGAGCTTTCTAACACTCAGAAAGCGGAGTAGCAAGGTTGTTAAAATAACTATTTTAATGCCGGACAATTCTAAAACGGCTATAAGTTCGGTTTTATATTGGTTGACTGAAATGCACTCCAGGCACCATCTATTTATCAAAAGTAGACCTTGTATGTATTTGTACTCCATTTTGTTTTTTCATCATTCATATGAATACACTGAAAGTTTTATTTAGATCCGTCTATTCATACTTTGTTTACAAATCATTGGAGTTGAACGTAGCCCTATATATAAAAATATAACACATCTGTACGATGAGTTCGGGGCCTGTAGCCAGGAAAACAACAGTTTTTTACAAAATTTATTTTTTACATCAATTCAATCTTCTTTTACACAGTAATGAAATCTTGATGGTGTATCTAGCTTTTTGATACCATTGGTTTAGAACGATTTATGCTTCAGTTTGTTTCTGCGGAGAATCTTCTTGAGTTATGCGAAGTGCTAGTAGTCTCTGGAGGTCAGATCAGTTTTTGTACCTGTTTTCATCGACATGTAAACATTTTTTTTTCAAATAAGCCCTATTTAGGGCAATTTGGGATTTCAAATGATCCAACAAATCCATATTATAGTCACTGTTTCGAGTAGTCGATATATCATATTTCATTCGCATCCCAAAATACAGCGACCATCACCTTCCTAGCAGATGTTTGAGTCTAAGGACGAGCGTCTCCGTCTACACTCTACTCAAAAGACCGCTTTGATCCTGGAGTTAAATTGTGAATTCATGACTCATCCATTGTGATGTACCGACGCAAGAAATCCTTCTATTTTCGCGTGAACATCTCCAAACAGCTCTGGGAAACATGCCCGTTGTTGTTTATGCTCTGATGTGAGCAAGGCTATGTGGAAAAAAGTTTTTTATACCCAAATCGTTCGTGCCTGATATCTTTTAATACCCTCAGAGTGCCAGCTTCAACTTGAGATTGCCCATGACAATTTTGAAGGTTTTTGTTGTTCAATTTTTCCGGAATAACTTCCTCATCTGGCTGACCAGGCTGTTGAGCATCATAGGTGTCCTCAAAATGAGAATTCGAACTCAATTATTTATTCACCAGAGGTCACTTTTTGTCACGAACGTAGTAATACAGAGTATATTATGATGGTTACAATATTGATATGGTAAGTAAGATCTCGAAGTGACCTTGCAGAGCAAGATTGTTGGATGAACTGAACTGAGGATACATAGTTACATGGTTACTTATACCCTAAATTGTTGGTCACTATGTACAGTTTTGATTACAATATTTATTCACGTATTCAGCTTTTGGTCATCTTCGAGAATTAACCATCCTCGATAAGATGTTACAAGGTCTAAGTGCTGATTACAAGTGATTCATGAACTTATTTGGGAACATTTAGGAAGTGTTTGCATACAATGATGCATTTTGTTCCATTGCAATTAATAATTGTATTGATAAGTTCGGGGTGACCAATTCAGATAAGGAGGTTTGTTGCCAATGAGTCAGGGTACATTACACAATACAAACTCAGTTCCAAGCGCAAGTTGTGAATGTGGAGAAGCAGAAGAAACAATACCTCATCTCATCAA
This sequence comes from Micraspis discolor, assembly GCA_030674115.1. NCBI lineage: Eukaryota > Metazoa > Arthropoda > Insecta > Coleoptera > Coccinellidae > Micraspis > Micraspis discolor. Next base: position 6,431,883 of record JARTUT010000872.1, read on the forward strand.
TAGTTGTCCCATATATAAATTTCAAGATGGTTTTAGGTCTATTCATGATGTTTCCGATTCTTTCTTAGAATGGGTTATAAATTTCAAACGAATATGATACGTATTTTTGTTATTCAGTTCTTTTCTCTGCTTTTGTCTTTTTATTTCCAGATTCGATGTGGGCACCTTGAAGAAGTCTCTGTCTCCATCAATAGAAGACCATTCTTGAAGAAAGAAGTCCCTAAAATATATTTCAGCTTATTTTTGCACTTAGGTGGGGAGCCAGGGTTTTTTTTACTAAAAATATTATCTCCTCAATACAGAAAAATTTTTTTTACTGGTATTTTTTCTCTAGGCTTTTATGTGATACGCCGAATTGTATGACACCCCGTCACTAACCCCTGATCTATATGCCTTATTGTTTTCTAACTAAATATTCTAGTCCAAAAGTTCAAGAGAATATATATATATATACACAATACCTGATATTGCTTTGAATCCATCGTTTTCCAAAATCATAAAAATAGCTCCACTCAAACCACTGTAAGCATCTTCGAGAAATCATAGAAATATTATGTTTGTGGCTCCATCCGGTGGTTAGGTCCGGGACTAATCGACTGATGTAGTAATGAATTCTTTCTTACGTACCCTGTACAATGAGAGAAAATATTCTATATTTCTCACCTACCACCTCGATGCCTTGTTAAGTTTCTATTGTTAATAAGCACTAGACATATTTTCGTATCTCTCAACCACTTCCATGTCTGGAGGATGGTTCTCAAGAAACCTGTCCGACTCTACGCGTCATTCTACTCCTGTGGCGGGCTGAAGTGGTTGAGATGCTGATACACTGTGTCCCTGCATAAATTAAAATTCGAAGTGGTTTCGATTCTGCATGTTGTATATGGTATGATGATGAAGAATGTGGGGAAAATATTTCTTCAACGTCCTTTGTTTGACTCTTATATTATTTAACCAGTAACTTGAGTCTTAATTAATGTACCCATGGAACATCTTTCAATTTGATGTTTTATCTCCACCATTCTTTTTTTAAGGACTCAAAAATTGTGGAGTTTTCACCAAAGTTATGCCATATTGCTAAAATTATTATGGAATGAGTTATCCAAAATGCAATGATATACTGGCTCAATATTCGAAAATTACAGACAAAAGGATAGCAAGCAGTTCTACTAAAACAGGCCCATCTATAGAATGCTACGAAGTTAGCCGGATTAGCTAGTCCCAGAATGAAACCATTCAGTTTTCCATTTCTCTTCATTAAATTTTAACGACGCCCCATTTCCTAGACTAAAAAGTACGAGAAAGTAACAGGACATGGTCAAATAATTCATTTATCATACGTCCAATATTAATCCGATATTTTTCATCGATAAAGAACCCGATACAATCATTATTGGCTCGGTCGTGAAATATATACGGACGTAGAAAATTCGCTGCAGGTCTCACTCAGTACGGAGTACATGAAACTCGATACGATGTGAAAGTTTGTCGTGAGATTTGGCATTCTTGGTGCAAACACCGACCGTGTCCACCCACACGACACGCGGATGTGTTTACCCAAGCTCTCTAGATCTGGTTGCCCATGATGTCCTGTGGAGAAAACTGGGTCATTCTCTCCATTCTATCTCGTTTTTAAATTATCGACATTGTGGACCGATATGCCACCTAGACTCAAGTTAAGTCTAAAGTTTAATTACAAAATATGGACATCAATAAATATTTCAACAGAAAAAAACAACTTGAGAAGCTCCAAAGTAAAGAATTATTCACACAAAAGCAAGAAGGAATTTCTATATTTACTACCGTGGGCAAAAAAACGAGGAAATTTGATTTTGAATTATATTGACTCCGATAGGTACAAATATATTAATTTTTCAGTTGACACTACTATAATTGACATCGGTGCTGAAAGCACGTCAAAATATTCATTAATGCGTAACAGCTAAATATGTATAAAATTATTCAATAACTTTGTTCCATTGAATTATATTTTCAGAATAGAATTTCTGCTGCCCAAAACATTGGTAATGTTGCAGAAGGCCTTTGGTGTGCAAGCTCTATCGAAAACAAAAATTTGTAAGGGGTAAAAATTTTTCGAATAGGGTCAACATCAACAGATGAGGTACACGTCAACGAAATCGAGTAATTGGTGCTCCAAAATCGATTGGCATTCCGAGATCTTTATGAACTTGTTGGAATATCCAAAATCAGTGAAAACCATATTGGATGATCTCTTTGGTCAACTTAACCCATATTGTGCCACAAGCACCGTATTTGCCTTGAGTCGTCAAAAAACATCATTTTGAGTAGACAGAAAACAAACCGTTTTCTAAAATCAAAAAAGAAAATTTGAGAGGGGTGATATGGATTAGGAAAAGTAGATATAGATTTTTTGATTTATAAACTAATTCACGCAACTTTTTACTCACAGTTGTATACTTGGTGTTTGGTAATTCGACGTGATCCTTCAAAGATGATCAAACCAACGAATTTAACTTAGGGAACCGTGGTCCGAAAATTTGTGGTTCTTTGAACTAATTTTATTTCTCAAATGCTTTATATTTTTTATATTTCTAGTTCTTCTCAAGCCTCAATCTCAAATTTTTGATGATCATATCTTGATAGATAATTATGTATTTTAACTTCTGTTTTTTTTTTGGTTGATAAGACTGTAAACCCTGTTTACCATACTTATTATTTATTCGCGGATTATTTTGAGGGCATCTACGGCCCGTCAACTCGAAGTGGTGATGGTGATATGGGGTGTTATCCCCTGATTCTTTTATTTTAAATTCAATCAGTGTTACTACCGATGATGTTGTACGCGCTGTACTGTCCCTGGATGTTAATAAGGGACCTGGCCCTGACGGTATACCTGCGATATTCGTTCGATCTTGTTGTGTGTCAATTGCGGAGCCGCTGTGCATTATATTTAACAAATCTCTGACATCGGGGTGTTTCCGGAACGCTGGAAATTGGCATGCATAGTTCCAGTTTTTAAATCGGGTAGTAAGCTGTGCGTTGAGAACTATAGACCAATAAGTAAGCTATCTATCTTTGAAAAGTTGTTTGAATCTTTGATATATCCCCATTTGTTCCATCTTGTGAAATCTCAAATAATTCCTGAGCAACATGGCTTCTTCAGAGGGCGTTCCGTGGAGACTAATTTGGCGACTTTTACCGAGTTTTTGTTGGGTAGCCTCAATGAGGGAGCCCAAGTGGACGTTGTCTATACAGACTTTAGTAAGGCTTTTGATAAAATATCTATTCAGATACTTATCGCAAAATTATACAGGGTTGGAGTGTGCGGATCTCTCTTGAGATGGTTTGAGTCCTACTTGAGCAATAGGTCACAGTATGTATCTGTTGAGGATTTGAGTCGCGGTATATGACTGCATCCTCTGGGGTGCCGCAGGGATCTCATTTAGGACCTTTATTGTTCATTATTTACATCAATGACATAGTAAAATGCTTCAAGATATGCAGAATATTGTTGTTTGCCGATGACTTGAAGATTTTCATGAGGATTCGTAACTCAGATGACTGCCAGCTTTTGCAGGAGGACGTTGAAAGCTTTTCGATGTATTGTGCGGGGGCTGATTTGTTCCTAAATGTTAGCAAATGTCACATAATTAGTTTCACCAGAAATAAAAATCCGGTGATCTTCCCTTATTCAATTATGGATTCACCACTGACGCGTCTATATCACGTACGAGATTTGGGTGTAACATTTGATTACCAACTGAAATTCAATTTACATATTGACAATATTGTAACATCTTCAGCACAGATGCTTGGCTACATATTGAGACAGAGTAGATCGTTTTCCAACAATAGATCCGTTATCGCCCTTTATTATTCATATGTGTTCAGTAAGTTGAACTTTGCTTCGGTTGTATGGAATCCCCACTATATAACCTATATAGAGCGACTTGAAAAAGTCCAAAAGAAATTTCTCCGTATTATGGCGTTTAGGTGTGGTTTACGTTTGAATGGGGGTGATCCTGGAAATTATATTATAAGGTTGAGACATTTCAATATGATAAGTTTGGAAAACCGCCGAGTGATGAGTGATGTATTATTTGCTCATAAGTTGCTCAGTAATCGGTTGGAATCGCCTTGGCTTATATCGCAGTTTTGCCTACATGCTCCATTGAGGAGGTTAAGACAGTTGGACACCTTCGTCCTGCCCTTGAGGGCTACTAACAGCTCCAAAAATTCCCCTATTATAAGAGTACTTGAACGGTGCAACTATTTTAGAACTACAATAGATATCTTTCATCTTGATGTGAGGGCAGTTAGGAAATATTTAAGACGTTACTACATGAGATTTTCAAATGGTTTGGGGGGGTGAAATTATGTAGTGGAAAATGCAGTGTATTTGTTTTCTTTTTCTTTTTTTTTGACACTATAGTATTAAGTTTACACTAGTTTAGTTAGAATAATTGTTGTGTACCTCAGTAAGTACTCAATTTATTTGTGAACATTCTTCTGGGTATTTGTTTACCTGTGTATGTTTCCCTGTTGAATAAATAAAAATAAATAACTCTCTGAAATCCTGTTTTATGACATTTCAAATTTCCAACAGGTGAGTTTATAGACCAAACCTTCTTTTTTTTTCTCGTAGGAGATTGCAAGAATTCAAACTGAAAACTTGGTGTTTTAACTTATACAGTGCCTCTGTTCTCAATATTATTTAATTGAATATTTGGGCAACACACAATGCACACACTGTATTGATCTCGAAAGCACACTCTCCCAAGTAAAAACAACATTTGGAGTTTCCTTTTGTGGAATACGACACTCAAATTTCTCCGGATAACTTCTCAATAATTGTAAGTCGTTACAAAAAGTTGAATATTTCGCAACTGGTGATGAAAAGTAAATTTCGCCTTTAGGACAAATACGAAATCATTGTAAGACTGAACTACTTGACTATGCACTTTTTTACCTATAAGTCATTAAAATTGACGAATTAACATATAATGAAGGTTAATAGATTTATTATTTAGGTAAAAATTATTTATAAACATTGATTAAACAGTTCGAACAATTAGTGATATTGTTTTTCATTTTGGGTATAATTTGTGCATTGTCCATGTAATTTTCTCCGAGAATGTTGGTAGCAATCTTTTGTTTGATGATTATGGACTTCTCCACGTAACTTTCATTAACCTTTATGCCATCCCTCTATGCTGTTTGATTCTCTTCAAATCAGCTCCAGAATCCTCAAGCGAAGTAGTCAGAGACGACCGAAAACAGTGACCAGTATACAAAGAAGAATTCGGCAACTGAAAACTAGGCGTCAATATTCGGTAAACTTCCAAATACCAACAGGTTGGTTGCCCTTCACATCTTCCATTCAAATATTTGACAAAACCTTAGATTTAGGTATTTTTTAACCATTTCTATTAATTATTGTTATTAATTTATAACGTCAAAAGCTCCAACGCTTATTGCAAACTCTCGACATACTTTCGCCATTTTGTTTGAAATTGTTACTTTATCCAATCCTAATGAAACACTACGTTTTCTCGCAAAGGAAAGATAATTGACCTTTTTCGGAACGCCAACGATCAATGCTACCTTATTCATCTTAAATGTTACTAATCGAAAGCTTATTTCAGCAAATGATTGATGTTTTATCTTTTTGTAAGAAATATAAAGGCAGCCCTCGTACATTCACTTCTACTTTGAAACAAATTCATGGAATTATTTGTGAAAAGAAAAACCATTATGATTTTTCACTCTTTTGACAATCAAAATTTCGAAATATACTTCTATAGCAATGAAGTGAAAATAAATATCTCCGAATGCACTAGACGCTTGTAGAAAGGTCTTGATAATTTTAATTTTGAGCAACTAGGGCTCGTTACGAAAATTAATGTTTTTTACAATTGATTGCACATATAATATTCTTTATTTCCGAAAAGATATATTTTTCTTATCTGATGCGCATATATTTCAACCCACTGAACAGTCAACCGTGCACATAAAATAAATCAGGGGTGTCCAAAATACTATTGCTATTGCTTAAATTCGCTTGTAACTTGAAATTTCGCAATATTCAAGCATCTTATATTCACACATAAATCTGGTAAACAATGATCCCATGTAATTGAATACAAAGCAACAAATCTGTTGCGTTGAATAAACGAAGAACATGATGATTTCTCCTCCATTTTTTTCCGGTGCAAGCGGTCGTTTTTGCAAGATCGAAAACGAAAGTTTGACCCTTGACAGCACGATGTCGCAAAATTGCGACATCCCGCTGAATTGGTTCATCTGGAATAATCGCGAGAGCGAAGTTTTCACTTCGTGCTTGCTGTGCTCGACTCTGCCGATTATTTTTTCATACGAAAATGGCATTGTGGAAGCGAAGTCTGTGAAATATCGATTTTCAGTCACGATCATCTTTTATAAATAACTTCGTTAGCCTTTAAGAGACTCCACGTCAATTAATGGAAAATATAGGTCTAACGTTGCTTAAAACTTATCACAACGGTTTCTATTGAGAATTTGTTACGTATTATCCTTTATTGAAAATATTCTTATCGTTGAATAATAATCCTATTGTTTGGCGTTTTTGTCCTATTTATCAATTTTAATTATACTGGTTGGTTAGCAAAATGAAAAAGGGAAATGGAAAAAGGTATATATTTTCGAAAATGACTTCATTTTTGAGTAAATTGTCCTAAAGGGACAATACACTCAGCCCGACGCTCCTTCAGTAACTTACTTCCATCATGTAATGATAATAACGAAGCAAAATACTGTACTACGGTCTCAATACGAGAGGGATTGTCTAAGTTCGCGGCATGGGTGGACAGATAACTAGTGAGGGTACTTACCAAAATTTTTACGAATTAAGTAACTCGATGTTCTGAAGCGAAAAGGGGTTCACTTGAAGACGACCAGCGCCCAGGATGGCTGATTGAGGTGACCATTCCGGTTATCACTCAAAAAGTGGAAAAAATAATATTGGAATATGCCCGTCTGAATAAAAAATAACTCGCAGAAATCGTTGGAGTATCAGATAAACCACTTTTAAAATTCTTCACGATCATCTTGGTATGACTAAAGTTAGCGCAAGATGGATGCCGAAAATACTCATGTCGCCTCAAAAGCAACAGCGCGTGTTCTGTACCGTGTAGTGACGACAGAGATTAAGTATTGACTCAGATTGTAACTGGGGATGAAACTTAGGTTCATCATTATGAACCTGAATCCAAAAAGGACTCCATGCAGTGGCACAAAAAGAGCACACCCCTATCCAAGAAGTTCAAGGTGACGTAGTTGGCCGACAAAATCATGGCAACAGTCTTATGGGACTCAGAAGGGATTCTGTTGATCGATTGCAAAGGCAAAGGTGTCTTCATAACCGGATAATACTATGCTTCAATTCTGTAGCTTTAAAAGAAGACATTAAAGAAAATGGAGGGTAAAATTGACTAGAGGTGTCCTCTTCTACACGCACAAGAGCCGCGTTGCGATGGATGAACAACCGAAAGTGGCCTTCGAAGTTTTGGCTCACACACCTTACAGTCCAGATTATTATGTATTCTCAAACTTGGAAAAAGAACTTCGTTGGAAGAAATTTTCAAGATGCAGTTTCTGCGTATTTTTCAGACAAAGGATTATAAGCATCTTTTTACAAAGGGTAGAATATGTTAATTGAGAGAACTGAAAAATGTATGAGGGTTGCAAGTGATTATATTGAAAAGAAAAAATAATTTTGTATTTTTATTTCTATTTCTACCCCTATTCCGCGAACTTCGAAACATCCCCTTGTAGCTGTTGTGTCAACAAAATAATGTGATTTTTCTTAAAAGATTATAGATACTTATATCGAGCCGAAAATAGTCTTTTTATGTTTTGATTTCCTTATAAAGCAATCGTGGTTCAATTTGAGAATGCCCGGCAGTCCGTATACTCGCTATTTTTAAAAGAAGATAATTCATATTGTACGAATGACCTAATCAAACTCATTATTGGGCCAAATCCGTCGAATGGTTCAGCAGTAATGAGCATTTGAAGTTTGGTTTCCCCAATAATTTTTAGATTATCCATCCATACGATTTGGAACTTAAAAATTGTTTGAATAATTTTTGATGAAAGAAATCTGCTGAATTTTGTGTCAATCATCAGGTTAGAATTTTTTTTATATTCGATTACTCATAAGATATTAGTTGGATCTCAATTAAAATTTTTTCATATAATATTGAGATTCTTGAGATCCTGCATATCTGAAATTTCACTTCGTATAGTGAACCCACGTGAAGATATAAGAGTTTCTTTGTGTGATGAAGTACAAAAGTACATAGAATAAGGTTGAGAATGGATATTTCTTTTTCACGAACTTCTACGAATGGCAACTGGTACAAATCGAAAGATGATAAATTAATGTTAATCTTCATTGTTTTTGTCATATTTTAGAATCTTATCTGTAGAGAAAAATCCATGAAATTCTTTGACTTTTCTGTCAGAAATTTGATAATTTCTATTTTTCACACTATAGTTTGAGATCATCTTTGTTGGACATATTGGCAAAATTATGAATAAAAGTTTTTTATTTGTTTCCACTGATTTCTATAAGATTTCACTTCAAGATGATCTCATTAATAATCGCTTTGACGATAAGATTTAAAGTCAGCGTTTTTCTACATTTTTATGCACGATAACATTGCAAATTGCGTCTTGAAATTTATATATGGGACAACTATTGATGAGATGAGGTATTGTTTCTTTTGCTTCTCCACATTCACAACTTGTGCTTGGAACTGAGTTCCATCTGAAAAGTATGCTATTGGTACGAATTGGTGGCGAATGCCAGTATTCGATGAAACGTAACTTCTAAATCTTAACCTGAAATCAGTTCAATCGACAGAAGTGGCCTTGTAATTACAGAAGAGGCTTTTTCTGCAAATATACAAGTGTCATACACCTCGAACAAGGTAGATATTGGAAAAGTTAACGCATACCTGAGCATAATTATATTTTATATTCTTGTAATACCAACAAAGATCGTCATCTCAGGAATCGATCTGTACCCCACTCCAGACAGAATACCAACATATCCGCCAATTCAACAAATCATCTTACTTTATTAATTGAATTATCCAGACCTGTCATAAGGTGCTCAGCTTGAGGCTAACAAGATATGCCCTCGAGTTTGAACTAACCGATACAATATTTGAAATCACGGGAGCCATTACGTTAAACCAAAAGACGTTATAACTTCTTTGCATAATAGTTACATTTGAAACAAGCAATGTCGCTTATGCTCAAGAACCTACGTTGAATTTATGCATCAATATTTCCGTTCGTTAGTCGCGGATAGAGCACTGGTAATGATTTATTTAAATATTGATTGGCCTGGTAGAAAACGAGATTGAACACTAATTAGGGAATGTTGGTATAATTTGGTAGATCGTGGAACTCATCGGCTCCTTTTGGCATTTGATGTGTCATTTATCTTTGACTTTAATTGATTAAATTCGGGTTCAAACAGGCATCATTATGTATATATTCGTTCTGTTTGTATTGTTTGATTATTCATAGCTTTTATCTCGTCATATTTTTTTTCAGAGGAATATTTATGATTCGATTGTTTATAGATGTTTTAAGAATCACTGCAAACAGTTAGGATCTTCTGGTTATGCAATCAATCAATTTATATTTCGGGGTTACAGAAAAAAAAACAGATTAGCCATCGAAAATCCCTATATTGTTTTTCATAATATTCCCCATTAAGATCTATACACTTTTGCATACGTTTGAACCAATTGTCGACTGAGGTATCTCCAGAACATGCATTCTGAAGACATCAACTGCTTCTTGAGGTGTCGGAAAACGTTGACCTTTTAATTTATTTATTATAAACGTCGGATGACTCATCAAATCGATGTTTTGAGAGCTCAAGCTTGCATTTTCGTGGTGAAGGGTGATCCGTCTTCGGCGGTTGCTTTCCCTGATTTCTTGGAAGGCAACTGGCAACAAATGGTTGTGTATCACTCAGAATTGACTGTTCTGCGTTTTTCCAGTGGTACGATTGCGACATGTCCAGTTTCTCTGAAAAAACAGGTGACCATTTGTTTAGAAGTGCTTCGTACGCGTGCACCTTTTGGTGGATTTGGTTCATCTTGAAACACCCATACAGTCGACTGCTGTTTACTTTCTGGCTTATACGCGAAAATCCACGATTCATCACCTGTCACGATGTCATAGACGTGCTTCGAAGCACCGCGATAAATATTTGAAGTTGAAAGGAATTAAATCGATATAATTTTGTCCAAATTTTCTGATTTTCCCAAATCCAACTCTGTGCTGAAATTATTCAATAACAAGATTTGTTCAATGTTGCCATATTTTATGTCTATATTAAATATTTCTTCAAAAGGATGGGGAAATCTCTTCCCTCTATGGTTCCACCACTAAAAACTAATAGATGAAATTAACCACTGAACAATTTTTGTCTTACATTCACTACAAAATCTGAATTGCCATTTGCTGTATTCATTGTTAGTGATGTCTAGCACCTTGTTTAATATTTAATCCAGAATAATATTCCATAATAAATAAAGAAAAAAGTTTTCCATCGCTCTTCGGTATATTTTGACCTTTGAAATAGGTGAAGTATTTTCTGTCAGGACCTGTTAAATTGAAGACTTGTCTTTATGAAGAGCTGGTTTTTATAGCTTCAGGCTTTCAGGGTTCATCAAGTTATATCTATTCTAACATAGGAATGCTGCAAATTGAGCTCATATGAGTTTTAAAAACCTTCGAACCCAGTCTCCTAGATTTGTTTTATACCTTTATTATCTTTATTTCATACACCGATTCAACCTTGTTCACAAACTTAAGAGATAATAGAATTTGACTTAGTTTTAATATTTCTGAATGTTTGTTATGATGCATGGTTAATTAAAATTCAATCAATATTGAAACTGGAAGATATAAGCTCATAAACAAGAAAGATTAGAATAGAATGCAATTTCTGACCATAATCATTTCATACTGAATTAAATAATTTAAAACTATCGATATTATCCCTAAAAATCTTTCCACTTTTTTTTTTAAGATACAAATAACTTTTGACAGTTTCAAACAGAACTATGAAACAGAATCAAAACAACAAGGAACCACAGAATACTTTTTTATTTGGAACTACCCACCACAGACACGTTATAATATTTTAATGTGATAATAATTTACTCTAATTATTCTGAGGAAAATTATAACTAAAGATCAATAGTATATATGGAGCATGGCTTTCGACCAATTGACACGAGCTTTTTTTTGAGCCATTGACAAATTATGTGGGATCCAACGCGAACAATTTTTTTAAGGTCTAATGTACCTGCAATATTGAATGTATAGGTACTGCTCCCACTAATCTATCATTTCAATCTCACGATAGGTCTCATGAATATCTTGCAATATCTGATTTTGGACGAACTTCACGAAATTAGTCTTGGAGTGAACTACGACCTCGGTTGGATTCACCATTGCACCGATAAACACTGGTCCTTGATGGAGCTTCATAGCTAAATAGTGAATTAAGTTCATCGATGCACTGTTGTTGAGTTAATATACGTCGAAAGTTGTATGAAACTAATCGCACGAAAATTTTCACGATTTAATTCCATTTTTTGGGCGAAATGAATCTTTTAAGTTACTGTAAAAACGATTTGTCGCTTTTCAACATGAGCAGTTTTCCATCTGGGTCATTTTGGGCTACTAATGGGCGAATTATTTCATTCCATTAGTGAATTTGATAATTCGATCGAATTTTTTGCTAATTCTCCACACAATCGGATTCACTTTGGAAATCAGATAAGTAGAATAATTTCTTGAGATTAAGAGCAGTATTTCCAAGACGCGGGACAGACAAACACCTTTAGCGTTCGTCTCAAGGTGAGATAGGCACAATGATAGACGGGATTAAGTCTATCCCTCTTCATTTGGACTGACAGCCAGCCTTTTCATCATAAAATCGACCTTGGGGCGCTATTGTGAAACTTCCGAAGAGCCGATTGGACATACGGACTCGCGGAGGATGAAAATTTTAAATTTGACTCGGCCGATATCAAGGTGAAGAGTCCAATGGCGGGGTGGTCGGATATTTGCATTCTGTTTTATTTTCGATTCATCAACGTATGAAGAATGAAGGTATTTAATTGGTAGATTGAAGAGTTCGAAGCCAAAACTTCTTTCGAAAACCCGTCGAAAGAAGATACCTCATCATCTTAAATCCATAGAAATTGATATATATATATAAATAGTCCTTTCTTGTTCTTTCGAAGACTTCATAGCTTCTTGAAATTACAATACTTAGACCGAAAAATTATCTCAATATTATTCCAAATTTAATAGATCTCCGATTTATAGATATTCTTTCGAACTTTTGGTTTACAATATTTAATTAGCAAACAATAAAGCATATAGATCAGGGGTTAGTAACGGGGTTTCATACAATTTGGCGTAAGACGCTTAAGTGTGAAAGTACAAAAATAAGCTGAAATATATTTTAGGGATTTCTTTCTCCAAGAGTGGTCTTCTATTGATGGAGACAGAGACTTCTACAAGTTACCCACATCAAATCTGGAAATGAAAAGACAAAAGCAGAAAAAAGAACTGAATAACAAAAAAAAATTTGAAAGAGATAAAGAAAACACCCTTAAATTCGCCTTTTTGGATTAACTCGATATTGTGAATCAAGGATTTTTCAACATAACAAGCTAAACCGTAAATTTTACTAAGGAGATAATCAATGAATACATAACCTTTTATGGTTCCTCTTTCACGAAGATTTTTTTAGTGTCCGTATGTGTTTCTTGAAGGAGAATAATCTCAGCACCATAGTCCTTTGCTAGTTTAGAAATATAATCACTCTTGTCCTTAGAAATACCCTCTATGTTCAAATCTAATACACAACATTTGTCGCCAATCTGCAAGGAGGATTCTTCGAATCGGGTCTTGCGGTCCAAGTGATGATTTCTCAGATCTTCTGATGTTTGAAGTCTGCTATGGAATCCATTCAACGGGAAATCATCATCCATAGTTGGGAAAGGTTGTGATATAACACTTATTTCATTGAAGAAATACCAGAGGAAAAATTATCGACTGACATTTATTATGACTTATCTTAGATCTCCGATGAATGATTTTATGAGATATTAAGTATTCAAAAAGAAAATTTCAACCTCATTTGAACATTCAAACATCATCTATGTTGCCTCCCGATATATTCGTTGATTGTTCATTGTTGGATGTTCTTTTAAATAATGGAAATTTTAACGTGGCTGAATTTATCAGCTGTCAGTTGCTTTTTAGCCTGAAGAAGATGATTACATTAATCGAAACGTCGCTTTAGAACGAATACTTATTGGTTCTTGGCACGACAAGGGCCTTTGAAAATTAAACGAAAACGAAAGAAAAAATTAATAATGAAATTCTGATAATAAGAAAAAATGACTCGAAAGAAAATCGACTTCTGCCTACCTGGTTTCACAGTACGGTTGAATCAACGTGTCCAGGCACTCACGAGCGAGAATTGTCACTTTTTCACCAGAGTTCTAATTTGTAGATTTAACGAGAAATTCATTTATTGCGAAGAAAAGTGTTGCACTGCACCGGACGAGCGCGGCTTCAGTACTCCTTTTGTTCGACATAGGTCATATGCTCCAACATATGTTACGCGTTTATCGGAAAATGATATGAACATATACAGAGTGTAGAACCATTGAATCGAGCAAGCAACTCGGAATATAAATGAATGAATTTAACTACTAGTTGCAGTAACAGTTCCTTTACCCATAACAGTACAGTAAGTTTATTTTTGGGATCGATAACTCTCATTCAGACATCTTGCAAGTGACAAATGGATCGGGAAGATATTCCGGCAGTTATTTAGGAAACCAATTTCAGATACCTATAACTGTTCTACAGATTTGACTCAATAACGAACTTGGCCGACATGAAGGGGTACTCAACCTATTCTGAAAATATGAAAAATCTAGCTCATTTCGTTAGGAGAAGCTGTTCTACTAGTTTGAGAAGCTAGTATATCTGCCCAAACAATAACTTTACTCTTCAATATAACCTCTTAAAAACCCAATACTCCTTCAAAATCTTGTTACATTTCACAAGCAAAAGATTTCTCGTCAGTGTTTTTCTAATTTTTTTATTTCTGCTTTGTTCTGATGGAATATTCTACAATTGTAATTTTTTTATAACGTTACCTATATCTTTATTGTAACTTTTTTGATTCAAAGTTCAAAGAAGTTTTTTTTTCAGGTAATTGATCTTCTACAGTGTAAGGATGCTGTTTGCGAAAGGAGTACTTACTAGGAGGAATTAATTCAAGGATTTGGATATTTTTCCAAACGATTCCACTGACAACAGAAGGGTATAATTTTATGATTCAATTCGTGAGTAACAAAGCACAATTATTTTTTTCTGAACTTAAAACTTTCTTTTTATCCAAATAGGTTTTCTGTTTGAAATGCATCGAACAAAGTCAATCCATATTTGGTTATAATTAAAAATTCTGTTTGAGGCGATCTCTATAATAATAAATCGGGTGTCCCAAAATGGGCTATTAAATCATTAGGCATGGAAACAACTCATGCAAAAATTCAGATTATTTAGATCAACATTGGGTTTTCCAGTGTTGCCAGATGTGAGCTAATTTTAAATAGAACACCTCGTATTTTCATTTTCTTGGTGATTTTCCTAATAGAATTAAATTTACTTTTTTTTACATCCCTAGCAATATTTATCTTAAACGATTCTGAGTTATTAATTATTTTTTTAATTTTCATTAATTCCAGATGAAATTCGAGAGTTACGAAAATCACTATATTTCATTCAATATTCGAGATTTATGTTCGAAATTTGGCTTGACATCAGATAATAGTTTGATGTGAGCCACTGTTTTCAAATTTTGGTTGCCAATTATTCAGAGTAGCAATAGAAATAACCATTTGTTTTGGATAGAAGAATTGTAGAGTTTGCTGTTTTCATTCTGAAAATGAAAGAACATACTGAGTTGAAACCAACAGTTTTCACAAGTTGTGAGTTGATTAATGGTAATTGTTTTGACTGACAACTGAGATTCGAAAACAGTGGCACAGATCAGACATTATGCAAAATAGAGTCATCTTCGTAACTCTCAAATTTGATTTAAAATTTCGAAAAATTATTTATAACTCAATAGAATTTGAAGATAGATATAGGGAAAAGAAAGTCCATTGATATATTTCTTTATGGAGAATCATGAAAAATAGAAATACAAGGTGTTTCCTATAAAATATCAATCTGCTGCAAATTGCAAACCAAAGTATTCATTTTAAAAATGAACTCTACATTACCTAAACTTTATTTACCAATTTCGAATTTTTTCGTCGGAATATTTTTCCATAATGATTTAATGGATCACTCACCTCCGGACATCCGATATAAGAAAGTGGTTTTAAAAGATTTTCAAATAAAACTGAAGTAAAATCGAAATTTTGATTATTTTGAATTTCAAGATTTATTCGTTGATTCTTTTAAAATAATTTATCAAGCTTGGTGTTATAGTACAGATATACCAGATTAAAAAATCTAAAACATCGCGGATGTCACTGAATCTGGAACGGCGAAATCGAAATTTATGCCTCAAACAATGATAAATGCACATCTCATTTGCAAGTTCAGTGGGTGACGGACGAAAAGGTCCAGAATTCGTTGCATTCTGTTGAACAAGACGAATGGTAATCGCCCATTTTCGAGAACAATGCAGGATGCAACTTTCTCTTCACGCCTCCGTATGCACCCGATGCGATATCGATCTCTCAAGAATGCCTCGGTAATTTTGCTTTCGTTTTTTTAAATAGCAATTCCGAACGCGTGAAAAATTCATGAAATATTTTGTGTAGAAATTTATGAATGCGACTTTTGATCACGAACTACTTAATCCTCCTAAAATTGTTATCTTTCAAATAAATAATAGAATATCCTAAAACAAGTTGCGAAATATTCTCCCAGTTCTACATACTAATGCCAAATTCATTCACTATTGAATCTGAATTGTTTAAAAACATTATTTTCCCTCTAAGAAATGATCTCCTGGAAAAGAAAAGATTTTTTGACATACCGACATGAAAAGTGCATTTCTCTTAATGCTGGCCAGCACACTATTGGTGGTGTTCCAAAGCAAATAGTGAAGTATTTAGGTTTAAAAGACCCAGAGTTATATACCAGCCACTCTTCCCGCAGAACTGGAGCTACTATGGTTGCGTATTCGGGTGGAGATATTTTAGCACTCAAGCGTGCAGGAGGGTGGAAGATCACCGAAATTGCGATGAGTTATGTCGATGATTCGGTCAACAAAAAATCGAAATGCCTAGCAAATTATTTGGTAGTAAGAAGAGTACAAATGTTTTGCAGTCCTCGAGTTGAGCAGTTTCTGACTCAACAGATGGTTCACCATCATCAGTATCAACTCTTTCATCATCAAAAATCTGTGTTACTGGATATAACGATTGTACCATATTTTCAACATACAGGGTGAGTCTTTGACCACTGCTTTAATTTTAACCATAGGTTCTTGAGATCAAAAGAATCACTTTTTCCATTACGGTTTTTCTATATTCAGCTGCGTTGAAAAGTTATAAGCATTTTAAGTTTTCACATTGAGCAAATACCCTCTGTAGTCCAGTATAGTTTGAATGAAAAATACTTTCCACAGCATCCACTATTGAATCTGAACTGTTTAAAAACATTATTTTCCCTCTAAGAAATGATTCACTCACACTCATGTTTCATCCGATTAGGTCCATATCCAGAAGGAACATACAAAATACTAATTTTCTGGTAAAAAAATTCAACACCATAAACATAGATTTTTGTTGCTCTACTATATTTTCTTTCTATTTTAAGATTATAAACCATGCCTTTCTAGTGAGAAATTCCAAAAAAACCTCAGAATTATTGGGTGTTATCATCATACATTTGTAATTTTCTTCTTAAAATTTCCAAATCATGAAAACCATCATTTCTATGAAAACTTCCAAGGCAAGAGGTTGTCACTGTGTCACTTTTTTTTTCACTCAAAGCCAGAAAAAATCATTTATGATTTTCCAAACACTGATATTTCTGAAGTTTCTTCTCCTTGACAGAGACCAGTGAACAGGTCTATGAGGTCTCTTGATATACTGTTAAAAATATGAAAATCTTTTTCGAAATCTTCAACAACAATGAATGATGTCACTACGAATAATCATTTTGAAGTGATGTTATGTTACTTTGCTTGATGATTATTTTCTGTACTGAATCCCAATAACAATTTACCTGGATAGATTACAAGTATTTCCAGATTTAGGTGTGCAATTATACTTTCTTGAGGAAATACCTAAATTTGATTTTAAAAAATCAACTAGATGTTCTTTAATAAAAAAATTTTTGTTAAATCATTAATATGAATCTAATCTGTTTAGACTATAATTACTGATTACTGATTTTTATAATCAGAGTATCTGTTTTAATTACGTTAACCAGTATATAAATATTGAATAATGGTTATTCATATATTATGTCAAATTTTAATACCTTACCATAGAATATTAATTTATTACCGAACCCCAGAAGCGAAAAAATTAATATTTGCAATGTTTTTTTAAATGAAAGACAATATCTGTAACTATTATTGATCTTTAGTTATAATTTTCCTCAGAATAATTAGAGTGAATTATTATCACATTAAAATATTATAACGTCTCTGTGGTGGGTAATTCCAAATAAAAAAAGTGTTCTGTGGTTCCTTGTTGTTTTGATTTTGTTTGAAACTATCAACAGTTATTTGTGGCTTTCTTTCAGAAAAATGTGGAATATATTGGAAGGATAATATCTATAGTTTTAAGTTATTCAATTCAGTATGAAATGATTATGGTCAGAAAATGCTTTCTATTCTAATCTTTCTTGTTTATGAGCTTATAGCTTCCAGTTTCAATATTGATTGAATTTTAATTAACCATGCATCATAACAAACATTCCGAAATATTAAAACTAAGTCAAATTCTATTATCTCCTAAGTTTGTGAAAAAGGTTGAATCGGTGTATGAAATAAAGATAATAAAGGTATAAAACAAATCTAGGAGACTGGGTTCGAAGTTTTTAAAACTCATATGAGCTCACTTTGCAGCATTCCTATGTTAGAATAGATATAATTTGATGAACCCTGAAAGTCTGAAGCTATAAAAACCAGCTCTTCATAAAGACAAGTCTTCAATTTAACAGGTCCTGACAGAAAATACTTTACCTATTTCAACGGTCAAAATATACCGAAGAGTGATGGAAAACTTTGTCTCTATTTATTATGGAATATTATTCTGGATTAAATATTAAACAAGGTGCTTGACATCATTAACAATGAATACAGCAAATGGTAATTTAGATTTTGTGGTGAATGTAAGACAAGAATTGTTCAGTGGTTAATTTCATCTATAGTGTTTAGTGGTGGAACCATAGACTGGAGAGATTTCCCCAACGTTTTGTAGAAATATTTAATAAAGACATAAAATATGGCAACATTGAACATCTGATTATTGAATCATTTCAGCACAGAGTTGGATTTGGAAAAATCAGAAAATTGGGTCAGAATTATATCGATTCAATTCCTGTCAACTTTAAATATCTCAAGAATGGTGCTATTTAGGAGAAAAGATGAGGAATGATTTTATCTGCAAAAAGATTTGATGATTCCAGGAAGTACGAGATACGAATCTTTAGTTCAAGCGATTTTGTTTTTCATGCAATTTAACCAATCTGTACAGTAGTAGTGAGAAACCCACAAGAAATGGAATAAATCTATTGATGCCAAAATATGCACGAGTGTTATCAAAACCTTCTACAAGAGATCATTTCAATTGATATTGTCGTTTGAATATTACAGGTGAAAATGCAATTTTTTATGAAATTTCAACACCCTATATCTTTTGAACGGGGCGTAATTTGGAAAAATGTTAAAGGAAGAAAATGTTTCTTTTGACGATTAAACAAAATTTTCTAATGTAAATAATACTACTAACTTGTAAAAATTTTGAAAGTTAACTGTCAGTTTTTCAAGTTGATGACTTGATAAAATAAACTTTCTAGATTAATATTGTGTTTTTGGAATCTGACGTTTACAAATGAGAAACAAATAAATATCTTTACACTCGAGTATAGTGACCTTTCATTCAAAGAAACTTCATATATTTCGATGAATTCCAATCCAGAAATCTATTCAATCATTATTTTATTAAGTTTCAAATTGCCATATCCAGCAACAGGAGGAAGTTCCTATTCGGCATATTGCACAAACTGACCGCTCTTAATGTCACGATCGACCGAGCAGAAAAAAGCCCATCTCATAAGGTCGAGCAATCACAAAACTGTGTGCTTTATGGTTTGTTGGCTGCTTAAACATCGTAGACCCTCACACAATCGCTTAATTTATGACACGTTTATAACGCAATTATACTCGCCGCTTTATTACCCGGCAATTTGTTACTTAGCAGGTTTCGATTGAATTAATTCTTTTTGTTACCGTTTCCATTCTAGACCTCGCGCGATCGATGATCACAGACCATAGAGTTTTTCCCGTTCTTCGCTGAATTCGACGCCGGTGGCGTACTTCATTTTGCGGCAATTAAAATGATTTTATGGCTAGTCAATCTTCAATTTATTGTTTCTGTGTGTTGCTTGATTTATTATGGTGTTTCTTCGTTTATGGCACCGGAAATATCGATTGCTATCTAACTCTTATGGGGATCGGATTCGCGTGCCCACGCACTGTCGACTTGTAATTGATGTTATTTATTTTGTTTAATCGAATTTAAACAAAACTTTTCTTTTAATTCTTTCGACTCCGATGAGCTAGATTGAAATAAAAAGCGCAATCGCGTGCTAATAAAAACATCATCGAATCTTCTTTTTACTAGTACCTATTGTTCGTGGCTTGATTACCTGTTGAAGTCTCTTATTATACAGGGTGAGTCTTTGACCACTGCGTTAATTTTAACCATAGATTCTTGACGTCGAAAAAAACATTTTCTTCCTATAACATTTTTACAAATTTGGTGCCGTTCAAAAGATATAGGGTGTTGAAATTTCATAAAAATATTGCATATTCACCTGTAATATTCAAACGACAATATTAATTGAAATGATATCTTGTAGAACGTTCTTGATAACAGTCATGCATATTTTGGCATCATTAGATTTATTCCATTTCTTGTGGGTTTCTCACTACTACTGTACAGATTGGTTAAATTGCATGAAAAACAAATATCACTTGAACTAAAGGTCCGTATCTTGTACTTCCTAGAATCATTAGTCTTTTTGCAGATGAAATGATTCGTCAGGATTTCTCCTAAATAAAAAAAAAAAATTGAACTTCGGACCCAGTTTCCAAGATTTGTTTTGTAAGTTTATAGAAGTTTTTTCACATCTTTATTTCATACACCGATTCAACTTGGTTCACTAACTCAGGAGACAATTGGATTTGACTTTGTTATAATATTTCTGAATGTTTGTTATGATGCATGTATTATTGAAATTCCATGAATATTGAAGCTGGAAGCTTCAAGAAAGATTAGAATGCATTTTCTAACCATAATCATTTCATACTGAATTGAATAATTTCAAATTATCGAAATAATCCTTACAATATATTCCACATTTTTTTTAAAGAAATCCACAAATAACTATTGAAAGTTTCGAATAGGAACAACAAGGAACCACAGAACACTATTTTATTGGGAAATACCCACCACAGAGACGTTATAATAACATTTTAATGTGTTAATAATTCACTGTAGTTATTCTGAGAACAATTATAACTGAATATCAATAATGGTTCCAGATATTTATCCTTCATTTAAAAAAAAATTGCAATTATTAGTTTTTTCTCTCCTGGGGTTCGGTAATAAATTAATATTCTATGGTAAGGTATTAAAATTTTTCATAATCTATGAATAACCATTATTTTATATTTACGCTTTTGTTTACATAATCAAAACAAATACTCGGATTATAAAAACCAAAAAAATTATCTACGATATGTTCATCAGAAAAATGTTTGGAAACATGTTTTGTTAAATTAGAGATGTTGGATGTCAATAGAAATTATGCGAATGAAATTAAAACTATATATTATAATATCTGCAAATAGAATAATGACTCAAGTTTTGTAAAAATCGGTGGAAAAGAATTTCATCTTATATGCTAACTCTTGAACAACCAAATATGGCGTTCTTATTAAATGAATGATATTCGTAGTTACATCATTCATTGTTGTTGAAGTTTTCGAAAAAGATTTTTATATTTTTAACAGTATGATATCAAGACACCTCATAGACCTGTTCTCTGCGGTCAATACCTAAGAAAGTTTGTCAAGGAGAAGAAACTTCAGAAATATCTGTGTTTGGAAAATTATCGATAATTTTTCTGGCTATGAGTGAAAAAAAGGAAATGTGACAACCTCATGCCTTGGAAGTTTTCCTAGAAATGATGGTTTTCAAGATTTAAAAATCTTAAGAAGAAAATTACAGATGTATGATGATAAAATCCAATAAATAATTCTGAGATTTCTTTTCATTGAAAAGGCATGGTTTTTTTGGAATTTCTTCTCATTGGAAAGGCATGGTCCTTCTGAATATGGACCTCATCTGATGAAACATGAGTGAGTGAATCATTTCTTAGAGGGAAAATAATGTTTTTAAACAATTTAGATTCAATAGTGGATTCTGTGGAAGGTAATTTTCAATAAAACTAAACTGGACTTCAGAGGGGTATTTGCCCAATGTGAAAACTTAAAATGCTTATAACTTTTAAAGGCAGCTGAATATGGAAAAACCATATGGGAAAAAAGTGTATGTTTTGATCTCAAGAACCTATAGCTAAAATCAACGCAGTGCTCAAAGACTCACCATGTATATGAGAGCTTATGAGATATTCGTCAGGTCTCAACGAAAATGTTTGGATTTCATTGATATGTCGATTATTCTGAAATTTCATCATCGTATTAGATCATAACGAGAAATATAGGAGTTTATTAATGTTGATAGAATAAAAGTTAAGAATAAATATTTTTTCATGAACTTTTCAACGCAGCTGAATATGGAAAACGGTATGAGAAAAAGTGTTTCTTATGATCTCAAGAACCCATGGTTTAAATTAACGCAGCGGTCAAAGACTCACTCTGTATAGCTCTAAGCTCATCGCTTGATCCACCATTGCAGTCTCCTCCTCAAATAGAGGTTCATCGCCTAACCATATATTGAAGTTTCCCCCGTAGACAAAGGTTCGTCGCCTAACCGTTCATTGGAGTCTCCTATCAGTCAGTGCTCGTCAATATTATGGAAACAATTTGTTTTCTCAGAAGAAAAATATTTGGCAGTAAAATTATGTAGTAGTTTCACTTTTACCAAATTTTTAAGTATTTCTTAAGGATTTCTATTACAGTGTGTGCCATCGCCATTGTCCTTCTGAATTATGGTTAAAATTAACGCAGTGATCAAAGTCTCACCTTGTATATAACTATGAAACTTACGATACTGAATCAAGTTTCAAAGATAAATTGATTCAGAGGCGTTTCCAACTGGGGGAGATAAGGGCGAAATTAGGTTATAAAATTGCCGTATTTTCGTTAGTTTCTTTGAGTATTTCTGTTTCAATAGAGTTTCCTATAGGCCTAATTTTTCGATATCGATTATATTGTACCTAATAAAAAAAATTTTGAGCAGATAAGGTTAGTTATGCCGAAAAATCAGATGTACCAACGCAGGACCTCCGCATCTGCACGCCGGACCGGTCCGGTCGTCCGCGACTAGGACAGAGCGATAAAAGAACACAGCTACCGATTAATTTATTAAACGAGCACAATGAAGAAGCTCATCAACAGCCGAAATCATCGACAAGAAAACATCTGAGACGGGGCCGTTTAACATAAATACAATGTCGTTTGTTTCGTATAAATTAAAACCGAAAGAAGAACGGCGACTGACCGGATCATGCTTATGGCGGGGAAGGGGTGTGCAGGGATGACGGGCCAGAAAAACGGATCCTGAAACGGTAACCATGGAAACGGTGCGCCGAAAAAGAGGAGTGACCAGAACGGCCGATGGGCCGCGGTGTTGTCGGATGTGAGGATGGTCCTTTTATTCGGGAAATTTTTGTATATTGGGGGCATATTCATTTACATACAGGGTGATTCACGGTAATGGTCCTTTAGACATTCATGGAAAACTGATGACAATTTTGTCTTGAGTTTTTTATTCTGGGGTTTGGGACAATGATGGACGAAGATGGGACTCCTATGCAAGAATACAGATTTTCTATAATTATCATCAATTAAATTGAATACAAAATAACTCAAGGGTCGAAATATCCAGGCCAAGTTCGATATTGGACAAAATCCGTCCAATGGTTCCGGAGTAGGAACCTAATGATTATCTGAAATTTGGTTTTCTCATCAATTCAGCAGTTTCGAAATCAGGTTCATCTTCAGACAATACATCAAAATAAAAATTCAAGTACAAGAAATGCTTTTATATAGATAAAAATAGTCATTACAGTTGAATTTGGGTTTCACCCCAATTTCATTTCACATAAAATCATTCAATATTTTAGAAATGCATAAGTCAGTCAGGTCATTTTTTTTTTTGGAATTGACTTTATTTATGGCTTCAAAAATCTCTAGTGATTCTAAATAATTTAGTGTTTTGCGTATCCAATTTACATGAAGTATTTTCATATCATCAATTTGTGAAGAACTATAATCGTTATCAAAACAAGGGGCCAACAAAGTAGAATGTTTTTATTTTTGGTGAAATCTGTTTTGTTTTCTTGTTTTGAATGAACGTCCGATCTGGCCTATGTGAATACCTTATGAAATCCCAAGACCAAGTGTATATAAAAAACCAACAAACATGGATCAATATCTATCTGATGTCAGCAGAATATCAAATTGGAAGATGCAAAATGTTTATATGATAGAGCAACAAATATATACTCTATCCAACCAGATCAAAATAAGAAAATAAGTTACATCACAAAAACACTAAAAACTAATGGTTTTTCCAAAAAGATATTGGAAAGAGCAAAAGAAATAACAGAAACTTGAACTGAATACTACACAAGAAGATATGCAACAAACTATAAAAAGCGTTATTGCTTATGCGCCTTCAAAACTCAAGATACCATCAGGGCTAATCTGATAAAAGTTACACCCGATAACGAGAATTAAAGAACGGAGAACTGTATATGTGAGATACCAAGTGAGAATGAAAGTTCGTATATCGGAGAAATAAAGCGCCCCTTTAAATAATTAAAAATAATATTCCCTTCATTCCAAAGATTTAAATATAAATATATTATGATAATTCTATTTTTGGCGCTCTTGTTCACCCGAACAGAGTGCCTATCATTTTGACCGAATGTCTGTAATTTTGGAATATCGAGCCGAAAATGGTCTCAATCGATTGGGTCCGACTC
Organism: Micraspis discolor; assembly: GCA_030674115.1. NCBI lineage: Eukaryota > Metazoa > Arthropoda > Insecta > Coleoptera > Coccinellidae > Micraspis > Micraspis discolor. The sequence goes on from JARTUT010000872.1 coordinate 6,456,405, forward strand.
CCTGATGAAGAATTCGTGGCGAAAGTTGAGTCTGTCCGGCCGTATCCTCTCTAGCATCCAAAAGGAATCGGCTAGAGTTTTCATATTTTCAGAATAGGTTAATTGTCCAAATATCTCGGTCAAGTTCGTTATTGGGCCAAATCCGTCGGATGGTTCAGTAGTTATGAGCATCTATTGTTTCCTCAATAACTACTAGAATATCCATCCGATCAAGTTGATACTTGGAATGTTATTGAGGGAGGCTGAAACGAAACGGCTTGCAAAATTTCGCAGAAATCGTCACGCTAGAAAATTTTTAATAAATTCCCAAAAAAAAAATTTTCAATACTCAATATCACCTAAGACTTCATTTAGATTTGAATAAAAATCCGTATATTTATTGAGGTTACCGATATCTTACTCATCCTCAAATTTCATTGTCGTAGCTTTTCCCCTTCTGAAGATATGATCATTTTTTTCATTTACTCAAGAGAAAAATAGAAATGTCATGAAGTCCGAGCTTTGTCATTGAAAGATTTGCCATCACAGATCGATATTCGTTTGACAACTTGCGGACCTAGATATCAGTGTCAGTTGGCGTAATATCAATCAAAATTTCATAGAATTCATAGAGGTAGAATTCGATGTCGATGACGTTGTCAAAATTCAGAAAAGCACAGACGTAATATTAATCAAAAAATTTTTTACCATACAGAAAGAATTTGATGGCGTTGTCAAAACTCAGAAAAGCAATGACGTAAGTTTTTAGGAGAAGCATAGAACAAAATTTGGTGAAAATTATGAGTAGTTATTTTCAAATTGAGATAAAGGTTTGTTTATTCATTAGGCTTTCATATTTGCATCACATTGTCTCATAGTACGGAAAAAGACTATTGTTCATCCGATCAGAGAGCTTATAGATTTGTTAAGGTTTGAATATTTACTCTCAGGTAGCTCAACAAGAGCGCCAAAGCAATCTGACCTCACGTCAGTGCTTTCTAAATTTTTTATTAATCATCTTTAGTTCTGCAAAACCACTAAAAACCAAAGCAGAGTATCAAAAGGAGTATAGGGAACGCCAAAAAATAAAGAAATGAGTATAAGCAAGAAAGGTACAATATGTAGCAAAAATATCTAGTAAACTAATGAAAATATTCAAAAAGCATATCGAATACTTATTTCTTTTCAAGTTGCCAGTTAAACAAAAATCTTTTTGATCATTTTCAGTATCTTAAAACCACCAAAAACAAATGCACAGCATCGAAAGGCATTCGGGAAACGTCAAAAAGAAAAAAATTAAAAATAAACGAGAAAGGTACAATACAAAAATACGTAAATACAGGTGGAGTTGCTATCTATCAAAATAGCAATGACGCCACTAATATTTTAACACCAAATATGTATAATACATGATCTTAAAATATACCGGCGATGTAAATGTTAGGACAGGAGTTGAAGACATTTGTTCAGGTAAATGTAAAACGAACAACGGAGTTGAAACTGTCATGGTAATAGTATACATTTCACCATATACAAAAATTGAAGATGTAAGATATTTAATCCATCGAGGGCAGATAGAATGTACTGATGAGGTTTCTGAAATACTTGGACACTACCATCAGCTTCCGATGGTTTTATCTGGAGACTTCAATATCCATTTAGCAGATGAAAAATCAGAACCACTAAGAACATTTCTTTTAGAAAACTTTAAATTACATATAAATACAAACCAAAAGAATCGACAACGAGATATGGTACTGCTATTGATGCTGTTTTATCCAGCTACTTGCATATAATAGAATCACAAACATATGTATCATATTTTAGTTACCACAAGCCAATAGTTTTAGCAGAAGAATTTAATGAATGATGATTGATAAGGATTACTTATGATAATAATAATAAACTTTTTTTGTAATTATTTCTATATATATATATCTATATATTTCTGAAGAGACAAATTTTGATATTTAATTGATAATTTGAATTACAATTTGTTTTTATTTGACGTACAATGCAACAAATATTTATTGCTCTATCAAATAAACATTTTGCTACTCCCAATTTAGTGTTTAGTTGGTGGTTTGAATCAAAATGTAGATCCTGTCCTGTGTTCGTTGACTTTTTACACAAAGTGGTTCTTGGGATTCCATTTTGTTTATGTACGAGTACATCTAAGAATGGAAGTTGTTTGTCTTTCTCGATTTCAATTGTGAATTTAATTGATTCCTCTTGATTGTTTAGATATTGAAGGAATCCATCTATAGTGGCTCTTCCATGTTGCCAAATAATGAAAGTATCATCTACATATCTTTTCCACAATTTGGGTTTAAGTACATAGTACTCTAATGCCTTCTGTTCGAAAATTTACATATATAAATCAGCTAAAATTGGTGATAGTGGTGAACCCATGGCCATTCCAAATTCTTTTTGATAAAAGATGTCTTCAAATTGGAAATATGTTGTTTCAATACAAATAGAAAGCATTTCCATAATTGCATTCACGGAGAAACATTTATTATTTCCTAATATACTGAATTTCTCAAAGACTTTCCTGTACCTACTCAAAAAAAATCAGTAAAATTTGAAAGAAAAATCAAGAAAACTTACAAAAAATTGTGTACGATTTTTCTTTTGTAAATTTTGTCGATTCTACATTAGCCGAAGGAACTTTGTTAGTACCTGGTGTCCCACGACACCACATCTTCTTTATTGATATTTCATTGATTAGAAGGAATCTTCCTTTAGTGAGAATTCACAAACCTTGAAAAAATATAAATTGCTCACACATTAATTGAAAAATTTTGCAAAAATGATTCAATAGAAGTAACAAAAAATGATGAAAGGACGTTCCAAAATAATTAAAATTATACATGAACTTTATGAAGTGACTATATTCATACCTTACAGAACCGATCGAAAAATCCATCCCAACCCCGATTGCTCGTCATTTCCCAACTGGCAACCATCAAAAAGCAGAATCCGCTTTTGGTCGTCCTGGCAAAAAGTCCATTGAAGACGGACAAATTCAAAATGGCCGCCGCGGAGAAGTTGGCAGTCGAGTAATTTGCCTTTTTTCGGGCGTCGACAGAAATACGTTTTAAGTCTTCGATCTGTTGATTAATGCGAAAGAATCGAACGCTGAGCGCGCGTCAACGTTGCCTGGCAACATCGACTACGTATACGTCAATCTTTGGATAGCGTGACCATGTTCTGTGCTGTTCCCGATCTGAAGATAGATCTGTCTACCGAAGGATTTACTTATATCGATCTGTAACTTGACAACGGTTATTTTGAAAAAGGTTTAGGAGATTGGCCTGAGATTAGACGAGAAACCTCTTGGTTTAGATGTACAGGCTGTTTCCCGTAGAAATAAATTGGTATATCACTCTAAATGTGCGATAAACAGCATTTGAGAACGAGACGGTGCAATTTCTAAGCGATTTGGTCAAGTCCGTTGAAAAGGGTTGATTATACAGGGTGGGTCTTTGACCACTGCGTTAATTTTAATTAATTTTAATTCTTGACGTCAAAAGAAACACTTTCTTCTTATATCATTTTTCCAAATTTGGCCCCGTTCAAAAGATATAGGGTGTTGAAATTTCATCAAAAAATTGCATTTTAACCTGTCATATTCAAACGACAATATCAATTGAAATGATCTCTTGTAGAAGGTTTTTGATAACAGTCATGCATATTTTGGCATCAATAGATTTATTCCATTTCTTGTGGGGTTTTCACTACTACTGTACAGATTGGTTAAATTGCATAAAAAACAAATATCAATTGAACTAAAGGTGCTTTTCTACATACATTATCCCACCGTAAATGAACCATCTATAATATAAAAATGAATCGCAAAATGTGTTGGTAAGCGCATAACTCAACAACGCCTGGACCAATTTGGCCAAATCTCTTTTTAAAATATTCGTTGAAGATCAAGGATGGTTTTTACGGCGAGAAAAGTTAGAATTATTGCTGGAAAAACCCTAAAAATAGCCCTTTCCTTTTTCCCATACAAATGATTTGTAACTAAAACGTAGTCAATTTGAGTTTTATTGCTATGGTATAAAATTCATATTAAATTACGAATGTTTTTATTTACGACTGCTATTAGTCAATGTACGTGGCCCAACATCATTCCAACAGTTACGAACTGTTGATGGTGAATTGTGTGGATCCTACAGAGAAGCCTGTCAACGTTTGCAATTGCTTGAAAATGACGCTCATTGGGATCAAATTCTCAATGATGCTGTAATATCATCACACGCTCATCAAATACGAACATTGTTTTCTATAATCATATCTACATGCTTCCCATCAAACTCAATTGATTTGTTGCATCGAGAAAAAACAAATATATGATTTCAACGCTTTGAAAGAATTAATTCAAACAAATCTTCCACTGTTAAATGAACATGACGTTTTTAACCAAGAAGTATGTATTTGAAACTCTTATGAAAGTAACAAATGATGAAACTGGAGGATTTATGAAACTTAGATGCACCTGGTGGTATAGGAAAAACTTTTTGATTTCATTAATATTAGCAACAATTCGCTCACAAAATAAAATTGCACTTGCACTCTCTTCGTCGGGAATCGCAGCAACTTTGCTTGAAGGTGGTCGAACAGCCCATTCAGCTCTAAAATTGCCATTAAATATGCAAAGCAATGAAACTCCAACCTGCAACGTTTCGAAGAACTCTGCAATGGCAAAGGTTTTGCAGCAATGTAAATTGTTGTTTGGGATGAATGCACGATGGCACATAAAAAATCGTTGGAGGTTGTAGATAGAACCTTAAAAGATCTACGGAGCAATAATAACCGATTTGGTGGTGCAAGGATTTTATTAGCAGGAGATTTTCGTCGAACATTGCCAGTGATTCCACGATCAACGCCAGCTGATGAACTCAATGCATGTCTAAAGTCCTCCAATTTGTGGAAACATGTCAAAGTACTTCATTTAAGCAAGAATATGCGTGTCGAGTTGCAAAATGACCAATCTGGAAACATATTCTCTAAACAACTCATTGACATTGGTAATGGCAAATTTCCTATAGACATGTTGACTGGCAAAAGATGAACTTATTCAGAAGGTGTTTCCAGATGTTTCTCAAAATTACAGAAACCATGATTGGTTGAGCGAACGAGCTATACTGGCTGCAAAAACATAGATGTAAATGAATTAAATTTCAAAATTCAAAGAAAAATTACAGGCGAATTGAGGATATATAAATCAGTTGATTCGGCTACTAATCAAGATGATGTAGTCAACTATCCACCGGAATTTTTAAACTCGCTGGATTTGCCAGGATTGCCACCTCACAATCTTCAATTAAAGGTTGAATCGGTGGTTATAATGTTGCGAAATATCAACCAACCGCGTCTTTTCAACGGTACACGGTTAGCGATAAAAAAATTACTTAACAATGTGATAGAAGCAACTATACTCAAAGGAAAGTATAAAGGAGAAGATGTTCTCATACCGCGAATCCCAATGATTCCAACTGATGTGCCATTTGAGTTTAAACGACTACAGTTTCCAGTACGGCTTGCTTTTGCTATTACTAAACAAGTCCCAGGGGCAATCATTAAAACTTTGTGGTATTAATCTAGAAAACCCATGTTTCTCACATGGTCAATTGTATATTGCCTGTTCCCGTGTTGGAAAACCATCAGATTTGTTTATCTATGCGCCAGGTAATCAAACAAAAAACATCGTATACCACAAAGCACTACAATGATAATAATAATAATTATGATTCACATGATTAATAATAAAGCGATTACTTACTTTCAAATCCTTATATATGTTTTATTTAATTATTTTTTATTCACAACGCCCTATCACCAGGGTGACGGTTCTGTTCAGGAGAATTTTTTAAAATACGTAGGCACAAAAACTGCCACATTACAAATCTTTTTGACAGGACGAAGTCTGTCGGGTCAGCTAGTTCCGAATAATTTTCCGCCAACTTGAACCAAATTAATAATAAGTCCGACCGATGTCAATCAAATATGTATCTGTGCGTAATGTCTCGAGCCTATTTGATCCAACCCAATTCGAATATAATCCAAGTAATAGTTTGATCCGAGGAGTAATCCAAATTTCAGATGCTCCTAACCATTTAACGGATTTGGCCCAATAACGAAATTGACCAAAATATTTGGACAGTTCAACTGAAAATATAACCTTGAAACTTGAAAATATAGCTTGTTCTACTAGAACAAGCTCGTAAAAATTAGATAATTCCTTGAGACCTCTTTATAGAATTTGAAGAGTTCGGTTTTTGACAACCATAGTTCTAGAACTCAAACACTATATTCATCGTGGAGATCAAATATATGTAGGAAAGGTATATCGGGCGAATCCACAAGTAGCAGAAGGAAATAAATGAAGATGGTACTTGCCCACACGTGTTCCTAAGGTTACCTTGCCCTGACGAAGCCAATCAGCAGAAACACGTGTCGGCAAGTATCATCTTCATTTATTTCCTTCTGCTACTTGTGGATTCACTCGATATACCTTTCCTACTTAGTTCTAGATTATCCTTGTGATATATTTTTTCAAATAAGACCTCTTCTGTACCATTTCGACCTTCATACTACACCTCAAACCATTAAAATAGTCGCTGTTGATTGTTTTTCCATGCTCCAAGTAGTCAATGGATAAAATTCCACGCTCATCGCAAAATATAAACGCCATTACCTTCTCAGCTGATGTTTGAGTATGTGGACGGTTTTCTTCGTCTGCACGTCACTTATCAATTTGCCGCTTCGATTCCGGAGTAGAGTATTGAATCAATGTTAAGGTACCGACACAAAAATGGGCACTGGTATAAGGAGATCTAAAAAATATGTTTCTCAATATATAAATATCGAAATTTGAATAACTGAAATCAATTAGTGATTGATCTCCTATAAACGTTTCCACTATAATCTTTTTCTCGATAATGAAACGGTAGAATCTCATTGGAATTCGAAACCTAACAAATACCTTCGTTATTTGGTTCGACGTAAAACTATGAATCAAGTTGACTCCAATTGCAATTCTGAAACACACTTGAGGTCTAGAAATAACTAGAAGACTGCAAAAGTTCCGCGAAGGAAGGATAAATCAAGATTCCTGCCCAGCATCGTAGATCTTCCGTCTGCCTCGTCATTATTAAGACATATACAAGTTACAAAAACCATATGACCTGATACAAGGCCGGAGAAAACTGTGCTAGGTTATTAAACTCCAATCAGAGACGTTTTATATCTTGGTAAGAGCTGAATTCATTACCCATAGAAACGCATACTCTTGTACACTCACGCAAAGCGCCTATACTAGCCGCTCTGTGAATGGTGAAGGTTACAGTTGTTTTCTGTTAGGTACTATTGTCTGAGATCTTCGGATGATTTACATTGACCAACCATACAGGGTGTTCCGTGAGATAATTGATTAGTCTTCCTAGTGTCGAATGGAATATACACAACTCTAAAAAAAATGTTACCCTGGATACCTCTGTGCATTTTTATCTCCTGAATTCTTCAATGTTCGAATGCATTAGTATATATAAATAGTAAGAAGTAAAGGCTTGTTTTAATAGTTATTTTCCTAACAAGTGCGGAAAGTGATATTTTCCCTCAGCAACAGCAGTTGACTTCCATCCTCCTAAACGTTTAATATTTGTGATTTGTGTCTCCTTTATTATCTATATCGTCCATAGTGAGTTTTGTAAGTTCCTCTAGTCTGCAGGCACCAGCTAATCCAAAATTGTTACCAACTTCATCATCAAGTAAATTTCATCAGATACCTCACTCATGAATTTTGTTATTTCCTCTTCATTAAAAGTTTTGGCCTTTTTGGACGAAATCCTATATTCTGTCGTTTAATGAAAGCAGTTTATTTATGGAATTTTCCAATATCCAAATCCTGTTTCAGTTTACAAACACTCTTCATCATTGAATATCAGGACCATAATGTGTTTGGTCTCCAAATTTTGGACATTTCCAAAAAATACGCCGAAAACACTTCCTCCTTCCTCGGTTGAACCTTTTTGGAATTACACCAATCAATGAATTCTGAATATTGCTTCTCATATTTTATCTTCGACTTGGCCGGTAACAAATTTAAACTCGCTTCATAAGAAGCTGCTAATATTTCTTCGGGCAGGCCATCATCAGATCCCGAAGTATCCATTTTATCGGAGCGTACTGATTGAATTTGAGTTGATATTATTTATATTTCATAATATAATGACAATGTATTAATTCTTATTCACATGCCGTTTCCATAGTAACGTCGTCGGTGGCATAGAGATATTTTATTATTCAGTTTATTCTTTAGAAAAAGCGTGCGAGAAAAACGCTTGTTAATCCATTACCACACGCATTTGCGTGCGGTAATGGAATAGCAGGGTTTTTTCCCACACTGTTTGGCAATGTGACTCTTTACGAATTGAAATACGTGCGGGAAAGAGAATGAAAGTACACGCTTGTAGAAAAAACCTTTTTCCTGACTCTGGAATAGTGCGATACAAAAGCAACATTCACTTCTTGCTATAATCTATTTTTCACAAAAAAAAAAAAATTGAAACATCTCCTGGGTGTTGCATTTTCATTGTCAGTTAGTTTAAAAAAGGAATCTGACTTTCATGATGGATTCGATTGACTGGTATGCTCGAGACATTTTGAATAAATTGCTGAATATCCTCTTGATAATTGTTATAGAACACAAACCGACCTCTGTGATTCTCACCGAGTAGAACTCGAATTAAAACGTTCCAGATCACGTGATAGGCTCTCGAAGTGACCAATATCGACCCGTCAAAATCGCGAAAGTGGCAACAAAGAGCACCGACTCTCATCGACAAAAATCATCGAGCTTATCTGACGGTAGAAGTTTCAACATTGACAGTTACTAATACTTCGAGAGATATCTCAGTGGTCAACCAGCCGCGAAGAAAGACAATAACTAACGAACTAACGGTTGGAATCAGATAAAAGAGAGGCATTTCAGGCATTCTTATGACTCTCGAGATTCCGAGCCGGTCTACATTCTAGTTTAAACGCGATGTTGCCGAGCGATGAACAATGAAAAATTAATATTGTTCTATTGGAAGAAGCTTTGAGAATGACTTGTTGGATTGGTACTCGTATCATGGTCGAAGCTTGTTCCAGGGTTGTGTTTTTGCAGACACATGTTGAGTAAGCTATCTTCCATCGTAAGGTCTACCTGCTGCATAAATCTAAAAGCTGAAACAAATTAGAGTAGCATGAAACAGCGTGCTGCCCCCATAATGAATGTGAAACAATTAACAAACACATAGCCCGTTCAATATACAATTTTAACCATAGGTTCTTGAGATAAAAAAAAAACAATTTTTTCCCATAACGTTTTTCCATATTCAGCTGCGTTAAAAAGTTATAAGCATTTTAAGTTTTCACATTGGGCAAATACCCCTCTGTAGTCCAGTTTAATTTGAATGAAAATTACCTTTCCTTAGAATTTTCTGAACAGTCCAAATAGCAACATTTCCTCTCATAATTTGCTAATAAAGACAAATCACTTTGGACCACACTGTACTCAGTAGAAACCACACTGTCCCTCACCCTTGAGATTCCAGAAGCATAAATATGCATCCCAGCCCGCCAATTTCATGCTCATCGAAACTCCTGAATATTTAAGATGCAGCCATTCAACTCGCCAAGAGTGGGAACCTCCTCACAGATGACGAACTTGGCTCTCATTAAATTTTGTGGTATGGCATCTCTTTTTTGTCCGCCACGCAAAACTTTCCACATTTCCATATAATGATCGCTTTTTGGAGCAGCTCCGAAGCAGCATAACATTTCTTAAATAATCAAAGGAATTCATGTTTTTCTCGTCTCCTTATGAATATTTATGGCCTTATCTGCAACGTGTTTGAGAGCTACGGGGTGGGAATAAAAAGGCTTCTTCCCGTGAGGAGTATCAGAATAAAGCCAACTTGTTCTCAGTGATTGGACAAGGTATATTTATACTCGGTGGTTCAAAGCATAGAAATGGTCAATTGTGAAAGGTGGAGAACTTGAATGTTGTATAAGAAAAAATAAAAACACAAAATAAATATTAGAGATAACTTATGAAGCGGATACCTCAACATTTAGGGGTATGAAAAATGAATTCAGTATTGTTGATGAAATCTGGGAAATTTGAAAAAAAAAATCATGAAAGCCACTGTTGTTAAGCAAGATATAATACATTGAGGAGGGCCTTCCAAGTGTCATGTAGATAAATCACTACGTAAAGCGTAATTTTAAGTAGCGTTCCATGTATCAACAGCTTATCAAATATTTATTGGAAACCGTTTATCGTATACAGTATTTTAATCTGCGGTTTTGAAGGTTTTATGAATAAACATGAAAGGCTACTTAGATTAATTCATACCTGTTCTCTTTATTGGATTTAATTTTCACATCTATCTTCTGGCCTCGCCATTGTCTTCAATTTAAATCTCTGTATCAATTATTCCCCCCATATACAACCATTTAGATTAGGATGGAGTGAAATAATGAATCCTTATTGGAGATTGTCGTTCCTTTAATGGATGTTTATTAATTTCCACTCCACTCGTGATGTTGATAAGGATGGCTGTATGTTCTTGAAGATATACTTCAAAAATTACACTGGATTTATGTTATCCTCCAGCACTGATTTGTTTAAATATCAGGATTTGAAAGCCGAAGAAAAATAGCTTCAGGAGGATATTGTGTATGCTAAATTTTCGTAATTGTTATCGTGAATTTTATGAAAAGAAGTCAAAAATACATTGAATCGATGCGAAAGATTCCTAGAGGTCATTCTTAAACAAAAATTAAGGGGGTCTTCCATATAACTTTTTGTTCAACGTCCTCTTCATTCCAAGTGTCAGCTGTTTGAATGTATTCATTATTATTATCAACTTAATTATAATTAGTTTTTCACAGATTAAACTTGAGCAAATCAGGATTATGGAATAATTCGTCATACGAATTCATTTGACAGCACCCTGCTTACTTTTCCTAATAAATTATAACCTTTCTGTGGATTCATCAAAAGAATCTGAGCTGCATGTATTTTTTTTTATCAACTGAAAAAAATTTATGATAAATGATAAGGACATAAAGGGTTTCAGATTGAGTCTTTTCGAATCAATGTTTTAAAGAATGACTTGAAATAAAGACGAATCAAAGAGTTCTCATGCAAAATATTAAAGGGGTTTTTTTTTCAGCCCCATGTGATTACATTTTAGGGTAACAATAACACTCAAAAACTGCCATCCAATCAGCATCAGTTATCTATCTAATTTTTTTATTTTATAATCATATAAATTTGTTTCTTCTCTCTTATTTCGAAAGGCTGTTACTTGGAATGAGAAGTATTGACCACCCCTCTTCATTTCAGCTACAGAATCATTCTCTCGAGGGGTTATACCATGGATTGGAAGATTCTTATAAAAAATCTTATGAATGGCTTGCTACCATCCACAAGTCAACAAATATATATCCTAAAAGAACAAAATAAAGTTTCAATTTTCTTTCAGATTTCCCACTACATCAAACCTACCTCTTTGAGTAACATCTAATTATGTAGTATTTTCTCAGAGCTTAAACTATATTTCTATGTAATAAATCTTTTCAAAGTGCTCATAGAAATGTCAATTAATGTTATTAATTTTTTCTTAAAAATATGATGACTTATGGTAGAAGGCAATAAAAGTTCACAAGTCCTAATGTATTCCATTTCGTTTAGCACCACATATCATTGGTAGCGATTTATGATTAAAATCAAACAATATTGAGAGTTATTTGAACAAATTTCACTCAATCCTTTTAAGTTTGAATTTTAATTCGCATAGTTGAATTCATCCGAATATAAAGATTTCAATACCGTTCAAATACATTGTATATCTCCAGCATCTAAACCACAGCAACTTCATTGTTTCTACTGTAAACCTGCAGGGCAGTTCTCTACCAAAGACTCTTATCTGTTTTGTTCAAAAATAAAAGACAAGTCTACCTATCAAAACTGAAGTAACTCATGAAGCTGACCGTGACTTTATCCTGTGTACCTTGACCATAAGGGCCATTATTGTAAATTCCATCGGTCGTCTTACCCTGAAGGTGAACGATATATGATAAATGCCTCGAATAAAAATGCACAATCGAAAATAAAACGAAAGCTTGCGATACAGTCTGTGACATATTGATCTTGTATATAAGATCGAGTTCATCCAAGAAGGAGCTATTTTGTTTCGTATACAGGGTGCGCCTTTCTTTGTACTTGATACGAGACAAATTTAATCTTAGAGAATAGTTTGGGAAATCGTTCTACCCAAATGTTATTTTCGTATATTCAACCAAAGAAGTTCTCGAAATATTGGGTTCGATTCACTGATGAGGAATCCTTGATGAAATTTGAGTCCGGCTGGTGTTGACATATCGGGCAATGAATTCCGGGCCCAGTTAGATGCCGTAATTAATTTTTATTCAAATACTTCCTTATCTGAGCCATAAATCTTTTCACGGAGCATCCTTTCGAGTTCTGCGAAGAGCAGAGGAGTCGGCCATTCTGAGGCTGTTTTTATTTGTGCATCGTCTTGGCGAGACAGCTCGTTCAAATGAGACCTTTTCTGGGCAATCTTGGCCTCCAAACAATCCAACAATTCGATGTAATAGTTGCTGTTCATTGTTTTCACATATTCCAAGTGGTCGATTACATGTGCATTCCAAAATATAGATGCTATCACCTTCCAACCCAATGTTTCAGTGTATGGATGGTTTTCTCTGTTTGTACGCTACTCAGCGAACTACCTCTTAGAAGACATAGTGAAGTGGTGAATTCATGTGATATCCATCGTTATGTACTGATTCAAAAAGTCCCTTTCCACGTGAACATCTCCAAAAAGCTGCTTGAATTATCTACTCGTTGTTATACTCTGCTGTAATCAAACGCTGCACCCATTAGAAATACAGCTTCTTCATACTTTATACCCAAATAGGCTTGTTTGATGGTGATAACATTACCTTTTGATAACTTCAGAGTGTCAGCCATCTCTTGCAAAATAACTTCGCGATAGTCCATGATGATTTCCAAGATTTTTTTCAATGTTTTTCACCATAACCGACTCATTTGGCAATCTAGGGCGTTTAGCATCATCGGCAAATCATCGATAAATTATTTTGCATCATGATCACATATTTCGTCAACAAAATGAATGATAGTAGAAAGCGGGTGAGTGAAACAAAGTGAGTCGGTAGATCCCGAGCACATGCGCGTTGTATTATTGCTATTCATTGAAGTAAACAGTGTGAGCGTCGTTAAATAGGGTACTTGTTATGCTATTTCAATCTATAATATTTATTATTTCCTGTTTGATTTAGTATATATATATATATATATTCTTTTGAACTTTTGGCTTACAATATTTAGTTAGCAAACAATAAAGCATATAGGTTAGGGGTCAGGGACGGGGTGTAATACAATTCGGCGTATCACATAAAAGCCTAGGAAAAAAAACCCTGGCTCCCCGTCTAAGTGTGAAGGTGCAAACATAAGCTGAAATATATTTTAGGGACTTCTTTCTTCAAGAGTGGTCTTCTATTGATGGAGACAGATACTTCTTCAAGTTGCCCACATCGAATCTGGAAATAAAAAGACAAAAGCAGAAAAAAAAAACTGAATAACAAAAATACGTATCATATTCGTTTGAAAATTTTAGAACCCATTCCAAGAAAGAATTGGAAACAGCATGAATAGCCCTAAAACCATCTTGAAATTTATATATGGGACAACTATTGATGAGATGCGGTATTGTTTCTTCTGCTTCTCCACATTCATAACTTGCGCTAGGAACTGAGTTCCATCTGAATAGCATGCTATTGGTACGACCATGACCTGTCCTTAAACGATTAAGAACTGTCCAAATTTTTCTTGGAAGATCAAAACCAGGAATTTTTTCAGAAGGAACAGAAACGAGATACTTATTGAACATTTCGTAAGAGTTCCACTCAGTCTTCCATAATGCTATATCACTTATGATCATATTGAAGAACGTATTATGCCATAATGGTTTACGTGACTTCAATCTGGGAATTCGATTTTGTGGAATATATGAAATAATTGGGAATAAATTGGGAAAAGAATGATATTTGTTCCAAGAATTCAGAGCTGCAGTCTGTCTGCGAATATGGGGAGGGACAAAACTGGTAACCAATGAACCGGTGTAGATCTTATGGTGCCAGTAATTATTCTCATGGATGTATTCAATTGTGCATAATTTTTTTGTGTAAGTGCACTATTAAACCAAACAGAGCAACAATACTCAGATGCAGAAAAAACTAGGGCTAGAGATGCTGCGCGAAGAGTGGAAGCATCAGCACCCCAAGATGATCCAGCTAATTTCTGAAGAATACTAATCCTAGTTTTCAGTTTTAGGCTCAGATCATTTAAATGAGCCTCGTAATTGAGAGATGAATCTAATTTAACTCCCAACTATTTTGGATAGAAATTATGTTCAATAAGAGAATCATTGAAATTGATTTAGTAAGATACAATTATATAGGGAAGTATATTTTACTTTCTAATTTAGGCAATAAATATTGTAAAAAATGAAATAAAAACAATCCCATGGACAATGCGATGGCCTCAAGGTTATGCCAAGGTACTTTTCTTGTCAGTATCAACTGATTGTAAGGTTTTCTTTAGGAATTCGAATATGGCGCATCCGCAGACAGTACGAAGTTTTACTTCTTCCGCGCTGAACGACTCCACGTACTATCTTTGCATCGAAAAGCAGGTCCCAAATATCATTATAGTATTTGTGGTGCTACATATGCATTGAATACCAAAATATTCAGCTTTCTGTATTTTATATTTCAAAATACTCTCAAACAAGAGTACAAGGTTATCGTCACGTAGTTTTTAAATAACAATTTGAACACCTTCTGTGTACATGATATGAAATTACTGATATGATCGATGGGGAATACAAGTTCGTGCACCAAGTGGTCTTCAGACCTCCTTGGCTCCCCATAAAACTTGATCGAAACGAAAACACACTCTATATAGCCACTATATGGACAGTAGCAAAGTGGGCGTACCTTTGTGGCGATTGAGGAAGCATAATGAAGCAAAAATTATTACCTAGATTATGTTGGGTAGTACTATCCCAAAATGAAAAAAATATTGATTTGATCCACTATAAAATATCAATAGGCAGGAGGATGTTGGAATTTATTAGGTTTGTTATCTGTG
Source organism: Micraspis discolor (assembly GCA_030674115.1). NCBI lineage: Eukaryota > Metazoa > Arthropoda > Insecta > Coleoptera > Coccinellidae > Micraspis > Micraspis discolor. Next base: position 6,471,646 of record JARTUT010000872.1, read on the forward strand.
TTCGCTTACCTGGAATCATTAACCTCAGATATTATAAACGAAAACTACAGTTATGTGATTTATAATTATTTGAAAGCTATATAACTTTATTTCATTCGCGTGTTGAATGATTTTTCGAATGGTTTCTTCATTTGGAATGATATAAAACTACAAATTGAAGGGATAATTAATCAATTTTTCATAGCTTCAATATTCTTCGTAACGGTTCGGAAAAACACGAATAAATGATACCAATCTACATCCTGGATCAGTCTCTTGAGGGAAATTAAAAAATATATGATGTTCGGAAGAGCTCATTTCGAACCAGTCACTTATACAGGGTGAGTCTTTAACCACTGCGTTAATATTAACTATAGATTCTTGACGTCAAAAAACATTTTCTTCCTATAACATTTTTCCAAATTTGGCCTCGTTCAAAACATATAGCTTATTCACATTTCATAAAAAGATTGCATTTAAACCTGTAATATTCAAAAGACAATATCAATTGAAATGATTTCTTGTAGAAGATTTTTGATAACAGTTATAATTTTTCTCAGAATAACTTGAGTGAATTATTATTATCACATTAAAATGTTATTATAACGTCTCTGTGGTGGGTAGTTTCCAATAAAATAGCGTTCTGTGGTTCCTTGTTGTTTTGATTCTGTTTGAAACTGTCAACAGTTATTTGTACCTTTCTTCCTTCAAAATAATGTGGAAAATAATGTAAGGATTATTTCGATACTTTGAAATTATTCAATTCAGTATGAAATGATTATGGTCTGAAAATGCATTATATTCTAATCTTTATTGTTTATAATAATAATAATATAATAATAATAATATTCACTTTATTTAGCATAAGCTATCAATTACAAAACAACATAATTATTAATTCGGATAAAATTCTTTCCTATTGATCTCCTATTTATAACACTCCACAACAATTTTAGCACATAGACGTCTAAAAGTACCAAAATTATTACAATGTTTAACCTCATTTGGTAATTTATTAAACAAAAACAATCCCCATAAAATAAACTCCTTAGCATACTACTTCTATTAAAAAATCAACATAAAAGTTTCCAACATTTCTTGTCTGGTAACCATGTACTGAACTAACATAATTAAGTCTCTCAGTTAGATATAAAGGCAACATTTTCATTTTCATTTTATATACAAATTGAAGAGTTCTATAAACAATTCTTTGTTTGACCGTCATGATATCCAAGACTTCAATCATCAAATTGATTGGGGTATATCTGTTACAACCTAAAATACATCTCATAGCTCTATTCTGAATCTTTTGCAAAGCACGCATTCTTGTTTGATCAATATTAAATAAAATTGTCGAGCAGAAATCAAGATGCGGTGATATTATCGCTTGATATAAAGTTCTTTTGGTATAAAAGACAATGATTTACCTATTCTGTATAAAAAGTTAGTTTTCTTTGCCATTTTACTAATAACGTTCATTGCATGTTTTTTGAAACTTAACTCCTCGTCAATAATAACTCCCAAGTATTTCATTTCCGTGACCCTTTGCAAAATCTCATTGTTTACTATGACATCTCTAGAAATATTTATTTTGGCCAATTCACATTTAGACCCTATAATCATATATTTGCTCTTACTTACATTAATGCTTAAATCATTATTACTCAACCATTTATAAATATTCCTTAAATCACTATTAATTTTGTCATACAATTCAATATTGATTGAATTTTAATTGACCATGCATCATAACAAACATTCAGAAATATTAAAATTAAGTCAAATTCTATTATCTCCTAAGTTTGTGAACCAGGTTGAATCAGTGTATGAAATAAAGATGTGAGAAAACTTCTATAAAGGTACAAAACAAATCTAGGAAACTGGGTTCGAAGTTTTTAAAACTCATATGAGCTTAATTTGAAGCATTCCTATGTTAGAATAGATATAATTTGATGAACCCTGAAAGTCTGAAACTATAAAGAACCAGCTTTTCATAAAGACTGGTCTTCAATGTAGCAGGTCCTGACAGAAAATACATTACCTATTTCAACGGGCATCATGAAAATATACCGAAGTACCTATGTGAGTGATGGAAATCTTTTTCTCTATTTATTATGAAATATTACTCTGGATTAAATATTGAACAAGGTGCTAGACATCATTAATAATGAATACAGCATGTGGCAATTTAGATTTTGTAGTGAATGTAAGACAAAAATTGTTCAGTGGTTAATTTCATCTATAGTGTTTAGTGGTGGAACCATAAACTGAGAGAATTTCCCCAACCTTGTAGAAATATTTCATAAAGACATAAAATATGGCAACATTGAACAAACCTGATTATTGAATCATTTCAGCACAGAGTTGGATTTGGGAAAATCAGAAAATTTGGACAAAATTATATCGATTTAACTTCAAATATCTCAAGAATGGAGCAATTTAGGAGAAAAGATGATGAATGATTTTATCTGCAAAAAGACTAATGATTCCAGGAAGTACAAGATACGGACCTTTAGTTCAAGTGATATTTGTTTTTCATGCAATTCAACCAATCTGTAGAGTACTAGTGGGAAACCCGCAAGAAATGGAATAAATCTAATGATGCCAAAATATGCATGACTGTTATGAAAACCTTCAACAAGAGATCATTTCAATTGATATCGTCGTTAGAATATTACAGGTGAAAATGCATTTTTTTATGAAATTTCAACACCCTATATCTGAACGGGGCCAAATTTGGAAAAATGTTATAGAAAGAAAATGTTTCTTTTGACGTCAAGAATCTATGGTTAAAATTAACGCAGTGGTCAAAGACTCACCCTGTATATTGATAGATCTTTTGACTTTTAGCTTACAATTTTTGTTAGCAAATAATGTAGCTGGGGGTGTTAGCTAGGGTCAGTGACGGTCCGGATAGATATTGAAATAGATCCGAAGTTTTTTAATGTTTCAAGGTCCCGTTTGAAAAATGTTTTTTTATATTTTTGTGTAATCGATTCTAGACATATTTTATTTCAAGAAGTGAATTTTCCTTGCGAACCTCATAGCTGCAAAATGATTCCAAACGAGTTCAAACCTTCCTTCAATCTCCAAGTCTTCGAAAAGAGACCAAAATATACGCTAATAATCGAAATTAATGTAAACGAGTCACCCCGAGCGGCATTCGACGGCAAACCGCAGAGGCCATTCCGCATGTATAGGATGCCATTTGCCGAAAAAGAAAAAAAGCAAAAGTCAATTAACTGCAATGACATGTAACAATTAAAACATGTGAATTCATTTAAACCTCACGTCCGAGAGAGGCCATCACAGAGACTGATTTATCGAGACTGGTAACCGGTGAAAAAGAAACCTGGTGGACGGCCAGGAGGAGGAATGAAGACACGGACCGAACTGTTCTACAATGAGATCTGGGAAAAATATTGTCGAAGACTAAGAAACAAAGGGATTTATATCATATCTTTATATTTGGTTTTTCGCAAAGTAATTTTTTGCACCCAGCAATTTTGCAATCAAGCCGCAAAGTTTTTCTATGCTTTGAGAGTTCATATAGTAAAGATAATGAGTGAAAAAATCCAAATTAATTCCACGCAGCAGGTTTTGGTTGGTGTTTTTTAAAATCTAGAGAGATATCTGGTACTCTGTTGAAGCCACAAAGAAATTGACAGACGTGTATCGAGAAGGTATGTTGATGTTACGCCAGTGCCAGAGCTTTCGAATATCCACAACGTTCGGGAAGGCCGGTTGAAGATGATATAAATATGCGAAAAAGGCGTTAGTTGATGCGAACCTGCAAACAACAGCACACGATATCGGATTTAGTTTAAATTTATCAAATCCAACCGGTTACGACCATTTGAAATGCCTGTGACTATCCACGAAGCTCGATATACAGGGTGTTCGGCACATGGACCGTCAAATTTTTTTGGGGCGTTGGTAGGGCCATTTGCTACCTTTTCAGTCTTGGAACCTGGGTCCTTTGTATTACGGTTACGGAGGTATGATTTTTTTATTAGGTTTTTCTAAATTACCCAAAATGTACCCTTCGAAGCCCCATAACTTTTCTGCGTGTGCTTTTACATGCATTTTTTTTATTGTATTAAGTCTACATGAGTGTATTTAAAAAAAAAACGTATTTATTGTTACAGATAACACCACAAAATTAACACGTGGGCCTTTTATTAAAAAAAAATATGAAAGTATGAAAACATCTCCACTCCTATTGGAATTTGAAAAAAAGTTACAGCTATTACAAACTTAGTTTTATTTTAAAATGTTCTTTGGTTTATAACGTTTCTAACCATATGCTATTTACGTAAGTCAATAAAAAAAATAATACTGCAAATAAGGTTTTAGTCAGAAGAGTAAAGAAAGTCGCACCTAAATAAAAGTACGGATTTCGACACAACACAGCGAGCAAGGTTTTACCTGCCTTACTGTTGTTTTAATTTTGGTTGTTGATATGCCTAATTTCACCAACGCTGAGTATGCTGATATGGTGATGGCATATGGCAAGGCCGATGGTGTTGCTCACCATCAAGCCAAATTTTCTGATCGAAGATTAACAAAACATTCTCGACGACTTATCGACGATTAAGAGAGATTGGAAACTCAAAGAGCAACGACACGAATGCTTGTAGTTGGATCTTCTTCAAAGGCTTGAAGTATTTGATCGTCAACTGCTACATGGTGTTGCCTCACATTGACCCGAGGCTCTTGAAAATTTAAGTTTCCAGTCTCTCTTAATCGTCGATAAGTCGTCGAGAATGTTTCGTGGTGGGGTAATCTTCGATCAGGAAATTTGGCTCATCATTATCAGGATGAGTAAGATTGAGGGACGTAGGAGGGTTGGTAAAAAGCAAGTCTTATAGTTGAGAAATATTACAGAATAAACCGGAATAAGAAGGGAAAAACAACTGATTAGATTGGTACTAGGCAGAGAGAATTTTGCTATATCAATGCCAAACGTCAAGAGGACTTGATACTGCACATTAAGAAGGACTGCGACAACATCTATTTCCAACAGGACGGTGCCAAAAGCTACACAGAAAATTATGATTTCAGAAGAAGGTGGGCTAAACACCTTCCACAGTACTTTTTGGGGGTGTAATAATGTCGAAACATTTCGGTTGTGTGCAGTATCAAGATTGGGAGTTTAAGATCAAAATGCGATGTAGAACCATACCAACTAGTAGTTGAACATATGTAATCTACCAATAGCCGCAGGGTTAAATCCAACACCAGCCGGGTCAATGCACCTCTTCGACCAAAAGAAAAACAAAGCGTATCTCCTGATCACCAAATTTGGCGGCGCATTATGTAAAGCAACCCATCGACGTCTCGGATAAGAACCGATAGATCACAAGCATCGATCACGGTACTAAACTTACCAGTTCACTTGTTTTGATAGGAAGATTATAGTCATTAGATGGCCTCAGGGCCTCCTGCTGAACGTCGTTTCGACATACGTCGGTTATCCGAAATCGAGTTACCGTAATAACTGCTAATCGTCGAATTATTCCGCTGAATTTTTCATGCCGACCGGGTATATCGAATGGCAGCATCTTGAGCGACATGCTGTTTTCCTTTTGCAATGGTGCGCGTAGCCCCAGGGTGGTTTTGGTACGTGTGTGTGAGGGGAGTTGGGTACTCATTCTCTGCTTGGTTTCGTCGGTTTTATTATGTCGGAATTTTCTGGAGATATTGCATGGGTCAATAAGTTCTAGACCTAGGTAGGAAAACAAAATATTTTGTCAATATTTATTTTTTCACTCCTATATACCTTATTCGATACTCAACTGATTTTGACCAGTAATGATGCATATAACCCAACAGTATGTGTTAAAACCAATATATAGGTTTATCAACCCCATTGTAAACCACAGCTTCCACTATTGAATTGATCAAAAACATTTTTTTTCCTCTTAGAAATGATTCACTCACTCATGTTTCATCAGATGATTATATCGATTTAATTCCTTTCAACATCGAATATCTCAAAAATTGTGCAATTTAGGAAAAAAAATGAAGAATGAGTTTTTCTGCAAAAATGCATTGAAATTTCTAACGTTCTTTTTGACACCGAAAAATTTGTATTTGCAGAAGAATAAATTGGGGTTTTTCTATAAGATAGTTTTATTTTCGACTACCGCTCCAGAGTTCCAATGAGCCAAGAGTTGATACGGAAGGTAGATCTCAACGTAATAAATTGACAATATCTTTAAATTTTGTGAGTGTTTGTCCTCGAATAAATGATAAAATAATTATATCATAATTATGTCAATGAAATTTGAGAATATGTAAGATATTCAGATTTATTATGCAATATACTATTCACTAAGTACAACTGGGACAAAATATTAACATTTCCTCTCTATCTTTATACAATGCCCAAATCATTACCAAGAAGAATTTGTGTACCTCATTTAAATTTTTTGAATTCTTACGATTGTAGAGGTGCGGCATGCTTTGTCAATAAAAATTAAATATTCATTGAGAATTTGTTGAACCTATTCAAAACAATAGTTTCATTCATTCGAGAGAAAAACAAGTTATTGTGAAACCACCAAATAGGATGTGTGCGTATAACAGGTAGCCGACATTTAAATAAACATCGGTCAAAATTGATTGTACGTGAACTGTTAAAAACCACCTGTTTGATGTGGTCCGTTAGTCTGTTACCTCATTGCAGTTAAATCTAGTCTGAATGTTATTGGATGTGAAAAAGAAATTTGAATGAAAACTGAATTGATGGAAAGAAAAAATATTAGTAGAGTGAATTAGGGATCAACAGTAGTTATCCTTCATAACGCGCTTGTAAATTTTATTTTGATCTGTTCATTTTTTGGACAATTTCAGAAAATCAATTGCAAAATATGTTTTCAATAAATACAAAAATACATTAAAAACTGCGCTAGAAAAATCAACAATAAACGTGATATTGATGAAACATCTCTATGTCCTCATAACTCCTGAAATGTCCATCTGATTGACTTAAAACTTGGAATTTGAGTAACAAATTTATTTATGTGATGGGGTTTATGAAGTTCATTGAATAAACAACTCAAGAATGGATAGTCTTTTCACAAGCATTTCTGTAAATTAAAAATGGTTTAAATTGAAAGGTAATTCAATGAAGTTCGTAAATATTTTTTGCTTATCACCTTAAAGGTTTCTTTATTTCGAGAAAACAATAAAAACATTATTTACCGTTGCTAAATGGGTTTGAGAGAATCAAGTTTCATTGAAATATATAAATGAATCATCTGTGTTTGAGATCATTCGATTTTAACTGCGATCGTATGCAATGACATAATAATAAAAACTCTTTTCAAGAGAAGGAGGTTTGTGGTTTGAAGAAAAATTAAGGAAAATTGTGAATTGGGTTATTGTTCATTTAGAATATATGTTAGTTGATATACTTAATTCTCTTTGTCGTTTTTTTTATATATCGCAATGATCATAGTCCTAGAAATGACTTTAAAACAATTATAGGTACACTTCAGTTATTACATTTTTTTTTAATATCAAGATATATATTCTTTGTTATAAAACCCAATATAATTCCAATGATATCTTTTCAAATTCGTAGGGATACTCCAAAATTGCTGATAACATAGGATTCCTAATGATTTCTCGACTTTTTGTATGTTAGATCGGAAAATCAGAAATTATGAGCGTATTAGCTTCATTCACTGGTGAGAATTTCGTATCGAGAGGTACAAGGCCATCTTGTCACGATACAAGCTACTACAATAAACCATAATTGTGAAATTATGAATTATAAGCGTCACAATGAGGGATTTTAAATCAAGAACCCCCACCGGATAATAATCTCTTATGAACATCCGCTAATGTTCTCTATTTATTGGGATTATTAAACTTTTAAAATGCTCCAGGCTTAAGATTCGACGTAAATGAACTACTCGCTCGATCGAAGGTTGGTATCAATTCTGGGTTGAGCTTGAAGTAGATCTTATATTTAGACCATTAATAATCTCATATCAAATAAATATGATAAGTAGACCTTTGTTACTCGCTGCTTGTGTGGGCATCTTCTGTTCTAGTCGAGTCATCGGCCAAACGAATTATCTATGTTGATTATCGTAAGGTAGACTATACTATTGCTCAGGGATAAACAACCTGAGAACTGTATAGAATTATTATCTGGGCTATTTTCACCATCTACAAGGGGTGATCCAGAAGTTACGATAATCAAAATAATACATCGTAGCAAAAATTACAAAAATAATCTATATTTCTACATAGTCTTCCCTATGTATTATACAGAGTGTCTCATTTGTAAGAGTTCTAAATGACCCACCACTGACTTCTATATTACCTGATTTATATTAAGAAGTTGAAATCATTGGGGATTAGTCGAGAATAAAGCATTTGAATAATCTTTATTTTTGAATGTAAGCTTTCACAAATTTCATTTGCTTCATAAGACATCTGAAAATATACAATAGTATATATAACTTGAATAGACATAAGGTTAAATTAAATATGAATGAGAATATAAGATTCTTTTACAACAATGTGGATTTTGCTGAAAAAGTTGATGAATATTGATATGGCATAACACTTCAGGTTTTTTTTAGACGGAATGGAATGAGATAGATTTGACAGTATGTTTTTTCATGATTGAAGTAGATTTTTTATGTAATTTGAAGTTATGTGAATTTTCATAGAAAAGTTATGAGTAATATGAAATCATCTACTGGAGGATAAGGTTGAAATTTTCAATCTGTCGATGATTCCATATTACTCATAATTTCTATCCAAAAAAGGAGTTCAATTAGATTTATCTTTCAATTACAAGGCTCATTTAAATGATCTGAGCCTAAAACTGAAAACTTAGCTGGATCATCTTGGGGTGCTGATGCTTCCACTCTTCGCACAGCATCTCTAGACCTAGTCTTTTCAGCAGCTGAGTATTTATTTTACTGGAGTTTTCTCCCTAGGCTTTTATGTCATACGCCGAATTGTATGACACCCCGTCACTTACCCCTGATCTATAACACATGGATCAATAAGTCCCCATCTTTGGGTTAGTCTCGGGACTTATTGATCCATGTAGTATGCTTTACTGTTTGCTAAATAAATACTGCCAAAAGCCAAAAGTTCAAAGGATTATATATACTCATAATTTATCTTTGAAAATCCACATAACAACAAATTACATAAAAAATCTACTTCAATCAAGAAAAGACAAACTGTCAAATCGAGCTCATTTCAATATTGCCCACTCTTTCTAAAAAAAAACCTGAAGGGTTATGACATATCAACTCTTTAAGCAAAGTCAACATTGTTGTAAGTGAATTTTATATTCTCATTTTTATTTAATTTAACCTCAAGTTGTATATGCCATTGTATATATTCAGATGTACTTTGATGCAAATAAAATTTGCGAAAGCTTACATTCAACAATAAAGATAATTTAAACAATATATTCTTCTCGAATAATTCCCAATGATTTCAACTTCTTAATATTATTACTGGTCAGAGATGAATCATCATTCGTAATTACCTGATTTATATAAAGTAAAATTTTTCTAATACTGCTTGTTGAAAATTTTTTTTTCAAATAGAACATTTTTGTTTCATATAGATAAGAATACTGTGTAACTTTGTGAATATTCACTTCAATGTGAAACAAACCGCAGGTTCATATTTCAATTCCATACAAACACTTGTGCTACAAAGCTACCCACTTTCTCTATTTAAATTCCTGATGGGGTACAACCCTCTCCAGGAGGTTGCTAGAAGCAAGAGCTTTGAATCCCAGATCATGTCTCCCTGTCATAAAAAATCAACCTTAGTGTTCACAGAAAATCTCATTTGTTGTTAAATAATCAAAGATACTTGGATACTTTCAAACTGTTTAAACTGATGTAATCGCGTGATTAGATAATTTCCCAATAGAGTATTGACGGGAGATAAGGCTCCAGAACAAGTCTCTTTTATTTTCTACGTTTTTCATGATTGTGGGAGTAGCGACTTTATGATCGTTAAATGAAAAGACTTTGACGGCGAATAAAAGATGTTATATATCCAACGTATGACGAAATCGATTTGTGGAATAAAATAGCTTCCGTACTACCTCTGGTTCATTGATTTCTAATCGAATCAAGGGCCTTGCCTATATTTCCAGTTTTCTTCATCCCAATTGGCCTTCTTCCAACAGACCTACACGAATGCTCAATTAGAAAATTTAGTGAAAACGTTTAGCTCCGTATGTCGAGCTTCAGTATCTCACGACCGGCCAGCCAGCCGTCGAAATTTCGCGAATTCCGAGACGAAAGATGGCGGCCAGCCCCGTTTCCAGGAAATCAAAGTCAGCAGGAATCATCGTTCGGACAGAAAGACACGACGTTAGTGGCCGGACGGCACGCGGAGACATGCCCATCGGGCCAGAAGTGACGAAAACAGGAATACGTTTAGTCGATACTTGAGCCTCATTAGTATACCGGGCGAATTAATCGAAAAACGGTCCGGCAAAGGGACGCCGCCGCGTTCGTTGGATGGCATTCCGCAAGGCTCATTCTGCGGTCGAACAACGTCAAAGGACCGGACAGATATTTCAAAATCGCGAGGAAAAACTGTCTCGGACAGGACGACAGATAATCATAAACAACTAACGGCCCGGATTCCGACAACGAGGGACAAGGAAGGGTGGAACGAGATGGAATAGATAGATGTCGGTATGATGTCAGGTTTTTCTCAGGGCCCAGACGAAACCGAATGTTGAAATTATTGAAGAATAGAACAGAATAGTTCATTCGTCTTCGCGAAGAATGAAATATATGAAACTAAATACAATTTTTTGGTCCTTCAAGTCGGATGTCAATAATGATATTTTAATTTTCTTCAGAATTTCGATTAAAAGAGTTGAATTGTGTGCAAGCGTTACAATTTCTTGAAAGATTGAGTTATCTGACAGCAATCTGCGATAAAGCAACTACTCAATCCCTTTCATTACGATCATTCCTATGAGGTGGGAAAGGTTGAAATTTCTCGTGATATAATAATCAAAGAGCGTCAGCAGAACTGATCGAAGAATAGACGCCAGCAAGAAACATCTCCTGAGAGAATGCCCATACAATGCATCATTGTCTAGAAAAGCAAGCGTTGAAATAGCACCATATTTAAATAACGAATATTTCAAGGTCTACTTACATAATGGGAGTCGGCGATACAGTTTAATACATGCATATTACATAGTCGCATTACATCGAGATTATCTCGATTTGCTGAAATCAGGTTTTGTTTACGACAAAGAGCTTTCAGAAGTTTGCATGCGAGCTGTCTTCGGTGGAATCTCCAAGATTAATCCTCTGGTCATGAGGTCTCGCAATAAATCTAGTAGATAATTAGAAAATTGGTTTTTTCGTGTTTTGATTCAGTTAAGAAAATCGGACAGCCGTCTACTCTCGATTGACGAAGGGAAATTAGCTCGAATTTCTATATTTATAGAATATTTCTTGTCCGAATATCTCGGTAAAGTTCGTTTTTGCTCGAATCCGTCGAATATTTCAGTGCATTAAAATCGTTTACATAACTTTGAAAAAAAATTTTGTGCACATCCACTGTCTAGTCAATTCTCGAAATATTCCGAATTCTTTATTAGAAAAAATTTGATTACCGTTTAGATATTCGTGCGATCTCAACAAAAAATCATACATTCATATATTATATTTAGAGTAGCACTAAAGCGTGCAGGAGGGTGGAAGAGCACTGAAATTGCGATGAGTTATGTCGATGATTCGGTCAACAAAAAATCGAAATGTCCAGCAAATTATTTGGTAGTAAGGAGAGTACAAATGTTCTGCAGTCCTCGAGTTCAGCAGTTTCTGAGTCAACAGATGGTTCATCGTCTTCAGTATATCAACTCTTTCGTCATCAAAAATCTGTGTTACTGGAAATAACAATTGTACCATGATTTTCAACATATATGACGATAAAACAAAATTTTCTAATGTAAATAATACTACTAACTTGTAAAAACTTGTTAACTGTCTGGCACGACAAGGGCCTTTGAAAATTAAACGAAAACGAAAGAGAAACTAATAATGAAATTCTGAAAAAGTATGAAAAAATGACTCGAAAGAAAAGGCGAATGTTGGAGAATCGACGTCTGCCTACCTGGTTTCACAGTACGGCTGAATTCGATGTGTCCAAGCACTCAAGCGAGAATAGTCACTTTTTCACTAGAGTTCCAACTTGTAGAATTAACGAGAAAATTACTGCGAAGAAAAGTGTTCCACTTTATCGGATGAACGTCGGTGTCGTACTCTCCTCTGTTCGACATAGGTCATATGCTCCAACATATGTTACGCTCCCATCGGGAATGAAATGAACATACGTGGGCCGCACGAAACGAGCAAACAACTTGGAATAAAAATGAATGAATTTAACTAATAATAATGAGTTGCAGTAACACTGTCAGTTTTACAAGTGACGTTTACAAATGAGAAACAAATAAATATTTTAGCGCTCCTAATATATAATATAATAATAATATATAATACCTTTTAGGTATTGATTACGTTAATAGCAAACCCTCTGTGCTATTTGCAAAACTCCGCTGTAGCCATACCTGCAAGGGAGGCGTGATATTTTCGGTTACCTATACTCAAATGACCTAGTAATATTGAAAAGATGAATCGTTTTGGCGGAACAAAATCGTCAAGAGTTGAAATAAAGCCATAATTGGCATCATGAAATAAGATATCCGTTCGAGAAAATAATCGGCATATGACACTGTGTGGAAAGATGGATTAATTTTCCAAGTCTATACCCATCTGAAGTGTGGAAACATGGTACGATTATTAGAAAATATGTTATCTGATAGAAGCTTTCGTGTTTTTATTGACAATAAGAGTAGCAACTTCAAAACATTGAAAAACAGTCTTCCTCAAGGATCAGTTTTAGCTCCTTTACTTTTCAATTTATATCTAAGTGATTTGCCCACTACATCATCTCAAAAATTTGTTTATGCTGACGACATTGCTATTGCTTACCAACATTCGGATTTCCATACTCTTGAAAACATACTGTCATCTGATTTGGAAATTTTAAAGAATTATTTTATTGAGTTAGGAGTTAAATTAGATTCACCTCTCAATTACAAGGCTCATTTAAATGATCTGAGCCTAAAACTGAAAACTAGGAATAATATTGTTCAGAAATTAGCTGGATCGGCTTGGGGTGCTGATGCTTCCACTCTTCGCACAGCATCTCTAGCCCTAGTCTTTTCTGCAGCTGAGTATTGATGCTCTGTTTGGTTTAATAGTGCACATACACAAAAAATTGATGCACAATTGAATACATCCATGAGAATAATTACTGGCACCATAAGATCTACACCGGTTCATTGGTTACCAGTATTGTCTAATATTGTCCCTCCCCATATTCGCAGACAGACTGCAGCTCTGAATTCTTGGAATAAATATCATTATTTTCCCAATGTATTCCCAATTATTTCATATTTTCCACAAAATAGAATTCCCAGATTGAAGTCACGTAAACCATTATAGCATAATACGTTCTTCAATGTGAACATAAGTGATAAAGAATTATAGAAGACTGAGTGGAACTCTTACGAAATGTTCAATAAGTATCTCGTTTCTGATCCTTCTGAAAAAGTTCCTGGATTTGATCTTCCAAGAAAAATTTGAACAGTTCTTAATCGTTTGAGACCAGGTCATGGTCGTACCAATGGCATGCTATTTAAATGGAACTCAGTTCCTAGCGCAAGTTGTGAATGTGGAGAAGCAGAAGAAACGATACCTCATCTCATCAATAGTTGTCCCATATATAAATTTCAAGATGGTTTTAGGGCTATTCATGGTGTTTCCAACTTCAAACAAATATGATACGTATTTTTGTTATTCAGTTCTATTTTCTGCTTTTGTCTTTTTATTTCCAGATTCAATGTGAGAACCTTGAAGAAGTCTCTGTCTCCATCAATAGAAGATCACTCTTGAAGAAAGAAGTCCCTGATTTCAGCTTATTTTTGTATTTTCACACTTAGACGGGGAGCCAGGGTTTTTTTCCCTAGGCTTTTATGTCATACTTCGAATTGTATGACACCCCGTCACTAACCCCTGATCTATATGCTTTATTGTTTGCTAACTAAATATTGTCGGCCCAAAGTTCAAAAGAATATATATATATATATATATATATAACGTAATAATAATAAATAGAAAACTTTCGAGTGATTGAGGACGTTTGAGGAAAATGGTAGTTACTTGCTTCAGGAGAAACTAATTTTTTTTTCTTTGTATATTGTTTATCAAAATTTACAATCTATTTTCAAAAAGTATTCAGCAAATCTGTTGAATGTACAGACTGAAAGATTGATGGATTTTCAGTTATGATCACTTAGTTAGTCGTTTGGTCATGTCCTTTTCAATCTTCGTGTGTTGAATGGATCTTCTGTCAGCTGATCGATCAGTTGGTTGGCATGTCCTTGTAGTTTCTGATGATACCCTATCGAACGGTTTTCTATTTCTGTGCTCACATGGGAATCTTAAATCTCTATAGATGGTGTGGTTATAGACATATCAAGAGGCATCAACCAATGGAAGTAGTATTTTTGATTGTACTCTTTGGACAATTTGAACTTTTGATGGCGTAGCACAATCCAAGAAACTAAAATGACTAAAATTTATTTGAAATGTAAATTATCAAGTTTAATCTTATGCTCAATATCATCAAAGGATGCTACCTTTCGACCATCCCGAGTTCTTAGAGGTCAAGGATCGAATTGCGTAAGAACTGTCTTATTTTGAAATGAAATTTTTGGATAATAACATTGAAAACAAACAGTAGAAATTAATAGAGGACATGTTACCTCGATATCAGAAATATAATCTGTTTTAAAATTTATAATGTTAGTTATTTTTAAATGCTTTGTTTCATAAGGGTGAAATTCATCTGAATTTGAGCTAGGTGAAAACATACACATTCAATTCAGACAAAAAATATTCAAAGCTCAAAAAACTAAAAAAGAAGTTATTCTTTCCTTTCTTGACCGATATTCCTTTATTTTCTTTCACATGTGGTTTCTGAGAACTGACAGTTCGGTTGCTCGGTATGCTGAGCCAAATGCGATCCCTCTATGAGAACCGGATGTTTCGAGAGTCGACATATAACCAGTTTGGTGCCGTTGGTTCAGTTTCAGGGAATCATTTTCTGAATGAATGTCGAACGGTATGCGTCGCGTAAAAACTACGAATATCTTTGCGTCAAAAAACACTCATTAAAAATTGATGGTACCCGGAATTTCGATAATTGCGACAGTACCGAAATCGGAAACTGGATGCCTCGATGAGTGATACCGGAATGGTAACTCTGCAGTTTCTCTCGTGAGTTTTGGGAGTTTTTCGTCGAGGAAGCAATAGGTTTAAGTTTGTCTACGTCACTGCTAACCCTGGTCATTTAAGTCATTGTTCCGACCGCAGTAACACCCTTAATTATAGAGTGATAGGCATATGAGTGGAATCAAATAAATATCTCTGGAATTATTAGAGATATCAAAATGAAATTTGAAAAATGGATACTGCAGTAGATTGCCTATTTGTTTTCATATGTTTCAACAATTTTGAACTTCCATTTTTGCCGAAAGTAATGTAAATTTTAAAATTTGCGATGGAACATCCTGTATATTACTTAAGATTCTGATGGAACATTTCATTACGCGTATAAAAATACCGGGTTCGATAAATTTCATTTCAATACCTGCCGAGATATCAACAGAAAAGTATCTAAAGAAAGTAAAAATCTAATATCCATTAAAGAAATAATTAATCATAATTATGCACTAAAACTAAGTGATTTTCCAAATATTGAAACTTAACTCAACTAAACTTAATGTATTAAACGTTCAAACTGAGTACCGTTTACTTCTTGACAATAAGTAAGTCGGTTTGTTAATTCTCTAGTAACATTAGCTATTACATCTGGTGGAATTCTCTCTCGTGAGTTGATCGTGCAGCTACTTCTTGCAAATTATTTGATCTATCAACATAAACCTTGGATTTTAAATAACTCCTCAGAAAATTGTCCAGTGGATTAAGGTCGGGACTTTGCGCAGGCCATTCATAAGTAGCCCTTCATCCAATTCATCTGTGATGAAATGTCCAATCCTAATAATCTCGAGCGTAATGGGGCGGTGCTGCATCCTGATCAAACGAGATATTATTTGGTGATTGTCCATCTACCTCCAATGCCGAAATCACACAGTAAATACCTATTTCCGTTTAAAGTTTCTTGTAGGAAGAGGGGTCCCATGATTCTGTTGGTGAAAATAACAGCCCAAACGTTCAATTTTTGGGGTTTTTGTGTATGAGCCTCTTGAACCCAATGACGATTAGTTTGTGACCAGTAGTGGCAGTTATGTCTATTGACTGTACCGTTTAAACAAAATGTAACTTCGTCTACAAACACCAAATTCCTTATAAAATTATTATCACGGTTGCAAACATCCATTAACGTTTCACAAAATTGTAAACTTCTATCGAAATCTTCGGGCAGTTCTTGAACAAGGCGAATTTGTATGAGTGATATTTTGCTCGCCTTAATATTCTTCCTACTGAACGACGTATGATTCCATGCATATTGGCGAGGTCAGTATTGGATTTTATTCCAAAGATATAGCAACATTTTGAGCTACACATTCATTAGACGCACTTTTTCACCGTCCACTTTTCGGTAGGTACATTGGTAACTGTCCCATTTGTATCGTACCTTCGCAAAGTCACAACTGAACGGGATATTTGTGCATTGTGCAACAATGTTAGAAAGATCACATACTTCTTGACGCGTCATTTTCCTCTCCCCATATCCAATCATCATTAATATTTCTATTCTTTCTCTGTCACTTAATTCGGCCATTTTACGATCAGTTAAAACAATATAATCTTTTCTCTATTTCAGTGTCGTAATGAGTGTATTACATTACTAAAAACACTGACATCCTATCCTTTCGAATGTCAACACGAGTCCATTGCATGTCAATTGTCAATATTAAACCATGTAGCGATTTGAATGCACTATTGAAATTCTATAATCTGTCAATTTTCGTTAGTCCACCAACTGCGAAAATAAAATACAAAAGGCACAAGGTGGTATAATCTGAATTTTTCATTGAATTCCAATAAGTTTTTCACAATTCTTGACTGAAATAGAAAAATATCGTCTAATACTCGTTGCAGAAGGCAATTCCAACACTTATGCGAATTTTGCATTCGTGTTGGAATAGGTGCCTATTCTGCAACTTGTATTAAAATATACTATTACGGTCCAATTCAAACACTCATAACTTATTCAGACAACTACTGTCACTTCTACAATGAATTTCATGGACTACTAGGAACCATCAAATTTGTGACACGTTGACCATTCAAAAGCTTCTAGGATTTTCAGAAGCCCAAATGCGGCAATTTTGCTTGTTGACATACCCTGACAAGTGAAAATGGGCTTGGTCTCAAAAAAAATTTTTCAGAAAAACTAGCGGATTGATCCAGAATGAATTGAGTGAATCTACGCCGATGTGAATGGTCAGTCGGCTTCAATTCCTCCACTAGTTAAATCTTGTAAGGGTTCAAAGCCAAATCCGTATGCAAAATTCGCCATGTGGTGTTTTGGGATAACCCTAGTTGTTGAGAACATCGAGAAAATGACAAATTTGGATCTTTTCATCATGTGGCTCACGTCTGCCATGTTTTCAGTTGAATGGACCGGTCGAACCGCGTGTGTTTGTACCGAGCTCGTCGACTAAAATTTAGCGACCAAATTCTCAAAAGCGATCTCAGAAGGTCTATTATGTTGTCCGAAAATATAACGAAAATTACGGAATGTTATTTGTATAGAACCACCATTTTTATAGTGGGTTTTAATTATTTTGATGCGACTTTCGAGCGAAATTGAATTCATTGTAACAATTCCCAAAGCATCTACTATGAATATGTCAATAAATTAACTGTCAATGGTGTCATCTGGTAGGTGTGATCACAATTAAAAAACAAATTTTTGTTGAAAGACCCTTCACTTTCTACATACAAAATAAAGACAGCTTGAAAATTAAATTGTTTTTGACTGAAAGAGTGAGTTGCAAGAGTCGAATCTCCGAATCTAACCTTTTCCCGGCAATCATAATTATGCTGATTTCTATTTTCCAAAAGTTTTTTTGACTGTCCTTATTCCTTTAATTCTGTGAAAATCGATTTCAGCATCATCAACTTTTGCATCCAGAATATCTACTGGTTGTTCAATCCTTAAATCGAATCGCTTTGTCGAACAGTAATGATATTTGAGTTGAAATTCATGTTTACGATGGGCCATAAAAAATTCGGAATATAATAACTAATAAACCGGGCAACCCATGAATTATAGAATATGATAATCAGTTATTAAGTTGCATGGTCTCATGATTCGTATTAATAGAGGAGAAAAAGTAGCATGAAGGTTCAAAGATACGATTGACGCCTAATGACTATATTTCATTGGTTCTCTTAGTTGGTAGTTCTATGAGAATTTTGACCGGAAATGGTCGACTTCCAAGAATATATGATTTAATACTTTGTTTTCCTAGAAAAACAATCTTATAGTTTATTATTGGTAATGAAAAATTCCCGTAAACACCTACAGCTCATCCACGAAATATTAATTAAATTCAGAAGTTCTTGAATTTTTATTGTTAAATTGATGATCGTTATATGACTCTTATTCAATATAAGTTGGTATTCTCATATTTTATATTGAATAAGAATATACATTCTTTCTCGAAAACGTCATCTAATTAATAATTAACAAAAAAACTTGTCTCCGTTATCTGTTCAATACAAAGAAAATTTACTCCTGTTTCTTCTCAATAGGGTGTGTATTTTGTGCGCTAAATTTGGAATGCAACTATGGTTGCAGCATCTATGCAATATTCTTGATAGTGATGTCCAAAGGAAGTAAACATCTAATATTTGTTTTTGCTAGAAAGAGGCTACTTTAATTAGCGTCATGTCCGTTTACACTCAAAAAAGTTCATTCAACTCGAGATTCGTCAATATCAAATCCTCAAAATGGGCGCGAGACAATCTCAACCATCGAATAACGTAGGAAATCACGACAATTCACATTTCTATGACTATACCTTTAAAGAAATAAACGTATCAAATCGACCGTGACGACATTCGATAATCATCGAACATTTCATCAATTTATCAATAGTCATGCCTCGAAAACATCTAATTATCTATGGTCTGTTGCAGGTTCAGATAACGGTCTTGGATAAAAATGACAGCCCGCCATCTTTCAAGGATCTGCCGATGCACTATACGGTATCCGAAGATCTTGGTCCTGGACAGAGCGTGGCAACGGTTAAGGCCGATGATCCAGATTCTATCGGAGAATTGAGATACACCATCATTAAAGGGAATGATGGGCATTTTGCCATCGATGAGGAATCTGGAGTGCTGCAATTGGTCGAGGCCTTAGACAGGGAGACGAAGGATGTTTACAGGCTCACCGTGAGGGCGAGCGACGGCAACCAGTTCACAGACGCGACAGCTACCATAGAGGTATGTAAAAATTTGAATAATTTGCGGGAATCCCATAAAACAACCAATGCAGATTAATATCTTGTTTTCAAACGATGTATAAGTTTTTCCAAATCTTTCACAATGTCTTATGTGTTGGCTTCAATTATCTCAACGGTGGTGCAATTATTATTTGCATTTTATTCAAGATGGTCTGTGCATTTTTACCCTGCTTGGTAAGAAATTGAGCTTGCAAATATTGTGGTGTCATCTGCAAAAGTGGCTACTATTGTTTCACTTATTTTTAGTATATCTGAGGAGTCTATCAGGTAAAGGACGAGTCCTAGAATTGATCCTTGTTGGACTCCTGCTTCGATGTCTCCATATTCTGATGTTTCTTTTCAAAGGTGCACTCCAAATTTCCTGTTTTCTAGGTACTGTATGATAAGTCTGATTAGGTTTTTAGGAATTTTCGATTCACTCATTTCATAAAGCAAAACAACGTACCATGCTTTTTGAAAGCTTTTGACACATCCAAAAATATGGTTCTAGTATTCTTTTCTTTCTATTTTCTTTTATTTATGTATTGTACAACCCTTTTGAGCTGATGAATGGTTGAGTGGCCAGCTCTGAAGCCAAATTGGTCTTCTGGTGTTAGTTTGCTTACAGGCTGATTGGTTTTTAAGAGGGTATTTCCTTGATTTGTCGGGCTTAGGTAACATTATGACCCGTAAGTTCTTTCATGTTATTGGAAAATACTCACGTTTTATTATGGCGTTTATAAGTTTGGTGATTTTTTCCATTCATCTTTTAGTATTTGCTTTAATGCGGTGTTGTTGATTTGATCATTTCTTGGTGCTTTCCTTTGTTTCAGGTGCTTTACGATCTACATGACCTCTTCTAAAGTTGTTTCTTCTATTTCATGTTTATCATTTTTCACGAGTTCTGTTTCGATTTTGGTTCTTACTTGTTCGTCGAATTCTAGATTTTCTGTAGGGTTTAATTCGAAAATTCTGCTCTGTGAAGACGTCGGCTTTTTGTTTCCAATTAACGGCTGTTCCATTTGAGGTTGGGAGCAGTTGAATTTTTGAGTCGGTTTTTCAGAACGCCTTGGCAATTTTCCGGGGATCCTGTTCGCCATTGTTTATGTTTTCTAATTGTTCGTCGAATTTAATTGTATTTTTCGTTCAGTTTGTCGTGAAGTTCAAGTGCGACTCGGTGGAGTATGGCATTATCTGTTGGAGGAAGAGTCGAGTTGAAGGCTTTTGTAGCCCTTCTTTCTTTCCTAGTGAGGTATTGTTTTTCGTTTGTCTTGATTTTAAGTGTTATTGGTGAGTTTTTCATAGCTCCCATAATTTTACTTTCAAGTTCCATTTTAGTAGCAATTTTTTCGATCTGAAGAGCTTGAACTAAGCTTGTTTGGTAAATATGAGTTTCTAAGGAGTATGACACTAAGCGATTGCACCTATTTCCACTTTGGGATAACCCCAGTTGTTGAGAACGTCGAGAAATTGACAAATTTGCTGCAATGTTTTCAGTTGAACGACTCGGTCGAACACTCGTTGGTGTTGGCACATTTTATACCGAGCCCGTCGACTCAAATTTAGCGACAAAATTTTCGATAGCAGTCTCAGAAGGTCGATTATGTTGTTCGAAAATATAACGGAATGTCATTTTACCAGAACCGCCATTTTCGTAGTGGGTTTTATTTATTTTAATGCAATTTTCGAGCGAAATTGAATTCATCTACTACGAATATGTCAAAAAACTAACTGCCAATACTGTCTTGTCGTAGGTGTGGCCACAATTAAAAAACAAAGTTCTTGTTAAAAGACTCTTTACCTTCGACTCCACATTCAATATCAGCGTCTCATATTTCAAGAACAACACTTGTTATTTTTCATAAAATTTGATTGATTTCGTTATTGTGGAGTTGATCGAACTACGGGCACTTTTCCTTATTAGCAATGCCTTTTTTCCTAGAAAAATATGATCAATAGCCCATACGAAAAAACCGAGCGGCTCGATCTCTTGAATTCATCAAAGCTTTTATTTGCTGAATTAGATACGTCCAACCCTCGCATTCGATGGAATTAACGATGGCTCTTTCGTACACGGGAACACAGTACTTGCCAGACTAATGATGAATAATAGAGGCGTAAAGTATTCCCCCCAAGATAAAAGCCACACCTTTTTCAAACGTCCCATCCACATAAAAATCCAAGACTCGTTGAAGACCGGCTCTCAGGTATTTATCAATCGAAAATATAAGAGATGATGACCGTTTGAGTGATTTGTGTAGATCGTTCGGAATTCGAAAACCGATCAACAGATGTTGTAAAATGCCGAGAAATTTTTAGCGCACGTTGGGACATTAATAATTGCACAAAGAGAAAATGGCGATGTAGATGGCAATACATACTTACACACACACACACACACACATAGAGAATAATCGACTGATGGCATCGACAATTATGGTTCATTGCACTCCGTGGTCGTAGTTAGTATGAAATCTGTCCGATCTGCATCTCTCTGTGGTGCTGCCAGAGAGGCAGCTATGATAAACTGCTGATGTACGGTCTGTTGAGATAGGCTTCCTTCAAAAACGGCGTTATCATAGTTACGTTTCCCGATGTTTTGTCCGTGGCTGTTGATTAATTGTCATTCTGTCCATGAGAACGCTCTTCTGTGCCCATTCCGTGCGGATTGTCTGCATTTTATCGGCATCGAGTAAAATGCTTGCATTGTTAACAGGATGTCCGATATCATGTGCTTGAATTCTTGAGTTTTAAATGAGTTTTGATGGTTAAAACGTGTCCATTTTCCAATTTAATTCGATACTTTTCGCTCTTGTTCTAATTTATGAAACGAATACGAATATTGAGCAAAAATATTTTCAATCGATTGTGTTTGACTTCCTGATGAAGAATTTCAGGTTAAACTTGAGCATGTCCAACTGTCTAATCATATACTTTCTATCATACGAAGGATATAAGCTGGAGTTTTCATATTTTCAAAAAACGTTGGTCTTTCAAATATATCGGTCAAGTTATAAACATATGGAATTTTATTTCCTCAATAACTTCTGGAGTATTCATCCAATCGATTCGAAATTAAAAAATCGTTTGAATAATGTTGAATAAGAGGAGTCCACTAAATTTTATTGAAATCCTCAGGCTAGGAAATTTCAGAAATTTCTGAGAACTATTTCGAAAGTATCCGATTTTTCATAAGGGACTCGTTGGACTTCAACGTAAATACGCATATTCTATACCCACGAGAAGATATAGCTTTTTCTAAGTAAAGATGTTAATGAAGTAACAGAAATTCAAAGGATAAAGTGACCAATGGATATTTCTTTCTGAGCTTCTACGGTTGATGGATGGTAAGAATCGATGGTGGATAAATTGAAGTTTGAAAATCTTCATTATTGCAAAAATCTCGAATTCTGTCTTTCGAGACAAAAATCGTGCAATTTCTGGACATTTCCATAATAAATAAGTTATCAAAAGCCAAAAATTGGTTTTCTTGATCCCAATTAAGTGCTCCGTTTTAACCTTTATCTTTCTGAAGATCCCTAGACAAGTTGTTTTCATATTTACAGAATAGTGAACTGTCAAAATATCTTGGTCAACTTCATTATAAGATAAGTCCGTCGAATAGTTTGAACGATATAAGCATCTGAAATTTAGTTTCTTCGATAACTCCCAGAATATATATCTGATTAAGATGTGACTTGGATAATAGTTGAATATACTAATTAGAAGTCCACAAGTATTTCCGAGATACCTCACAAAAACTTCAAGAAAGAAAAGGACATCAAGTGTGGGGGAAGTATCATAAGGTTGAAATTTCAATTTCTGATATATCAGCTCAAATTTGAACATTTTATAAATTAAGCATCACCAATGTTATTTTTGAATTGAATGGACTTTATCGTTTACCTGACGTTAGGTTCCAGAATTTTCATTCATTAATTGGAACCTGAAATTTAGCTGGTGCCTAATTATTTTATTTTTCAAAAGAATATTTTCAATTCAAATTTGATAGGCGTACCATAACAGTAGTTATTATTATTATGAGATAATTCTTTCATTAATCGTGGCGTTTGTATTAGTATCACAGTGCTCCAGAATATGGAAAAAAAACTCTAGAACAAGCGTACAGAAGGTTCTCACCACATGTCAGTGCCTTTCTAAATTTTTCCTTGGAATTTTTCCCCTAATAAGTGATGTTCAACTCAATCAGATGGCGCTCATTCTTGTTATACAGGGTGTCTTAAGTTCGAGTGCCTATTATTTTTCCAGAAAATCTCAAATAACTCAGAAATTATTGGATTTAGGAGTATAATTATGTGAGGAAACTATCATTTTTTTTGACCGCAGAATCCAACACAATTATAAAAAAATAGGGTTCTGATTTGAAAAACACAAGTTATGGCCAATTTAAGATCACAATTTTCAACACAAAATTTGAAACACCCTGTGATGATAGTTTTGATATCCAAAAGAGCATGACCTTTTCACATCCTTCCTCTTCGATGTTGTAAAAACGGTTCACGCTCAGGATATTTAAAATAAGAATAATGAACATATTACTGACTGAACATATTTGACTTTCTTTCCAGTTTTTTTTTGGATATTCTGAAAACTATTCGTTTTAATACAATGGTTTTAACAGAAATGTATTCACTATTGAATACTACTCTATCATACCAGGAATGGAAAATTGAACAATATCATTTCGTCAGAATCCAGAACTCGAACTTGAGACACTCCCTGTCTCAATAACCGGAAGCATAAAGAATTAAAGGGGGCTCAAAATGAAAATGGTTTTTTAGCTCTTTTGTAGAGAACTTCGAACAATATCATAATTCCAGTTTTCAGATTTCAAATATGTCTAGTTCTCCAGAACTCGAACTTGAGACACCCTGTATGAATGTCTCAACTTAACTTTGTTTATTTAGTCCATAAAGAATATAAAGGGTGTCTCAAAATGAAAGCATGGTTTGAATTGAATGGAGTTTTTGACAGTTTTCAGTCTTTTGATTATAATTTTTTTTATTGATTCATAAAGTACATAGTATAGGATTATTAATGGAATAACACATCAGGCAAATGGCCTCCGCGGCTTTGCATACACCTACGCATTCGTTTGTCGAAATTGCCCATGACCGTTCTGCATGAACGTGGCTGAATCTCGTTGTTGCAACGTTGAATCTCCTCCCTCAATGCACTGGTGGTTGTAGGTTCATTGACGTAGACTTGTGATTTCAAATAACCCCATAAAAAATCTAATGATGTTAAATCACACGATCTAGGGGGCCAGTTCTGATAATCGAAACGACCTGGAAAAGTATCATGCAGTAATTGAAGTGTTTCACGGGCTGTACGGCATGTGACACCGTCTTGTTGAACTCCCAAATTGGCCACATCAATATCATCAAAAAGTATGGCACTCCAGCCCAAAATTCACACCAAACAGTGACACGTTGTGGTTGCATTTGTTTTTTCGACAATCACATGTGTGTTTCCGGAACACCAAAAAATGCAATTTTGGCGATTAACAAAGCCATTAAGGTGAAAATGTGCTTTTTCGCTTAGGATGATTTTGCTCGAGAAATCATTCATTTTTGTTGTTGCTGTGTGTATTCGACAAACTCTCTTCGCTAAGCATGGTCACGCTTTAGAGAGCTTCTTGAGATTTGCAATCCTGGCACGTCGGCGAATTGAGGTTCCTGGATTGTTACCGACACTCGTACGCACTGCCTATATATTGACATTTGAATGGCTCGTTTTGGACGAGGTCTCCCATGAATCTTGTATCTCAGAATTTTTCAATTCATCTCTATACAGTTGACGAAGTTGAAACAGTTTTCCGGTCATATTTTATATGAAATTTTCGAAATGCGGCCTACAAGCATTCACTATTTTTGAAGTATTGTTCCACAATGAAGACACGTTGTTCTATTCTGTAACGTTAGATTTTTGATAACCATTAACTGTCTACTGTCGATTCATTTTGTTTTTAGGGTTGTCAACACTACTGCATAAATGGCGGCAAATGCAGATCTTGCGTTAATTTTGAGACACCCTACATAAAACTTCCTTAAGGACGTGCCAGGTTGCCAGGTATTGCCAGGATATGAATTATCAATAGTGAACTTTCTATGGTCCTATGGCACATCAAAAATCTGCGATAATAAAGTAGAAATTGCTAAAACATCCAAAAATATTCCAGGCGCAATTTATCATCGATCCAAGCGAAAGTACAAAATTTTTTCCACTTCTTCTAGTAACCAGAAATAAATAACTAATTTCAGTGCGTGGCCTACTTGCATGTCAATTTTTCTCGAATGGACTTGCGTGAAGCAGTCTAGTTCGCTGATTTTCTTCACATAATATATACATAGCGTCGGCATTAACGGCGCCAATATTTCATTCAGGCCTATCGGCGGCCGTTTTTCACTAAAAAGTACCGAGGCAGTTCGCTTATCGGTCCATCCGTGTACACCTATCGGTCTTCGGATCCACGATAAAAGGACCACGTCCGCTGACGTCGCCCGACCACATCTTCCTGTGCATAATACCGGCATCTGCAAAGAGAGAACGCCTCTCTTTATTGCGATCGTGCTATGATCGTAAGGGAGTAGTTAGTTGTAGAGGCGCAAGTTCCGCGTTTCCATGATTTATCCGAGTGGACTTCATTGAGGTGCGAATCATGGGGGCTCGGACGATAGGAAATCGTCGACTATCGCCAGGTCAGCAGGCTCCACCTACATAATCCTTTGAACGTGCCGATCGCCATTGGAACACTTCGATGACGAAGATTGTTGGAGAATCGAGTCCGTTATCCCTTTCAGAATATGATTTGCAAAGGAATATAATATAAATACCCAGCTATGAAGATTTTTCCTGAGGCGAAAGTAGGAAGTGGTCCCTACCGGTTAAGAACACCAGAAATTGGGAACTGTCCGCATTCCGTTGAATCCTGGAAAGAGACTGAGCCTTTGACCAATGCGTTAATTTTAAACACAGATTCTTGGTGCTAATTGAAGCACTTTTTTCCTCTAGCACTTTCTCCAATTTTGCACAATCCAAAGTTATAATCGATTTAGGGTTCCAAATTTGACTAAGCAACCCCTGGATTCTTTTCGATGAATTCTGGATACGTACTTGTTTATGCACCCTGTTCCTATTAGAGGCTTCAAAGTGTAACATTTCTGATTAAAGCAAGTATTTATTGCTCTTCTGAGACTCCCAGCTGTAAAATCAACCTAAATACCTTGGTTAGTGAAAATATTAACATTTTTGAATTTTGGTGACAATTCAATTGAAAATTTTATGAGAATATACTTATATTCAACATTGACTTTTCCAAAACTCTGAATTCTAGGGTTGTTTTAAATTCTTCAGATCACTAAATCAACAATATTGCCATATTTCTTATTTTCCATAAATATCAAAGATGCCTATCTGTGTTAACATTAATTTTTCCAATACTCTGAATTCTATGATTGTTTTCAATTCTTCAGGTCACTAAAATAACAATATTGCCTTATTTCTTATTTTCCATGAATATCGAAGATGCCTATCTGTGTTATCTCCTATCCTATTTTGAACCTGTAAATTCCAAAGTGTTTTAATGATTCATAGAACACATTTGTCTAAGTTATGATTTTCAAGAGGTTTCTCATGTTTTGAAGTCTGTAGAGGATCCGAACAGAGGAAGCAGTATTGTCAAAACCTATATAGAAAAATTTTTGAATCAATTTCTTCACAAGTAAGGATTATGAAAAATAGAAAACTTTTAATCATCATTTTTCTTCATGATTTATTTTCCACGAAACTGTTTGAAGCATGAATGCCATAATTCATCTTTGAACATGAATTTCACAAACCAGTGGAAATATTTATTTTTGGAGTGAATGAAGCTCTTCAAAGCATTATGGATCATAAGCGAATGTCTTTTTGAATTAATTTCGAGATCATAACATATTTCATATGATTTTTTCGGGAAAAAAAATTGTAGACAATACGCCGATAGGTGCTGAGAAATACGCTATGAAACTACGTTCTCACTTATCTTCACAATGTTTCTCATTAAACATTTTACTATAATATATACAGGGTGAGTCTTTGACCACTGCGTTAATTTTAACCATAGGTTCTTGACTTCAAAAGAAACACTTTTCTCCATACCGTTTTTCTATATTCAGCTGCGTTAAAAAGTTATAAGCATTTTAAGTTTTCACATTGGGCAAATACCCTCTGTAGTCCAGTTTAGTTTGAATGAAAATTACCTTCCACAGCATCCGCTATTGAATCTGAATTGTTTCAAAACATTATTTTGTCTCTAAGAAATGATTCACCCACTCATGTTTCATCAGATGATTATATCGATTTAATTCCTTTCAACTTCAAATATCTCAAAATTTAGGAAAAAAGATGTTGAATGATTTTAGGAAGCACAAGATATGGACCTTTAGTTCAGGTGATATTTATTTTCTTCAATTCAAGTAATCTGTACAGTAGTAGTGAGAAACCCACAAGAAATGGAATAAATATATTGATGCCAAATTTGCTTCGAAAACCTTCTATAAGAGATCATTTCACTTGATATTGTCGTTTGAATATTACAGGTGAAAATGCATTTTTTTATGAAATTTCAACACATCAACAAATCTTTTGAACGGGGCAAAATTTGAAGAAATTTTATAGGAGGAAAATGTTTCTTTTGACGTCAAGAATCTATAGTTAAAATTAACACAGTGGTCAAAGACTCACCCTGTATATATATTCTTATGAACTTTTAGCATACAATAGTTAGGTTAGCTAACAATTGAGCAGACAGGTTTACTGTAACGCGTCAATAAGACGTCTAAAGGGCAAATCTGTTAAAAGTGATAACTACGGTATATCTTTGGGGGACCTATGCATGGGAAAAAGATAAACTGCAGGCTTTCGGTTATTTCTCTCTTGATGCAACCTTCCATAATGACTAACTACTGTTCGATCTACAATAGGTAATTCATTCTATACAAGCGTTCATAGAAATACATGTTTCTGCCTTAAGAGCCGTTGGTAATCTCCAGCAAATTTTCATTATAGATTGATTTTCCATTGCATTTGAAGCCGTAAAGCTGCAGGCGAAAACTCAGCCTCAATTACAGACTTCCATAAATCCAAACAACGGACAAACTCGAACTTTTCCCTCTGGCTTCGTGACAATTCAATTTCCTCACTTATAACAGTATCTTTGACGGTATATCATGGACCAGAAAGCAGAGATATTCCACGGTAGATTGGCTGAAGACCATTACCTTGAAGGCAGCATCATCCGCACAACAATCATACAAAGTGGATAATAGTCCATCACTGGAAGGTGGGCGTAGTATCTATTTCTCGATAAAAAGGAACAGGAAAATAATTAGTGTCTTTATATGCTCGGTTGATTACGAAGGGATCGTACTGAAATTGAAAGATGTTTAAAGGGGCGGTTCGAAGGGGTATCTTTTCGATTGAATCTTAACTTTTTAGTTTAAGTCAATTTCAGTGTTCTAGTTCATTTAACTAGTAGAACAGAGTGCTAAGGTTTTGACGAAATGCTATCAATTGATTGGTTTTGACTTCCTGATGAAGAATCTGTGGTCAAACTTCAGAGTATCTGAAGTTTCCCAAGAAAATGAGCTAGATTTTTATAGTTTCAGAATAGGTTCATGTCCCCAATATCTCGGCCAAGTTAGCTATTGGCACGAATCCGTTAAAAATTTTAGGAGTTATAAGAATCTGAAATTTGGTTTCCTAGAATATCCATCAGATCAATTTGAAACTTGAAATCGTTGAAAAAAGCAAAAAAGAAGCTTGTAAAAATCTACAGGCTAAGGAATTGTTGGGAGATTTCGAAATTCCTTCTGGGAAATATTGGTCGAATCCAACATTGTATGAAGCTAGAAGTTCCGATAGCTGTCAAACAAAATTGGTGCGATGAGTTAAGACTGGGACTCAACATAGCTAAACGTAAGATTGTTAGTTACACAAGAAAAAATAAAAAAATAATTTATGAATGTAGATGTGGTAATAATCTTCTTGATAGATTCGATACTGTTCTGGGTGTTTTGTTGGATAATGAACTTTTTTTCATTGAACATATAGCACAAATAGTTAAGGATGCCTCCAGGTCCTATGGATTCATTATTAGAAACTTTAGAGAGTTCATGATTGATAGAGATATTAACCCTTAAAATTTTTTTCTATTTCAGTGTCGTAATGAGTTCGTGTTGGAATAGGTGCCCCTTCTGCTTCTATAATATAATTCTTTAGTTCGATCTAAATTAGAATACCCCAGCATACCATGGCATCCCTTATATGAGTTATAAAAGAAGGGTTGAGAGAACTCAGAAAAAAATCTTCAAGTATTTTATTTTCAAGAGTGACGAACTCTACCCTCTACGAGGATGTGATGATAGTTATCTCTATCAAAAACTAAATTATTCAAGTTTGAGTTTGAGGAGAACTGTAGGATTAATTATGTTTTTATACAAAGTGCCAAATAATAAAATTGGCTGTGAAGAAATTCTCGGCATACTAAATTTCAAAGTTCCATGTTTCAATATAAGAAATGTTCCAGTTTTTAAATATATTTATATATATATTCTTTTGAACTTTTGGCTTAAATTTTTTTTGGTTGACAAACAATAAAGCGTATGACATAAAAGCCTTGGGAAAAAAACTCAGTAAAAAAATCTCCCCGCATGTGTGTTATTGTGTGTACAAAAATAAGCTGAAACTTATTTGATGGACTTTTTTTCTTCAAGAATGGTCTTCTATTGATGAATACTGAGGCCTTTTCAAACTGCACATATTAGATCTGAAAATGAAAGGCAAAAGCAGAAAAAAGAACTGAATGCAAAATATACGTATCAAATTTGTTTGAAATTTATAACCCATTAAAAGAAAGAATCGGAAACATCGTGAATGACATTAAAACAATCTTGAAATTTATATATGGGACAATAATGAGATGAGGTATTGTTTCTTCTACATATTCACATTCACAACTGGCGCTTGGAGCTGAGTTCCATTTGAATAGCATGATGCTATTGGTACCACCATAACCTGTTCTGAAAGGATTAAGAACTGTCCAAATTTTTTTTGGAAGATCGAAACCAGGAATTTTATCACAAGGATAGGAAATGAAATTTTTATTGAACATTTCATAAGAGTTTCATTCAATTTTTCAAAATTCTTCATCGCTTGTGTCCATATTGAACAACGTATTATGCCAGGCTCCAATAAATATCATGTGTGACAGGTTGAATAAGTTTTAAGAAATAGGTAAGTTATCGGGTTTTTTTAAGTTCAAAGGGCTCTTGTTACGTAGACTCTTTATTGATTACAATTCCAAGCTTTCGGCTACATTCCAGCCTTCTTCAGGGACTACAAATTTAAAATTGATCGATTACTATTTTGAATTTTGAAAAAGAAAACAAAAATATATTCTAATGAAAAGAATAAAAATAATTCAAAAAGATTTTACTTACTATCAATGTGAGGTTTAAAATAGATCTGTCCCTGTTACACATCAAAACCAAAAGGTAAACATACAATTTCTTTTATAACGATGGTACTTTGTAGAAAACAATACTGGTACATTTAGAACTTCGACTCAACATACAATTTTCGTAAAAATATAAAACTCCATTAGATTTTTCAAGATTAAAATGTTTAAAAATTTTTATATATATTATGTCTGACAGGCCATTTTTAGGTTAACCAAATTGTCGAAATCATTAATCGATAAATCACAGTTATGTCAAAAAAGCAGGATTCTGTGTTAGAACCATAGAATGCTGTGGTCCTATTCTTCATACAAAGTTAATTACTTGTAAGGGCCCTTTGCCTTTCAATTCGCCCCCTCCCAACTCCTACGCTCCTTGTGTTATGTAGAATATTACAATAAATTAAACTTATATCTTGAGTATCAGTACATACATTGATGTTATTAACGTTTTTATTAATCTCTACTGACTCTAGGAACAACCGTTTTTTCTGATTTGAAACGTATCTCAATACTTCAACATTATCAAAGTTCATTTTATGCCCTGTTTCAGTTGTATGCTTCGATAGGCCGGTTTTTTTACCTAACTGTTGTACGTCCCTTTTATGTTCCTTTAATGAATTTTGAATTATTTTTGTTCTTTTCATTAGAATATATTTTTGTTTTCTTTTTTCAAAATTCAAAATAGTAATCGATCAATTTTAAATTTGTAGTCCCTGAAGAAGGCTGGACTGTAGCCGAAAGCTTGGAATTGTAATCAATAAAGAGTCTACGTAACAAGAGCCCTTTGAACTTAAAAAACCCGATAACTTACCTATCTCTACGTGTCAACGAAGTTCGATACTTCTTCCTTCAATAAGTTTTAAGAAAGTTGCATTTGAACATCTAACAGACTTACAGTTGGAACTTTTCATAAAAACTTATCTGTAATATATGTGTATATATATTTAATATTTATTTATTATAATTGTCTATAGTATTTTTGTATCTATGGTGAACTTGTCATGTAAATGCATTTTCCGTGAGACAACTATCCACTATATACCATACAAATGATGTAAGGATGAGTGGTTTTTTATAGCCAGTTATTGAATTCACGATTCGAGAAGTCCCAAGAAACATAACATAATTTTTCGCCCGTTTTCAGCTATAAACAATTAACGGACAATAAACCACGAATACGTACGCCTTGCGAACTGTCGAACCAGGCCGGTTTTCATGCCTGTACGGTTATAAATAAAACAGATCAGGCTGCCATATGAGTTTATCATAAATAATTGACAGGTCTCACAAATATATCTATAGACCCACTAGTGCCCTCACGATTTCTTATACCTCTCTTTGGACTTCACATAATGGTTATATTTTGTTGCACTCGTTTTTGCCCGTTATGTTATTAACATCAAGTTTGGAACTGAAAAAGAACTAAACAAGTTTGAAAATTTAGAGACTTTCAGAATTATCTATTTGTCATATTGAAACATAGTAGTCTTCAGATGAATTGAATATTTGATGCTTTAGGTCAACCCCAGAATTGGATGCCGTACGTCCATATTGTTTTGACGATTGCCTTGTGAATGACTAGATAATTTATTTTGAAGGTATAATTTGGAATTCCTGTCTTATAGACTTTGGCTTATAGCCAATATATTTTCGCAATATCAGATTTATTTCATTCTTCTTAGCATTGAAGTCTTGTCTCCAGTAGAGGCGCTGGTCTAAATGTAAGCTTATTCTTGGTGAGTCTTTGGCCAATTTTAAACATAGACAAATTTGGCCTCGTTCAAAAGATATAGTGTGTTGAAATTTCATAAAAAAATTGCATTTTCACCATATCAATTGAAATGTTCTCTCGTAGAAGGTTTTTGATAACAGTCATGCATATTTTAGCATCAATACATTTATTCAATTTCTTGTGAGTTTCTCACTGCTACTGTACAGATTGGTTAAATTACATGAAAAACAAATATCACTTTTATTGCAGATAAGATCATTCATCTTTGTTTTTCCTAAATTGCACCATTTTTGATTTATTTGAAGTTGAAAGGAATTGAATTGATATAATCATATGATGAAACATTTCTTAGAGGGAAAATAATGTTTTTAAACAAGTCAGATTCAATAGTGGATGCCGTGGAAGGTAATTTTTATTTAAACTAAACTGGACTGCAGAGGGGTATTTGCCCAATGTGAAAACTTAAAATGCACATAACTTTTTAACGCAGCTGAATATGGAAAAACGGTATGGAAAAAATTGTTTCTTTTGATCTCAAGAACCAATGGTTGAAATCAACGCAGTGGTCAAAGACTCACCCTGTATACTTTGCTTCGCTGTCGACTGGTATTTCTTTCTTGGATATTTTAACAGGGGGACATGTATTTCTTCTTGTAGTAAATATTAATTGAACTGATTTTGCCTCATTGATGCTGAGTCGCCTTTTTCAATGCAGCCCAAGGTCATCCATGTGTTCTTGTTGTTGTTTGAAAGCTGTTTTTATCCGATACAAGTGAAGCTATATCGTCTGCAAAATATGATATGGTGATACCAAAATACTGCTCTGTGGAACTGCGCATTTGACTTTGGAAGAAGTGGTTATTCGTCCCCATATTACACGGCAAAATAACGATCTTCTAGAAAAGAATTGAGAATTATGTAATATGGTTGAGGAGTTGTTTGAGTTTGTATAGTAGCCCTTTGTGTCAAACCTTGTCGAATTCTTGAGATAAGTCCAGATATACTGCTGAGGAAAATTTCCTTTCTTGGAGGCCTGTCGACTTAATGTACACCATGCGCTAATGCTTATGCGTTGTCGAGTGGTCCTTTTGAAAACCTAGTTGGTTGTCTGGTCCTAGTTGGAGCATATCTACGTCTTTTTTCAGCTTCTTATGAAGCAGCTTCTCACAAAGGTTACCCAGGACTTATACGCCTGTATGATTCCACAACAATATAAGATGGTAGAAAATAAGTCTATAACCTAATGAGGTTCTATTTCCTTTTCTATATTTTTCTTACTTAATACAATTATCATTAGTTCATACCAGCATCGGTTATTACTTCATGATTTTCAAATTGAAATACTTCAAAAACTATACATAAGTATTGAGTTTTATCAAGATAACCCTTTGCAGTGAAATTAAATATTATTTTAGAATACCTAAAATTTTGCCTGATAAATCTAATGGTAGAAAAGTAATGTTCAATACTACTTGGTAATAAACGTATAACTAGCTGCCGATATGCTCTTCAGACATAAAATTAAACTTATTGTGTGTATCAGTTCCCAGAATATTAGGTGTACAAATAAGTTTCCGCGGTTTTTATAAAAATTAGGAATTTATTGTAAAGGAAAAGTACATTACGTTTTATTCAAAGTATTTTCCATCATTTGCCACTACTTTTCCCCATCTTTCTGGCAACATTCGGATACCCAGTCGAAAAACTCTTCATCTTTTGACGCTATCCACAAATCTACCCAATTTTTGGTGTCTTCATATGATGTGAAGCGCTGCTCAGACAGACCATGTGCCATCGACCGGAACAGATGATAATCAGAAGGGGCTAAGTCTGGTGAATACGGCGGGTGGGGTAAAACTTCCCAGTTGAGTGTTTCCAAGTATGTTTTTACCGGCGCCGCAGCATGTGGAACATAATACACGACACCAAGCTGATCCCACCAAATACACAGCATGAGTTTTTTTCCATGAATATTCGGCTTAGCTGTCGATGTTGATGGTTCGCCGGGCTTAATCCATGACTTTCTCTTCTTTGAATTATCGTAGTGAATCCATTTTTCGTCACCAGTGACTATACGATGCAAAAACTCTTTTTTATTCCTGGCAAGCAGCATTTCACTCATGCATAATCGGCGTTCAACGTCTCTCGGCTTTAGTTCATATGGAACCCAATTTCCTTGTTTTTGAATCATTCCTAACGATTTTAAACGATGTGAAATTGTTGTAGAGTAAGTGCGAGTTCTTTGAATCACTAGTACGTTAAGGTTATGGTGTTGCCAGATGACTAAACTTGTGGATATTACGTTTTTCATCTGACAATTTTGCATAATGTTCTTTATCTTGACAAAAACAGATGGCACCTTATATATTGTTCAAAAATTTTCTCCAGATAAATATCCATGGTCAGTTTTTCATCTATTCTGACAAAATGGAGCTATGGATCATCAGTTTTTTCTATTTTCAAACATCATCCTTCAAACACCCTGCAGATATTCACTGCAATGTTATGCCAGTTGTCCAAGACAAAACCGGGTCGAAATTGAACGTTGCCATATCTGCAACCTTACCTTGTACATCATCCATCATCCGATAATGATTTATGGAGTTCCATACGAACATGTACATCACATTTTATTCCTTTCAATATTTTTGTCCGATCGAACTGCGAAGGTTGGCATTCGGTCGGAGGGAAATATTTAAAACATGCATGACAAGCAGTTGTATGATTGGATGTTATTAATGATATAGATATGTTCATGTCATTTCTCTGTGTGAATTTCTTGCTGGCTGACCTGCGAAACGCTTGCATTTGCCCTCTTGCAGCCTTGAAATTACTCAGGTATACCGATCTGCGATACCGCGAATCGGCCATGTTTGATCGAAGACGGTTGCAAGTCATAAGTTCGATATTCTATGGACGGCCATGTATGATCTGTGGCGATGGAAGCTAATCTTGGTTACATCTACAGGGTATGCCATTGATTGTCCACCTCACACTGGCTCGAAGAAATACCAAATAGCTCAATTAGTGTTTGGTTTAAATGGATTGATCCCCAAGCGTGAATTTAAGTGCAAAAGAACACAAAAATTTCCGAACAACCTCATAGATTCAATGTGAAAACACCATTCGAGACCATAGAATTTTCTTAAAATATCCATCCAACCTACGAATGAATCATACGGGCAGAATCCGAACTTGTCACCCACTCGCACCAGTGACAGGCTACATTTGCAACCACTTAGCATTCGAGAAGTACCAGGCAATTAATCCGAAAGATCCGGTGCCAATCAAAATACTAAACGATTCTACTCCACCTCCCCTCAAACCCACCTAATTGATTTGCAAGTGAGATAACTTCCTGGCTTGCTGAGATCCAAAAATTCTGGAATGCAAATTACTCACCCACAAGATGACACGACGGTATTTGTGTGATTATCCTTTCAGAAAACGTCTCGTTGAAAAAGATTGATGACATGCGTGCAATTCGTTATAATTATAGAGTGGGAAATAAATAATATAATACTGTGCAAGTGTTGAGGAAGTTTTATTTGATTACTTTACAGTTACATAGTGGAAATACCTGAGCGCCATCTAGCACCTATTTCAAATTATATAAAGGGATTGGTAACCAACTGATTTCGAGAGGGGCTCATATCTTGATGATGCAGAGGAATAAAAATCAACAAGCATTCTTCATCACAGGTGCTACGTTTGAATTCTGACATCACTTCGTGTATAAGGTGCATCATTACACATTTATGGTTAGAGGAATAGGAAAAACGAGTGAATATGAGGTGGTGTTCCTCAAGGCACTATTTTTGGTCTGTTTCACTCCTTTTATATGTGAGTAAATTGTCCAGGCAGAGGACGAAATGATCCGTAATTTACCTTCTGCCCCCATATACCGAGACCTTCCAAATATGCTACAGTTTCGGTAATCAAGTCCTCTTCAGAGACAAATCTCTTTCTACGGAGCAACTTTCTGAGTTCTGTGCTAAGCTAGTAGTTAGTCGGTTCCAGATCTGTAAAATACGGTGGGTGAGGTAGCAATTCGAAACTCAATTGCGGCTGTTTTTATTGGTGCGTTGTATTGGTGAAAGAGCATTCGTTTGTACTTTAACTAAGGACTTTTTTGGAAAATTTCAACCTTCAAATGATCTAATTAGCGTATATAATGATCCCAGTTCATTTTTGTCTCAATTTAATGTCAATGAATGAAATTCCGTGCATATCCCAAAAACCAGAGGCCATTATCTTCCCTTACGATGTTTGTTTAAGTCTTTGATCGATTTTATAGGTCTGCAAGCCACACAGCAGACTGCCGTTTCGATTCTGGAGTGATGTGGTGTAATCATATTTAATCCATTGTGATGTACCTACCTACTCGAAAAATTCTCATGATTTCGCGTGAACATCTCCAGCCAACCTTTTGAATCATCTAGTCGTTGTTGGTTTTGCTCTGGTGTTAGCAAACGCGACACTTATTAAGAAAACAGCTTTTTTATACTCAAATGTTTGAGTATGAAGGTGTAAAAACCTCCTTTTGATAATTTTAGAGCATCAACTATCTCGAAAGACGTAATTGTTAAATATATTAAATATTAAATACTCAAGTTCATGAAACTTTGACAGTGATCTTTTGAAGGTTGGCACAATCATATAGATCTTTGGTTAGTGGTGCCATCCAGCTTTTGGATCTGGGATTCATTGAGCAACGCAGTATAATGCATAAGCTGCAATTGTAATTTTTTTATTGGCAATTTAATGAATTTCAGTTATTTTACAATTTTTATTATTTGACATAATGTAAGTCTTGAACTATTTCGAGTATCTTTCCATATTGAATTTGAAATGGAAGAGGTAGAAGCAGAAAAATTTAAAACAAAAAAATCGACCAGAAATTTACAACACAATGACA
Organism: Micraspis discolor; assembly: GCA_030674115.1. Lineage (NCBI taxonomy): Eukaryota > Metazoa > Arthropoda > Insecta > Coleoptera > Coccinellidae > Micraspis > Micraspis discolor. Next base: position 6,509,381 of record JARTUT010000872.1, read on the forward strand.
ATTGTGTCAGTATGTTATACTGACAAATAACAGTTATTCTTTTGTATTGAGTTTCATTCCATCAAAACATTGTTAGGTGTAAACAATTCAAAGTGACGAAAATAAAACAATTTTTTGGTTAAATCACCGAAATAATGACTATTTTAGATGAATTGGTAAGATTGGTCGTTAAGCAACAAATTGAGTGTTGAGTTTCTCAAACGATCCAGCATTCCATTTAAAATGGAAAGTTATTTTTCTTACATGAAAGTAATGATATCCATTTCATAATCGATCCACATTTTCTTCTTGTTTCTTCTGTGAAGTCTTCAAAGCTTGAGATGATAGGCTATCAAGAATTGTCATCAAGAGAGCCAGTTTTCCAGAAGAATTATTATGCATTAGATGACATAATTGAAGAGTCGGCGACCTTGAACTTGCTTTCATTACCATATCCATAGACTTAAATCACTTTCCCCTATGCTTCTAGCAAATATAATTGTTAGCTGTTGTCGTTTATTTTTTAATAACATATCTGCTATACATCAGATTATAATTGATATTTGGACAGTGGAAAAAGGATAAAGACGGATTCTTCAGGCACTACTGTTTTTACAAATGGATGAGGAAATGAAGGGTTACAAAAGTTTCTGTTCTTTATATGAAAATCTATAAAAACAAAATCTTTCATAGTAAATGGTGCCCTACGATCCCTGAAATCCAAAACAGCTTTTCAGCCGTTCGGCGTAAATGCGACAAATAGAATGAAGCCAGGTTTTCAGCATTTCTATTTTCCTCTTGTATTTTAGGAAATTTTACACAATTCCTCTGTTTTTCGAATCATAAATTGTGTTGTTTAGAGTCCAGCAAGGATACAAAGAACACATTATCGTAAGGTCATTTTGATTAATTCTTAGACTGTACAGTCGTTACCTTGCATCGTTATATTGTATAGAAGTAAAACCTTGTTATAGAAGCTGTTTTCTGTAAATCAATGAAGGCTTTGGATGAGATTAGAACTCAGTTCTAAGCGCAAGTTGTGAATGTGAATATGCAAAAGAAACAATACCTCATCTCACCAATAATTGTCCCATATATAAATTTCAAGGTGGTTTTAGGGCTATTCACGATCTTTCCGAATCTTTCTTGAAATGGGTTATAAATTTCAAACCAATTTGATACGTATATTTTGTATTCAGTTCTTTTTTCTGCTTTTGTCTTTCTATTTTCAGATTCGATATGTGCAACTTGAAGAAGCCCCTGTATTTATTAATAGAAGACCACTCTTGAAGAAAGAAGTCCTTCAAATATATTGAAGCTTATTTTGTAAACACAGCAATATTTAGGCGGGGAGCCAGGGTTTTTTTACTGGGGTTCTTTACATAGGATTTCATGTCATACACCGAATTATATGGCACCCCTTCTACAACCCCAGCTAACATTTGTTTTGTAAGCCAAAAGTCCAACAGAATATACATGTATACATATGAGACGGCAATAGATGAAATGATGACAGTAAATTGAAAGTATTTTTATCTTTTTCAGGTGACTGATACAAACGACAATCCTCCAGTCTTTGTTGAAAATGTGTACTCCTTCGACATACCTGAAAATGCTATAAGAGGATCAAGATTCGGCCAGGTGCAAGCTGTTGATCCTGACCTAGGCAGCAATTCACAGCTAACGTACACCGTTATCAGTGATTGGGCGAATGACGTGTTCTCTCTCAATCCGCAAAGTGGTGTTTTCACACTGACTTCAAAACTTGATTATGAAGAGGTAAGTGTATTACTATATTTAAATTTAGTGCTGAATCATTACAGCTTGATTCTTGTACTATTTTGATGAAACATTGGACGATGTTTTTCCTATAATAAACAGTTTTATTAGGTCACCCTGTATTCTAGCCAAGCACTAGATGCCATCTCCGAAATAACCAAACATGAATTGATGAAAATTATGTGATGTAATGCGATTTTTTTAGAAGCAAACTGCTTTTTGTCTAGAGAATCACCTGTTTTTGAAACACTGTAAACTTCAGATATAAGGTTGTTCGATCCTATACAGGGTGTGGACTTTTGATGACAGTGGGATATGACGTGTGATACAAAGCTGGAGAGGATTTTTACCCGATCAGGAATTTGATCAGTAAAAGTTGGTAGTTTGTAGCATGAATTCAAATTGGTATTAACCTGCACTTTGTGTTCATGAAGTTATTGGGTGTTTTTTATAGAATTGTTGTACCGATAAAACAGAATGAAACAGAAATTTTCGAATTGATCGTATTATTTAAATTTGGAGAAATTTTCTTAACAAACAGTTTTATTAAAAATGTAATGTGAATGCTCGACATTAGCCTGCATACAGCGATATATTAATTCTAAAAAATTATTTCGTACATGTGATAGCATTTCAGGAGTAATGTAACATTTTGCTACAATTTGTAAACTAAGGTCGTTTAAATGTGCTACTTGTGGTTTCAAGTGGCCCTAAAGGAAAAAATCAGGCGGTCTTGCATCCCGCGATCACGCAGGCCTCATCGCTAGGGCCTTTTAGCCTAACCAAAGACCAGAAAACCTACTGCTGATTGCGTAACTCCTCTTCAAAAAGGTTTCCACTTGCCTCGGAAGTTTCTGTGATTAGAAAATCAATCACGATTTTGAACAAGTCAAGATACACATCGCCAAGGACATTTCCAGAAATGAATATAGGATCGATCAAATGATTCTCCAACATAAACATCAAGATGTTGAGTTTTTGTGGGTGTTGAGAATGTTGCTCCCTAAAAAGTTGAGGATTTTCATCGGTTCAAATCATGCAGTTATATTTCTTAAGGTTTCCTATTCGTAGAGCAAAAAGGCCCATTCATCCAAAAGGTATACTTTGTACAATAACACAGGATTTGCAATAATTTTTTGGGAAATTATTTGGCAAAATCCTATTCTCCAATCACTATTATCTTATTTCAGCTCATGAACAACTGACATTTCCTAAGGATGGAACTCAGCCACCTAATATTCTGTGGGAACTTACCCTTGAATATGCAGTTTCATCTGACAACTTTCTAGCACTTCTATATTGTTCCCTTTCAACTATTAACTAAGCAATAATTGCGATTGATCATTTACACCCTTAACCGTACTAGTTCAATTTTCCTGTTTCCTCAAAATTATGTACCACCAGAATGATAAACATTTTTATCTGGATGCAATTCATTAAAAATCCCCTCAGTACCCCATGACCCCCACAGTCATTGTTCTGGAAACGAATTTTAATCAATTTGTTTCTCTTATGCAATACTGAAATGAAATTTTCTGAAAGCGAATGGAGTATGGCCTGGTAGATCAGATTACAAGAGCCATAAAGAGAATTAAGGCATTCTTCGTCTTTTAGTCACCTAATTGTTGGTTTGATCGATCAAAAACAGAAGAGATTGAGCAATTGTTTGGTGTGGTCAAGTAAAGAGGATGCAGGATGACAGATGGCCCCTAAGGATTTTGGAATAGGTACCCCCAGAACGAAGTAAAAGGGGAAGTCAACGAAGATGTTGGAGGGACGATATAGAAGAGGCGATGTCAGCCAGAGATCTGGAAGAGGACACATTCCATGAAGGCAAAAGATGGAAGTTGTGGACAGAGTAACCGCGACAGCTATAACTGATCCGTGATATATACACTGTTGGTTTTGTTCCGTTTTCGAGCGAAAGGTTATAACATTATAGCTGCATGCAATCAATTTGGGAAATTAGGTTAAAATTTTACATATACTGTTTATTGAAAATTGTAGTATAGGTACGTTCGATCAGAATATCTGGTTTCTTTAGGTTTTATCGGTACCATAAAAAAACTTTGTGAATACACATTGCAGGTTTGTACTAATTTGAACCCATGCATATATTCGTGCTACAAAACTAGCAACTGTCCCTAATTTTTGATGGATTTGCAAATCTCTCAAGGGTCAAAAAAATAGACCTATCTGAGTGTTTCCACAAATTCTGTTTCGTTGCTGAGTTATTGATGGTGGACACTTATAAACGGGATAGTTGAAAATGCAATCGATTGATTTCCGATTGAATGGTACTCACAGAGGTTTCCGTGAAGAATAAAAAGACTGGGTGTTTTAATATTGAAACGGGCAGATTGAAATGACAGGTTGTCCTCAATAAGACTAGATCCGGACGCGTCTAACTCCTAATCGGTCTCAGAGCTTGTCGTAAGAAAACTGGTGGATCCGTCTCAAGACTTCCACAGATTTTTTCAATTTTAAAAGGACTCGTTGTGTGGTAGACCATTCAATTTGTATTCTAGCCTTATAATGACGCAGTCTTCGTGTTTTTCAGCATTAATTACCAGTTTTTGAGCGCCACACAGCAAATGCACGATATTTTAGTATTCACCGAGACATAGAACGAAGTTTTTCGCTTACAGTCCTCTTCTTTCGGAACAAAATCCTTGAGGAATGTCGGAGAATTGATGCGATGAAGTTTTAATTTTGAGTCACTTTTTTCTCTGGGGTATCCTTATTCATTTCTGGGATTTTCTATACTTCGTGAATCCCAACAACTCGCGTAGAAATATCGAATTGATATTCTCATCCTCCTATGATCAAGCGAATTTAAACTGTAAAGAGGCAATGCAAAATTGAAATGTTGAAAGAATTCTTTTGAAATTCCGGCTAACACTTTCTTGTATCCAACAATAAAGCACGTGTATTTGATGAAATCTTCAAGCAGAGGTTACGGTAAAGGTGTAATATACAATTCGACGTATGATACGGAGCTTTTGGTAAAAAATTTAGATGAGCACTGACGTGAGGACAGACGCTTTTGCGAGCTTATTCTAAAGTATTTTCCGGTACTATGTGATACTTATAAAACCCTCCAAAATGAATGAACAATTCTCTTGAAAGAATTCGTTCTGATCACAGAATTATCCACCTCTTTTTGCAGCGAATTATCGCTGATTGATTATAATTATTAATATATTGTTATACAAGCATAAATTTTTCTAATATCTCTTTTTTTCTGCCTTTTCGAAATGTGGGAAGCCAAATCAATTATTTCCAAGATATCGAAATCGTTCTCATATACGTCGTCCACTTTATTCAACCTATTTACAAGATCCATACTATCAATTATTATAATCACAACAACACTGCGAAAATTGAACTCACAGCCATAAATATTGGGAGGTTATGTTTATCAATATTTAAGTCGGGATTAGGGGTTAAATTAAAACTACTTTGAGTACATCGAAGGTCTGTTTGTTAAGTCTTTAGTGAGTAATGAATTATTATAGCTTGAAATAAGAAGAACTTATCCTTCACTTATCTGTGGAGCAAGAGAATTTGTGTCTTACACCTCACTTACAATTAAAGAGGCTTAGATTCGACGGTGCAAGTGAGCATTAAAGTAGCGGTCACTATGGATTAGTAAATATTTATAATTTGCTGATTTTGTTCGTTTATGTACTCCACCCTGATGAAAACGTAAGGTTTACTGAATAAACTGACACTGATAGTTCTATGATTAATGAAAGGGTGCGTTCACAAATTGAGTTTACTTGTGAATGACTATCTGTATTCAAACCTTGACGAAAAGACTTAACAATTGAATAATACACCGACAAAACAACACACAAATCTCTCCTTATTTCTCGAGTTGTATTTCTGACAGGTGAATGACTCGTCCGCAACATATTTGAGGTTGGTATGCGAAATTAGGAGTTCCCCCAATGGAAGATAAACCTATTAGGCATACGGGATGCCAGAATGCGTGGGATGTAAGGAATAATTGTATAGCAGAATAATTATCGAAGATAATTCAACGTTTATACATAGAGGTGAAATATAGATACGGAGGTGTATGATATATTCGATTACTTGTCTAATGTATGAGGTGTACATTCAATTATTTCGGTGTCTTTATATTGAATGATATTCTTTGAGTTCACGGCAGGGGCGTCCCATCAATAGGTTGTAATTTGTATGGTGTATGATGTAATGATTATTTCGTCTGGAACCTTTAATTCTATTCATCATTTCTATTCAACCATAGGCTTTCACTCATCTTACAATCAATTAAGTCTTGCAATAGATTGATTTTCAAGTATTAAATCTATCATCTAATTTGGTCGGCCAATTGAGGCAATGATTCCGGAGTAACATTGAAAAATCTTGAAATCGCCATGACCCATCGCAAAAGGAAATTGCGAGAGAAATCTGAAGATATCATGTAGTGTTTACACCATCATACTCGAAAATTTAGATATGAGAAAGCTGTGTTCTAAGAGCTCAAAGCAGATTAAAACCAACAACAGGAAAATGATTCAAAGAGCTGTTTGGAGATATTCAAGCGAAATTAGGAGTGTACTTTATTAGTTTTTTATGATTATCTATATCGTAAGCAGCATTTGAATCGATAAATGCTACGCCGGTTATTTTCTTAGCTTCATAACCATCCTCAATATGTTGGGCAAGATTGAGGATCTGACTACAGCATGATTTTCCAGATTTGAATCCAGCTTGTTCTTTCATTAACTTTTCATCGAATTGTGGTATTATTGTGTTGCGTTCTAGCAGCTGGTATAGGTGACAAAGTAACGTGTGCTTTTCTCCAAATCTTGATAATCATCAATTCGGAGATGCAGTTGAATTTAACCAACCATTTCATTGTTTCATTCCCAAAATATTTTATTTCTTGTGTCCTGATTTGATGTAAACCTGCAGTTTTATTAGTTTTCATTTGTTTTATACCTTCTTTGGGTTCGTTTAATGTTAAGGGTTAATTGATGAAAGCTTTCTCTTCATTAATGTTTCGTTTTAATTTTTTTTTCGTTCACTTGATTTGCTGTAACATTTGGTTTCATTTCCTTTGGTTTTGAAGGGTCGTTGCTCAAATTCTTCAGCATTTTCTATGCTTTTTTTGTATTTGATTCCATGTGAGACCTTCTAGAAGCTTTTCCTATCTGTATCTTACTTCTGCGATATAATTCATTAGGAGTTATCCCTCTCCTATAGTCCGATTTGAGAACTGATCTTGGTGGAACAAGGTCTTATGTTCTTCTATAATTCGTTTGGAGTTATTGACGAGACTTGGAATGTATGTGGTCCTGCATCCACGAGGTATGTACTTCTGTGATGCTTTATGTACTAGTTTGACAAAAATCTTCGTATGCAATGTATTCTGGGTTTATTTTGTATATTTCTTCATCAAGATATTCACTGAATATCTCCCTCTTTGCTTTCTCAAAAATGAATCTTCTCTTATAAGGAACTTTGTCTACACGGACAACGGTTACAATTTGGCAATTTATAGGTCAGTGTTGTGTTTTGGGGATTGGATCTTCTTTATTGTTTGTTGTAAGATTGATTCGCTTACAAAAATGTCATCTGGGTCATAGCTCTTCTTCCATTTAGTACTGTTGAAGATGCAGGGAGTTTGAAATCATGTAGAAGTTTAAAATTTTTTTTCTGCCCAGTTCTTCAGTTTTTTCCCATTTTCGGTTGTCGTACGATAGCTCCAAGCAATATTTCTGCAGTTGAAATCACCTATTACAATCTTTATATATTTCGAGTTGAAGTTCACTGGTTCTCTGAATTCAAAAGGTTCTTTGGGAGGTTTGTATATGGAAGTAACAGTGCACGATGTCAGCTCTTTTGTTAATATTTCAATGTCTTGTTCATAAGTAAGGTTAGTGGAGACTTATCTACGTTGGGTTTTGTAAAGATAGCACTGCCATATTGATCGTGAGGACGATCAGTGATTAGATTCATTCCATTAACATTTGGTCTATGTTTAGAATTATCTCTATGGGTTTCTTGTGTTGCAAGAATATCACAATTAGTTTCTCTGCATATATTGGCCAAAATTTCTTTGATAAGTTATAGGCCTTCAGTATTGATAGATATCACGTTTAGGTATGGTTCTGTAAGAACTTTGTGAAGTTCTTGAATCACATTTGGGATCATTTGGTTGTTGAAGGATTGAGTGATCTGGTCACTATGTGGAGACGCTCGATTACTTTCTGTTATTGATGTTCGGGTTTCTTCAGTGTTCTCGTTTTCATTAGTTGATGTATCAGCTGAAAACAGATATTTATTTTGCAAAGGGAAAATTCGTGACTTGTCAGTTCTGACATTATTAACTAATCAGGCACTTAATATTGACCTATGAATTATCTACGAGGTACTTTGATAACGTTGGTGCTGGGCGTATACAAGTACAATAAATCACTAAATGGCATTTATTTGGCACTAAATTTTTCAGATTTTCCACGATAAGTGCTTTCAAATTTCCGCTCTCTACGTGGAGCGCCTCATTTGTGTTTTACTTGTTTAGTTTCTCTCATCTCTTTGAAAAAATATGTCATATTATATCTCAGCCAAGCTCTTGTCTACGCCATTGTCAGTCACAGCCATAGCAAAAACCATCGCTGGCTGCGGACTTCAAACGTTCATCTACTTCATACTCCGTTCCTTCGTATTCTACTATGATGAGATTTTGCGATCTTTTGAAACGAATGATTTACGACCTCCATCGCGATGTGGTCGGTGAAACACATAAATTAGTGACGACGCGACTTAAAGAGATCAATTTGCAACTCATTTGTTGTTTAGACGAGAAGAAGTGAAAAAAATTGAAATGACTTATTCAGGACATGGAAGTAATACGTTTCTATAACTCCAGTCTCACGTGTTCGCAAAGCGAAAAGAACTAAAGGAAATTGAGATTGAGAATCAATTACAACCCTTTGGAAAGTAAGAACAGACTGTTGATGGAAACTTAGATTGATTTAGATAACTATGAATCGTAGATTCCTATTACGACATGAAGGAAAAATTTTTGATATGACAAAATCAAAAAGTTGTTTTACATCACTCTTTCCTCATTTACAATGAATTCCCCAAGGTTCTGTCTTTGGAAATGCAGTAAAATCATAATACTCAACTTACTTTCTATCAAAGTGATACCAATTAGATCAAGATCCCAATATAAATCTTATTTCGAGATGTAATTTAATCCGCAGATTCCGATTTGTCTGCACTGCCGATTAAAAAATTTTCAATATACTCACTAGAGATCAATTATTCCCTATATCTTCAACGAAAATCGATGTTTCACTAAGAATTTTTCTGCTTTTACTCAATGGATCTAAGCCATAGATCAATTCAGCAACAAAGATTCTCAATTAACATGTCTTGTAAAGTGTTCTAAAGCGATGCATAAACGACTATTACCTATTTGAAATTTTTACAAAATTCCCTCAGAAACGATCGACTGGCTACATTGTATTAATCACGTTTCTTGTCATTAATTTATTATTAATACATGTTGCCATAACAGGATCCGCTCCCCCATTTAATTTTATGACACTAATCGTGTAAATGTGGCAGCAATTCATGATCTCGACAATTCAGATTGCTGTCTAGTGATAATTTTATAATTTTCCGTGTTTCGCCTCAAAAACAGCATTCTTTACTGCCTACCTATCTGTCAAAGTAATGGTAGTTGCATGATCATGATCGTGTTAGCCTTGCTTCTTGTTTCTAACCTATGGCTAAGTGTCCAGACACATTAAACTGATTTTTCAGTTTTTCAGGTGTACTTATTTCTAAAATATGAAATTCAGATTTATTAAACAACATTTATTCTAGATGAATTGGAATTTTCGAATATCCATAGGAAAATGTTTTCGATTAATTGTATTCGACTTCCTGATGATGAATCCTAGGTCGAAATTGAATGAGTTCGTCCATCCGGCCATACATATACTCTCTATCTTCAGAAAAAGATGACCTGGAGTGATCATATTTTGAGAATAGGTTAATTGTCTAAATCTAAAATTAGGATTCCTCAATAACTCAAAATATCCGATCAAGTTGATATTTGGAAAATGTTTGAATGAGGTTGAATCAAATAGGTTTGCAGAATAATGTAGAATTCGTCACCATAGAAAATGTTCAAAAAATATCAAAATTAGTTCATGAATGTAAGTTATTTATGTCTTAGATTATCTCAAATTTCATAACTGTAGCTTCCTATTACGAGAAACATCGAATATTTACTTCAGGATAGAATGTGAATTGAAATACTCCAATTTTTATCGCCAGTAACAATCCGATGCTAAACCAATTTTCTTTCGTGTCTTTGATGCAAAATTTCACAAGTGTTTTTTCGGTTTTTCATCTGTCTTTCATTCAATTCATCTGGCACCCATTTTCCACACGTTTGGATCTTTCCCATAGCTTTTGAATAGTCAGAAATTCGGCGACTTCAAACTTTTTTGGTGGTCTTCCACGTTCTTCATTTCTCACATCAAAATCATTATTTCTAAACCGTTGAAATCATCTTTTGCATATTGCTTCTCTCATCATTTACAAAAAATTACATTTTCAACACGATGAAATAATATGATGTTGTCTGTTCAGTGACCTGATGTTTACTAAATATGTTTCACAAATGTCATAGCAAACAAACAATAAAGACTCGTTCAAAACAAATGTCGAGACATTTGTATCTTGACGCTCACTTCATACCGGTATACCTTGTAGTTCAATAAACTGGAAACAGCGCGAAAAACACTCGATAGATTTGAAATGATACTTGACGTCATTCTTTAAACCGTTTCTCATTTCCACAGATAAAATACGAAACTGTTTTCTGCTATCTCGCATAGTTTTCGAATACAGTAAAGTAACAAGATGTTAATCGATATATTTTTGCTTAATGGGCACCTTCTCGTCCGTAAAAAATGTATCGGAAGCAATAAAGTCGAACAAACCCGCAGTTGCATAAGGAATCCATCGGAATATAGAAAAACCGTTCACACGATTGGATCAAATGACCAGCTCGCTTCCATAGATTATCACAATATAGGTATACCGCTAATACATATATTAAATTACGTGTTATCTTGTTTTTGTACCCGTTCGTAATTAGTTTATATTAATTTTACAACGAATTAATTGAAGTTATGCATCTTCCCCAAGTTATTACGCCAATAAAAACCCTGAATTACAAGTTACAATTAGTTTTAAATTGATAGAAGGATAGGTTATGTCGTCCTGTATGTCGATGGATTAATCTGTATTATCGGCGTTGAGATATCGTGGAAACAATTACCATGTGAGATCTCGAGATACATCGTATTAACATTTAGGCGATGTCTTAATTGAGGTGATTTATGAGGTAGATAAGAGCAAAGAAAATTACCTCACGGCGTATAGGAAATTTGCGGATAACGTCGATTATAATATCATTTTGTCTTATTCGGATCTTTTATCAAGTACTTGACATATATGACTTTCATTATTCATGTCATCTTGTGATCCATTGATTACTCACGACTGTTATAATCCATATCAGACTGGTGAGTTATGAATTGTTACTCCTTGTTCACTTGTGTGTTATGGCTCATAACTCAGTGGTGAATTGTGGATTGTAACTCAATATAGTGAGTTATGGATTACAACTCAAGGTCATTTCAAAGTTGTATATATAGTATATCTTTTTATTACAATTAAAAGCAGAAATCATATCGACAAGGATATTGACGGTAAACGCTAACGTTTTATTCGAAATGTTATTGTAAAATTCGGAGACTAGTAGATCCCATATCGCTTCAGCTGGTATTGGTCCTGGAAGACGCCGACGCATTAGAACTTGTTTTTTCCCATGCAATTTGTTATCGGTTTTTCACATCATTTTAAATGTATATTCTTCTGTTATGGTTGAGGACATATATCCTCCATGACGTTTCAAAGAAACCATGTTAGCCCCTGCATTGGCCAAAAAGGCTAAGGGTAATTAGAAACTTCTCGACCTGACACATTGATGGCGCTACTAGACTTAAATCCATATTGAATGATTGTTTGGGATATTACCATCATCTATTGTGGATGTAATGTTTTCCGACGTTTCGATAGACATCTTCTATCTTTATCAAGGAGGAAAAGTAAAAAACCTTTTGAAAATTATCAATTTTCAAAAAGTCAATATTGATAGAAGTCATGAAAGAAAATGAACGATGTTATATACTCATCTGTGATATGATGATCTTTTTAAGTTGGATCGAACTATTGGCGTCCAAACTTCTGGCAGATCTATAGATGGAGCACTTATGGAATCAGGTGTTATTTTCATAAATGCTGCTTCTTTGATTTTTCTTCTTGCAAGTTTTTCTTCTTTGGATATTATTGATGCGTCATCCCACTTTATACGATGATTCTCATCTACAGCATGTTGGACCAACCTGGATTTGTCGCTGTCTAGTACTCGTAGAAGCTTCTGATGTTCTTTTATTTGTACATTCAGAGGGCGTTTAGTTTCTCCGATGTAAGATCTTCCGCACTCGCTAGGTAATTCATAGATGCAGTTCTTTGTCCTTTGTGTCTCATCGGAGAGGCTTAACTTTTTATAAGTTTAGCTCTGATAGTGTCTTGAGTTTTGAATGCAGTCGTTATATTGTATCTATTTCCATTGCAAGAAGAAAAATCTTCATTTTCTTTCATGACTTCTGTCAATATTGACTTTTTGAAAATTGATAATTTTCAAAAGTTTTTTACTTTTCCTCCTTGATAAAGATAGAAGATGTCTATCGAAACGTCGGAAAACATTACATCCACAATAGATGATGGTAATAGCCCAAACAATCATTCAACACGAGCTCCATCATCAAAATTATCTCGTCATCAATTAAATCCATATGATTTTTAGTTAGCCCAACCCCTCAAATCTATGAATTTGATAGATGCCAGGCAATTAGTTTATGAATAATGGCACATTGAGTGAAGCAACTATTGTTATTGCAAAAAAATGGATAAAAAGGAATCAACGCGTGTTGATAAAATATTACTTCTTGTAAGAAAAATTACAATAAAAGCAGATATTTGGCCTTTTTCTTATTATCTAGACACTGTCCCAGGATAATCAATCATCAAGGACCTGTATGCTGAGTTAAGCGAGGGTAAAATGGGTATCAAAGGGGTGAATGCACTGGACGTCTCAAATATAGGTTGTGACCTTAGACCATATAAGACTGATATTATGTTTATGTTTATTACTAAAAAAAGCATCGAAAAAATCTACAAAATGAGTTTCAATCACAGTAGAGTGAAATTGAATAAAGTAATAGACACTCTGAAGATATCGAATGAAAATGTATCATTCAGGAATATTTGCTTGAGAAGTGGGTACTGCGTGAGCTCAGTTTTAACCAAAAACATTGATGTGTTGATGATTCGGGACAGTGTTCGAAGATGATCAAGTGAAATTAACATGAGTTTTTGCGTTGTTATGTGACAATGGATGAAACGCTAAGCGGTTCAGGAAGCCAGGGAGTCGGTGGAGGAAGATCCACGCATGAGGACATCCCTCCACCTCTCGAACGGCACAAAACGTCGACAGTCAGTCAATGGGAAGTTCTACATTGAAGAATTGAATTGGACGAACGTGGATGGGTGCTGCATCACGACAACGCTCCAGCCCACTCCTCATTCGCAGTTCGCGATTTTTTGACCAAAAACGCTTCCACACCTCCCCTACAGCCCGGACCTGGCCCCCTGCGACTTTCATCTCTTACCACAATTGAAGTCCTACTTCAAGGGCAACCGATACGATGGCATAGAGGAGGTGCAAAATGTCACGACACGGGTGCTGAGGGACCTATCTTCGTGGGGCTTCAGGGGGTGCTTCCAATCGTGGATCGAACAGTGGCGCCGGTGCATCGAGCTAGAGGGAGACTACTGCGAAGGATTATAACTTAATTTTAAGAATTTATGCATATTCCGAACCGTTCGAGCACTTTTCCGGGAATATAATTGACAGTCCTCGTATGCTGAGTTTAGCGAGGGTAAAATGGGGTGACTGCACTGGACGTCTCAAATATAGGTTGTGACCTTAGACAATATAAGACTGATATTATGTTTATGTTTGTTACCAATAAAAGCATCGAAAAAATCTACAAAATGAGTTTCAATTACCGTAAATTGAAATTGAATAAAGTAATAGACACTCTGAAGATATCGAATGAAAATGTATCATTCAGGAATATTTGTTTGATAAGTGGGTACTGCCTGAGCTCAGTTTTAACCAAAGACAATGATGTGTTTGTAGATGATCAAGTGAAATCAACCTGAGTTTTCGCGTTGTTATGTGAAAATGGCATGGCAAGGTTATGGCGTCTGTGAATAATTATCAACCACCAGAAAAAGAAAGTGCCACCAACAGCAGCCATTATATAAGTTTATTGGACTGTTTGAAGAACGAAATCTCTGAAAAAAGCCCGCAATTTTAGGAAACAAAGTGCTGCTTCACAGAAGTAATGCGTCATGCCACAAGTCAGAGAAAATAATGGCAAAACCCCATGAATTGAGCTTCCTCATCAACCGTATTCTCCAGAACTGGCACTCAGCAACTATTTACTCTTACTATTTTTGACGCTCTTGTTTACCTGAACATAGTGCTCTAAAATTTTCCGGAATAATAGAAATATTCGAGTTTTTAGATGAAAAAATTTAGTAATCCTCAAAAGTTCTCATTCGGATGTTATTCATAACCGTTATCAAATTAGCTATTTCAGCGTGCTTGTTCACCTGAATAGTTAAATCATCTCCCTAAGCAAATATTGTAGAGATGTGTTTGAAAGTTTGAATACTCACTCGCAAGTAGCTTAACAAGAACGCTAAAGCCATCCGACCTTACATCAGTGCCATCTGAATTTTTGCATTGAAATATGCTTATCTTTCGTTTCAGACTTCATATCTCTTTGAAAGTCACTAGTCAAGTGAAATGTTACATTTTTTAGGTTGCGTTTTTAGAGGACGCAAGTTTTATTTTTGATGTGTGGGGGGTCAGTGTAAAGCTAAAACCAAGTTTGTGGGGTCGCCACCCTTGTCCCACAGCCGCCATCTTGAAAATAGGGGTTGAAATGGTATTTACGATATATCTCTTAAACTATTTATTCTATAAAAGAGATTTATTAACATTTTTGTTGCAAATTAAATTCTCTCTACAACTTTGCTCAGTAACTTTTTGTTGTAGAACTATAAATAAAAAGTTATAAGCGAAAATCTCCAGGAAATTTGAGAAAAAAAAATTTATAATTTTTCGATGTAATAGCTTTTTGTCATTACGAAAAAAATGATGTCTGACCATTTTTGTACATCGTTTTTGAGGAACAGCTTTTTATTCGCATCATTTTTTCATTAAGGCAATAGCTAAGGTTTTACAGCGCTCCGAAGTAGTACTATTTTCAGTACTCAGATTTTATGTACGGAATGTCATTGCAAATAACTTGCTATTTCTTCTTGCTTTTTCGGATGTGACACAACTTCCAGCTCCTTACAATATCGGTAAATGAAATTTGTGAAAACCTAGAAAGAAACATTTAGAGTTTGCAAGTGGAGCAGCTTTGTTTCTCAACAAGAGAGTTGACCCTGCTTTGCTCACTGTAATTGGTGAACGTTTTTTTATCTCTTTATACGGTGGTAATAAAGATGATAATTCTCTTGACAGCCTAAGATACAAACAATTAGCCAAAACTGGTGACAAAAGTACATTAACTTATCCTCACTTCCTCCAGCACAAGACACAGCTCGCTTTCACATACTTTCCGAGTCTACCATCAGGTCCAGTCATTGGCTTGGTAATTATAATGATCCTGAAAACTGGGGGCTGGAAAATATGTAGAATTGTGATGCCAGTGCAGAACTCTAAACCTCCAGCACCCCACAGGCTTCTAAAATTGATCTTTTGCAAATGCAAAGGAAAGTGTGGAGCGATGTGTGGATAACCGAAAAGCAGGAATGAAATGTTCTGCAGTGTGCTTCCATTGTTCTGGAGAGACTTGCAAGCAACGTAATGGAACTCTCAGATTTAATAAATGAAAATGACTTTGATGATGAACCGCCAACATTAACGCCCCTTCCTTCTCCAGTTCTCCACATTGGTATTTAATTCAGAAAGCCGATCAGATGCTGAGCTGCAGCCTGGTCCATCGAAACGACTGAGGACGGAGTAGTTCTAATTGATATCCGTGGATTATCACCTGTTAGAGGATACCACGTAAAATAAACGTACTGCCTCTAGACTCCACTCTACCTCGTGGGAAAAAATTGGGAAAAAGAGTCAATATTAATTATTAATAATATTGCAAATTTGTAGTGAAAAAGTTATAATAATAAAGAAAGAAAAAAAAAGAAAAAAGCAATAACTGATGACATGCTATAGAATTTTACACGCATAATATAGGTATAGTTAGGAGTACTGAAAAATAGTACTCACTTCGGAGCGCTAGCAAAACCTTAGCTATTGACTTAATGAAAAATGATGCGAATAAAAGTTGTTCCTCAAAAACGACGTACAAAAATGGTCAGACATCATTTTTTCGTAAAATGATAAAAAAGAGTTACATCAGAAAAATATAAATTTTTTCTCAAATTTCCGTAGATTTTCGCTTACTCTTTTTATTTATAGTTCTACGACAAAAGTTACTGGAGCAACAAGTTGGTAGAGAATTCAATTTGCAACAAAAAATGTTGATAAATTTTTTTATAAAATAAATAGTTCAAAGAGATATATCTGTAATTACCATTTCAACCACTATTTTCAAGATGGCGGCCGTGGGACAAGGGTGGCGACCCCACAAACTTGGTTTTAGCTTTACACTGACCCCCTACACATCAAAAAAATAAATTGCGTCCTCTAAAAACATAAGGTAAAGCCTAAAGCTTGTAACATTTCAATGGACTACACGGGTTCAATATTGAACAAAGTAAATTTCAATATTGAGAAGACTGAAGGTATTTGAATAAGTTATAAAACAATAATATAAAACTGAAAAGTTGAATTTTACAAATTCTCCAGTCTAAGGATTAAATCGCACATCCTGTGGTCAACCTAGAAATACATCCGAACTTAGATAAAGTCGAGCATGTGACAAATCAGCACAAAACTCTCGTCAACATATCTATCTATTACTGTTAATATGAGTGAATTGAAATACGAGATCCTATTAGAAGATAAAATTTATGAGCATTTTCTAGATTTACACTTTTCAGAACGTCGCCGTCTCTGAGATGCTGGCACATCTTTCATCTCTCATGCCAGTGTTTCCAGGAAACAGAGAAGCAAATTGCAATTATGATGTAGGCTGATGGCAGATAAAGATATCGACCGGATAGTGATACATACGTTTCAAATAGATTTAGGTGTAAAATTCCTAAATAGGATTGTCACCTAACGCGTGTTGATTCCCTAACTGGATATTTCTCTTTTTTCTCTTATCTTGAAAGATACAAAACTGGTGGAGGGACCTTCACACCAAAGGCAACGCAAGTTGATGAGAAAGTAATGGGTTTGTTGCAGCATCACTTCACACCACTAACAAACCCTTACGACTCGTCAGCTGCGTATTATGAACTTAGTGAGTATGATAAGGAATCTGGATTACACTATAAATATTGCGCCTTCAACAAAATATTGCATATAATAAACTATGCAATTTCGAATGAACCTAAAAATAACATATTTCAGATGAGGAAGAGAGAGAATCAGTAGGCTCTGCCATTGTGCTACCTCCTGCAAGCCCTGAGATCTGTATAAACATGCCTTCAACCAGCCAGCAGGGTATGGTTCAATATTTGCAGGAAGAATCATCCTGTAGTGCTACTGAGCAAAGTGAGTAATTCTTATATATATGAGATTCGTAACAATTGAGATATTCGAATCAAACAGGTAACCATAATACAAAATATATTTATTCATCTAAAATACATTGCAGATATGGAACTGAATTTCTCTGAGGAGGTAATTCTCTCACAGGAAGAACCTTCTACACATAATAGTCCTCTGGCGACTCCTGAAACTCCTAGAAGGCGACCAGGTGAAAAAAGACCAGCATCTAGTCGATTAGGGTTAACTGCAAAAAAAAAGCTCTCATTAAAACAACAAACACAATTATGAAAAGAAAAAATGCAAAGCAGGCCAATGAGGACTTATTAACAGCAAAAAAAGTGGAGTTAATACAAAAACAGATTGATATCGAAAATCTGAAGGCCAAGAAAGAGGAACAGTTGTTGGAGGCAGAAGTAACGTTGAAGTTATTAGAAATAGAAGAGGTGAAAATTGCGTTTGGAAGTGATGAAAAAAGTTATAGGAAAAATAAATAACTTAAATTAAAAGTTCTCTCATTTACCCCTTGATTAAAAACAGAGGTATGCTCTTACATATTGTAGAGATATAGAAAGTTCTGACGTCTCTCTCATACAAAGTGACGTTATCTGAGTTGCAAAAATAAGCTTTCAGTTAAGATTTGTGAACATTGATATCATCACCTATAACAATTTGAAAAGTGCCTGTGGCATAGTATCGTAGAGCAATGCACACTTGTTCTAAAACAGATAATGCCACTTTTCTTTGAGATGTTGGGGATAAAACTGGGTTCAGTTGATCACATAAATATCCCACTGTGCTTTTGTTCAGTCGGTATCTTTGCCTAAAAAATTTGAAAAATCAATATCATATTACGAGAATATTTCTGATTGAAAACATCCAAGATACACTTTCATAAACAAATGTTTAATGTTAGATTTTTGTGAAACTATGCTACTGTGTATTTTTAATAGGCTGAAAGACCTCAGGTCAATTGGCCAATTGCTTGCAATAAAAGACAGTTACTACTACTTACCTAAACTCTTCATCTGAATACATTTCCATCGGAGATCTACGAATCCTTATCTGTCGAAGTATTGCTATATTATTGATAAATTCTAGAATTTCTTCATCTGATGAGGAAGTTGAAAATATTTCTTTTGTCAATTCCATGTTTGAGTTGTATATGAACTTAAATTTTCGAATTTTCGGAGATATAATTTTGAGGTTATCTTGGAACTGTCATGTAAATATTGAATAGTTAACGTCGAGATAACCCGTCATCGGGACGAGTTAAGATAAATGGAGTTTATGTGTAGTTTATCTGTCGGCGCGGTAGTCAGAAACCCAATTCGACAGTTATCTCTCGTTTAACTTTCTCGAATAGATAAACTGAGTTTATTTTGACTTCAGAAACCGGCCATAAATCGCACATCCTGGTCAACCTGAAATACATCCGAACTTGAATAAAGTCGAGCATGTGACAAATCCGGCACAAAAACTCGTCAACATATCTATCTATGTACTGTTAATATGAGTGAATTGAAATACGAGATCCTGGCCGAAGATAAAATTTATGAGCATTTTCTAGATTTTGCCTTTTTCAGAACGTCGCCGTCTCTGAGATGCTGGCACATCTTTCATCTCTCGCGCAGTATTCCGAACAGAAGCAAATTGCAATTATGATGTAGGCTGATGGCAGATAAAAGATATCGACCGGATAGTGATACATACGTTTCAAATGATTGGGTGTAGAATTCTATATAGGATTGTCACTAGCATGTTGATTCTAACTGGATATTTCTCTTTTCTCTTATCTCTTCCTGTTTTTTATTTTTGTTTTACTAGGAGTCGATGCGGAATGTTGTTTTTTACTTTGATGGTAGAAGTTATGATGGTTGAGAATTTTAAAACATATGTTTTTCAATGGATAATAATGGATAAATTATTAATTCATTCGTTTATTGCTTGCACAAGTACGGCAAGTAATGCACTGGTTCGACCTCGTGCTCAACGAGGATAAATATAGGTTTCATCTACCCTTAGATTTTGTTTATTGATTCGAAATATTTTGTTAATTTGCATTTTTTCTTATATATTTTTTGTTGTAGGTGCAACATTACATCCTTGTTGTGCAGGCCCAAGATGCTGGATACCCATCACTTTCAAGTACCCTGACAGTTTACTGTAATGTCATTGATTTGAATGACAATGCTCCAGTTTTTGACCCGATGTCCTACAGCAAAGAAATTTATGAAAATGCTTCAATATCCTCACCAGTACTCACTGTCAGTGCTACTGATTCTGACTCTGGTAAGTAGAAATGAAACTTATTTCTATATAAAAATGATTGATTCAGTATATTGGAACATAATACCTAGAGACAGACGCAAAATGAGACTTATTCGGAAGTATATTGGGGATCCTGAGGTGGATGGCCTATTAAAATATTATGCAAACAATTAATGCAAAAATATCAATTTTTTTTTAATCAAAATTAGGTTATGTAAGACGCCATTGTTATCGAACCCATGTTCTCAGTTGTTCATAGTAGTGAAAAAAATGTCCACTTGTCTACCCTAAAAATTGTGAAACTTTAAATTGACACCCAGTATGTTTTTCATTTTCTGAATAAGTAGAGTGTGTGGTTTTCTTTCTGAAAATGAGAAAAAATTGAAAAGTCTGTTTGTTTCAACTTAATTCACATATCTTGCAAGTTACAACTGGATCCCGATGGATATTGTAGGAGTTATAAAGGAAACTATAGATCCTCATAACTCCATTCGACAGGTTTGGTCCAATAATCAAGATATGTGAATAGTTAACCTATTCTGAAAATTTGAAAACTCTTGTCAATCTCTTTCGGAAGATAGAGTGCCAGCCGGAAGGACATACTACGTTTGTCCATGTATTCTTCATCAGGATGTCAAACCTTATCGATTTAGACCATTTTCGGATCAATAATAAGAAATTTTAGACATTCTGACTGATCACTTCCGTGTAAAGACATGTTCAAATCTATTTTTACAGAATTTTTGGAAAGAAAATCGAATGTGGCACTGCCTCTGGTTTGCATCAAATATTCCAGCACTCAAAGATTTCGAATTTGTATGATTAATTTACTGTATCGCCGATTTTTTGTTGGATGAACAATGAGCTTATGTTATAGACTTGAATATTTGCAACTTGGAATAAAAATGAATGAACTCAACTAATAACAATGAGTTGCAGTAACAGTGGTCTTTTGCATCAAATATTCCAACAAAGAAACTGTATAGTTCAATCTTGGTAAAATGCTTCAAATTTATTATTTGTTCTCAACTCAACACAAAAAAGCGACAAAAAAAAATTGAATCGATGAATTTTAAAATGTTAACAGATGTGTTTTTTTTCACACCAGTTATTTCATTTAGTTTTTGAAATGTTTGTACATTTTTCGTAAATTTCTATTTGTAGCTCTAAAGAAGTAAGAATATATCTATGAAACTTTGGCATTGATTGGATATGGTGTTGTACAGCCCACATTTCCAAAATTCTGTGAGAAAAGATATCAAAATTATATACATTTGTTGCAAAATGATAATACGTAGTTCTACCAGAACAAGCGCGCAAAAATCAGATCCAATCTGCGGAAAACCGACTAAAACCTGTTTAGTGGAAGTAAAAATAGTTGGGGTGAAAGAGACAATTCGTACATCTGCACTCGATTTCAAAGAACGTGCAGGGACATTCTGAAACATGATTTTTCCTGAAAGGTCTGTATGTTCCAGTCGTCTACTTGACGCTTCATCTAATTTACATGAAGAAGAAAAAACTCGCAGTACACGAGTGAGGTATTTGTGTGCAAAGACAGACGCCCTTGCAAAACTTGTCTGACCGAAGAAGTTATAACGAACAAAGGTAGGTGTTTGAGCAACCCTGTCTTTTCGGACAATTGTTAAACGTTAACTTTCGCACTTTTCGATCCAGCGGGTTCATGTCAATCGCTAGAGAGCAAGAAAGGCGTGTCTAGAGATCTGAGACCAGAGATTACGTGGTTACATTTTCCCTATTCAATGCCGTAAACCAGCAATGTTCCGGAATGGCATGACATTAGAGACAATGCACACAAAGGCCTTAGGTCGTACATGCGACATTTTTGATGTTGTCCATTGCATGGGAAATCATCGAGATAGAATTAGTCACAATCGGAGATCAGTATCTGAGATTGGGTTATCACGACTTTTCTGTGGAAGTTTAACAAATGCGAGATCATATCTGAATGCAATGGTGCTTACAGAGATTTTTATTTCATATCAAGTTTCCTATTCATAGGTAATAGTTGCACGGTTCGACGAGAATAAAAGTAATACATCGGTCAATAAGTCCAGAACCTAGGTAGGAAAACATTGTAGCACTCTCTTTCTTCGGGTGTATTACTTATAGATCTAAGAAAGAATTTGTCCATGAAAGGGGGATATTAATATCAGAAATATTTCACCTAGAAAAGATCTGGAGGTTTTTGCGTGCTTGTTTCATTTACTTCAGGAGTCACAGAAGAATCGACGGATATTTTTCAGTCTATTAAAGGTTGTCATATTTTGGCAAGTCTGACCAACCGTGCCCTAATAAAGTTTCGCTATGTCTATAGGTGATGATTCATCCTCCTTAGCTTTCAGAATATTTAATTTCGAAGGATCATCGGTTTTTTTGCAGTTCGGACCGGGATATATAAGGTATTCCAAAGAACAATACTTTTGATGGAGTTGATACCGTACTTTCGGTTGGTTTTTAAGAGAAGGCAATTCGAGTTTCAAACAAAACTGAAGGAAAACTGAGTGGTTAATTTTATTTTTAAAAGTTATTATAGTGATGAGACAGATAACCAGATGAAAATAATACTACACTAGACATATATTACAAAATCACACAGGATATTTGAGTAAAAATGGCGATTTTTACCACGTGATATGGTGTGGCCAATTAAAAGTGATGACTGCATTGTGTAGAACAAGGGCAACAATTAAGACTTAAGCCCCACCCATCTGCCATATGATTTCATATTTGAAGATTGTGTTATTCGAGATATATTGCGATTCTGAACATTATTTTAATTTGTACTGAGTTCAAAAAATAACATGATTAAAAACGTTTGTTTGTGATTCTATTTTATGCAATTACCTCAAAAAAAAACAGCATCAATAGCAGTACCATATGTCGTTGTCGATTTTCTCGGATTTGTATTTATATGTAAATTAAATTGTTTTGAAAGAAATGTTCTCAGTGGTTAGTAATCAAAAAATTCGTATCTGGGCAAGCCAATTGTTGTGAAACGGCAATGCTAATTATAGACTAATCAGTATACAGGGTGAGTCTTTGACCACTGCGTTAATTTAACCATAGATTCTTGAGGTCAAAAGAAACATTTTATTCCTATAACATTTTTCCAAATTTGACATCGTTTAAAAGATATATGGAGTTGAAATTTCATAAAAAAATTGCATTTTCACCTGTAATATTCAAACGACCATATCAATTGAAATGATCTCTTGTTGAAGGTTTTTGATAACAGTCGTGCATATTTTGGCATGAATAGATTCATTCCATTTCTGTACAGATTGGTTAAATTGCATGAAAAACAAGTATCACTTGAACTGAAGGTCCTTATCTTGTACTTCCTAGAATCAACAGTTTTTCTTCAGAAAAAATCATTCAACATCTTTTTTCCTAAATTGCACCAATTTTGAGATATTTGAAGTTGAAAGGAATTAAATCGATATAATCATCTGATGAAACATGACTGAGTGAATCCTTTCTTTGAGGAAAAGTAATGTTTTTAAACAATTCAGATTCAATAGTGGATGCTGTGGAAAGTAATTTTCATTCAAACTAAACTGGACTACAGAGGGGTATTTACCCAATGTGAAAACTTAAAATGCTTATAACTTTTTAACGCAGCTGAATATAGAAAAACGGTATGGAAAAAAGAGTTTCATTTGATCTCAAGAACCTATTGTTAAAATTAAACGCAGTGGTCAGAGACTCACCCTGTATAATATTTTAATTGATAATTAATTAATTAATATTATCGGTAGGAAATCTATTTCCGACGCAGATGCATCTTTTAAAATTTTTCAACTTAATTTAAGGACACCCTGTATATGAAAGCGTGAAAAGTGAACCGATTACGACCGAATTCCTGAGAATTCCACAAACGAACCAGTCGGATAAATCGTGGAAAAACAACATCGAAATGAATGCAAGACGAAATGGCCCCGGTATACCGACAGTATATAGAACACGTCGTTTTGGTCATTTTTATTATCATTATCAGATCCAACACAAAAGTGTTCCATTAACAAAAGTCTTCGAAACTTCTCGGAATTTAATCTCGTAACAGAGTCTTATACATTGCGGCCAACTAATTTATTTTAATCGCTCGGGCCAACCTCTTAATGTTATTCATATGTCAAAATGATGTTTCAAAATTGGTTATGGTTTTCTGTGGTTACAGATGAAGGCTCCATTTAAGTTGAGCGCATTTTTTTTAACGAGTGACACTGTGGGAAAACGAGCCAAGAATAATGATTCGGTTATAATTAGGAGTCGAACAGAAAAAATCATGACTTTGTCGCTATTTAGTTTTGTCGTTGTGATATCATATTTGTTCAATCGAGTTATTGTTTTACCGCGCTTTTTCATACAGCACAAATGATTTTCGATATCGAGATGAAAATTCTCCCAATCGATTGGCTTCGACTTTCTGATGAAGAATCACTTGAATATGCCAAACCGTATACTTTCTACATTCCGGAGAATATAACCTAGAGATCTATATTGTTGAGATAGGTAAATTGTTCGAATCTCCCGGTCAAGGTTCTTCATTGTGATGAATCCATCGCATGGTTCAGCAGTTATGGACATCTGAAATTTGGGTTCCTCAATAACTTCTAGAATATTCATCCGATCAAATTTAAATTTGAAAGATGTATGAATGGAGTTGAAACGAATGGTCTGCTGAATTTCGAAGTAATCGTCACGCTAGAAAATTTCAAAACGATTCCAAAGGCTTTCTTTGTAATTACTCAATATCTCCTGAAAAATACGGAAGATTAGAACGAAATTTTGATCTGATATCAAAGATATTGATATTCAGAACATCCTTTAACCATCTCATTTTAAGAAGCTTCAAGTTCAATAAGTGAAGGTTTCGATTTGATAAACGAGCCTAAATTACAATTATCTCAGATCATGTTGAATGATTGTTTGGGCTATTACCATCATCTATTGTGGATGTAATGTTTTCCGACGTTTCGATAGACATCTTCTATCTTTATCAAGGAGAAAAGTAAGAAAGAACTACACTAAGCGTAAATGCAATTATGGAAATGCTTTCTCTTTGTATTGAAACAACATATTTCCAATTTGAAGACATCTTTTATCAACAAGAATTCGGAATGGCCATGGGTTCACCACTATCACCAATTTTAGCTGATTTATATATGGAAATTTTCGAACAGAAGGCATTAGAAAAATATGTACTTAAACCCAAACTGTGGAAAAGATATGTAGATGATACTTTCATTATTTGGCAACATGGAAGAGACACTATAGATGGATTCCTTCAATATCTAAACAATCAAGAGGAATCAATTAAATTCACAATTGAAATCGAATTGAATTCTTGTTCTATAATTTTAGGTTTATTTGATGTGGAGATTCGATTATAATATCAATACATCATAAAGTAGCTGAATATCTATAATCCAGTAGGTGGCTATTATGAATTTCTTCAGATTCCAGGCCTATTTCCACGTTCAATAAAAACGATTTCCAGATATGGAGCACACAACTTTTTGCTAGACTTTTATTCCTCCTATCTTCCGATGTTATATGGCATTAAAGCAACTAATTAAAGATGGTTCAACTGGGTATTTGATGTATTGTTTGTTATTGGCCATATTGGCTGCTCTATATGGCAAAAAGTCATACAATAAATAAGACTGCGCCATATGCCACTAGTGCGGAATGGGTACGTAGAAATTTGACATTGACAGACAACGCATCCGTTGGAGAGTATACGCAGGAAATACAGATAAGGCTGTTGGACGAGTTCTCGGAGAAACAATGAATTAATTTTTTTCAAATATCTCTCAAGATCGAAATACACCATGGATAGGTATTAAATAGAGCAGATTATGCTAAACTTTCAAAATTCAGTCAGATATTTTCAAGAATTTATATTATGTTTCTTCAATAAAGAACGGCAGATTTATATCGGGTGTCTTTTCAGAAGTGAAAGAAATGTGATTTCAAAGAAGGTGGAAGCCATGTTGTTTGAAAATTGAACAATAATAATAAGAAAATTAACGACGCAACAACGTTTACACATTTACGAAATTAACTTTCAAAATCGGTGTTCTCTTCGAAAAACTCTATTTCAATCTGTAATTTGAATGTATTTTGTTTCAATTTTAAGTTCTATCACTACCACTTTACTTTTTCTCATTAGTGGACATTTGGACCAAATTCTAATAAACGGCTCGGTAACTTCATTCACTTAATTAATGAATTGTAAACCTCTATTTGCATTTCCTTTGGAGCTGAACAACATATGTTAACCAACCAAGTCCAATTTGTAAGCGCTATTGTTCCCACTATTTACGTAATTGTTCGATTTATTGAAAACCTGTATTCAGCAGTTTAACAATTATGCATGACTTGAAAACAATGAAACGTCAACGCGTGAACCAATTATCAGTTTGTTGAGGCTTTACCCATTCCACTATTGTTGTGTTCTCTGTGCTCTATTAAATATTCCCAACACATTTGGAACTTTGTCGCTTTGTGCATATTATATGAATTCTATTAGTCATGATTATATACTCGATTAAGTTTATTGATATCTGGCATTATTTTTTATTCGATTTCTTGTGCTATTTTCAATTTTCTTTAGGCCTTAGTACTTATTTGGGCCTAATTTCCTTGGCCTACTATAGTAAAACACATTTTTCAGTGCAATTATAGGCCCGAGTTTCGGGGATTGCCTCTTCATTTGATGAAAATTTCTTCCCAGTAAGCATTGGACTGGACTGGACTTCTTTGAATACGTCTATGAGTCTTTAGATAAGGGTTTTCATGTGGCGGGACTGTTTTTCGACCTCTCTCGTGCTTTCGACTGCATTTCGTTCGAGTTTATAATAGATAAACTTTATCATCTCGGTTTCCGTGGAGTCTTCTCGGACTGGTTGTCCAGTTTTATAACTGATCCCGTTATGTCGGTGAAAGTGGGGGATTGTTGATCCTCGAAAAGCACAAATGGAGTTAGGGGTTCCTCAGGTTTCGATATTGGGTCCTCTTCTTTTCATCATCTTCATCAATGATCTGCCCAACCATCTGGTCTTAACTCTAGCTCATTTGATGATATATGTGGTCGATTTGTCAATTGCTGTCTCAGCACAGTCGCTTGACTGAGCAGTTTGAAAATTGGTGTAGGATAAATGCCTTAATAATAAATATTGAAGAAACTGAATGCGTCCACTTCCACTACATGTTCGTTCGACTTGCACCATGGGAGCGAGTCCCTGAGACCAAAGGAAGATGTTAAGTTCCTGGGAGTCTTTGTGGATGATAAGTTGAAATGGTGTAATCATGTAAACCATATTTGTAAGAAGATAAGCTCAGATTTCTAGGCTATTAGCCGTATAAAGGATACTATTCCTGAAAAAATAGTAATTAATGTATATTATAGATTAGTTTACAGTCATATGTCCTACTGTATACTCCTTTGGGGTAACTTGGTTGATTTTGATAGAGTTTTAATATCTCAAAAACGTACAATAAGATTAATCTTTGGCCTTCATCCCCGTACCTCTTGTCGGCCTGTGTTCATTGCACATAATATACTTACTGCACCTTGTATATATATCTATAATGTCTTAATGTATATGAAGAATAACCAAAACAGATTTGACACACTTTCTAGTTTTCATAGTTATTTCACCAGAAATACTGATACATTGTCTATTCCATTGCATAAAACCACAAAATTATAATCATCCATCTCATATAGCGGAATCAAGCTATTCAATCATTTGCCATCCAAGGTGAGGGCTATGAATGGACGAACTTTCAGAACGACGGTGAAAAATTTCTTAATGAAGAAGGCTTATTATAGTTTTAATAAATACCTAAATGATGTCAATATTACTGTGTAATTTTTTCTTTTCTTTTTGATGTAACGCTGACCTGTCCTATACATTTCCATGTCGAACTGGATCAATAAATTATTATTATTATCATTGCTTTAAGATTCGAGAATATGAAATAGACGCTGGGGGTCAGATTTTGAGAATACAATATCTAAAATTATTTCACTCAATATGCTATAACTCACACTAATTTTACTAATGATCTGACAACTGTCAATTTTATACATGCATCTTTTGAGAGGTTGGGCTACCTGAAAAACGTATGTATTTAATTCCAGTGTTGCCACCTACGTGTCAGGCTGGGAACCTTTCAATTGGCCTAATATATTGGAGAGTTATGAAAGAATTCCAAACAATCGATAAATTGCATATGACTCTTACACAGTGACTTATTTCTTCCATGGCATAAACTTGATTTTTTGTTTTTCTTTCAGGTAATAACGGAAAGATAGTTTACACAATCTCATCCGGAGATGACAAAGGTGATTTCAAGATTTTGCCGTCGGGCGAAATCCTGGTTAACAACAATTTGGATCGCGAGGAACAGGCTGTATACAATTTGGTTGTGACTGCTACTGATCAGGCCCCTGATTCAGATGATCGGCTTTCATCAACCGTACAGGTGAGCGATTCTCTCGAGAAACAAAATAAAAACACGAATAAAGTTGTTCTTCAGCATTCATGTACTGTTTTATGGGGTGATTCAATAAGGACTTGACAACTTCAACTGATTTGAAAACAGCCGCGTTTTGTTGAAAATTTTTCGTACGCCACTGAATAATGGACGGATAGCTATGCAAATAATTTACAGTCGCCCCAATATTTTGGGATTTTTCTTATTATAACTTAGGAATTGAATATGGAACATGCTTTATGGGTCCTGGGTCCAAAAAACCTGATGGAAGCTAAAGTACTAAATGAGAAAAAGTCATAATCAGCAAACTATACATTTCAAATCCTACATATATCCAGTAAAACCACCCTATATTTAGAGCATATGTCACATCCACTTGCAACCCCCAGGGGGGTCAGTAATAATAATAAAATATTTATAAAAAATCAACCAGAAATGAGTTTGTAAGCTTCGAAAAATAATCTTCAAATCGTTAAGAAAATATAGGTGATGCATCTGTGGCAGAAAGTTATATAGATATGATATCTTTATATGTGTATTTTCTCCAAAAACAGAGAAGTATCAACTATGATTGTGAATTCGGTTAGTCTCTTATGAACTTTCAGATGGTTCTCTTATGAAAGAACTTCCAAGTAGTTGACGTCAAGTTTTCACTTCAGAGGTTTCGGAAAAATCTGATAATTCGAAAACTGCATATTTAATCTGAATTAGACTTTGTTGATGTTTGTTGTTGTTAGTTGAGTTGTCATTTGTAAACGGTCTTTCAATAAAAACTTTGTTTTTAATTGTGACTACACCTACCACATGACAGCATTGACAGTTAGTGTTTTGACATATTCGAAGTAGATGCTTTGGCAGTTGTTGATCGCATTAAAATAATACTATAAAAATGATGGTTCTGTTAAAATTACATTCCTTAAAATTTGTGATAATTTCGGTCTACATAATTGACCTTCTGGGACCGTTATTTAGAATTTGGTTCCTAAATTTGAGTCGTCGGGGTCGGTACAAAATGTGCCAATACCAACGCGTGTTCAACCAGGCCTTTCAACTGAAAACATTGCATCCGTGAGCCACAGTGTTGAATGAGATCCAAATTTGTCAATTTCTCTACAACTAGGGTAATTTCAAACCACTACATGGCGAATTTTGCATAAAGATTTGGCTTTGAAGCCTTACCAGATTCAACTAGTGCAGGACCATTCACATCGCCGTAGATTCGGCCAATTCATTCTGGAACAACCCGCTGGTTTTTCTGGAAAATCATTTTTTCAGACGAAGCCCATTTCCACTTGTCAGGGTACGTGAATAACAAAAATTGCCGCATTTGAGCTTCTGAAAATCCTATATCGATTATTGAGAAACCTTTGCATGCCCAACGTGTCACTTTATGGTGCGCTATGTGGTCTGGAGGCGTGATTGGGCCGTTTTTTTCGAAATGAGGCAGGAAATGCGGTAACGGTCAATGAATCACGCAACCGCGAGATGTTAAAACTCAATTTTGGCCTATCACTAATGACATGTATATGTAGTTTCAACAAGACGGTATCACTTGTCTCACAGCCAATGAGACGATCAATATATTGCAAACCAAATTTGCTGATCGCATAATTTTACGTAATTCAGCTGTTAAATGGCCACCCAGATCATGTGATTTAACACCACTAGATTATTTTTTGTGGGGCTATCTTAAGGACAGAGTAAACGAAGCCAATCGAATGGATTGCAGCCTTAAAACTCATAATCAATAAAAGGATAATGTACAAGTGAAAAAGTAAAACTCATTGATTGATTGATCCATAGAAATGTACTAAGAGTCCATTGCATCCTTGCAATGCCCTGACCAAGTAGCTGAGGTCATTCAGAACCAGCAAACGCTATAATTTTCGGTATGTAGGTACACCGGAAAGACCAAACGTATTAAAAATCCACCAATATCGACTTCCTTAATCATACTATCGAAAACGCTCATACAGAGTGGCGCAACGAAGTACGGAAGGCTGCCAGAATACCACCTTAATGACAACGCAAACACTCGAACGTGGTCCGAACCGGGTTCCGTAATGACATAGCACCTAGTTTATTTACACACAGGCTTCTCGATAAATGCATAAATACCCAAACTCGTTGTCCCGGGAAGATGGAGATGCTACCGTTTGTGATGAATGAACTCTTAATATTCACCTGAAAATTACGGTGCTGCCGGACGGACATGTTTGGTCAGATCGCGAAGAAGGCGCTGAAGATGGCCTCTTGTAGCCGGTGAATCGGACGGGGCAGCATTCTCTTGAGTCATTTCGGAGGTGGGTATACACGTTAGGATCGGTGGGATTTGAAAAAACGGTCCAAATGTGTTCAGTGGTTTCAGGGCTTTAGGAAAATCACAATGATCGCCAACGATTATGAGAGGTATTTTTGCGATTCTTGTGTTTTATGTGAATCTCAAAATAACTTCTTGTTTTCCAACAAAGGTACTATATATTTTAATCAAGTCATCCTCTTGTGAACGACTAGTTCAAGCTAGTGAATTAACGAGTTGAAGCAGGTATCGAACATATCAGCGCCATTCAAACGTCCGTAGCAAATGATCCAAATCATTTTCAAGTTGCGCATCGCCCACACTAATTTATTACAAATTTTGCGTAAGTACCTTGGTTTGCACGCATACAAGATCAAGATGACTCAAGAATTGAAGCTGATGGACCATTTGGAGTGACGTACGGTCTCCAATTAGGCCCTGGATAAAATAATATCATGGTCAATTTCCTATGAACGGTATCGTTTTCGCGACATGATTACCAATTATTTCAACCCCAAATTGGAAGGTGTGAACTTCGAGAACGTGTGGTATCAATAACCATATAGCACACGTTAAAGTCGATTCATTGAAGTGTTAGTTCGATGAGCGTGTTATCTCAAGAAATAGACCTGTCGATTGGCCGCTTTTGCGATTTGTCGCTTCTGAACTCTTTTCTTTGGATCTATGCCCAGTCATTGGCTATGCTAACATACCTAGAGGTCAAATCCAACATTGAACGACGCGAAATTGCAGCCGTTTCGGTCAAAATGTGTATCCGTGCCATCGGAACTTGGGTCCATAGAATCGATGCCTGAAAAGTATCGGCGGTGGCCATATGAAGAATGTCGAAATCAATTCATAAATATTATTGTTATACATCAACCCAATTATGAAGTTTCTGAAATATCTCATATCTGTTTGCGTTGTATTTTGTAATAAAGTTGTCAATTTCTTATTGGAAAACCCTTCGTCAAGAAAATATATAGATAGGAAATTTGTTATTTCACATTAAATTTCAGATTTTAATTATTTTAATTTCAATGATCCAATTTTGATCACATATGCACATTTCTGTTTGTTCATGAACAAAATGAAATCTCGAGAACTAGTGTGTATAAAAAATCAAATACTGGACAATATCTGCATTTAGATTCTAACGATTCGTTCAGCACTTAACTGGGAGTAGCGAAATGTTTATATGAAAGAGCAACAAATATATGCTCTACTAAACCAGACAAAATAAATAACATTACGAAATTTCTCAGAAGATATGAAAAAAAGCGACAAAAATAAGAAAACACCAAAAAACCATCATCTGTTATTCTTCCTTTTATATACAGGGTGAGTCTTTGACCACTGCGTTTATTTTAACCATAGGTTCTTGAGACCTAAAGAAACACTTTTTCTATTACGGGTTTTCCATATTCAGCTGCGTTAAAAAGTTATAAGCATTTTAAGTTTTCACATTGGGCAAATACGCCTCTGTAGTCCAATTTAGTTTGTATGAATATTAACTTCCACAGCATCGACTATTGAATCTTAATTGTTTAAAAACATTATTTTCCCTTTAAGAAATCATTCACTAACTCTTGTTCCATCAGATGAATATATCTATTTAGTTTCTTTCAACTTCAAAAATCTCATAAATGATGAAATCTAAGAAAAAATATGATGAATGATTTTATCTGCAAAAAAGACTAATGATTGTAGGAAGTACAAGATACAGACCTTTAGTTCAAGTGATATTTGTTTTTCATGCAATTTAACCAATCTGTACAGTAGTAGTGATAAACCCATAGGAAATGGAATAAATCTGTTGATGCCAAAACATGCATGACTGTTATCAAAAACCTTCTACAAGAGATCCTTTCAATTGATATTGTCGTTTGAATATTACAGGTGAAAATGCAGTTTTTTTCTGAAATTTCAACATCCTATATTTTCTGAAGAGATCCAAAAATGTTATAGGAACAAAATGTTCCTTTTGACGTCAAGAATCTAGGGTTGAAATTAACGCAGTGGTCAAAGACTCACCCTGTATATATTCTTCTGAAATTTTGGCTTACAAAACGAATGTTTGCGGAGGTTGGTGTCGGGTTGCCATACAATTCGGTGTATGATATGAAAGCCTAGGGAAAAAACTCCAGTAAAATAAAACCCTACATAAATATTGTTGTGTGTACAAAAGTAACCTCAAATATCTTCTAATAATAAACACAGTGATTTCTTCAAGTTGCTCATACTGCAATAACAGCAATAGATGGTGCAATTAGCCCAAATAATCATTGTGTTCGAGTTTCATTATCTTAGATTTCTCGTAATCAAGTATAATTATTGTTTGATGACTTCTTCAGGTCAGCTAATATTCAATAATTTTCCTGAAAACCAGACTAGATTTTGAATTCAATAAGGCGTTGAAATAATCATCAATTTTATTTTAATCCCTTTCATTCCATGATTTCTGGTCCCCTCGTACGACAAATACTTCCGTCTATGCAGACCTTTAGAGCAGGCCAAAAGGCGCTGATTTATCGTTAACGGTAACCGTAGTGAGTTTGCAATAATATCATAGGCGCTCCCATAGCTGAAAATTGTGCGGAGGAGCGGTAGATTTAACAACGTGTCAAAAATGCGAAATGTTCATCGATATACACACATATACAGCGAGAGCAAAAATCAAATTCGATTTATGCGCTCATGTTCGCTCGCTGAAAACGTTAACTGACATGTCTGTTCGTTTCACAATTACTGTTAGGTCACAATGGAACTACAACGAACGCATGTTTGTGTTCAGAAGGCCATAACCGGCAGAAAATGTATTCAATGCTTCCGCTATCACTCCTCGTAACTCAATTTATCTTTAACGGTATTAATGAAACTTCCAACCAGGTTGCGTTGAACGTTTAACGCTACTAGAAAGGAAGTATGAAAGAGCATATGAGCGTTTCATTCCTGCTATGCAGTGAAATAAATAGTGTGAGCATCGAGAATTTAGTTGATACACGCATTTGTTGTTTGTTTCAACTTCTAATACCTTTTTCAGGTAACAATCACCCTGAGAGATGTCAATGACATGTCGCCAGTTTTCATCACACCAAACGAAACTACAGTGGCCGAAAACATTCCAGTGAACACTGTAGTAATGGCCATAAAGGCTATGGATAAGGATGAAGGTAGAAACGGATACATCGAATACTCATTGGCTAACGATCCCCAGATCAACGGTATATTTACTCTGGGATCCGTAGACGGACTCCTGCGGGTTTCCGGAAACATTGACAGAGAAATAAAGAGCAATTATACACTCTTGGTGACTGCGAGGGATAGAGGTGAACCGCCTAGAGCGACGCAGATGAAGCTATTGGTGAAGGTTCTGGACGAAAACGATAACAGCCCGATCTTCGATCCTAAACAATACAGCGCGTCCAAACCTGAGAATGCTTCCATTGGCACCAGTGTACTGCAGGCAAGTGAACAATTGAATCCATCGATTTTTTCAACAATAGTTCAACATCAACCTTTCAGAAGAAGATAGTAACAAAGCTTTAGAAGTCTTTTTTCCATCTTCGATCTGAAAATAAAGTTCTAATCCTGATATCCACAATATTCAAGAAAATTTTGGCTTTAATTTTGATTATTCTCAATTTCTTTCAAGTAGGTTGACATCGAGTTGAACGACAAGGTCCTATAAAGAAGAAGTTTTGCGTATTCATAGCATTTGATCCTGTCATCTGCCTTTTGCTCTTTTTGGTACAAGATTTCTAGGCATTAGTTCAGAGCAGTTATTGCAGTATACTTCACTCAAGTATACTGCTCCTCAACTAAACGAATGCAGAGTAGGCTATTTATAGAAACAAAGGAAAATCTCGAACCTAATCCTGATTCCTTTGGTATACACCCATAGTGACATGAAAGTCTCAATTCCTTCTCGATCTCCACCCTTTGCATCAATGACCTATAAGTGCGAAACCTGAGATAAAACAGTTGCTTCTTAAGAAGAAAAGCTACTGGTATCTTTACAATCCCCTAGGAATCTAGTTTACTGCGAATGAAAAAAAAAACCTCTGATTTAAACACATTCTTTCTTTCTGACAGGTATCAGCAACAGATGTGGACGAAGGTCTGAACGGTCGCGTACGCTACTCCATCGTCTCAGGAGATACCAACAGGGATTTTAGCATCGCAGAAGACACTGGAGTGATCCGTGTCGCCAAGAACCTCAATTTCGAGAGGAAATCCAGATATCTGCTCACCGTCAAGGCTGAAGACTGTGCTGGTGACATCAACGGAGACGTGATCCGTTCTGATCTTGCAGAAGTATCCATCTCAATTTCGGACATCAACGACAATCCACCTACATTTTTGGATTCACCTTATCTGGCCTACGTCATGGAGAATACCATACCACCAAATGGAGGTTATGTCATCACTGTGAAGGCTTACGATGCTGATACTCTGCCCTTCAATTCGCTGGTGAAGTACTTCATCAAAGAGGGAGACACGGACATTTTTAGGATAAACGCTTCTACTGGAGAAATATCATTGCTGAGGGCGCTAGATAGAGAACAGCAGCCAGAATACGTACTGTCTTTGGTTGCTATGGATACTGGTGAGTAATTGAGTATATTTTTATTGATTCAGATAATTTGATCACAAATGTTCTTTCATCAATTTCGAGAATTTCGAGAATTTTAGCAGGTCGATAATAATATTGCAGTGGGATCAGTTGTGTTCTCTTCTATAGATGTATCAACATTGGCAGAGAAGCAAACATTGTATTGTAATCATAAGTAGAAAAAATTAGTTGATTTCTCTCCATCAATCAAATTCTTGAAGACAGAGGTTTAATAACAAGCCACCAGCTTTCCGCCATGGAACAATAGAATAACGTCATCTCAGCCATCTACAGAACAAGACCATAAATTTAAATTCCCTCACCATCTAACGTTGTGTTAAAACCAGTACCTTTACATAGCTTGCACACAATACAAAACCGCCCACATATCGACCAATCAAGAGTTTTCATGAAATCAACTGGATTTGCAGAGTTACTTATCAGAACAAACGAAGTATAAATCATTGGCGGTAATGAACTCTTCCTTCACCATCTCTTTCTCACACGCTCATTTGTTTGCAACAAATGCAACAAACTAGATTGAAGTGCTGTGAGGATGCCGGCCAATTGGTAATATTTACTAAAAGTGATGTAGTCTCTGTTCATTTTCATTTAGTTACTGAGTAAGCAATGAAATAAGTTTCTTGCTTTGGTATCCTTGTTTTCCGAGATTCCTTCGTAATACACCGTATCACGACGTTGCTGGTTGTCAAAAGTCATTTCGATATTGTGAAAGAAAAAAAACTTGGCATATTATCTTCGTCAACAACCATTTAGAATATCTTCTTTTCACTACGCTCCTGTCCTTTCAAATATCATCTACGAGTATATTCAAATCCAATTTACAAATATCTCGGATCAAATATAACACAACGAACAGATTTACTTCAGTTCCATTTTAGCCACAATCCTGTTTCACTTAAAACTGTACTACTTCAAAATATATAATCATTTGACTTCATATGGTAACTTAATCAGAGAAAATTATCTTCAGGTAAACAGGTATTCCTTCATCATCATACAAGAATTTCTGAAGGGAAAAGACATGTCCTTATGAGTTATGTATTCAAATCCAACAACACAAATGAGATGAGAAAAACTGAATTAAATTTGACCTATTCTATCCGAAATTATACATTTGGTTTCCAATAACAGGTTCTTCTAAATGAGTAACCACTTTTGTGTATTTTTTTGAAATCTCCAGTTTTCGGTCTTTCATCGCCTAGCATTGCTAGAAATTACTTCAAATATTCATGTTTTTTTTCAACCTAGGGTATCCTGAATACTTTAAACAATGAAGTAATAACATCACCGAGAACTAGAACAAAATCCTTCAAGAAATGTCTAACTTCTTGTATTTCATGCCGAAGTAAAACGTTAACTTAAGTTTGACTCACTGCTATGAAAAAAGATTATATCAGACTGAATTGACAAATAATCGTAAAAACTGTTCCATTTCATGCCCTTTTCAAAATGATACATCACTACCAATTTTTTTAAGTCAAAATTTTAAAAATTCTATTTTTGTCGCGAGAGATTCAGAATAGCCTAGGAAAAAAAACATGAGTTTGAAGTAATTTCTAGCAATGCAAAAGACCGAAAACTAGAGATTTTTAAAAAATACACAAAAGTGGTCATATCTCGAAAACCAGCGGACTCTTACTGAGATCATATTGATGCTATCTGATAGACCTAATCCCAATCTATCTCCTGTGTCACTTTTGCGTGTTATTTTTGGGACACCCTGTATGTCAGAAGTTGATTGGAATTTATGAATGAACACTTTCTGTATGGAAGTTATGAAGTATGCAGTCGATTTCCATTATTTTGCAAATAACAATGACTTTCATTCTTACTGATTACATGCCGATTGAAAAGCTGAAATATTTCACACTAAAATTGTAACATTTATATTTTGAATTCTCACGTAATTTTGTCTTTTCTGATATGGTACAATAGGTGGAAAAAGTCAGATCTAACATAAGGATCAACCATCTCCTTATTGAATTCAAAAAAATAGAAATGAAATATAATTTACAATAAAATAAATGATTCACACGTTTCCTACAAAAACAACAATCAACCACTTCACTTGACTTCACTGGAAATCGAAATGTTCTTGGTATATTTCCTGTTTCACATTTCAATCTTGCCTCAAAATATAATTGATCTTCTCTTGTGCACATGCTGGTTTCAATTCAGACGCAATTTGACATACTAAGTTAGAAAATGTCAGATCACACATCTCTTCATTCGATAAACCGAG
Organism: Micraspis discolor; assembly: GCA_030674115.1. Classification (NCBI taxonomy): domain Eukaryota; kingdom Metazoa; phylum Arthropoda; class Insecta; order Coleoptera; family Coccinellidae; genus Micraspis; species Micraspis discolor. The sequence continues at coordinate 6,547,014 of JARTUT010000872.1, forward strand.
AACCAATCGAAGTTTTTTTTGAAATAAAATTTTCACATGATTCCCAAGAACTCCACTACTTACAACTTTATTAAGAGTACCTGGAATTGGAAAAATGAAAAGGCAATAAAGATGTAGATAGTGAAGAACCTTCAAGCAGATTTATAGATCGTTAGAATTAATCATCCTACTGGTGTTGCATGGAATACCGAGTAATTGACAATTAAAATTAAGTTTAGAAGTACGTACTTCAAGAATTAAGATATCTCGATTTCTGATTGAATTTACTTTTATACAGTACGTTTCAATTTTTGTATGGATTTTGACCGTTGCCGGTTCGAAGGAATAGAGGACTGTTTATAGTTTATTATAGTTATTATTATAGTTTATAGTTATAATTTCGTGATTAATCTAAGAAGATATCAAGGATTAACTGTTATCTGTGGTGTGAAAAATGTGGTAATGTTAATGATTATACAATAATGTCTTTTAGGTTGAGATTTATTTCAATTCGAATAGCGATAAAGGTTTTAATTTATTCTTTTTGTACGTTAATTGCTCCGCGGGTTTTCATCGTAAATTTGTAACGATTCATTACTCGAATGGCGATTTCTTAGAGTTGTATAATTTTTTTTCATTTTAAAGATCCTGGAGCAGCAACAGTGAGCTTAACTCAAATATCGTTTCAGGAAGCACTTTATTATGTGTAAAGCCACATCGGCAGAAATAGAAGCACGATGACTTCTTCTTCTTAATGAACCGTCCTTTCATTCAGTAATTATACAGAGATCTATATCGGTTACATTCTTGCATAATGACTGCTCAAACTATATGAAGAATGTGTAATTCCATCAGCACTTTGTAACCCTTTGTCCAATTCCCATAATATTATAAACCCGATGAATATTCAATGTACCCGGTGAGCAAAGATAATCTTTTCCGTTCCTATCCTGCTCACCACGACTAGTGGTACCCAACCAGCGCTATGCCCCCAAGGCAGTGCTGCCACACGCTCTCGCTCAAATGTATACGTAGCCTTAAAATTCCGTAGATTGAAAACAAGCATGCTAATCCCAAATTAGAAATTACCGGGTTCGGGTTCATAATTTTACAAATATAAATATAAATATAGTCGTCTAAATCATTCATGAAAGTGACATCGTAGTTCAACTTCTGTCACTTGAAGAAAATTCCATAACTTCTTTCTAGGTTTACTCTACGGAAATGAAATTACATACATGAACCAACTTTTGTTGAGATCTGACTAATATCCTAAGGGTAATCGAATTTTTCAAAGTTTTCAGATTTTTATTTGAAAAAGGTCCTATGAATATATGTCCGAAACTGCTTTCTCTAAGAAATACAGGGTGTTGAAGTTTATTTTTTATTTGTTTTTTTTTCAATAACCTCGGACGAAGAGGTAAGAATTGAATAAAATGAGGTATGCAGACGTTTCGTATGATGCAGAATCCAAATCCTTGTGGTTTTTTAAATCTGTCTTCAACAATGGTTTTAATGGTAAGTAGGTTACTTTGGTGCTTCCGGGCAATTTGCGTGCATTATAACTTTACGATGCGTTTTTACCGGAAACCGATGATCCTAGGGACTTCAAGAAGGTATACCTTTTTGAAGAAAAAAAAAAGAGGAATAGCTTTATCTAGTCCAGAATGACATACAGTGGAAGGCAAAAAAGTTAAGGTTGACTTAAATGTGGATGAATCTTGTTTGTGGCGCTTTCTATTAGTAATCTAAAAACTTGCAGGATATTTGGATTCTGCATCATACAGAAACGCCGCATACTAGATTACATTGTCCAAAGTTATTCAAAAAAACACGTGGCAATATGCAAGGTACTTTTTCTTTGGCACCTTGTATAATAAAATCACACAGGACATGTCTGAAGATGACGATTTTTACAACGTGATTCGGTGTGACCAATGAAAGATAATGGGGAGAACTATGACTCCGCCCATCTGTTATGTGATTCCTAGATTAAAACAATTCTTTAAATAAAAAGCATAGAATGAATATGTTCGAGATTTATTGTTTTATTCGAAATATCTTGGTACTCTGCACATTATTTTCATTTGTAATATATTTAAAGAAAATATGATTATAAAAATTTATTAAACAGCTGTTTTCTGAAACAAAGAACAGGATAAACATAAGGATTCATTACTAAAACGAAAATATTTGGCAAATTAATGAGGGATTACGATTATATCACACAAGATATTTGTCTGATAATGGTGATTTCTACCACGTGACCCGGTGTGACCAATGAAAAATGATCTCCCGACCATCTGCCATGTGATTGCTATATTCGAAACAGTTTGTTAGATAATTACAATAAAATCAATATGCTCGAGTTATTATCAACCTAGAACACTGAAAGCGATTTATTTTCATCCATAAGTGAAATTGAAATAACGAAAATACAAAAAAAGAGTTGGTGAAATTATTGTGCCAGATATTTTGAATTTTTTATGATAGCATCTTACCGATTGAAGATGTAGAAGTTTCTCGTATTTAATGTGATAACCCCCTCTAGCAGTCCTTTCTGGGACCACTTTAACCTGAACTTTTCAAGTAATTTTCCCATGTAGTACAGCGAGCTTTCATTTTGTGTAAATGTCTGTAACTTTCTAATATCTAGTCGAAAATGGTCTTTGAAGAGTCGATTTCATACTGATTTAAAATCTGTGATAAAAGTTGAGTATTTGCTATAACTTTGGAAGGAGATGAACTAGAGTTTTCATATTTCCATACTCCTCTGAGAGATGACGCTTGAATTGTCATGCTCATGAAATCGAATTCATTTGGAATTGAGTTTTTCATGGAAATGTTCTTATTTCTTTAAATTTTGTCGAATTTTAATTATCAAGAATGTATAGGTAGCAGCAAATTTTAGATAAATATCATCTCAATGTGTTATCTTCGATTCTCAATTAAATAGGATCTGTATTTCGTAGATCTACGGAAAATCAGCAGATTTGGCAGCCCCGCCGCAAGGTTAAGATCGAAGAATTTGTTTTCGATCGTAGACGACAGAACGTGTCTTGCTAGAGTCTCATTGTTTGGCCTGTTTCAAACTCATAACATGAACGCTACGACAATGAACTTAGGGTCAACTACATAAACTGTTTTATTGGTCTTCCATCTTTTTATGCCCTGTCTCTGTGAATGTGGGCATGATCTAAAAACGTTTGGACTGACTGCATTCCATTTGCGCGTTCCCTATTCCCCCGATCTATGTCATATCGAATTCCTGTGTATCCCAGACGAACACTGTTGCGTTCTTTTAATTACGACGGATGTGCACGGCATTGGCGTAGGGCAGAAATCAACAGAAATAAAAAGTCTCATTACAACAAAAGAAACTGTCTATAAACTATTCAAAAAAATACTCAGATGAGGTTAGAAGCTTGTTTTGAGATATTTTCCTGTACTGTGGAACATTGTGATACTAATAAAACGGCCTCAATGAATGTACGAACCTATATCTCAAATAGAAAATAACAAATCACAGTTTTTCTTCAATTTACTCCGGAGTTCGAAGTACCTTTTCTTAAAAACTAACCAGAAATAGTTATATCAATATTATATCCAAAACCATTTAGAAATTAATATGTTCCTACTAGTAAGCACTTGTCCTTTGAAATACCTCATATACTCAAGTCCAAATAAAGTAAAATTAGCTTTTACAAAAGATGGTGATTTCACAAAAGTATTCAACTTTCCTGAATTTCACCCTGAAAAGGACAGATGTCTGTTAAACGTTGGTTGCCCAAATAATAATTCTATACTAGTTTCATCATCAATAATCATCAGCAACTCACGTTGCGTTTGAAAAACAGACTCGCCATTATGAAACCACCGAAATACTGCCCTTTCTGACGATTTGTGTGTTACCACGAAAACTTCTTAATATGACAGAAATCAGAGTTCTTTTCAGTGATTATATCTTTATGATATTGATAAAAGATGAGATGATTTTATGAAAATTGAAAGATATAAATGAAACAGCTGAACTGTGCTATATAACCTGCAGACTTTATTCGTATCAGAAATGCTTAGCGAATCCACCTCAAACATTTCAGACTCCTTTGTTGCAACTAGTTTATATTCATTATTTGCCGATTAGATTTTATAACTTATTGCAGTAAATCACTTTGATTTACTTCCACACAGCAGACGTCTGACTTTTTATGGCTTTCGGCCGAAGCGAAATATATATCGATCGTGAATTTGAAACTATCGACCATAAACTGCGAGCGAATTTGTATAGCAATCAATGATCCAATAGTTGAATGCTTGCGTGCCATATAAGGGCCATTGGGGAACACCTCTATATTGTACTTGACGGTTTTATGAATAGCAGATGACTAGTCTTGAAAGAAGTTGTAATTCGAGGAATGTTTAATTGATGTTTCCGCCCAATCTGATCAGTTTCTGAGCAAATACGATATTTCTCGGTTGGAAAAAGTTGATCTTCCGAAATTCTCTAATACCGTATGAACTCAGAGGTCTTGCAGAAGAAATCATCGGGCACAAGAATTGGATAAGGAACATTCGAGCGAATTCTTAAAAGATGTTCTCTTCAGATAAAGAAAACTACTGAGTCTTCTCACGATGAGATGCTACATCAAAAATTTTGAATATTAGAAAAATAATGCATATGAATATGATCACAATTTTCATTCCATATGTCGATTAATAAAGGCAAAACGTGTTCAGGATAGGACCGTCATTGAATTGGACCTCGAACCCATCCATCTGGCATTTTCTTGTTGAATTCAAATCAATTTATTAGGATAACATTTACCTGCATAAGTTTGCTGATTTAATTGAAATATGTGGCCACTATCCTGTTAGTCACAGTAGTGAGTCATGCACGTCAATGATTGAAATTGGACCAAGGTGGTCCTAGAAAAATTTTTTTTTACGTTAAGATGCTTTCAATCTTTTGAAGGGGGTTAGTACCCGTTCTATATAGAGATCATCCCTCGTAATTCCTCATTCAATTCAATATACTAATTCATTTTCTCGATACTGGCGCCCCTTGTTAGGAAACTCTTTTGCTACTATGTTTTTTTTTATATAAATACCAGTTGCTAAGGTTGGTGAGGCAACGAAATATTCGTTGCAAACCAGTACGAATTTAACAGAGAACGCATCGATTCTATTCAATATTTCACAACACGTACTTTCTTGCCTTCAAAAGTACTAGTAGAATTCATAATATGAAGATAATACCAAATTTAACAAAGACTCCAGGAATTCGCTTATCGTAAGGTGAATTGAAATGCTAGACTCGTTGGCAACGTCTTTGCTCTCACGGCCTTCGATTATTCGAGAAGAATAGAAATTCTCCGTAATCGATGCATAAAAATCCTAACTTCCTTGCGTCAGGTTTTGAACTTTCGTGGATTGAATATGAAATATAAGATGCTTTCCATCTGTTGCCTTCAAAGCTTGATTTACGATGACCATTTTTACAGGTTCCCCACCATTGACTGGTACTGGCGTAATCAGGATCATCGTACAGGATGTAAATGACCACAGTCCCGAATTTAAAAGAAAATCGTACCATGCTACCATTTCGGAGAATTCGCCGATAGGATCATGGGTTCTCACCCCTTCTGCAGTTGATGAAGACGCTGATTTGAACGCGAAAATTAAATACTCCCTGATTGGCGACAAAGCTGACAAGTTTGATCTCAACCAAGACACTGGGGTCATCACCACGGCTCAAGTTCTTGATAGAGAAGAGGGCAGTTCCTACTTCCTCACCCTTGTAGCTCAAGATTGTTCCACAACCGACCCAAAAGCAGCAGCTGTCAACTTAACCATAGTTGTACTAGACGAAAACGATAATTCACCCACATTCTCTTCGTCTGAATTCCAAGTCCATATATCAGATAAAACCAAAAAGAACCAATTCGTCTTCGGAGCCAAGGCTACAGACCATGACAGTGAAGAAAATGGAAAGATCACTTACCACCTGATAGGACCAGACGCTTCAAATTTCACGATTGATCCAAAAACGGGAGTTATTCGAGCGGCTCAAGATCTGATTCAATCTTCCCTCAAGATATTCCATCTAGAAATAGCTGCTGAAGATGGTGGCAAACCAAGCAGAAAAACAAGTGCTGAACTCAAAGTATTCTTGAAATCTGATCATCTGTTTCCCAGATTTTTACCAAACTCTAAGACAAAGTTCATGCTTGCTGAGAATATCCAAGAGGGCGAAATCATTGGAAAATTTGAAGCAACGTCTCCAAAGAAAAGTCCCATTGGTTCTGTCAGATATGCTATCGCTGGTGGAAATATTGGTGATGCGTTAGAGATCGATAAAATCAGTGGAGAGGTTCAGGTAACGCAAAAAGGCTTGGATTATGAAAACTTTCCATTATATGATATATGGATTGAAGCCAGGGATTCTGATAGTCCTCCTCTTAGAAGTGTATTGCAACTCACCATCAATGTAACTGATACGAATGATAACGCCCCAGTCTTTAGCACACCTTTATACAACGCAACCGTTCTTGAATCTGAAGCTCCACCTCTCCTAGTGATGAAAGTGACGGCCATTGATGCAGATTCTGGCGAAAACGGACGAGTGAGCTATAAATTATTGGAAACGTTCGATGATATCTTCGAGATCGATGCTGAAACAGGAGAAATATACACTAATACGAAACTAGATAGGGAAGATATACCACACTATGAACTACCTATTGCAGCGATAGACCATGGTATGCATAGCATGACTGGTACTGCTACAGTTTTAGTGACAGTTTTGGATGTCAACGATAGCCCTCCAGTTTTCACGAGATTGTTCAGTGTGAACGTAACAGAAAACGCTGAGATAGGTTCTTTTGTTATCAAAGTAACCAGCTCAGATCAAGATATAGGTGAAAATGCAAATGCTACCTACAGATTCACAGAAAATCCTGGAGGAAAATTCAAAATTGATCCTATCAGTGGAAACGTCACTGTGGCTGGACATCTTGATAGGAACAGCAAGATGAGTACTTACTGAAGGTAGCTGCAGCAGATGGAGCCTGGAATAGTGAAACGCCACTAACGATAACTATCCAAGATCAGAACGATAATGCTCCAGAATTCGAACATTCCTTCTACAGTTTCAATTTCCCTGAACTCCAAAGAGACATTGTATTTGTTGGTCAAGTGATTGCTACAGATAGAGATAAACAGGGTCCAAACTCTGTTATAAGTTACTCAACACAACAACCTTCAGACCTTTTTACTGTAGATCCAGCGAGCGGCGAAATTTTCAGCAAGAGATCGCTAAAATACAAATATACTCAATTGGAGAACTCTCCAGAGAACATGTACTCTTTAACAATTCTAGCTACAGACAACGGCAAACCTCCAATGTCATCAGAATGTTTGGTTACCATCAACGTTGTAGACTCGAATAATAACGCTCCTAAATTCCTTCAACAAGAATATTTATCGCCAGTTCCAGAAGATGCTACTCCTGGGCAGCAACTGCTGAAAGTCACTGCCAAGGACGAACAAGATGTGGGTGTAAATGCAGAAATTGAATATCTCTTGATTAGTGGAAATGGTAGTCAATATTTCTTTGTGGATGAAAGAACTGGTTGGATCAGCGTCAAGGGTCGAATTGGACAAGTTGGCTCAGTTTATAGTTTAGTAGTGAGAGCTATGGATAGAGGTGTACCACCGCAACATGATGACGTTTCTGTGACACTGATAATATCTGGAGACAACCTTAACAGTCCTGTATTCACAGCTGTCAGTTACCAAGTAATTGTACCAGAGAATGAGCCATTAGGGTCTACAATACTCACAGTGAGTGCCAAAGATAAAGATCCTGGACCAAATGGAATTATAAGATACCAAATATCAGCAGGAAATGAGAATAAAATTTTTGATATTGATAGCATCAGTGGAGCAGTCACAATACTTCAACCTCTCGACTATGATACTGTATCAGAATATAGACTAAATATAACAGCTAGTGATCTCGGATTCAAACCACATGAAACTACTGCAACACTTACGGTTATTTTGACAGATATCAACGACAACGCTCCAGTTTTCAACCAAACTTCTTTCGATGCTTTCGTATCAGAGAATCTACCACCAGGAACCTCTGTTTGCCAACTGATCGCTTATGATAAAGACTCTCCTAAAAACGCAATAATTCAATACACCATTTCAGGAGGATCAGGTAAAGACCACTTCCGCATTGACTCCAAAACTGGCATAATAACATCCTTAACCAGTTTCGATTTCGAGGAAACAAACTCATTCAATTTGAACATAATTGCTAACAATCCTGATTCAATCATGTTTGGAGTTACTCAAGTAAACATTCATGTAACTGGTGTGAATGAATTCTACCCCAGATTTGTACAGCCAGTTTTCCAATTGAAGTATCCGAGTCTACAGAAGTTGGAACTGTTATTGGTGTCATCCAGGCTACAGATCAAGATGGTGGAGATGATGGTAAAGTTTATTATATTTTCGTTGGTTCAAGCAATGATAAAGGTTTTGCAATCAATTCTGAAACTGGTGCTATCAGTGTTGCGAGAAATTTAGATAGGGAAACCCAGAATAGAATTGTTTTGACAGTAATTGCCAAAAATTCTGGAGGAATAAGAGGTAACGACACTGATGAAGCACAAGTCATTGTGACGGTACAAGATGGTAATGATCCACCCGAATTTGTACATAATTTATACGAGGCTCATGTATCAGAAGGTGCTCTTCTAGGCACTGATGTCATAACAGTTAAAGCTATAGACAAAGACGTACGACCTCAAAACAATCAATTTGGCTATTCGATAATAGGTGGAAACATCGATCACGTCTTCAAGATAGACCCTCAGACAGGTGAAATACAAACTGCAAGAACCTTAGATCGCGAAACTGTAGAAATGTACTCCATTATTGTTGGTGCAATCGATACAGGGGTTCCTCCTGAAACTGGTACCGCCACTGTAAATATCCACATCACAGACATAAACGACAATGGTCCAATTTTCGATTCACCACAAATTGGATACGTGATGGAAAATGAACCAGCTGGTACCCGAGTGATGACTCTATCCGCTAAAGATCCAGATTTACCACCAAACGGAGCTCCATTCACTTATATTCTGGTTGGTGGAGAACATAAAGATTTTGTTAAGATCGACAAACATACTGGAATCATCACTACTAGAAGATATTTAGACAGGGAGCAGATTCCTGAATTGAACTTAATGGTGGAAGTTGAAGACAGTGGTATACCTAAAATGAAGTCACAACACAATATCAAAATCGTTGTTTTGGATCAGAATGATAGTCCATCTACTTCGAGATCTGTTCACGTTATTGTATATGCTTTCAATGATTTATATCCTGTAGGGAAAATAGCAGACATACATCCAAATGATCCAGATACCACCGGTGATTACAAATGTAAAATATTGCAAAAGTCTAGTTCTTCCGCCATTTTATCTATTCCTCATTCTTGCGATTTACATACGTCGATGATAACACCAAACGAAGGATACTCACTATCTGTATCAGGTAACGATGGAAAACATCAAGACGTTAAATCTACAGTTACTATAGAATTCTTAAGCTTCACGAATAGTACCATTCAAAATTCCATTACAGTCAGGATCTTAAATATGACGTGTAAATATTTTCTTCAGCATGTTTACAGAGGAATGTTGGAGATCTTCAAAGAAAACTTGGAATATGGGGAGGCCTTATTAGTTTATGGTTTGCATGAAGATGAGAAAGATGTTGAAATAACTGTAGCAGTAAGAAGGGAGTCTGGATATAGGGATAAGATTTACGTTAAAGAAAAATTGAAGCATAAAAGAAGTATATTCCAAAGCAATTTCAACATACATGATGTCATAATCGATTATTCCCCATGTCAAGAGGATATATGCGAAAATGGAGGCATATGTACCCACCAAATAACTGTTGAGAAGAAGACTGAGATCACTGATACTCAAAATATTATATTTACATCCCCTCTGATCCTGCACAGACGCAAATGTGAGTGCGCTAGTGGTTTCACAGGTGAAAACTGTGGTAAAAGACAAGACCCATGCTCACCAAACCCTTGCAAGAATAAAGGACAATGTAGAAAGCAAGGTTTCAACTTCCAATGTATCTGTCCACCCCATAGAGATGGAAAATTATGTGAACAGGAAAAAGGTGACGTTTGCTTGGATAATCCATGTAGAAATGGTGGTTCATGTCGAGAAAGTCCAGACGGTTCATCTTTCTTCTGTTTATGCAGACCTGGCTATCGTGGTAACCAATGCGAAGCTCTTGCCGATTCATGCCGACCAAACCCTTGCCTGCATGGTGGTTTGTGTGTTGGACTTAAACCTGGATACAAGTGCAGCTGTACTGATGGAAGATATGGTAGACACTGTGAGAAATCTACGTTCGGTTTCCAAGATCTATCCTTCATGACATTTCCACCTCTTGATGCAGCCACAAACGATATATCGTTTATTTTTGCAACCAGCAAACCAAATTCCCTTCTTATCTACAATTTCGGCATCCAAACAGGTGGGAGGAGTGATTTTGTGGCTTTGGAATTGGTAGGAGGAAAGGCAGTTTTTTCGTTTGGTGGTGCTAGAACTGCAATCACTTCCATAAACGTTCTTGGAAAAGGAGGAAACTTAGCTGATGGAAACTGGCATAAGATCACGGCTACACGAAATGGAAGGGTAGTGTCCTTGAGCGTGAGTTCCTGCAACGAACACGGAGATGTATGTGAAGAATGCCGAGCTGGAGATTCTTCTTGCTACACAGATGATATTGGACCAGCAGGGTAAGGTTTTTCACATTAAGGTCATATATCAGAACTTCAAATTATTTACTATTGGGAAATCGATGTTCATTCATCAATTTCTTTCATTCTTGATCATACAATTTATTTCACAAAACTTAAAGAGCTTCAATTTCTATTCCATTATATTTAATTTCTATTTTTCAATTCGCAGGACCTTAAATTTCAACAACAACCCCTTGCTGATCGGAGGTTTAGACAAAGCTGATCCAATACTGGAAAGACCAGACCAGGTGCATTCGGACGATTTCGTTGGTTGCGTCCACAGCATATCAGTGAATGGGCGTCTTTTGAACCTCAGCAACCCTCTCAGATCCGAAAATGTGAAGAATAACTGCGCCAGAAAAGGATCGTGTACTAAAACTTCCGAAAATCACTGCTACGAGCACGGAGAATGCTTGGATAGATGGAACACCATAAGTTGCCGATGTGGCGGGGGACTTATAGCACCAAATTGTGGACAAGCTCTTCTTCCCATTACCCTCAGTGGTGGAGCTTATATCGAGTTCTCACCGTCGGAACTTCATAAGAGAATGCAACTGTTGGAGAATTTTTACAAAGGATCTTCAGTATGGTCAGATTCAAGGCATAGGGTCACGAGATCACCACAGTTTTCCACTTCATCCAGTAATAACTTTTCTAAATCGATAAGTTTCATGTTCAGAACAGTGGAATCAGAAGGTCTTCTTTTGTATGTGACGAGTAATAAATATTATACATCCTTGGAGATTATAGATGGCCACATTACGTATATGAGCAAACTTTCAAGCACTGTTAATATGACAGCGTCGAATGAAAAAATCAACGATGGTCTGTGGCATAATTTAACCCTGAAGTCACATGGAAGACTTTTGGAGCTGATACTAGATGGTTCTAGAATTGGAGAAGAACTAGACTCTGCTGGTGTTCACGATTTCCTTGATCCATATCTAACATACATATCTCTTGGAGGTGCTAGAAGAAACATGTACTACGTGAAAGATAATCCACCCAATCCTTTCGAAGGTTGTTTTGCTAATTTCACCATTAATAACGAGGTTCAATCATTCACCACATCTAGTGGAATCTTTCAAGATATGAAAGTTATAGGGAAGGTGACCCATGATTGTAAGGGGCTCATCGGTGTAGGAAGTGCCAAACATACGAACCCATTAAGTATTGGTATTACCCTTGTTATAGTTTTCTTTGTTGTCCTTCTCATCGCTATATTGGTTTCGTTCGTCGTGTTCAGACTGAGAAAACAGCATAAAGAGAAGAATGGATCACCTGGCAGCCCATCTGGGATACACAGTAAACAAAACGGAAACAGCGCATCTATGGGCATCAGTTTGAATTCCATTGGTGATAGTATTCTAGGTAGAAATTTACATTCAAATGATAATTCGATGGGTTATCACAACGAAACAAGCGATGTGATCAGAGGAATCGGTGGACATCCATTGGTAGGCCCTGAATTGCTTTCTAAGAAATACAAAGAAAGGGACTTGAACGCTGGTGAGATCCCAAGACCACAAAGACCAGATATAATCGAAAGAGAGATGAGTAAAGGTCCTCCAATGAGAGACGAACATCATCCACCCCTTCCACCAAATTCAAACCACAACCATGATCATTCAAACGATTTAAATTCAGAAATGCCGGAGCATTACGATTTGGAAAATGCAAGTTCGATAGCACCTTCAGATATAGACGTCGTTTACCATTATAAAGGATACAGAGAAGCTCAAGCTGCTGCCAAATACAAAGCAACTCCACCACGAGTTGGTTACCAGCATAAACATTCTGCTGCTCAGGCTCAAGCACAACATCGACATTCCCCGCATCACCCTGGAGGGTTTCCACCAAGAGCTCCTCCAGTCACCAGTCCTTCTTCAAGGCCTCACCAAACGACACCTCTTGCCAGACTTAGTCCTAGTAGTGAAATGAGTTCAGCTCATCCGCGGATATTAACATTACACGATATCAGTGGTAAACCTCTTCAAAGTGCCTTATTAGCGACCACTTCCAGTTCCGGTGGGGTGGGTAAAGACGCTCTCAATAGTAATAGTGAAAGAAGTTTAAACAGTCCTGTGATGTCTCAGTTAAGTGGTCAAAGTTCGGGTAGTCGAAAAAACCAAGTGCCTCCACCGGTATCGAACAATTCGTCTGGTATGACCTTGACCTCTGAGGAGTTGGAAAGGTTGAATAGTAGACCACGAAATTCCAGCCTAGTCTCGACCTTGGACGCTGTTTCTAGTTCCAGCGAAGCTCCAAGGGTTAATGTAAACGCACATTTAAATCATTTACGCCGATCCCCGGCGGTTGAAACTCATCACAGCTCAAGTACCACTGACGAAAGTGGGAATGATAGCTTTACATGTTCAGAGATAGAGTACGATAATAGCAGTATTACAGGCGATAAGTACAAGCCTAATGAGCCTGAACCAAGGCGTAATAATTCTAGTTCTAGTAGTAATAAGAATAATGCTCTACCTCCCTCATACGATGGATTCGATTCCTCCTACAGGGGTTCTATGAGCACCCTAGTCGCTTCTGATGATGAAATAGGAAATGGTCAGATGTACAGACCGTCAACGGGATCACCTTCGACGGCTACCCTAGGTTGGGATTATTTTTTAAACTGGGGCCCCAATTTTGATAGTTTGGCAGGAGTGTTTAAAGATATTGGGGAGATGCCGGAATCTGTAAATGGTAGGGTACCTTCCTCCTTGAGGCTGGCGAATGCTCCAAAGCCATCTGAAGAATATGTATAGTGATTTATTTGCAATAGACTGGAAACAAATTTTCGAGGCCTTGTATCAAGGTGTTTTGTAATTTCTTGCCATATTATCTGTAATTTTTTGTAAAAACTGCTGTGACTTCTTTAAATTGTATATAGTTAGTTTGTAATAGATTTTGTAATTGAATTTTGTAATGAATAAAACTAACTTTTTTATGAATTGTTTTTATTGTGTGACTGTTTAATACATTCAAAAGAAGTAATAAATAGCAAATCAAGGTAACGTTATTCCTAGATAAAAGATGGTTGCTAAAAAAACATATAAATCTCCCTAGGATATATGATAACATAAAAATTTGTACATTGTACTATGTGGTATTATCTTTATCGTTAAAATATTTTAAGACAGCTTCCGGTTATATCGGAAACTATCTACTACTTTCTTATTTCAAATGGTACACCTAGTATATTATAGCACCATACCTCACTTTCAACACTTTCATAAACATGCTATAACTTGACACTCAACAGTTTTAGAGATATGCTGAAATGAGGAGCTCATTTTTTTAAATATTTCCGTAGGAAAAAAATTCGATAAACCTTCACAAGATTCAATTCTGCCAAAATTTTATTAATTTGTACATAATGTTCATAATACTCGTTCGAGTGATTTTCAAGTGATTCACAAGACTTCAAGAGGAAGGCAGTTGATGACGTTTTGACCAGTAGTACCCAAACTTAAAAAAATATATATATAAGTTGAATATAAGGTGTTGAGATGTTATACTTATTGACGTCCTAGGAAGAATTTCTGGTCGTCATTGTTTTGTAGTGATAATAGCGTCCATAGTGAACCAAAACAAGACAATGATAACAACGTTAACTCATTACAAGTACAGAAAATTACACAAGATAACGTCGCTGACCAATAGAAAACACGATTGTTTATTGCCGCCCCACTCTCTTCATAGAGCCGACAATTGGACCATGAGCCCCGCCCATCTGCCATCTCACTGCTGAATTTGAATCAGTTATTGAGATTATTCTACTCAAGCGCGCAAAGAACAATGATTCATACTGAAACAAAGAACCAATCAAAGATGGGATCGTCTATTATCACCTACGTCTTATCACAGTGGCAACACTTGGATCACAAGTCCCGCCCATCTGCCATGTAACCGCTAAATTCGAGTCAGTTCATGAGATTATTACGTAAACGCAATGACACGATACTAGAACAAAAGGAATAAACAATAACCGAATATAATATGCTTGTTGATTTATTGTAATATTCGAAATCAATTGAAATTACATATTTATCTCATATCATGACTTGAAGGATGCAAAACAGTTTAGACTGAGAAAATTTTTTGAAATTTAGAAATTGACCTCACAAATAATTCGAAACTAATTGATGAGTTTTTGAAATTGTATATAGTAAGTTCATAATAAATTTTTCTTATTGTATTTTGTAATCAATGAATCTAGCACATTTATGAATTTTTGTGTGAATCTTCAATACATCCAGATTTAAATAACAACAAGCAAACTAGGGTTATCTTCTCCTATTTCTCAAACACGCACTTGCTCTAATATCTGCCCTCTATCAGAGAAGGCTTGAATATACACTCAGCCTGTAGACTATACACACAGTTTCAGTAATGAACCAGTTGTTTCTAGCTTCTTATTGTTCAGCACAGGTAATAAGTATTTCCGCTGAAATTACTTTAATGAATACAACTACTCAAATAACATGCTCTTTTAGGTTTTAGGAAACCTAGAGGTAAAGGGAGCACATAAGGAAAATAACATGCGGAAATCCAAGCTGATAAGCAAAAATCTAAGCGTTACTAAACCATCTAACACTTACAATGAATTCTACAAGCAATTCCAAAATGTCCAACTTGTTTGAAAACAGAACTTCATAAATATCAATTTGCAAGGGAAAGCCTTTTCTAGACAATTTGTCATACAGATGTTCTTTATTCTATATATATACATGTGCGAAAGATCTCCAGAGTAACAATTTGGAGATTCTCTCAACCCTATTCTGGGTAAATATACTGGGGTAATATCTAAGATGTGAGACAGTGGTAATGAATCATCTCGGTTTATCAACTTTTGAATACCAGGCAGTGAGGGAAAACTGTGAAATCGAAATGAGACCCATAGATTTTGCCTTTTTGTCCTTAGACAATTCCTTAAAATCACGAATCTAATATTCTTCCTGTACTAGGGCCATAAGATCTGAGGTCCCACCAGAGTCAGGTGAAATGCCGGGTTGCATCCACATAAGAGCCAAATTAATTAGATTTAAGTGCTTCAAGAGCGCTGAGGAGTCCGAAACAACCGACATCTTGACAAGTTTCTACATATAGCCTCAGATATCGCCCTTCCAAATGCATACAGTTCTGCATTAAAGATGAATCTATAGTCTGGCAAGGGTCCAGATATTTTAACGCTCATTGAGGCGAAGTAAACACCACATCCCACAGAATTTGGGTTGTGAGATAGAGAAGTATCAGTAAAAACCAAAATATGCTGGGAAAAGCGTCTGTTTATTAACTCACTCAAAAAGTGTTGGAGACCAGAGTTGTATACTTGTATTTGGAGAGTTTACACGGCCAATGGAGCATAGAGATATGGTAAGATATGCGACCTATAAACGCGAGTTTCCTCCCTCTGGTCCTTCATTGACTGAACATATGCAGGAACCGGAACGGTGTCATCTAACCAGAGAACATCAAGTTATGTTCTGTCCCCTATGAGCTTCAAGACAGGATGATGCCTCATCCTGAATGCCTTGGTAACATATTTATAAGCTATCCAGCGACGTATCAAGTGAAATAGGATCTGAGAACCCTCAAAGAGCAGTAAACTTATAAGTCAGGGTTATACTTCCTGGAAAAAAAAGGTTGCTAAAAAAAATAAATTAATATCCACAAATAGCTTCACTTGAGTCGTGAATGAAATAGAAAACTATTTTTTTCACTAAAATTTTGTGGCGAACAATTCATAAGAGCCACCTGTTGTATAATAGATGAAGTACTTTCAGGTTAGAGCGCACTCTATCAATATAATCACGAAGTACTGCACGAAGTGTTCTGTACACGATGAACAATGGAATTTGAAGTAGTTCAATTTTCGACAGATAGATGACACTTTCTCCTGAAACAGTTCACAAAATAACGAATTAATATGTAAATATCGGTTTCACAGAGGAATGAAGAAAGTTCATTTTGACAATGGAGTTTTTGGATTTGAAATTCAATGAAATTATCAGTTATTCCAATAGTGCCATCTTCTGTCCAGTTTTCGAACTTTCTTTTACAGTGTTCGACACTGGTTTTTTGCTGCGCCATCTATTGCTGAATCGTTAAAATGTCTTAATAGAGTACTGTAAATATATAACTAGTTCGCGGTTTCTCTGCTAGATCACTTCAATTGGAGCTCCAATAGTTCAACAAGTACTGAACAGATGACACTAGCAATCATAAAATAGAATAGAAGAAAGTAACAAAAATTAAATATAACAGACCTACAATATTTTGGTCTGGATGCTTCTAGATAAAGAGGAATGTATATTTACATATTTATTCCTTCTCTGATCGCAATTTTCTAAATACCTAAGGCATCTCATCTTGTCCGACATAATTTTCCAGCATCCTTACCTTAATGATGCCTACCATTAATACCTGGAGAGTAGCAAATCACATCTCATTGTGCAATCTGACGAATTCTACCGCCAATCTCTTCCTTATGGGAACTTTATTGGTCTTGATGATCTCGATCTGGGCATTCGAGATCAGCGATAGAGATTTCACAAAATGCCGATAAGTTCGATAAATCGTTCGAGAGAAGCGTGAGATGAAATGCCGCGTATTTATTTCATGGATCGTTCTGTAGATAATTAAGTATGTGCGATAATTTCCGCCGGATTTGCCACACTTCCTTATCTGACAAGATATCGATTATGCTGTGATTTATTGGTTGATCTGAGATTTTAATGCCGTATGCAATTAGGGATCATTTGTTGGACTAAAATTGCATTTGCGGAGTGTGCCGCTCATTCGCTTCTTTGATGAAAAAACCGACGTGAAGAACTTGTTCTTACGATGGATATTTCTGTAATAGAAATCGAGTATTTATAATATTGAATTAATAGTTTAATCCGTGAATTACAGATCTGTAGCGTACGATTAATTTATAAATGGTCCATTTACATGCAATTATGGATTGTACTCATGATTTTTCGTCCAGCCCATCCAAAATACATTTTCAGCAAGGGGCGCTATGGACAATCAAAATGAGTTGCCAACATCTGATCCAGGTAAAATTCAAGTTCTTGAATGCAAGTTGTTGCCTCTGAAAATCACTAGCTGCTGCTTATCTGTCATTTGGTTTTTTACTTATCGATAATTTTCACATGTTTACAAAGTAATTAACCTTGTGCGAATTGTTGAAATATATAACCATGGGTTTAAGCACATTTGCAGCTTTGTGCTTTTATTAAATGTCTAAATTATTCACGCCACATTTCTGATCAAAAAGAGAACATAAAGCAGTATATAGGAATTCCTGTGAATTCTTCAGGGACCACTGCTAGCATTATTCCTGTTCCAAGTAAACGTTTATTTACTACCTCGAAGTAATTTCCCATTCCCGATTTAATTTCCCATAAACACTCTGATTTCTTCGAGGACTTTCAAAGAATTCTTGGGTGAACGAAGGAGGTAATTCATTCACAGCGAGCAGTTATTGTAATGAATATGAGGAATTCAAGTTATGTTTGTTCTAACATAAACATATGCGAAAAGAAATTGGCCAACAAATTTTATGAATGCAAATGAGAATCAATTTTGGGCTTCAACACTGATAGTCAACTAACTCCCCTACTTTATTTCTTCTATGAGATTGTGGATTTTTATAACTGGGTTTTCTCTATCGAAGATTGGTCAACAAGTTCTAAAATTTTCGCAAGAGAAACATGTTGAGTGTCGGCTTATTTTGGTATCAGAATCATGTACTTCCAGGAAAGTATTTACTGAAGACTACTAGTCTACTTGTCTCTTTTCATCAAGAGGGCGAGTTCTATCCCCGGGGTCACACGCACTTGACTGGAAAGCTACTATTGATTCGAAAAAATCATTTCCAGTAAATTCTTTTGAAAATTGAAGCAATTTACTGTGTTTAAGGATAAAAATAATTGTTTCTATACAGTTATGAGATATAGAACTGAATTTTGCTGATGAGTTCGCCATAATTTGTAACAAAGCTTCAATTTGAAATTTTAAATGAAGACAGATATTTATTGGTTTTCAAACAGAATGAGCTATATCCCATTTCACGCACCAATGTTCTAACACTAATGAATAATTTTGCTACTCCCAACAGTCGACAATAATTCAGCCCTAGACAGACGAATATAACCGTCGAATTAAGCATATTATAGATTCAAACTTAATGAAAGAGATCCATCTATCGGCATTCGAGTTTAGAGCGTGGCGGTCACGTGCTGTGAACTAAACAAGCAACAACCAAACCCCCATCTATCAACCTCAGATTTCAACAACTCTCAATTTCCATCGGTTTTTTTCTCAGGGGTCCCAAATCTCGAGCTTAACGCAATTTCGGTCAGTAAGGCGCCCCATATAATTACCCCCAGCGTATATTCTGTGATAATAATAAATCCCAAAAACAGCATTTCCATCTTTTTCGAGCCAGGACCCGTACAATTAAACTCATCTCGAACGGTCTCAACTGTCCGTCTTCTAGCCAGCAAGAGGTTAATTCTATGCTTTTAAGTCATTATAAGAGATTATGAAGTAGCTGTATAATGAGAGATTTTTAGAAAATTAAAAACAGCGGGGTAACTAACTGTTGTGTGTTCGGTTATTGGATTTGGTTTCTATATAACACTGAAGTTTTTTCATATGGGTGCTCATTGGGTTGATGAAGGCGATTTGGATTTATGGCTTGAAGCTTCCCTACATGGTAATTTAGATGGGGATCAAACCGAAGATTTTAGGATTCACAATTCTCAAGACAAGCAAAATACGTTCAAAATTTGATTTGGATTTTTTGTAACCTATCGATCTACTTAGAATAGAAGGTGATGTGATTGCACCCTCTAGGCACCCCCCACTAGTAGAACCGCAATTGAAGTGGACCTTAAGCTCCGCCAGTTGACTGTATTATTGAATTAATTCATGAGATTTTTACGAAAAATAAAATTAACTGGTTAATTTTTGTTGATTGATTATGGTATCCTTAATCTATTACAATTATGTATCACACTTCATTACTTCCTATGTCGAAATTGTCTTAACAAATAATTGGATATCAAAATACCAACTCAAAGATGAAATTTACTGAAAACACGTGAATTCGGTAATTAAACAGAAAAATTAGCCATTCCATGAAGATGATCAATTGAAAACTAGACTGATTAAGATGGAATATTCTGAAAATACATTGATTCAGTAATGAAACAAAGAAAATTTGCTATCTAAAAATGCTGACCAATGAAAAACATGTTAGTCACCGAAAGTAGCACATACACTTAAGTGTACGCAACGTGCCGAAAATTTAACCAATCAGAGAGGAGGCATGTCATGCGTCAATAACAAAGGTAGTTGAGGATTAGTCGCTGATAAATTATTTTGAAACCTTTCTATGATGATGTCTTTGACCCTGAGTATAGAATAACAGGAGGGAGCAGGTTTAAAAGCAAGAATTTGTAAGGTTTATACGCATAAGACGGGTTTTTCCGAACTTTTGTGAACTTTACATAGGTACGTTACTTATTTTTACAAGAACTGTTTGCATGTCATTTCGAATTACATAGTACATTTAAATTGTATCCGTAAAGTATGGAACAAATTCATTTTTAGCTAATCAGACCATTTTAAGAAATAATACTGAAATACATCGATTTTTATTTTAATTTACCTTATTTTAAAATAATAATCTAATATACAGCGTGAATTGTTTTCGAGTAATGTGGAAATAGGAAACTCAAGGAGTGAAGAAGAGATAATAACTTACGGAGTTCCACAAGGTACCGTATTAGGTCCTGTTCTATTTCTTTACGTAAACAGCCTACTCAAGATAATAGAGTCTGAAGGTGCGATTTGCTTTGCTGATGATGCAGTTTTCCAATACCAGGGAAAAACATGGGAAGAACTGAAAGAGAAAGTTCAGGTGAAATTTCCAGAAGTAATAAATTGGTTTAAGCATCATAAACTCACCTTAAACATCGACAAGATTGGTATTCAGCTCTTATGCTTCTGGTCTACCGGATCTGGGAGATCTTGATTTTGGGAATGAAATCTGTATAGCTGAAACAAAGCACATAAAATATTTGGGAATAACAATCGATTCGCAAATGAGATGGAGTATACATATAAAAAATGTTGTGAACAAGCTGAGGGGTCTTCTTTTCAAATTCAGGTTCTTGAGTAAGCATCTGATCTCAAGGAAATTTTTGAAGATTTTTTATAAAGCCTTGGTTGAGTCCCAGATCACCTACGGGATAGTTGGATGGGGTGGTACGTATAACAACCACATCAAGCCCTTAGAAATCATCCAAAAGTGGTTACTGAAAATAATAATAATATAAAAAGGCCGTACTTTTCCCAGCCAGAGGTTGTTCGAAGAGGCAGAAGTACCAGATGTAAGGCAATTGTATGCCAATTCTGCCCAATGTCATTTCAGAGAGGATTCCTGTCGCAAAGCTTAGTCATCTGAAAAATATGACAAATATGACTAATTCGAACTGGATAATAACATCGAATCATCATAGGCAGTGTTGCCGAATCTACCGATTTATCGATATCATTACCGATTTGAAGACATACCGAATCGTTATAGAAATCTACCGATTTTTTCAGTTGCTCAGGTATTATATCAAAATGGAACATTTTGACAAGATAATTCCACAGGAGAAATTGGAATCAACATCAAATTATATTCTTCCATACTCTTTTAAGATCTGCATGACTCCCGAAGATGCGAACTCTCATACTGAATGGAGAAGCATAGCAGTCTTGTTCGATGCTCCGATTCAAGTAATGTTGAGCAAGTTGGAGATTATAATTTTATGTAGTTTATTTCGGAGAGATTTGAAATACATTGAATTAGCATTTAATCATTTGTATATAAAGATTTTATTTCATTCATGTACTAGGTTTCCAGTTCAAGAAAATGAATCAGTTAATATTGAAATATCACTATTTTCAAATTTATCATTGTAAAATGTAATGAAAAATGAGTCTTTTTAAACCATTTCAAACCATCGATTCTTGACGTCAAAAGAAAAATTTTCTTCCTATAACATATTTACAAATTAGTCCCCGTTCAAAAAATGTAGGGTGCTGAAATTTCATAAAAAAATTGCATTTTCACCTGTAATATTTAAACGACAATATCACTTGAAATGATCTCTTGTAGAAGGTTCTTGATAATTGCATATTTTGGCATCAATAGATTTATTCCAATTATAATTATAATAATAATAATAAAGGGCCTTTATTATGTTTTTTATAAATTACAATTCAGAGGCGGAGTTTAGCTTACGCTATTCCACCCAACCTCACTTTTACAATGGAGACTACAAAAAAATAAAAAAATACAACATAAATATACAGCAATCAGTAAAAACAAACAAATCATGTACAAAAATGAGAGAAAAAAAGAGATTTTTACTCAAAAACAAGATACATTACATATATGCAAGCAAATTAACATTATTGGCGTAATAATAAAAAAGCTCTCAAATGCTTCCTCAGACCATTCGCTGAATAACATTTAAAAAAGTTATGAAAGCTGTTTTAAACACTAACCGCCTGATGTGTGAAAGATCGTTGAAACAGGGCCGACCTAAACCTTGGCTACATAAGCCGATCCCTTTGTCTCACAGATACACCATGGGCATCACCTCGAAATACCAACTTTTCACGCAAATATGAAGGGCCAGATGTTGACAACATCTTACAGACCAAAGCTGCCAACTGTAACACAAATAAAACATCAACTTTCTACCACTCAAGTTGACTTATTCTACTTGAAATTCTGTCAAATTTTCGCAGACCAAATATGAATCGACAACACGCATTCTGGACCTTCTGCAGTCTGCATTTAGTGATTGAATCTAGGCAAGGATAAAACACAACGAATCCATAACTTAAGGATGACATAAGGAGGAACTCGTAGAGGTATTTGCGAGGAACTAAAACGCAAAATGCGTCGATACTTGTATAGATGAAAGAAACGACCTCTTATCAACATCGAAACATTTCTTGTTGGTTTCTCACTACTACTGTACAGATTGGTTAAATTGCATTAATAACAAATATCACTTGAACTAAATGTCCGTATCTTGTATTTCCTAGAATCATCAGTCATTTTTGCAGATAAAATCATTCATCATCTTTTTTCCTAAATTGCAACTTTGAAATATTTCAAGTTGAAAGGAATTAAATCTATATAATCATCTGATGAAACATGAGTGAGTGATTCATTTCTTAGAGATAAAATAATGTTTTTAATCAATTCATAGTGGATGCTGGTGAAGGTAATTTTCATTCAAACTAAACTGGACTACAGAGGGGTATTTGCCCAATGTGAAAACTCAAAATGCTTATAACTTTTTAACGCAGCCGAATATGGAAAAACGGTTTGGGAAAAAGTGATTCTTTTGATCTCAAGAACCAATTGTTAAAATTAACGCAATTGTCAAAGACTCACCCTGTATATTGGCTCAAGAATCTCAATGATAACCAAGGACGGTCCTTGAAAAGGTTATCATTTCATAAAACTACTACTTTTCACGATAAAATACTACAATAAAAAATTTCAAATACTCAGAATACACATTTAAATGTACATTCATAAAAAAAACTTTTCAGTGCTCGGGGGAGTAATTAATCCCTCTTCTTTCCCGTGGGACCGCCATTGCTTTCTCTAGAGTCTATTATTTGCGATACCAACAGAAACTATTCGAAAAGTTGAAAAATCGTTATATTTTGATAATCACAGATATTCGACCATGATTCGTAGACTTTATTCGTTGCGAATGATGTCTAGTATAATTCTTTCGAATAATCAATCACCCTATATGTTCGGAATTCATAATCGAGCACTCACAAGTTGATGAGCAGCTAAAGACACAGGTACTTGATGAGCACCAGAAAGATTTAACGCTAATCGTCCTCCTTCTTTCCAATATGGCGGTTTTTTTCAATTAATGAAAGCGTCTTGAAAAATGTGGTTCAAGCACGGTTTTAATTTGTACTTGGGCTCCCGTGGAGATATATGAACCCGATATTATTCACATTAATGACGTTATAATTTCGGCCACTTTCTTTAATTACCCCTTTTTTAATGGGGGTCACACCTACCAATTCAGACATTTTACTAAAACACATACATTATTTCGGATGAAATGCAAACTATTGGAATTCCAAGGGAAACGATGAGATACATTCCAAGAAGAAGAAAATTATAGGTTTCAAATAGAATTTGAGAAATTTGTTTCAAGAAGAAAACTATTTTTATAAGTTATTTTAGCATTAATTTTTTTTTCATGCGCATAGTGTCATTGAGTTAAACTTGGTAACCAGTTGAAAAGTAGCCGTGGAAAAATTTTTTAGGATATCTACCGTTTTTTCTACAGATTAAACCATTTAAATTCAACTACCAATTCATAATCATAATTATAATCAGATTGTTAAATTTGTATCATTCTCAAAAATCACTCTCAACCAAAGTAAAACTAGAAATCTCGGCTAGTCCATTCTTCTGGACAAGAAATTAATACTTTTGTGGACAACAATTCAACAACATAACTTCATAATACTTTCGACATATGTCGGATAAAGAAGATAGAATCGAGATTAATTCTACATAGCCTCTTTCACTGATTTTGCTGTTATTCAATTGGTTCAATCGATATTTTGAAGTGCAGTAAATATTATCTTCAAAATTAGTTATCAAAACATTTTTTATCTTATTTAAAATCAAGAGGTGTGTTGACCTTCCATAGAGGGTTGAAACGAGTTAAAAAGATGCAAAGAAAAACCTTGGCCGTTCAATTTTTTTGTACAAGAAATTAGTTATTTTCTCAACATCATAATTCCATAATACTTTCAAAATGTGTCGGATGAAAATATATGATCGAGATAAATTTCACATTGCCTCTTTCATTTATTTTGTTGCTGTTTTAATGTCGATCGATATTTTTAAATAAAAATTTGCAGTCAGATATTATCCTAAAAATTAGAGATATTAGAATATCTCTTATCTTAATTAATTTGAAATTTTCATTCAAGAAAAAGTACCTGTAAATGAATCACCCTTTATAAAAGTCGTAAATCGACGGGTTCGCTCGTTGTTCCATATTTTCATTTCAAACTCTGAGAAACGAGGTGTTAAATTTTTGTTGAACCACGCGATATTTCAATTCACGTTCTTTAAAAAAAAATTTGAAATTTAAATGAATTCTAAGCTGCAATTTACTCTCTATTTGAAGAATATCGCATAATCTTGTCACCAGTCCGAAAAGAACCTTCTGGGAACATACAACTATCAGAAGAAATTCTGTAGTAGCATTTCTTTTCACTCGCTTTCAAAACAATTGGTTTAATGAAGACAATTAGCGGTTATTGCCACGACCAAATTATTCCGCATCTCCACCACTGCTTAAACTCAACGTACGTCGCTCTCCAAAGTCAGATTCACAAAGAATTATAATTATCCGACCTTAAAAAAATTTTATTGAAGTATATAATGCGATATTTAATTAAAATTTGTGTTTATGGATCACAAAATGCAATTTTTTCTCTTAGCATTTGGTAACTGCGATCATCTGTGAAATGATGTATACGCCCTTTGTACAAATTGGTAACTTAAGTGGGTGATGTATTGAAAAAAGAAGGATGAGTACCATGATTATGTAACTATACACGTTCATTAAGCCTGATAATAAAAATTCCCTAATTATATTTTGTAATATATACGACGTCTTCCTACGTGTGCAGTTTCATTCAGCAACTGCTACGTCATAAGAGACATTATTTCGAAACGAGGATAGCACTGACGTCCAATCAGACACAAGTGATAAGACGCCAGAAAGTAGCTGGATTATTTTGAGGTGATGATACCTTAACTATAGTCATGGTGTCCCAAGTATTTGTTGAATTGTTAACTTTTCAATCGACCTTTACAAGAAAATCACAATGTTCATGAGGAGACGTTTCACAAAACAAATTCAAATATGCAAACCACCTATTACACACGAGCTTGTTAATTGCAAACCATTGCTTGAATCTATCTATATTTCGCTCTACATACAAGATGCTCAACTTCCTGCAGCTACCTATGTTCCACTGTAATTCCTGTTTCGTCGGTCGAAAAAAATATGCAGCCACAAAAAGAGACAAATTTTTCATGAAGATGTATTAAGGTAAATAGGTAATTATCGGGTGTTTACTTTCAAAGGCCAATTATATAAAAAGTGAAATGAAATAAAATTAAACCAAAACTTAACTTCGTAAATACAGAGTGATACCTATAGCAGATCGAGATTTTATCAATTCGTGAACGGGCTCTAAAAATATTTTAGCGGAATCGAAAAAATCGAATATTCAATAATTTGATTGCCTCAGAATTATGTGATTCGAACTGCCATCAACCCTTACATCATAAAATCATTATTTATTATGCGCATAAAAACCCAATATGAATTAATTCACCCTTTCAATTCGGAGGTGTTGAAAAGTGTATAGTTTATTAGTTATCGACTTTTAAAATAATTATAGGAGTTAGGTGGGAAAAAAATCGGGGGCGTCCGTCTTATATATTGAAATTATAGCAGCGGGACCCCTTAACAGGAGGCAAATAATTCAGCTGAGGCTATCTGAAGGCCAATCGCAATAGAGGTGCCACTGATTTTAAGGCCTAGATGGTGTTTGATAAAGAGATGAGCGTATAAATTAACGCCTGGACGTGTTAAAATTACTATGCCACTTCGGTGGTAAGAATCGATTGTTTTGAATTATTCATATCGTAGATATTTTGGATTATCATTCAGCGGCGCCCCGTAAGGAATGCGTGTTTCTGGAAAAAGATCGAAATCTGTGAGGGATTTATAGGCGATAGTTTTTTGGAAGACAGTAATAATGGCATATAAGGATGATTTTCTCTCATACTATTCAGATTAAAATAAGTATTTAGGATAACTACAATAATTTGTTCAACAAATACGAGTTGAGTTAAATTTTTCCTATTTACAGCATAAGTTGGTCCAAATATCTGGGTCAAGTTGGTTATGGGGATTCGAAATTTGGTATCCTCAATAACTCCTAGAATTTCAATCAATAGAACAAGGTTGAAACGACTAGGTTTGCAAAGTTTCGAGGAAATAGCGAAACTAGAAAATTTTCCAGAATTAGTTTTTTTTTAATACTTGACAATACGTAAGTTATTCATAAAATTTGGGGAGTACATCAAGGTTATCGATATCCAGGGTCTCCTTGAATCTCAGCATTATATCATCTTATTTTCAGAAGCTACGAATTCTTCAATATATGAAGACGTTCTAAAATTAAAAATTTTGATGTCATAGTCATGCCAAGATTACGATTCTCAATGAGTACTTATTAGAGATCGATGAATGAACCATTCAAACAATCCTTTGGATTAGTCATGGATTTGTCAAATAGAATTAATGTTAGGTCATTAAGTTTCCTCAAGAAAACCTTAGGGTCTTTTTTCGTAATTTAGACTTGAATAAATAAAGTACTTCAAAAACGAGGGATTACTAGAAGGATTATTTATAATTGAATATTTTTGACTATGCGTCTACAAGTAAGCTAAGTGAAGAACAATTCTAATCTCGCCCTCAGGTTGGACGTCTCTCCTATTTATCAAAACAACAAACAATAACTGTATTGTGGAGGAGCGTCGTGTGTCAAGGATAGACAATATGTTTAGTAAGCAAAATTGTACATGGGCATATTAAGATTAATACGGAGATGCTACAATGTATCTATCTTAGAATACAGGAGCGTACTCATGTAATTATATATATTATATAGAAAGTTGTTTTTAATCAGAGGAATTGATTCATTTATTCAATGTAGCGGTTGTATTACCCTGTTGAAGAATATGGAAGAAGACTTTGCATTAAGTGCGTAAAAGCTCATCACCTCACGTTGGTGTTTTTCTACATTTTTGGCGCTCTTGTTCACCCGAACAGAGTGCCTATCATTTTGCCCGAATGTCTGTAATTTTGGAATATCGAGCCGAAAATGGTCTCAATCGATTGGGTTCGACTCCCTGATGAAGAATGCGTAAGTTGAGTCTGTCCGGCCGGCCGTATCCTCTCTAGCATCCAAAAGGAATCAGCTAGAGTTTTCATATTTTCAGAATAGGTTAACTGTCCAAATATCTCGGTTAAGTTCGTTATTGGGCCAAATCCGTCGGATGGTTCAATAGTTATGATCATCTGAAATTTTGTTTCCTAAATAACTACTAGAATATCCATCCGATCAAATTGATACTTGAAATATTATTGAGGGAGGCTGCAACAAAACAGCTCGCAAAATTTCGCAGAAATCAGGCTAGGCTAGAAAATTCCCAAAAAAAAATTTTTTAATCCGCACTATCTCATAAGATATTTTTCGGATTTCAATAAAAATTCGTGAATATATTGAGATGATCGATATCTTACTTATCCTCAAATTTCATTGTCGTAGCTCTTTTCCATCTAAAGATATGATCATTTTTTCAATTTACTCAAGAGAAAAGAGAAATGATATACGTCCCGATGATTTTCTTTGAACGATGGCTATCACAGATCGATATTCGATTGACAAATGCCGGGCTCATTAATCAGTGTCAGTTGGCGTAATATTAATCAAAATTTTTCATAACGGGAAATCATAGAGATAGAATTCAATCTCGGTGGCTGAAATAATATACGTTGTCAAAATTTAGAAAAGCACTGACATAAGTTTTTAGGAAAAGGAAATTATAGCTTAGAACAAAACTTGGGGAAAATTATGAGTAGTTATTTTTAATTTGAGATATAGGTTTGTTCATTCAAGAGGCATTCATATTTGCATCACATTATCCCATAGTACGGGAAAAGACTATTGTTCACGTGATCAGAGTGCTTATAGATTTGTTATTGTTTGAATATTTACTCGCAAGTAGCTCAAAAAGAGCGCCAAAGCAATCTGACCTCACGTCAGTGCTTTCTAAATTTTTTTACAATCATTTTGGTGCTGTCGAATTCTATTTTTCAACAATTGTTTGGTTCGGCCGTCATAACATACCCGACAATCATGGCAATTTATTTCATATTATATAAGATTCGTTAGGAGTAAACTGGGTACTATATTTAATTTGAATGTGATTAAATAAAAACTTATTCAATAAAATTTCCTCATTTATTGTGTTTCAACAATATCGTAACACTACATTTTACAACAATTGTTTCGCCAAATTCTTGGCTTCTTCAGGGTAATTCGATGGTAAACTACTCCAAAAAATTGAGTCTTCATTATATATTCCACAAGATGGAAAAGGGGAAATGGTATTCTAAATGCTTCTGGGATTTTTATGGCATGTTTGTCAATGGTGATCTGTTGACACCCGTTTGGTCAGTAAGTAAGATATTTTGCCTGTTATATCTGTTAATTTCCATTGCTTCTGAAATATTAAGTCTTCTGCTTCTGTCTTCTATGTGCAAAATTTTGTAGTCTGAATCAAACATATGTCCCTATTCTAAAAGATGGTTCGCATAAGTTGAGTTCTATTTTTTATGCAGAAAACTACTCGAATGTTCCTTAATCCTCTTCTCGAAATTTCTTCCTGTTTGTCCAATATATACTTTCTGGCATGAACCATAATTCACCTTATATACTCCTGATTTTTTGTTTATTTTTCTAATTTGTCCTCATTCTTTTTGATTGAATTACTCGAAGTATTATTGGTTTTGAATGCTATATTGAGATTTTTTTTGTTTTTCAGAAAATTTGCTAGTTCTATTGATTTTTTACCTGTGTAATTTATTGTTAAATCTCTGTTCTGTGCTATTTTTTGAAAAACCAAAAGAATTTCAATATAGCATTTAAAACCAATAATACTTTAAGTTTTTTAATCAAAAGTAATAAAGACAAATTAGATAAAAACAAAAAATCAGCAGTATATAAGTTGAATTGTGGTTCATGCCAGAAAGTATATATTGGACAAACAGGAAGGAATTTCGAGAAGATCTGTGATCGTTTTCAAACACGATCGATGTGTGACTCATTTCATCTAAGTAAATGTTTTGTGACTAATTGAGCACGTTTTTGATAGATGTTGAAAGATATCCATTATCATTCAGATATTGAGTGAAGAAAAGAACATATTTTTCTTGAAAACATAGATGCGATAGGATTTTATTGCTCCTTCAACAGATATTTCCATTCTCAATGTTCATAGAGAAACGAAAATTAGAGTTATCTCTTCTATTTTCTTCACCTTGCGATTTTCCTTGATTATTTGCTTGAAGAAGTCCATTGCATCGCCGTTCCTTGGTTTCTGGTGTATATTGGTAGATCCAGGTTTGGTCCACAGTTACGAATCGCCGTAGACACTCTACGATATCATTGATTTTATAGACCATATCAATCTCATTCGGACGTCCTGGGCGGTTCTCGTCGAACACTGATGTTCGGCCCCGTTGGAATTCATTGAACCAATAACTGATGGTCGTAATCGAAGGTGTACGGTCCTTGTAAATGGCCACCAATCGGTATGACTGAGCGATATGGCTGTTTCTCCATTTTTCAAAATAACACGAAGTTGTTTAATATAAAATGTCGGAAAATCAAAACCACTCAATTTTAACAGACGTCCTTTCAGGGATGGTATTAAAAGATGATATACAGATTTTCTACCTACAGTTCTCTCTGTAGCCAAACACGGTTTTTATCAGTCCAACGACGTAAGGCACTGTAACTACTGTATTAAGCCAAACGTCATGAAATTTTAACAGTATTCTTTTGAAGGTTAGAACTTTCGAGAAATGGTAAAATAGATTTTGTTAATGACGCCATCTAGTTGTTAGACTCGGAACTCATTAATCGACAAGTCAAGTAAGCTGAAAGATGAACCTCTCGATAAATATTGTCTTGGCGTATCATTTAGTTTCAAATAAAATCTTTAATTATTGAGATTTTGTCAGAATTTTCCACTTGCTCCAAAAAAATCGCAAATTCCCAGAAAATGATACTTTCGCGAAGAATTGAAGATCTGTCGGGTCCAACCGACGAAAAAAATCGTTGCAACGGCAAACGTGAAAGAGAAGAAGAGGTGAATGCACCTGCTGATTCAAATATCGGTGGGCCGAACACTTAATTCTAAATATATGAAGTTGAATGGTCCAATTTGATATTCCGACCTGTCCTTCTTCCTGATGAGGCAGCTGCCGACCACACTCCCCGTTTTTTCTTATTCACCTGACGATCGAAGCGTGCTGTGGAGGCGCGGGAAGTACACCAGGGGGCAAAGGGGGGTAACGGATATTTCGCAACGTTCAAAGAAAAATTATACAATTTTTGGACTACATGTAATCGATCTGAAAATTAAATTCGATACGCCACTGCCCTTTATTGCGTATGAAAATTATTCGGGGAAGTAATACTTGCAATTGGGGGGTAAATAAATGAGAATTTCAAACCGGGGATAATATTAATAAATTTACATAGTTATAAGTTTCATTGCTGGGAGAAATAATTTTCAAGGTGTAGGTAAGAGTACCAAAATATCTGTTTTCGATATATAACTTCATTGAAGATTCAGACATAAAGGTAAAATTAAAACAATATATGTTATCATGATACCTGGCATTATTTTGATGTTCCTAATAATGAATGGTAGATTGAGGGAGGGATCATGTGAGGAACTTATAGGAAGGAATATTCAATCTTCAGAGAGATTAAATGAAAAATTGACTATCAAAGAAAAAAAAAATTGGATCTATGTAACTAATTAATCAATTTATTACCTTCATCTATAAATTCATATTACTTTCGGTACATCTTCATCTCACAGAAACCTTTCGCTTAAATTTTTTTTATAAACTCTGAAAACCTGTTTCTACATACTTGAAATTGCATTTTTTTCCATGCATTCATTAGAGATTCACAAAATCTTTAATGTAAATCGATATTCAGTATATCCTTGAATTCCAACACTGTACCATGAGATTTATATATACAGGGAGTCCCGTAACTCAACGTCACGCGGTTACTGGGCGATTTGATAGGTTATACCAGTTCTAGCAAATATTAAAAAAAAAACATTCTGTCACATGGTTAAGTGGTAATAGGTATATTTTTGTAGTCACAAATTTTCCAATTTTGCAGTGAATTTTTTAAAAATATTCCTCAATAACCATGCTATTGATTACAGTCACAAATCCATTGTTAGGTACAATTGTTTTATTTTGATTTTTTTATTTAATATTTCTTAAATAACCATGCTATTGATTACAATCACAAATCCATTGTTAGATACAATTGTTTTATTTTTATTTTTTCTTATTTTTCATTTTTTTAATAATTATGCTATTCATTACAGGCACATATCCATTGTTAGGTACAATTTTTTTAATTTTTATTTTTTTTTAATTTTTGCTAGAACTGGTATAACCTAGCATATCGCCCAGTAACCGCTTGACGTTATGTTACGGGACGCCCTGTATAGTGCGCTTGCCTGTTATTGAATTAAATTCTTTATGTTGAAAATACAATTTCGGTCGAAGGAACCAATTAAATGCTTCGATCTGGAGCTACGTTTGGACGTCTATTTAGCGTTATCCTCAAGCTAAGATTAATATATATTGTTAAATGTTTTTATTTATTAGACGATATGACAATAATAATTGTGCAATTTTAATGTATTGATCTTAGCCCTAAGAAGACGCTAAATAGACGTCGAAACGTAGCTCTAAATCGAAGCATTTTATTGGTTCCTTCAACCGAAATTTTATTTTCAACATTAATATCAAGAAGAACGAAACTTTTTATGAATTATTAAATTCTTTATATAATTATTATTAATTATAAGTATCATAATATATAATTAATTATTATTATGTTCATAATAATCGTATTTAAAAAAATTGAGAAAAATGCTGAGATTCAGGTGTGCATCATTTAACAATAATTTGAAATGTAGAGGGAGAATCCTGCTCGTCTTCCATACTCGGTGTTTTTCTTTTAATGGGACAACCGGTATATTTGTCTTCAGAATCATCTTAATGAACTGATATAAACATACTGTATTACGTGGTCTATTATGAGCAAGGGCGTTTAAGAGTTTATTTCTGGATGGGGGTTAAAAAATTTAGTATATCATAATTTAGTATATATTCATATATAAAATTACAAGTCGCTGATAAATTATATCTGAAACAAAGATATAGTGTAGGTCAAAATTATGGAACATATACATTTTCTTAGAAGCAAAATATTTGGAACAAAATCCTGAAAGAGGTCATTTTTATGTTTCAGTTTTACCAAATTTTTATGCATTCGTGAAGGATATTTGTTGCACCCTATGCCATCCTCATCAACCCTCTAATTTTTTTGAGTAAGGAAAATGAGTCATGTGGTCTTTGCACCTTCTTTACAGGCGTGTATTTTCAAAATAAATAAAAAAAAATTAGTTAGTTCAAGTTCAAAGTCATTTGTGCATTCAAATATTTTTTATGGTATAACGGAGTACACAATAAAAAACTGGTATTTCGGTGCTCGGAGTAATTTCGATTGAGATTCCCAACATCATTTCAGAGAAAACGCGCCACGCGCTCCTCGTAAGGGTGGAAGGAACCGTCTTGAATCGGAAGGGGTTCCAATCCTCGACTACAGGTGTAAGTTCACGTCTCGGATACAGGTGCATCCCAAGGTCGTCATTACAGGAACCAGCCCGAAATTATCCGAGACTTTTATCTGAAAAAGAGCAATGAATCAATGAGGTGATACAATTCGTGGGGTGTTTGTAATTTACCAATGGTCAATGGAACACAGGGGTAAGATTTGTTATAGGCGATATTAAGTTATTAGTTGGTAATGGAGAAACACCTCTGTGATGGACCGAAGTGTTAAATAATGTAGGATGATTATAGTGAGACGAAGGGCGAACATAAATCCATTATCTGGATCGAAATTATCGCAAAATTCGTGACGGAAATCGTTCTATGGCCCTAATGGTCTGGCAATAATCGATATCCAATTCTTCCATTTCCTGGTGATGCAGGTATGATTCTTATCTATAGGATGATAATATGAAGGAACCAATACATATACCTAGCACAATTTCAAATATTTCTAATAACAATACCAAAAAACGAATCAAGAATCTCAAATATACTAGAATGGAGTTAAATAATAGTTATCTTCATAGAAGATGAACTATTGCCATATTTATCTGTGAGTTCAAATAAATACATGAGGTGATCTGTGGTAACTAGTTCCTGTAGATTTTCCCATGTGTGCTTTTATAAAAATCAATAGAATCATCCTGGAAACGTAACATTTATGTTATGTGCAACGGAGAGGCTGTTGAAAAAGATGGAACAACAGAGAATTAAGCACTGCATCTTGTGATACACCGGAAGTCAATCACTCCCAATCAACAATTCTTTATTCTTTAAAAGATTCAAGAGTTTTTATAGAGCATAACCTTCTATTACACCTGAGGACTAATAAATTTGGGGATAAATGGGGTAATTTAAATTACCCCCATCGACTTCAGGAAGCTTTTTATTCAGGCATAGCTTTTATTTTTATGTAGATCATCACCACAATTTTTGGTGATTAGATTTTCATTCAGTTTTTGATCATGTTTGGAGAAAAGTAACATTGAAACTAGCTTATGATGAATATTTTCCGGAAATCTTTGAGACATTCATTATCTTTGTTCAAATTAACAGTCACATTCGAATTGAACAAAAGTAAAAAAGAAGCAAATGATACGATCGATTCGATAACGAATATAGATACATATTTAAAACAATATATCTCAAATCTCATCAACCGCGAACCCAATATTATCTTTCTGATGTGTGCTGACAAAGGATTCGGTAGCTGTTAATTGGATCTTATGATAAAGTCCGAAATATCGAAATATATAAGGTGTAATTGCTGAGTAGGGACATTTGATTCATAATCTAGATAAAATCGAAAGGATAGATAGGATAAATATGTTCTCCGAATTGTGTATAAAAGGATTCCGTATGAGTTAAGTTAAAGAATTATCTTGAAGTATTTGATAATAATCATAAGTTTTTCAGTCAACAAATAGGTGTGTTTTCACTTGTCGTTGTTTAGTTATTTGAAAGGCCTATTGTACAGTCATATTCATTACTTAATATTTTTCACATCTTCGAACTCGTTGACTAGTATGATAAAAAAATATTATTTTTTTTGTCATTAATTTATCCGATCTCTCACAATTTTTTCGGACATGTTTATTATCTTCAGTTTCTTCGTTTCATTCCATCAATTTTTACCATCACTTTTTAGCCGTCTGAAAAGTAGGCGCCGTTTTATATCCGCAATAATAAGTCCACTTTTGCATTGTTTTATCTGCTCTCCTAATGGGTTTTTGTTGTTGGCCACGGGGGTGGTCACAGCCCTCGCGTTATCTGAATTTGCGGACTGGTAATTTGGGGTGTGATCTTGTTCAGCTTTGGATAACGCGGCCGGGGTGGACTGATTGCACGTTAGAGGATTGTGATTTATGTTGGTTTGTTTTTTGCCTTGGAGGTGATACGGATGAAGACTTAATTACCAAGTGTAAAATCAAGTATTTAAGATATGGTCTAGTTGGGGGGTCGAGAAATAGATAAAAATCCACCCTCAACTATTTTTCATTTCTGAGAGTTCTATAAAGTTTTAGTTGAAGGCAGAGAAATGTTAAAAATAAAGGGTTATTAAAAGGAAACATCAACAGATTTGGGAATTGAATTCTTTTTACCAAAACTTGTAGAGCAAGATTTTGTTATGTCGTCATCAACATCGATATATGACTAGTAAATATATGCCATTGAAGTAATTTGCTTTCTTATAGCCCATTTTAATTTTTATCATGTCAGTTTTTCTGATTCATCACAAATTGAAACAATGTGCAGATTTACAATAATAATAAGATAAAATAATAATAAGACAAAAGAATATTTTTCTTTTGTTTGTTTTGTAATTATATAAATGTCTGCGAATAAAGAATCACACGGCAGATGGGCGGGGCGTGAGTCTTAATTGTTCAACAAAATGCGGTTATCATTTTTCATTGGTCACACCGAATCACGCGGTTAATAATCAACATTTTCAGAGAAATATCCTTCTTTTTATACCTGGTCTTGAATTATATTTATCCTTTTATATGTTTCGTCGATAATGTTGTTTTTATAGGTCCGTTTTGAATAAAAATATTTCTTTTCTTGTGCGTTTCGGTTAGATAACTGTTTCTTTTCTTCAACCTCATTCATTAGTGGTGAACACTATCTTCATTGTCCTAATTGGAATTTTGAGATGGAATAAAATTTGAAATTTCCTTTGTTTCAATTAATACATTTTTCATCCTTGATAACTTTCAAAGCATATCCGGTTTATTCGCAGTGACTTGATAGTCTACAGTATATTGAAATTTTTTGTATGCTTTGATACCATTTATTATTTCATCAAAAATAATGAACTTTCACTGATACAATAAAAGATTCCGGGAGAAAAAGTTAGAACAAACACACATGAGCTACTGATTTCTGACTTTTTTATTGGATCTCTTTGTTAATTAGTAATATTCAATTCAATCATGGCGCTTGATTATTTTCTGAGAATGTCTCCTCCATACTCTGTTCATTTGATCAGTCACTATTAACCCATGTTGATGTTTTTCCTCATTAATAAGATGGGATTTAATGATGTAATCCAACATTAAAACCCAAAAAAATCAGGTGCGAAATATTCTATTCTCCTGGAACCATAAAATTAAATAATAACCTCATAAATCCTCTTTCACTCCAAGGGATGAAATATGAACGTGTGAATTCGTACAAGTTCCAGAAATCACTAAATCTAACCCTTTTCAGACGGCTTTCCGTAAGTGGGTCAATTTCGAACAACCCTATCTATAAATCACATAAACGTCTGTTCTAATTAACTTATACATATTTAAAATCATCTACAAATCCTCACAAGCATCAGCATAATTTCTGTATCTGACGGTTTCTTCGGGCAAGTCTGCGATGTACAGATTTCAGGAGTGTGCCAGACTTGATGGACGGTACCCATTGTTTTTAAGGGTTTGAACCGAGAGGGTGGATGTTCGATGAACTCTCATTATAACGTAGCTTAAGGGTTGTGGGGCCGTGATATATTGATGGCTCGTAGGAATTGAAAAAAACCGTTGAAATTTGTTGAAAAAATTCAAGAACTGAAATATTTGGATCCCAACCTAGTTCCTAAATCATTTTGTTGATGAAAATGTACAGATTTGATCATTGTTACAAACTGAGTTTTTCATTTGGTCAGTTAAATTCACTATTCAGCAATATATACTTGCATTAATATAAAAAGCAGCTGATAAAATCAGATAATAGAGTTGCAGTGAAAAGAAGTAGTATCTACGAAGGTTGCCTTTTATATTTCGGGATTGGACAACCCTTGTGTTGTAATCTCCCAACTGATAACACTATCGCAAAGCTAGACTAGTAATTCACCTAATTTTTTTTGTGACATGATCCCCTAGATGTTGTTCAAATGAAAAAATTATAATAACTCTGTTTTACGATATCACTTAAGGTTACTCAAAAAAATGCTTGTAATTTGGAATATCAGTTTTTAGTAGGATTTACTCATACCTTTAACTTCGATTCAAAAATTATAAGAAGAGTTTTCCTAGCTTCAGCATGAGCATAACTTTGAATGTTTCAAAATTATCAGAATAAATGAAAAACAGTACTCAATCTGGATATTTTTGCTGTAATATGCCATCGAAGGCGGATAGGATATAAATTGTTAATACACGAATACAGCGTTCATTAAAGATTCATCTACTTTTTTTTCATCATTGCTATGGAGATTTAAACTTAAGAATGTACTTTTAAATTGAATTCAATTGGAATTCTCAACTAGGGATATAGATTTCTTGATTCATCCTCATTCATTGTAGCATTTATTTTATTAGAAGCTCTCAACCAAACGTCAGTCATTTTTTATTCTTCAAAAACGGTTTTTAGTGTAAATAAATATCTCAAATTTAATACCATTCTTGTGATAATGCAAATATAACCAAACGATTTAGAGTAAGTTGCAGGTTTCTTCAGAAAAATTCAAAACTCACATACGCTGACCAACATGTTCAAAAGAAACAACGTGTTTCATTCATCGAACATATCAGATGTGTGTTCAACAAAAGAGAATGCATTTCTTCCAGGATTAAGTGGCCCTAAACTTGACCTAGTCGATTTAATGAATGGCAGAAACGAACAATGAAATAGAAAGCCATTAAAACGATATGAAGAAATAAAAACTCGATAAGTTGAACTGACCACAAAGAGATCCTTTTTATAGCCCTCCTTCGCATGTCCAGTACTGAATTTCATGGCTTTTGAGCTGGCATATCTTCAGTTTTCGGATTTAGCCAACACACGTTTTGTGCTTCTAGATCGGCACGTGGTGGAAAAGGAAAAAAGCTCAGGTTTCGATATAATTGTACTAAAGAGCGGCTTGTAGATAAGCTGTATACAATAAACGTACAACAAAAGGTGCAGACTGGCATTTGCAGCCGGAATTAGCGAATTCAACTGACCATTAGCAGGTATTATCTGTTGGGAGCTTCTGTTGTGACTGAACATAGGTTCCGCTAGCTTAAATTTTCTTGGATGTCGGTGCCGATCATCATAAAACCTGCTTTAATGTTTGGGCATTCGTGTTGAAACATCACAGTCGCTGAAAAATAATTTATGTTAACTGAGGAAACGTCAGAATTATAATTGACGCCTCAATTCAAGAACTCTAGATAAATTTGAACACGCTTGAAAAAATTAACAAATCTCCGTGATGATTTATCGCAAGAATTTGCAAAATTCTGTTCTACTGTTGAAAAAGCTTCTTCATTCAATAAAAACGCTTTACATGATTGAACTGTTTCAGTTTTTAAAAAAAATTTGCAGAAAGCCACATCTGGTGAAAACGGTGGATATTTAAGGAATTCGTACATTAAATCATTGAATTCAACCAACGGCAAAATTCTCTCGTGAATACTTTGATTTTCATTGAAAAATAAGTCCAAGAGGTCAAAATTATATTGAGAATTACTTATCTTATCTATTTTATTTGCTATCTCAAAAAACACAAAATAACAAAAATTGTCCCAAAATTATATTACTAGCAGCATTCGAGCAGTCTTTTATTTTTTTTTAAATATGATCTACGTTGAAAAAAATTGTCATAGTTTGTTATTTGCAGGTATGTGTTCAGTCAGATTTGCAGTGGACAAAAGAGGTTTCCCAGTGGGATACCGTAGTAACGAACTTTTAAAGCTTTAACGTATTAATTAATAATATTTATGTGGGTTACACACTCCGTTTATTATTTGTTTGTGAATTCTTGTTATTTTATTGATAAATAATAAAACTTTTAAATAGTTCTTCAGTAGAGCACAAAATAAACTGTGTGTGAGCAAAATTAAAAATCAAAATAGTTGGGAAATTAGTCATTTAGCCATTTTGATCTTAATTCTCACTCACATTGCAGATCTTAGTAGTAAAACGGAAATTATTATACAAATATATATGTTACAGGTCTTTTACAGTAAAGTCAAACGAATTGAATTCAAAATTCCGTTTTGAAGTTCATTTTACCATCACATACATAAAAATAGAGTTTCAAAAACTAAAAAAACACGTTTTTAAAGAATACGTATTCGATTGACATGAGTCGGTCTTATTAATCAATTATTCGAAATGGTTCATTATGATTAAATAATGTACGTTGTCAAAATCTTGATAAGCACTTACGTAGGTTTTTAGGAGAAGGAAATTTAAGCTTCGAACAAAACTTCGGGGAAAACTATGAGTAGTTATTTTTGATTTGAGATATTGGTTTGTCCATTCATCGTGGGGTTTATATTTGTATCACATTGTTACAGAGTACGGGAAAAGACTGTTGTCTCTACGTTAAAAGATATGAATTTTTATGTTCTCGCTATCAGAAATGTTTAAAAACACATATAAATAAATATTAATAATTGGATAACATTTATCGGGTATCCTTCAATACCCCAAGGTTTGAGGAATATTAAAAAAAAAGTTTATTGTCCAATGAGTGATATTGGACCAACCTGTATATTGATAAAAGAAAATAACTTATAGTTGTTGAAGAATTTACAGAAATGTTCGTTACATAAACATCAAGAATAATATTTTCGCCCAAGTTTTATCATTGAAACGCCGTTTAATCATCGCAAATTTCTTCTTGAGTGAATCGTTTCCCTATTCTCATACTAATATAGATTAAAAATAAACAACTATGAATCCCAACAAATCTCTTAAAAGAACGTATCATCTTACCTATTTTCAATCAAGAAACCCTTTTTGTCCATACCTAATCTTTCTACGAAAAGAAAAAGAACCCTTTCACAGGCGGTTCATAAACAATGCGAGCATTGTCTCGTACAAGATAGATGTTGTTTTGAAAAGAACAACACTTGTAGTAACAACAACCCATTAAACAGGACAAATAGTTGACAAAATCAGCCATCGTGAAAACTTAAAATTAGAGGTCTTCAAAGGGTACATCTTAATCTAATTGACATTTTTCCAAACAAACAATATTGGACGTTTGTGAAGATTTTATCAAGAACTGAGGGATCTAGTGTTAAGTGAAGATGGACATGCGTTTGGTCCGACAAATTTGTTCATTGTTA
Organism: Micraspis discolor; assembly: GCA_030674115.1. NCBI lineage: Eukaryota > Metazoa > Arthropoda > Insecta > Coleoptera > Coccinellidae > Micraspis > Micraspis discolor. Next base: position 6,587,558 of record JARTUT010000872.1, read on the forward strand.
AAATAGATAAAGATCTGAGAAATATGATACTGAGCGGTTGGAAATTAAGTTCTTAAGAACGGTTCGTGTGTGGTGGTCAAGAATAGTGAAATAGCTTGACGAAAAGACTGTAGTCCTTATCGGCAAATCAAGATTTGTCCTTTCATGGAGGAATTGAATAAATCGAGCGTTGTATTATGGAAGACTTCTGAAGAAATATCATTTCTTTCCCAATTTATTTCCAATTCTTTCATATGCTCAGAATATTTTGACGAAAACTATTATTTTATTTCTAAATGGAGAAAAAGTGAAAAATCAGAAAATTTGTTTATGAATAGTGGCAACAGTGTTGGGGCTGTATTTTTGTTCTTTCTGGTCAAAATGATTCCAAAAATATGTGCCACTTTTGAGCTGAGTTGTGCTGTAAATATTTTCATGTAAATACCCCACATATTCCGGAAAATCTTCGAAATATATAACAAAGCCAGTCCAGCTAATTTTTTCATTAAAATGAGTAGAAAAAATTGTGCTAGGCCTGATTGAAGTTGTGTTGTGATTTTGAATTTTTAGCTGAAATTAGGCTTGCTCTGAATAAGCTGGAAGATGGTTCCATACAGTTGAAAACTGATATTTTTCTTTTCGAATGGAGAAAAACTGAAAATCAGTGGAAAAGGTTGATGAATAGTTCAAATGGCTACAGTGTTGTAAAATTTTTAGTGCAATAAAATTCAAAATTGTGTCTGAGGGTGAAAACTTACGAATAATGAATTATTAGTCTCGAATAAAATGGATCTACGAATAAGTGAATTCAAGAAAAATTTTAACGAACGAAAAATACAAAGCAATTTTATTCCTGGATCGAGAATTGTCGAGTTAACTCAACAACACTGTTGCCATTTGAACTATTTATCAAACAATCAACTTATTTATTAAGAAATTGATAGAATTATCTTAAAATTTCGAGGAGTACAACTCGGTGGTAGCCCTGTAGCACTAATCATTTCAGCCAAATTTTAGAAAATTGTTAGGCTAGAGCATTTTATTCATTTTGTGAAATATCTTGAAAAAAATTGAATAAAAAAAATTCGAGCACAAACTTAGCACAAATCAGCAGAGAAAGAATGTTTCCAAAAATCAAAAATGTCCTGGGTCAATTCACACTCTATGATCTTCAGAACGCTCGTAAATAATATTTCGCTTGCAATGAATTCTCGACTATTTTGTGAAAAATCTAGAAAACTATATGCAATGAAGGAAATAATCGAACAGCACAAACCTGACACAACTCAGCCCAAAAAAAAATCTCTCAAGTCGAAAAGAGCTTTGTATGAAATCATTCCGATTGACCTCAATATATCGGAACTTCTTATAATGTTAATTGAGAAACGAACCCATACTTGAGTTCGACATCAAGTGATCACATCTAATCCCAAGATAACATCTTGAAATTAGTGTCAAGTAGTCCTATAAATTCGATGTTTCTCTACTTACCATCTACCTCTTCATTTAAAAACGAATAAGATAATAACCTTATACATGCAAGTCCCTAGATAAGACAAGGTAACTACGATTTTATTCTTCGTTCTGTGAGAAATCCGATAATGCTTTCTCGATGGGGCCCGGCAATAGATAACAGACCACGATGACCATTGATTTAGAGATCACTTTAATGAATAGTACCTCCGGGATTAGATAAGAGGCGCCATATTGAGATATCGTATCAAAAGCCTTCGTAACTTTACAAGTTATGGACTTGTGGGAAGTCGAGACAGAAATGACATATCTTCAGGAATGCAAGGAAGGTGGGCTCATAACAAAAGTTTTTTATGAATTGACTATAGACTGTTTAACATATATTGTCATCTTTTCAGATATTCTATAAGAGCTCAAAGCTGCGGAAATACCCAAAACAACTTTTAAAACCATTCGCTGATAGTTCATAATTTTAACAATATGAATATGAATTTTACAACCTGAAATGTACCTAGATCGGCCGTTACCTACTTAATTTCTATTTCATTGAATTGAATTGATGACAATATATCTTGAACGAACTATAGGCGGTTTGCAAATTTGTATGTGGTGACCTTAGTGGCGAAATTAGGCAAAATGTGAGAAAACAAGACGAATATACTGCCTTTTACTGAGTTTTCAACGACGAGTTGGTGGGGAAATTTTTGATTTTTGTAACGTTAAAGAGTTTTTTTGAGTTTACTCTATTTTCATCACTACTCCATAATGTTATGAATGAATTCTGATGGTCTAGACGTAACATCTACTACAATTTTCACGTATTAAGTATTGTGTAAAGGTTGCCACAATGGAATTGCATATTATATAATACAGATATATCGATAGGATATTCTTTGTTCTAAAAAAGTGACACATGAGAGAAAAGGGGCCTATAATGATCAATACATGGAAAAGAATTTGGTTTGAATATTTTTTGTTTGATGGAGATGTGTTTTCCTAAAGTACCAAAACTACTGAACTTAGTAGTCACTTACTTGATACAACGATTTTGTCAAAGATTAGTGTAATTTCAGTTAATTATGTCGAAATTCATTTCAGGAGTATAAAAAAGTGGATAATTCCACTGAAGAAATGGGAAAATATGAAAGAAAAATAACTTGATCATGTTGAAAGTATATGTCCAGGGAGGAAGTGACACAGATATATTATATTAGGGTTATACTTGTCGACAACATATTTTGCAAAATCCCGTGATTGATGAATCGCACCTACAACTGTACAACATAGATATTATTAACCCAATGTGTTAGACTAATGGAAATGAGAAATTTAAAATGTTATTAGTGTTATCAAATTTTGAAATTGAGGTTATTTTTGATGAAACTCACAAAGATATGTTATTATTCGAATAAATCTATTATGAAAGAATAAGGATTGAGCCAATTCTTCCTGTTATTATTCTACTACAAACTCAAATCTTGCTGTTTCAGATATTTCAAATAGTGGAATTCAAAATTATATTTTTATTCATCTATTGTTAGGCGACTTTAATAATATCTAGTTGAACATCTTTCTCCTCTGAAAAAAAAGTCAATTAAATAAAAACATTTAATCTGTTAAAAATTATATTTCCAATTAGTAGGGTAGAAATTCAATTTGAAAAAACTACTACTTAAATTTTCCGCCAAATTTTCCTGCACATATATATTCTTTCGAACTTTTGGCTCACAAAAGTATATATAGTTGAAGGTTTATATGTATGTAATGATAATGTCCAGATATGCTAGAAAAGCAAGTTGTACAACTGATTTGTCTCTTTGACAAGCTGAATATAGACCAAATATATCAAAAATAATAATCAAGCACAATAAAGAGAAAATAATACTGACTATCATAGTTACTAACTTAAATTTCAACAGCATAAGAAGTAAAATGGATGGAAAATTTTCTGATTAATTAAAAATTGATGAATATTGAATACATGATCAGTTTTCCCCACAGTTCATTATTTTTCTTCATTTTCTTGAATATTAAGAAAAAGTACACCGAGTTTTTGCGCGCTTAATCCTTTTTCAAAATATCTATAATTTTCGAGTAACGATCTCAAAACGGTCTCAATCGATTGGAATAATTTTCTTCATTGGCTATTTAACTCAAGTATATTCGGCCGACTGGCTTTATACCCTCTATCATGGTGGAAAAATGACGATATAGTGGACTGTATTATTTTAAAAGGCCTGCGCTGGTTTACTTGCAAGTACACACAAAAACACTAGATAAATATATTTTAAACGTTATATATTTACATACCACATAACCCCAGTTAGGTTATGTTGCTTCAACAGCTGACGACGAAAGAGAATTAATAACGGTTAGTTTCTGGGGCGTCACAAAATTCAACCATAGAAGGTTAATTTAGAACACAGACAACAAAAAGCTCATCCCAAATTATACATAAATACACAAGTCATCATATTAACATTACAAAATCTCATAATAAGGACAAAAGGAGCACAAAAATACAAACAAATAACACAAATAATTATAGATAAGATAGATAGAGAACTGACGCTGACGCCATCTATTGGTGTTTCTCTCAACTATGAGATTTAAAGTTAACTGCAATTTCTCCATACCGCCCGACTTGACAGGCTACAGGGCTTCAACAGGATAAAAGTGATTTGAAATTGCGTTATAAAGTAATTAAACTTAAACTAAAATAATTATATAAACAAACATTGGATAAACAGTCAACATTTTACCATATTGGGTAATGGGCACAGTTTTACCACTGGGCGTTTGAAAACACCTTTACAGTTTTAACACTCACTACACGAGTAACACCATCACTACCAGGATGAAGTTCAACAATTCTTCCAAGATCCCACTTTGCTGGAGGACAGTTGTCGTTTCTTATGATAACCATCGTTCCCACAACAACTGGACTGGAACCAGTAGTCCACTTTTTCTCTGTTGGAGGGAATTGAGATAGTCCCGCGACCAACGTTTCCAGAAACATTGATGGAGCTGCTGGAGCAACTGGAACCTGGAGAGTCGATTCAGTTGAACGGATGTGACGTCTGGATCTGGTACACTTCGATACAGCCGGCCCATGAGGAAATGAGCAGGGGTTAAGGGTGTTAAATCATTGGGATCGGAAGAGAGAGGATACAAAGGTCGGGAGTTTAAGACAGATTCTATTTGCGTCAACACAGTGCTAAATTCTTCAAAGGTTAAAATAGTTTCTCCAATTACTTTGTACAAATGAGTCTTAAAGGACTTTACATTAGCTTCCCAAATACCTCCAAAATGAGGTGAGCTAGGAGGAATAAAATGCCACTTTAGATTATTTTCATCAGCGAAATTTAAAATGGAAGATTCATCTTGTTTGAGGAATTGATATAATTCTTGTAGAGTGTTATTTGCACCGACAAAATTAGTTCCATTATCTGAAAACATATCAGATGGAACACCTCTTCGTGAAACAAATCTTCGTAAACAAGCAATGAAAGCGTCTGATGTCAAATCTGAAACCAACTCAAGATGCACTGCCTTAACACCTAAACATATGAACAAGCAAACATAAGCCTTTGATATTTTGCATCCTCTTGTTTTTCTGTCTTTTATTAAAAACGGACCCGCGTAATCTACACCAGTCGTTTGAAATGGGAAGGAGCGTGTTACTCTGCAATCAGGCAAATCACCCATGATGACTGATTGAGACTTCGGGGAAAATTTAAAACATTTAAGACAATTTCGGACTGTCTTTTTGCCAGATCTTGTTGAAAGGCTAACCACCTTTCTCTCAATTCATCAGGACTCTCTTCATTCCAATACAATCGAAGAGTCCACAACTTCTGAATTAACCTCTTTGCAACAATAACAGTAGTTGACAATAAACCTAAAGGGTCAAAAACTTTTGATATCTCCGACAAGACATGACGCTTAGTGCATTGAGTCGAGAAAATGGGTTCAGGAAATTGAAATGAGAGTTCATCACTCTCAGAGAACCATTGGATACCTAAGCATTTTGTGTCTTTATTACAGATGGTTAAAACATCTGACGATTGCAAATCTGGTCTAAAATCACTCAAGCAGTTTCGGTTATTAGATCTCCATTTTCGCAACTCGAAGCACCCAGAATTTAAAATCTTTGAAATGTCGCCACAAACCTGAATAGCTTGGGATTCACTATTGAATCCGGCAATCAAATCATCCACATAAAAATCCTCCTGAATAACTTTAGAAGCAGCTGGATACTGATCTTGCGAATCGATTGCAAGCTGTTGAATGCACCTCATAGCTAAGTAAGGTGCACTTGTTAGACCGTACATAACAGTGTTAAGATTATACACTTGAATATCATCCTGTTTGTCAAATCTCCAAACTATTCTATGCAATGGTCTATCATCTGGATGAACAAGTATTTGCCGATACATTTTGGCTATATCTGCAGAGACAACAATAGGAAATTTACGGAATTTAACTAACATTTTGAAAAGATTGCCAAGAATCGGAGGCCCAACATGTTGAAGATCATTCAATGAATAACCTGATGTAGTGGAAGATGACCCATTAAATACAACTCTGATTTTTGTTGTGAGACTATCCTCACGAAGAACAGGATGATGGGGTAGAAAGAATGATACCTTATCATGCGTTATGTCGCTCACTAAACTCATGTGTCCTAACTCTAAGTATTCTCTCATGAAATCATGGTACTGCTCCTTTAGGAGAGGAGTTTTCTCTAACCTCCTCTCTTGAGACAAAAACCTTTTAATTGCGATTGCCTTTGATTCACCCAACTTACTAATGTCATCTCGAAAAGGAATCTTCACTACAAATCTACCGTGTTCATTACGAGAGAAAGTTGATTTAAAACTTTCTTCACACGCAATATCTTCCTTAGAAGAAAATACCTCATTTTTATTATACAATTCTTCAACCACCCAAAACCGTTGCAATAATGAATTAATGTCATCATTCTGCAAATAAGTTGCAAATAAATTCAGGGTTTTAATGTTCGGAACATTGTTATTACTCAAACAACCGGAAACTGTGAAGCCAAAGACAGTATTTTGTAAAACCGGATATCCTTTTTTCAATTTGATCTGCTGCGGTTCTAAGCAATCCCAAAAGTTGGACGATCCAATAATCATATCGATCTTTTTTGGTTGATAGAATTCCGGATCTGCTAACTGTACATTGTGGGGAATATCTAAATTTGAAATGTTTAACGGTTCATTTGGAAGTCGGTCTGCTATTTTAGGTAAGACAAAACAATTCAAATTCATCGCGTAATTCCTAGTCAATGATTCCACCAAAACATTACATTGTCTATTCAAATGTGACACTGAATTTATTCCCGTTACACTTATATGTGCATCTGACAAAGGTAATTTCAATTTTGAAACTAAATCTTTAGTAACGAAGTTTGATTGGGATCCCGAATCCAAGAGAGCATGGCAGATATGTTTATTTCCATACTTGTCTGTGACATGAATTTTCACAGTTGACAATAAAACATACGAGTTTGTCAAACTTGTAAGGGCAATTCTTTCATTTTCTAAGTGCAATAATCTATTATGCTTTTCCTTGCAACTTGGACAAGCATTATGTCGACACTCGTTAGGTCTGTGTCCTCTACAAAGACAATTCTGACACAGACCTAATTCATTGACTTTCTCGACTCTCTCAGTGATACTAAATTTTAGAAAATCTGAGCAATTATAAATGGTGTGATTCCCATCACAGAAGAAACACTTGACTGACTTTGGTTTTAATTTTTCAGTCTTACCCAAATAGCTTCTGACTTGCTTTCCCTTAAATTCCTTTTAACTTTATCTTGGTCGACTTCATGATTTTGTTCTAATGATTCCAGCAAATCAGCTCTATTCTTCAAAAAGATTGTGAATTCCTTAAGGGTGGGCAGGTCTAAATTGATTTTCACCTTTTCCCATTCACATGCTGAAACTTTATCGAGTTTAGTAGTAACCAAATAAATTAATAAGGGATCCCAAGAATCCACATTCAAACCAAGATTGCTTAATGTTCTCAAATGTTTGAAGAGAGAATCTATGAGACTGCGTAGTGTCTTCGAACATTCTCTTTTCAAGGGACTCAAATTAAATAAGCATTTAATATGGTTATTGATCAATAACTTTTTATTGTCGAACCGATTACACAGTAAGTCCCACGCAATAGTATAATTTTCTGATGAAAATTCAAGGGACTCTATCATTTTTGAAGTGGCACTATTCAAACTGGCCCGCAAATAATGATACTTTTGTATCTCACTAATAGATTTATTTGAATGAACGAGAGAATGGAAAATATCTTTAAAAACTCAACCATCCTTCATATGTTCCATTGAACTTAGGTAAGTCTATGACTGGTAATCGCACTCTTGACTCTACCTCAGACTTGACATCATTATTCGAAACATTTCTCTTATTTAAGATTAAAATGATTTTACTCTGACACCTATTCATATGGTCAAAAAACTCTTCCCTCTCATTCATTTGTGTCTCAAATTGACAGTCCTCACAGGATTCTTCAATCTGTGATTGAACTTCATCAAAACTATCCTCAATTAATGACAACTTTTCTTTGAAACCTCTAACAACAATTAAATCTTTTTCGCTCAAAGAAGATGAATCCATCTCGAATTTCCCAATGAAGGGTTCTAATTTTTTCGAAATGATTGTGAATCTACCTCTTAAACTGGCACGTTTTCTCATGAGTGTTCTATCCATAATTAACAAAATATGCTAAGTACTTACTTAATAATAATTAAATTTGTTGACTCAAATAGAATTGGCAGGTATAAAGGATACTTTACAAATGGATTCCTGTGGCTCTTTCTTGATTTTCAACAAATGGCTTGTTCTCACACACGAGGACAGGTAACAGGAATTCTTCTGGAGACTTCAAACGTGATTTTCTAGCACTTTCTTGGTTTCCAACACTCGGAGACAGAAAGGTCACTAGTTTTCTTTTACTTGAAAGGTGTACTTGCTTCCTCTGGCACTTTCTTGGTTTCCTATGATGTCTTCTTTAAAACAGGAACAGAAAAAGGTCACCAGTTTTTCTAGCACTTTCTTGGTTTCCAATACTCAAGAACAGAAAGGTCACTAGATTTTACTCAAAACCAGAATACGCCGAATGCGGCACGTAGGACCATGGAAAAATGACGATATAGTGGACTGTATTATTTTAAAAGGCCTGCGCTGGTTTACTTGCAAGTACACACAAAAACACTAGATAAATATATTTTAAACGTTATATATTTACATACCACATAACCCCAGTTAGGTTATGTTGCTTCAACAGCTGACGACGAAAGAGAATTAATAACGGTTAGTTTCTGGGACGTCACAAAATTCAACCATAGAAGGTTAATTTAGAACACAGACAACAAAAAGCTCATCCCAAATTATACATAAATACACAAGTCATCATATTAACATTACAAAATCTCATAATAAGGACAAAAGGAGCACAAAAATACAAACAAATAACACAAATAATTATAGATAAGATAGATAGAGAACTGACGCTGACGCCATCTATTGGTGTTTCTCTCAACTATGAGATTTAAAGTTAACTGCAATTTCTCCACATGGAGTTTTCATAGAAAAGATATTTTTAAATGGGTTAATTGTCCAGATATCTGAAAAAAAAATTGATGTAATTTACTTTTATAATGTGCATCAAATTCTGGAGGACATCCCTACTGTATTTACTAATAACCCAATAGCCAAACGAGAAGAGGGGAACCTTGAAGACGACTAGCCTGCGACAGGAAACGTTTATAAAGGAATCATATCTAATGTGACCACATTATAACATATTATCAATAATAATACCTGAAAGGTATCTGATCGACCCCAAAATTTCGCCCTACGGTTTTCTCTTCGCGTGTGAAATCTGTGTCTCCTAATGATAACATCTAGATACCCATGGAGATCGAAAAATATACAGTTAGTGTTGTGCCATCCCATGCTAAATTTGATCACGATTACTACGTTGGTGGTTGAAGTGAGGGACATCAATTTTTGTGGGGTTTCTGCGTTTTTAAAACAAACTAGATGTGGGGTAGGCTAAGTGGGGAATTATGTCTATTTTTGTCTATTATTTGGGTTTGGTGATGAGGCTGGATTTATGATGTGATATTTGCGGTTTTTAGGTATTTACACGATATCGGAAGATGGCCTTATTATGGTTGTCAAAAATATTCTGCATTTCATCTTTGATGAGTATACTTATTAAAAGATATAGGAGTTTCTTTGTGATGAAATCACAGGTGTTTATAATAAACCTAAAAATGTTTATTTTTTTAAGAACATCTACGAATAATAAATAGTACAAATCGAATGGTGATATACAGAAATATGAATATCTTTTGCTATAAATCATCAGATCTCGAGGAGAGAGGATTATATCAAGCCTTAACATTAATGAAAGGAAGTTTGTTTCTCCTCAACTTTGCATTATAGTTTGAGAGATATATTGAATAATATGAATGTCAACAAATGTCATCTATTTTGGAATATATGGTTATAACTTAGATCCTTAGCAATAATATGAGGTGTTTTTTAGAGAAGTAGATTTATGGGTGGGAGTAAACTGAAAAAATTGATGTAATTTACTTTTATAATGTGCATCAAATTCTGGAGGACATCCTTACTGTATTCACTAATAACCCAATAGCCAAACGAGAAGATGGGAACCTTGAAGACGACTAGCCTGCGACAGGAAACGTTTATAAAGGAATCATATCTAATGTGACCACATTATAACATATTATCAATAATAATACCCGAAAGGTATCTGATCGACCCCCAAAATTTCGCCCTACGGTTTTCTCTTCGCGTGTGAAATCTGTGTCTCCTAATGATAACATCTAGATACCCATGGAGATCGAAAAATATACAGTTAGTGTTGTGCCATCCCATGCTAAATTTGATCACGATTACTACGTTGGTGGTTGAAGTGAGGACATCAATTTTTGTGGGGTTTCTGCGTTTTTAAAACAAACTAGATGTGGGGTAGGCTAAGTGGGGAATTATGTCTATTTTTGTCTATTATTTGGGTTTGGTGATGAGGCTGGATTTATGATGTGATATTTGCGGTTTTTTAGGTATTTACACGATATCGGAAGATGGCCTTATTATGGTTGTCAAAAAAACACGGTGGATGATGCATACCTTGATGAAGTTGGTCACATTTAGTTGTTGTTCAGGTGCGCCAAGGCACAACAATGATGTGCATGGATCCAACATTTTTTTATTATCAACATACACTTTGTTCTCTTTGAATTATTATTTAAATATTATTATTATTTAATTATTTATTGAACAAATTCATTTTCGCAGAAGAAAAATATTTTCAGCCAACTTTCTCTGTTGCACTCTCCTGAAGTCTGTTATATGAATTTGAGGAATATCTTGTGCATATTTTGTTCCTGGCCACATTCCACCACGTGTAACTTATCACAACCCCATCTATATCTACTCTTCCACGTAAGTAAAACTCCAAAGGATCCCACGCACGATTCAAATCGAGATAAGTCAAATATAGCACCACCATCTCGCAGCTATAATCAACCCCTTCTCAACCCATGTTAGCAATACCTCGGGGCGCAAACTCACCCTCGCATTTCTATCGCCTTTCATTAAAATATCCGCAGATCGACGTGATGTACGACGTCTACGGGCGATTCTTTGGAAAATCTTTTGAAGTACTTCTTCAGAAATTCGAAAGATGTTTCAACAATAATCTTTCATCTGACCAAATCCTGAAAACCCTGAAAAATTCCACGAAGTCTAATTTCTTAACTAACCTCTGAACATCTCAGTACTTTTCGATTATATAAAAATTTTTGTTTTATTGAAGTGTGAACAAATTATCCGGATAAATTGGAATATTAAGAAAAAGTACACCGAGTTTTTGCGCGCTTAATCCTTTTCCAAAATATCTATAATTTTCGAGTAACGATCTTAAAATGGTCTCAATCGATTGGAATAAATTTCTTCATTGGCTTTATTGGCTATTTAACTCAAGTATATTCGGCCGACTGGCTTTATACCCTCTATCATGGAGTTTTCATAGAATAGATATTTTTAAATGGGTTAATTGTCCAGATATCTTGGTAGGGGTCTGACAAATTCTGTGAAAATGTTTTTTCAGAAAAGTTTGAAAACATTCCGTAAGGTGTTTTTTAAATATTCGGTTTATAACATTTTCATCAGAGCTCAATTAATATTTGAGTTTACCTTGTTATTCTGACATTTCATCTTTGATGAGTATACTTATTAAAAGATATAGGAGTTTCCTTATGTGATGAAATCACAGGTGTTTATAATAAACCTAAAAATGTGTATTTTTTTTAAGAACATCTACGAATAATAAATAGTACAAATCGAATGGTGATATACAGAAATATGAATATCTTTTTGCTATAAATCATCAGATCTCGAGGGAGAGAGGGATTATATCAAGCCTTAACATTAATGAAAGGAAGTTTGTTTCTCCTCAACTTTGCATTATAGTTTGAGACATATATTGAATAATATGAATGTCAACAAATGTCATCTATTTTGGAATATATGGTTATAACTTAGATCCGTAGCAATAATATGAGGTGTTTTTTAGAGAAGTAGATTTATGGGTGGGAGTAAACTGAAAAAAAATTGATGTAATTTACTTTTATATTGTGCATCAAATTCTGGTGGACATCCTTACTGTATTCACTAATAACCCAATAGCCAAACGAGAAGATGGGAACCTTGAAGACGACTAGCCTGCGACAGGAAACGTTTATAAAGGAATCATATCTAATGTGACCACATTATAACATATTATCAATAATAATACCCGAAAGGTATCTGATCGACTTCAAAATTTCGCCCTACGGTTTTTCTCTTCGCGTGTGAAATCTGTGTCTCCTAATGATAACATCTAGATACCCATGGAGATCGAAAAATATACAGTTAGTGTTGTGCCATCCCATGCTAAATTTGATCACGATTACTACGTTGGTGGTTGAAGTGAGGGACATCAATTTTTTGTGGGGTTTCTGCGTTTTTTAAAACAAACTAGATGTGGGGTAGGCTAAGTGGGGAATTATGTCTATTTTTGTCTATTATTTGGGTTTGGTGATGAGGCTGGATTTATGATGTGATATTTGCGGTTTTTAGGTATTTACACGATATCGGAAGATGGCCTGTCAAAAAAACACGGTGGATGATGGATACCTTGATGAAGTTGGTCACATTAAGTTGTTGTTCAGATGAGGCCAAGGCACAACTATGATTTCTATGGATCCAACATTTTTTTATTATCGACATACACTTTGTTCTCTTTGAATTATTATTTAATTATTATTATTATTTAATTATTTATGGAACAAATTTATTTCCGCAGAAGAAAAATATTTTCAGCCAACTTTCTCTGTTGCACTCTCCTGAAGTCTGTTATATGAATTTGAGGAACATCTTGTGCACAGGAGATTTTGTTCCTGGCCACATTCCACCACGTGTCCCTTATCACAACCCCATCTATATCTACTCTTCCACGTAAGTAAAACTCCAAAAGGATCCCACGCACGATTCAAATTGAGATAAGTCAAATATAGCACCACCATCTCGCAGCTATAATCAACCCCTTCTCAACCCATCGTTAGCAATACCTCGGGGGCGCAAACTCACCCTCGCATTTCTATCGCCTTTCATTAAAATATCCGCAGATCGACGTGATGTACGACGTCTACGGGCGATTCTTTTGGAAAATCTTTGTCGGTGGTATTTGGACTCAGGGCGTCATTATTTCCAAATCGAAGATTTAGAGCTAAATGATGAAGATAGGTCTGTGGGGTGAAATATTGTGTTACTCGAGGTAAAGGGGTGCCTTTGAGATATGTGTCTGGTTATGATATACAGATGTGTTCATTTAGGGTGTTTCAGGTTGAAAAATTCGAATTCCCTAATATTCTTTAATGTATCCGAGGTCTTCTTCATCGAGCTAAGCCATTTGAACTAACATATCTGCAGACCTCGAAAATACAGAATAATGAAGCAACTTAAAAAACAAATGTATTTTAATCTGAATAGAAATGAAAAACCTTGAAAATTACCTCAATCCTTAGATTTTTCTTATCAGGAGCTTACAGTACACATTTTTCTCTTCTACCTTCATTGAATTCTCATATTCCTGTGCCCTATGACCTTAGCTTTTAACTGTTGTTCTTTCTCAGCATATCTTAAGCTTTGTTTATTGTTTGGTGTCTGAATTCTGGACTCGTAAGTTTTAATGCACTGTCATGATTTATATTTTTCAGTTGTATGGGTATATTTTTTCAAAAGAACTGTTAATGTAATTCTTATATAGATAGATTTACGGAGTCAGTCAACTTAAAACTCCTGTTATCAATCAACGATACAATTTCACAATTCTAGTTTTCTTGAGTTCATCATACTGAGTATATTAGACGTTGGTAACACCTTTATATCTTGTATAATGAGGGCAGCGAAAAAAAGCCATTCAATGATACCAAGGCAATGCAGCTAATTTATTTCAAGATTTCAATTTAAAACACATAATTTCAAAATATTTATTGATTTTTGTTGAGTCTTTGAGAGGCCGTGAAGAGAAATATGGATTTATAAATTCCAGAAGCAATCAAGGATTGGTTGAAATTTACTAAGAAGAGGTTCAATGTCGCCATATAGGCCAAAAACTCAAAGGGAATTATGAAATAAGTAATTATATTGATTTATTAAATTTTTTGTTTCATTATTGTTTTTTTATTGAAGATATATTTTATTAATAAAGAGGATTGAGGAATATTATAATAATAATAGTAATAATAATCTTTATTAATCCGGTAAGACATTTACAATGTATAGGACAAGTCAAGAAAATGCCCTGAACAAAGTATTCATGAAGCAAAAATAGAACAAAGAAAAGAAATCCTAAAATTCTAGAAATTATCACACAGATATTCATCTACACTGTAGTAACATTTCTGTACAACAATGCTTTGACTGCTGCACGAAAACACATTTTGTCCAGAATTTTTATATTTTCTGGTAGTTTATTAAATAGCTTGATATATATGTAGGTTGTAGATGATTCAAATTTGTTGGTGTTATGCTTAGGTATGGACAACAAGCTTACGTTTCTAGTATTATAATGATGAAAGCGAGAGAGCTTAACAAAAGGATTTTCATTTTTCTTAGTATAGACAAGACATTTACATATAAAGATACATGGAACAGTTAAAATTTTATGTTTACGAAAGATAGGTTTACAGGATGTTCGTGAGCTAAGCCCGAAGATCATACGTAAAATACGTTTCAGTGCAAGTAATCTAATTGAATCAATTGAGTTACCCCAGACCTCGATATTATATGACAGATGAGAATAAGCTAGGCCATAGTAGACATTCAACAATGCTTCGAGTGGATGTGAGCTCCTCAGCCTACTTATAGCATAAAAGGAAGAGGAGAGTTTTTTACTAACAAAGCTAACATGTTCGCACCATCTCAAAATGGAGAGGACTCTCTCAGTTCGAATTTTATCACTTCAGTTTTACCCACATTTAGTATAAGTCCATTTGCCTGACACCATGATGTGAAGTTTTTCAATAGCAGTTCACACAGATCAATGAACTCGCCGAAACTCTTTGGCCTCACAACAAATGAGGTGTCATCCACAAATATTACAATTTTGGCCATATTTATATGGTCTGATAAATCATTTATAAATAGTATAAATAATAATGATCCTAGTACCGAACCTTGTGGTACACCCAGTTCAACATTAAATTCAGAAGAGCATTGATCTCCCACCCTCACAGTTAATTTACGATGGGTCACGAAACTTACAATCCATTCCAAGAAAGTACCACGAAATCCAAGACTATAGAGTTTACTTTCAAGGAAACTGGGATCAATGGTATCAAAGGCTCGTGACATGTCAAAAAAGAGACCAGCAACAGTATAACCTTCGTCCAAAGAAGACTGAACGAACTGAAGAAAATCCACGATAGCCTTCATAGTTGAGCGTCCTGATCTGAAGCCATGTTGACAGCCGGCAATAATATAGAATTTAACCAAGAATGACATCATGCGGTTTAGAATTATTCTTTCTATATCTTTTGAAAATACACTTAATATTGAGATTGGGCGATAGTTGGCCATATTATTTACCTCATCCTTTTTGTTTATTGGAATAACAGTTGCTTGAAATAACTAGGAAAGACGCCACAAGAAACTGATTCATTAATGAGATGCGCGAAATGTTCAGAAATATCATCCGCTATTAGTTTTAATATTCTTACAGAAACCAAATCATGACCAGTAGATTTTTTTTCTTTAATTGATTTATTGCACCAATAACTTTAATTCTATCTACAGGGTAGAAGTAGAAAGTATCATTGTGAATGGAAGAGGTTGTACAAATATGATTTAGTGCATTACCGTAATTTCGTTCAAGGCTCAATTAAGCAATCTCAGAAAAATATTTCGCAAAAGAATTGGCTACATCTACATTTTGCGAAATCACTTTACCATCAATATTCAATTTAAATTTACCATTACCATTTATAGATTTCCCTGCAGTTTCCATATTTACTGTTCTCCAAATAATTTTATTTTTATTATCAGATATCCTCATCATGTGATCAAAAGCTCAACTTGGTCATCTTTATCTTGCGGTTTAAAGCATTCTTTGCTTCCTTGTACAATTTTTGGGATAGATTAGTTTTCAAATTAATGTGAAGCCAATGTAGATGTTTTAATTCGATACTATCTTCTCTTATTCTGGGTGTTATCCAATTTTTTGCTATGTTAGCTCTTACATTATTATAAACTAATGGACAGTGATACTCAATGAGGCTCCTTATCGTGTCAAAAAATAACTGAAAAATGATATTTACATCTGTATTTTTATATAAATCAGCAAAGGAATAGTTAGAAATATCTTCAGCCAAATTTAACAGATTCCAAGGAGACATATTTCTGCACAATTTACGTTGAGGACAATTTTCATGTTTCACTGTGATATTGTCAAGGAAAAAATCTAGTAAAAAGGCTCTATGATCACCAAATTGAACTGAAAATACGTCAGCTTTACAATCCTTGTTTGATTGCTAGCCTTTTCATGTCAAGAAACAATTGTTCACTTGGAGATTTTTCCAAATATGCACTAATCAAGAATAATGATTAATGTGTCATAAAGAGAAGTTTTTCTTTATTCAAATTTTGTATATCTGACATAAAAAATGTTTTCATGAAGAAGAGTCTCTTCTTGTAGCTCCAATACGAAATTAAGATCAGTATTTAAGTCGAGTATTCCAAAGTTTATTAAATCAAAAAAACCAACGCTTTATGAACGTCACTGTGTTTATTGGGCATATGTCAAACAATTTGACGCAAAAAGTGTGTCTATATCGTAGAATACTGGACGTTTTTCAATATGAAGTAATCTTCAAAGTCATTCTGTAATGTAAGGCTTCTCCTAATGATGCACAATTTACTGTTCCACAGAAATATACGGGGTTGTTACGTCTAATATAAAGCAAGCTGTATAAATGGAGACTTAGCCGGGGCAAAAATATTTTATGCTTTCCTCGACTTCCAAATCACAAAATGTCACACGCATCTGGGCACAAAGATTTCCTGAACGAACTTATCTTGGTAATCGATTCCTCAGTTCTACGAATGGGCACGGCCTGCAAAAAACCAGCACACTTTCGTGTTTGTCTTCGCGGCTATAATGTATCTAAAATAACACTTCTTGCTCGATATTCGATACGGCTCTTGTAAGTTATGTCATAAGCCGTTGAACTGCCTGTAGATCCAGCAATTTTGAATGACTGGAACAACAAAGAAGATACACAGTATCACTTTCACTTCGTATTTTGTGAAGGGGTTCGCAAACATCTGCCTTGACCACTTGACAACTAACTGGTCATCTGAATGACAGCCAGAAATTCAATGATGATTTAGGGTCGGAATGAGTTTCAAATAATTATCGATAATTTGTTTCTCTATTTCAGTGTCGTAATGCGTTCATTACAGTACTAAAAACAGTGCTGTAATGAACTCATTACAGCATTGTTTTTCGTTTTGTGGTTGACAACACTGACATCCTATCCGTTCGAATGTCAACACGCGTCCATTGCATGTCAATTGTCAATATTAAACCATGTAGAGATTTGAACGCACTATTCAAATTCTATTATCTGTCAATTTTCGTATCAGTCACACCAACTGCGAAAATAAACTACAAAAAGCACTATGAGGTATAATCTGAATTTTTCATTGAATTCCAATAAATTTCTCACAATTCTTGACTGAAACAGAGAAAATATCGTCTAATACTCGTATTTTCAGTTGATAATATGGTTCACTTGAGAAAAGAATGAAAAAATGGAAAGTTGGAGAGAAAAAAAAGACTTTATTAGGAACACTCAAAATTCTGTGTTTGAATAACATGAAAATTTTATGATGAAACCACAAGAAGGCTGAAGTTTCGGTTAAGATACTACCTAGTTGGTCCTCCACGAGCTCGTCTCAAGCATTCTACTCTACGAGGTATACTTTCAATCAAACGATTTATAAAATTATGGGGCAAATTCGTCCAAATATCCCGTAAAGCGTTAGAAAGGTCCTCCAGGTTATTGATCGGTTGTTCTACGGTTGACAATTGTCTAGACATCTCAGACCAGACATGTTCGATGCGATTCATGTCTGGAGAGCGAGCTGGCCAGTCCATCCTATCAATAGCATGAGTTTCTAGCGCTTCATTAACCAGACGACTACGGTGTGGACGGGCATTATCGTCAATTAAAATGAAATTCTCGCTCAAGGCAGCCGCAAACGGAACAATTATGGGTTCAATAATCATATCGTGATATCTCTGACTGGTCATTGTGGTGTTCACCAACTCTGTGCTGTTGTGGGTACCATAAACTGTTCTGCATACCTTCGACATCTTTTCCTCCAAGCAAGAATACGTCCATCGTAGTTTACCAAACAAAATCTAGACTCATCCGTGAATAAACATCGGCTCCAATCTTCAACTGTCCAATTGCGGTGCTCCTCAGCCCATTGCCGTCGACGAACCCGGTGTTCCCTAATCAAACGGGGATGTTGTACCCTCCTACGTGCTCTCAAACCACGAACATGTAGTCGTCGTCTTACAGTCTGGTTCGAAATTAGAACTCCTGTTGAACTGATGAATTGACATATGGCATAAGGCGAAAAATATTAATCTCGCTATATCTCTAGAACAGATGATTTCATAGGCGATCTTGTTCATAAGTTCTGTAAGACCTATTGAAAACGATTAATTGACATACGGCAATCACATACTCCTCAGGGATTTCGAATGGTAAGGCGAAAAATATTAATCTCGCTATATCTCTAGAACAGTAGATTTCATAGTCGATCTTGTTCATGAGCTCTGTATGACCTTTTGAAAACGATTAATTGACATACGGCAATCACCTACTCCTCAGGGATTTCGAATGGTAAAGCGCAAAATATTAATCTCGCAATATCTTTTGAACAGTTGATTTAATAGGCGATCTAGTTCATGAGTGCTGTAGAAGAACTATTGAAAACGATAAATTGACATACAGCAATCACCTACTCCTCAGGGATTTCGAATGGTAAGGCGAAAAATATTAAACTCGCTTTATTTCTAGAACAGTTGATTTCATTGGCGATCTAGATCAAGAGTTCTGAAGAAGACCTATTGAAAACAGTAAATGGACATACGGCAATCACCTACTCCTCAGGGATTTCGAATGGTAAGGCGAAAAATATTGAAATTTTCAGAGATTTCTAGGCGAAGACCTGGAAGAAAACAGTAAATGGATCACTCTCAGTGATCTATTGAGCCGCGACGCCGGGTAAGTGGAATTTCTCCTAGCATCGAGGATCAAAAGAGGATATTTGGCAGCTGTTGTACTGCGCTGCCGACCTCCCCCATGAACATAAGCTACTGAGTCGTTTTGGATGAAGCTATTCCAAGCCCGACTCACGACACTTTGCGAAACATTCAACCGCCGGGACACTTCTCGCTGGGATAAACCTTCCTGTATCCACCGTATGATTTGGTCCACTCGCACAGGAGCCAAACGTCTTCTCGGCATGACTGATAAGCTGATATTGTTCTCATTTCTTCAATTATTGTCACCTTATGTGTTTGAACGAGTAAAAAAAACAGATTTAATAACAAATACCATATTGCTTATCACTCCACCTGTAACAGCCTACAGATAATAATCCAGAACAAGAGCCGATGAATCCATTTTTAATCAACTCAAAACTTAATTTTTCCTTAGAGAACATAAAATGTACAGATATTCACGAGATAACAAGAAAAAAATACAAATGAAAGAACTTCATAAGTGATCCCTAGCAATTGTTGATCAGTGTAATAGCAAAACTTATAACTAAGACTTATCCAAATTCCAAAAACGAAATTTCAGAATCAATTCTTGAAATGAAAAAATATGTTCTATTTGCTATGTAATTTGATCCCTTATAATTCTTTGATAATAATATGTAGTTCTTAATATTGCATCCCAAATTGTTGTAATTTTATTATTCATTTCCAGTGACAAATCGATGAAAAATGAAGATCAGAAATATTCTGGATTGTAGTTACTTCAAAGAATTTTTCCGAATAGTTTTTGATAATATTGCCCTGATTCTTCTGTTGGGAACCTATTAAGACTTCAAAACATGAGACATTTCTGGAATATCATAACTTTGACATTTGTATTCAAAGAATTATAAAAACACTTGTAAGATTCAAAATGAGACATAGAGAATAACACAGATAAAAATATTTGATATTTATGGAAAACAATAGTGTTTATTCGAAAAATCAAAGAATTGGAAACCACAATGGAACTAACTGTATTGTGAAAGTTGCTGATTTGAGTATTTTCTTATGAAATGATCAATTAAATTGTAAATAAAGTAATTTTAATATTTTGCTCAATGCCCTGCTGGAAAATCACTAAAGAATTCGGAATAATTTTCAGCTG
This sequence comes from Micraspis discolor, assembly GCA_030674115.1. Taxonomy (NCBI): domain Eukaryota; kingdom Metazoa; phylum Arthropoda; class Insecta; order Coleoptera; family Coccinellidae; genus Micraspis; species Micraspis discolor. Next base: position 6,608,079 of record JARTUT010000872.1, read on the forward strand.
AATAATGATTTAGATGGAAAGTTATGAAACATTCGTCGAGTATCAATAGGTATATGTTTTTCCCATCAATTCGACAGAATATGAAAAATTGGTAGAGGAAAAATGTAAATTTTTTAGCTTCGAGAATTTGTATTTATGATTGAAGCAGTGGTGAAGATATTTCACTTTATGCAACTACTTTACATGTCAAAATTAAAACTTAGCTTAGGAAATATTTTGTATTTCTTACTTTCAACTCACACACCTACACCTATTCAGCCTGACCCGAAAATAATCCTTCAAAACCAGCACGTTCAAAACACCCACACAATGGTCCGCTATATGTAACACGTACGAAATACACACTGTTAAAAATATATTAGTGTCCATAAGGTCATTTATGAAGATTTAAACCTTTCAGTCGGTATAGTAGCTCTTACTAAACTCCAACATAAATTACAATTGGACGTGAATGAGTTTCTTTATAGCAATTTCTGCTTTAATGCTAATAGATGTCGCCGAACATGTAGATTTTTGCAAATACTACTTATGCTACGTTGACTCCAATGAGTACTTGAAAAGATGATAAATATGGTCATTTGTGAGTGTACTTCACTTCGTGTTTGCTATTGTGTAGCGCAATATGGAATTTGCTATAATATTTCATGCAATGTATACTTGATTTTTTTCATCTCGTTTAGTTGGAATACAAGAAATGAATTAAATAGTTTTCTTCATGGCGTGTTACTCGTACTCAGGATATCTGAGGCCAAAAAATAGATTTTTCTAGAATATTTCTTTCCACTTCGTCGTTTTTTATGTCTGCGAACTGCCAGCAATCGCTGGGAGCCACATTTGGCGAATACGGTGGACGTGGGAGCTATTCGATGATCTATTCATGTAGTTTGCCATTGTTTTGATTGACTTCACACGTTATGATATATTTATGAAACAAAGTTTTTTTTATTTGCCTTTTGCGCTCGTTTATTTTCAATTTCTGCCTTCAAATGTTTCAATAACGCTCTATAATATTCACTGTTAATGGTATTTATTTCTCAATATAATTGATACATATTACACCGCGCACACCCCAAAATACCGATGCCATAATCTTTCCAGCCGATTGTAGTGCTTTCGGGAGCTTTGGACGAGGTTCACCAGTAACTGTCCATTCAGATGACGACCGTTTTGATTCCGAAGTGAAGCGATGGATCCAAGTTTCATCAATTGTCACAAATGAAAGCCAAAATTCTGTTTTGTTACGTTTAAACATAGCCAAACATTGCTTCAAATGATCAACACGTTCATCAACATTGTTGATTTTGTTAGCAAAAGTAGCTTCACGCTCAGCATAATAATTAACAAAATAATGAAAAGAAAATCATGAAATTAAAACAGCTGCCTTCTGAGGGTTAGTATTAAATGAAAAAAAGTGACTGCAATAAAACTAGCGCCATCTATATGTTAGGCCTGGGATTTTTCAGGTCCGTAGTGCCTATGAAAACACATAAAGCAACTGAAATAAAAAATTATAACAATTAATAATTGAATAGAAATAAAGAATTGAACAATAATGATTTAACTAAATATATTGAATAGCTATATTATATGAATTTCCGATTCAACGTTGATATAAAATTGATGGAATTATTTTAACGTGTTGGTACTCAAAAATTGATAGCAATGGAAGAAATAAAAAATTTCAATTGCCTAATGAAAACTACGTAAGCGTATCATACAGGGTGTTCTGATTTGTTTCCAACAAACTGAAATGGGCGATAGATCAGATCATTTTAAGCAAAAATGTTCCTATGAACATCGGTCCGAAATTGCTCCCTTTTTGAGATACGGGGTGTAAAAGTTGAAAAATAATTCGCGTTTTCTTCAACATCTTTCGACTGCTTCAAAATCCTTTCATGAAATTTCGTATACAGGTATTTTTTGGGACGATAAATTCAAATCTGTTGGCGATTTAGTTGTACTTTCTAGAGGGCGCCAAATTTATTTAATGGCCAAGGTTGTTGTTGTATTTGGAATTGCAGAAGCTTCTCAAATTTGTGAAATCTGCCAGGTAACATTAGATGATATTGAAGATTCGGGAAAGTTTTCTAATTGTGAAACTGAAGCAAACAAAGAATGATGTAAACAGGAGATTTGTAGTTACTGAAGAAGATATTAAATATCACCGAATGTACATAGCCATTCGTCCAGAAGCAACAGCAAAAGATGTATCAATCAGCTTGTAGGTAAAAACCAGTTTTATAAGGTACCTGACACAATAGCTAAATTTCTTCAACTTGAAAATGCTAACTCATATAAAGGTCACTCATTTCGAAGATGCTCTGCTACACTTTTAGTTGAATCTGGGTGAGACTTGATGACACTACAGAAACATGGCGGTTGGAAGTCATCAACGGTCACTGAAGGGTATGTTAATGAATCAGTGGCACACAGAAGAGAAATTGCTAATAAAGTGTTCAGAACGTGTAGCAGTTCTGAAATAACACCCGATTTGCGACCAGACATATCAACAGCAGTTGTGTCCATATCAGAGAATATTATTTCAACACAAGAAAATTCGTCTGTTGTACCGAATAGTTCAAGGAACATGTCATTCACGCATTGCACATTTAATAATTGTACTTTTGATATAAAGGAAATGTAACTTCGACTTCGATGAGGTATACCTTTTTTAACTGGAAAAGTCAGGGGAATGGATTTTTGTAGGCAAAACTATTTTTTTTTTTTTATAACAGTTCAAAATTTGAAAACTATTAATATTTAAAACGGTGTGTAATGTAAAAAAAATTGAAAAATAAAATAGTCAAAAGAAATTTTTGACAAATTTGAAAATCTACAATGAAAATTGGTATGAATCATAAGCTTAAAATGCGTTTTTCTCGGAAACCGTTGGTCCTAGCAACATAATATATACCTTTTTTGAATAGAAAAGCTAGGGAAATCGATTTTTCTAGTTCAAAATGACATACAGGGTAGCACAACAAAATTGCAACGGTTTAGAGAAAACGATTTCCAGTAGCGCCCTCTAGAGATTACAACCGAATCGACCACAAATATGAATTTCTCACTTCAAAAAAACCCTACATACCAACTTTCATGCAATTATTTGGAATCAGTCGAAATATATTGTTCATGGAAACTTTTTTGCTCAAAATAATGTTATCTGTCACCCATTTCAGTCTGTCAGAAACAAATCAGAACACCCTGTATGTCCAGCCACTTCCTTGAGCGAGCCTAGTCAGATACACTTACATTAGCTGATAAATTTCATCAGGCACCATCGTCTCAAAGTAAATGAGTCATGACTAAGTGTACATGCTAAAAACTTTTGTGAACTAACAAATTTCTCAAAACAAAAATGTTTTCTCGAAAATTTCCGCAAATTTCTGTAAAGAAGATACAAGGAACTTTTCTAAAAAGTACCACATGACACACTTTCCCCATTCAAAAATTTACAGGGTTGATGGGATGGCACAGGACGCCCCAAAAATCCTGCAGGAATTCATAAACGTTTGGTAAAACTGAAAAAAACTGACCCGTATCAGAATTTATTTGCCAAATATTATTCTTCTGAGAAAATGAAATTGTTCTACTAGAATAAGCTCTCGCAAAAAATAAGCCATTCAATTTAGCCAACCACAAACCAAAATCAATGTTTGTGGTCCAAGCGGTCACCCAAAGCGATAAGTGTCTGAACGTGTAAATCCTGTTTCAAGTGTGAATGACTCAAGTATGCCGTCCTATCGGTGTGGGCAATTGGATGAAAACTTAGAAGTGTCATTATGACCGGTAAGAATTAGGTGTTGAAAGGTGCCGCCTTATAGGCACGAGTTTCACTCAAGGTGTAGGGTCATTTACAAGTTGGGATCAATGAAACGACCAGAAGTATCTCATTCATATTCTAGTGTTACTCTAACTCTCGTCTATGACTGAGAGGTTATGGTAATAAGGATTTGAAGTGGTTCATAATAGACGTACAAGCCTCTATTAGCCACCCACTTAGTGCGTTTGAATTTGCGGTAAGATTCGGGTTCATTGTTCATTTTAAGAACTATACCGTCAATAAGTGGCAAGCGGTTTACTTTGGTAAAGGAACAAAAGTTGAAATACATAGGGATTTGAATAGCACAAATTCATTACTTGATACTTTCAACCATGATAGGTAAGTGGTGTATTAGAGGTACTTTTGTTGGATTAAACTAGTACTTTGAAGATGCAACTATACCGGTATTCTACTAAGTTTTCTTATTTTGGTTTCGTGTTCTTACAAGCTCTGCATCGCATCAGATGCTTCCACTCTTCGCACAGCATCTCTAGCCCTAGTCTTTTTTGCAGCTGAGTATTGTTGCTCTGTTTGGTTTAATAGTGCACATACACAAAAATCGATGCATAATTGAATACATCCATGAGAATGATTACTGGCACCATAAGATCTACACCGGTTCATTGGTTACCAGTTTTATCTAACATTGTCCCTCCTCATATTCGCAGACAGACTGCAGCTATGAATTCTTGGAACGAATATCATTCTTTTCCCAATTTATTCCCAATTATTTCATATATTCCACAAAATAGAATTCTCAGATTGAAGTCACGTAAACCATTATGGCATAATACGTTCTTCAATATGAACATAAGCGATAAAGAATTAAGGGAGACTGAGTGGAACCCTTACGAAATGTTCAATAAGTATCTCGTTTCTGATCCTCCTGAAAAAATTCCTGGTTTTGATCTTCCAAGAAGAATTTGGACAGTTCCTAATCGTTTGAGAACAAGTCATGGTTGTACCAATAGCATGCTATTCAGATGGAACTCAGTTCCAAGCGCAAGTTGTGAATGTGGAGAAGGAGAAGAAACAATACCTCGTTACATCGATATAGTTGTCCCATATATAAATTTCAAGATGGTTTTAGAGCTATTCATGATGTTTCCAATTCTTCCTTGGAATGGGTTATAAATTTCTAACGAATATAATAAGTATTTTTGTTATTCAGTTCTTTTTTTCTGCTTTTGTCTTTTTTATTTCAGGATTCGATGCGGCCAACTTGAAGAAGTTTCTGTCTCCATCAATAGAGAGACTCACTCTTGAAGAAAGAAGTCCTCAAATACACTGATCAACAATTAAAGGATCACTTTATGAACTTCTCTTCATTTGTATTTGCCCATTTCAGTGATACAGATCCGATTTCATTTCTCCACATTATCCTTTGATTCGTCCCACATAATACAATGGACTGACGAATCAGAAGAATAAAAAAGGGTGTAACGTAAGTCGACATGGTGTTCTATCCCTCTAAATGAAAGTGGACTTTGTGTTATTTTAAAACATGCTATATCCGGTTCTAATTGCTTTTGGACATAATGCTCTATTCCTCTAAGAAATATGAGAAAAGCTGATTTTAACTCTGAAATAAAGTCAATATGGAAAAAAATGGACATAGTGTTGTATCCCTCCGAGATACAGATATTATTATCAAAGAAATATGAAGTGGTGTTTTCATGGCACTTGTAGCGTTTTTTTTTGTGAAAAATCGACATTTTGAGCTTCAAAACAACCATGACTGTGGCTTTCTTCCTCCAATCCACTGACATAGAAATCTTTGTCATGTCGAACAAACAAAGCGTATTGCAGAAGGAGCTCAATCTTGCTGAAACTCAATCTGAATTATCTTCGATATAATTTGCAGTATTTCCAATAACATGCGGTAACAATTGGTCGATAAAAATCTCCAAAAGTCCAAATACGTACGAAAGAAGGGGTCCCACAGAATGGCCAGCCAGAAGTGTCACCACTAGATTTCTTTCTTTGGAGCCACTTGAAGAGTAAAATTTACTCTACACAGCCCGATTCCATAGAAGATTTAAGAAGACGTATAGTGAACGCATGTCGTCAAATCACTCTAGAAATCTGCAAAATGTGCGCCATCGTTTCGAACAAAACTTATTTCATTGTATGGAAGCTGATGGTGAACAATTTGAATATTAATAAAGTGTTCAGAACGTGTAGCAGTTCTGAAATAACACCCGATTTGCGACCAGATATATCAACAGCAGTTGTGTCCATATCAGAGAATATTATTTCAACACAAAAAAATTCGTCTGTTGTACCGAATAGTTCAAGGAACATGTCATTCACGCATTGCACATTTAATAATTGTACTTTTGATATAAAGGAAATGTAACTTCGACTTCGATGAGGTATACCTTTTTTAACTGGAAAAGTCAGGGAATGGATTTTTGTAGGCAAAATAATTTTTTTTTAAATAACACTTCAAAATTTGAAAACTATTAATATTTAAAACGGTGTGTAATGTAAAAAAATTGAAAAATAAAATAGTCAAAAGAAATTTTTGACAAATTTGAAAATCTACAATGAAAATTGGTATGAATCATAAGCTTAAAATGCGTTTTTCTCGGAAACCGTTGGACTTAGCAACATAATATATACCTTTTTTGAATAGAAAAGCTAGGGAAATCGATTTTTCTAGTTCAAAATGACAGACAGGTTAGCACAACAAAATTGCAACGGTTTAGAGAAAACGATTTCCAGTAGCGCCCTCTAGAGATTACAACCGAATCGGCCACAAATATGAATTTCTCACTTCAAAAATCCCTACATACCAACTTTCATGCAATTATTTGGAATCAGTCGAAATATATTGTTCATGGAAACTTTTTTGCTCAAAATAATGTTATCTGTCACCCATTTCAGTCTGTCAGAAACAAATCAGAACACCCTGTATGTCCAGCCACTTCCTTGAGCGAGCCTAGTCAGATACACTTACATTAGCTGATAAATTTCATCAGGCACCATCGTCTCAAAGTAAATGAGTCATGACTAAGTGTACATGCTAAAAACTTTTGTGAACTAACAAATTTCTCAAAACAAAAATGTTTTCTCGAAAATTTCCGCAAATTTCTGTAATGAAGATACAAGGAACTTTTCTAAAAAGTACCACATGACACACTTTCCCCATTCAAAAATTTACAGGGTTGATGGGATGGCACAGGACGCCCCAAAAATCCTGCAGGAATTCATAAACGTTTGGTAAAACTGAAAAAAACTGACCCGTATCAGAATTTATTTGCCAAATATTATTCTTCTGAGAAAATGAAATTGTTCTACTAGAATAAGCTCGCAAAAAATAAGCCATTCAATTTAGCCAACCACAAACCAAAATCAATGTTTGTGGTCCAAGCGGTCACCCAAAGCGATAAGTGTCTGAACGTGTAAATCCTGTTTCAAGTGTGAATGACTCAAGTATGCCGTCCTATCGGTGTGGGCAATTGGATGAAAACTTAGAAGTGTCATTATGACCGGTAAGAATTAGGTGTTGAAAGGTGCCGCCTTATAGGCACGAGTTTCACTCAAGGTGTAGGGTCATTTACAAGTTGGGATCAATGAAACGACCAGAAGTATCTCATTCATATTCTAGTGTTACTCTAACTCTCGTCTATGACTGAGAGGTTATGGTAATAAGGATTTGAAGTGGTTCATAATAGACGTACAAGCCTCTATTAGCCACCCACTTAGTGCGTTTGAATTTGCTGTAAGATTCAGGTTCATTGTTCATTTTAAGAACTATACCGTCAATAAGTGGCAAGCGGTTTACTTTGGTAAAGGAACAAAAGTTGAAATACATAGGGATTTGAATAGCACAAATTCATTACTTGATACTTTCAACCATGATAGGTAAGTGGTGTATTAGAGGTACTTTTGTTGGATTAAACTAGTACTTTGAAGATGCAACTATACCGGTATTCTACTAAGTTTTCTTATTTTGGTTTCGTGTTCTTACAAGCTCTGCATCGCATCAGATGCTTCCACTCTTCGCACAGCATCTCTAGCCCTAGTCTTTTTTGCAGCTGAGTATTGTTGCTCTGTTTGGTTTAATAGTGCACATACACAAAAATCGATGCATAATTGAATACATCCATGAGAATAATTACTGGCACCATAAGATCTACACCGGTTCATTGGTTACCAGTTTTATCTAACATTGTCCCTCCTCATATTCGCAGACAGCTATGAATTCTTGGAACAAATATCATTCTTTTCCCAATTTATTCCCAATTATTTCATATATTCCACTTAATAGAATTCCCAGATTGAAGTCACGTAAACCATTATGGCATAATACGTAATATGAACATAAGCGATAAAGAATTATGGGAGACTGAGTGGAACTCTCACGAAATGTTCAATAAGTATCTCGTTTCTGATCCATCTGAAAAAATTCCTGGTTTTGATCTTCCAAGAAAAATTTGGACAGTTCCTAATCGTTTGAGAACAAGTCATGGTCGTACCAATAGCGTGCTATTCAGATGGAACTCAGTTCCAAGCGCAAGTTGTGAATGTGGAGAAGGAGAAGAAACAATACCTCATTACATCAATGGTTGTCCCATATATAAATTTCAAGATGGTTTTAAAGCTATTCATGATGTTTCCAATTCTTCCTTGGAATGGGTTATAAATTTCAAACGAATATAATACGTATTTTTGTTATTCAGTTCAGTTTTTCTGCTTTTGTCTTTTTATTTCAGGATTCGACGCGGGCAACTTGAAGAAGTCTCTGTCTCCATCAATAGAGAGACCACTCTTGAAGAAAGAAGTCCCTCAAATTCACTGATCAACAATTAAAGAGATCACTTATGAACTTCTCTTCATTTGTATTTGCCCATTTCAGTGATACAGATCCGATTTCATTTCCTCCACACAATCCTTTGGATTCGTCCCACATAATACAATGGACTGACGAATCAGAAGAATAAAAAAGGGTGTAACGTAAGTCGACATGGTGTTCTATCCCTCTAAATGAAAGTGGACTTTGTGTTATTTTAAAACATGCTATATCCGGTTCTAATTGCTTTTGGACATAATGCTCTATTCCTCTAAGAAATATGAGAAAAGCTGATTTTAACTCTGAAATAAAGTCAATATGGAAAAAATGGACATAGTGTTGATTCTATTGATTCTGAAATTTCATTTCAAGAATTGATTTTGGAATTTGGATAAGTCTCAGTTTTAAGTTTTGCTATAACACTGATCAACAATTGGTAGGGATCACTTATGAACTTCTTTCATTTGTATTTTTTTCAAGTTATCTCGTGAATATCTGTACATTATATGTTCTCTAAGGAAAAATTAAGATGTTTTGAGTTGATTATATCAAATTTTTCCTCACTTCATCGGCTCTTGTTCACAAAATCGATTATTATCTGTAGGCTGTTACAGGTGGAGTGATAAGCAATATGGTATTTGTTATTAAATCTTTTTTTTCTCTCGTTCAAACACATAAGGTGACATTAATTGAAGAAATGAGAACAATATCAGCTTATCAGTGATGCCGAGAAGACGTTTGGCTCCTGTGCAACTGGACCAAATCATACGATGGATACAGGAAGGTTTGTCCCAGCGAGAAGTGTCCCGGCGGTTGGATGTTTCGCAAAATGTCGTGAGTCTGGCTTTGAATAGCTTCATCCAAAACTCAGTAGCTTATGTTCATGGGGGAGGTCGGCAGCGCAGAACAACAGCTGCCCAAGATCGTCTTTTGATCCTCAATGCTAGGAGAAATTCCACTTACCCGGCGTCGCGGCTCAATAGATCACTGAGAGTTGCAACAGGAGTTCTAATTTCGAACCAGACTGTAAAACGACGACTACATGTTCGTGGTTTGAGAGCACGTAGGAGGGTACAACATCCCCGTTTGAATAGGGAACACCGGGTTCATCGACGGCAATGGGCTGAGGAGCACCGCAATTGGACAGTTGAAGATTGGAGCCGATGTTTATTTACGGATGAGTCTAGATTTCGTTTGGTAAACTACGATGGACGTATTCTTGCTTGGAGGAAAAGAGGTCGAAGGTATGCAGAACAGTTTATGGTACCCACAACAACTTTTGGCGGAGGTTCTATATGTGTATGGGGAGGCATTTGTTTGAACCAACGCACAGAGTTGGTGGTTCTGCAGAATACCACAATGACCAGTCAGAGATATCACGATATGATTATTGAACCCATAATTGTTCAGTTTGCGGCTGCTTTGGGCGAAAATTTCATTTCAATTGACGATAATGCCGGTCCACACCGTAGTCGTCTGGTTAATGAAGCGCTAGAAACTCATGTTATTGATAGGATGGACTGGACAGCTCGCTCTCCAGACATGAATTGCATCGAACATGTCTGGTCTGAGATGTCTAGACAATTGTCAACCTTAGAACAACCGATCAATAACCTGGAGGATCTTTCTAACGCTTTACGGGATATTTGGACGAATTTGCCCCAAAATTTTATGAATCGTTTGATTGAAAGTATGCCTCGTAGGGTAGAATGCTTGGGACGAACTCGTGGGGGACCAACTAGGTACTAGATTAACCGAAACTGCAGCCTTCTTGTGGTTTCATCATAAAATTTTTATGTTATTCAAACACCGAATTTTGAGTGTTCCTAATAAAGTCTTTTTTTCTCCAACCCTCCATTTTTTTGATTATTTTCTCAGGTGAACCTTATTATCAACTGAAAATACTCTGATATCAGACTGAGTTCATAATCTGGGAGCGAATATTTCAGAAATGAATTTAGAAAAAGTAAGTGATCCCTATCAATTGTTGAGCAGTGTATATTTCAGCTTATTTTTGTACTTTCACAGGGTTTTTTTTACTGGGGTTTTTTCCCTAGTCCGTGTTATACGCCGAATTGTATGACACCCCGTCACTAACCCCTGATCTATATACTTTATTGTTTGCTTACTAAATATTGTAAGCCAAAAGTTCAAAAGAATATATATATCGCATCAGAAATAGCCTGCACAATCGTTCACATCTAGTTTTAATTTTTTCTGAATTGTTAGGTTTGTAATGCTTTTGACAGTTTTTCTTTTTACATCTGCTACATTCAAGTCTGACGCATAAGAGGGGGATAAGATAGGACAAGTGCAGCCGCTGATTTCTGTAGAATATTAATCCTAGTTTTCAGTTTCAGGCAAAAAATATTTGATATATAGGTAAAGTCTCATCATTTTTATGAAAATTTAGAGAAGCACTGACGTGAGGTCAGCGGCATTCGCGAGTTTGTTCTAGAGCCTAGTCCTTCCATACTCTGAACAATGTGATACCAATAGAACCACCTCGATGAATGAACAGATTTAACTAAACTAAATTTAAAAGTAACTACTCATTGTTTTCCTCTTGTTCGAAGGTCAAATATCGCAGATAGTAATTAAAAAAATCTATTTAGTGCAACTGTTTTTATTTAATTTTGTTCATTATCATATAGAAAATGTAGAGTAATAGAAAATAAATCAACAATCGATTGAGATATTCCTAAATTACAGATATTTAGGCAAAACTATTGCAAGCTGTTCTACTAGAACCAGCGTGTAAAAATGTCGATTGTGTATAGCGCAATTGACTCATTTATTGGAATGAGCCTGTATCGAACCACACAGACGACAAAAAATCGCTCTTGAACAAAATTCTCTAATTTACGGTTAAGGCAAGACCAGAATAACTTTATTCTGAATTCGGGAATCAAAGAATCCACCGCTTGTTAGTTCCGCAATCAGATGCCAGCTCTTAAATGATAATTAGCAGTTTATTATATTCACTCAATTAAAATTATGCGTACCTCCTTATTGGCAGAAGTGATCTTAAGTATCTCAGAGGTTCTCTTTGATCGGCATTTTAATTGGGTCGATGTTCATAGTTTAATTTTGAACGATATCTCTGGTACCGTTTTCGAATTAAACCTTATCAGGGATACGGAGAAGTGTTCAAAATTTCGTCGTAAAAAACATGCAATGAGCATGTGTACTGGGATTGTCTCACATTTATGATACGTTTGAAATGGGGATTTCACAAGATAAGGTATTCCATAAAATTGTAATGAGAATTTTAAGTTTAACGGGAATGTGGGATGCGATGTGAGGAACAAAATTGAGTCATTCGAAGATCCAGTTCTAGAAATATCCAACTGATCAATTTGTATATTGAAAAGAGCATGTAGAAGAGCACAAACGCCAGGTCAGTAACTCTGGCTCTTTTCTACTAATTACAGATATTTTGGCAAAACAATAGGATGCTATTTTATTACTATTACAAACTAGAATGCAGAAACGTTGGAATAATATGGAATCATAGGAGACTCCTGAATTTTATGAGAATCGTCAGGGTAGAAAGTTTTAAGAAAGGCCCAAACCTACATATTTATACTATTTCAACGAAGTTTAAGTTTCCTTCGTATATGGGTTTCATAGATATTTTATACATACTGAAATCGTAGCATCTTTCATTGATCGACATGTATTTTTAAATGAGAATCCCAGTTCTCATTCCATATTCTTCGAGGAAATCTTTCGTCCAGATGCGGCGTTTCTCATTTCAAGTCGTCGAAGAAATTATAACACCTCCAGTGTTTTCAACAACACAAAGTATACCGGGTGCCAATAAATCAAGTGTTAACTAGACTAGGCGCCCGCCTAACGAGCCGTCAACCTATAATTTCTGCGGCTTGCAGTTTCGCTTTCAAAGGAAAAACAGAACAGTTATAATGAAAAAAGTGATAATTTTTGTGGTCGACGATTATGGTCTTCTGGTTTCGGGTGCGAACAGATGTCAATATTTCGCACCTGAAGGTGTTGAAAGAGTTCCAACGAGGTGTTCTGTGCCAATTTGGGGCCATCGGCTGGATGCCGACAAACAAAATTTAGCACAATTTTGTTTTTCCCTTGATAGCCTTTATAATTAAATGGGGATAGAGGATCTTCAATTTGACACCAGAGATTTGATATTGTGGGAGAAAAAATGGGTGCTTTATTATTGCTAATATCCAGCTTGATTGTTAGAATTAGATCGAGTGACCATTTCTATATACAGGCTGTTGCATGCGCCAACCATCCTGGAGAGACTGATTAGATACCATATCTTCCAATGAATATATTTTTTTGAGATTCCATACATACTAATCTTGATTTTTTGAGAATTTGATTTGTGTTATTCGAAATTTATTAGCATTAAAAACTAATGAATAATATCGAAGGACACATAAACTTTAAATGTAATGATTGCAAGCGAATTATCCATATATTGTTAATTTTACTTGAACTTAGAAGTATTAATCACAGCAATATAGATTCAATTCAACATTTATGACTAAAGTTAAAGAGTGAAATAGTTAGAAAGGAACAGAAGATCGGGAGGATGCATAAAAATTTGGTAAGAGTGGAAAAAAATTTACCTGTTCCAGAATTTTAGTACTAAATACTTTTCTTTCAAGAAAAGCTTAACATTCCTGGACGACTGTGACTTTGGACTCGGCTTGCGCCTCGACTTAGCAACACAAAGTCCAGGAATGTGGCTTTTCCTACGAGGTAAACATACTATTTTTCCGCAAATCGTTTAAAATTCGACAGATATTGATTGATTAAAAAAAAAACGCGATAATTTTATTCCCAAATAAATGGTGCTTTGAAATTCCTAATAAAATTACTTGGGTTACTATGGAAACGTATTGAGGTTGAATTGACAAACTTGACGCTTATAAATTTAATTGCTGGTGTTCTCGAAAGTAAAATGATAAGTGATGATGAAATTTCCATTCCTGGGACTTCTCAAGAGCTGGTTGAGGCAGTAAATACTGCTTCATTAGAATTATTGCCAAAGAAATCAAGAGAAAAGTACGAAAATGCATACAGACGTGTTATGGATTATCGCATGAGTAAAAATACGAGTTCTTTCTCAGAAAATGTTGTAATGGCATACTTCCTAGACCTTTGTTTAAAGATGAAATCTTCAACATTATGGGCCAATTATTCAATGCTGAAGTCATCCCTTGCACTTAAACACAATATAGATATATCTACATACTCAAAACGTCGTTCTTTATTGAAACGGCAAGCTCAAGGTTATAGGGCAAAGAAATCTAAGATTTTAACGAAGGAAGAAATTGAAAAATTTATCCAGGAAGCTCCAGATAAAGAAATTTTAATGATTAAGGTAATTTACAAGTTTTTAATTTCTATTTAGATTATAGCTTTATTTATTTTTTAGGTGGCTGTAATATTTTGTATTTCTGGGGCCTGTAGAATGGATGAGTTAGTCCGAATGACTGTACACGATATAGAAGACTTAGAATCTAAGCTTTTAATCAGCATACCTGACTCGAAAACCAACAAACCAAGATCATTTGTAATTAATCAGATCTACTCGAATGTTTATCGAAAGTATGTTTAGTTAAGACCAGAAAATATGAACAGTGACCGATTTTTCTTTAAATATCAAAGCGGAAAGGGTTGTAGACAAGTGGTAGGAATTCATCAATTTAGAAAAATGCCCAAAATAGTTGCTACTTATTAGAACTTGGTAAATCCGACAGAATATACTGGTCACTGCTTTCGTCTGTCTTCTGCAACAATATTGGTTGACTCTGGTGCCGACATAACTAGTTTAAAGAGGCATGGCGGATGGAAGTCATCAAACGTTGCTGAAGGATATATCGAAGAATCGCTTAACAATAAGGTTGAGGTGGCAAATAAAATTTTCACAGTACAAAATATTCAACAAAATGACCCTTCCACCCTGCATGTTGTCCAAAATGTTTCTCATAGTTCTAAGAGTGTTCCTCCAATGTTCAATAATTGTACAAACTGTCAAATTACTGTAAATATAACAAATTGATCTTAAAAATGCATTCAGCAATGACTTGATGTTTTCAGAATATAAATTAATTCCTTACAGTAAGAAAGTCCTGACTTTTTCTTCAAGAAATTTTGACAGGAATGTCAAAATTTCCTGGCGATTTGCGGAAAAGGAATTTATACCAAAATTTTGACGTACACTATATAATAAGCGTGTTCTGTCGCTATTCTTACATGCTATTCTAGGCAATATGCAGATCTTTCGTTCGAGAGATAAAGGTACTCTACGAGATCCGAAGTATACCTCCCAATGAATTAATCTTCTCCCAAATTTCAACGATGCGCTAACAATGATAAATTAACTGAAACCCACATATAACATTGATTCATAGCCGCGAATACAACATATCGAAAAAACATTTAATTCATGTTCGGGGTCTG
Source organism: Micraspis discolor (assembly GCA_030674115.1). Taxonomy (NCBI): domain Eukaryota; kingdom Metazoa; phylum Arthropoda; class Insecta; order Coleoptera; family Coccinellidae; genus Micraspis; species Micraspis discolor. The sequence goes on from JARTUT010000872.1 coordinate 6,623,153, forward strand.
GAATTCCAAACAGCAATTGTATCCAACAGTTAAACAATGCTTTGCGGCACGTATTTTAAAAAATTGGTTGGTTATTCTCGCCACCCGTGTATATCTTCACTCCCGCAGTTTTCCAATAAAAACATGCAACCAGCTGATCGAGAGTTGGAACACCAGCGTGTTTTAGATTGATATATTTTAGGGAAAAGGCGAGAAGTTTGTTCCTTCCTCAGGAGGTATATTGTGTTAATCAGCATTGATATCTTAATATGTTGATAGGGGCTTGTTAATGTCATTCTCTGAAAAATGATACACTCATCCTATTGTTATACTAATTTGAAAGGGTCAATTTTTCATCATTCATTCCTTTTTTATAGATACCATAAAGGAGTTTGGGAATGATTCCTCATAACTATTTCAATGTTTTAATCAACGGACATTCAACTTTCAACAATAAACAAACTTACAGTTTTCCTACAGTTTTATTTCAACCACAATATTCTGCACTTGTAAGCGTTACGAGTATCTAGTAACTTATTTAATGTCTTCAGACAGGATTGAGACATTTCATTCAATGAAATTTCATATATTTCGATAAATCTCGACCCAGATATTTATGAATTATTATGCAATCAAATCTACCAAATCTCGAAAAGCAGCAGGTTTTGACGGAATTTATCTAGAATTCATCAAACATTTAGGAAAAAAGGCCTTGTCTTGGTTAATGTCTTTCTATAACAATAATCTTAATTCAGGAAGCTTTCCTTCCGTATTTCGTAAAGCTAAAGTAATACGTATTTTGAAAAGAGGAATAAATTCTTGTGATCCTAGTAGTTATCGACCAATCAGTTTATTGAGTGTTCCCCTCAATATATTAGAAAGATTGTTTCATTTTAGAATTAAATCTCCTATAGAAAATGATCCAAAAAATTCCAGGAGGCTTTAGATCAGGTTCTCAGTCCTACAACGTTCATAGAATCAGGCTTCACTGATAAGTTGAAAACAGAAGCTGCTTTCATTGATTTATCTTCGGCATATGACACTGTGTGGAAAGATTAATTTTCACTCTATACCCATCTGAAGTGTGGGAAAATGGTACAACTATCAGAAAATATGTTATCTGATAAAAGGATTCGTGTTTCTATTGATAATAAGAGTAAAAATTTCAAAACATTGAAAAACGGTCTTTCTCAAGGATCAGTTTTAGCTTCTTTACTTTTCAATTTATATCTAAGTGATTTACCCGACTTGGAATGGGTTTCTGCTTTTGTCTTTGTATTTCCAGATTCGATATGGGCAACTTGAAGAAGTCTCTGTCTCCATGAATAGAAGACCACCATTGAAGAAAGAAGTTCCTCAAATATATTTCAGCTTTCAGCTTTCACACCTAGGCGAGAGCCAGGGTTTTTCTCTAGGCTTTTATGTCATACGCCGAATTGTATGACACCCCGTCAGTCACCCCTGATCTATATGCTTTATTGTTTGCTAACTAATTATTGTAAGCCAAAAGTTCAAAAGAATATAAATATAAATTATTATGATGATTACCTTAAGATATCTTGAATACTGGTGTATGCACTTCCCATAACTTAAATGGGAATATTATTCCAACTGTTGGGACAATGGGATCGTTATCTATGATGTTTACGTTGGCTATGAAGCCAAATTTCCAGATCGAAGATTACCCCACCACGAAACATTCTCGACGACTTATCGACGATTAAGAGAGACTGGAAACTTAAATTTTCAAGAGCCTCCGGTCAATGTGAAGCAACACCATGAAGCAGTTGACGATCAAATACTTCAAGCCTTTGAAGACCGAGGCTCTTGAAAATTTAAGTTTCAGTCTCTCTTAATCGTCGATAAATCGTCGAGAATGTTTCGTGGTGGGGTAATCTTCGATCAGGAAATTTAGGTTGATAAATCCTTTGAGCTGCACGAGCAACACCATCGGCCTTGCCATATGCCATCACCATATCAGCATACTCAGCGTTGGTGAAATTAGGCATATCAACAACCAAAATTAAAACAACAGTAGCAAAAAGTCGATAAAAGTAACAAAAACAAAAAATACAAATTTAAAAAACTGAACAACGCGGCACAGATACTTCCAACAGCAGAGACAGTTAAATCTCGAATGACGGTAGGGTCAAGTCGGTGACGACTAACCCAATCCAACCTAAGGAGAGAAATAGCAATAATAATTCACAGGCGTCTAAAACGGGCAGGTAAAATTTCCTTGCTCGCTGTGTTGTGTCGAAATCCAAACTTTTATTTAGGTGCGACTTTCTTCACTATTCTGACTAAAACCTTATTTGGAGTATTATTTTTTTATTGACTTACGTAAATAGCATATGGTTAGCAACGTTATAAACCAAAGAACATTTTACAATAAAACTAAGTTTGTGATAGCAGTTACTTTGTTTAATTTTCAATAGGAGTGGAGATGTTTTCATACTTTTTTTTTAATAAAAGGCCTACGTGTTAATTTTGTGGAGTTATCTGTAACATTAAATACGTTTTTTTTTAAACACACACTCATGTAGACTTAATACAATAAAAAAAAATGCATGTAAAAGCACACGCAGAAAAGTTATGGGGCTTCGAAGGGTACATTTTGGGTAATTTAGAAAAACCTAATAAAAAAATCATACCTCCGTAACCGTGATACTAAGGACCCAGGTTCCAAGACTGAAAAAGGAGCAAATGACCCTACCAACGCTCCAAAAAAATTTGACGGTCCATGTGCCGAACACCCTGTATACTGGAGAATATGAAAAAAGTTAGTCCCGTACTTTTATTTTTGAATTCTATGAAAATTGTTTCATACAGTAGTGCTACATTTGAGATAAAATATTACCACAAGAAACTTTAATGTTTTCTATTGAATGAAAAATTCAGATTTATGGGGTTTTCTCCATTTGAAAGAAAAATATTGTTTTGTGAAAATATCATCAGTACAAACACAATTGTAGCACATCCGCATGAAGTTATTCACAAAAAAAGTAGGACCTGGGTAAAGTTCTCAACAGTGGCCATTTTCTCCCATTGAAGGAAAAATTGTTCTATATGAAAACATTATCAGCACAAGTAAGCACAGGGTAAAATAACTGTATAAAACAATCGTGGACACACAATTTTTTCGAAAAGTGCTGGACTGGCCCATATTATACATTTTATGAAAGATGAAGAAAACTAATTGGAGTAGGGAAAAAATTTGGTTAGTACAAATAAGCACAACAATTTATTTTTTCAAACATAAAAATAACTGCACACACATCAAAAATTCTCTCAAGACAGAAATCAAGTCGCCAAATATCCCTTTCTATAATGACGTCCAAAATTTCAATGCTTAATTCATAACATGATGTGCCGAAATGACCTGTCATAGTCTCATATTTCGCCGACAATGGTATAATTTCATATTTTCGGCGACTCTTGCAACAAGATAACTAGCAAGCGAAAGATGAAGAGAGTCAAAGAACCAATGAAATTAGAGGTTAATTTCATGTGATATATATATTTTGGTGTGAATATAGGGTAGGTCGCTACCGACACAGCGGCTTGTTAGTGCCTATTTTACACCTGGTTAAGAAAACGAGCCTCAACAATAGGGATAACAAGGCGTAGACCTTCATTTTGCGATGAGCGAAAAGAAAAAGTGAAATCTGGACTGAGAAACCGAATAAATCGATGTTAGCCATGAAATTCGAGGATGAATATAAAATCACAGGCACTAATGAAACGAATAATATTAAATGGTCGTTTACGTTATTTCTCTGGGGCATATCTAATTGGGCACAATTTAGGTGGTTCATTTTGCAGACTGCATCAACCCTTGGAGGCATGTTAAATTAATATTATTTTCATAATTGCCAAAATCCGTTCATGATTTGGAAGAGGCACAAGGGAAATGGGGCAGTACCAAGATTTGTCATCATACTGTCATATAATTTTTTAGCATGGATCTGATATATATTTTTCTACCATATATATTAAGTAAGATTCACCAGTCGACTAGGAGTCAGCAAAAAAAATCGAGACTGGTTAATGTACTTTTCAGCATAGACCATTTTGCCCATAAAGTATTAGGGCTGAATCTAGCTGATAGTTGGTTCAAGTAGACCAACAAAACATCTTCAGTTAACCCCCACCCCTCCCCTCTAACTACTTTTGTTTTGCCACTTTTTGAAGTCGTCGTATTCTCGTTCGTACCTTGAAGCCGATTTTGCAGGTAATAAACTTCAAGATACACTGCTGGCTGCCTCAATAATTTCTTTTGGTATATTCATTTTTGCTTTCGCCAAAACAAATGTAAAGAAAAATAATCAGACATGTTCATAACAACGTTTCCATAGATTACATACTTTTGCGAAAAATTATTGAGATTTTTATGAATTTATCTAAATATTTTACAAATGAGAAACAAAAGACGCAAGGTAACGGTTTTTGCTGGCTCAAGGAGATAACTGTTATATTCTCCATTCGCCAGTAAAACCTTCTTACCTTGCTAGTAATGTTATATACTATACAACTCTACTAGTCGTACTATATAACATTGTATTGTATGATCACTAGAAAATGCTGGATGAATGTTCGTATTCTCATTGTTATTACAATCCCGAAATATGAAAGGCGAACCTCGTATGCTAGGAAATACTCTTGAGGCGTACTCACATTCTGTGACACATAGAAGAGAGACAAGACAGATTATGTCTAATTATAGCAGTCATGCAGTGGAGACCACGACTGACAAAAAGAAGTGTTGGCAGACCCCTGTTAAGATGGCGAGATGACATTCAGAGGCGAGCAGGAAAGAACTGGATTCTCACAGCACAGTGTAGGACGACATGGAAGCGATTGGAAGAGGCCTATGTCCTGGAGTGGATTCAAACGGGCTGAAGAAGAAGAAGAGAAGAAGATAGCAGTTGATACCGATAATTTTCTTGTTTTGAAAGCCATTCGGCCAGACAGCCTCATGGAATAAACTGTCTCGCGTAACTTATTTTCAACATAACACACTAGTACCAAATATGAACTTCATTGAAGCAGATTTTCCAAACTTTTCGTGTTTAACTTAAGTGAAATATTCCACAGATTTGAAACTGGAAAATATTTTAAAGTAAAAGGAAATGATTAAATTCCTAAAATTCTCTTCTTTCTTACTCTATATTTATACCCACACAAAATCACTTATCGATAAATAGCCACCCGGCTGTGTATATCGACAAGAGAATCATGAATCATTTTTAAGAAATCATACAGGGTCGGCCAAGAACATCTGCTAACAATTTACTCTTTCGTTTCAATCGCTACACTGTCGAATCTTTTTCCATCTGTCGATTCGTCTTATTACACACACATATGGAAATAAAATGGAGTGTGGTTTATGGATTTGGTACCGAAAGGTGGTACCACCGATAGATATCAGCTGCCAGATGCTAATTGTAGGTGGGATGCAATGGAGTGCCGGATTGGCACTAGTGGCATGTGCCACCATTGTGTATTCTTCAATATTTCAAGTCTTTATTTCTTCCTTTGGCCTGAAAAAGGGTTAGGTCGAGGGTTGCGAGGTGTGTTGAATTTGGGCAAATTGGTTCTTTCGCACTCGGAGATACACTTTTGGGATAATAAGAATAGAAGGACCATTTATGGTCGCCGAACGGGGCATATAGGAGAAAAATAAAAATTATTTTTATTTTCATTATACAGAAGTATACTTAGTGGTGTCAGATCGCACCTGGAGTTTCTGTAGTTTATATTTGCCGTCTCCTCTTTGTGACATGATTGTCTTGAATGTTGTTTCAATAAAAAATAAGTCCATTCTCAGTTTCGCGAAATTACTTAAAACTACTCAAAAAAAGCTTGAAAGTTGGAACTTCAGTTTTTAGTAGGATTTACTCAAATCTTCAACTTACCAAAATCTTAAGAAAATATTGCTCACTCATTCTATTTTTATTGTAATTGTCCTTCAAAAATTTAAAATCATTTGAACGTAATTAAATCTCATTTCAAATATTTTATTTACTTTTTATCATTGCTGTGGTAAATTGAACTCAAAAATGTAATTTCAAATCGAATTTCATTTAGATTCTATCAGAGTAATTGTACCACGTGTATTATAATAATAACTTCGGATCCACCTCTAAGATTTGAAATATGAGAAAGAATAAGAAACAAATGGCTAGTTGGAAAATTACCTGTTTTAGGATTATAAATAAAAAGCACAAATCGCTGAAAATGAAGTATTCTTTACATTCAATTTTCAAACTTCCTTTTTCCAACCCTTTACACAACTACAGACATTTCGATTTACTTTTATGTGAAATCAGATTGTAAAGTTCAATTTACCTTAACAATGATTAAAAGTATATAAAATAATTTTTAAAGCTTTCATCTGTTTTAATGATTTTTAGCCTATTTGCATCCGAAAGCGAAGCCAAGCAATGAACATCAAAAATCGTCTTTACATTCGATTTTAAAGAAATAGTCATGTTTATAAGCAGAATTGTTGGTACTGGACAGTGGAGAACCCGAGACGAAATCATGAAAGACCCCTATATAGCCCAAAGGTCGTGGTTTGAGCCGCTATGACTACTAAAGGCATAATTGATCCTTACTTTCATGAAGGTCAACGAGGCCGAGCAATTAATGTGAAAAGTGACCGTTATTGCGATATGTTGTGAAATTCTTTGGTTCCGGAGTTGCAGGAGTTTGCAGGTTTCAACTCAAGAACGTGGTTTCAGCAGGATGAGACCTCAAATGATTCAATGGAAGATGTTAACGAATTATTCCTAGAAACCCGACCTTAGCCCCCTTGACTATTTTGCATGATGATACCTTAAAACTAAGGTCTATCAAAATAATCCGACGAATCTAACCCAGTTGAAGCAAAAGATCAGGTCAAAACTGGCAATGTCAATAGCTATGTGTCAACTTGTTATCGTCAATCTTCGCTCCCGTTTAGAAGAGTGCCAGCAATACAACGGTCATCATTTGAATAACATCATATTTTCCAAATGAATCTCCAATTCATATGTTAATAATAAACAATAAATCTGAAAGGTTTATGGGGTATGTAGTCACTTCACAAGATTTTAGCTCTTTACTGTCTTAGCCAAGCTTTTGGACAAATTTCTTGTCCTTCTTGAGGGCTACTGGATAGGGGCTACTGGATAGAAAAGCTGGTGAGCCCTCATCTCTTGCAATCTAGCCTCCTTAGATTACATTACCTTCTCATAAAAAATTATGATCCTAGAAGACTCTTCAATGAATGTTTGTTCAACCACCTGGTCGTATCATAGTATCTTACCCTAACGTCAGACAGAATACCCTTCCAACCAATGATGAAGTGAGCCCAGTTAACCAAAAAAAAATTTTTTCTTTGCCTTATCATCCTGCCATTACCCCCTTTATCGTAAGAACTTTAAGAAGACATGTACCCAACAATCATGTTCTAAGAATTGCTGCACGCATGCCTTGGACTATGGGTAATTACGTATTTTCTAAAATTAAGGACAAAACTCCAACAGTCAACAAATCTGGAATAATTTATTCTATAGATTGCACGGAATGTAATAGGCCATATATAGGCCAAACTAATAGAAATTTAAAAACTAGAATAAAGGAACATGTTAGGAATTGTACAATGGCAAAACAAACTACTGGCTTATCTAAACACATAAATGAAACGGGACATACTATGAATTTCTCAGGGGCTAGGTGTTTGAGATCTGAATGTAATAAGTACAAAAGGGAGTTTATAAAGGCTGTTGAAATTATGAGTCATAATAATAATTTAAATATAGATTCAGATTTTAATGATATCAATTCTATTTATTGAATGATCGTTGAATTGATCAATATGCGTCAGATTAGATGATTCTTTCATGATAAACCGTTTTACACTTTTTTGATTATGTCACTTGGCCTCATCTGTCATTCCTTTCTGTGCTTATGTATTTTTCTGTGATTTCAACCTTTATTAACTTTATATTATCTCATTTCACATGAGATTTGGATTGTTTAGTTATATGGATGTTATATTTTCATTGTCTTTGTCTCACATTGTTGTAAGTTTTTACGCCTATTTTGTGATAATTTTTACAACACTTATGCAATTTCCTTTAGCCCTGAAGAAGGACAAGAAATTTGTCCGAAAGCTTGGCTAAGACAGTAAAGAGCTAATACCTTGTAAAGTGACTACATACCCGATAAACCTTTTAGATTAATAATTGGATAGTCGAGATTAACAACCACTTAATAAACAATAAACTTTTTTATTGCTCACAAATACTTTTTATTTTATTGAACCTACAAATACCCGATACATTTTCTGAACCCCTTTTATCACACATTTCAAGAGTAAGGGGATAGACTCAAGAACGAAAGTCCTAGCGTTAGTTGAGTTAATCCTACTAAAAATTGAAGTTCCAACTTTCAACCCTTTTTTGAGTACATTTGGGTAATTTCAGGAAGCAGGGTAATTTTTTCTAATGGACAATATTCAAAATCACGTCAAAAAAATTGCTAAATAACTACGGAAAAACATCCGGAAATCCCTAAAAACAAATTCAGGATGTCAATTTGTCCTTTTATCGTGCATGGTTTTCTTGTCGATATTAGTTGTTTATTTTGTAATTTTCGGCATATTCACAGAAAGCAATTTAGTTAATACATCTTGTCTAGAACCATCTGTAATCAATTCCTCTCACTTAATTATTTCTTCATATTATCCTTTCTTCAAACCATAATACGAGAATCACTTCATCTCAATAGTTGTGAATATTGATGATCCCAAAATATAACGATTTGGTCATTCAATTACCTCGTATGCTGAATGAAGCAATAGTCAATGGGGTATCAGTTGGAAATCACTTAAGTTTCAATAAGTTACCATAAAAGACATGGAACATATCCATACCTCCTGATGATAATTAGTTAATTTTCACCATGGTGGGTCCTTAATGATATTCTTAAACAGTGAATCCTGAATTCATTTTTAATTTCAATTAGAACGAAGGATGTGTGGGAACGAATCGAACTAAAATAAATTTTGTGTGGCTTTCGAATTGGTTGGGAGGATTTTTGTATAAATATTATTGCTTTACCTTCAATGTATATGCTCAAATTTTAATATATCTATATAAATAAGAAAAGACTGTTTTAGCTGATATGTAGTATTCTTTCTCTGTTCTATTTTTTTGAATAAGATTTAAAATGTATATAAAAGAAATTTTACGTCTCCTTGATTCGTTCTACAATGTTGCCGAAACAATGTTGTAAGCAACAATGTTTTTTTTGGACTCACAGACTCCCAGGGCTTGCTCACGTTCGCCCTGGTATTTTGTATATTCCTCCAAAAAAAACCCTATTTTCCGGACTTGTTACGTAAATTACTACTGGGTGTAGGAATATTTATGAATTTGCCAGGTAGGTGTAAATAATCCATCGAGTAATTTACACATTACTATGATTTCCAAACTATTCTTTTGAACACCTTTCAGATGAAATCGTATCTGTATCCAAATATCTACCCACCGGGTGAGAGGCTCTCAGAAAGTAAACAATTGCTGAAATGCTATATTTTTGGTCAAAATACAGATGTTTCAACTCAGGTACCTAAAGGGTTCAAAGCAGATGTAAAACTCGTGCGAAATTTTATGTATAGTCATTTGATGTTCGATAAAGAAATTGATCTCTGAAAACTACGGCGTCAGTTAACTGGTCCAGGCATGTGTGATGTAATTCTTTGAAGAATTAGTAGTTTAACAGCATAACATAGCAATTAACTGAGGTACAATCATCAACAGGAACTGCAGTGTTGCGCTTTCCGCTTTTTATGGTCTTCTGAATTATTAAATGATTTCACGATTCCATTTTATATTTATTTTCACCTATATTCTTTGAAATGAAAAAAATGTAATAATGTACATTTTTTTGTTACACTGATAATTTCTCTATTTTCCTAAAAAAATTTTTCATTCATCTAGAAAATTGAATTAGGAATTGATAAAATTGAGTCTAGTTGTTCGAAAAGCTACGGTTAATTTGAGTTGTCCTGAAAATCCTTTTTACTCGATCATATTGAAACCGTTTGCAAAAATTTGTTTTATTGATTAGTGTCCTAGATTTGCCGATTTGTTATCACCATTAAGCTGATTTTTAAGGACCTACCTGCGGAAACAATTAATAAGTTTTGAAGATACCTCCTGATGTCACTGACATAATGAACCCTGTTGTGAAATCTTTGTGTTCAACTCAAGTATTTGAATCTAATTTGAAGCGAATGAAAAAAACAGGTACACTCAATTTTTTAATTATCTTCATGCCGAATATAAAATAGTTCCCAAGCCAGAAATCATTTAACCGCGAGCTAAAAATTCATTACGTCTAAAATGAAGAAGTACCTATGTAGAATTGTTCCTTGATTTGCATATAAAGCGAAATTCAAAGCGATAGTGGCATAAAATTCACAATTAAAATTTCGAATGCTACCACTTCAGGCACTTAAATATCTGATGAGAGTTTATTTCGTGCTATATGGATGCTTGTGGTATTCTCGGAGTATATAGCTGGTCCAGAATTGATGGAAAATTAACAATGTAAACAATTAACCTGTCGTAAGCAGAAGTTTGGCTCATATGAAATTCTCAATTTTATATTCATAAATAATTTATGTTTTTAATAATATTTCTACGAAAAATTTTTATTTAGTGAAAGAACATATATTAAAATGATTTCAAGAACGTCAGTAGAATTAGGAAAATTAATTAGGCATAGTTGATTTCGAATAATCCTTTATGAATTGTCATAATGATTTGCCATTATCAAAAATTCAATGTTCTCGATCTTTTGTACCTCAGGAAGTTTAATAGATAAAGTTTCATACAAAATCAGAATAAGTTCAAATCGGGTAAAAATAAATTTATTTTGCACCCTGTAAGACCCAAAATTTCATGGCTTCAAGAATACTATTGATCCTTAGAGAATATCGAATAATATCGTATTTTGGCACTGCAACTTGAATCACCCAGTATATTGGATTATAATCAAATGAATTCCTATCTCTTCGCTATAACGCATCTGACTCATTAAATTTTCGTAAATTTATACTGCCATATATAAGCCTTTATCGAAGTATTTTTATATTCAATAATGTCTAGGGATAATATCACTTTTAAGTGACATTGCCCAACAACTTTCGGACCAAGGTAGGAAAATAACAATATCTTGCCGAAATTCAATTCATTTATCAATATAATATCCTTTTAGACTGATACTATCATTCTCTAGCTTTTCATTACCATCGGTATAAAACGTTTTGTCGAAACCTTCAAAATATGCTTTAGTTTCGACAATCACGTCTTCAACAGAGCCAAATCTTTTTCCACTGAGCATCTTTTTGAGTTCTGCGAAGAGCCAGAAGTCGCTAGACGCCAGGGAGAATGCAGTGGATGTGATACGTAGCATTGTCTTGATGAAAAGCTGAAAAGCGATTTTTTTTACTCAATTGGGGCCTTTTGAGAGCTATTTCGTCCCTCAAATGATTCAACAAACCTATAATAGTCGATGTCGATTATTTTTCCATGTTCCAAGTGTCAAGGAATAGAATTCTATGCTCATCCCAAAAAGCAGAGGCCATTACCTTCCGAGGCAATGCTTGAACGCTTTGTACCTAGGTACGATCATAGTTTTATGATTCTATTCGAGGAACTGAGTCCGGATATGTTTTTCAAGTCAAAATTGGGCTTGAAAGAATGTTGTTCTTATCAAATAACAACGATGTATAAAAACACACTTCGAATCCATTACTTTAAAGAATCAGATAAATAGCGTCACCAGTATAAATGGGTAAATAATAAATCAAACGTCATTAAAATTTAACATTAATATTTTGAATATGAAGATTCTGTTAGAGGCGCCATCTGGTAGTTAGATCCGGGATATACTGAAATTTTGCTTAGAGTAGTTGAAAGATTTATATTGGGTGTTCTAAGGTGGGTGGCCCATTGAATTAATATGGAAACTAGGCATTAAAAAAAATTTCAAAACTTTGTAGATCGATATAAGTTGCCGTGTATTTCCTAAAACCCTTCCAAATTTTCATTGTTTCCAGGTGTAAGTTTATTTGGCGTTCATTTTGCATCAAATTTGAGAGTTATATTTCAATCAATACTCGAGATTCCAGTTAGAAATTCGTTTTGACCTTGAACAATAGTTTACTCTGCGCTATCGTTTCCGAATCTTAGTTACAAGTGTTAGTGGTCAATAAAAAATTACCATTTCTCAACTCACAAAGAATTCTAATCTAATATTTTTTAAAACTACTGTGTATAAGGGTATGTCGAAACACAGCGCGCAAAGTGCGCGGCAGCTGCGCGCAGCATTCGCTGGACGCAAATTTGCCGCGTAACTAGTTTAGTATTGAAGACACAATGAAAGCTACCGCGTGTGTTGTAACTCTGCTTATTATTCGTAAATTAGGTAGAAGGAAGAGAACAAAGTGCATTAAAACAAGGCAATGTTGGATGCGACTACTCTATCAACAAGGATACAGAATCTGGAAGTGATTAATTAATTGTTTAATGATATTTTTCCGTTTCTAGTATGCTGTAGTTTAAAGGCGGTTTTTAAATATTTTTTAATATTTTAAAATATTACCTACAATTAGGTTTAACTTTTTATACTAAGTAATTGTTAATAAAATACAAGATTAAACTTGCCACAACTAGTGACTTTCGATATGTTTTCTCGATTTCTCTCCCTTCTATAGGAACAAAAACATATTCTAATTTTTTATTCATTTCCCATATACCTTGGTCTTCGGATTCTAATCTAATAATTTTTTAAAACTAGTACCAGACCAGCGCGGCATATATTTAAATTAACCGAACAGCAATTTCGTTTCCATGTTACTTGATAAAATACGTCCAGACACAATTACCGACGAACGAACAATAAAAACATGCGCGCGGCTGGTAACAGACACTGCTCGAATGCCGCGCTGTGATTGGACACACCTTAACAACAAAAATTCGAAACCTGTGGCGAATTTGAAACTATTTTCTAAGGTTATGTCAAATTTTAAACGAAAATCTAAAATATTTATTCGAATAAGGTCATTTTCGCAACTCCCAAATTTGAATTAAAATTTCCAAAAATAATTTATTACTCAAAAACACGTTTGAGAAAGATGTTGGAAGTAAATTACTTCAATTTAATTTTTATGGAGAACCTGAAAATATTATTTTATGAAGATTAATGAAAAAAGAAGAAATACGGTGTGTCCTATTCGAAATAACAAAGCTCTTGCCAAATTTGGATACATCTGGTAACATTATGAACTTGATAGTATCTTAGAAATGTACCTCACACAACCTTATATTGATCTACAAAATTCAAAATATTTTATATGAAAAGTCCATAATAATTTGATAGGCAATCCACCTTGGGATACCCGATATATCCAGAACTGCATGCAGCCTACTGAATTATCTCTAGTTTTTTTTAATTGTCGTTGCAACGGTTCCAATCCAATTATAGAATTTTTTATAGAATTATTACTCAAATTGAGCGAAGTTTTCTGGATGAAAGCAGTTGATGCTAAATTTCGTTAAGTCAGATAATATTTGAGTAATTTCTAACCAGCCCTGTATATTAAACAGACTCAGGCGATACAGGCTGTGTAAGGATTGAAACAAAAAGACAATCTTCGGGGTTATCCGGAATAACCTTTGATTTACTATGAGACCAAATGATTATCGCGCAAACGCCTCCAACGCTCCAAGCGCCGCCAACCGTATAAAACAAACATCACTGTTGGTACTCGTTATTTTAATATCTCGTTTCGAACTGCCCCCGGTCACTATTTTGCTCATTCGGTTGAATAATGTGAGATTTATCTATACATTCGTCTGTTTTTATTTTATTGAGCATTCAATTTGCTTCTTTCGCTCTCTTTCTAGCCCGTCAGTAAAAGCCTGATGGAGAGAGACGGAGGATAACGTGAAAGAATGGATGTATCTCTCCCGGTATAAATTGTCTGATTAAGAAACCGAGACTTCTTGTTCTTTTTTGTGTTATATCGAATTCGGCGATTGAGTTGTATGTTTTTGGTTTTGTTCTGTTTTGGTTTGGATTCGCGAGAAGTGATTTTTCAGCGTTGGACCTTACCTTCGGCAAGATGTAATCGATTTGCGTATTGTTTCGAATGGGGATCTTGAGAACTTATAATATGGTAGGAATTGTTCAAGCTTTGTTAAACATAGGATGTTATTACGAAAAAAAGTTTGCTGTAATAAATGCTCCTGATATTTACAATTGAATTATCTGTTAATTCCTGATATATCTCGATATAATTTCCGGAAATTCTCATTTAAATTGCCCACGTTGAGCATTTTCTGTATGTTGGTAATTATTATGCCAAACATGAGAGCGATCTATCAACTATGGAAAAAATTATCGAAGAGTTTGCCTCATATTTTCTGTGCGAATGCTATATGAGGCTTATCGAGACTCTGTTTTATCGAAAACCCAAGTGTACGAATGGTGCAAAGCCTTCAAACATGACCGGAATATCGTTGAAGATTTGCCTAGTTCAGGATGACCGTCGATTTCTTTAACGATAACGTCGAGAAAAATCAATGAATCATAACTGATGACGAGACATAAATACAACACACAAATGTGCTCGAAAACCGTTATGCTACTATTAGAGAAATAGCTCATGATCTCAACATCCCTCGTAAAACTTTCAGTTTGGTTTTGGTGAACCAATTGGGCTAAAGCAGGCCTTTAGGGTAGCCATTCTCTCTGAGGACGTTATACAATTCTCTGAAGGCTGTCCTCTGATAATCTTGATGTGCAATCTTATGAATTCTATCTTTCAAGTTTCGGATCACTTTCACTTTCCAATCATGATTTGATCGATAATGGATGTATCTGCCTGAACTAGTAGGTTTTCTATACCAGGTTAATCTCAAGGTGTTGTCTGGGGCTCTGATAACTCTTGTGTCTAGGAAAGGAATCGAATTCTCATTCTCCTCTTCTACCGTGAACTGGATGTGTTCATCATAAGAATTAAACACCCTCAGAAGCTCATGTACTCCATCTGCAGGTATTGCTGTGATAATGTCGTCCACATATAGATATAGGAAGGTCGGTTCAAAAGAAAGGCTTAGTAGACAAACATTTATTAATTCTGTCATGACGATGAATGCCAGAATGGGGCTGAGGTTACTTCCCATGGGGCAGCCGAAAATCTGTGAGAAGTATGGTCCTTTGTAAACGAAATAATTGGCATCAAACAGGAATTCGAGGATCCTCAAAAAACATTCTTGTGGTATACTCGTGACTGAGGCAATTCTTGCCCAATGTATCCTAATGATTCTTTCTGTGATCTCCCACGATATGTTGGTGAATAGACTAACTAAATCCAATGAAACTATCACATAATTTGGAGGCAATTGGAGGTTGTTAACTTTTTGTGCAAACTCGTAAGAATCTTTCATAGAATAGTTGCTAAAATTCTCCTTGAAAGCAGTTGCAACTATTCTATGAAAGATTCTTACGAGTTTGCACAAAAAGTTAACAACCTCCAATTGCCTCCAAATTATGTGATAGTTTCATTGGATGTAATAATTTTTATTCCAAGTTCCCGCATCTGTCCTTATAGGTAGTAACGCAGCTCAGCCGGCCGAGCCACAGCTTTCAGTTTATGATTTCATCTAACACATACGTCGCTCGAAGTTCCTATTATGGAACTCTACAATACCTCGACTGTGACACTTGCAAGGTCGGCCGAGAACCCTTGGCCGTCGGCCGTGCCTATGTGAAACGGCAGGCGGGTGAAATTGTTTATTATTATCGATGTTTAATGCAAATATCAAATTAAAAATTTTAATTTAATATCCGACATATTCATATGTTTATCCTAAATTTGAGATAGAAAGAGAAATCATTATGTATTTAAAATTTTGTCACGTATCCTGTTAATAATTGAAATTTTCACCCTCAAATCTCAAATGACTATTATCATAAGTACTTGAATATTATTTCAATTTCAGAAAAAAGTGTATTCGTACTGTATGGAATAAATTTTGTGATTTTCTGACCATAAAAATTCATTCTTAGTAACTGTAAATAGCAAAACAGCAACCCACGACTTGTTTATTTTTCAAAGACTAGTTTGGCCAAGATACCCTTTGGGAGGGACTATATGAGAATTGCATTGCTTGACTTTGATTATCAGAATTCAGTTCACTAGGTCAGTAGTTTGGAGTAGATTGGGTTAATTCCTAAATTTTTTTCAGTCAGGTAAGTGTGACTACGGGAGTGCTTGAACTCTAGTCAGTTTTATTGGAAAAGCATTCCTCAAGTCGACAATACAACACAGTTTCTGAAAACAGAGGCGCCTATATAATATCGAGGCATTTTTATCACATAAATATAATTTCGAAGGACTCCTAACATCTTGCAATGAGCAGCACAATGGTAGCAAGTGTTATCCAATCCACCCACGCGCCCATCAGGTGTTGGTCCGTCAAAAGGGTAAACAAGATCGACAGATGATGTCCCCTAATCCATATTTCAAATACAAGGTGGCCACCAAGGTGGCACTTTTTGGCATGGTATTTCCCATTCACGAAAGTGCGACACTAAATAAGCTATTGTGCTTTACTTGGGGGGTGATCGAAGGCTCTCGACTGCCATCGCTCAAGGTGTCTTTGCAGTGAATCAATTACACGGTGGCACATAAAAAGATTAGCTAGCAAAATTTTGGCCCAAAAATTCTGTATAAAGCTTCAAACAGATCTTGAAATGAAAATTAAAATCGATACGATAATAAAGTGATGATAAAGTCTTTCGGAAGATGAAGATTATACGGCGGGCCGAACATATTTATATTTTGATCACAGATTCTTTATGAGGAAATCAAACGCGATCGATTGAGACCATTTTCGGCTGGATGATAAAACATTACAGACCTTTGGCCAAAACGATAGCACGATGTTCTAAAAACACTGGTATATTGATTACTCAATCAACAATAAACGAGATCTTATTACTCTTGTTTCCTAGGCCTTATTTCAAATGATTCCGCCATGTCTGTTGGCCTTGATGGCTTTTCGAAATGGAAGCACCCTTCTGGATTTGGCGTATAAACAATTTTACACTCCGAACTTATGTTGTCCAAACTTATGTTGTGACTAATAGCAGTTAATGAATATATATAGTTTCAAATATGACGCCTGGTTCGAAAGTGGAGTGTAGAAGAATGCGTATAATTCAAGCGGTTCCAAAAATGTGTTATGGAGCAATTATACGACCTCAGGTTTATAAAGTTTTTGATAACTAGAATTATTTTTATAGCCATAAAATTATTGATCTTCTTTCCAACGTTTCGACAGATATCTTCTGTAGTCTTCAAGGAGAAAAATTAGCTTTTTGAAAAGCAAACAATATCAAAAATATTTCAAATTCTCAAATTGACAGAACTCTAAAATCGAGATCAAACAGGGCTAATCTGAGAAAAGTTGAATATTAAACGTGCTAATAAAAATCATAGAATAAAAAGTTGCATATATAAAATACTATGCGAATGCGAACGGTCTTATATCGTAAATACGAAACGTCCCTCGAAAGTGAGGAAAAAAGATCATGTTAGACACCGATAGAACCAAGATGGTACAATATGCTGTGGATAAAAAATATGTTAAAATGGAACATTACTTCTATCAAACCCGAAGAAGAGATACCTAAAATCAAAGGGGCAACATTTATGGTTATTGCTTGTTTGAAGGCCAATTGTTCGAAATTTTATCCAGTTTTCAGAGTTCCGTCAATTTGACACTTCTAGTGTAAATTGAAAAATTTTCTGATTCTACGCTAGTTCCATTATCAAAACTTTGTTATTAACAATTGCATATGTTCAAATCCTTCATACAGATTGTTACACGATTTCTTAGACTATATTCACCTAGTATGATTGATTTAATAACACATATGTCGAGAAAGAAAATTCGCAAAATATTTCAAATCTTCAAGAAAATGTTTTTGTCAAACTTATGGAAATCCCAAAAAAGGAGAAAATAATAGCGAACAGATCTATTGGTTTTTTTCATTTTATATCCCAACAACATTATTTCTGATGTCAAATAAAATTGGCTGTGTGAGTTGAAGGCTTCAGGAGAGGTTAAATATTACGTGTTTCCATACAATTCAGCGTATGGTACAACAGCTTACAGAAAAATATCAGAAAAACCCTTTCCTTCTGAATAAAATTAGTGGTGTGTGTAGATGTAGAACTTATTGCCATAGAAAAGTTGAATTATTTCAAATTTTACATTTCCAATTTCATACAATTTTTATTCAAACGATTCTCTCCAGACCATCTAAACAAACAAACAATTTGAAATTTAAAAATGGGACTAAAGAAGCGATTGAAAAAATAATCGATGTGCATGAACATATAAAATATTAACAGTACCTTATAGATCAAAATATGAAAATAAGTTCATCCAATTGGATAGTTAGAGAATTGTGCCACTGACTGTGAAGGGTGAAAAATCAAATATTATTATTTATTTGGAAAAAGTGAATATTTAGAACAGTTTCACATTTAAAAAACATCGGTAAATGATATGAGGTTCCTCAAATATATATTAGATTATAAACGTCATGATTTTGGGTCCATATACTCCAACACTGCTAATAAGTCTTTCTTTTTCCCTTCGTTGATGGAGTTTTCCAATCGGACGAAAAGCTTGCCAATAATTTGAAATCAATATATTTTTTCTTTTTGAAAATGGTATAGGTTTCCTATGCTTCCATTGAATTAAATGAAGATCTTGTGGTCATGTAGGGAAGATCGCTTGAAGACATTCTAATCCAGCTTTTTGTAGATATTTTCAAAGCGCTGGTGTTCAAGTCACAAATAGGACCAACCTCAACAAAATCAGATTTCTCTATAGATATCACGTCAAAAGGATTCTCCCACCTAGCTGACCTTTTTTCTATAACATCCCGTACGATCTCTTGACACACATAAGTACTAAATTACATTGCCCATCGCCTTTTTCAGCGCTATTGGCCTTAGGAGGATTTATATTTCATTGGAAAATTCTCGAAATAATTATTAATTGAAGCTTCTTGTTTTGAAGAAAGTATTGGAGAAATTTCATTGATGAGTAGAGCAAAATTTTAATTTTAACGATACCACCTAGTTCTTCTGTTAGAATTCCTCTTGCATATGTATTGGGAATCACTTTTCTTATTTTTTAGTCCATTTAATTTCGAAGTGCATCGTATGAATATTTTTTTCAATATCAAATCGAAGAAATTGACAACTGGAAACGAGGTCTTACTGTTTTAGGACCTCTGGTTTCTCATTTGGAGAACTCATTGATTCACCACGGGCGCATTATATTTGGTAAGGCACCACCGTCTTAGAAGTTAGCCGACTTTAAAGCCGTGTTATTAAATATTATATAGAATTCAATATTTTTCCTGAGGGTGAAATTTCAACCTCAGAAATATTCCTGTATATGAAACAATTAAAATATCAATGAAGAAAATCTTTACCAGCATTAAATCAATTGAAAAAGCTTCTTGAATAAAATCTTTTTTCCTTGTTTAAATAGAATGAGCATCCGGAATGAACCTCAGGTAGAGCAATTAAAATGAAGGGAGGTAACATCAAATAAAAGTGGAGCAGTTTGGGTGGTTTCCTTGATTGACTGACAAATATTTACAACATGCGAGATTGACATAGTTTAAAATTACTTGAGAAAGCTCCTGAGGAAAATAATCATATAGTATTGGATTTTTAGGAATGGTCTTATAACAGGAAGGAAGTATCTTTGTTACTGTAAACAAAAAAGGCCTAACTAACAAGTTCTTTAAAGTTCAAATCTTTCTTAATCTCATCTAAAATTATAGTTTGGGCTCTCTTGATCACCAGAACAGAAGACTTATTCGATCAAATCAGCCTAGTCATTTCTGAGTAATAAAAACAATTTTTTTCTCACTAAATCAAAAACATATAGAATTGTCTCAATAAAGTCATTTTTTAATCATACCAACAACTGGGAGAAAATGATGTTTGGAAGTGAAATTTGGTTTTTCCTCGATATCTCAAAATCTATTAATGGATTTGCAAATCCCACTGAATAATTTTAGCTAAGGGAGAAATCTGAAAAAATGTGAACAATTCAAATTTGTATTGCTTGTGGAGGATTGAAAATATGCTTGGTAAAAAACACATTGCCTGGCTTGATTTCCTGACTGGTCATGAATAAATATTAGTTTAGCATAATACACAAAATTGATGATTGAAAAAATTCAAGCACTGATTGAATAGGATGCCAAAGAGATATTCCAAAACTTTCTGGTGATCTTTGAGTCAGTTATAAATAAGTTGATTGACCTCGTTTTCTGACTGAATGTCAATATCACAAATTCGAAAGACTCAATTTAGTTTTTGTGTTAAGTTACAAAGAAGAAAAAAAATTTCATAAATAATAGGAGATTTTACTGAATTATTGATGTCTAATTATTGAAATAACCAACAGCGGATCTGTCATCTCTCTTTGATCATCCATAATCGAATTTCTGTCATATATCGAAGCGATTAGTAGGGGAACATTTAGATTAATATATGAGAATTTTTTCACCCTCACAGAGTTCATGTAGGTACGCTCAAGTGATGGGAAAATTGGTGAGTAATTGAT
Source organism: Micraspis discolor (assembly GCA_030674115.1). Lineage (NCBI taxonomy): Eukaryota > Metazoa > Arthropoda > Insecta > Coleoptera > Coccinellidae > Micraspis > Micraspis discolor. The sequence goes on from JARTUT010000872.1 coordinate 6,643,864, forward strand.
AAACGCCTTCACCCCTTCTGTCATAATATTGGTTAAGGGTGCATCGTTTTTAGTCTAATAAAGCAATTGCTTGCGTTTAACACATCGGAAATTGTGTAATTCGGCAGATGTTTGTTGTCGGACCAGGAAATTCGACATTTCAGTGTCAAATAATTGTTGTGAGAGTTTATTGAAAAAAAAATTGATCAATTTAATGGTAGTTTCAGCAGTTAATATTTACCATATGCTGAATTGTTTCAGATGGTGATAATTCTTAATCTAATAATGCTGAATGAATTTCTATTTTTGTGTTCTGTCTAAGCTTATTCTGTCAATTGGTTTATTTCCAGAGCAATTTTTTATGGTTGTTCTTAAAAAAATCCAATGCTGGTGAATTAAGCGAAAACTGTAATAGCATTCAGGAATAATGAAACATGGCACATTCCTAGGAGCTTTGCACGCTTGACCTCAAAATGAAAGGATTTTCACTCAATCATTCGATGCTATGTATATGATATTGTAACCAAATCACCCTGTCATGAATAAAACCAGAAAAAATACCAAATAAGACGTAAAACTAGTTAATAATAAACAATAATATATACAAATAAGCAAGAGCATGGACTCAAGTAACTGCAATCAACCAAAAATAAATTAATATTAAATTCGTTCCTAAAAAAAAAATGTAAATACAAAAAACAGAACGAATAAAGCAATAAAATTTTCACTCAATCGTATGCAGGTCAACAGTAGAATAGTCCAGTACATCACAATAACCTCTTCAGTTACTTTGAAATGGTATTTTATTCGACCGTTTCAAAAATTTATTACCCATTCTCACTTCATGCATATTAGGTAACGAGCTAACTACGAGCATAAGATATAGTGCAATGCCCTCTAAATTAAAATACAGGGTGGAAACGACTGCAATAAGCATACACATCAGTTAAACGGTGAAAAAAACCAACCAGTCCTACCTGACTTCATTGCAAGGGATGGACCGAAGGTACCCCAGAAACCTCAAGATTCAGGTTAAAAACGACTGGGGTTGCTCAGTCGCTCGTGCTTCTAATGCTCGGAATGGATGGTGTCAGGCAAAATGGAATCAAGGTGGTGCTCACAACTTGATGTGAACACAGTAGAAATTGAATCAATTTTTTTGGCTTATGAATCTGTGTTATTGTCAATCTGGGGAATAACTCATGAAGTTTTATTAAATAAAGTTAATTAATTGATATAAACGTTTCATGTTCTGATGGCATATTTGGAACTCGAACAAAAAGATTTTTTTGTATTTTTTCACCGTATGTTATCGGTGTTCTTAGTACATACACATCTTATATCGATCTCTTTAAAAATAAACATTGAAAAGGCATAGCATTTTCAATTTTCACTCATCATGATTGATAGAATTCATAAAACTGAATAAAATTGTTCTTACTTTTGCATGCGAAATAATGGATTTTTTCTGATATATTATTTTGTCTATATTGCCATCATGAAGTACAAAACAAAAATTGAATTCACAAGTTTATAAAACGTTTTCCTCTATTGACTTGATTCATAGAAGCTTGTGAAAGATCTCAAGTAACCATTTTATTGGTATATACGGAATCTAAACAAATCAAGTTTTTAAAGATGTTGTCGATTGTGTCACTCTAATAAATAATAATTTTTACTTTCTACTAGTTGACAAAAACAGACAAATTCTTAATTAGTCATTTCGATTTTTATTCTTGCCACATTTTTAATCTTAGTGGTGGAAAAAACTGCAAAATACCTTCTGTGAGATTTTTGAAACGTCGCTGGATGAAATCAATACAGAACAAAAAATTAATCTCATCTTGAAAACTAAGAAAATTAGCGGAACAAATATCGGGTATTTTTGGATATCTTCAGGAGCTAGGAATCTAAAAAAAATTGTTGACGTGTCTTATTGGACCACTTGTATACACCAAGCTTACCCAAGCCGATTAGTTGTAGAAACCAATAACAATAACACGTGCATGCAATTATTTCCGGTGGGTGGGGAGCAATAAAATTAGTAATATATTTTAATTCAGTATATTTTTATATTCTAAATTACCCAAAAAATTACTGTTTAATTATCTGAATAAAATATCGAATAGAAAAATGAATATACATAATACTATACATTGTTTGTTTTTTGAAAGTGAATATTGTATTTCCTGGCAATGGGGGTGTTAATTACCACCCTTTCAATCCTTATCTCCTTATCGGTAGAGACGCCATTAAATACGTGTAGTAATCGTATACGTAGTTCTACACATGCTAACAAAGCAATGAGAGAATTGTTTAATAATTTAGTTGAAAGAACGTTCATTGAACTATAATACAAAACAAAATAGATGAAACAGACACAATTTCTTAATAAAACGTCAAAAGATCTTTTCCGATCGTTTAAAACAACTTTGTAGGCCTTATTGAGAAACCTCACTGACAGTTCCTAGTAGGTTAACACCATCCACACACGTAAAACCATCAAGTCCTCCGCACACTAAAACTTCTTCATTCAACCCTCCTAGAACTGTTAGATTCCTCCCATACTCGCCTGGTCTACATTTCTCTACCCTCGCATAAACTATTATTTATTAGTTTTTTTCCTTGAATAGGATGCCCCACATCTACCTTTGTTCGTAGCTCGCGAAGGGGTCTTACCTAGACCGAAACCTTTTCTGATGTAAATAAAAATGACGGTGTACAGGGCGACCCAGATTAAATACAATGATTTAATACCTGTACCGCTTTTTGCGAAATTATTCTGAATGTCTGTCCGCATAAAATTAGATCAGAAATAATTGTGGATGCTGGTAGGTATAGGGACGTTTTTACGATTTGCATATTCTCTTTAAATTGTAACACAATGTAACTTGTTCCGTAGGATAAGGTTGAATTTTCGTTTCGCGTCTATAAACACAGCTTTTTTTATTTGGTAATCTGCTTACGACTTGGGTCGAACAAAACTGTTGCTGTTTGAATTCGGATAAAGCGTTAACCGTGAAATGTGATAAAAAAATTTGGTTGGCGGTTGATTCGTACTGAAATGCTTAGGGATTGGAAAACCAAAACGAATTTTTGTAGACCTTTCTCTCAACAGATAGCTGTATTGATGAGCAGAAAAGTCCGACAGTTCTGTTTAAGTTATATTCTGTTCACGATTTTTTCTCATAAATGTTCACCTTCAATAAATTCCCCGGTTTATCAATAGGGACTTTTGTAATTATATGCAATTTAAAAAAAAATTCTGACCATTAAATTTTGAAATTCATGCAAAGTGAAGGGCGTTTTTGTTGATTTAAAACGATAGGGATATTGAGATAAGGTAGAAACCATGAATTTCACAATTTCTGTTCAGTAAATATGGTCAAAATATCATATAAAAACTCATGCCGCAATGAAGTATGAGAATTGTTGAGATATATTTTCTAAATCAGTGTTTTATTTGCCAAACTTATGGAAGGTTTCGTGAAATTTATGTGGTTTACATAAAGGTCCATCAGAAGACCTTATTCGTCGAACTATCAGACTTTTTCTCTACTCGATGTAATACTAACAATAAACAATTGTAAGTACAGAAAAAAATATTGGCGCTGTAACTGACTGTGTAATGAAGATCCAGATTTGTCACAAGCAAATCGGCGTATATGGACTGAAAAAAAATTGTCGAGAAGTTCTGCAGTTTCATTGCATCCTGAAAAATTCACCCTATGGCCTGGTCTACATACTGGAAGCATAATCGATCTATATTTCTCCATAAACGATTTTGGAGCTGATGTTCTGAACACTGTTGCTCAATATTGATAGATGATCGTTGATTATATGATTCAAAATTTGAATGTAAGTAAGACCCAGAAGTGTTTTGGTTCTGCGAATCGGTGCTACATCTCATGCTAGTATAGTAACAATTGATTTATAGAACGAAAGATTTGGAGGTAACATGATATCAAGGAATGGTTTTCAATATCGTGCGACATAATTCCACTTGATTATATTTTCATTATGATTGTTAGAATCGAATCATTGTATAAGCTACAGAATGAGTGCATAGAAACTCTGGAAATCCCGACAGTGCTTTTCAACATTTTTGATTAACATATCCTTCAAAGGATTTTATTCATTATTCAACGAATATCTAGTTGCCTACCCCTAGCAGGTATTGATTAACATAAATCGAATAATGAAATATGAAATTTTCAATACATTTAAAGACCTATACAGAAAAATTTCCTAGATATGTACCTGAGAATGCGTACACTGCATAAAGGTACATGACTTATTATCATAAAATACACATAAATTTCAAGAACTACTTGCTACAATACTCATAAATGTTGTTATTATGCAGAAAACGTATTCATAAATAATGACAAAAAAATAATTATTATTCACATATTAAGGGGAATGAGTTATTGCCATCTCACCTAATCTGCGAAGAAACAGGACCGGACTCAACCGTTTCCAATCTAAAATGCTAAGCAACTGTATAGAGTTAATATTCCGGCCATATCCATCCTCTCTTTTTATATCAAAAAACTTAACTATGCTCTAAGCAACTTGAAGAAGTCTTCAAATCACAGATAAGCTAGAATCTGATCTGTCTCAGAGTTTTGTCAGACTTGATAATAAATAAAAATTGAAAATTTTCAAATTTCAAAAAGAACACCATACAAGATGACTATCGAAACCTTGGTTCCTTCATTTAAAATTCCTCTTCAACAGCTGATAAAGTATTGTAGAGATTATAAAGTAGTACAGCGGTAGATATGTCTGATTTGAAGAATATTGTGTCAAAGTTCAGGATGGCGACAACACATCTGGGCTGGCAACACCTTTAGGCCTGAAATATAAATGATCAAACCTCAAACCCCTACCCCGAGCATTATTTTTTTCTTTAACTGAGTAGTCATTCTCTGGTTGTTTCACCAGCGCACTCAGAAAAATAAATGATTCAGTATTGTACGCATCTCTCGGTATATACCAAATTACCTTCATTCCAACCCTGGAAGAACAGCCTGTTTTCACTGGCATGAATTGGCATTTTCGGCACATCAATAAAATAGATTCATGTATCGTACAAGATCTGAACAACCGAATACTTTCATTAGCTTGCTTGTGTTTGAAACCACCCCTATTGAGTGAATTGCATTTGTTTGAGAACGTATTCTTGATAGATGAATTGAAAGGGTTGAGGTAAGACATTTGATATTCAACCCTCCGATCTCCATAATATTTCGATTTTGTTCTAGCAATCTGCTTGTATAGTGATCTTTATTTTAGATCTACAATGACAGTGGTTAATCGAGTACATTCAAGCTTATAATTGTTGTCGGTTTATACCATTGGTATTTCCTAACATATCACTGCACAATGATTGATTTTTTCCAAAATACACAAACGTGTTAGTTTTTAGAGCTTGTACACGAGAAATTAATTGTTAAATTGAAATAATATTTTTACTGTGTTTTTGTCTTACATTCACCACAAAATCTAAATTGCCATTAGGTTTATTCATTATTGATGAAGTCTAGCACCTTGTTTAATATTTAACCCAGAGTAATATTCCATAATAAATAGAGAAGAAGATTTCTGTCACTCACATAGATACTTCGGTATATTTTCATGAAGACCGTTGAAATAGGTAATGTATTTTCTATCACGATCTGTTAAATTGAACATTTGTCTTTATGAAGAGTTGGTTCTTTATAGCTTCAGACTTTCAGGTTCATCAAATTGTATCAAATTATATCTATTCTAACATAGGAATGCTTCAAATTAATCTCATATGAGTTTTAAAAACTTCGAAGTATCCTAGATTTGATTTGTAAGTTTATTGAAGTTTTTTCACATCTTCATTTCATACATCGATTCAACCTGGTTCACAAGCTTAGGAGATTATAGAATTCGACTTTGTTATAATATTTCTGAATGTTCGTTATGATGCATGTTTGATTAAAATTCTATCAATATTGAAACTGGAAGCTATAGGCTCATAAAAAAGAAAGATTAGATCGCATTTTCTGACCATACTCATTTCATACTGAATTGAATAATTTCTAATTATCAAAATCATCCTAGCAATATTTTTTTAAGAGACCTACAAATAATTGTTGAAAGTTTCAAACAGAATCAAAACAACAAAGAACCACAGAACACTATTTTATTGGGTACTAATAATCACAGAGACGTTATAATAACATTTTAATGTGGTAATAATACACTCTAGTTATTCTGAAAACATTTATAACTGAATATGAATAATGGTTACAGATGTTATCTAATATTTAAAAAAATTTTGCAATTATCAATTTTTTCTCTCCTGGGGTTGGGTAATAAATCAATATTCTATGGTGAGGTATTAAAATTTGACTTAATCTATGAATAATCAGTATTCTATGTTTATATTTTTGTTTACATAATTAAAATAAATACTTTGATTACAAAGATGATTATAAATGAATGATATTCGTCGGGACATCATTCATTGTTTTTAGATTTCGATAAAGAATTTCATATTTCAAGAGTATAATATTAAGAGACCTCATAAACCTGTTCACAGGTCAATACTCAACAAAGTCTTCCAAGGAGAAGAAAGAAACTTAAGAAATATCAGTGTTGGTAAATCTTAGATAGTTTTTTCAGGCTTTGAGTGAAAAAAAAACAATGTGGCATGCCTAGGAAATTTTCATAGAACTGATGATTTTCATGATTTGGAAATCTTAAAAAAAAATTACAAATTTATGATGATAACATCCAATAATTCAGAGGTTTTTTTGGAATTTCTCACTAGAAAGGGATGGTTTATAATCTTGTATTAGAAAGAAATTAGGGTAGAACAACAAAAATCTATGTTGATAGTGTTGAATTTTTTTTACCAGAGAATTTGTATTTTGTATCTTCCTTCAGAATATGAACCTCTTGTGATGAAACATGAGTGAGTAAATCATTTCTTAGAGATAAATAAATGTTATTAAACAACAAACTAAACTGGGCTACAGAGGGGTATTTGCCCAGTGTGAAAACTTTAAGTGTATGGGAAAAAAGTGTTTCTTTTGATCCCAAGAACGCAGTGGTCCAAAACTCACCCTGTATAGTGAAAAATCTTTCGACATTTTTGTATTTCCGCAACACCATTTTTGAATATCCTATCATTATATTGAGCTAAATGATACAGTATGCGCAAAAATTCAGATCAAAACACCTGCCCTATCGCTTTATAACGAATGTGTTGAAAAGGTTTCGAATATCGACACGATTGATATTCCATCATAACTCATAAAGTTGAAGCCAATAATTAATGAAACCGAATATGATCTAACCCAGCAATCAATTTCGTAGTAACCAGATTTTCACTCTCCAAGTCCTAACAACTTGCCCGGACATTTTCTCGTCAAAACCAGATGACCGTTAGAATGAAGATGGATGAAATTAATCCATTAAAACTTCGTTTGTTTGTAAATGAGCACATATTTCGGTGGTTACCTGCTAGGACTGCGTAGAGATTGAATTTCATGCTGATTTTCAATCGGGCCGGAACTCTAAAAACTAATTTATTGAGATGATTGTCCGCATTTATAATTACTTTGCTTGGTTTTGGAATAATTACTATGAGAAATGGAAAATCCCGCAGTGCCTCATGCATTTATTCACATTTATATAGAAAAATTAATATTGTTTTGATTTTAACCGATCGTTTTCTATTTTTTACTCGAGCATCGTCCTTCGGTCACTCTTAAAGACCGATATCTGAATATGTAATTATAGAGTGACCTGGGATGAATATGTTGCACAGACTTCATCATTCATCCGGAAGAAATGATATTTCACCGGAATAATTTATTATTTTATAAATTTCAATGTATCAGTAACACGAAAATCCAAAAATACTGACAGTTTTCCTAATTTCAATCACAAACATGTGAAAATAAATAAAAATGCAATATGTCATTATTGAACAATCAATCCTTTTTAATTTTTGCTTCATCTTCCATAGAAGATGAGTGAAATTCTTCATATTTTCAGAATAAGTTAATTGTCTAAATATCTCTAAGATGTTTGAATGAGAGTAGGTTTTTGAAAGATCGTGGAAATTGTCACTTTAGAAAATATTTGAAAAACCTAAATTTCTATTTTATATGACTGAAATTTCATGAGGTGTTCATGAGGTTTGTGCAAATATTAGATTATTTAAATCATGCACGTTTTGAAATTTGATCAGGGTGGCAATCTAGGACAAAAAGATATTTTATCATTTCATGAGGAAGTCACAAAAGTCTAGAAAAGGAATTAAAGAATGGATATTTTTGCACTTCTACGAATAATAAATGGCGAATATCGAAATGGAATATATTGTGATGAGCTTCTGTTCATATCCTTATATTTGTTCGTTGAGGCTTTCAAAATATACAGGGTGAGTCCTTGACCACTGCGTCAATTTTAACCATAAATTCTTGAAGTCGAAATAAACATTTTCTTCCTATATCATTATTTCAAATTTGACCCAGCTCAAAAGATATAGGGTGTTTCTATATTTGAAAACATAATTGAAATTCTCAAATACAATTGAATTCAAATTTTGAATTTCAATTGCTAATTCCTTCTTCTATGTTCCAGTAGTGTCAATAGATCCATTGATATGGATAAATATATAATTCTACACAATCTATTTTATTCATTGCAATTTCTTCAATATAATCAAAAATCTTCATTATTTCCTATCTGAATTGAATCATTATTGTAGTTTATTATGATCATCATTGAGGTAGCAAAATCTCAATATTTTCGTAGCATTGTGTATCTCTCTGGTCTTAACAAAAAAGTCTATGGTATGAAATAGTTTAAGCTGTTTTGTTTCTAGAATATTCTGTCTTTTTATCTATGATATATTTATCAGAAGAATATTTGGAAAAATATAAATACATTTTAGTTAAATCAGAGATGTTGGATGTCAAGAGAAATTATGTTTCATTAAATTAAAACTACATATTATAATATCTGTAAATGGAATAATGCCCCAAGTTTTGTGAAAATCTGTGGAAAAGAATTTCATTTTATTATGCTTACACTTGGACAACCAAAAATGGCGTTCTTATTCGTAGTGACATCATTCATTGTTGTTGAAGATTTCGAAAAAGATTTTCCTATTTTTAAAAGTATGATAGATATCAAGAGACCTTTTAGACCTGTTCACTGGTCAATACTCAAGAAAAATTGTCAAAGAGAAGAAACTTCAGAAATATCAGTGTTTGGCAAATTATTGATAATTTTTTTTGGCTTTGAGTGAAAATAAAGCAATGTGGCAACCTCATGTCTTGGAAGTTTTCATAGAAATGATGGTTTTCGTGATTTGGAAATCATAAGAAGAAAATTACAAATGTATGATGATAACATCCAATAATTCTGAGGGTTTTTTGGAATTCCTCTCTAGAATCTTGTAGTAGAAAGAAATTATGGTAGAACAACAAAAATATATGTTTATATTCTTGAATTTATTTTACCAGAAAATAAGTCTTTTGTATCTTCCTTCTTAACATGTATCTAATCTGATGAAACATGAGTGAGTGAATCATTTCCTAGAGGGAAAATAATGTTTTAAACAATTGAGATTCAATAGTGGATTTCATTCAAACTAAACAAGACTACAGAGGGGTATTTGCCCAATTTGAAAACTTAAAATGCTAACAACTTTTTAACGCAGCTGAATAAGGAAAAAAGGGTATGGGAATAAAGTATATCTTTTGATTTCAAGTCCCTATGATTAAAATTAGCGCAGTGGTCAAAGACTCACCCTGTATATCTACCTCCAGTATTTCTGTTCCTGAGTCAGGCAAATACTTCAGAAAATGCGAAAAAGCTCCTGGCTTCACCTCAGCACTTTTCGACATGTTTGAAGGATATCTCGAGTATATCTGGCCAAATTAGCTTAGTGTTCGAAGGAAACAATCAAAAGTGTTATTATCTAGATTTTACCCCAGAACGCGTAGGATCTGAGTTATGACCGAAGGTCATATATTTATCGATTACGAAAATTACTAAAATTTCAGCTGATCTCCTACGGATTATAAGGAGAGTATACGTTCGGAAATAATCGAGTTTCAGCACGAATTTTTTATCAGTAAGTCGATCGAGACCATTTTATGACATTCCTTGATATTCGACAAGTCACAACTTTTTGCATGCTAAGAAAAGGATTTGAAGGTGTTTGAAATTATCTCGAATCCTGCATCGCTTTTTACCTGGCAGTAATACGAATCCTTGCAAAGTTTCAGATCCAATGTAAAATTAGGATTTTGTTTCATTAGCCCATTTCATTGCTAATGTCAGTCGAAAATTTTTCCTTTACTACTTTTTTCAATGAAATATGTGTTATATCACAACCTTCCCCAACGATGGATGATGATTTCCCTTTGAATAGGTTCCATAGTAGACTTCAAACATCAGAAGATCTGAAAAATCATCACTTGGACCGCAAGACCCGATTCGAAGAATCCTCCTTGCAGATTGGCGACAAATTTTATGTATTAGATTTGAATATGGAGCGTATTTCTAAGGACAAGAGTGATTATATTTCTAAACTAGCAAAGGACTATGGTGCTGAGATTATTCTTCTTCAAGAGACACATACGGATACTAAAAAAAAAATCTTCGTGAAAGAGGAACCATAAAAGGTTATGTATTCATTGATTATCTCCTTAGTAAAATTTACGGTTTAGCTTGTTATGTTAAAAAATCCTTGATTCCCAATATCGAGTTAATCCACAAAGGCGAATTTGAGGGTGTTTTCTATATCTCTTTCAAATTTTGTATTTTTGTTATTCAGTTCTTTTTTCTGCTTTTGTCTATTTATTTCCAGATTCGATGTGGGCAACTTGAAGAACTCTCTGTTTGCATCAATAGAAGATCACTATTGAAGAAAATATATTTCAGCTTATTTTTGTACTTTCACACTTAGGCGGGGAGCCAGGGTTTTTTTTTTACTGGGGTTTTTTCCCTAGGCTTTTATTTGATACGCCGAATTGTATGACACCCCGTCACTAACCCTTGATCTATATGCTTTATTGTTTGCTAACTAAATATTTTACGCCAAAAGTTCAAAAGAATATATATATATATATCGCTTTGCTATTCGTCTGTTGTACAACAAAACCTTCGAATTATTCAACAAACTTTTCAAGATAATTTAAAACTGCTTTATCTCAAAAAACATAATACTTACCTGTATTTATAATTAATGTTTTAAAATGCCCAGAAGAATCCATCATATCATCTCACGAATTCTTCAGGTCCCTCCTTTGAGCAAAATGTATGTGAGTTGAGAAATAGTTGCTAGCTCACTTTCACAGTGGTGTAACATGTTATTACTAATTATTGTATGAAATTCTTCGTAGTTTTCATAGTTCATTCGATATAATTCACATTCCATGTGCCTTTATTTTACACACTCAATACAAAAATATTGAAAATAAGAATTTTAAATCAAACGAATAGGATACAAAGACTATTTCCATAAACATTTTCATTTCGTTCGAAGGTTTATTGCTTGTTGTTTATCTTCCTCCGCTATCAAAGCATTTTTCTTCAGATCTATATCCTAAAAATCCTTTGAACTTTCCTATGCGAGAATCCTCTCACATTCCAACAAAAAATTAGCTATGCCTCCCTTTGAATCCCAGGTTCGTTATTCAGACGTATCTTGACCGTCAAAGGACACCAATTTTTCAATATCCATATTTCATCTCATTGTTATGATCCTTAGACTAAATCCTACGGATGTCTATCTGCAAATATTTGCCACTTGAGGGATTCTGCAAGGAGATCAAAAGATTAAATATGATCCGATTTTGGAGCGAAAATAAACCGTGACATCGTTTGTCTGTGAGGATTTACGCCGATGTGAATACGCGGTATCTAAGGGCCCTTTTGGCCATTCATGTGTACCTCGACATCACGTGGGCGCTCAATGAATGTCTACAACCCTTTGAAATCATTCCGGGTACCGTTGACATGTTCACTATTGTTGCGGTTTGTGAATAGGACTTTTGGGACTTTTATCAATCAAGCGAATATTTTGCTAGGGACGATTGTGGTCCATGTAGGAAAATAAGAACGGCTTAACTCAAAGATTTTTAGTTCGAGGTTGAGACTCAACTTAATAATGATTTTGGTCAATTCTCGAAGAAAGATTTTAAATAAACAAATTGAATAAATATGAACTACTCGTTCTCACAGGGAGATTTCGCCTACTGCATTAAATTCGTGAGAGGTCTTTTCCGCTTCAGGACTCAGTTGAGAACTGGACGAAGGAAGTGATTTCGGGTTGTTTTTGTTTCATTAATCTGTAATTACAATGGGCAGAAAAATATTTTTTTGCATCAGAACTGCTCCTATACCTTTCTTTAAAAAATTTGATCTGAAGACTCTATCTATAACTTTTTATGTCTTGATCTCCAATCATGCAATTGTAAGCTTCATCACATTAAGAGTTTAAATATAATACTGACTTTCTTCTCACAAATTTCATTCTTCTGAATTATTTCAATCAAATAAACAAAAACAAATTTGTTGTGATGAACAAAATTATATTGAAATCCCTTATTTTAGCTGAAGAATCATTCTTTCGCGCCAATTCAGAAACACCCTGTAAAACACAGAGTGCACGTAAGAGAGTTGAATGGTATTCTTGATATGATAATGGGTTACTTTTTGCACATTTTGGACCAAACTTAGTATACTTCAAATTCTTATTGTTCTGAAAATTCAGCCGATTATTTAAATTTATCTTAAATATCGGATTTAATTGACAAAATACTAATTAAAACATAAAATTTTTGTGGCAACCATTTTCAATTCAATTTTTCTTATTTCTAAAACTCGCATTGAATCAAACAAATAAGAAAATGATAATATAAGCCAAAAGAAACAAAAAATATTCCTAATCTCACAATGATTTCAAAACATTATTTCCTACCACTTAATGCCAGAAGAAAAGCAATACAAGATTTCCGAAAATTTTAAAAACTTCTGTTGTTCTTACCGTTTCTTGGCATTAATGATAGGAAGTATAACTTGTGGCATATCAAGAAATTACTTATATGAATTGAATGAAATTATTAGCTTAATATTTGACGTAATTTGTATTTCAAAAATAAAGATATCATAGAAGAAATAGATATAGTTTAAAAAAACTAAAAAAACACGCTTATAAAGAATATCTGGCTAAAAAAGTTAGAATTAATTTTAAAAATCAATTTATGACAAAAGTATATAAAAAAACATAAAATTGAATGATTATTTGGGCACTTATTACCATCATGGCTAAAGTGGATGTAATGTTTTCAACGTTACGATAGACATCTTCTATCTTCATCAATTGGAGAGAAAAGTCTAAAAAACCGATATTCGAAAATAATCATTCTTTAGTTTTTAAGCTATATCATTTACTTTTGAGTGACTGTCATCAAAAATATTAAACATATTTATTAAATTATGATTGACGTCGGAAAGAAGTTTCACACATGCACTTGCTCAAGTACAAAAATTGAAATGAAGCCCTAAATTCTATTTATCTCAATCTTAGGATATGTTTTAAACATTATTCTCATGGAATTGAATTTTTGAGATTAATTCCAGATTTTGACGTCACAGAATATTCTTAATAGATCGCTGTTTATGAAGTTTTACAAAAATGGAATATTCAAACAATAATGAGCCACTCACGCTTAAAGAAGGAGAGTTACAAACTGACATACATACAAGTAAAGCTAATATAAGCGTGTTAAAAAGGAACGAATATTAAATGTTCATCTTCTACTATTGACAAACGTACTTTGATTAGTACTGTTCTCATTTGTCTAGTTTATTGCTTCTTTATTCGTTTGTGATGAACAACATTCCCAACAATTAATTCAAGTTTAAGAATTTTGACAGGATCTAATCAAAATCCATTGAAGACGACGTTAATACGTTAATACCACTTCGGAAATTTTGCAGAAATATGATTAATAGGCTATATCTCAAACAGTATGAAACTTTCTTTTATACAAATTCTGGTTAAAAATACATGAAGAATACACCGTATGACTTCACAGTAACTCTATACAGGGTAAGTCTTTGACCACTGCGTTAATTTCAACCATAGATTCTTCACGTCAAAAGAAACACTTTCTTCCTATAACATTTTTCCAAATTTGGCCCCGTTCAAAAGATATAGGGTGTTGAAATTTCATAAAAATTGCATTTTCACCTGTAATATTCAAACGACAATATCAATTGAAATGATCTCCTGTAGAAGGTTTTTGATAACAGTCATGCATATTTTGGCATCGTTAGATTCATTCGATTTCTTGTGGGTTTCTCACTACTACTCTACAGATTGGTTAAATTGCATGAAAAACAAATATCGTTGAACTAAAGGTCCGTATCTTGTAGTTCCTGGAATCATTAGTCTTTTTGCAGATAAAATCATTCGCCATCTTTCCTCCTAAATTGCACCATTCTTGAGATATTTGAAGTTGAAAGAAATTAAATCGATATAATTTTGTCCAAATTTTCTGATTTTCCCAAATCCAACTCTGTGCTGAAATGATTCAATAACAAGATTTGTTCAATGTTGCCATATTTTATGTCTATATTAAATATTTCTTCCAAAGGTTGGGAAATCTCTCCAGTCTATGGTTCCACCACTAAAAACTAATAGATGAAATTAACCACTGAACAATTTTTGTCTTACATTCACTACAAAATCTGAATTGCCATTTGCTGTATTCATTATTAATGATGTCTAGCACCTTGTTTAAAATTTAATCCAGAGTAATATTCCATAAGAAATAGAGAAAAAGATTTCCTTCACTAACATAGGTACTTCTTGGTATATTCTCATGACCGTTGAAATAGGTAATGCATTTTCTGTCAAGACCTGTTGAATTGAAGACTTGTCTTTATGAAGAGCTGGTTCTTTATAGCTTCAGACTTTCAGGGTCCATCAAATTATATCTATTCTAACATAGGAATGCTTCAAATTAAGATCAAATGAGTTTTAAAATCTTCTAATCCAGTCTCCTTGATTTATTTTGTAGGTTTATAGTTTTTTCACATATTTATTTCATACACCGATTCAACCTGGTACCTACACGAACTTAGGAGATAATAGAATTTGACATAGTTTTAGTATTTCTGAATGTTTGTTATGATGCATGGTTAATTAAAATTCAATCAATATTGAAACTGGAAGCTATAAGTTCATAAACAAAAAAGATTAGAATAGAAATGTATTTTCTGACCATAATCATTTCATACTGAATTGAATAATTTCAAACTATCGAAATTATTATTATTATTTCATTATAATATTTTTCACATTTTTTAAATAACTGTTGACAGTTTCAAACAGAATCAAAACAACAAGGAACCACAGAACACTATTTTATTGGGAACAACCCACCACAGAGACGTTATTATAACATTTCAATGTGGTAATAATTCACTCTAGTTATTCTGAGAAAAATTATAACTGAGGATGATAATGATAACAGATATTATCTTTCATTCAAAACATTGCAAATATTAATTTTTTTTCTCTCCTGGGGTTCGATAATAAATTAATATTCTATGGTAAGGTATTAAAATTTGACATAATATATGAATAACCATTATTCAATATTTTTGTTCTTGTTTACGTAATTAAAACAGATTATACAAATCAGAAATCAGTAATTATAGTCTAAACAGAATAGATTCATATTAATGATTTAACAAAAATTTTTTATCAAAGAACACCTAGTTGATTTTTCAGAATCAAATTTAGGTATTTCTTCAAGAAATATAATTGCACACCTAAATCTGGAAATACTTGTAATCTATCCAGGTAAATTGTTATTGGGATTCAGTACAGAAAATACCTGTTCACTGGTCTCTGTCAAGGAGGAGAAACTTCAGAAATATCAGTGTTTGGAAAATCATGGATGATTTTTTCTGGCTGGTGAAAGAAAAGCACAGTGACAACCTCTTGCCTTGAAGTTTCATAGAAATGATGGTTATCATGATTTGGAAATTTTAAGAAGAAAATTACAAATGTATAATATGATGATAACACCCAATAATTCTGAGGTTTTTTTTGGAATTACTCACTAGAAAGGCATGGTTTATAATTTTGGAGTAGAAAGAAAATATAGTAGAACAACAAAAATCTATGTTTATGGTGTTGAATTTTTTTACCAGAAAATAAGTATTTTGTATCTTCCTTCTGGATATGGACCTCATCGGATGTAACATGAGTGAGTGAATCATTACTTACTTAGAGGGAAAATAATGTTTTTAAGCAATTCAGATTCAATAGTGGATGCTGTGGAAGGTATTTTTCATTCAAACTAAACTGGACTACAGAGGGTATTTGCCCAATGTGAAAACTTAAAATGCTTATAACTTTTCAACGCAGCTGAATATAGAAAAACCGTAATGGAAATAGTGTTTCTTTTGATCGCAAGAACCTATGGTTAAAATTAACGCAGTGGTCAAAGACTCACCCTGTATACCACTTTCGACAACCTTTGTAAATATTGGAGCGGCAGAAGTTTCAAGATCTTAATCATATTCATTTTGAAATTTTGATATTTTATTCATCCAAAAACATAAAGAAATATTTTCTCCTTTCTTTCATTTACATCGATATTCATCATAATAATAATAAAGAACACACAATAAAAGTTTCAGTTACACCACCCGTTACAATGGAGTAATAAAACAACACACTCACGAGCTGTAATGGTTTATAAAGTTGTTGGAAGATATTTATTGTTCAGGACCTCTTCAGTAGGAGAGATGTTCGGAAAGACACAATGGATGTATGCTTTGTAGGTGTTCACATTTACGATAAACGTAATGAACAGAACAAACAATCAACTCGTGTTGGAGTGGATTCACTCACAAAACAAATTTATTTAAATATTTGACACTCTTGTCGGCGCCAATGTTGGGAGAAGCTATTTGGGAAGTTTTACGGGTTAATTTGGATGTAAAAATTCCTGGAAGAATTATTCAGAGTATCAGAAGAAATTTTTAATTAGTCTTTGACTAGGTCATTCGATATAATTGATCCGATATGCAAAAACAATCGCAGGATATCTTCATCTTTACGGCTTTGATTGGGTATCCAAATATATAAATCAAGTGCTTTATTAGAGAAAATCCGTCCAGTGTTTCGGAGTTATGACTATCTGATTTCCGGAGTAACTGCAAAAATATCCATAGGATTAATACGTAATCTGAAAAAGATTCGATAATGTTGATAGAAGGAAGTCGGACAATTTTCCTGAGGTCTTCAAGAAGGAAATAAAAGAAAAGTTATCACTCGGATTCAGTACACACTAGGGGGCTATGGCAAACCGTTGTAAAGGGTATTTCAACAAGAACTTTGTTTTTTAAAATAAAATAAAACAATAAATATTGATGACAATGATTCAAATTTTTATTGTACTACAAAAAGAAAAGTTCGACAATTACGAATGGAAAATGCTATCTGGCAAATGTCTACTACAACCACGCTGACAGAAGTTAAGTCATTCATCGAAATTTTTAATCACTTTTTCTGGCAAAATGTCGGGTCTCACATCGGAGATTTTGAGTTTTAAGGCAGCAATCGATTCGATTGGCTTCGTATACAGGGTATACGTATTCGCGGTATACAGGGTGTCCCAAAAATACCACGCAAAAGTGACACTGGAGATAGATTAGCAATAGGTCTATCAGATAGCATCAACATGACCTCAGTAAGAGTCCGCTGGTTTTTGAGATATTTCCACATTTCTGTATTTTTTAAAAATCTCCAGGTTTCGGTCTTTTATCGCCTAGCATTGGTAGAAATTACTTCAAACTCATGTTTTTTTTTACCTAGGCTATCCTGAATAGTTGCTTTAAACAATGAAGTAATAACTTCACCGCGAACTAGAACAAAATCCTTCAAAAAATGTCTAACTTGTTGTATTTTATGCCGAAGTTAAAACGTTAACTTAAGTTTGACTGACTGCTGTGAAAAAAAAATTATATCAAACTGAATTGACAAATAATCTTGAAAACTTGTCCATTTCATGCCTTTTTAAAAATGATACAACACTACCTATTTCTTTCAATCAGAACCTTAGAAATTCTAATTTCGTCACGAGAGATGTGTTGAAGTCGAAATAACAAAAGTGAAAGAAATTAATACAATGCGCAAATGGTTTGCTACGACCAGAATTGGAATTTTAACACCTATTATAAGACGATATTACTGTAAAATTATATTAAAATAAATAATTAAACTTTTTTGTGTTAATTTTCTTTACTACCTACTTACCTGCGAACAAAAAATGAAAGAGAAAGTGAGATAAAAGAGAAAGAAAAGCAAAAATAATGTTTGTTTGAAACGGTAGCGAGAAAAGAATTTCAAGCAACATGTGATTTGGCAACAGGTGATACTTGTGCATTTTTCCTCATTTTGATTATTTCGGCTTAAACACATTTCTCGCGATAAAATTAGAATTAGAATTGAGGTTTTGACTTGAAAAAATTGGTAGTGTTGTATCATTTTGAAAAAAGCATAAAATGGACTAGTTTTTACAATTATTTGTCAATTCAGTCTGGTTAAGTTAACGTTTCAACTTCAGCATAAAATACAACAAGTTAGACATTTTTTGAAGGATTTTGTTCTAGTTTTCGGTGAAGTTATTACTTCATCGTTTGAAGCAACAATTTTATAATAACTTAGGTAAAAAAAATACATGAGTTTGAAGTAATTTCAGGCAATGCTAGGCGATAAAATACCGAAAACTGGAGATTTTTAAAAAATACACATAAGTGGTGATATCTCGAAAACCAGCGAACTTTTACTGAGGTCATGTTGATGCTATCTGATAGACCTAATGCCAATCTATCTCCAGTGTCTATTTCGCGTGGTATTTTTGGGACACCCTGTATACTTTAGTTTAAGAAGTGACAATTCTGGATTGACATCGTTCTAAAACATCTCAAATCACTAAATCTGGTCCAAAAACGTTTCTTGCAGAATCAAATATTATTAAAGACATCCCGTATGAGATTAACTCAAGTGGTTCCATTAGGTTTCTTTTATAACATAAAAATTCGAATGCCTCCACCTTCCGGGACATTAATCACATGAGGTCGGGCCTGAGAATCTGATATCGGATTATATCAAAGATGATTTTTCGTAGATTTCTACAGTAGAAATCTCCTCAAATGAAGAGATCAACCTAATAAGTCATGTTGAAAGAAGCAGGCCTACGTCAAGTGGACTTTGTGCAGCTTAATCTGACGTGATCCTTTAAATATATCAAATCGAGTAAAAGAGCTTCGAAGTAATAGGTTTCTTATTTCGGATCATCGCTACTTGAATGGATATTTTATGAATTATGAGATAATAATTCGGGCCTATTTTGTGGTTAGTTTATTATCCAGATTAAGATGTAACTTACATGAATGAAAGAACTTTTTATTCGGTTTTGATTCACATGGAGCTCCTTGTTTGGTTCTCATACTCTCAAAATTTCCTATAAAAAATTGTTCTTGGAATTGTGGAATTTGCTATTCATATAATTTTCAGTAAAAAATTTGAAAACTAATATTTGGGATTATTTAAGAGCAATCTATTTAGGTGAACAAGAGCGTTCAAAATGGTTTTGATAAACTCATTTCACAGCCTGTGTCATCTCTGATCAATATCATTATCTATATTATTAATCCTTAAAGAAATTACTAAAATGTTTTAAAAATTTCCGCTACACGAAATTTTTTTTTGTGTCTGAGCTGTTATAGCCAAAATAGGAAACAATCAACACAATTAAGTGTAAGCTAAAAAATTATTTTCAGTTTCATTATATTTGTTTTTGATTATGTCAAAAGAAATTCACTGTTGATTTTTGACCAGACCTTCAAGTACACCTACTGAGTGTCATCCACATATTACTAGAACTGAAGCTGTGGTTCTGTCCACTTTCGAACCGAAAATCTCAGGCCATCAGCCAGGAAATTAGTCACTACACTATGCAAGGTTGTAGATATCCAGTGCTCTTAGATTCCCCACAGACGAGCAGTCCATCTGGTGGTTCTATGGATTGGCTCGATGGATTTTGGCTCTGCCGAAAATCCAGAACCGGGCCCCGAGCATCATTAACTTCCCCTACGCTGGTTCAATTTGGACTGTCGCGGGGCAATTTGGCCCAATGGCTCCATCGTGAGTGGAGGACTTTACGGTTACAAATTTGAGAGGATAATCCCTCAAACTTTTGAAGATCATATCTCCGGTAGTATCAGTTTGTGTAGAATACAAATGGTATAAATTTATTTGTGTTATAGTCCTGCACACAAGAAAAATGCTTCTTCAGAAAGAGCCTTTCAAAACAGAAACATTTTGTTATTACTACTAATCTACTTAGGTGATCTGGCCGAATAACGAACTCGTCCGAGATCTCCGGTCAAAATTGGCTTCGACCACTGATTCTTCATAAGTGAGTCCAAACTAAACGATTGATATGACTTTTACCCAAATAAGAAAAAACAGACACTTGAACCCCTGAATGAAAATAATTGACATTCAAAAATTTCACCATGAATTCATAAATAGTTTTGGCACTGAAGCTCTACATTATAAACACCATTTTTTCGGAATCCAATTTGAGCTAAAATAATTACAACCAAATTTTATTAAAGGATATTCTGAGTTTTTGTACCTGAGATTTAAGGGAACTAGATATATGTCCAATCTGAAAATGAATTCGAAGATATTTAAGGATATTCTAAACAGAGCTAAATATTCTTGAAGCCTCTGCATTCTGTAATGTAAAAAAGGCATACTGCTGGAGATATTGATATGGAAATTTAAAATATAATGTTTGTAGTACCCATAGTAGATCGAAGTATCGCCTTTGCCAAAGTATTGAAAACATATCCTGATAACAATATATCAAATTTTTTTAGACCTATTTTTTCTCATCGTACTAAGAAACAATTCACGAAATTAATGGATTTGAATTGAAACCATGTTCGATACCCGAAAGCGAATACAGCATGAAAGCATTTCGGAATACCAAATTCTCCATGTTCTCTAAACAAACACGATCTCTAAATTTTTCTCATGCTCCTTCTTCGTGATAAACAAACTATTAATCATTCAGAATATTCAAATTGTTCATAAAATTCGTCCATTTCCAAAGGATCCTGCTGTTTAACTACCCGTATCAAAAACTATGAGGAATATTCATGAATAAAACACAGATTTGTTAAGTGTTAAACTAGATGTGCCTTTCCTTGCTTAGTCTTCAGATTGCCAACTGAGAAAGGAATTGATTTTTTCATTCGAAATTATCTATACTTTCTTGTGATCCAAAGTCTTCCTTTCATTCTGAAATGGTTATTCATTTAGACCCAGCCGAAACTGAGTGAATATAATTATTTAAAATTCAGATGAAATTACTTAATTGAGCAAAGAGACACAACAAGTGTATACAGGATGTATTGGAACGAATGCGAAAAGATTTAAGGGTTGATTGACAAGAAGGATATTGACATATACAGGGTGAACCACGACGAACTGCATCGATTGATATCTCAGAAACTGAATTTAGGAAAAATTTGAAATTTTGGGAACTTGCCAGATGTCTTGGGACCTATAGAGCTAAAATATTTTTATCTATTGGGCACTTCCGGTTATACTGAAACAGACCCTAAGTCGCTTATTTAAAATGGGATACCCTATATATTATTACATTTTTGGATTCTACTTAACATTCTAGGCAGATTTCATGTATCATGTCCTATCCCTAAGTCTGAGCGTTTTTGACATATTCAGGTTTTTATGTCAAAAATTGCTATTTCAAGCCCTAATTTAATTATCAATTGTTCCCATAAGGAAGCCCTTTTTACTTACTTTGGGTTAGATGTCTTGTTGAAAAGGACCTACTTCAATAGATTTTGTATAATACTTGGACAAATAATCATACAGAGTGTTAAAAAAAAAGATCTAGAATGAGATTGAGAAAACTGACAAAACTCGATTTTTTCAAATGGAAACCCCCCGTTTTTATTATTCTGTAGCATTAATCATCAAAAATGAAGGTATTTTTGTATGAGGATACCTATATCTAAAATTTGAAGTTTTCGAAATATTACCAATTTAATATTTTTCTATAGAGGTTTTGCATTTAATGTGTAAACAATTAGATCTAGGATAGCCACGTTTATATTTGACATTTCAAATCATCGTAATGCCAGCCCGGTTAAATTATACAAACGAGGATTATTTAAACTTATTTAATATATATTTATATTTATGGACTATGTGAAAAAATTATTTAAAGAACCTGTGATACATTTGCTACCCGATATCCTCATAAACAAAAACCATCACCAAATACTGTTAAACGAATTATAGAAAACTTCAAGAATTTTGGATCCGTAAAGACAAAAATGTACAAAAAGAAACCAGTTGTTGACAATGAAAATATTGAAATAGCAATTTTGGGATATTTTGAAGCATATCCAACAAAATCTTCAAGGCAAGTAGCATTAGAATCAGGATTATCTCAATCGTCAGTTCTAAGAATTTTACATAAACACAAATATCATCCCTATGCAATTTCATTAGTGCAGCATTTGAATGAAACTGATTTTCCAAGAAGAATGGAATTCTGTGAATTCATAATCTTTCGTTCACAAGAAGATTTCTCTTTTTTGGATAATATCATTTGGACCGACGAAGCCAAATTTACAAAGAATGGTGTTTTTAATCGACGTAATTGCCATCATTGGAGTGATAGAAATGTGATAGAAATGTACACCCATTTAGGGAACACAATTTTCAAGAATCCTGGCAATTTAACGTTTATTGTGCAGTAAGGAATGACGGCATTTTTTGCTTACAATTTTATCAAGAGAACTTGAATGGTAAGTTAGGTCTTTTTGAATAGTTCTAATATAAAACACATATTTCAACTTATAGGAGACCGATACCTCAACATCTTGCGGAATTTTGAAGTTGACTATTTAGACAACTTGCCCCTGGCTGAACTTCGAAAATTTTTCTACCAACATGATGGAGCACCGACAAATAATGCCCATTTTGTCAATAATTATATGGAAAACTTATTTTACGATCAATGGATAGCCAACAATGGACCAAATCTTTGGCCACCTCGCTCTTCGGACCTATCAGTGCTCGATTTTTATGTATGGGGAACAGTGAAAAAAAACGTGTATAAAACATCAATGACCACCATGGAAGACTGCATGAGACGTGTTAGAACAGCATATGAGGACCTGGACCCCCAATCAATAAAAAAAGCCACCCATGAACAATTGCTGCTGAGATGCGAAAAATGTTTAGAAGTTCAAGGACACCAATTTGAATATTTACTCAAAGAATTTTTTTAAGCCTGATTCAAATGCTACTTGAAATGTCAAATATAAACGTGGCTATCCTAGATCTAATTGTTTACACATTAAATGCAAAACCACCATAGAAAAATATTAAAGTGGCAATATTTCGAAAACTTCAAATTTTAGGTATAAATAACCTCATACAAAGTTACCTTCATTTTTGATGATTAATGCTACAAAATAATAAAAATGGGCAGTTTCCATTTGAAAAAATCGAGTTTTGTCAGTTTTCTCAATCTCATTCTAGATCTTTTTTTTTGAACACTGTATGATTATTTGTCCAAGTATTATACAAAATCTATTGAAGTAGGTCCTATTCAACAAGATATCTAACCCAAAGTAAGTAAAAAGGGCTTCCTCATAGGAACAATTGATAATTAAGTTAGGGCTTGCAATCGTAGTTTTTGACCTAAAAACCTGAATATGTCAAAAACGCTCAGACTTAGGGATAACATATGATACATGAAATCTGCCTAGAATGTTAAGTAGAATCCAAAAATGTAATAATATATAGGGTATCCCATTTAAAATAAGCGACTTAGGGTCTATTTCCTGTATAACCGGAAGTGCCCAATAGACAAAAAAATGTTGAACAAAGAGTTTGTACCAAATTCTGTGGTTTGAACGAAATTTCGTGTGCTGACTCGTTGCGAATG
This sequence comes from Micraspis discolor, assembly GCA_030674115.1. Taxonomy (NCBI): domain Eukaryota; kingdom Metazoa; phylum Arthropoda; class Insecta; order Coleoptera; family Coccinellidae; genus Micraspis; species Micraspis discolor. Next base: position 6,667,938 of record JARTUT010000872.1, read on the forward strand.
ATGGAAAAGACTGTGCTTTATCAAAAACCCAAGTGTACGAATGATACAGAGCCTTTACAAACGGTCGAACGATCGTCGAAGATTTGTCTTGTTTAGGACGAGCGTCGACCTATTCAACCAACGATAACGCCGAGAAAATCTAGGGAAATTGAACACAAAAATCTTCATGCCTCTATATTAGAGATAGCTCATTTATTTTTGGTAAACCACTTGTGCATTTTTGGCTAGTTTCGTTAGAGCTAAAGCGTCAAAAACAGTACAGGATGCAGGTAGCATCAGACATGCTGAATAATGCGAAGAGTTCTGATCTTACGTTCATGGGACAGATCATAACTGGTGACGGGATAAAGGTCTATGAATACGACACACAAACGATCGGAAAAGGTAGAAAAATGATCCGAAACCGAAAAATACTAGCAAAAGTTGTTCGGAAATCAAGACGATGGATATTCGAGGTGTAGTTCATCAGGAATTCGTTCACAAGGTCGAACGGTCCATAAGGACTTTAATTTAACTGATTTGAGACGTTTGCGTGAAAATATTCGCAGTAAACTAGATGATTTGTGGCAAAAAGATTTGTGGATTTTGCATGACGATATTGCTCCATCATCAAGCCACGATTATTAACGATTTCAAGACCAAACACACGATTGATACAATCGACCATCCACTTTATTCGCAGGATCTAGCTTCGTGTGACTTTTTTCTTCTCTCCAGACTGAAATTAATGCTCTGGGTAACCAGATTTTATTCCAGACACACCATAAAGAAAATTTGCATTGTTTGCATTGCATTGCTCAAGTTTAAATAGAACGACCATTATTCTGAATGAAAAATAATTTATATTAGAAGACAATATGGGCCATTCCATAGAAAAAAGGCCCTAGTTTCTCGGTTCTACTGATCAAAACCACCACACATGTAGGGTCTGTGACCTATTTGCGAAAGGCATCTGCGTCCCACTTCTTCGTCTGTGTTATTAAAGTATTGCATTTCTTCACCTGCTCCTGTGCCGATTCAAAAGTGCGCCAAATGTACGCGTGCCTTTTCTATTTACGCAGACATTCTGAACGAACAACTTGAAGGTAAAAGGTTATAACCACCTTTCGTCTTTCGAAATGGTAATATTACACCTCGCTTTGCACAATGAACTGGTTCGCCCTGTATTTTATGCTCCCCGACTCATTAAACCTAAGCCACTGTAACTGAAACCGTTCGGCATGTTTGGTGCATCTGCCTTTTTTGCGCGCTTAATTCGGTTTATTAAATTAGTAGAACAACGTGCTATCGTTTTGCGCAACGGTCTGTGATTTTGAGCAATTTTCGGAATAGGTTATATAACGATCCAGTCGATTAGTGGCACAAATCCGTCGTATAGTTCAGCAGTTATAAGCAGCTGAAATTTGATTTCTTCGGCAATTCCAAGAATGAGCATCCGATTAATTTTATACTTCAGAGATGCTTAAATGAGGATGAAACAGATTGGTTTGCAAAATTTCGTGACAATCGTGATGCTACAAAAAAAAAAAAAAAAAACAAAAAAATATTACTTAATATCTCATAAGATATATGTAGGATCACTAAAATAATTTGTGCATTCAAGGAACTTAAATAACTTTCATGTATTGAATATTCTGAAACTTCATCACGCCTTCACTTACCATTGCAATATTTTCTTCTGAACAACCTACACAAGTACGTTTTTTGGTTTTAAAGTTACCACAGAGCCAGTTGTTTCTAATTTATCTCTTATATTCTTTATCATTTGACTTTTTGGCTGTCAAACTAGCCACTTAACCATTACAAGTTTGAATAATTACTCGCAAGTATCTTTTCAAGAACTGTTAAGATGTCCAACCTCACGTTACTGCTTTCTTAATTTATAAGTGCCTATATGGGACATTAGGCTATTTAGTAGTAACAATTTTTCTATAATTTTCCGTAGGTTTCATTACCACAGTCCTTTCTGTGACAAGGATTTTACTTTTACCTTTATGACGTCATTTGGGCAAATAGCGCAAAGGAACTTACCTAACCCATATAATCTTCGTTACTTCCAATAGGTGCACACAGATCCTACGCATTTAATACCACATTAGTATGATGCAACCCATATGTTAGAAGAAATGGGCTCCAGAGGGTATATCTTCGAACCCCGCTGTTAAAGCTGGCAAACCGAAAGATGCGGTTAACAATATAGCACTAATCTGTAACATAAATACCGGCTCATGTTCTCAGGGCCGCAAAGTAAACTCTAATTATGCTTCTTTATGGACTCGAGGATCCGGTCTTTGTTGGTAAATGAGATTTGTGGCCGAGAATAAGGGATTTAGGCATTAGAATTCAGGTTCGAGAGTATGGAAATGATTAGATTTCGAAGGAAGTCGAGTACTAAGGTCGATTGTCGAAAATCTGGACAATTGGGGGACTATTGATGTCAAATATGTGGGGCGTGGACAATAGGCGAAAATTTTCTAAGGAGAGAGTAGTTTTTGGCTTGTTATTTCACCTATTTCATTTTTGACAATTCCAATTAACAACACAAGGATCGAAGAACTACAAAGACTTTGTCTGGGATGTATAACGAACTGCTTGAATTCTATCTTCGTTTATTGAATTTCCGCAAGTTCATAATAAAGTTCATCTCAACAACATTAAAATTACAGTAATAGTGTTGTTCAGCAAGCGTTTTTGATAATTACTTTTCCAAAAATGTGTTTTGAGTGATCAGAACTGAGGAGAACGTTTTCAGGTGTCTCAACAAGACATAGTCATTTTATAAGAACTAACTTATTGTTCTATTCAATTCTTAGACATACCGTAGTACGAATCGTATGTTTTGGGATAACAAACCAACGGTGTACCAGAGAAAATGTTTGAAGTTGAGATTATTTCGTGAATGTATTTATTTCCATTTTATATAGGGTCGTCCAATTAGTGACCCAAACATTTTTTTTCAGATTCTTCGCACCTAAAGATAACTGAGAATAATCGATGAATGTTCTGCGATATTTCTTAGTTTTCAAGGTGAATGTTTGTGTGAATTTTTTTTGTAGTAGGTATTTTGCAGTAATTTTTTTGTGACATGATCGTCTAAAATGTTGTTTTGATGAAAACAAATAGCTCAGCTTCCTGAAATTACTCAAAGGTACTCAAAAAAGCGTTTAAAGTTGAAACTTCAGTTTTTAATAAGATTTACCCAAATACGTTCGCCCTGTATTTTATGCTCCCCGACTCATTAAACCTAAGCCACTGTAACTGAAACCGTTCGGCATGTTTGGTGCATCTGCCTTTTTTGCGCGCTTATTTCGGTTTATTAAATTAGTAGAACAACGTGCTATCGTTTTGCGCAACGGTCTGTGATTTTGAGCAATTTTGGAATTGGTTATTTGTCGAAATATAACGATCCAGTCGCACAACTTCGTCGTATAGTTCAGCAGTTATAAGCAGCTGAAATTTGATTTCTTCGGCAATTCCAAGAATGAGCATCCGATTAATTTTATACTTCAGAGATGCTTGAATGAGGATGAAACAGATTGGTTTGCGGAATTTCGTGCCAATCGTGATGTACAAAAATTAAAAAAACAAAAAAAATTATTACTTGATATCTCATAAGATATGTCGGATCACTAAAATAATTTGTGCATTCAAGGAACTTAAATAACTTTCATGTATTGAATATTCTGAAACTTCATCACGCTTTCACTTACCATTGGAATATTTTCTTCTGAACAACCTACACAAGTACGTTTTTTTGGTTTTAAAGTTACCACAGAGCCAGTTGTTTCAAATTTATCTCTTATATTCTTTATCATTTGACTTTTTGGCTGTCAAACTAGCCACTTAACCATTACAAGTTTGAATAATTACTCGCAAGTATCTTTTCAAGAACTGTTAAGCTGTCCAACCTCACGTTACTGCTTTCTTAATTTATAAGTGCCTATATGCCGGCATTGGGCTATTTAGTAGTAACAATTTTTCTATAATTTTCGGTAGGTTTCATTACCACAGTCCTTTCTGTGACAAGGATTTTACTTTAGTCACTACCTTTTATGACGTCATTTGGGCAAATAGCGCAAAGGAACTTACCTAACCCATATAATCTTCGTTACTTCCAATAGGTGCACACAGATCCTACGCATTTAATACCACATTAGTATGATGCAACCCATATGTTAGAAGAAATGGGCTCCAGAGGGTATATCTTCGAACCCCGCTGTTAAAGCTGGCAAACCGAAAGATGCGGTTAACAATATAGCACTAATCTGTAACATAAATACCGGCTCATGTTCTCAGGGCCGCAAAGTAAACTCTAATTATGCTTCTTTATGGACTCGAGGATCCGGTCTTTGTTGGTAAATGAGATTTGTGGCCGAGAATAAGGGATTTAGGCATTAGAATTCAGGTTCGAGAGTATGGAAATGATTAGATTTCGAAGGAAGTCGAGTACTAAGGTCGATTGTCGAAAATCTGGACAATTGGGGGGCTATTGATGTCAAATATGTGGGGCGTGGACAATAGGCGAAAATTTTCTAAGGAGAGAGTAGTTTTTGGCTTGTTATTTCACCTATTTCATTTTTGACAATTCCAATTAACAACACAAGGATCGAAGAACTACAAAGACTTTGTCTGGGATGTATAACGAACTGCTTGAATTCTATCTTCGTTTATTGAATTTCCGCAAGTTCATAATAAAGTTCATCTCAACAACATTAAAATTACAGTAATAGTGTTGTTCGGCAAGCGCTTTTGATAATTACTTTTCCAAAAATGTGTTTTGAGTGATCAGAACTGAGGAGAACGTTTTCAGGTATCTCAACAAGACATAGTCATTTTATAAGAACTAACTTATTGTTCTATTCAATTCTTAGACATACCGTAGTACAAATCGTATGTTTTGGGATAACAAACCAACGGTGTACCTACCAGAGAAAATGTTTGAAGTTGAGATTATTTCCTGAATGTATTTATTTCCATTTTTATATAGGGTCGTCCAATTAGTGACCCAAACATTTTTTTTCAGATTCTTCGCACCTAAAGATAACTGAGAATAATCGATGAATGTTCTGCGATATTTCTTAGTTTTCAAGGTGAATGTTTGTGTGAATTTTTTTTGAAGTAGGTATTTTGCAGTAATTTTTTTGTGACATGATCGTCTAAAATGTTGTTTTGATGAAAACAAATAGCTCAGCTTCCTGAAATTACTCAAAGGTACTCAAAAAAGCGTTTAAAGTTGAAACTTTAGTTTTTAGTAAGATTTACCCAAATACTCTATTTCAATTAAAAATACTGAAGAGAGTTTCCTAGCTTCTGGCCTAGTTAATAAACTCCGCATGTTTCTAAACTACCAAAATAATGAATAAAATATACTTAATCAGCCTTTTTTGTTAAAATTCACTGTAAGAAATCATTTTTTAGTGATTTATGTTATAAAAATCAGGTGATTTTCCACCTAGCCATTTCGATTTTCATTCTTGTTCATGCTACAGTTATTTCACACGAATTCTTATCAAATTAAATTCAAAATTTAATTTTCATGTTCAATTTTCCATAATAATGATGAAAAGTAGAAGAAATCTTTGAAACACGCTTGGATTGTGTTTTAATGATTCTTCCAAAGGTCCTTCAGAACAATAATGAGCTGATAAATTACAATTTTTCTTCTATGACAAAAATTAATAACTCGAAAACTATTTGTTGCCGTCGCTAAATGGACCATTTTGTATATAGTAGCAACATTAAAAAATAACCAAAAATAAAATATACGTATTAGTCCAATGTTTTCACCAATGCAAGAACTTTGATTATAAAACTGTTGTTATTTAATTTCTTTGTATTTATCATGCATTTATTTATTTATTGCCACATCATTTATAATTGTTTGAGATTCCCATCAAAACATGTGCTACGTATTTTTATTGAAATCGGATTTATATCATTTTAATTGTTATATCCTTTTTAATATTGAACTTTCAATTCAGTTGTATGAACATCTGTATTTGCTTCGAGATAGGGTTTTTTTTTTAAGACGGTTTTCCCTCTGCTCTGGTATAATACACCGAGTTATATTATCTCAACCTATGCCAAAACTTTTCAGAAAATACACATGCTGAATTGATTGGTTCAAGGAAGTGAAAGCCGAAATTTCAAAAGGATACATACTATATAAGTTGAGCAAAAAAAATCCTAAAGAAAACAGTGAGTGCACTATACCATATATGCATATATTTGAATAATGGAAAAAAACAGATTCTGAGGTTTATATCACTGAAAAACACAGATGAAAACAAGATTTTTTTAAGTTGAAAGAATTAAATCAAAAGACCAGAATTTTCTGTGAAAAATAGGAAAACACTTCCATTTGTTAGGAGAAATGTTTGGAAAATAGCTATTTTTATAACCATGATATGACCAAAGTCATCAAGTGGTCAAATTCCTAAATAGCAACATAATTCAACTCACTATATCAGATTTCATCGGATGAATTAACCGAATATTAATTCCACCAAATTGAAAATACCAAGAATTAAATACCAATACTTAATTAAAAAATTCCCAAGACGCAAATTAATCTAATTTCAATTTGGTCCTGTATTTTCTACGCAATCTATAAACAGATAATTATTCCCTAGATTGATTAGTGATCCTACGGTCTATTAATGAGCGAATAATCAGAGGCGATCACACATCATCAAAGAACTTCTGTTACACCACCTATGATTAAATCTCTGGACAAATTGCCTATCTATCGTATTACAAATTCAAGACGTGGGCAGAAAATAACAACTTGAATACGAGGTTTCTAACGCTATGAGAACACCCTAGTTTATAGCACAGTATAGATACCAACCAGTAGTCGCACTCCGTGGATTTTCTTACACCAAGTCTGACTAGCGCATCTCGCAGGGATTCTAACCTCATATTTTGGTCCTTGTTCATTGTTTTCATCAATAATTCTAAGATTACTGGAATAATGTCATTATTATTATTTTAGGCATCTTAAATAATGCTTTTGTATAATTAATTCGTTTAATATTTAAAAGAATATAATATTTTTGAGATCTATTTAAAATTCAAAGAAGAAGTTGAAGAAGAAAATACAACCTAACCTATAATTCAGTGGAATTTCTTTGAGTAAAAAATCTACCCTGAACCAGCAAAGCTCTTTTATTTAATCATTTATTTTCATTTCAGTAGGTATTCTGTTTCAATTTTGTGTTATTTTCAAATTAATTCCAAAATGATTAACAATTGTAGCGTATACAACTGCAAAAACAATAGTTTCAATAATTCTAAACTTTCTTTTTCTCAATACCATTAGACACCGACAGGTGAGTGATACATATACAATAGTATTGTAGAAAATGTAGTTTATTAAAATCTCCGTTATTTGAGTAGTGCTTCATTCAATTAGTTGATATATCAGGAACCAATGGAATTTCAGGAGGTTTACGCTTAGTGTCGTCATTTCTTTATGATTAGTTACTTTATGAGCGGATTCATAATTTATATATGAATATAGACTAAACAATGGTCCATACACTCTAAATATCACTGTGAAAACTTATTACCAGCTTAAATCAAAATATTTAAGTTTTCAGATAACGCAAATAACCTTTTCTAATCAATTCTTAAATTCGCGATCGATAAGATTAGATGCGCAGGGAGGAATGTGCGAGTTCCCTTTGGTGTAAGCGATTTCAGTTCAAAATCCACGGAGTGCGACTACTGCTTGGTCCCTATACTGTGTTTATAGTCCGAGAGCCGATCTGTGAGAGAATACTATAAGTAATTATATTGGATCACTATCACTACGTTGGTTAATCAGTCCCAGGCCTAACTACCAGATGGCGCCACTAACCAAATATCCATCAAAATATTTGTGACGTTTGGTTCAGAATTTGATGAGTAACGAAGGCTCAAGGACGTCGTTTTCGTAATTTTTTTAACGAAGGATTCAAGGCAATTTCGTAAGATATATTACTGCTTCTTGATCGGAAAAAATATCATTCAGGGAAAAACTTATGATAAAAAATGTTATCTGAACTCTGCCCCATCGAAAACGACCATTAAAGGATTTTAAACATGGTCTTACATACATCAATGGTACTGAATGTCCTGGTCGGGTAAATGAAGCAGTTATTTCGAGAAACATTGCAAAAATCTTGAGAATCTTCATGGTCGATCGCAAAGTGATGTTGGGAGTCTGAAGATAGCAAGGAGGAAGTAGTGTTCGCACCATGATACACGAATATTTGGGAATTAAAAAGCTGTTCTCCAAATAAGTGCCCCGATTGCTCATACCAAAGCAAAGATAACAACGAGCAGGTGATTGAAAGAGCCGCTTGGAAATGTTCAAGCGAAATGAAAAGGAATTTTTGAGTCGTCACATCGTTAGGGATTAACCATCCAATCTGGAACCGAAGGAACAGTCTTCTCAGTGCAGTTTAGACGAAGAAAATCCAAACTTCGGCTGGAGAGATGATGACCTGTGGGCAAGAGACTAGAATTTTATTCATTTGCTTCTTGGAGCGTGGATAAACAATCAACTGAGACTATTACATCAGTTTGTTGGTATGTTTGCTTGTCGAAATTGCCCAGAAAGGGTCTTATTTGTAAAAAGAAGGTATTTTTTTGCCGTGTAATTAATCAATAACATTCAAGTTTTTCTGAAAATATGAAAATTTCAATTCATTTCTTTCGTAAGATAAAGAGTATAAGGACGACCTGATGGATATGTTCAAGTTTGACCCTGGGTTATTAATCAAGACGTCGAATTCAATTGAGTTCATTATGGACTCGATATTCGAAAATTACAGATTTTTGACGAAACGATAGCACATTACAAAGTTCACCAGGTCAGCTCAAACTTCGATAATTTAGAGATTGCGAAGCTCGAAATCAAAGAATAAATGGATTGCAAGAACCAAGGACGCATATTTGATTAATATCAATCTAATTTCCATCTCCCGGACGTCAACATCCTGCGAAACTAGTTCAGGAGGACTCCTACACAGCAAAAAAGACCCAGAGTGATCTAGCGCATAAGGAGATTCTCACTTCCTCACCTACTGAGCAAGGCGTCAACAGGTGCAAATGACATTGGCGAAGATACTAAAAATAGGTGATCGGGTATCTTCATTTATCTGCGGCAGGACGCAGACTGTCATACGGGTTTTTATGATGCGGATGAAACGGAAATATATATGTGTAAAATAAAATAAAGAAGGAGGCAGACGAGTCAACTTAGTAACCTAGAGACGTGAACCAGCCGAGGACGATCGTCTATTAAGAATCGTGATTACCTCGCACTGTATGAGGGTACCTGTACAACGTGGAACAGCTGCTTGAATTTATATATTCATCTTGTCCTACTGGCCGAACTTTTTGCAAAATGCCTATTCTCGGGCGTATCGTGAGATTTTTTCACCTATCTGGATTTAATGTTCAAACCTGAATTCACCTACTGGTTCCAAGTTTTCAGGACCAATTGAAACGTTAAATATTTATTTTCTTGCACGACATTTATCTCTACCATTGATTTTATCAGTTTAGTTTAGGTTCCATTGGGTTGGACATTTATAACGAGTAGTTTAAATCTGATCAGCCTTGTCGATGTGTGGATTTCTAAAAAAACGCCTTGTCACATAACGCTTACGAGTATTTCGTTTACACTTTATTTCTTCATCAATACCCATAGGCAGGTTCTCTTTCGGATTGAGATCTGGATAATTACCAGGCCAGTCCTGAACATACCAGGTCTGTTCATATATTATCGCGAATTTTGAGTTTTCGCAGGCTATGAGTATTTGTTTTTTGGTTATTTTTGTGAAGCGTTAGATTGGTACTCATGTCTCTTACTGACACTAACTGATAAAAAAACTGCAACTCCCAGGAGGAGCTGTTTGAATAGTAAGGAGTAAATGAATTAAGTTAGAAGAAAAAAACGAAAGGCTCACATTTATTCTAATAAATTTGTTAATAATGTGTCAGTCCCCCGCAATTATCTATACACTTCGCAACAATCGTGGCATTGATTCAAAATTATAGCCTTTTTCCTCTTGAGGGAGATTATACCAAGCTATCTGCTGTTCAAGTCTCAGAGCCGCCGAATTCGGTAGGGGCTGGGTTTAATTTCCAAGCATTTTTCCCATGATGTCCTAAACATGCCGTATGGCTAAAGATCGGGAGATCTGGGTGGCCATGTCGAAAATTCATTAGGGTCCTTTAAAACAATTTCAAACCAACTCTTGTTGAAATATTGGATTCTCGAGCCACTTGAGGTGAGGGAGAACTTGTGGCTCCACTACTTCTTGAAGTTAACGCAGCGCTTTCATGTCACCTCGAATAATGATTTCAAGTGACTTACTCACATTTGCAATAGTTTTTCACATCTAACAACAACTGTCAGTTGTACATAACGCTTAATATCAAACTGATGTTCACATCTTTTTTCCCAAAGTCGTTTATCCCATCTTCAGCCATAATGTGCATACAAAGGGAATCGAGATTCCTCAGAAAGACGACCTGGTACCATTCCAATCTCCCATGTTGACGTTCTTTGTACCACTGTTACCGTTGCCGGCAATGCTCAACCGTCAGAGGTAACACAAGATGGGGTCGATAATGCTGCAGTCAAAAGCACTTTATCCTGCACTGAACTGGTTGGACAGTTACAGGATGGCCTTGTTTTCCTAACCACTCAGTCATTTTTGTGAGTAGTTGCAAATCGGTCTTTAATAGCCACAACTAAGTGTTAGACGTCCATTTTGAATTAAATTTGTGCATCTTCACTGTCACTTGCCTACTCTCCTTAGATTTTGGGCATTACCTAACCATGTTTGACAACATCTCATAACAGTTGTTAGATTTATATTCGTATGGTTGGCGAGTTTAAGATCCACTAAACATCGACTTTGGATCTCCTCGAACAGCTTTGTTGTGAACATTTTAAAAACAGAAAAGTTTTACATGAAAAAATTCTTACTCAATAAATTCTTGATAGATGTTTGGCCTGGATTTGATTTTCACCTCTTCCGAAAAGTAGATCGAAAGATCTGTATCTTATTTCGTGTAAATAACAAATTGATGCTAGGAGATTTCAGTAGGAGTCAGGTCTATGTGAAATTCGTGCCAAATTTGCTCCATTTCTATTCAAAACAGCATAGCGTTAACATTGCTCAGGAGATGTTGACAACCCAGGTGTGCTCCTGAGCATCAAAACGTGGCTTTGTAATTATGACGTAGAAACTAAAGCTCAATTATTCCAAGAAAAGCTGCTGCATGAGCCAAAAGCGGAAAAATCTCGCCAAATTCGGTCGATTTGTTAGATTGGAGAAGCGTGGTGCATCATCAATTTTTGCCCCAGGCTTGTGAATGTGTCTTTGGGAATATACTTGCGAGTTATGCGCCATTTGCGTGGAGCGTTCGGCTGGATTTGTGGAAGAACAAAAAGCGTTACTTTTGCACCATGATAACGCCCCTCTATACTATACAGTTAATTACTTGAGCGTGTATATTTGGCAAAAACCACAACACACCGGTGGCCGCAGCCACCGCATATCCCAGACCTCGTCCCTTGTGACTATTCCCACAAAACTGAAGAGGTTTATGAGAGGACGACGCTTAACCACGATTGGGGAGGTAAAGACAGCATCGATGGAGGTGCTGAACAAAATCACAAAAAATAATTTATGCTTGGAAGATGGAAAAAACGCTAGCACAAGTATATTATATTACTTTGATGGAGCCTATACAGGCATTCATGAATAAATGAATATTGTTAATAGAATGAACTGATGATATCTATTAATTTTAATTTTCCTGTGTAACGAGTCGACTATGGTACTGTCGTCAAGGTCGCAAGGCTAAAAATCAGTCTAGGTGTTCAACATCCATTTAACGATTGCCGGCACCATCGGTACCCGCTCGTGTGGAGCTAGGCACGAGAACCTGAACTCTCACTTGTATACGTATGCATCATGCGGGCGCCCTCACTTTCGTACGATGGATTCCATTAGGAATAGCCGGCGATCCCCGTAAATTACCTGTAACATGCCCGTTTTTTTCGAATAGAAGCCCATATTTACTCAGCCTGATTACGGCTAATAAGACGAGTTAGTACGCGCCGACCGTCTCTCTATATAAGCCGAGGTTCTGTAGGTCGCGAGAAACTGGTACTACTTAGGGATGGTACGCATTGGAGGATTTGCCTGAACAAGGCAGATCCGCTTTTCAGAACACTCTAAATCGCTGACCTAAGCAACACTGAATGTTGCCAGTGGTATTGTGTCGTTCGAGAGCGGATGAATAAAAATTTGCCTCTCTCAAATATTAATCGATCATAGAATTCAATGGATGGATTCGGATGGGCTTAATGGACCGAGGATTTTGTCTTATTGCAGCGATATCTCGACCAATGGTTTAAAGCTGAATCTAAAAAAGAACCATAGATGTGTGCCATTCGTACTTCCTGTTATTTTAAATAACGTCTTGGTTTAGAAAGGCAGATTTACCCAACAGATGGTTATAATAAAATGATAACGCACAATGCAGTGTATCCGCCAAGAAAGTATGCTTCTTTGTTTATAATTTTTGATTAAAAGGAAGAAAATTGATTTTGTAAAGAAGAATGTTTAATATTGGCAATTATGTATAGAATACAATATAAGATAGAAGTCCGCCTCTGTTAGCCCCACAGATACTAGCCCATTTGGGTACAGATTTCATTACATTCTCACACATTTCACGCGTATTTCATAAATTTCTGAATAGATATTTCCACTTGATAGATATTTCCACAGATAGATTTCCGGAGCAGTCAAATCAGGCGACTGTAAAGGGAAACAACAACACCATTTCTTGAAAAATGTTTTTGTGGGATGAGAAACAAATGCAAATCTTTTTGCTTAAACTGTTTCTTGATGACCAAGCTCCTGAGCACAGAGTCAATTAGAGGTTAATAAATTGTTTCGAACACTTGAATCAGTAGATTTTGCAGTACCTTATGATCCATGCTGGGGCCTATCAGCCTCTTCATCATTCACTACAAGTTGAAAAGTGGCTCCTGTTGGCACGTTGTTTCTCTCAGTAGTCGATTATTGATCTTTACTTTACGACTACCATATCGAACTGTTTTATATTTATTTTGATGGTTCGAGCCATTGGTCTACTGTTTTATGTAGCTAGGCATTGGCTGAGCACTTCCTTAAAACTCAATAATTCGGGAGTGAAATATACCTATTGCAATTATAGACCAAGCTATGACAACATTAGGTAAAGCCAAATTATACGATTGAATCAATTGTAGGACATTCTATAACAGCAAAATTATTGTTCAAAATTTAGATGCTTGATTTTTAATCTTCATCAAGTGGGTACAGGCCTTAAGAGTAGATCTTAGCTGCCCAGATCAGCGCAACATGGTACTTCGAATAAATGGTGGCTAGAAGGCCTACAATCAAGCATCATTGTCTTAGTGGCTATTCAAGGCAGTCATTTGGCCAGATTTTGATTGTATCAGGTTACTGCAGGTAGGTGTTCTACGTAAATTGCGGTGTGTAGATTGATTTCATTGATAGGTTACGTTGATATTGATACCGGCATGTTCTCAAAATTTTCTTTGACCGGGCTCATTTAATATCAAGTCGTGATCTGATGATCCGTGTATAACCCATTCTAGATATATTGTCAAGAAGGACAAGATACAAGGACCTTGCCAAAGAAGTACCACAAGACCCACTTTTTCTAATGAAAAAATTCAGAGGGTTGTTGGAAATGGCACAGAGTGAAACAAAATTCCTTCAAAATGCATAACAACTTGGTGAAAGAGGACAAAATCGACCTGTTTTGGAATTTTTCCTACCAGAAAATGATTTTTTCAGTAATTTTGACGCGCAATGTATATTATCACTAGTTGAAGTGACCAAGTGGTCACATTACTAATGTCTTATTTTGAAAATAAAATTTTCAACTAATTTTATAAATGTAAATGGGAATAAATTGTTTATCTGTTGACACAAATGCTTATTTGAAATATATTGATGAGCACTTTATTGTTGTTTTCGTTTTCATCTTTCATTAATAAAGGTCTCTTCCGCTCTTTGAATTGACTTCCGGGTATCAACAATAGTAATTTTGTTTAACAAGAAAAATCTGAAATTTATCCCTGCCAAATCGGTACTTAGCTGTTATAATTTCCAATCCCAACAGGATTGCATAAATAGTTGTAATTTTTTGTAATTGTTTTTTGACTTGTCACTCTGACCTGATTTCTTTTGATTGAGTGCCTGAAGATGACCTGATTCAGGTCGAAACAAGACGCAACTTTTGTAAATATTAAATTGGATCAGAAGAAAAGCGTGTTTTCTCTTTGAATAAATATTACTGTCTTCAATTTATTATTTATTAGATGAGATCGTTAAAAACAGGTTATAACTCATTTCCACGATTTAACCACAGTTTCAATCACTTTTTGTAACCAAAAAAAGCGCCCACTACACTATCAAGGTTTTATCGAGATATCAGGCCACATTCGTTTTTTGTTAATAAAATAAAAATATATTTGTTACTAGTTTCGTAATTCATTTGATATAGATTCTGCTTTCAATTTTTTATGAAAGCTATTGAAAATTGAATTGCTTTTTTCAAATCAGTTAACCTTAAAAACGCCAAACACTCTCTGCCGAAATGACACTATTTGTCGAAAAGTTGGTTAGTAGAACTTTAATAATACGAGTGGCATTGTTGAGTGGAAATTTCACAAAAAATAATTTCAAACTAACAGCGAGATGTTTGTAGTTGTAACACCTGGAACAACCTCGCAAAATACAGTTTCAAACCATACCATGTTGGTAACCAACGATGATGTGGCACAGCTGGGTCCATTGTGATCCATTAGCACGAGCTATCTCCTCCCTTACCTTTCGATAAAAAAATTCCCGTAAGATGCCCCAATTTTGACGGGAACAATAGAGAAATACGTCACTACAGGAAGTGCAAAAAAATCTAACCGTACCATATTCTATGTCTCGTATTCGAAATCAATATTCGATAACCCATATTAGGAACAGTTATCCTCTCCCTATTTACCTTGAAACGTAATGGGTAAGTGTTTGAGCAACGACATGTGGTGGGTGGATGAATGAAAAAGGGCCTTTAGTAGAAGGAACTAGTAACGGTTACATTACGTCACCCTCTACCACATGTGTGTATTTTTCTACATCCGATAATGTTCTTGTAACGGTCTATGATTTGCAGGTAGACCACGCTTTGATTAAAACGAATAGGGGTTGATATCGAGCAAGTAATCACCGACTACCCCTGTACAAGTGTTCGTGTAGAAGATAATGAATAACTTCACGTGATGGTCAGTTTTCCGCTGTGAAATATATGTTGTAGTATTATTATTATGGGTCTGCTAGTTGTCATTGAATATTTCGTTATTTTTAAGCTTTAAATAGATATCGTGATGGTGTTTCTCAGGATCATTTATATAAAAATTCAGAAGTTTGATTTCCTATTTGTATTCAGCGAAAAATTTTACATCTTGATTAGTTGAAAAATTTTCACGCCCATATTTCGGCCTTTTGTTCAAAAACAGGCGATCGTTTTCTGACCATGATGCGAAAAGCATATTCTAAGACGAAGGTCTTTTGCAATTTTTCTGCTGGAATCATCCCTATGGAACCATAAGTTTCAAATTGTATTAAGGATAAAATATAACAACTCGGTCAATAAAAAATTTTTTTTGCAAAAATTTATTAATATTATTTTTCATTAATATAATATCGTTTAAGATTGATACAATCATTTCAAAGTTTCTATAGCTTCTCGAAACCATCCCATCTCTGGTCAGATCAAACGAGGTACGTACCCATTTGGAAAATTGCTCTTTTATATACAGATATTCCTGTGTGATGTTCCTTTGATGAGATCAGAGTGTCAGCTATTTCTTGCAACTGCGCTTAGTGAGCCCATTATGGTTTTCAAGGTTTCATCAATGTTTTCCGGAATAACTACATCATTTGGACAACTAGTGGCGGGATTCTGAAAGAGCCAAGCGAAATGAAAAGTTGTCGAAAGATGGTTTTGTTTGATTTGGTATTCTGTAAGAGTATTCGGGGTTAGTAGCATTTGCCGAACCATTACGATAGCGACAAGCTGTACGCTTTAGTTTTCACGGCGAATAGTCTGGCGAAAAATCCGATTGGGTGAATTTCACCACGTCATCAACTCAAGTGTCAAATTTGGAACGATATTATTCTAAAGTGAAGTACTATAAACTTTAACGGTATGCAACAGTTCGAATTATAAATTTTATAACAGAAATAGAGCTTTAGTTCAAGCGATATCTGTTTTTAATGCAATTTAACCAATCTGTACAGTAGTAGTGAGAAACCCACAAGAAATGGAATAAATCTATTGATGCCGAAATATGCATGTCTGTTATCGAAAACTTTCTACAAGAGATCATTTCAATTGATATTATCGTTTGAATATTACAAGTGAAAATGCAATTTTTTCATGAAATTTCAACACCCGATATCTTTTGAACGGGGCCAAATTTGAAAAAATGTTATAAGAAGGAAATGTATTTTTGACGTCAAGAATAAATGGTTAAAATTAAAGCAGTGGTCAAAGACTCACCCTGTGTATATAAAAGAGGAAATGAAAATTTTGAAGAACTGTGGAAGTCATGTCATGAATTTATTTCTATTTTCCTAAATATATTACAACGACATGTCCATTTTACATTAGCAAGTTAATGCCTTGTTCGAGTATAACCGGAATTCCTGAATGATGGAAATTACTTTGTGGAGGAGATATTCAATGACATATCCATAAACGATATTTCAAGAAAAAGTTTTTTCTCTATGAACTCCTCAAACCGAGATCCGGTGAAAAGTCTCGTACGTTCAGTATATTTTTTTTATAATTATTTATATTTGAACTCCTTTCTGCAACAAAATCCTTCATCTACTTCTATTTTTGTTAAATTTTGTGTTTCATGAATCATTTACACCATTTCATTATTTTTCTCATAACTATGACCCGTGAAGACGATTCGTGAAATTAATTGTTTTTTCGAAATCCAAATTTCCACAGTTGAAATCGCTAATTATGAAAAATTGTCCTAATCTTCTTCTTTCATCAAAAGATTCAATGTTTCTTCTTTCAGTTTAAAAAGTCACCCGCAGGCCTTTCCCACAAAAAACCAACAAAACCTCCATATTACATAAAATTCTATCTACCCCGATATCCATCAGTTTTCTCCCAGGGGTGAGTAAATAATCGGACATCGAAATTTCCATAGATCTGGAATTGCTGAAGGGTCTTATCTTGAAACACCGGAGGTGCATCGGAATCTTTTAATGATATGAATTATGTCGTACTTTACGAAAATCTTCAAGCTTCAGACTATCTGGACATCCGACACTATAATAATGAATTTATCGACTGTTGAATAATGCAAGTGACGAAGGCGCCGCTAAACCGTGTTCTGGTTGGCATCAGGAAACAAAGAATTCTGCGTGTATATTTTTTTGTTACAGTCTACTAATTTACATGGAAATTGGAAGATTGTTTAATAGTTGAGAAGGGTTGATTGGTGTTTTAAACAGGAATTATTGAGGGTCTATTCAAGAGATTATAAATTTGAAAGTTGAGGATTTTTGCTTAGTGTCTGATAAAGGAATTTGTTTTAGGCGCCGAATTATACGATATGGACATAAAAAAGAATAAGAACAAGAAAATATGACTGTGTTCTCTGAAATAAGAACTGTAGGTATCGAAGATACCTCAATCGAAAGTGTTGCACTCTTATAATATATAAAATTGTTTTTCTATCTAGGGTAAGGATTTATTCAGCGATGTTTTGATTGGAATTTAAATTTCATACCACAATTTTATTGCAATTATCTCTTCATCTATCTGGTGTCTTCTTTTATTTATTATCTCTTATTTATAATGATAATTTGCTCTCGTTGTATACTCTCGATGCCCTCATTCCTACGAATGGTAATCTGTAAAGCATTTGATTAGTGAAAACTTCAAGACAACATTTTGACACTTCTATTTTCATAAAGAAAACTATCGTTGTTTCAAGCAGTGATAATCAACTCAAAGAATTTTTTTGTAAGAGATCCAATTAAACTACCAGTTACTTGAAAGTTTCCAACCACTCGCTGTTACTCCCACAACTCGACGAAACTTTTAGTCGGCAAACTGGACTTGCAAACATAAAAGTAAGAATTTATGAGAACTATAAAATTTTGTACTCGAATATCTAGCAGCTGATAATATGAAGTGAGGTACATTTTTATCAGTTACGCTAAGGACGCCGTAAATCCTAAAGCGAGCATAATCAGAAAAGATTTTATTCCGACGTTTTATTATCATCGGCCAAGTTCTTTGAAATTGTCAACATGAGATCTGCGTGGGCTCAACTAAGTGATGCTAGTATTTAAAGAAACATCAGTATTATTTTGACAGTTTCGAAATTAATTCAGCTGTTTTTAAAAGGAATTCTCTTGGCAGACACTTGATGGAACAATGACTCCTCATTTGCGGGAAAGCAGGTTTTTTTTGCTAGGTTTTCTGGCATTGATTTACTCACGTAAATTGAACTCGTAGCATGTAGACCAGTTTTTCTATAACTGCTCTGGAATAATGTGATTTCTATCAAAAATGTCTAATTTTGACCACTCTGTACACTCACCGTTACTAAAAATTTTATTGATACATTTGTTTTATTTTCTGTTGAATCAAAACGGGAGCTTCAAATTTATGGGAACTGATCAAGAATAAAAATGTTAGAAAGCATCTAAAACGTCACATATTCAAGGAACCTCTATCATCCTATTCAATTAATAGAGATTTCCTGAACTGTCAACACGTCCTCGAGGTTTACAAGATCAATTTAAGTAAATTCATATAGACTTGTCACATTCTAGACAAATATAATCCGTTTAATTCGGATCGTGAATATCCAATTACAATACGTTTAAGTTCCCACCGAGATAGTAACATATGCTGGAGTGGTTACCTGACCCCTTCGTTTTTTATTTATGACCGTTAATGACAGAATCGGACATGTTATAGTTTAGGCGTTATCTATAGTCGTTATCATTTTGGGCAGTTTAACCGTATTGTACCTTATCCAACCGAAACAAGTGCATGCGATGTCGTTCAAGCAAAAATATGCGTTTATATCCACCTAGAATTATAGAAGATTGGAAAAATATGAATGAACACTGCATAGGATTTTAGTCACTAGGTACTAGGGTTGCCTTTTATATTTCGAGATTAGAGAAAAAAACTGATATTAGTACCTAATCGAAAATAGCTTTATTGTTTTTCATAATATTCCCCTTTGAGATATATACCCTTTTGCATATGTTTGAACCAATTGTAGTAGCAACTTTGCCACTCTGAGATAACTCCAAAACATGCATTCTGAACGTATCAACCGTTTCTTCAGTGGTCGAAAAACGTCGAACTCTCATTTTTTTTAAGTAGCGGAATTAAAAGAAGTTATTCTATGCCAAGTCAGGACTATACGGCGGATGACTCATCAAATCGGTGTATTGAGTTCTCAAAAATGCAGTTGTTTGAGCCGATATGTGAGACCTCGCATTGTCGTGCTGAAGTGTGATCCGGCTTCGCCGGTTGGTATTCCTGATTTTGTGGAAGACAACTGGCAATTAAATGGTTGTGGACCACTCAGAATTGACTGCTCTGCGTTGTTCTAGTGGTACGATGGCGACACGTCCAGTTTTTCGAAAAATCATATATATTATACGAGTATATCCAATATGTGCAGAAATCGAGTGACCCCAATGAATTTTTACGAGCATAGATTAAAATTCTTCTTGTATATTTACTAGAATAGTGCAATAACCTCAACAGCATTTTCACAAAAAAAATTTCATTAATTCGATTCCCTAATACACAGTCTAGATCTATCACATATAGGGAAAATTTATAATCTCGAAAAACAATCATGAACAAAAGGGAAAATTTATAATTTCGAAGGAATCAACTTTCATCAAAACAAAAAAGGAAAACTAATGAATATAGTCAATTCATAATTATAAAGAGGGTTTCATTTACACCGAAGGAACGTTTATCAAACATTTGATCCTTTCATCACACCCATTTTCTACTGAAACTTTTTTTTTGGGTTAAATGTTAGCTCCGAGCTTTTGGCATGGGCCAATGACTGTATTGACTGTATTGATCAGCTGTATTTGTAATAATGTCTACGGTGTAATGACTGTTTTGGGTATAGAATATAAAGCAGGAGAGTGGCGTTTATTTATTGACGGGTCAAAACTAATTCTAAAGGCTGTTCTTTTACATATCGGCAATAATCTGCCCTTTATCCCATTAGGTGAATCTTCTAACATGAAAGAGTCTTATGAAACGATTAAGTTTCTCTTGGAAAAAATTCAGAATAACGAACACAACTGCAAATTTTGTGGGGATTTGAAGGTGATTGCCCTAATTTTAGGACTACAACTTGGGTAAACAGAATACTGTTGTTCTATTTGTGAGTGGAAAAGCAGAGAATAAAAAAATCATTATACTGGCCCAAAAGACGAACTCTTACTCCAGGACAAGAAAAAATCAAAAATCTTCCATTTGTGCAGCATGAAAATGTATTTTTATCACCTTTACACATGAAGCTTGGGGTTGTGAATAATTTTATAAAAGCTATAGACAGGAGTGGTGACGGCATTTTATATTTAAAAAAAAAATTCCCTAAGCTGAGTGAAGCTAAAATTAACGAGGGCATATTTGTTGGCTTCCGAATCAAGCAATTGATGATAGATGATTCATTTAAAGAAAAGCGTGGTAATTTAGAAACATTAGCTTGGGAATCTTTCATGAGAGTAACTTCTAATTTAATAGGAAATCACCGATCAAGTGACTATAAATGTGTTATAACACTTTTATCTTCTATATAGTCAATGATCATTCAACATTATACTTTATCGTCTAATGAAAACGGACCAATAGAAACAAACTGTATCTGAAAACACTCAACCTCACAGTGTTTTCACTTTTAGAAATTTGTTTTTATCAAATGCCTAATCTGCATAGGAATATTAATACGTCCGGATAGCTTTGGCCGTTGGTGGAAGTAGCGGTCGTCATGGTTACTATAAACAAGCAGTTGTTAGCGATAACTTCAACAGCACATTTGGCAGTTCTGTCAGTTTATTTTCGTATTTTACCATAAAGTACATAAAAATGAAACGTTTTGGGAATTGTAATATTACTTCAATTGAGGAAAGTGTGAAGAAAAGTGTGCCGCTTAATACAGTGAAGTCAAAATCCTACATTTGGAAACAATTTGAAGAATTCTGTGATGCCCGGGAATACCTTGTAAATGAAAAAACAAGTTTGTCATAGCTCAATAATATTATGCTATACTGGGCTTTCAATATGAAGAAAAGAGATGGATCAGACCTTGTGGAATAATACTGCCAAACAACTGCAGGAAAAATTCTATTCCGAATGGGGCGTTAGGTTCGATCCATTCACAGACGTGGCTTTTAAAACAGCGCGGGATGCACGAAATGCCAAGAGGCGTATTTTGTAAGTGGACTCTGAGAAAAGAAAAGTTAGTGCCAAGGCGCTGTCTTTGGAGCAACACAAAAAGATGGTCAACTTATGTAAAGAAGATAATCCAGACGGTTTGAACAGAAAATTTTATTTTATTGCTGCATTGAAGCTTGCTTGGCGCGGAGGAGATGGTTCATCATGCCTAATTTCGCTTTTCCAATTCGAAATTGAAAACGATGGTAATCCCACGGGCCGAATTGCCTACAATCCGATATTTTCTAAAACAAGACAAGGTGGTGCCCAAAAATGTGCGGAAACGAAATGGCTGACTCCCAATATTGAAGAAGATATTTGCGCGGTGAGGTTATATAAGCTACTTGTATCCAAAAGAACTGCAAACATAACCACTGAAAGACTATTCCTTACTCCACATAAGAATTGGAAATATGGTTCATGGATCAAAAATTCCCCAGTCGGTCCCAATACGATAGCTAAATGGACAAAAGAATCGGCAGAACTCATTGGCATCAACACAACCAAGTCGAAGATAACCAACCATTCGCATCGAGCTACTGCTGTCAGCCAATTAGCCAAAGCAAGGATTGGCGTGGAACAGTTGATAAAGATAACAGGCCATTCTTCTGCAGCGTCAGTGAAACCGTATCTCCAACTGGACCAACAACATCACAAAAAAATAATCACAGCCATAAGGAATGAAAAAAATGTCCTTCAAGAATCAACATCAGTATCGACTTCATCATTCGAAAATAATGCTCGTAATGTGTATAATAATTGTACTATCAATAATTATCATTTTGAGAATAAGGATGAATAATTTGTTGTTATGCTCCTATCTGGTTATTTTTGAATAAAAAACTATTTTTTATTTCGTTTGATTTATATTGTTGAATGATCTTTCCAAATACCACATGAGATTCGAATGTTTTTGAGAACACTCTGTCGTTTTTTGAAAATTATACAAATTTCACTCAACAGAGTGATCCCGAAATACCACATTGTTTCGTGAAATTTAAACGCATAATTCCCAAAAAACAAGAGTGTTTTCAAAAAATTCTCACCTGTAGTGGTATTACCATTGAAAATACATTTTCTGCATTCACATTTAGACTTTCCTGAAAATTTGAGCGCCGTCACGGTGAAAGATTCCATCAAGACATTTCTACCGTAGAAAAACGATATCAGGGCAAGTGGAGCCCACTTATGTTAGCGGATTACTGTTGGACATTCCTCAAGCAAAATACAGACTAAAATTATATAGTAAATTCATAATAATGTAGAAATAAATCGGAATAACTTCTTTTTGTTTATAAAAAATTTCTGAAATGTTATAAATTGGTATTATATAAAAGTATTCGTATTTGAAGCATTTCAATTTTCTTTCTAGTATCCTTATCCTTGTCCTAAACATAACTAGACAAATGTTTCCATGTTACATACAAAAACATTTCTTTGTTGACTAGTGTTATCATTAACAGTAAGTTGACGATTATTATCTTCGACGAAAAAATATGACCCTTAGACGTAGTTATTGTAAATCTGCCAGATAACTGAGCTAGTTGAAAATAGGGGTTGAAATGGTATTTACGATTTATCTCTTAAACTATTTATTTTATAAAAAAATTTTTCAACATTTTTTGTTGCAAATTAAATTCTCTACAACTTTGCTCCAGTAACTTTTTGTCGTAGAACTATAAATAAAAAAAGTTTTAGGCGAAAATCTCCAGAAATTTGAGAAAAAATTTATATTTTTCAATGTAACTTTTTTTTTATCATTTTACGAAAAAATGATGTCTGACCATTTTTGTACATCGTTTTTGAGGAACAACTTTTATTCGCATCATTTTTTCATTAAGTCAATAGCTAATTTTTACAGCGCTCCGAAGTGAGTACTATTTTTCAGTACTCTTAACTATACCAATATTATATGTGTGTACCTATAACATGTCATCAGTTATTGTTTTTTTTTTTTTGCTTTTGTTAATTACAAATTTTGCAATATTATTAATAATTAATTATTGACTCTTTTCCCCACCACCCACGAGGTAGAGTCTAGAGGCGCGTTTTTTTTTACGTGGTATCCCCAATAGGCATAATCCTCGGTGATTTTCTAAATTAGAACTACTCCGTCCTCAGTCGTTTCGAATGACCAGGCTGCGGCTCAGCATCTGATCGGCTTTCTGAATTAAATACCAGTGGGAGAACTGGAGAAGGAATGGGTGTTAATGTTGGCGGTTCATCATCAAAGTCATTTTCATTTATTAAATCTGAGAGTTCCATTACGTTGCTGAAAGTTTCTCCAGAATAATGGAAGCACACTGCAGAACATTTCATTCCTGCTTTTCGGCATCCACACATCGCTGCACAGTTTCCATTGCAAAAGATCAATTTTAGCTCAGGGGTGCTGGAGGTTTAGAGTTCTGCACTGGCATCAATAATTTTCCACATTTTTTCCAGCCCCAGTCTTCAGGATCATTATAATTACCAAGCCACGGCTGGACCTGATGGTAGACTCGGAAAGTATGAAAGCGAGCTGTGTCTTGTGTTGGAGGAAGTGAGGATAAGTTAAATGTACTTTTTGTCACTGCCTTGGCGAATTGTTTGTATCTTAGGCTGTCAAGAGAATTATCATCTTTATTACCACCGTATAAAGAGATAAAAAAACGTTCACCAATTACAGTGAGCAAAGCAGGGTCAACTCTCTTGTTGAGAAACAAAGCCGTTCCACTTGCAAACTCTAAATGTTTCTCTAGGGTTTTCACAAATTTCATTTTACCGATATTGTAAGGAGCTGAAGTTGTGTCACATCCGGAAAAAGCATGAAGAAACAGCAAGTTATTTGCAATGACATCTCCGTACATAAAACTTGATGCACTATATAATTGTTCTGCTGTTCGTCCTTTTGATGGTTTTGAAAAAATACATTTGCTTGTTTTCTGCCAAGTGCTGTGAGCAATATCAGTATGTCAATATCTTCAGCTACAATAGAACGGTATTAAATAAAGGAGATGCAGCAAGAGCAGTACGAACGATAAGAGCATCTGCATCTGATTCAGCTTGGTCAACAGAAACCCATTTCCGAGAATACAGTTTTAAGAAGTATAATAAAGTTAGATTTGTTAAGTAGTAGAGTACTGAAAAATGGTACTCACTTCGGAGAGCTGTGAAACCTTAGCTATTGACTTAATGAAAAAATGATGCGAATAAAAGTTGTTCCTCAAAAACGATGTACAAAAATGGTCAGACATCATTTTTTCGTAAAATGATAAAAAAAAAAGTTACATTGAAAAATATAAATTTTTTTCTCAAATTTCCGGAGATTTTCGCTTATAACTTTTTATTTATAGTTCTACGACAAAAAGTTACTGGAGCAAAGTTGTAGAGAATTTAATTTGCAACAAAAATGTTAATTAATTTTTTTATAGAATAAATTGTTTAAGAGATATATCGTAAATACCATTTCAACCCCTATTTTCAAGATGGCGGCGTGGGACAAGGGTGGTGACCCCACAAACTTGGTTTTAGCTTTACACTGACCCCCTACACATCAAAAATAAAATTGCGTCCTCTAAAAACGCAACCTAAAATGTAACTTTTCAATGGACTAAGCAGTTTTTCCACGATCTTCGTTTATGTACAGTAAGAGATGAATATCTGGTCTAGTAATCAATAAATATTCCATTCTCAGTCTTTAATTCAATTTCATGGACCAGTAGGGGGCGAAAAACATGCAATCAATGGACAGAATGAAAAACAAATATGATGAAAATGTTCAATATTTCTAAATACAAAAGAATGACACAGAATTATCACCTATGTGGGCGTAACAACTATTCAATCTTCTGTGATACAGTTTTATCTACAGTGTTTTGAAGGTCGAACAAAGCCTTGATTCATACCCCTGTTTCGAATGAATACTGCAACAACGGCGTTAAAAAATCGAAGTGACTGCTTTTGTTCGGATATTTTTTGTTGCTGTGATCTTAGGCGCGATATACTTCACTATGAATTTGATACTCATCGAATTTTAGGGTGAATGATTGAGGTAACTGTACTCTTTCTATGTTGTCGATGATAACTTTTTATAGGGATTTTGAACAAGGGCAAACATTGGGAAGAAATTTCATTGAATTATTTTATTATATGAGATCTTATGATTTCAGGTTTGGTCTACCATATTAAATCTTTGTTGTCAAGTACGGGACATCAATAGGTGAGAACTGCTTCAACAATCTATTATTGAATACAGTCGAAAAAATACAAATCCGTTAAATTATCCGAATGCCATCTAATTGAAAATACAAAACAACTCAAATCCTATGCAATAATCCAGGTGTCCTCTCTGAACAGAACGTATCCGGAAATTCTAAATATAAAGCAAAAATATTAAATTCCTTCAATATTTATTGAACCTCCTACAAAATATTTTCTATTAGAAGCGATATACGAGGGCCATTCAGAAACTAACCTCCGATTGGTCACAGTGCGGGTAGTGGGGGGGGAGTAGCGCGCCATCTGTGCATTCACGCGCTCAGCAGGTCAGTCGGCATCAAGCCGTACCTGCGCTAGTTCAGTTTTTGTGGCAGTTTGAAATGTGTGCTGCAATAGAAAATCCCGCCAAATGTGAGGTGCGTGCTGTTATAAGGTTTTTTACAGCCAAAGGATACTCTGCAGCAGCTATTCATCGTGAGCTTTGTGCCGTGTACGGACCAAAATTTATGAGTGAAGGAGTTGTCCGTGAATGGGTACGTTTATTTAAAAGTGGACGAGAAAACGTTCATGATGAAGAGAGGAGTGGTAGACCATCATTCGTTTTCAACCATCCACCTTACAGCCCAGATCTGGCGCCAAGCGATTATCACCTCTTCATGCATATGAAGAAATGGCTAGGGTCCCAGCGGTTTGATGACGACGAAGAGCTCAAAGATGCGGTCACAGGCTGGCTCAAGGCACAAGCGGGTGATTTTTATGCAGAAGGAATTTCAAAGCTTGTGAAGAGATACGATAAGTGCCTCAATCGTTATGGAGACTATGTCGAAAAATAGTGCAAAGATGTAGTTGTAAGATGTATATATTAAAATATTTTTACTTAACTTGGTGTATTTTTTTCAATTAACCGGAGGTTAGTTTCTGAACGGCCCTCGTACATGTGCCAACGTTTTTTCCAATCATATAAATATTTTTTATTGGCGCTCATGGATGGCTTTAAGCTTC
Organism: Micraspis discolor; assembly: GCA_030674115.1. NCBI lineage: Eukaryota > Metazoa > Arthropoda > Insecta > Coleoptera > Coccinellidae > Micraspis > Micraspis discolor. The sequence goes on from JARTUT010000872.1 coordinate 6,694,740, forward strand.
TTCAGCGAATTTTCGTTTATGTGGTCTACGAAGTCAAATCTGGTTCCTTGGAGCAGTTATTCCAGTCTGTAGAAAAAAAAGTCGTACGGAGTTAGATCAGTCGAATAAGGAGGCTGGTCGATGGTATTTACCAAGCGTTTGGTCTTAAAACTGATAATAATTATGTATTGATAAGATTGTGAGTAATCGTCATGCAAAATCAACGGAGTTTTCTGCCACAAATCCGTCCGTTTACTTCGAATTTTTTCACGAGAACGTATCAAGACAGTTGAATAGTTCTTATTAACCGTTTGATCTTGCGTAACGACTTTTTCAAGGTTTTGGTTCATTTTATTCCACCAATTCCGATGATTGTTGACTCGTTTGTGAGTCTTATTCATAAACCCATGTCTAGTCACCAGTTATGATTCGTTGCACGATGGTGGGATCAGAATTCGCATGATCAAGCATGTCTACAACTACTTGAAGTCGGTAATATTTGTGAGGAAAATTCTGCTCTAACGGAACGAGCATGCAATGATGCGCTGCATGTCCAATTGGTTTATCAAAATTGAAGGAGAGGTTGAACGAGTTATGTTGAGATAATGAGCTATTTCTTTAACTTTGGTGTAATAACTTTTGAGCACACTTTCCTTGATTTTTTCACACGTGATTGAAGGGGTCGACGGTCGTCCAGAACGAGGCAAATCATTAACGATCTCCGGCTATTTTCAAAAGCTTTGGAACATTCGTATACTTGAGTTTCGACAAAACACTGTCTGCACCTGCCTTCATCAGCATTCCCAACGACTCAGTACACAAAATTTGAGACAAACCCTTCATTCAATATTTTTTTTTATTGTAACATTCGCTGATTACCACTGAGGTTGACTAGTTTCAACAACTGTGCATAAAAACTAGTCTACATACCGCGCTTATGGCATTCCCGAAGCAACTTGTATTAATAGTTAGAACATTTTATCAAAATCAATTATCTATTATTGTGATAATTGAAAAGTTACGTGACATTTTGCTAACAAGACGCACTTTTTAACCTGTAGCATGATTTCGAAGAAACAGGAACTGAATCTGATAGGTTCTAGCACGGCACACAACTTTTGCAAGATCGTCTGAAAATATAACTGTTGTTCGAGAAAATGAACAACCTATCAACATCAATTCGACTCCGAACTCTAGAGTTTGATTTTCAAAAAAAAAACTTTGACTACAATTTACACAGGGATTTGTATTTGTTTCCATTTAAGATGAAGTTGACACAAGAGCTTCTTCCAGAAGACCATTCACACCGGGAAAGTTACAGCTCGCCCATGACAATTCAGATTTTCCCGGACAATGGAAATCCCTCAAATTGTTCATCTGCCACGTTGGCATCTATCGAAAGTGCGCATTTAGTCAGGAGGAATCATTGTATATTGCTTTTCTGAAAATGAAAACTGTCAATGGAAAGCGATGTCGTAATATGATTGAAAATTCTCCAACGCCAATCTACATAGGTTTTCAACATACTGTAACAACAGGACGGTGTCAGATCGCATATAGTTAGGATTACCATGATATTACTGCGAGAACTTTCCACAACTACATATTTCAAGAAATGGTGGTATTGATTGTCCACGGTCGCCTGTTTGACTGCTCTGGACTCCTTCTATAGAAAAATCTGAAGAATATGGATTTTGCTAACAAAATAGAAAGGTGAGGAAATGAAAAAAATATACGTGAGGATAATCGTGGACATAAAATGAAGCATTTATCAATATAGATATATTTATTAATATTTCTCTGGGGAACTTAAATTTAAATCGATTAAAGTATTCTTCAAATTCTCAATCAAATTTTACTTTTTTTTTCGAACATTTCAACATACAGTCATGTCGTCCTCAATTCTAGCTATAAACATATGAATCCGTCTGATATCCAGTGAATTCTTGAATTAATCATTTTACGACCTCTAAAAATTCCAAATTAATATATCCAGCATCAGATAACTGCCAAATGAAATCCCGCGGTTATACCCTCATTTTTAAACAAACCCACAGCATCAAACAACATATTCCGCAGACAGCAATGTTTTATTCCCGTATGAAAGTCCCGTATAAGAACAGAAGTTCCCAACTGTGACCACCTATGAACGTCTCTTATCGTGAAAAAAAAACATTTATAAAAAACCATCAGATGACAAATTTGACATTATCACCTAGCCAGTATCTGGTTGACGGCATTATAATGTATCATTCATCTTTTCTTGAATCCCATCCCTGTAGACTTTACTGCATAAAGACAGGTGATCATCCCACGCCATGGGGGTACTTTGTGTCAACCCTATACATGTCAACTTCTTCATTGTAACCCTTCATAGACGCTACCTCCGACTACCGAAATGTCATAGTGACCCACTAATACCAACAGTAACATCCTACTTCCGTTGGACAGACAGAAAGATCTCATTTCATATTAACATCAATATTTTGAGAATTGCTTGAAATGTGGGTTGGAATGATGACAGAGTTGCTGAATGAAATGTTGTGATTTCTTGGAACTATTCTTTTCATTCATCACTCTTATTAACTATTGGGTTTTCTTCGAGAAACATGCCAAGTGATCTTTCTATTTTGTGATTTAGAACGTAACTGGTTGAATATTTGACCATGAATTAACTTAATAATAAGTAGGTCACTCGTTCATTTGGCGACTTCTATAAAAGTTGAACAGTACTACAGGAAATAATTTTTGTTTGCTAGTCTTTGATTTTATAAAATTTTATGTGTCCTTTGATATAACGTAGCTCAACTTAAAAAGACATAATCCGCTATAAATTGCTATTAAATATCTTGATTTAATAAATAAATCGTAGTGATTATTGTGTTCATTGTTTCAGCCAACACTAGTTATATTCCTTGCAGAGGTTTTATTTTATTTGAATCATGTTGTTTTTTCAATTCATCACAGAGGAAAATGAAGTGCAGAAACCCAATATGATAAAGTAATGCACAAAATTCATAAAACGTACAACGATCACTTTTGAAAAAAATGCAAAAACACGTTAAACGGTGTTTTATATTCCACATCTCTTGACATAAGTTACAAAAATAACAAGTCAAATTTGTCAAAGTTATGACGTCATCAACTAATTTTTATAATAAAAAGCCAAGATTTTTATTACATTATGTGATAAAGCTTGTTTTTTTACACTAGGGAAAATTAGTTGCAGTAGGGCATAATATAACATAAGAAAAAAACGAGAAAATGAATAAAAACCGAAATAATAAAACCAATTATAAAAAGAGGTCAAACATAAACTTATCTAGTAAAAACATCTGTTCTTATCAATTTTTTCGATTGATTTACTAAAACAACGGTGTGTCAGTGTCAGTTGTACAATTAGTGTGACACCAGTTTATTATTATGGCTCGTTTAAACGAAAGAGAAAGGTTAGAAATTCTAATGATGGTAGGTTACGGCGATGGCCTTCGAAGTCATGAAGAAGCATGTGCTTTAATTAACGCATTCAACACATTTGGAAAGACCACCAATTGCTAGAAGCACAGTAAGCAGAATTGTTGCAAAATTTAATGCAACAGGAAGCGTGAGGGATGCTCCAAAATATGGATGCTACCCTAAATAAAAGTTTCTTGAGTTAAGAAACTGATTAGTTTCAACCAAGCTCAGAGTTTTTGACTCAGGTGGTAAAAAAATTTGATCCAACGGTAATATTAATTAGTATGTAACTATTGATACTTTTCGTAGAATAAAAATGTTGGTTTCATGTAAATAAATATTACATTTCACTGAAACTCGATTTGTAGTTGATTTAAAGGATCTTAGTTGAATGGGTCGAGAATTCAGTCGATAAAAATGATAATATCTCTTATGTCAAGTGAAAGTTTCTTGGGTTAAGAAACAAATAAAAATGAAACGAACGAATGGTTTCGTTAAAACCTATTTAGAATAATGTATTTGTATCAATCAATTATGGATATTGAGACAAGTGCATAAACAATTTCTTGTAAATGTATGTTTATGTTGAATCAGTTGTTTCTTTCATTTCGCTGAAATGTAAAAAGTTTCAGGCGAATGTTTTAGCTGTTCTCTATAATCAACTAGGTTGTTTTAATCAAGAAAAATAGTTCATTTGGCGTAATCAATTTTAGATTAATTCAAATTAAAATGGTTTGATAAAAAAATTCTCAAACTCCTGAGGAGTTTGAGCGCAGCATTTTATTTTTTACAGTGTGCTTTTATAGGTTTATTTGAAATTAGAAAATTTATTCTACTGTGCTTCTACTGTTTCCTCTTCCCATCCTCTTTCATAGTTGCTTAACTCAACCTAAATTGTTGAAATTAATGATTACAGAATGAAATAAAATACTCAGTTTCTGGTTTTTTCCATTAATACATAATTCATCCTTGATACGATTGAAAGGCTTCTGCTTATTCGCAGAAATCAATACAGGTGATACAAGTATAGTGTCTTATTTTCTCTTTATTCAATATTAATAATGGATTTTCACAAAATAAATGAGCCATTAATACAATCTATTAGTCATCAATATACTAACCTTTTTCATCCTTCGATATTAATCATTATTTGATTAATATTAATCAATAAATTTCGAATAAAACAATGAAATAGTTCGAGATGAGATTTCCGAGTAAGTGCAATAAACCTCAGTCAGTGATTTCCTACATTTTTTATTCAGCATTCTTACCTAATAAGTGAAGTTAAACTGAATCAAATTACGGGTTATCTTATTTTGTGTCTCATATATAATATGTTTATTTAGACAATGAAGAAATGCATTTATGAAATAACACGAGAATGCCGAAGATCTTATATCAGAAAAACAATAATCTTCGAAATAACAAATAAAGGAACTTCAGAATCTTTCTCTATCAATTGAGTTAAAGGAACGCAGGAGGCCCATTTTCCGATTTAACTTGTAGAGATCTTTATTTTGCATATAAACTGACAAATTTCATTTAATTTCAAGCGTCCTGCCGAACATGAAATTTAATGAAAACATTAAGTATTTCTCAAGTATTTTATTAAAGTAGAAAATTAACTCTAGAAGATGTCCATCGAAACTAAGGTGAGAAGAGCATCAATTAAGAATATTTCGCAGCTTCTTCTTCTGTCAGAGGCATCCCTAATAAATCTGCACTAACAATCTGGAATAAAATAACAAAACTTTCTTGCTATTCTCGAAAAACAACCCAATTCTTTTTGTCACGAGCCAATACACGAAAAAAAAATGAATCCAAAGAAGTCCATCTTACCATCCCATCCATCCACATCATAAATATTGATAGCAACGCATCCAGAAAAAATTTAATCATCGACGTATGAATGAACACCAAAAGGTACCTTTGGAAGCTCACGATGAAAACATTCGACTAACAATGTCTTTTTGGTAAAAATATTTGATTTTTACCTGCCTCGTGCTGAATACATTCATCGAGGCAAGGCGGTCCAGCGACTCCCAGTTAAGTTAAAAAAGTAGTCCAAAGGTGAACTAATGGTTTCTTTCCATGTATAAATCTGCAATTGGAAAAAGAACGTGAAATATTTCGACCAATTAAAGTAACTTAATCGCAGGTGATATTGAAGAAATTTGTTGGTATCTGGTTCTGAACGGATATCAGATTGGGTCCTGTTCATTATCGATGTGTTCAGAGGAACCTGCAAAAAATTGTGATTTCAAATATGAGTATATAGACGATGAGAGCACGTGGCTATCGATATACAGGATGCACCAAAAAAGTGAAACAAGCTTTCATAAAAACAGAATGAATAAATTTATGGCCAATCTGCATACATATTCAAGCAGATATACAAGGTGATGGACGATGATGGCCAACGTAACGTGTTAGAGATGAAATTTCATGAGTTCTATCAGGAAACCTTGAGTTTGTATTGATTTTTGACAAATTAGCTCTCCCGCTATTTTAAACAACTCACGAGATGGTTGAGTTACTGTCGAATGCATAGATTTCTGAAGTGAAATAATGACAGAATCGTCTGTAGCGGAAATAACTTCTTTTGTTTTCGGAAGATGCCATGTTTTGGTTGAAAGTTATCTATTTCTGTTTTTGAGGAAGTTTTTTGGATTCATTTGTTAGTGTAATTCATATTTGAAAATCAATTAGTTGACTTTACGCCAAGGTTTTTCAGTGTAATAATATTCTTATAATCGATTTTACTTCCTAAGGAGGATTTATTGCAAATGTCCTATTGGTTATTCAATTCTACCAATAGTGAGTATCACGAGACTGTGGTATGTATCTGAAGTGTTCATGGAGATATCATCAACGAATCGAATAGTCGTATATCATCATTCTTGGTTTTTCAATAAGAACCTTCAATTTTTATAGTAAATACGTTCAGCATTCGTCACAGCCTGTATATGAACAATCTGAGCACTAGAGTTTTAGTTTCTGCGGAAGATTATATTATTCCTAAATGAAAAATGTATGAAGGAAAAATTACCAGTCATCGATTCCATGCGTTCCCACATAAATATCTTCTTGCCATCTTATATGTTTGGCAGATAATAATGGTTCTTCACCTGACTTATTATTTTTCCATTGATAGCATGATTTCTATTTGATGCAGGAAGAAATTCTCATGGAACCAAAGGGTTGTTCCAGAGCAGGTAGAAATTTGGGTCAATTCGTTCAGAGATATTCCCACACAGTGTATTTACCTGTAAGTGGACTCCCACCGTTTACTTACTCTGGGAATTGCTCTATTGATAAATTGAAATGAAGAAATGTCAGTTATTCACTTGTATGATCGAATTTTGCTGAAATTGAGTTGGAAATACGTGGGAACCATAGAAAACTAATGAAAATTAGACCCCACAATCTCCACATTTCATAGGAAGGAACATTTTATTAGCTCGTTCCCGCATTAAATGAAAATGTATTCATTAATGACCTACTATCGACAGCCAAGGGCCCATTCCAACCAAATATCTCTCCATAACGATGAGCAGATATTGTTGCAATCACCACGTCTGTCTGACAGATTCCTCTCTCTATATCCGTCAACCAATCATCAAGTGAAAATATCGAAACATATTACATTAAAATGAAACAAATAACACTCGGACGTATTTCTTACAATTTCGTACCCGACCTACTTAAGGAATTTGATATGAAATTATATTTTTGATGTGTAATTACCAACCGACTCGTCAAATGATGAATGCCTTCGTTTCGAAAGATGATTTCTCACTTCTCAACGAAAAAATCCGATCCAGTTTAACTGAAACTGGTTGAATTATTTACAAATTAAAAGAGCACGGACACTGATGAATTGAGTTGATGGACAAAAAATGGTTTACACCTCGTTCCATCGACTCGGAAATGGAAAAGTGTCCATTATTCCATCTTGTAGATTTGGTCCGCCCTGTAATCAGTGTGGATGGTATTATTTTTCAATCTCCCACTCGCGGTAAGTGCATTTTTGTATTATGGGAATGTCATCATTGGTTTCGAAACGGCTTTATAGTGCAAAATACGAGGAGCTCCATATCTAGATTGATCAGAGATATCTGGACCTAAGAAAAAATCACTTATGAATGCAAAATCACTATTTTAAATGATACTTTAGTTATTTTTGTATGAATACGTCCGATCACATATGAGGTATAAAATAAAAAATATTTTGTTGGACATTTCTAAAAAATTTGATGTTTGATGTTGATGATGTTGATTTCTGCGAAATTTTGCAGGCCTATTTTTTTCTACCTAATTCATATATCTTTCAAGTTACGACTAGATCTGATAGATATTCTAGGAGTTATAGAGAAAACCAAATGTCAGATTTCCATAACTCCTGAACTATTTGACATATTTGGCCGAATTAAAAACTTGACCAAGATTAAGGAATGTTTTAAAAGCGCTATAATTTCCACGAAACTTTCAAATCGTTTTCAATTTATCCTCATTGAAACATTTTTCAACATAAATTGATCGGATGGATATCCTACGACAGATTTCCTTATCTGAAAAAATTAGATCCAGATCAGCATCTTCGGATGATATAGAGTTTAATGCCTGATGTCCAGAAATAATCAAGGTTACAACAGATTTTTTATCAAGAAGTCGAACACTATCAGATGGGACTATTTTCGGCTCGATTTCTGAAATCTACAGACATATATATGCGCAATAAATCCAGCCATACTTACCAAGAGCACAGAGACTACTCCAATTAGATGTCAGACGTAATAAAAAGGGCAAAACATACTTTTGAGTTTATATTGGTAATTTCCAAAGATCGTAAGCGTATGTTCAAATATCTGAGGTCCTCTCTGCAAATTCCATTAGTCCATTAGTCAGAGACAAACAAGGCAACCCCAAGTCTTCGTCAGGATTGAATTTAATCCTGCCCTTGTTTTGAAGCATCTCCAACAGTTGAACATTTCTTCTTTTCTCTGGGTCGACGACTCCTGTATTCAAATCGGGGGACAAATTGGACGCCACAAATTACCATCCTATCTACCTGGTACCGATTGCAGCAAAAATATATGAGAGAATAATCCTGGAGAGAGTCACTCAATTCGATCTTCAGAAGAACTTAATTCCTAAAGGAACAGCATGGTTTCTTGCCTGGCCGTTCTATGTTGACCAACCTTTTGTAGTGTGTGAATGAGTGGTCGCGTATGCTGGACAGAGGTGTTCCTGGTGATGTAGTCTACCACGTATTTTGTGCTTTCGATCGTGTTCCCCATTCTGCGAATTGGGTATTCGGGGATCCCTTCTTCAGTGGATCAAATGATTCCTCTCAGATCATAGATTTCGGGTGCATGTAGGTAATTCTCTATCGATCATCAGACCAGTTATTACTGGGGTCCCTCAGGGTTCGGTGCTGGGTCCAATTGTTTTCTTTTATATACTTCAGATATGCCGAGAACTATTAGATCTCATTGTTCGCTTTTTGTCGATGTTTCAAAAATATTTGGCAGTTATTTGGTGTTATCCAGCGTGACCTTGATGCCCTTCGTGACTTGGTCTACAAACTGGTGTTTACCTCTGAACATCCAGAAGTGCGCTGTTGTTCATATGGAAAGGAATAATCCAGCAGTCGAGTACACTCTTGGTGATTTCCTCAGAGAGCTCCCACTGCGACCTTGAAGTAGTGGTTTCCGACGACGTTTCTTGTTGTAATCATATCCTAAATGCTGTCAACAAGGCGAAGAAGATTCTTTATCTGCTGAGTAGATCTTTTTTCCGTTGTGATCCGGCCACCTGCAGACTCCTATATACTACAAATTATGTGCTCCCTATACTGGAATATGCTGGGCCAGTTTGGTCTCCGTCTTTGGTTCGTGATGCACAATTACTCGAGAGCGTTTAGAGTCGTGCGACCAGGATACCTTATGGTGTGATTCGACCCAGTTATCCTGAACGGCTGTCCATCATGAATCTTCCCCTGTTCTCTAAGAGAAGAATTCAAGGTGACCTTACAATCTCTTACAGAGCTGAATGGTCTTTTCAGCTCAGATTTGGGAAGAATTTTCACAATAGCGAACCATTGCGTGGCCACAGGTTCAAGCTGTGGACGAACAACACACTTTCTATCCAAAAGAGAGTTTTTGTCTTGGAATCATTCACCATCTGCCATTGTTGAGGCCTCTAACATCAATGCATTCAAGAATCAATAAGATAGCTGAATTCAGTGATGAACGTCACAATGATCAACATTTTTTCCTTTTATTGAATTTGTCAATTTATTTTATTGTTATCAAACTTTGTTTTTTTTTCTTGAGCCATGTGTATTAACTTTCATTTTGTTATTCTGTGAGTTTATAGTTTTTTTAACTCTTATGAAATAAATAATAATAATGATATGGGGAAAAAGATAGTTTAGTTACTAGTTTACCAACTTTAACAAACACGCAAAAGCTAGTGTGATACAATAAATGTAAATGAATAAACAAAATCTTTTCCAAGTCAACAATAAACAAACTCACAATTTATTTTCAGCACTGTTGAAATTCAGGACCTCTTCTTTTTCCAAGTAGTCCTAAGTAACTCAGTTACAACCAAATATGTTGTAAGTAACATGATAAAATTATCCATATCCCTTTATTCCGATAGATTTAAAACCCGAGGGGATATTCGGAGAAACAAAATTTATCAGTTTCCAAATATGAAGGGTCAATGAATTTTTTTTATTTGAAGGTTAGGATAACTTATAGTATACAGAAATAAGAATTTGAAAACCTTGATGCCTTTTACTTCTTTTATTAGATACAAAAATTTTTAATTATAAAAATCATTAATTTCATGAAGTTCTGTGATTCATCATATAAGAAAAGCTGTTATATCTCCTCTAGATTATACGATATTATAATGAAGTTTCAGAACACGTCGCAAAAATATTCCTTTCTGATTCATCAACTAAGAAGTTATAGTACAAAGGACAGCTGAACTAAATTACTTATCAAAAATTAATTTATTCTGGCGATATAATATCATCTTTTTCTGAGGGTTTTTTTGTAGGGACCTAAGTGTGAATATATTCCAGAAACACTTCGTTAAGGTGTGTTAATAATCCCTCTAATCAAGACCAACATATATTTTCCTATGTATACCCCATCAAACACCTTAACGAATCTCAAGGAATTTTAAACGAAAAAATTATTCTCCAAATTTTTCTCGACATAAATTCAATTTTCATCGAAATCGTTACAGGGATGATTATTTCATACCCTCAAAGGGTCGAAACCATCAGAAAAAACATAAATTTTCCATGAATATTAATATTTTAAATTGAAAGCTGGTAGAAAAACAAATACGCGTGAAAGCCACTTAAAAATATTGTGGATGGGGTGCCGAATTTCATAACAAAGTGTTTGTTTAGTCGTTTCCGATGTGAGACCATCACAATTCAATTAAAGCAGACAGAAAAAATTATAAATTTTATGGTGACCGCAGGCAGAAAGTCTAAAACCAATAGTCATGTTTGTCTATTAGTTTCTCGTCGATAGAACGCCTCCTAACTCATTCTTCTTATTAATATTGATGGATTTATAATAGGGATGAACCGCGGTAACTTAAACAAATAGTGAGGGGTAACGATATTTGGCACCTTTTTCTAGACTAGAAAGCGTTAATAATAATATCATTCTGTTAGAACTGATTAGAATCATGGCCCATTCATATTTCTGAGAACACTTCACCAATGAGTTTATCTGATTTTATCGATGTTGGTTTGAAAATTCTTCTTTATTTCATTTAACATTCATTAATTCAGATATTTCTTGGATGAAGGCACTTCCGCCGGCATCAAAGACAAAAATGTCAAGTACCAAATCAGTTTTTCGTTCCATATCAATTTTATTTCATCAAATTTAAGAATAATTAAAAGGTTCCCTATTTTTCGGAATAATTATGACTTTGGCAATTACCAATATTCAATGGCAAATATCAGTATAGATATTTCAGTAAATAACAATGAAAATTCTGTGTTTCAGTCTATTCAATGATTTCAATTTTATATTAGACCTCAATTCATTATGCTATCTGAATATACATACAAGGTGGGCCATCTAGGTATAACTTTCCACCTTGAATTTTTGGAGGTGGGATGAAATAACGAAAAAACGCTCGCACAGATCAAATTTTGTTGACAGGGGGACAAATAAGGGTGTTCACATGAGTTAGATATCACCACCCCCTGGCCGCAACTCCTAACAGTTCTCATCTTTGAATAGGGAGAAGAGGTCGAGCAGCACCTTGTTACAAAGTTAATTAACTCAATCATCAATTCCTCGCTTTATCATTATACAGAGTGACTCGATATTCCATCAATAACTTTCATAACCCGAATTTGGATCTTTGAGATGGAAAAAAACGCTCGGACTGGTCAAAAAATGAATTCGATATCACTATCCCTCTAGCCCAGCGGTCGCCAACCTCTCGATTGCGAGCTACCGGTAGCTCGCGGAGGCAATTCTGCTATCTCTCACAACGATTTTAATTTTAAAAATGCAAACTGCAAAAATCAGAGAAGCTTAGGAAAATTCCACAAAACAGATGTGGTTGACACTGCCCAGATGGCCGTGTTTGTCAGGTTGGTTTTTAATGATTTTACGATTAAAGAAGATCTTTTGAAGTTTATTCCACTGAAAGGACACACTACTGAACAGGAATTGTTTTCTCATTTAAAAAATATTATTTCTTCCGAGAAAATTCCAATATAGAAAATAGTAGGCTTGACAACCGATGGCGCTCCAGCTATGGTGGGTTGTGATAAGGGTCTGGTGGCGTTATGCCGTAAAGATGAAACTTTTCCGCAATTTCTCCCTTACCACTGCATTATCCATCAGCAAGCATTATGTGGAAATTTCCTGAAACTAAACAACGTTATGAAACTGGTGGTAAAAATTGTGAACAAGATTAGAGCTCAAGCATTACAAAGAAGATTATTCAAAACTTTGGCCGATGAAGTCGACTGTCAATACGGGGACCTACTCCTTCACTCTGAAGTCCGATGGCTAAATAGAGGACGAGTGCTGAAACGTTTTAATGATGTCCTATCTGGCATAGTTTAATTTTTCAAACAACGCGATGAACCTATCCCGGAACTAGAAAATTCAATCTGGCTTCGGAATTTTGGTTTTCTCGTGGACATTACAAAGAAATTAAACGAACTTAATTTGCAGCTTCAGGGGAGAGACAAAGAACTAGCGGAAATGATTTCTGATAAAAAAGCATTTATCAGAAAGCTGGAGTTTTGGGAACAAACCCTAATTAACAGCGATGCCAAGCATTTTCCTATTCTTTCAGAAAAGATATCTCAAAATCCATTAGAACCCTATGACAGCAAATATCATGTAGAAATAGTTTCTACCTTGAAGAATAACTTCAAAAATCGTTTTGAGTATTTCGACGAAATGGCTTTAGTAGCGCAGTTTGTTGTTTCACCCTTCATGGAACTTGATATCCAACAGTTGTGCAACTTGTTTTATGCAGAATTTTGGCGAAGACATCGCTGCAACAGAAATGAAAGTAATTGAGTTTCAAAATGATTTAGCCTTAAAATCGTTAGTCTCAAGTACCAAATGTATCTCGCCTATTGTAAGTAAAGACAAATATTCAGTTCTATGCCATGTTGCCTTGAAAGTGAAAGCATTATTCAGTTCAACCTATTTGTGTGAATCTTCTTTTTCCAATATGAAGTTTATTAAGAACAAATATCGCAATCGACTTACAGATGAACATTTGGATAATTGTGTTCGAATGGCTGTATCAAATTATACTGCAAACATTAAAAAAATTATCGATAAGTCCGAGTGTCAGCCTTCTCATTGAACGAGCTTTTCTATTTCTCAATGTTTATGTTTATGATAGTGCGTTACTTTATTGTTGTTATCATTAACAATTTTTAAATCTTACGTGACATGCCGTTGTGGCTGGATAAAAGTTTGTGTTTATTTTTCAAACAGCTTCGTTTGGTAGGTAAGAATGTAGCTATGAACAAGTACGTACTAGTAATATTAGTTGTTTTGTTATTAGTTTATTATTAGTACCTACGTATTATGTATTACCAGTTAAATAGTAAAATAAATACATATAATGATAAATTAACTCTGGATTATGTCATTTACGTTGCGTTACGTGGCTTCCGTGTGGGTAGCTCACTGTTTATTCCGAAATTAACAAAGTAGCTCAACACATTGAAGAGGTTATTTCAATTTAAACGCAATACTGAGCTGCGGAAAATACTAAAGCTAGAAATGCTGTGCCAAGAGTGGAAGCAGCAGCACCCCAAGATGATCCGTCTAATTTCTGAATAATTTTATTCCAAGTTTTCAGTTTCATGCTCAGATCATCAAAATGAGCCTCGTAATTGAGAGATGAAACTCCTAAGTATTTAGTATAGAAATTAGGTTCGACAGCTGAATCATTGAATGTTACAGCAAATTTCCTATATTTTTCATGATGATTCAGATGAAAACAAGATACCTCTATTTTGTTGAGATTTGGACATAATCGCAACTCAATAAAATAATTCTCTAAAATTTCCAAACCAGATGACAGTTTTCCAGGGTATGGAAACCCGAATGCTGGTAAGCAATAGCAATGTCATCAGCATAAACAAATTTCTGAGATGATGTGGGTAGATAAATCACTGAGATATAAATTGAAAAGTACTGGAGCTAGAACTGATCCTTGTGGAAGACGATTTTTCAATATTCTAAAATTGCTACCCTAATAAGCCATTTGTCACTGAGTTTAGATTACGAGATGATAGTATTACATTAGTGTCATCAGCATATAAGAAGTGATCTGTTTCCAAATCTTCCTCCACTGGTTCTTGATTGTTCATATCCTTCAGATTTTCTGGCAGGTCATCATCATAGACAATAAAAGAATGGGCCCCACAATAGTGCCCTGAGGTATGCCAGCAACCACGTTTAGTTCAGGCGATAAAATTTTATCTTCGTTCATCTTCAGCATCACCATTTGCTTTCTATTTTCTTCGAGGTAACTCTCAATTAGCTTGAGAGGTGTGCCCTGATACCCTTATCCTGAAGTTTCAGTAGCAGTATTCTGTGTTCAACGCGGTCAAATGCCTTCGAAAGGTCTACAAACAATCCTGCTGGTATACTATCATTCTCAAGTGACGAGAAAACTTTTTGTATGAATTCAAACACTGCTGTTTCTGTACTTTTACCTTTAGTAGTGAATCCGTGCTGGCTATGAGATAGAATGTCGATGCCAACAAAAACACGAAACCTTCTATCAGATAACATATTTTCTAATAATCTTACCATTTTCCCATACTTCAGATGAGTATAGAGTTCGAAAATTCATCCATCTCTCCACACAGTGTCATATGCCGACGATAAATCAATGGAAGCAGCTCCTGTTTTCAACCTATTATCTAAGCCTGATTCTATGAAAGTTATAAGGCTGAGAACCTGATCTGAACAATTTCTATTTTTCCTAAAGCCTCCCTGGAAATTTCTTAGAGCATTTTCTATAGAAGATTCAATTCTAATTCCATAATACATATGTATGAAATTTTATCACGTTTCAAGAAAGTCATTTATAACAAAAAAATAGTAACCCTGAGGAGTTCCAGCGGTTAGGGAATATTTTACAAAACGTCTAGTGATCATAGAAATCAACTCGCTCCGTAATATAGCTGGCTGTATAAAAGTCTCGTTTCAAAAAACCTTTCTTCAATTTTCAAGTGGAACACGTCAGGTTGTGTTCCGAAACCGAAGATTCCCACATAAAATATCGATCAGTAGCAGCTTTCAGGAGGGCCTGGGACAAGAAGACTTGCGGCATGCAAATTTCGCATATTTCGACATGATCGTCTTTTATTCAAATCGAGACCATGTGACAGACGTGTCCGCCTTACGGGTGGACTCGATGTTCGGTCCCTCAAGACCACAGAATCATATCTCTGGTCATATCTAAGTTACAAAGAGATTTATTCTTGCTTCTTTTTTGATTGAGTTATGTTCGAGTAGATAACAAATTGATATTACTTTGTTTGTTCGACCGAAAAGGGGGTTGTTTCTTTTGTGACTGACCAAATGTCTTGGAGAGGAATATATATTGCGTCTTGCGAACATCGGATATGTCAAGGAAGACCGTTGAGGTATTGAGTGGATGTTTTTTCAATCCATGAATTCTATTTCATTCAAATTTCTGTAATAACTCTCCTCCTACATTCAATGCAGGGTGGTCCAATTAGTGACCTTAAAAAATGTTTTTAGATTCCTTGCACCAGGTGATAACCGAAATTACCAATGTATGTTATGCGATTTTTCTTAATTTTCGAATAGCAATTTTATAATTTATGTCAGCCAGGATTCAAAACTTCTTACTTTTTTCCTAGTTGATATTTTGTACTATATTTTTCGAGACACAGGAGTCTCGTATGTTGTTCAACTGAAAAAAGCATAAATCAGCCTGAAATTACTAAAACTTACTAAAAAAGGCTTGAAGGTTGAAACTTTAGTTTTTAGTAGGATTTACTAAAACAAACAACTGCAATTCAAAACTATGAAAAAGAGTTTCCATATCTTCTGGTCAAGTTTAAGAACTCCGCATGCTTCTAAACTGCCAAAGTGATGTATATAAATTGTATTTAATAAGACAGTTTTTGTTTTAATTGACCATCGGATGTGGATAGGCTAAAAATTATTCAAATACAATTAAAGCGGCTATCAGTGATTTAATTTTCTCTTAATCATGAAAATGGCGAATAAACGACATCAACATATTTCAAGCAAAGAAAATAAGCCAGTCACTCGAATTTAGCAGTTCGCAATTCATTCAAGAAGGTTCAAATCCAAAGTAATCTTAATTAGTGTATGGTGCTATATTCTTAATACTCTTCTATTACCCATTTGTGTCATTTCACGCATAAGGCAGACTTAGATCAGACATATCTTAAATTTCACCATCGATTTTGCTTGGAACTTACTCTGAATAGCAGCAGGTAAGTAAAGAACGTCTTGGAGAATGACGAATCTGACAACCTGATTGAGTTTGATGAATTTGTTAATTTCTGTAGTTGAAATATGATGAGGTACATGGAGCTACGAGCACTTTGTTGAAAGAAGAAGGTATTTATTGATAGTCCTCGATATATTTAAACCTATTATTAACCAATTTTTAGGAAATAAATGAACTCAACAGTGATATTGTTTTATGTGTTTTGAAGATTGTTACATTTTTGTTCCTACTAGTAAATTGAAAGGAAATAAAATGAATCTCTTTTTGATAAGCAACCATATATATAACCATATCACAATTGAAATTTAATGACGAAAAGTTTGGTGGTAGATTATAACTATTAGCAAAGAATAATAGTATAACAATCAAACAAGAGTCAGAAAAAAATGTAAAAATTTCAGCTTTTATCTTTATTCTAACATGAAATTCAATGGCTCATGGCAATTTTGTGAACGGATCTTACAGAAATCCAGAATTCGCAATGACAGATTCTCAGTACTTAATACACAACTGATTTGTAGTTAATGATATTGAACCTTGAAAATTCATGAATGATGTGCCCTAAGAGATTGAAACAAGTTTTTTTGGCTGTAAACATTATTTCCAAGTAACGATATTAAATATAAAATGATAATAATTTTCAATTATAGAATTAAACATTGAGAAATAAATTATAGCAATAAATCAATTTCATTTCAACATAACAGAGAGTTTTCTGCGTCGTCAACTGAAATCTCCTAAAAAAGGTCATTTTGTCTATATCACATTAGTGACCAGCACTATTATATTACAAATGTGGAAAGCCAAATCAATTATTTGCAATATATCGAAATCGTCCTCGTATATGTCTTTGATTCCACTCAACCTATTCACAAGATCAATACTTACCATCAAAGAATGATAACAGCACTGCAAAAATTGACCAACACAATAGGTTGGTTATTTTTACGTACGTTCAAGACGGGCTTAAGGGTTAAGTCTTTCGTAAGCCATGAACGATGACGGCTCAGAATAAAAACTTTTCCTCGACTTAACCTGTCGTGCACGAGAACTTGGTTTAAACCTCACTTAAATTAAAGATGGCGCTAAGTCAGTTTTAGATTCGATCATGCAAGTGGCGTAGGTTAAGTGTATTCTGAGTTGCTCAGGGTCGGGTCAGATGTCGGATAAAAGGGTATTGGTGGTTGTTTAAAAATAAAATTATTTTAACTTACAATACTCAGTCCAATCCTGCTCGAAGGACCAATATCAAAAAATCTCTCCCACGTCGAGACCGTTGATAATCAGCCTAAAATCTCGGCGAATGCAAATTTGCGAAGATGCAGCGAATCGGCTCGAAATGAATGAAGGGCCTCCATTCGACTGTTAGACCTCGGAATCATTGAAATGTCACCTGTAAATCGCTTTGTTCGGGTCATGGCGACAAGTGGAAATCAAGCGTAAAAGGTGAGTGATGATTCTGATCGATCTGCTTGATTTAGAGGAGACATCTTACACAGTTTCACCGAGAAATATCGTAAATATTGTCAGCATATTCACGCCGACGGCGTCTGCTATCGGTTTTTCGGTGAATTTGCTGAATATATGAATACAAATCTGGTTCAGTTGATTTTGTTCGTGATTGAGTTCCCAGAAATAGTAGGTTATTTTTGAGGATTTCGTAGTCAATTTTCAAAAAAACAATAATAAAAATGCAGTGAAGCACTGACGTGAGTTCAGGAGCTTTTTCGCAATTGTTTCATTTTTTTTTTCGCTGAATCTGGTTCTGTGTGATACTTAAAAAACAGCCATAATGATTAACATCAACATTTCAGAGTGAATCCATTCTGATCAACTCTCTTATATTAGTGCCAAGCTCATCGATCTCAAGAACTACTAGAACAGCGTAATATCGTTTTTCTCAAATGTCTGTAATTTTCGAATATCAATTGTTATTAACTTTCTGACGACGAATTCGGCGTCAAACTTGAGTATGCGCGTCAGGACGTATACTCCTTATCATCCAAAGGAGGTGAGCACATTCGGAATAAGGTTTGCTGTCCAAATATCTCGATCATGTTCGTTATCGGGTCGTCGAAAGGTTCAGATGTTATGTTATAAATCACTGAATATCAATATCTGATCAATCTGTAGCTTGGAAAAGGTATTGATAACATTGAAACGAATAGGTTTGCGAAATTTCCTGGAAATCGTAAAATTGTAAGAAATATTTTTTTATTACTTGATATTTCTTGAGTTATTCATGATTGATTCATGAAATTGAAATATACATCAGTGTTATTGATATCCAGGATTTTCATTTCATTATAAGAAGCAAGCTTATTCAATATATGAAGCTGTAGCGGCACTCTGTCAGCGGCAGGGGAGTGTATAGGGATCTCTTGGCGCAACTCTATAAAGCTACGCATAGCTTAATTCACAGCGCTTCGGTGGCCTAGAGGTTAGCGCACAAGTTTCACACACACTATTGGATGAAAATAAAACTATCGAAATCATAAGAAGAAATTCATATAGGCACCTACGTGGAGTCAGAAGTTTTTTTATGCAACCTTTTTCTCTACTTTTTATCATTGTTACAACAAATTAGATAAACTTGAAAATATAATTTTAATTCAAATTGAATTGCAGGCATGTGTTATTTTCATAATAATTTTGGTTTTACCATTTAGATTTAAAGAAAATGTTTGCAAGTATAAAATTAAAATGGTTGGTTAGGAAATAACCTGATTTCTGATATCAAATAAAAAGCAGAAGTTACTGAAAAATCAGCAAACTTTCCTTGACCAAACCTGAATATACTATAGAAAACGTCTTAAGCTTCAAGCTTCTTCTGATTAACTTCGAGTGATTTAAGAAATCTGTATTTTTTCTTTATTAAATCAACATTCAAGAAATCATATCACCAAAAAAAACTGCAAAATCCCTATTACCCTAAATGATATAAATTTTCGAAATCTCTTTGGCAGAATCGATTGAAAATGCACAAAAATTTATAGTAGGAAAATTAATAAGAATCGCAAAGCATACATCCTTTGTTGACGTCACTAGTTAGACAAAAGCTCACAGAGATACAACAAATAAATTACGCTTAAAAATTTTTGATAATTATAAGAGTATTATTTTATAGTGAGATGAAAAATGAAACATGAAAACACAACCCTAATAATCGCATTAAAACAAGTTGACTCTTTCAGGGGAGCCCGAAGCTGAGGTCTGTTACCAATTAACTAGCTCTCAATTGTTATGCAAATATATCGCCTATTATCGATATTCTAGGGGATACCCAATGTGTTTTGTTGTATTAAAACTGATACATTGAGAGGATTTCTAATGAGAAATAAGAATATTTAGACCACAACCGGAGATGGCGTAGACCACTCGCGAATGGAAAAAAAAGTTTTCGATCTGAATTAACCCATCACAATTATACGGTAAGTCTTCAATTAGTCGGTGTCTGAAAATTAGCATATCGACCATTAGCAGTGGGTATAAAATTGAGGTTTGGGTCCTGGATTACTTTTCGGCGTTTAAGAAACATTTTCTTTTCTTCTTAAGCGATCAGGGACAATTATCAACGATTATTATCGAATTAAAGATCATGGTGTGTACTGAGATGAAATTACATATGATGAAGTTATTAATAATATTCTTTACGAGCTCCGTAAAGAGATCAAACAGCTGGAAAAATAATGATGCTTCTGAATGACGTTGAGTCATCATTATTAAAGGTGTTCAAGAAGAGTTTCAGGTATTTGTAAGCACAATAAAACCGAAGCTACATTTAACTCATCAGAAAATTGATGAAGAGAAAATTCGACACCAGAAATCTACCACAATCAGCACAACTGTAGACTCACTTCATACACTCACTTCTACTGCATCGAACTTCGACCTCCCAGTTTTCAGTAAAAAATTTTGATCCGCTTTCCACAAACGTTTAATAAGCCTTCGTTGTTAATCACTCTGTGAATGAGATAAATTCGCCAATCTTGTAAATAAGTCTATTTATTGTCACACTTGTTCAATAATATTGAAGGTTTATAAGTCATGAGTAGAATAATTTAACAATTTTTTTTGCAAGAAATTTCACATAATTTTATGCAAAAATGAACATTTTACAATATATATATTATAAACATTAATGATACATGTTGTAGAGATTAAAACATTTTCATAGGATGCTTATTACGAGTCTGAAGGGGGATCAACGGGTTCATTGAATTCATTTAGAAGTGTCACCACTTCCTCAAATATTGCACAGGTAATTCTTTTCGTTTCTTCGAAACTAAATTCCAATTCTTCCCGACAAAGGGGACAAATATTTTTCTAAAAACATGTTTTTCATTATATAAATTTTCGATTTCACTGAAGTTACCTCTCGGAGCCATAAAATAATACAATTTTTGTCAAATATATGACCACAAGGTAATTTTTTGAGGATCTCCCCTACAGAAATTTCTCTGAAACAAATTATACATTTTCCTGAAAAATAAAACATATGATGAGGCAGACAAATACAATTGAATCAATAAGTATTCATATAAATGAAAAATAAATAAACCATATAGTGTTTTCCAAAAAGCGCGGTTGCAAATTTAAATAGCGCAACACTGCCTGACATGAAACGATCAAACAACGGTTGTGCTAGCAGTAGTGATCATGGATAACTTTCTAAGTTCTATATTGATAAGTTTTGATGTATATGATAGTATAGCACAAAATGATTTTGATTTAATATGCTTATCAGAAACTTGGTTATCTACTGATATATTGGATACTGAAATTTGTAGTAAACGATATTATCTATTCCGATGTGATCGAGACCTTGACCTCACCGGTAAGACTAGAGAGGGTGGCGTGCTTATTGTAGTGAGATCGTCCTTACTAGCCTTTCCACTGGATCAGGGTTCAATTACAGAGGCATTCTCCGGAATTGATATAGTCGGTTTGAGATTGAATCTACGAGGTTCCAAATATTATATCTTTAATATATATATTCCTCCAAATACATCTTCCGACCAATATGTGGGTATTTATCGAGGCCATCTCAAGCCTCCCTTATTTGCTGAATGAAAAAAGTAACCTGATAATTCTCGAATACTTCAATATCCCGGAGTATATCAGTTACAGAAGAGAAGGCCTGCATAATATCAATATTGAGGCACTCGTGAATTTTATGAACTTCTTCGGAGTGATTCAAAATGAAATTTTGAATGCTAATGATCGGATTTTGGATCTGATTTGTGCTCGAGATTCTATTATAGTACAGGAGTCTTCCTTGCCTTTTGTAGAAGTAGATACCCATCATCCCCCACTAAAGTTTCTTCTTGCGCTCACTTCGGGTCTGAATAGAATCAACCAGGAGTGTTTCAACTTCAGAAAGGCTGATTTTTCTAAGCTATATGACAGTATATTGAACACCAACTGTGCATACTGAATTATTATTATTTTCCAAATGTGTCCCGTATCGAAAAATGGGAGGTCTTGCTATCCGCCCTGGTTTACAAGTAATGCTATTACTTGTCTCAAAGACTCTTACCTATAGGTCATCAGGAAACATTGGTTTCTTAAAGGAGTATAAAGACCTTCGTAGAGAAGTTGCAAATCTAATATGACAGCAGGTCATGACAGAATTCCATATTTTCTGTTGAAGGACTGTGCTATTTTCCTCGCCAGACCTCTCACCATTATTTATAGACTGTCTCTTTCTACACATCATTTTCCAACTGCCTGGAAAGAGGGTAGAGTAAGTCCAGTATTCAAGAAAGGCAAAAGAAGAGATATTGAGACCTATAGACCAATGGTGATTCTGAGCAGCTTCAGCAAAGTTTTCGAAAAAATACTTTACGACATCATATATTATGTTCATGTGATGAGCAAAATCTCTAATTGTCAGTACGGATTCATCAGAGATCGATCAACAGTAACCAACTTGGCCTGTTTAACTCAGAATATCGGTAGTGCATTGGAGTCTTCTCAAGTTGATGTCATCTACACGGATTTCACGAAGGCCTTTGACAGATTGGATGAAGGCATACTTATCAAGAAGCTTTCATCTTTCGGGTTAAATCTTGATTTTCTATATTTTTTTAAATCTCTTTCCCTTAGAAATCTGTATATTCAGTGTTTTGGTTATAGGTCTGGTGGTTGTGAGGCCACCTCAGGCGTCCCTCATTGGTCTATATTGGGTCCACTCCTTTTCTCAATCTTCATCAATGATATCTCTTGTTACTTGACCTGTTCCTTCCTTCTTTATGTTGATGACTTCAAACTGTATCGTCGCATTCTCTCTGTTGAGGATTGTACGGACCTCCAGGGTGACATTAATAGCCTAAACCGTTGGTGCAGGGACAACTTACTTTCCCTGAACATTCAAAAATGTAGCGTAATGTCCTTCAGTCGTAAAAGATCAACAAAAGATTTTCTTTATAGAATTAGTGGTTGCGTTCTTGGTAAGGTTGTTGAATTTAAAGACCTAGGTATCTTATTCGATCGTGGACTTGGTTTTGTTCCTCATATAAGTTCAATTACCTCAGGGAGCATCAAAACAATTGGCTTCATCCTAAGGAACTCAAAGTGGTTACAGAATACCAGAACGATATTTATACTATTCAATGCACTTGTGAGGTCAAGGTTCGAGTACGGGTGCCTAATTTGGAGCCCTGGATATAGTGCACATGTCAATAGATTTGAGAATGTACAGAGGCGATTTCTGAAGTATCTATGTTTCAAAATTGACGCTATTTATCCGAAGCGTGGTATACCTCACGAAAATTTTCTGAGAAGATTTCAGGTTAATACTCTAGAACGTCGTCGCAACTATTTATGTGTTTTATTTTTGTGAAATATATTATGCTCGTTAATAGATTGTCCTTACATGCTGGGCCTAATCTGCGTACATGTACCTAGATTACCTGTACATACTATTAGATCACTTTATATGCCTTGTCCACGATCTAACGTTCTTCAGTTTTCCACCCTGTACAGAATATGTCATGACTAAACGTTTTATGAAAATATCATGGAAATTTTTGCTTGCATAAGGAGAGCTAATTTGGGCTCACAAAATGTCTGATAAATCTGTGAGTGATCTGTTTCATATTGACTTATTATTTTTTCTTCTTGCACTTGGTGTTAATTTTTTTAAATTATTTTTTTGTTTAATTTACTGTTCAATAAAAGTTCAATATTTTTCTTTATGTAAATACTTGTAATTTCCCATTCTATAATAGGCCGCGGCTGTCGAATGGTATATTGCTAAATAAAATAAATAAAAAAATTCTTTAATAGACCTGAACATTTTAGTACGCATGATCACGCGTGGAAAGCTATTTGAGTGAGGTTTTTGTTTCTTCGGTAAAACTTGGATTCGAAATTGTAACTTGCAAGATATCGGAACTAGGTCGAAATAAGTGGGCTTGCAAAATTAAGCAGAAATGTAGGATGTCTGATAAATATTACCTTCTTCTGATGAAATTTGATCAGGCAGATTTTCTAAAACAAGTAGGGGAAATGGATCTGATCCTTTTAAGCCAAACAGATCTGCAAGGGCTAAAAATATGCTCGTTATTCGTTTGGAAAATTCTATTTGTTTCACAATATTATGTTTATCTACTTCTGTCAATGAGCATAGCATGGTTGTGAAATTATCTTGATTGTTGTCATCTGAAAAAGAATTGAAGTAATCACGTTTCCGAATAGTAGTAATTATGACAGATCATTCAAGCTTCTCAAAAAAAACAGCATTTCTTCTTGCACTACAATATTCGCAAATGAAATGAAATTATTTCTAGTCGCTGTACAGCGAAACAACCAATTCTGAAAGTCACAAACTGGTATACTTAAAATCTGAAATAACTGAATTAATGCCCATTTTCATAAGCTCAATATCAACTAAGAGTTTTCTATCAGGAAGTATTCCGTTTTATTTCTCACTATTGATACAAATAACAACTATTTGTGTTGAATGATTGTTTGGGCTATTACCATCATCTATTGTGGATGTAATGATTTCCGACGTTTCGATAGACATCTTCTATCTTTATCAAGGAGAAAAGTAAGAAACCTTTTGAAAATTATCAATTTATCAAAAACTCAATTGACTTCTGTCATTGACTTCTGTCACATCTGTCATTTTTTCTTTCCGTTTAACGGTCATTTGATAACTGAATCTCTTAAATGTTTCAAATTTCAGATTCAGACATCTAATCTATTCGATGGATTTGGAAAAATAACAAACTTGTCCGAGATATTTGGACAATCAACCTATTCTGAAAAAATGGAAACTATAGGTGATCTCCTTCGAAAGATAAGGAGTATACGGCCGGACGGCCAAACATACTCAAATTGACAACAGATTCTTCATCAGGAAGTCGAACCCAGACATTTGGGCAAAACGCTGTTTCACTAAGAACAAGCACGCAAAAACAAAAGGGCTGTGTTAACTTCCCTTGAATTTTCCATTTTCAACGTAATTAAAAGTACTATCTCGATAATTTCAACGGCACAACTAAGAATACGTCTAGAATTCTGAAACAATCTTCAGTCGTTGAGCTGGCTAACTTTCTACATTTTATGGAAAGTCGGAAAAACTTCAGAAAACCTTAGCACAATTCAGTAAAAATAAAAATTTTCTAATTGAGAAACATTTAAGACTTTATTCTTACTTCAGTGGAAATTTCATTATGAAGGAAATGAAACTTTAGTATCAATATTTTCTTCTCAAAATCACAATCTTGCAACTTCTCCTATCTACGGCTATCCACCTGGAAGTAATAAAATTCTAGATGAGTCATACGATTTTGTTTACACGGTCGCACCACGGGGTAGCATCTACTTCCATGAATTGCTACTACGTTGCCTTCTATCAAGATTTTTCAGGAATATACTGATTTCTCCAATGTTTCCACCTTTTGAGAAAAAATTTCATGTGAATTTTGAAAATTAGGTTTGAACGAGTTTGTACGAAAGTAGCACAAGTTTTGGTGATTTCGATTCGGAAGAAAGAACACAAAAAGAATATTGAAAATTTTTTAAACTCGATTTTCCGGTATATCAGAGTTTTTTCGAGGAAGTTCGAAAAGCACAAATCAGTGTATTCACTGTTGAATGAGATTCAGTTATCAAATGACCGTTAAACGGAAAGAAAAAATGAAAATGTACATTATTCGCTTTTACTTACTTAGTGAAATATCTTATTAATCGTACCATTTGAAAAAAAAAACTTTTACGGCACAAAGCAGCACAAACCTTGCACAATTCAGCATCACAAACATTTTATCGAAAATCAAAAAGTGCGGGGCTGCCTTCTCAACAGTGTTGCCATTCACCGAATTCAATCTTCTGATATTTTGATTTTTCACCGTTTAAAAAGACAACTTGAAGTTTTTTCTGAAAAAATTATCAGCACAAGTCAGCACAAATGTAGCACAACTCAATGAGATGATTTTTATGGAAAAAAAAAGAAAGTGCGGGGCTATCTTCTTTCGAATTTTCCAGTTTTTTCGGAAAAAATACTCGATTTTTCAAAAATATTAACGGCACAACTTCATACACGCATAGCACAATTTTTTCCACATATTCCCGATGGAAAAAAAACGAAAGTGCGGGGCTAGCCTTGTAATGGATTTTCGGGATTTTCCGGAAAACGTGAGGTATTTCCATAAAAATTTTTACGGCACAATGCAGCACAAACCTAGCACAACTTTTTACACTCATTCCCTATAAGAAAAAACAAAAGTGCGGGGCTAACTTTTTTTTTGATTTTCCATTTTCTGGGAAATTTAGAGATCCATTTCAAAAATTCGAACGGCACAACTCAGTATACGTCTCTCACAATTCATTTCAGTGGTTAAAACTCAAATTTTCAAAAAGTGCGGGGCTGGCCCATTTTATGCATTTAGTGAAATATCTCAAAAACTACTTGAAATAACGAGAAAATTCGGACAGCACAAAGCAGCACAAACCTAGCACAATTCAGAACAACAAAAATTTTTTCGGAAATCAAAAGTGCGGGGCCAACTACACACACATTTGACCATCCCTCAAGTAACGCAATTGACAGTTGATCATCGATTCAACAGCCGATTAGTTGATTTCTATGTTAATCAGCCTTTCAGAAACCGGCCGCAAGTAAACATAATTATCAGAAGAATAAAACACTGCAACTGAAAATTCTCTTTTCAGAGCAATTTGGTTATAGTTTCAGTGTTCAACATCCCAGGATTATAAGGCATATTAGATATAAAATATTATATAATATTTCTGTTATTTTTAGGAATACAAAAATTGGTTTGTGGATTGTATATATAGCCAAACTATTCGAAGTAGCTCATTTGGGATAAAAAATTGATATTTAGTGAATGCATTTTTACAGAATTTGAAATGATATTTTCATTAATTGGATTTAAATAAGGATTTACCTGCTCTGCATGCATTTTCACTATGATTCTCATCATTATGATCACTAGGAGTAAAGAGGTCCATTACTAGCCGAAGGACGTTGAGTTTTTTCGAAATTACTAATTTTTGTGATGGAGTTAAAGAATCTATTAATCTATAAAGAGTACCTTCTTCCTCAGGGTCGGGATCCTCTTCCATATCTGTAGAAAAAATAAGTCAATTATTTTATTATTTGGTTTTTTTCATAAAGATCAATATTATTAATTACTTCGGGTCCTGAATATACAGAATGGTTAATTGAGATGACCTGTTGGGTTGGAAATCCCTAAAATATTTTCGGATCTCTACAGCTTCCGATTATAACATTAACTGACTACAACTTTCCTATTTTAAATCACCACTCAGTATATTGTAGTAACATCAGTTACCCCATTTGATGATAATTTCATAAGCAACAACTTGAAAAAATGTCACAACATTCGGTTTATTGCGATTTGAGTAAAAAGAGTGGTGAAGGAAGGGACGCACATATTTTTTCAATATGGATGGAAAGTAGTTGCAGAGAAGTGTTCCTGTTTATTGGCTTCTTCAGATCAAGGCGATCAGAAACCAGGATAGGGCACGAAATAAGTGAACAACATAAAAACGACATCAGACGACCACAACAGGAGTGAACATCCAATTTGTGACTTCAACCTTAGATACCTCCGGTTTTGGAGGCTTAACTGACCATCGCCACGAAGAAAGCATAAAAAATCTGTTTCGTATCATTATCGTTATTTTATTTCCATCCCCGGAGAAAGTTGTTAATTAATATAGATCTTGTTTATTAGAAAATCCACTTCAGCAAAAAATTCTAACGGAAGGCAATGTTAAGATCACATTGAATATGTTTTAGATTTTTAAATCTACTCTATATATCCAAAAAAAAAATAACTAATTTGGGAGGTCATTGGCCCATTATCAATATAGCGCTCAATTTTTTTTGTGAATATCTACCTTTTTTAGAACCTCCCTTCCAAAATCTAAAAAAAATATTAGTTTATAAATTATTAAAAATGAACCAAGCGTAACTGTTAACCAAATTAAATTGTTTAAAACTTTCGAAATTTTTATTGTAGTGATACAATTATTTGACACAAAAATAATCTTAACGTTTTATCCCGATCGAATGAGTTCTATCATACTATTTTATTAAAAGTGTGTAGGTACGCAGTCAACCACATTTTTAACTTATCAACTAGACTATATAGGATATTCAATAGTGGCAATAATTCATTATTTTATATATACTACGAATATTCAGGAAATGACACTATTTATTGATATAAGGTAAATTACTTGAAGAATAATAGTATATTATATACCGCGGGACTGAAGTAGTACATTTAATCCTGAAGGTAAAGTTAATCATAATTTACCTGAAGGATTAAATGTACTTCAGTCGCAAGGTATATACGATACTTTTCGTACTTCCGGTATGATTTTATTAATTATTTCAATAATTTCAATCAGTTTTTTCTCTCTTCAACTCATTTAATAAACTGTCTTTAAAATAAGTTACCATAGTAACATTGCGTTATGACAATTATAATTTAGAAACATTGTCATTACTAGTGTCATTGTAAAGAAACATTGTTATTGATAATTATTGGTATCATGAGTGAAGAAGGTGTATCTGATATTGATAAAAGAGCAGCCGAAGTAAGTGAAGAATTGTTACCACCGAAATCTAGAAAACTATACGAGCAGCAGTACGATGCTTTTAAAAAGTGGTGCCACTTAAAAAATGTGAGACAACCTACTGAAAATGCGCTGTTAGTCTACTTCAATGATAAATCAAAAACGGTTTGTGCCTCAACTCTCTGGGCACATTACTCAATGCTGAAATCGGTTATTAACATTAGAGAAGATATTGATATAAGTAAATTTCCAAAATTATTAGCTTTTTTGAAGAGAAGAAATGAGAGGATTTAAGCCAAAGAAGTTAAAAATTCTCACGTCTGAGCAGGTAGATCAGTTCTTACGGGAGGCTCCGGATGATAAATATTTAATGCTTAAGGTAAATTTGGAAATGTGTTTATATTCAGAAATTTCAAGAAATCAATTTTTTTGTAGGTTGCACTTATTTTGGGCGTTGCGGGAGCTTGTCGTGGAAAAGAGTTGGTTGATTTAGAAATCGACGATGTGAGAGATTTGGGCGATTCCTTCCTAATTACGATTAGAAATACCAAAAATAAAATTGACCGAAATTTTGTGATCAAAAATTCAGAAAACAGTGCCATCAGTTTTGTGGCGATATTTCGAAAATATGTGGCATTGCGAAAGACAGGGACACCTCATTCAAAATTTTTTGTTCAATACATCAACAAAGAATGTACTACGCGAGTAGTAGGAAAAAACATGTTTGGTACATTTCCACGGCAAATAGCAGCTTTCTTGAAATTAGAAAATGCGACGTCTTATACGGGACATTGTTTTAGACGCACAACTGCGTCTTTGTTAGCTGATTCGGGAGCAACAGTAGACGTGCTGAAGAGACATGAAGGATGGAAATTCTCCAACGTGACCAAGGGATATATTGAATCGTCTATTAAAAATAAACAAAAAATTTCAGATAAAATATGTGGTCAAGTCGCCGATTCGTCCACTATAGTTATGCCACAGTCCTCATTCTCGCTTCCTGTTTCCGCAGGATCTTCGAAACAAACACCAGTCAATATGATAAGGACCTATCTGTTACTCGTCAGTTACCTGCTTCATTAACCCAGGAAAGAATGACGAACTGTCACAATATTAATTTGAATATTAACGTTAATTACCATTCTAATTAATTGTATTTTCCAATAAAATATCCCTCAAATTCGTTTGTTTGTGATTTAATCGTTCCGGGATTTTCGTCAATATTTAATCCCGGAGGGATTAAATGTGACACTTTAGTACCTGTCACAAGGGAGTGAAGTTGTCACTTTAGCCCCGGAAGTACGAAAAATTTTATATATATAGCAATAGCGATGTATTTTATTTGGGTACTTGGCAATGTTGGGAATGATCAATAATCAAAATTGTAAAACATCTATATTTTGAACTTTTTTGCAGTTCTTCTTCAGGATGCTATGAATAAAAGAAATTGGGCACAATTACAAAATATCTCATTTACATACAAAAAATTATTCGAATAATTGACAAGAACTTGAAATATCAAATTTGACATTATATCATCATAGATGAACTAAATTAAGTGACGTTTAGGGAAAGTAGGTATTCATAGATAATATTTAAATTTTTGATATCTGTATTTTTGTTGATGTTGTTCTTATTTTCATTTATATAACACATTTCTAGAAATAGTCTCTTATAAAAGTTATTTTTGTGACATGAAATTTTTATACGGTCAAAATTGAAAGAATGATCGAGGGTTGATGAATGGTTTGCTAATGAACACCTTTCAGGTCCTTATCTGATGTCACTTTTGTGTTACGCAATGCGTTAATTTAGAATTTGTGACGTTTGTCCAATATATAACGCATTGCAATCTTTACATGAAATTTGATAACTAAGGTCTGATTTGGAGAGTTTTTTTACATAAAAATTTAAGTAACAAAAATAAATATAATGTGAGTGAATTTTTAGAAATTTGTTATATAAATGAAAATGAGAATAAGATCAACAAAAAAACAGATATTAAAAATATAAATATTATCTATGAATATCTACTTTCAAGGCGTCACTTAATTTAGTTCATCTATGATAATATATTGTCAAATTTGATATTTCAAGTTCTTTTCAATTATTCGAATAATCTTTTGTATGTAAGTGAGTTATTTTGAAGTATTGTGCTCAATTTCTTATATTCATTATTTCCTCTATAGCATCCTGAAGGAGAACTGCAAAAAATTTGGAAATACAGATGTTTTTTAATTTTGATTATTGATCATTCCCGAGATTGCCAAGTATACCCAAAAAAAATTCATCACTGAAATCAAGGGCAAATCAAATTATGTATATTCTATATAGTAATATATATCATCAATTTTTCGAAAATATTAATAGTGAATTAATTATATGAAACACTGAATAATTCTGTAGCGTTTTATTATTATAATGTTCCTTGATAAAAGGCGCAGAAAGTTTTCAGTAACGGATAATACTTCTAATGCCTTCTTCACTGTCATTTTTTCTTATCTGATATAAGCATGTCTTATTGATAAAATTAATTATTTATTTTTCATCGGATATGATGTCCTCATAAGGCAATTTTAGTTCCAAAACTCTTTTATGACAACTTTCCACATAATATTAATTTACTTTCAGAATGTGATGATTAACATTAATGTTCAATCAGGAAACATAGTAAATGGCCTCGGAAATGTGAATTTTTACTCAGTTCCTGTTTCAGAAAAGTATTATTCCTTTAAAACCAAATACAAAACATTAAAAAAAATACTCGATATTTTCAACCGATGCACTTATATGTTCTCAGGCAAACAACCAATAAAATTGATTAAAAATTAGATTGCAAGTGGATGCTTTTTCGAGGTTGTTTAACTTGTTGATAATGATGTGGAAATAATTGCTTCAGTATTTTCGAAATTAAATCAATGAAGATAAAAGATATATTCACCTTCATCATCGTCAGGAACTTCGGCATCAATTTCTACATTAGGTTGAGCCCAGAAGACTGACTGATACAGCACTGGACCAAAACCGAGCTCTGCTTCACGTAAACTTGATAATTGCTTGCAAAAGTTTGATATTCGCTCTTCTAACAATAAACTTGTTCCACTTTCATTATTATCCTCATCGTCATTCTCTCTCAATTCCATGTTTAAAGTTCAAAGAAGTCGTTTATATCTTTCAATAGCAAAGTGGTTTAATCATATCTTGACCATTTTTTTTTCAGAATATATCAGTGTGACATACGTCGCATGTTCTGTCGGACCATCTTATGACATTTACCAATGTCAATTTCACACATAGATTAATATTTATGCTTGAATAATTCCATGATGAATTTTTGTATTATGGAGAACGTATTTTAGCATGTCTGTATGTGTAGACTTCATACTATTCACAATGATATTATTATTTCAATACATTGAGAAATCCGGTAAAATATGATGACATATTGAGTGACAGATATTTTTGTACTTTTGGTTCATTCATGACTGAAATAGATTTTACTTTGGCATTAATTCTATTGATATGACTGAAATT
Source organism: Micraspis discolor (assembly GCA_030674115.1). Lineage (NCBI taxonomy): Eukaryota > Metazoa > Arthropoda > Insecta > Coleoptera > Coccinellidae > Micraspis > Micraspis discolor. Next base: position 6,726,849 of record JARTUT010000872.1, read on the forward strand.
TAATAAATAAATAATATGAAAAAAATGTATAATAAATAAATTTATAAATGTTATTCAGATATTGGTTGATATATTATGACACTTATTGAAATGACATTCATTCTGTTGAAGGAGCGAATCGATTAATGTTTTCATTCCTGTAGCGTTATGATTGAATTGTTTCCAGAATGTTTATATAATAAATTTTCTATTTTTGGGGTTGATTCTATATCAATATGAATTCATTATTCACAGAGAAAGTAAAAATGATATCAGTTTATTATATTTTATCTTACATTGATTTTATTATAATTTATATATGAATTTATATCATATCACAGGTAACAAAGTACTGAGCTGAAAGATAAGAATCAGCATTTAGCATTCAGCTTTTCGAACAATAATATTAATGTTTTTTGCTGACTCAGTACCATTAAAAAATCGAACAAAATTACAATGGCCACAAACCAGAGACATAAATATGCCCATAAAATTTACTCAAACTCATTTCAAACTCAAAAAGTCAACTTTTCACGAAGAAACTTTTATCCACCTGATTGAAAAAAAATTCACCCTTCTTCATTTTCGAGAACAAATTTCTTAAATTCTTCGTATACTTCATTATCAGTTTCTAATTCTTTTCGACAACTAGGGCAGGTATTTTGCTGAAAATAAATTGCTCATGAATCCTCAACTAATCGTTCATCTTTATCAACAAAATGAAAAAAAAGTTTTGTATGCAATATTCATTATTACACTCGTATATATTCAAAACGGGCTTCTTCATTTTGTTGACAAGTCAAGAAAAATTCGCTTTATAATCCTGTTTTATTATAATTTGTCGTTTAGTTACCTCTTTCAACCACGACAAAATGCAGTCTTCATCAAAAAGGTGGTTGCAGGGTAATTTTTTGAGTACTTCTCCAACATCATGAAGTGTTAAACAAATTGGACAAACAACTGAAATATAAGATATTGATACGAGGCGAATATATATGGTAATGAATAAATTCTGATCGATGAATACCTTTCAATTAAAATATTGACACGAATCACCCTGGGTTTTATCAATCCTGACTTCTGATGAAAATTGAATAATTTATTCGAACGGTTTCAAGTTAAAAACGGTGGGAACTTTGGAAATATTCCAATAATTCACTCACATTGATTACATGACTAAAGAATTTTCGAATTGAACTTTGATTTACCTTCTTTCTTTACTGTTTCATCAGGTAGATTATCTCTGATATGTTGAGCAGCTGGTGGTTTTCTCATCATCCTGAAGATATCAATTACAACTCCAACATCCATGATGGAAATTAGTTCATCCAGGATCATTGAACCTTGTAAAACAATATAGGGTATACCTGGAGGAAGGTTTTCAGCAGGAATGTCTACAAGAAGCATTATCATAGGTTCTGTCGGATTTGAGTTTGGAAGAGTTTCTGGAGACTCTGCGTTATTATCGTCCATTTTCAATCGTTTATTTCTTACTGACTATATCTCAATTAAAAATCAAATTGTTTTTATCTTTATTCTTATAATATTTGAGTTTGTCTTATACCACATGTTCAGTTGCAGAACCTTAGTCATTTATGTCATTTTTGACAATTTCGCTCATAGAAGATGTTCTCCATAGAAAATAATGAATTTTGACATTTCTAAATGTAATCTTTTTTATTTCTGAAATATGTTGGTAGTTTCAGGAAATCTGCATTGAATTTAATTATAATTTACCAGAAAGAAGAAAAATTTTATAGCAGTAAGAAATCTGGTAGTTGGTGATAAATTTTTGATAATGGGTAGAATTATTATTTGGGCTTTAATATATATATATATATATATATAAAGAATTGATGTATAATTGGTGAATAGAGATTGTTGGTCTCTCAATAGTTTACCATTTATTGCAAATGCTTAGCTTTCGCAGTATTTCAACTGCTTCTTCAGAACATCTTAAAAAAGTACATACGTAAAGAATCTGTAAGTTACATAAATTAAAGTTAAGGCTAGTTACAAAGACATGACTACAAAATGGAATGAATAACTTACATAATGTTGGGTTTCTTTGAATTGAGATTTTAAAATAGTTCAACTGACATCCAACAAACTTCAGAACGTGATGAGGAGAGGATTTCTCTCTTTCACAAGTTTTGAAATTGAATTGACATAGTCATAATCATGACATTCATCATAACAATGTATTAATCATTTTTTTTTTATATTATAGCAATTTTTGTGAGGAATTTTTCTGAATATTTCAATTTTAAAATCTAACTATGTCGAGTGATTATGACTCTGTTATTTCTGAATTTTTGAAGAATGCCAAATTTAACAGGTCAAGATCTGTATTAATTAAATATGAATAGATGTTGCTCAGGTTGTTGTTGATGTCTTATCTTCTGTTCATTGTTTTTGGGTCTTGAGAAATTCGTATCATTTCTAGAATTGTTCTTGATTTTTCTTTGTTACATTTGTCTGAGATAGCTACATTATCGATGTTCCAATTGATTTTGTGATCAGTTGTTATTACATGTTGCGAAAGTGCACATCTTGATTTTCTCAATTTGCAGTCACTCTTGTGTGATGTGAGACGTCCTTTCAAATTTCTGGATGTTTGTCCTATATAACAGAGGTCGCAGTTTTGGCAGTTTATTTTGTAGACTAAATTTGTGGTCATTGATTTAGGTAATTTATCTTTCAATCGAGAGAAATTCTTTCTTGTTGATTTGATGGATTTTTGAGTTATCTTCAGATTTGGAATACCAGAAAACAATCTTTTGAGGTTATCAGTTAGATGATCAATCTTGGGAAGGACTGCATAAAACATGTTGTTTTGTCCATCTTCTCTGATTGTTGAAATATTTGTTAGTTGGTTATTGATTGGTGTATTATATAATAAGCTATTCAACAATTGTTTGGGGTATGAGTTCTTTAAAAGTATATCGAAAAGTTTCTTGATATTTTTTTGGTAAAGTGATGGATGGGATATTCTGTAAATTCTATTCTTCATACCAAGTATGAAATTTATTTTGATTTCTTGTTGTGATTGGAATAGAAGTTGATATATCTTCCAGAACTTGAATTTTTTGTGTACCAATCTAATATTACTTTGTTCTGTTCAGTTCTTATTAACTTCGTGTCCAAAAATGGTACTGCTTTATTGCAATCTTCCTTTTCAATTGTGAATTGAATATATTTTTCAGTATCATATGAGTTGAATGAAGTAAGAAGTTCCTCTATTTTGTCTATTGGAACACTGCAAATGATGTCATCAACGAATTTCTTTAAAAATGTTGGTTTAAATGAAATATTTCTTAATATCTCGGATATTAAATCATCCATGATGTATTGTGCTATAATTGGTGAAATAGTAGCACCCATAGGGGTTCCAAATGTTTGTTTGTAAAATTTTCCTTCATATGCAAAATAGGTATTGTCGAAAAGAAAACATAAAAGTTCTAAAAAGTCTTTGAGTTGTATTGGACAATGGTTTTTTATTGAATTTCAGTGTAATTTCACTGTGTTAATAGCTTTTTGTTTGGAAATGTTACTGAATAATGAAATAACATCTAAACTGACTAAAACTTCTTTATAAGATAACTGTAAATTATTGGAAAATTCAGCAAAATGAAATGAATCCTTAGTGTAATATGGGTTATCTGTGTTATATGCACAAGTTAGAATATCGGTGAGCCATTTTGCAATTTTACTAGTTGGGGAACCAATTGAAGAGATTGTAGGTCTTAAAGATAGTGTAGGTTTGTGAATTTTGGGTAGTCCATAAAATGTTGGGAATACAGAATTATATTGAATTAACTTGTGTTTTATGGCATTGTCAATTTTCTTATTATTATATAATTTTATTACAAGTTTGTTTGCTTTCTGTTCAATAGTAGATGTAGATGTAGATGTGGAACTGTGGTAGAATTTCGAGGTGATTCCTCTAAATCAATGGCAATATTTTGCCTCATCGCTTCGTTCATTACGTCCCGTGGTCTTCCAGATCTTGGCAAATCCTTGACAATTCCAGATGCATTAAAAAGTTGTGAAGTTCTAGTAACTGTTGATCGTGATATTGGATTTTTTTCAGGATGCAAATCATTAAAAATATGACACACTTCTTCATGAGTTCTAACACGATCACCATAACCGATCATCATTAATATTTCAATACGATCTTTTTCATAGAATGAACTGATGACTCATTTATTTTATGAAAATCCATCTTGAATATTAAAAGAAAAATTATTTTTGTCTAATTTTCACTTTATTAATACTACGACACGACCGGTTTCGGTTGTTAAACCCTCTTCTGGTGCTAGGTACAGACTGAAATATTTCGTGGACTTAAATCTATAGGATGTTCAAAAGTGGTGAAAGGTTTATTTCTATTTGGGTGTTAAGTGGAGACACATTGGAAATATTGAACAGATTTGTTATTTCCATCGCTTCCACCAAATTTAATTTCAGGTCTTTTTCGCATTTGTGAAGGATTTTAAAATTTACGATATCCATATGATGCTCTTCAGTCAGGATATGATCATAAACTGCGGACTGTTTACCTGATTTCAGATGTTCTTTTAATCTGGTCTCAAAATTTCTGCCGGTTTGACCTACATATGCAGCGTTGCAATTTTTACAACAGATTTTATAAGCACCTGAAGTTTTCTCGGATTTAAGTTTGGATTTTGAGTTATATAATATTTTACCTAGGTTTGGACGTCCTGAAAATGTTGTTTTGAAATCAAGAGTAGAGAAATAATTTTGGACTTGGGTTGATAATTCTCCGAAATAAGTGATATGCATGAATTTATTAGTAGGTTTTTCTGTGATAGTGTAAAGCATATTAATGGTTTTCAGTTTTCTTCTGTTTTCAATTAATTTGATTACTAGGATTCTCGGAGAATTATTATTAGTTGCAATTTCTTTGATTTTATCAATTTCCGATTGTAAGTTAGCGATCGATAAAGGTACGGTGAATGCTCTGTTGATCATAGATTTCAGAGTTGCCAGTTTATGATTATCAGGACTGAAGGAATCATATGGTATCATGGCTTCCGAGTTTGTGCCTTTTCGGTAGATGTTAAAGTCGAATGTGTTTCTATTTCTACTTATGGTCAAATCTAGATAGTTAATCGTTTTGTTGCATTCAATTTTCAATGTAAATTTTATTTTGGGGTGAATTGAATTGAGGAAGTCAAGAAACATTTTTATTTGTCTTTTTGTTCCGTTGAATCCTACTATAATATCATCAACATACCGGAACCAGAAAATGACTTTTTTTTTTTTTTGATAGGTCAATTGTTTTTATGAATTCATTTTCAAGGTAATTCATGAATAGATCTGACAATAATGGGCTCAAAGGTGATCCCATCGCTTAACCTGAATTTTGCAAATATAATTTGGATTCGAATTTAAAGTGATTTTGGGATAGGCAAATTGAAAACAACTTCTGAATTTCTGAAATTAAGAGGGGATTAACTTTATTTTCTCGAAGTGACTAGGGGTAAACATTCTTTTGCTGGAATGCTAGGGTACATATTTTCTACATCAAAATAAACTTCATATTTTTTGTGCTGTATATTTTAGATTATTTGTCAATTAAATCTTTGGAACTCTTTAAACTATATTCTGGTGAAATTTCGAATGATTTTTGAATTTATTAGATAAAAATTTTGATAGTTTACCTGTAGGTGTATTAATATAGGAAACTACTGGTCTAACGGGATTGTCTTTTTGTGGAGTTTTATTAAACCATACATTTCTGGAGGTGGTGGATTCATTGGAAGATGCTTCTTTATTTTCCATGGTGTAGAACAACATTTAATAGGTTAATTGTCCAAATATCTCGGTCAAGTTCGTTATTGGGAAAAATCCGTCGGATGGTTCAGTAGTTATGAGCATCTGAAATTTTGTTTCCTCAATAACTACTAGAATATCCATCCGATCAAATTGATACTTGAAATATTGTTGAGGGAGGCTGCAAGAAAACAGCTTGCACCATTTCGCAGAAATCGTCACGCTAGAAAATCCTTAAAAATTCCCAAGAAAAATTTTTTAATCCTCACTCTCTCATAAGATATTCTTCGGATCTCAATAAAAATTCGTGAATATATTGAGGTGATCGATATCTTACTTATCCTCAAATTTCATTGTCGTAGCTCTTTTCTATCTAAAGATATGATCATTTTTTAAAATTACTCAAGAAAAAGAGAAATGACATACGTCCCGATGATTTTCTTCGAACGATGGCCATCACAGATCGATATTGGATTGACAAATGAGAAGCTCATTAATCAGTGTCAGTTGGCATAATATTAATCAAAATTTTTCATAACGGGAAATCATAGAGATAGAATTCAATCTCGGTGGCTGAAATAATATACGTTGTCAAAATTCTGAAAAGCACTGACAAAAGTTTTTAGGAAAAGGGAATTATAGCTTCGAACAAAACTTGGGGAAAATAATGAGTAGTTATTTTTAATTTGAGATATATAGCTTTCTTCATTCATTAGGCGTTCATATTTGCATGACATTGTCCCATAGTAAGGGAAAAGACTTTTTCAAGTGATCAGAGTGATTATAGATTTGTTATGGTTTGAATATTTACTCGCAAGTAGCTCAACAAGAGCGCCAAGGCAATCTGACATCACGTCAGTGCTTTCTAAATTTTTTATATATGGATTGTTCAGATATTGTAACAAACTGACCAACAGTATTTTCTGAAATTAAAAAAAATTTATTATAATAAATGTATAGATAATCAGATCACCTCAAAAATGAGCGAGTCATGAGCTTAACTGTTGAATGATTGTTTGGGCTTAATGAGCTTAACTGGTACATATCCTCTTCACAATTAAGATAAATTTTATATAAATATTTAGTCCATTACATAAATAAATTGAACATTTACACAATTCAACAAAATAAAAAGACATATAATTTTACAAATTTCACTGAAATTTATAGCATGCATTGAGAGAACGTTTTCACTTTGTGCAGGTGAAGCATAAGAATTCACAGGACTGCTGATCCTCTTATATCCTTGTCATATTGGTAGCTTTAGTCTTCATTATTTGGTTCCACAATTCTTCACTGCAAGTTGGACTGATGTTTGGCTGAAAGTATCAATATTTCTCAACTATTCAACTTCAAATTTTCCGTTTGAATACCTGTCTAAGTCATTCTTAAATGCATTATCTATCGAAAATTTTTTCAATACTTCACCCACCCTACGTATTCTGAAACAAATCGAGCATAGTGCTGAAACAAAAATTAGTAAATTGCAACAATACTTTTATATTGATTGTTTCATCAGCATATACTTGTTTTGAGAAAACTTCAAACGTAAGCATTTGAGAATGAAGCGAAACATTCTTTCTACATTTTGTACTATCAAAGGAGTGGAAATTTCTTCTAAGTGAAACCACGGTGAAGGTGCTTTCAGAGAGATATACACTAGTTTCAGTGTATAGTATAGTATAGTATAGTTAACGGACGTTCTTGAATGATATAGTGACGAGAGACCAAATGGAACATCGGGCTTGATCTCATGTTAGGTCTTGGGGCATAAAAGTGAAGTTTTTTTCGTTGGCAAAGACAATCTACACTACCGTGGTTAGTTTGTATTGGAAGTGACCTCCAGCAGACCTCACCGATCTACCAATGAAACAGCATTAAACTTACCAAAGACAACAGTATGATCAGTACTTAATGTTCTACTCTCTTCACGAAACAAATTCATAAAATCTACGCTCAACTGATTCCAGACTCTGATTATGGCAGAAATAGATAGTCTGCCAACTGAAAGAGGTATACTCGAGTTCAATCCAAGGTATTACATAAAAGAAATAAAAGTGTTACGGAATCCTGAAAATCTCTAGAGTTGTGAACTATAAAAATGAGATACCGTACTCAGTAAGTCATTTATACGAAGACTAAAAAGCAAAGGTCCTAGGACTGAAAATGTTCAATCTCAACAATTTAACATTTCTGAAATGACCAAGCATAAGTTGTTCTAATTTCCACACCTCCAAGGAAGCCTTGAAGATTCTGTAGGAGAGTAAGCAAGGAAGAAAGAAAATTAACCAATAAAATCAGAAGCGAGATTATAACAAAACTTATAATCTAGAAGAAGTAACAACAATTATTGAATATTTATTCCCAGATGAAGGGGTGAATAGGTATTATTCATTTTTATTATTCAATAAAATCGCCTTTTACAGTGATTAGAATATGCTGATGCTTATTTGCTGATGTAGAACTTATTTATGGGGGTTTGGAAATATATAGAAATTGTTCTACGGATATACGATCAAACAAAATAAGATGACTAGGACTAATTTACCTGCATCGATTTTGTAACTGAGTAAGGTTTGCTAATTCGAGAAAGATCGCCTCAAATACTGATGGATTTCGTGGCTCTGATTTGAGACAAATAAAAGTAAGAATCAAGTTGGTATAGAATTGAAAAATATTTTACCTTCCATGTTTCTTAGATCATGAAGCTCATCTCTAATATCTGGAGTTAGAGTTGAAATCTGAAATTAATCATAATTATATTTACCACATTGATTTGGTGAGTTTCTTTTAAAATTTGTCTGTGTATAAATCAGCAGGAGGATGTCTTGATCAACATGTACCCTATCTATAATAGAAAAAAAAACTCTTGCTCTTATAGACTGAAAGAATAATAAAAAGATTGCCATCGCCTACATTCTTTAGCAAATACTGCATTGGGTGCAAAAATGAAATGCATATCATTTCAACCAATCTGATGCTGTCATAGATTCGAATTTTAGTGTGCTTAATGATTTATCTTTTTTTTCATTCTATTTTTTGCTTTTTCTATTGAAGAAAAGTGTATGTGACAAAGATTTTTTCGTGTCTTATTTGTCATTAGTCATTTTGTTGAGGTTCATCTGAATGTGTATCCTGTATTTCTCTGCAGCTTTGTTGCGGTTCGATTCCAGGGATTATTGTGTCTCTGTGATTCAATTCGATGTTTTTGTTCTTTTAAATTTAATGCCTACTGTGCTTACGTTTTAGTTTATCTATTGTCGTTTAATTTGTCTTGTAATATCTGTGAAGTTCAATTTACTTACTGCCAATCACAATCTCGGCATGGTAAGTGTATGACGAATAAATCTTCAGAATGATTTCCTCGGTAAATAGCACCTATCTTGACCAGTAAATAACTCTATGTATCGACCTAAAAGATATTTTGAAAGAAACACATGAAGATTATTGATCGAATAGTTTTCACCGTTTCTCTCTTCACATACCAAAATATAAAAGTTACAGTTTTCTAGTTTCACATGAAGGAGTAATACGTCGGAAAAACTTCATAAACAATAAAACTATTCAAATAAGTAATTATTTACTGGTATAAATTGGTGCTATATCAGGTGTCCTAAGGGGGGCTATTGAATTATTATGGAAACTATTTATGAAAAATATCAGTTTACTTCTAATCACTTGATCTATCTATAACCGCTTCTGAGTTATAAATTATATTCAGAAATTCTATAGAATTTGAGAATTAGGGAAATGTATTTATTTTCCTCAATTTTCGATCTTAGATAAATAGTTTGATCACAGTCACAGTTTTTAAATCTTAGTTGTCAGTTATATAGATTAATAAGTAATATATAAAAATAGATTTATAGATGAAGGCCATAACTGAATAAAGGAATTCATCCTTCTTAGGCCCAACTGAGTGAAGGTTGGAAATTTAGAAATAAGTCAACTTCCAAGATCGCTCTCCATATTGAAGGATTTCAAGGTTTTGCTCGCAATTGTAGGAAATCCCGGTAAGTAAAAATCAAATTATGGTATAATTATGAAATATTTACCTTGAATGTCAGTTGCTTCATAATGCACATCAGGAGTGCGTGGTGGATCCTCATATGCTTCAAAATCATCGATTGGTTCATAGTATGATAATTGCACGGTAGATGAAACTATGGGAACTTGTTCAGCGTTTGCATATGGATCTGTGGAAGACATTTCCTGATTAATGATAACATATTCCATGTTTGGAGTAAAAACAACCATTTGGGTATACAATTAACTCCTTAATCTAGTCACACACGCTACGGTCTACCAGAGAATAAATCTGTATAGGTGTGCAGATAGACCGAAGCTTGTGCTTTGTAGTTTTTCAAGTCTGTGTAGATCGTTGGAGCGTCACATGTCTACTTCATTTCTGATAATCATGTCGGATTTCAAGCCAAACTTTTTTTCAGGAATTCCGGAGCATATTAAGAATGCTGATCTAAATAAAAAGCCAATGAATGTAGAATTAGACACAATCTGAAGGTCCTCTTTAGGTATTTCGAAGGAACTATTTCGGACCATTAGCATGATTTTCCGTAATTTGCCGTGAATTATTTTGGATTATTTTTATCTTTACTTTTGTGATTATACCCCTGAAGATGAGCTGAATTAGCTCGAAACATGTAGAGTCTAAATAAAACCGTTCAAGTGTTTATTTATGGAATAGTGTTTTCATTTTTATGATATGAATCGCGCAGATACTAGGACATTCAATTCTAAATTTGAATTATTTAGTTTTTACCTTCTCTGTCTGATATTTCGTAATTCGCCTCAGGAGTTGGTGGTGGATGCTGAAATGAATCAGCATCATGGACTGAATCATAGTATCCATGTGGCATTATCTGTTCAGGTGATGTATATGTGGGAGAAGACTTTGTATCTTGGTTATCATGAACATATTCCGAGTCTGAAGTAGAGAAAAGGATATGAATGAAAAATAAGTTTTCTTATGTGGGCCACCCGCTACGGCTGATCGGAGACAAAATCTGCACATGTTTACCTGCGCATATGCTTATATGCTGGTCAGTTGAGACCGGAGCAAATGCATTGCAGTTGTTCAAGCCTGTGCAAGTCACAGGAGCAGAAGCGAAGATCGATTCACTGTTGCACCACACGTTTACCACTGTCCGTAACATAAGCCTTAGTGTACTGTAGTAGTAACTGTGGAGGTTTTATCTCCAGCTAACCGTAGCGGTTCTAGACAGCACTACGATCATTTCTTAGATACCGTATATAGAGAACTTTTTTTTGTATATTGCTTATTATAATTTACTATCTACTGTCAAAAATTATTCAGTAAATGTGTTGTATGTACAGACTAATAGAAAGTATTTCACATTGATGGACTTTTAGTTATGATCAGTCAGTTAGGTCGTTTGGCCGGGTCCTCTATTTCTGTGCTGACGTATGGGACTCTTAAATCTTCATAGATGGTGTAGTTGGAGACATACCAAGTACTAATGCACGTAGTAGGTATATTGGATGGTACTCTCTGGATAATTTGAATATTCGATGGCCTAGCACGACCCCAGTTGGATGTTGTACATCCATATTGGTTTGATTATCGCTGTGTAAATTCGTAATTTATACTTGATAATTAATGTATTGTCTTGAATTGAGATGCTGATCTAAATGTATGCTAAGATACTTAGCCTTGGTGTCGACTGGCACTTTACTTCGGTATATTTTGAGAGGAGGACATATACTTTTTTTTGTAGTGAATGTAACTTGAACTGACTTAGTCTAATTGATGTTTAGTCGCCATTTTTGATGGCACTGTCCAAGGTCATCCAGATGTTGTAATTATTTGAAAGCCGTTTCAGCGTTTTCATCAGATGGAAGTATAGCTATATCGTCTGCAAAAGATGCTATCATTTTCTGGAATTTCCGAAGTGTAGATGATATAAAAAAGTGGTCCCAAACTACATTCCTGTGGGACTCCGGATTTGACTCTAGCAGGAGTGGTTGTTGATTCCCAAAACTTCTCGGAAGAATAACGGTCTGCTAGAGACGACTTCAGAATCATGTAATACGGCTTGGGAAAGGTTGTTTGAGTTTATATAGCAGTCCATTATGTCAAACCTTGTCGAATGCTTACGATGAGTCTAGAATCACTGCTGAACAAAATTTTCCTTCTTCGAGACTTGTTGAAATGGTGTTCACAATGCGATGGACCTGATGCATTATCGAGAGGTTCTTTCGGAAAATTAGTTGGTGATACCAGTTGGTGCATATCAATGTCATCCTTCAGTTTTTTGTGAAGCAACTAAACGAACAGTTTACCAAGGATTCTGCTCTGATTTACTAGGTTTGGGTATCATTATAATCACAGCTTTCTTCGATTTAATGAGGAAATAAGATATACCCATCATTCTATCAAGTAATGTTCTGAACAGTAGAACAATTTTTCGGGTAGTCTTATCAAAATTTCGGCTGTTATGAGGTCGTATCAAGAAGCCTTCCTCAAGAACCCTGGCATGAAAATCGAATCATAGTAAAGTTGTGAAATATTGTTCTTCCATGTGTCTTGTATCAAGAGGCTTATCTCTGATTTAGGAATTTCGTACTGGATCAGAATTAGCGTGTGATTTATTGGATAGACTTGGAGACCTGGATTTGTCAGATGCTACTAACGACGAGTATTCTTTGGAGTATCTGAATATGAACCAGCAGGTAAACATAAACATATTCTCTGTCTGGAGAAAAATGAACAATTACATATGAAATTCCTAAGGCCGGCCACATACGCTACGGCTGAGTGGAAAAAAAACTATACGGGTATGCCTCAGCAGATAGAACGGAACATATGAATTGCAGTTCTTCAAGCCTGAGCACCTCACCAGAGCAGAATCGTAATTTGATTTTTACTAGTGACCTCGCACGTTCACAACTTTCTGTCACATAACCTACATTGCGTTGGAGTATTAACTGCGCAAGGTTCAGCTTCTCTAGAACACTTGCATAAAAAAATCAAGTCGTAGTAGAATTATGAAATATTAACCTCACATGTGTCTTGTATCACGGATGCCTATGTATTCTTGAGTGGTATCTGTATCAGCAGGGGAGCTAACAGGGTAAATATGAATATATTTTGGAGTGGAGTAGTTGAAAATCAGTTCTCTTGGTCCACATAATCATTATCCCGGTCTAGTTAAAAAAAATCAGTAAAATAAGATTACCTATGTCGGTCAGACACGCTACGGTTTGCTGGGAATTGAACCTGCATAGGTAGTCCTGTGCAGGTGGACTGAAGCGTGTGTATTCTAGATTTGACTTCCAGAAAATCGTAGCGTGTGCTGCCGGCTTTACTGTTATTTGTGATATCCTATATATAGACCGAATTTTCTTAAGAGTTTCGTAGCTTTTCGAAAGATATGACATGAAAAAATCAAATCATCGTATAATTATGAATTGAATACCTTCTATTTGTCTTGTATCCTGATGCTCATCAATAAAATCGGAATTAGGTGGTGTAGGTTGAAATGAATAAGGATCATCGCCTGATTCATTGTTTGGTCTTGGCGATCTTGATATGTCAGGTACTTCAACGAAAGCGTTTTGGTGAGAAGTATCTGAATCTGAATCAGACGAAAGGATCACTTGGTTCACATGAACATATTCCCTGTCTGGAGTAGAAAAAAAAAACAATTAATCAAACAATGCCATCGTTCACCAGAGATGAAGCCTGCACAAGTATGTCTGCGTAGGTACTCTGAATCAAGCACGTTGCAGTTTTCACCTCCGGAAAATTGTAGCGTTTGCGGTTAGCTTAATGGTCATTTCTCAAATGCCGTACAACGACCAAGCTCTGTGAAGAGTTTCAAAGCTTCTAGATACCTCTGAGATGGAATCACAAATCATCGTGAAATCATGAATTAAATACCTTCCATTTGTCTTGAATCCTGAGGCTCATCTCTAAAATCGATATTTGATGGTGCATGCTGAAATAAATCAGGATTATCGCCAGATTCATGGTTTGGACTTGGTGATCTTGATTTATCAGGCAGTACTAAGGATGCGCATTCTTGAGAACTATCTGTATCTGCATCAGCAGGAAAGTAAACTTGGTTTACATGAACATATTCCCTATCTGAAGTAAAAAAAGAAAATTAAACATACGATGCCATGGTTAACCGGATATGAAACCTGCACAGGTAGGCTGCGCAGACAGACCAAGTTATGAAATACTTACCTTCCATCTGTTTTGTGTCATGAAGCCCATCTGTGATATCAGGATGTCGTGGTGGATGCTGAGATGACTCAGAATCTTCATCTGATCCATTGTATGGATCTGGTGCTATTTTTACATCTGGTGATAATATTATTGGAGAGAAGTTTATGGAATGCTCTCTAAATGGAGTGTGTTCTGGTTCATCTAAAATAAATTTTCTCTCTTGAGAAGAAGAAATGGATAACTTGTTAGTATAGATTAGCTTGAGCAAAAATTACATAATAATCAGAATGATTACGGAAACAAGTTTCATGGTTTACGTAAACGTATGTTAGGAGTAGAATTAATCACATATATAGTAAGATTTTTTGGGTGTGTAGCTCCAATTTTTGACCATTTGATAATTACTTACTTGAATAATTTTATTGTTTTTCACTTTTGCCTGATATATGTTGCGGCCTGAAAGCCTTTTTCGAAGAATATATAAAAAATAACAATCAAATAGACCTCCAATATTTTTCTCAATAATACCCTGATTTACATATCAGAATAACAGTTTTCGTGTTTATCATGAACGACACAAAAAAATAAGTTCTGGGCCGGAAGATATGTCAGACAAAACTGAGCTAGAACAAAATTATTTGAATAAGTAATTATTTACTGGTCGAAAATTGGAGCTGTTTCAGCTAGAAATCTTCTCAAAAATTTATATATCAAAGAGCACAAGAAAATTAAATGAAAACATGATATGAAGAATAAAAAATAATCATTTTTCACCACTGCGTTAATTTTAACTGTTGAAGCTGAAAGAATCACTTTATTCCTATGTCACTCTTCCCAATTCGGCACCGTTTCAAAGTTATGAGCGATTTAAGGTTTCAAGTTGGGCTAAGCCACCACTAGATTCTTTTCAAGATTACACGAAAAATTCAGCTTTTGCCTTACGACATTCCATAATATTGTAGAGATATACTTATTTATGCCCTGTTCCTGTTTGAGGCTCAAAACGTTATAGTCTATGATAAGAACACATTTTTACTGCTCCTCGGAAAATGTCACATTATTTAACATCCAAGTCATCATTCCAGGTGAAAATCATACTGAGTTTCATGGTTCGTGGTTTTCTAGCGGATTATTGGTGAAAATATTGAAATTTCTGCAATTTATTCTCAGTTTAACTAAACATATTATAAGAAAATACTCATATCTAATATTAACTTTCCCAATTCAATGAGTCTGATTTTCTTGTTTTATCATGAAGCGATAACTTTACCTAACCCACAGACCAGTAACAGTTTACTGATCTGTGACCTAAATTAAGCTACAATTTATATGAATATCGAAAAATGAATGTTTTCAATGACATATTCAAATAAGTGTTGTGCTATCGGATTCAAAACGAAAGAAATATTTATGTTTAATTCACAATTCACAAGAAAGTTCTTCCGTGGGTCTACTTAATTTTCATCGATTCACAGATGATTAAATTTTTTTATACATAGCAGCTATGGTTGAAATTAATGCAGTAGTCAAAGACTCACCCTGTATACATTAATATGAATTAGTTCAGATATTTGAGAATAAACCGAAAGGTAGTCATGGGTAATTCCGCACAAGGAAATAAGAATTGTTGGTAGGTACTTGTCGACAAGTATTTCTGCTTGTTGGCCTTTATCAGGGCTAAGCAAATGTTGAACTCTGGCTTGAACGAGGGTCATTCTAGCCAACTCACGCCGCACTATTTTGTTCTCCGGTAGTGGGATTATCACTACAGACCAAGGAGCGAAGCAAAATAGGCCAGATATGGCGAAATGGACTAAGAAGAGCCACACTGCAATAATCGGCGCTTCTCGACCTGAATCTTTTGAAAACAAACTGAAAAAATTAATAACTATGGACCTATGTCAAAGCAGATGAAAAATATGCGGAACCGCAGGAAGGTTGAAAAAAAGACCCTTGATACTAAGCTGCGGTTTGGTCCACTGAAAGACCACACTGTACCTCCCATAATTGAATAATTGATGCTCCCCAAAAATACCACCCACTGGATGCTGAGGTATCTTGGGAACTGTTGGAATTTTCTTCAGACCCTTTTCCCTCGCTGACAGAAGGCACAATTGTTTTTGGCCCACTGGCCTGAACAACTTCAAGAGCATCACTCTCGTGTAAAGAGTAAGTTTCTTTATGCCAGTTACATTAGGGACTACAGGATATTAAACCATTACAGGTATGCCACTGAAGGTTTAATCGCCAGCAGTTCATAGCGTTCATGGTCGCATTACACTTATTTCTAACATCCAGTATATCGATCTCGTTTTATGCAGAGTTTAGGATCTTCTCGAAAACGCGAATACAAGAATATTTAATCACCGTGAAGTTATATGGTATATAAAATTACTAGCAAAGTAATGGATTTTTAACTGGCGAATGGAGGATATAACTGACGACCCGCAGGCGAGTCAGTTACCTCCTTGAGCCAGTAAAACCCGTTAACTTGCGTGTATTGTTTTATATTTTATTTGTTTCTCATTTGTAAAAAAGTTAGATAAATTCCAAAAAAATATCGATAATCAAATGTCGTAAGCTATGGAAGCGTTGCCATGAACATGTCTGTTTATTTCTCTTTACATTTGTTTTGGCGAAAGCAAAAATGAATGTACCATAAGGAATTATTGAGGCAGCCAGCAGTGTAGCTTCAAGTTTATCACCTGCAAAATCAGCTTCAAGGTACGAACGAGAATATGACAACTTCAAAAAGTGGCAAAACAAAAACAATGTGATTGCGGTAACTGAAGATGTTTTGTTGGTCTACTAGAATCAACTATCAGATAGATTCATCCCTAATACTCTATGGGCAAAATGGTCTCGCTGAAAAGCTGCTTGGAAATGAAAATTATGACGTTTAGTTGTCATTTGCAGATTTCGAAAGGTAATAGCGTTTCTGAAACAAAAAAATGGGCGTTATACACCAAAAAAGGCCAAGGTATCAAGTAAACAAGAGGCTGAACAATTTCTTTTACATGCTCCTCATGACCAGTGGTGGCTGGCGAAAATTCTAACAATATTTGGGATTTTTGGATGTTGTCGATATGGGAAAATACGTTATTGTGACATTGCGGCAAACAAAAAATTTAACAACAAGAAAATTCACCATAGCCGATGGTGGCTGCAGCTTCAAGCCCTGCATGTTAACAGAAAATATGTAAATCTTCGGCCTCCTGGAACAGAAAGCCTAAGATATTTTTGACATACCGACATGGAAAGTGCAATTCCCTTAATGCTGGCCAGCATACTATTGGTGGTGTCCCAAAGCAAATAGCGAAATATTTAGATTGAAAAGACACAGAGTTATAAAACAAAATTTTCTAATGTAAATAATACTACAAACTTGTAAAAATTTAACTGTCAGTTTTACAAGTTAGTCACTCGATAAAATAAACTTTGTTGATTAATATTGTGTTTTTGGAAACTAACGTTTACGAAAGAGAAACAAATAAAATTAATTACCATCGCTTATATCAGTATTTTGTGGTTGATGCTGAGATGAATCAGAACATTCATCTGATCCATCGTATGCATTTGATGATATTGATCCAGCAGGTCTAGAAGAGGATTCTTGAGAATTGTCTGTATCTGAAGAGTTTTCTGGCTTAACCTGATTGACATTTCTTTCTGGAGAAAAAAATAAATTATAACTTTTTTATATAAGCTTAATTGAGTGTATGTTAATATATAGATGTGATCATTCAATTTGGCGTAGAATTTAATGAAGATTATTTATTTGGGTACTTGGAAATTCAAGGGCAACGAACGATTATCAAACTTGAATATCTGTGTTGCCAACTTTATGTGGTTCAATTATAAAGTTTAGATATTAAGCATTTTGATGAAATGTAGATAACGGTCAAAGATTATTTGAAAAAAAATAACAAGAATTCATTGGAATATTTTTATCTTAACAAAATATTAAGTAGATCATTATTAAATATCAATAAAATATGATTAAAAAAAAACATTGAAAAACTAGGTGACATCGAAAGAGGGTATCATCTGTTTTTGTGAATGTTTATGTAACATATGTCAAGAAATATTATCTTATTATAATGATGTTTGCGGCATATGATCTCTATCTCATCAATATCGAAGGAGTGATCGAGTGTAGATGAATAGTTTGCTAATCCACATCTTTTAGGCCTTAAACTGGTGTCACTTTCATGAAAAGCAATGCGCCTTTTAGCACATTGTTATGTTTGTCCAATATAGACAGCATTGCAATTTTTACATGGAATACCATAAATCAAGTCTTAAAAGTTCTCAAAAATCCTCTCCTGGATCTGATTTATAGAATTCCCTATAGAGATCTGGTCAGTGGTCTGGCTTGAAAATATTATATAAATAGTGTCACTCAAAGCACTATATCTCGATAAATAATAAATTAAATGTCATAAAATTTTGACAGTGATCTTTTCAAGATTGGCACTTACAAACACTCATAAGGATATTTTGGTAGTGGGCCACCTGGTATTTATGCCCGGCATGAAATATACTGAATATAAATGGAGGTCAGTTAGTATAATATAGAAATAAATAAGAAATCTGGAAAAAAAATTACATATGTTTTACGAATGTTATCACTATTTTTAAAGGTTTAAATGGTGGTAGCAGGATCAAAAAACGGGAAAATGATACTATGTCAGTTCGCCGACGTTTCGGAAATATATTTTTCCATCTTCAGGGCTAGACTAAACATTGAATGATTGTTTGGGCTATTACCATCATCTATTGTGGATGTAAAGGAGGAAAAGTAAGAAACCTTTTGAAAATTATCAATTTTCAAAAAGTCAATATTGACAGAAGTCATGAAAGAAAACGAACGATGTTGTATACTCATCTGTGATATGATGATCTTTTTTTTTTATTTCCACAATAGATGATGGTAATAGCCCAAACAATCATTCAATACGAGCTCCATCATCAACAATATCTCGTCATCAACTAGATTAAACATTTGTATCCTCCCATTACCCTCTATATAACCAATATGTTATATTGGTTCCACCTCCGTGTGTCGACGGTTGTCTCTCGAAATTACTATATTGTTTATTTTTCATTGCGGTCTGATAATTTCTTGCCATGCAAAATACATATTTGAGATTTGTTAACTATGTTATTTATATAGAGGATAATGGGAGTATACAATTGTTTAGTCTAGCCTTGAAGATGAAAAAATATATTTCCGAAACGTCGGCGAACTGACAAGTATCATTTTCACGTTTTTTGATCCTGCTACCACCATTTAAACCTTCAAAAATACAATTTTGGATCACCAATTTGAATTTAAGAGTTATCACTATCAAACAAATATTCTATATTGATGATACTACTATTGATAATAATTATTTATTGGGCCTTGGGAATATCGGTTTTTACGCATATAGAACAGGTAAAAAAAAGAGAAAATAAATAATAATGATAAGTTTATATAATAAACGAACAGTATTCAGTAAAATAATCAGCGAATTAATAATTCCTTCGGTGGTCAATATATTCTTGTTAACCTTCTTGAGTTCTCTTTATTCAATGTTTCCTAGCAAATAGTCGTCGATAAAATGGCGATTTCTCCAGTTTTGTGATATTGTGTTAAGACAACGAATTTTTTTTAATTTCTTGTATTGCACATATTTTGAAAACTAGAACTCCGGTCTTAATATTATCAACTTATTGGTTTCTTTGATAAATGACTGAAGTTAGAGTCATTCGCCTAGCTGTTAAGACTCACTGAAAATTTTGCAAATAAATAGACGTTTTATTATATCAATAGAACTTTTATGGCCAGCTTCTCAGCTGTGTAATTTTTATCAAACTATATATCTGCTGATATATTGAAAGATTTCAAGTCAGAGATACATTAGGAGATTTAGGGCATTTTAAAAATACTTATATAAAAATTAAATCATGGTGAATTATAAAATATTTACCTCCAACATCTCTTATTTCATAATACAAATTATCTCTGATATCAGGTTGCCGTGAAGAATAAGAGGTATTATCTGATTCATCCCGAGTATTCTGAGGTTTGGATTTCGCACGAAGCACAACAGGAGAGTTATCCCCGGAAGAACCTGAAGGCCGATTAGGCATTTTATTGAATCTTGCTCTCTTATTAGGACGCTTCATGACTAAAAATGGCGAAATCAATCACTTCACTAACAAACAGGTTATGTTTCTGAACAATTGAAATTCATTATGAAACACATGTTCGCTTCATCAACAGTTTGACTGTTTTGTGCATAGAAAATTCATTATTACTGTATTTTTCAGTATGAAATTTTTTGGAGAAATAATTATTTTACAAAATCAAGAAAACAATTCAATATGAAAGAATTCAATAAAATATATATAATAAAAATAATGCCATTTCATACTCATTTCAATTATTATTTTCCGTTACTCCTGAAATTGGATACATCAATAATTTTATCCACAAATTTTTGAAATCGAATTGAAGAAAACATTCCTTTATACTCCATTCAATGTATTAAATATAATTTGTCAATTTCATTTTAAAATTTTAAATAATAAATTAATATCATGCGATTCAATCTGAAAGAATATTATATAACTCAAAATCAAATATGAACCCCGTCAAAATTTCAGGTGGTCATCAAATAAGTTGCAGAGATTGTAATACTATATACATACTGGGTGGCTCAAGAGTTTGAGAACGGTAAAATATAACAGGAGCTCACATGATTTCAATATTAACCTAACTGTGGATTTGAAAAGAAAAAAGTCTTATCTAAATTTTATTTATTTGGGATCGAACTAACAAATTTCTGTTCGAAGTACAAGGCATAAAAATATGCAGATTGAGTCCGTCTTTCCAAATCAATTTCTGTGAGTTTATTCTAGTTTGAAAGCCAGTAGAACAGTGTATTTTCGTTTTGCCCAAACATCAATTATTTTCGAATATCGAGCCTAAAGAGTCTCAATCGATTGGATTTGATTTTCTGATCAAGAATCCGGGGTCAAAATTGAGTATGCCAGGCCTACCAGCCGTATACTCTTTATCATCCGAAAGAGATGAGCTTCATATTTTCAGAATAGAAAAGTTGCATACATATATAGATCTAGTTTGTAGGGTCATATACGTCAAATTGTTCAGCAGTTATGAGCATCTGAAATTTGTTTTCCTCAATAACATCTGGAATTTCAATTCGATTGATTCAACATATCAAAATCCTTTGAATAACATTGAAAAAGAGAATTCTACCATTTGTTTTCGAAATCTTCAGGCCAAAAAATTCATGAAAAATTTTAAAATATTTTGGAAAGTATCTGATTACTCAAAGGGTATTCGTTGGATTTTCACAATAATTGGTGTACCTATACGAGGGTTGCCCTATATATTTCGGGATTAGAGAAAAAAAACAAATATTAATAATCTAAAAACATTATATTGTTTTCCAGAATATTCCACATTAAGATCTATACACTTTTGCATGCGTTTGAACCAATTGTCAAAGCACTTTTGCCACTTTGATTGCGATAGCTCCAAAGCATGCATTCTGAGCACATTAATCACTTCTTCAAGTTCGAAAAACGTTGCCTCTCATTTCATTTTTTACGTACGGAAATAAAAAGAGGACACTAGGTGCCAAGTCAGGACTATACGACGGATGACTCAACAAATCGATGTTTTGAGTGCTCGAAGAGCAATTGTTTGAGCCGATGTGTGAAAGTACGTGGTGAAGGGTGATCCGTCTTCGGCGGTTGGTTTTCCTAATTTCTTGGAAGACAACTGGCAAACAAATGTTTATATACCACTCAGAATTTAGTGTTCTACGTTGCTCTAGTGGTCCTATTGCGACATGTCCAGTTTATTCGAAAAACAGGCGACCACTTGCTTGGAAAAGCTTCATGCGCGAGCAATATATGTTGGATATGGCTCATCTTGAAACACCCATACAGTCGACTACTGTTTATTTTCGGGCTCATACGCTTAAATCCACGATTCATCACCTGTCACGATATCATGGACGTGCTTCGAAGCACCGCCATCGTATCTTTGGAGCAATTCTTTCGGCCAATCGACACGAGCCTTCTCTTGAGCGATTGACAAATTGTGTAGGATCCAACGCCAACAAATTTTTTTGAGGGTCAAATGTTCATGCAATATTGAATGTATGCAGATCCCATTAATACCTAAGGTTGTCTCAATCCCACGATAGGTAACATGACGATTTTACAATATCAGTTAGCGCACAGCATTAATGGTTTTCGGAAATACAACATTAGAAAATTCGACTTGAGGAGAACTACAACCTGGGTTAATTTACCTTACGATCTATATGCACTGGTCCTTGATGGAGCTTCATCATCAAAAATTGAATGAAGTTCATCTACGCACTGTTGTTGTGTTAATGCATGTCGAAAGTTGTAAAAAATAATCGCATACTTGCATTTTTTGGGCAAGATATATCCTTTAAGTGACTGTAAACACCACAAATAGCGGTTTTGATTACGTATAACCTCAAAAATGTCAATCCTGAAATATAAAAGGCTACCCTTGTATATGAAGCTCATTGATATCTTTCATATTCATCCTTGTGGATTGAATCCATGAGAAGATATTGAAGTTTTTTTTTTAAATAGGGAACTTAATTAAATAACAGAAGTTGATAGGATAAAGTGAGAAATGGATATTCCTTCATTAACTTTTATGAATGATGCATGGTAGAAATCGAAATTCATGGAACTGATGTTGGTAAATCTACATTTAACCATCACGTATTATCTTTCAAAGGAAAAATGATATAACTCCTGGTAATTGTATAATGAATTCCATGAATTTTCAAAAATATTCTGGAAGATTACAAGACAAGTTATTTGTAGTTCAATGAATAATATTCAAGTGTTTCAAAAGACAAGTTCTTGGGTACAGGAAGAAATATTTCAATAACCATATGATTTTCGATGTAATAAACATTTTTTACAAGAGAGAACTACACGCCTCGAAATCAATTGAGAAAAAACTGTGACAGGTTTTTTCGAATTCAAAATAAAGCTTATACATTCAAAGTTTCTGACGTCAGATCAGTGCTGTTTATAATTTTTAATAAGGAATAAATAAATTTGAGAAGTTCTGATTCGTAATATAAGAGGGTTTGATTTTTCAGCTGCCTTTGATTGAATTTTAGGTATACAAAAACAATCAAAAACTATCATCTAGTGAGCATCAATTATCTGACAAATTTCATTTTTCTAAATTGAGTGGATATATTATAATAATTTTTGCTACCTTATTCCAAACAGCCCTAACTTAGAGTAAAAAGAGTATTAACAAAAAGTTATATGAAACATTCCCTTAATTTGTTTTGAGTTAATGGGAGTTTTCCTCAATTTTTTTCTTATTTTTGCTGTAATAATAATATAAAATAATAATAATAATTTCTGATGAAGAATCCTCCTCAAAAATCTTTCCTATAAATTCAGAAATATTCCATGAATATGACGATTATTCAACACTATAATGCTTTCAACAGAGTTCAGAATCAGATTATCAATTTATTTCAATACTTTTCTATTATTATCACAATATATCAGTGGTAAACAAGTCGTAAGTTGAAAGAATATGGTCACATATAGCAAAAGGCATTTGAGCATTTCTTCATAATCTCAATATTCATTCAACTACTGAGTCATTTCAATAAAATAAAATATACACACAATTGACACAAAAACAATTAAGTAAAAACATACTGAAAAATACTTTTTCTCATGATTTAACTGTTGTAATGTATAATCTTTACACTATTGCAGCATAATTTTTTTTATTCTTTGTTTCATTTTAAATTTCCTTATTCTTCTTTATCAGTTTCCAATTCTTTTCGACAAATTGGACAGTTATTAATCTGAAACAAGGAATAATTTTCATTTTATTAACGTATAATTTTTTATATGAGTACCTACCCTCTTCAGCCATAGTATAATGCAATCTTCATCAAAAAGATGGTTACAGGGTAATTTTTTAAGCACTTCTCCTGAAGAACAAAGTTTTTGGCATATTGGACATTTCACTGGAACAGAAACAGTCGATACAGTTGGTAATAATATAGAAAAGATTTTGAATGCATCTTCTCATCAAAAGATATCATCTCCAAAATAATTTTCAATTTTTCATAATCCTTATTCCTCATAAAAACTAGCTTTTTGATTGCTTTATCCTCAAGCATAGGGAAAAGAATTTTTTTTGATAGTGGAAGTAATATAATCTCTTTTTCATCCCTAACATTCATCTTAAAATTTTTCTTCCTTAACATCCAGTTCATTGAAAATTATGGAGTTTTCATAAACTATACTGTGTTTTTGGTGCATAAATGAATTAAATCAATATTTACCCTCTTCCTGAATGGTTTCATTAGGTAGATTATTTATAATATGCTGAGCTGTAGGTTGTTGATCTATTTCATCCTCAAGTTGCAAACTGTGAGAATTTCGGTCGTATAATTCTCTCTCCATGAATGCACTGTCAAGAAGTCTCCTCAGCATCCATTTTCGATACTCCGAAAGGAAAAGATTCATTAATTCTTCTGGTGGACGAGAATTCGTAGAACTAGCTGTACAGTTACCTTCCTTTTTCTCTGAATGTTCCATGGCAACTGCTCTGAGATAATTTTTTTATATTTGACTAACAAGAAATAATATGTTACTTGATCTTTCCTTCTATTTATCTTTATATCTGGAGTTCATCAACTTATATGTCATTACGGACTGGATTAAATATAGAATTAAAATAATTTTCAAAATTTTAACATGATTCGTTCTGTTATATCCATTTATGTATGAGTTATGATCGCATTCTTATATTTTATCCATTTTGAATGTACCGTATAGATTTCATTAGAAAAAAAATTCAAAATATAGAAAATTAGTAGGGATAATTGACTAGAATATATTTACAAGAATACAAGAAAGCATTTCAACATGCTCCTAATATTTCTCTTTAACTAACAGTATCAAAACTCTCAAGTCACGTCACCTGCATATTTCTACTGATGTTATATATATTATGTTTCATAAGTTTGTTCAAAATATTCGGAGAATGATCGCTTTCTATCGTTAATTAACTGAAGGCGTTCAGTTTAAACAAAACTCATGTTTTCATACATTAAATTTTTAAATCTAAGTAAAGTGGTTATTACAATTACAAATTGTCAACAACAATAGTTTGATGATCATTAGGTTTTTATATGAAGAATCAGATATTTTCATATTCCGATATCATTCAATACATATACCTAATAATTAACTATTTCGAATAAATATAGAAAAATTTTGGGAATGAAAAGTTTCAGTTTTCATTTTTTATTTCGTCTGAATTATACAATATCAAATCAACTACTGAATAAGTCACATCGACAATTGGGTAAATACACAATTAACACAATGCAAAAGGCATACAACGACAAACTCCACATATTGCAATAAATATTATCCAAATTTTGGAAAACATTTTTATATTTGAAACCGTTTTATTCAAATACCGTTGAGGCCTGAAGAATATTCAATTTCTTCGATTAGCCAATTGGTTTGATTTAAGTTTTGTATACGTTCTGTCATCTGTTTCAAATTCACTCCGACAAATAGGACAGGTATTGTCCTGAAAATTTAAATATTCTTTACGTTTCGAAAAATTAATATTCACCAGAATACCTGAAGGAGCCATGGTATAATGCATTCGCCATCAAATAAATGACCGCAAGGTAATTTTTTAAGCACTTCTCCCTTAGGACGGGAAAAACGACAAATTGTACATTGTACTGAAAAAAAAAAGAATAAGGAGGCAATAAGGATATAAACAATGACACTTTTATAATTTCTATGAAGTTAAGTGCAACAATGATTTATTTTTCAAATTTCTCTCGAAGTCAGAGTTGATTGCTGGAAAATAAATCACGTTGGAGGACAAGAGACACTTCAAAAAACAGTATAAGCTGTAATATTTCTCTTAATTATGAGAAAAAAACTTGAGCATTAAACCTTACTATCTCATGTTTATGGAACCTTCATTTAATTAACTGGAGAAAATTCCCCTCTTTGTTTAAATCGCGAATTGAGAAACATTTTTAAATTAGTAAAAATGAAAAAATTTAATCAATATAAATAAGGATAATATTAACCTTCTTCCGTTAGTACTTCGTCAGGTAAATTTCTTATAACAGATCGAGCTGTAGGTGGTCGCTTAATTGGACTACTAAGTTCGTCACTTGTAGAACTTAGAGAACCTTCTGATGAACTTTCTGTTGTTGCCATCTTTCAACTTTGTAAAATCAATATTGTGTAGAATTCAGCTTGGTCTCATACAATGAACAGCTTCAATAACATAGATCCTGATTTCGACTTTGATAACTCTATGACGTTCTGTTTACAGAACAATATGAATTTCCATAGAAAATAAAGATTCATCTGTTGAAGATTTTAATTGATGTATAACCATATCCCACTCAATTAAATAATTGTTTGTGAGACTAAAGAAATCAAAATAATTTCTATATGCAATTGCATCGTGTTGGATCGAAATTTACTGAAGCTCATATTCATCTAAAAACTTAATCAGAAAAGTACTCAAGGAAATTGACTTGTAATGAATTCGTAGGGTTAACAGAAAAACATATAATCACTTCTATAAAATTTCATAATAATAATAAAAATAGCAAAATTCAATATTGATTTGTATATAGAGTAAAAATAAAAAGTAGGTAACAAATGTAGAAACACCACTTTCAGAAAAAAGGAATTTAATGTTATTACAGCATATCTTAACTATAGAAAAATCACGAATTACAAAATTTTTCACACATAACAACAGATAGTAATAAAACACAATAAGACATTTTTTCAACCATACGTCGCTTATCTAATCTTGACCAGCATTTGCTTTTTCTTTCCTCTTTTTTTCATATTCTTCATTATCTGTTTCCATTTCAGCACGACACATGGGGCAAGTGTTGATCTGAAAATTTAAGGCTGTGAAAAAAGTTATTCAACGATTAATTATTCGAATACCTTTGTAAGCCATTCAACAATGCATTCTTTATCGAATAGATGATTGCAAGGTAATTTTTTAGCTACGCTTCCTACAATGAAAGGCTCGAAGCAAATACTGCATAAATCTGAAAAGAAGACAAAATTGATTAAATTAATACCATGCAAAAAATTTATTCACTTCAATTTGAATATTTTTAGCTTAAAACAGTATTCAATGAATTATTGAGAAGATTCTACAATTTTTTTTTTATATCTTTTAACTTGGTTTAATCTCAAAGTAATATAAAAAGTTATTTGAATTAGACAGAATAGTGAATGTTATCACTGAGATATCCAATTTTGATTAAGTTTTTTATATAAGATTAAAAGTGAAAAAACTAAATAAATTTCTTGAATTGAAGTTGTGATATTTACTAACCTTCTTTAGTAACTTCTTCATCAGGTAAATTTTCTACTACGTGTTTCGCTGCTGGTGGTGAATTTGCAGAATCCGCCATAGCATTTATACGGGCTTGTACAAGATGGGGTCTAATGCTCTGAAACCTCATTCTGTTAGTCCTTGGTGAGTTTGTGGAAGATGAACCACGATCAACTACAATTTGCTGAAGAGTCTTCAGCAATCTTTGCATGCCATTTGCAAAATCTTCATTCATTTTTGAAAATGAAATATTTCGATACTGTGTCTGACTGGTAGCTCGGTTGAATTTCAATTGAATAACGTGTTCGATCTGAAGGAGTGGAGACACATGCTTATCGGTTTGAAATTTTGACAATTCGATCACAGAAAATCATGATCATGTTATAGTTATAAAATATATTTCTTTTTTTCTGTTTACTTTTATAATTTCATTCCCCAAATGAATCGCCCAATATTTGGAGAATGGGGATATAAATTTAAATTGATTCTTCATTTATTTTCATTTCATTTTCATTTTAATTATTTCGATAAGTTACAGAGCTCCACGAACATAAGAAAATTTCCGTTGCCCAAATAAGTATTTCGATCAAGTTCCTTATTGGGCCAAATCCGTAGAATGGTTCAGCAGCTATGAGCACCTTGAAATATTGAAAAAAAGTCCCTATACATTTTTTAAATTACTTGATATTTCATAAGATATTCTTCGGAGATCAACCGAATTTTCAATGTATATCGAGGATATTGATATTCATAATAACTTCAAATTTCAAAATTTTACCATTTCATTGTGAGAAGCTATGGGTTTACCATAGTTGGAAATGTAAAATCGTAAGTTATCTCTACTTATGCGTTTCGTCCCTGGCGCACACATTTGGACTCATCAGTATGGCTTGTGTGCGCCATGCCATAGACGCAGGGGTTAGAAGTTTGAGGGAGCCGTCGGGAGTTGAACCCGGCACCTAGTACCTAATCGGTGTGAAACTTGAGCGCTACTCTCTAGGCCACCGAAGCGCTCTGAATTAAGCTATGTATAGAGTAACGCCAAGAGATCCCTATACACTCCCCTGCCGCTGACAGAGTGCCGCTACAGAAATTACTACTCAATCCAAGTAGAATGAGAAGATTAACTAACTGAAAAATAAAATTTGAAAACACAACGTCAACTTTTCGAAATTCAAAACGAAAAAATTATTTGTGATCGAAGACAGCGTCTAACCTAATTTTGTTTCTTTATAATAACTTGCCTCAGCTAATACGAGTTAACCATCCTTTATCACCGAGTTCTATGTTTAGTGTTGATTCTGAAGCAATAAATGGCGTTAGAATTGTGGGCGCGCTGAATTATCAAAATTTTGGTATCACACAATTCTCTCCAACATTATGAGGTATAGAACAGAAATGTTCGTGAAATTTTTGAAAAACTTCTAGCGTGTCAATTTATGCGAAATTTTGCAAGCGTTTTTGTTTTTTAGAACAAAATGAACAAATAAATTGAAGATGATTCAAATTTTTATCGAATTACAAAAAGAAAAGTTCGGCAATTATGAATGAAAAATGGTATCTAGCAAATGTCTACAACTTCCACGCTGACAGAAGTAAAATCTTTCATCGAAATGTTTGATTACTTTTTGGCAAAATGTCTGGTTCATTTCGGTTATCACATCATAGATTTGTTGTTTTAATGCTACAATCGATTCGATTGGCTCCGTATAGACTCTGTCCTTAAGATAACCCCACAAAAACTAATTCAGTGGTGTTAAATCACACGATCTGGCTGGCCCTTCAACAGCTGAATTACGTGAAATTATGCGATCAGCAAATTTGGTTTGCGAAAAATTGATCGTCTCATTGGCTGTGTGACAAGAGGTCAGTCTTGTTGAAATCATATGTCAGTGTTATCTATGTCATCAACGTTAGGCCAAAATTGAATTATTTACAACACGCCTCCAGACCACATAGCGTACCATAAAGTGACACGTTGAGCTTGCAAAGGCTTCTCAATAATCGTTCTGGGATTTTCAGAAGCCCAAGTGCTGCAATTTTGTTGGTTAACGTACCCTGACAACTTAAAATGGGCTTCGTCTGAAAAAATGATTTTTTCAGAAAGACCAAGGGGTTGTTCCAGAATGAATTGAGCTAATCTACGGCGATGTGAATGGTCGGTCGGCTTCAATTTCTGCACTAGTTGAATTATGTAATGCTTCAAATCCAAATCTGTATTCAAAATTCGCCTTGTGGTGGTTGAGAACGTCAAGAAATTGAGAAATTTGGATCTTCTTCCACACTGTGGCTCACGACTGCTGTTTGCAGTTTAGCAGCCCGGTAGAAGATGCGTTGGTGTTGACACATTTTGAGCTGAGCCCGTTGACTCAAATTTAGCGACCAAATTCTTATTAGCGGTCTCAGAAGGTCGGTTATGTTGTCCGAAAATATCACGAATTTTTCGGAAAGTAATTTTAACAGAATCACAATTTTCACAGTGCGTTTCAATTATTTTACTGCGATTTTCCAGCGAAATTCAATTAATTTTAACAGTTGCCGTAGCATCTCCTACGAATATGTCAAAAAAGTAACTGTAAATGCTGTCATGGGTAGGTTTGGCAACAATTAAAAAACAAGGTTCTTGTTGAAAGACTCTATACTTAAGATATCTTCAAAGTTACGATTTGATTCGAAAAATTGGACAGTTTACGTATTTTTAAATTATGAAAATTCTAACTCACATCTTTCGGAAGATAGAGCGTATACGACCTGATCGCCGGACAGACGGTCATACATATAGTTTGATACTGTTTTCTTGATCAGGAAGCCAAACCGGCTCAATATTCGAAAATTACATACTTTTAGGCAGAACGATAAACGTTATTTTACTAGAATAAGCACCCGATAGATTCAGAAGATTTTTATTTTTAAAACGCGGCCTACTCGTGTGTCTCCGTTCATTCAACCATGAAGCCATATCGGTAATAATTTCAACTTTCCAAAAATCATCTTCGATATAATTATACTTTGATATTGGCGCGATAAATCGAGAGCCAAAGTAAGAGATAACTTAGTCTATAATGAGGAGCACATCATAGGTGGCATTTCATTAATCGGCTTCCAGCGAAGCGGTGAGGTATGAGGCTGAAACTTCTCATCCTCCCACATAATTGCAGCTTCACCGGGCGCAAGTGATCTCACGGCTTTATGACGACAAGCAATTAAATTGCAGTTTGATGTACACGTACCCGCTTTGAGTACGTGATTTGAATTATCTGCCAGCCATTATCGGGATTAATTCCGTTTGTTTCAGCTGTCCAGTGTGACTGGAGTTGAAAAGAAAAATCGATGTTCAAAATGGTTTGAATCGATTTCTTATTTTCTTCTATAAATGGAAAAGGAGATTTTTTTCTTTCAGTTCACGGAAAAATAATAGTATATTCTAAAACAAGTTGCAGAATGGGCACCCATTCCAACACGAACGCGAAATTCGAAAACGCGCGACGAAGGAGCGAGTTTTTGAACGCATGAGTGTTGGAATTGTCTTCTTCAACAAGTATTAGACGATATTTTCTCTATTTCAGTCAAGAATTGTGGGAAATTTATTGGAATTCAATGAAAAATTCAGATTATACCTCCTAGTGCCTTTCGTATTTTATTTCCGCAGTTGGCGTGACTGATTCGTGAATTGACAAATCTTAGAATTTGAATAGTGCGTTCGAATTTACTTGGCTTAATATTGACTAGGTATTGACATGCAAAGAACGAGTGTTGATATTCGAAAGGATAGGATGTCAATGTTGTCGACCACAATACGAAAAGTATAACTAAAAACAAAGCTATAATGTGTTCATTTCAGCACTGTTTTTAGCACTGTAATGAACTCATTACGGCAATGAAATAGAGAAACTAGTTTTCTCATGGATGAGATTCAACAGCTTGGAATCAAAAATGTATATCATCTGAATGTGTGTGAAGTTGATACAGCACTTTTCGATTTTCGAAAAAAAAATGCTGTTTTGTGTTGTTTAGATATTTTTTAATTACTTGTAGTTTCCTAGATTTTTCACAGAATAAATAAAATGGGTCAGCTCAATACTTTCGAAAAATCCAGTTTCAAGTACTGAAATGAATTGAACACGCCTTTTAAGTTGTGCTATTCGAATTTTTGTAATTTGAATCCTACAAGGGCCTACGTGACTTTGATCTAGAAGATTTCTCATGTAGAATATATGAATTCATTGGAAATGAATTGGGAAAACACTGATTCTTGTTTCGAGATTTCCCAGCTGCTCTCTCTCTCTCTCTGCGAATATGGGGTGTAGGATCATATGGTTTCCAGTAATTATTCTCATCGGTGTATTCAATTGTGCATCGATTTCTTCTGTACGGGGTGAGTCTTTGACCACTGCGTAAATTTTAACCTTAGATTCTTGACGTTAAAGGAAGCATTTGCTTCCTATTACATTTTTCCAAATTTGGCCCCGTTTCAAAGTAATAGCGTGTTGAAATTTTATTGAAATGATCTCTTGTAGAAGGTTTTTGATAATAGTCATGCATATTTTGGCATCAATTCCATTTCGTGTGGGTTTCCTACTACTACTGTACAGATTGGTTGAATTGCATGATATCTTGTACTTCCTAGATTCATTAGTTTTTTGTAGATAAAATTATTCATCATCTTTTTTCCTAAATTGCACCATTCTGAAATATTTGAAGTTGAAAGGAATTAAATTGATATAATCATCTGATGAACCATGAGTGAGTGAATAATTTCTTAGAGGGAAAATAATATTTTTAAACAATTCAAATTCCTTAGTGGATGCTATGGAGGGTAATTTTCAAACTGAACTGGATTACGGGGGGGTATTTGTCCAATGTGAAAACTTGAAATGTTTAGAACTATTTAATGCAGCTGAATAAGGAAAAACATTATAGAAAAAGTGCTTCTTTTGATCTCAAGAAGCTATGGTTAAAATTAACGCAGTGGTCGGTGAATCACCCTGTATATGCCATATGTGTTGATTACCATTGCCTACATACTAGTCATTATTGCCAACCGATATTGACATGACAATCAAAACTGTTGTTTTTTTGTTGAATGCACGAAAATTAAGAACTTAGGTAATGAAAGATGATCTCAGTTGATAGTTAAGAAATTGTATCAGAATAAAAAAATATTAGCTGATTGATACACATATCTTTTTTTTCGTTTGTCCCCTTTATGGTAAACAACCGATTAAGAAGTGCGCAGTAAGCAGTGGTCAAAAACTCACCCTGTATATAAACCATTAAACTAAACAGAGCAACAACACTCAGATGTATAAAAACTAAGGCTAAAGATGCTGTGCGTAGAGTGGAAGCATCAGCAACCCAAAATGAACCAGTTTATTTCTGAAGAATATTATTCAAACTATTTACTTTCAGGTAAAGATTATCTATATGAACCTTTAAATTGAAGGATGAATCTAATTAAACACTTATGTACTCGTGTTGAATGATTATTTGGGCTATTACCATCATCTATTGTGGATGTAATGTTTTCCGACGTTTCGATAGACATCTTCTATCTTTATCAAGGAGGAAAAGTAAAAAACCTTTCGAACTTAACTTTTGTAAGTTTAGCTCTGATAGTGTCTTGAGTTTTGAATGCAGTCGTTATGTTGTATCTATTTCAATTCTTTCTTTTCTCCTGACAAACCTTTTACATAAGGAATTACGGATTTAATGGTCTGATTTATATCTGTTGGTTCAGGTTGACTTTCTCTTGTTCGTTTAGCTTTTTCTAATATCTTTTTGGGGTAGCCATTGCTTCTAAGAGTTTTCGAGATGTTATTTATTTCTTCATTTTGGTCTTCTTCAGTGCAACAAATATTTATTGCTCTATCAAATAAACATTTTGCTACTCCCAATTTAGTGTTTAGTTGGTGGTTTGACTCAAAATGTAGATATTGTCCTGTGTTCGTTGGCTTTTTATACACAGTGGTTCTTGGGATTCCATTTTGTTTATGTACGAGTACATCTAAGAATGGAAGTTGTCTGTCCTTCGCGATTTCAATTGTGAAGTTAATTGATTCCTCTTGATTGTTTAGATATTGAAGG
This sequence comes from Micraspis discolor, assembly GCA_030674115.1. NCBI lineage: Eukaryota > Metazoa > Arthropoda > Insecta > Coleoptera > Coccinellidae > Micraspis > Micraspis discolor. The sequence continues at coordinate 6,760,391 of JARTUT010000872.1, forward strand.
AATCCATCTATAGTGTCTCTTCCATGTTGCCAAATAATGAAAGTATCATCTACACATCTTTTCCACAGTTTGGGTTTGAGTACATGACTGTTTGGGCTATTACCATCATCTATTGTGGATATAATGTTTTCCGACGTTTCGATAGACATCTTCTATCTTTATCAAGGAGGAAAAGAAAAAAACCTTTTGAAAATTATCAATTTTCAAAAAGTCAATATTGACAGAAGTCATGGAAGAAAATGAACGATGTTATATACTCATCTGTGATATGATGATCTTTTTAAGTTGGATCGAACTATCGGCGTCCAAACTTCTGGCAGATCTATAGATGGAGCACTTATGGAATCAGGTGTTATTTTCATAATGCAAGATTTTCTTCTTTGGATATTATTGATGCTTCATCCCCCTTTATATGATGGTTCTCATCTACATCATGTTTGACCAACCTGGATTTGTCGCTGTCTAGTACTCGTAGAAGCTTCTGATGTTCTTTTATTCGTACATTCAGAGGGCGTTTAGTTTCTCCGATGTAAGATCTTCCGCACTCGCAAGGTAATTCATTTATTACACCGGAGAAACTAAACGCCTTCTGAATGTACGAATTATCACAGATGAGTGAGAGTCACTAGCCTCATACATAAAGATAAAATGAAATATCAGTCGAGTTGTGACGTTACTCATATTACTTCTGAATACTCCATGTTGGGTTGCCCATGACAATCATGCATTAAAATAAAAAGAAATAGTGCATTGAAATGGGTCATTAATTCATGATTTAGGGAACGTTAAATAGAGCTTTTATTGGGAAGTCGACGGAAAAAATCATGAACTGATCAATTTCTGTTATTCCTAAAAACTCCCTGGAAATTTTGTAGAATAAGTTCTACATTCTTGAAAAGAATACTTAATAAACTCATTGGTTATGATTATTATACATTCTATGAGGACTTTTCACAAGTTTTTATTTTCTCGACCTTTTCCAATCAATGTTCCGGCAAACTCTCTATTTGTGCTGTAATAAATCCAGTTTCCCATATGACTTCCCCATAAACCACTAATGAGTTAAATTTCACACGGATATCGAGGAACCGGCCAATCTATTTTACAATCGCTCCCAGTCATTAGTCTTGACAATTCACACTGAATCGGTTAATTCAAAGGGGTGGTGACCACCTTTACATTTCTAATGAACTTTTAGAGGGTGTCTGCAGATTACATCACCTGTTCTTAGTTCGTTGTAGCTGTACAGGAAGCCCACTCTGTATTGTGTCACATGAAACATTTCCTGGAATCAGAAATTACGTGGTTATTGAATTGGAAATTGATATGGTGTAATTATATGATAGTTATGCACCATTTATTGAATATATGGCCAGGGAGGATATTGAGATTTTTTATCTAAAATCTGATAATTCACTTATATTCAATTGAACGGGTAGGGGAGATGTAGGCAACGGGAGACAGTGTGCAATGGTGATCACCTCAAAGTAACTAAAACTGAATGCGACTGAACGTTGAGACCGTCGGCTGGCTTAGTTCGCACGAAGCATTTTCAGTTGGTAGGCGCGCGATATTTTCAACCAATTTTTCGATTTGAGAAATACAAAGTACCAAAATAACAGGTATTCATTTCTGTATTACTTGTAATATTTCAGCTTGCAATCCAGCAGCTATTTCGTTATCAAATATTGACATATCATCTCAGGTATATTTTTTCTATATCATTCCCCATGTAGAGTGATCTTAATGAAAGATAGTGATCCTCACTGCCCAGATATAACAACTAAAGCTAAATGGACTTGAGATCAACTGGAATAAGCTGTAAAGCTGATTGAAGAACAAAATTTTTGATAAAGAAAGCTGCAAATTTGATAAACATTTCATTTTTGAGTCTTTACAAGGAGCATAACAAGAATATAGTAAAGGCTCATAGTCTTGGCCGTAACACTGTAGCCTTGAGATGGAATGAAAATTAGCGGATACAGTTGAGAAAATAGCCAACTTATTCTATGCATGCACTCCAAATCAAATGAAAACTCTGGAGCCCTAATGTTGAAACACAATTTAATACTGAATTGCGGCTAGCTGGACGCGTAGGGTTCAGTGGATTTCTGACAAGGAATAATATTTCTGTACAGAAGCCCAAATCTACTTGCATAGACAAAACTGAAATTTTAGAATTCTTCATGCTACTAGAAGAGCTAATGGAATAATACAAGTTTTTACCAGACAATATCTGCAATTGTGACGAAACAATCATATCTACGACACAATTAAATACGCCATATTGGTTGATCACCATTGCCTATATACTAATCATCATTTCCAACCAATCTTGAGCGATCAGAAATTGTTTTTTTATTTTGTTGAATGCACACAAAAATTATGAACTTATTGAAAGATGATCTTAGTTGATAATTAAGAAATAGTAGTTCATTATAAGAATAGGAAAATAAATAGTTGATTGATAAATATATCTTTCTTTTTGAGTTAGTGATCCTCCTTAATCTTATCTCCCCTATATGGTGAACAATCGATGAAGTATACACATATCGATTCAGAATTTTTAAGCAATATTCAATTCATATTTTGAAAAAACATATACAAATTTGATATCATTATGAGTTTTCTGAGGTAAGAGCTCTATAATATGCCCTTGAGATTTTTATGTTCAATACGAATGATTATTTTTCCGACCCAAATATCGACCAATAGAATTGCACCATTCGACGTCACGTGGTACAACCTACATGGTATTATACTGATAATTTTTTGAAAATTTTCTCTGGTAGTTGCTATATATAAACAAAACATAATCCAGTCAAATTAAGCACACGTCAAACTGACAGGTTGAATTCAATTGTGAAAATTGGAGATTTTGCATGAAAATGAGTCGATTTGGAGTTTGTTCTCTGTCCACCATCGATAAAAAGTCAAAGGAAATGTTCCCATTAACACGGAGAAGGCAAAAAAACAGTTTGGAACCAATTTACTACTTTTTGTACTGAGAGGGAATACACATTGAGTGCTGAAACGAGTGATGCCCAATTGGCAAACATTATGAAAGATTACGCTTACAATATGAAGAAAATGGATGAGAGAAGACTATGAGGAAGGTACAATAAAAACAATGTGGAATCAGACTGTCAAATTACTTCAAGAAAAGTATTTGAACGATTTCGACATCAAAATCAACCCATTTTCGGATGCTGCATTCAAGACCGCTCGAGGAGCTCGTGATGCCAAGCGTAAGGCTTTACAATCTATTCCGGAAAAACGGCGGGCAAGTGTAGCAGCGTTGGAGGAAAAAGATTGGGATGCAATGACCACTGTTTGGGACGAGGAAACTCCTGATGGCCTCCAGAAAAAATTATTCATGATAATATCAGTGGAATTGGCTTGGAGAGGTGGTGAGGGCAGCATGGCGTCAATACATCACTTCAAGGCAGAACAGCGAAATGACGGGGAAACAACTGGGAGAATTGAATACAATCCAATTTTCACAAGACCACACAAGGTGGTGATAAAAATTATCAGACAGCAAGTGGCTGGTGGAGAATCGGGAAATCCCTGACAAGTGCCCAGTGAGACTGTTCCAGAAATTGAGAGAGAAGAGAGATGTCAATATCAAGAGCGACAGACTATTCCTGACCCAAAATCCATTATGGAATAAAGTTCCAGGCGCTAGGTGGTACAAGGATTCCCCAGTAGGCCAAAACACGATTTCAAAGTGGGTAAAGGAGTCAGCACAAAAAGCTGGGCTTGACCTTGGTAACAAAAAATCACCAATCACTCCAGTCGTGCAACAGCCGTCTCCAATCTAGCGAAATCGGGCCTGGGAGAGCAGCAGATAATCAAAATAACTGGACATGACAACAGTAACTCCATCAAGCCGTATCTCCAACTCGACCAGGAACACCACGAATTAATTGTCAAGAAACTGCGAAGAAGTGAGCCTACTGCAGAAAATGCCATCAACAGCATAAACCTCATGCCAATCTACCTCAGGAAAAATTACTCACGCTTCGCGCTCGTGATTTTTTAACCTGAAAAACTTGACTCCTTCATTTGTTTGCAACGAACCTATCGGGAAATACCCGATAATTTTGAAGCTCTTGTGGTATTATAAGTGAAAATTGTAATTCAGGAAACACAATTTCATCTACTTGAGTACAGAGAACAGAGGCCACCCTGTATAGAGGGTGGCCGGGATATTAACGTTTGAAAAAAATAGATTCCTCTTGTCATAAGGTATGCGAAATACCCCATGTATATTCCGAGATTATTGACGGTTTTCGAGTTATATTATTTTTAGAAAATTTCAGAACTTTCGTCCTCAATCACGTAAAAAAATTCTAAAACAAAAGTATCGAACTATCGAACATAAATAAAAAATGTAAATGGATATTTTTTTCATTACTGAATTCACGTATAAAATTTGCCTATTTCTAAGCAATCAGAATCATTCAAAATAAGAAGTACTTAATGGGCAAAGCTAGTGCAACCTATGGTAAAACGACGGTTTTCTATTAGTAAGCCAGTTTTATGCTTTTTTTCTCTAAAATTTTTTACGTGATTGAGGACAAAAGTTCTGATTTTTCTAGAAATTATTATAACCCGAAAATCGTTAATAATCGCGAAACATACATGGGGTATTTCGGATACCTCATGACTCGCGGAATGTCATTTTATTTAAACGTCAATCTCCCGGCCACCTGTATAAAGAATTTGTGAACTCTCCAATGCTGAGATCATTTCGATTCTTCATTATTCCGATCAGTCCAATTCTTCATCAGAATCGCGAAATGAGAAAACCGATAGCTTTCATTGCAAAGATGAGTTTTAACGATTTCAGGGCGTCAACCGTTTTTATCAGTTCTGCATACGACTGAGCACCTTTTCATTTTTAATTGGCGTTACCGTGCTCTCTGTTTTCATTAATTGCAATAACGACTAAAATCGATGAATTCTTCAGTCACTTCCTCGTCATAAGCAAGCCATAATTGGCTTCTTAATTTTCGAACAGTTTTTTCTAACGTGATCCGGCGACGCATCGACTTATAAGGTACTGTGCGGACGGAGCAACTCTTGTTGAAACTACGGGTTGATTTGCATATTTTAATCTGTGCACTGTGGATGCATCTGGAATGCTATTATAATTAGGTGGAAAAAGAGCTCGAGCTGTTTCGGCGAAGAGGGCATCTCCTTATCGTAACTGTACACTTAATTGCCAGATATGAGTGACGGGTATCCGAATTTTAAGAAGTTGGTAGAACTGCTCAATCGAACGTGCTGATAATGTGGATCATTTCGAGGTGCTTCTGTTTATTCAGTTGATCGTTCAATTGATCATTCAGATGATGCATACATTGAAGAGCCTGCTCTGAATTGAATTTACTGATTATGAGCGTAATACAGGCGGTTTGCGTATTTGTGAACTGAGACATCTGGTGGCAACTTTCGGCATAATTGCAGGGATAACATTGTGGATAGGTTAGTTGTGAAATTGGGGTTAATTGAGCTTCTCAGGGTTTTCGTGATATTTTGTGGATGTGGTCAAATGAACGAAGATTATTGAAACATCCTTCAGATTTCTGAAGATAAACTACAATAATTCTTCACAGAAAATGTCGAATTGTGGAAAACGTAGTCATGCATTCAATATTCATTACTTAATTCATCGTAATCCTAGTAAGTCCCAGGATGTCCCGTAACTCAACGTCAAGCGGTGAATGAATGTCAGTCGATAATTTTTTCCTCTGCTATTTTTTTAATGAAATGAGTGTTATATCACAACCTTCCACACCTATGGATGATGATTTCCATTTGAATGGGTTCCGTAGCAGACTTCAAACATTAGAAGATCTGAAAAATCATCACTTGGACCGCAAGACCCGATTCGAAGAATCCTCCTTGCAAATTGGCTACAAATTTTGTGTATTAGATTTGAACATAGAGGGTATTTCTGAGGACAAGGGTTATTATATTTCTAACTTGGCAAGGGACGGTGGTGCTGAGATTGTTCGCCTTCAAGAGACACATACGGATACTAAAAAGAATCTTTGTGGAAGAGGAACTATAAAAGGTTATGTATTCATTGATTACCTGCTTAAAAAATTTACAGTTTAGCTTGTTATGTTAAAAAATCCTTGATTCACAGTGTCGACTTAATCCAAAAAGGCGAATTTGAGGGTGTATTCTTTACCTCTTTCAAATTTTGTATTTTTGTATTAAGTTCTTTTTTCTGCTTTTGTCTTTTTATTTCCAGATTCGATGTGGGCAACTTGAAGGAGTCTCTGTCTCCATCAATAGAAGACCACTCTTGAAGAAAGAAGTCCCTACAATATATTTCAGCTTATTTTTGTATTTCACACTTAGGCGGGGAGCCAGGGTTTTTTTTACTGGGGTTTTTTTCCTAGGCTTTTATGTCATACGCCGAATTGTATGACACCCCGTCACTAACCCCTGATCTATATGCTTTATTAACTAAATATTGTGCGACTGAACGTTGAGACCGTCGGCTGGCTTAGTTCGCACGAAGCATTTTCAGTTGGTAGGCTCGGGAAAATTTTTTCCATATTTTCAACCAATTTTCGATATGAAAAATACAAAGTACCAAAATAACAGCTTGTTGCCAACTTGCAGCAGTGTCGTACAGAACGTTTCCTTGACTGAAAAACCACCAGAGAAGATAATTATCGAACGTTTCTTCAACTGAAAAACCACCAGAGAAGATAATTACCGAACGTTTTTTCAACTGAAAAACCACCAGAGGAGATAATTTTCCTGGAATCTCAATATACAAGGATAAACAAGATAAGTTTCAGTGAAGGGGATGGTGATTACCTGTGAAACATACATGACCGAACATCTTGTCAATTCCACTCAATTTTGACTGTACATTTGTAAATAATTGATATTTGTAAAAAGTGGAATAAATGACGGCTGTTCTATTTCGAACTTTCATTGATTAGGGTAGAGGCATCAAATCATTCTACCTGCTCTCCAGCTAGCCGGCCAAAATTATTCTATCTATATAATTAAATAAAGTTACTTAGTTACACATCATTTCCAACCAATCTTGAGCGATCAGAAATTGTTTTTTTTTTATTTTGTTGAATGCACAAAAATTATGAACTTATGTATTGAAAGATGATCTTAGTTGATAATTAAGAAATAGTAGTTCATTATCAGAATAGAAAAATAAATAGTTGATTGATAAATATATCTTTCTTTTTGAGTTAGTGATCCTCCTTACCCTTATCTCCCCTATATGGTGAACAATCGATTAAGTATACACATATCGATTCAGAATTTTTAAGCAATATTCAATTCATATTTTGAAAAAACATATACAAATTTGATATCATTATGAGTTTTCTGAAGAAAGAGCTCCATAATATGCCCTTGAGATTTTTATGTTCAATACGAATGAAAATTGTAATTCAGGAAACACAATTTCATATACTTGAGTACAGAGAACACAGGCCACCCTGTATAGAGGGTGGCCGGGGTTTGAAAAAAATAGATTCCTCTTGGTATGCGAAATACCCCATGTATATTCCGAGATTATTCACGGTTTTCAATGAGTTATATTATTTTTAGAAAATTTCAGATCTTTCGTCCTCAATCACGTAAAAAAAATTCTAAAACAAAAGTATCGAACATAAATAAAAAATGTAGATGGATATTTTTTCATTACTGAAGTCACGTATAAAATTTGCCTATTTCTAAGCAATCAGAATCATTCAAAATAAGAAGTACTTAATGGGCAAAGCTAGTGCAACCTATGGTAAAACGGCGGTTTTCTATTAGTAAGCCAGTTTTATACTTTTTTTCTCTAGAATTTTTTTACGTGATTGAGGACAAAAGTTCTGAAATTTTCTAAAAATATTTATAACCCGAAAACCGTTAATAATCGCGAAACATACATGGGGTATTTCGGATACCTCATGACTCGCGGAATGTCATTTTATTTAAACGTCAATCTCCCGGCCACCTGTATAAAGAATTTGTGAACTCTCCAATGCTGAAATCATTTCGATTCTTCATTATTCCGATCAGTCCAATTCTTCATCAGAATCGCGAAATGAGAAAACCGATAGCTTTCATTGCAAAGATGAGTTTTAACGATTTCAGGGCGTCAACCGTTTTTATCAGTTCTGCATACGACTGAGCACCTTTTCATTTTTAATTGGCGTTACCGTGCTCTCTGTTTTCATTAATTGCAATAACGACTAAAATCGATGCATTCTTCAGTCACTTCCTCGTCATAAGCAAGCCATAATTGGCTTCTTAATTTTCGAACAGTTTTTTCTAACGTGATCCGGCGACGCATCGACTTATAAGGTACTGTGCGGACGGAGCAACTCTTGTTGAAACTACGGGTTGATTTGCATATTTTAATCTGTGCACTGTGGATGCATCTGGAATGCTATTATAATTAGGTGGAAAAAGAGCACGAGCTGTTTCGGCGAAGAGGGCATCTCTTTATCGTAACTGTACACTTAATTGCCAGATATGAGTGACGTGTATCCGAATTTTAAGAAGTTGGTAGAACTGCTCAATCGAACGTGCTGATAATGTGGATCATTTCGAGGTGCTTCTGTTTATTCAGTTGATCGTTCAATTGATCATTCAGATGATGCATACATTGAAGAGCCTGCTCTGAATTGAATTTACTGATTATGAGCGTAATACAGGCGGTTTGCGTATTTGTGAACTGAGACATCTGGTGGCAACTTTCGGCATAATTGCAGGGATAACATTGTGGATAGGTTAGTTGTGAAATTGGGGTTAATTGAGCTTCTCAGGGTTTTCGTGATATTTTGTGGATGTGGTCAAATGAACGAAGATTATTGAAACATCCTTCAGATTTCTGAAGATAAACTACAATAATTCTTCACAGAAAATGTCGAATTGTGGAAAACGTAGTCATGCATTCAATATTCATTACTTCTTAATTCATCGTAATCCTAGTAAGTCCCAGGGTGTCCCGTAACTCAACGTCAAGCGGTGAATGAATGTCAGTCGATAATTTTTTCCTCTGCTATTTTTTTAATGAAATGAGTGTTATATCACAACCTTCCCCACCTATGGATGATGATTTCCATTTGAATGGGTTTCGTAGCAGACTTCAAACATTAGAAGATCTGAAAAATCATCACTTGGACCGCAAGACCCGATTCGAAGAATCCTCCTTGCAAATTGGCTACAAATTTTGTGTATTAGATTTGAATATAGAGGGTATTTCTGAGGACAAGGGTTATTATATTTCTAACCTGGCAAGGGACGGTGGTGCTGAGATTGTTCTCCTTCAAGAGACACATACGGATACTAAAAAAGAATCTTTGTGGAAGAGGAACTATAAAAGGTTATGTATTCATTGATTACCTGCTTAAAAAATTTACAGTTTAGCTTGTTATGTTAAAAAATCCTTGATTCACAGTGTCGACTTAATCCAAAAAGGCGAATTTGAGGGTGTATTCTTTACCTCTTTCAAATTTTGTATTTTTGTATTAAGTTCTTTTTTCTGCTTTTGTCTTTTTATTTCCAGATTCGATGTGGGCAACTTGAAGGAGTCTCTGTCTCCATCAATAGAAGACCACTCTTGAAGAAAGAAGTCCCTACAATATATTTCAGCTTATTTTTGTACTTTCACACTTAGGCGGGGAGTCAGGGTTTTTTTTACTGGGGTTTTTTTCCTAGGCTTTTATGTCATACGCCGAATTGTATGACACCCCGTCACTAACCCCTGATCTATATGCTTTATTGTTTGCTAACTAAATATTGTAAGCCAAAAGTTCAAAAGAATATATATAATGGGTGATATGCTAGGTTATACCAGTTTTAGCAAAAATAATAAAAATAAAAAAAAATAAAAATAAAGCAATTGTACCTAACAATTTGTGACTGTAATCAATAAAAGAAAATCACTGCAAAATAGGAAAATTTGTGACTACAAAAATATACCTATTACCACTTAAACAAGTTATTTTTGCAAAGCATGACAGTCAGTATTACCCTCATTATTATATTTGATTGATTTTAAGCTAGTAAAGAGATAGACGAGTTGTGTAACTAGCACAGCAGGCATATCTGGATATTACATACATATACCTTACGCTATAAAGAGGATTCATTCATTAAAATAAGTGAAAGTGAACTCAGTGCTTGTGGAGAGCGACATGCGGCAAAAATATTCTGAGTAGTAATATATAAAATAAGAGAGCTCCATTGAAGCTTATAATGTTCATTTTCTAGTTAATCTAACTTCAGACATGATGATGTTTTCTTCCTTTTTCGTGATCTTGACTTTGTTAGCATCTAAACGGTTGAATAACTACATTGTGAAAGAGCTAGTCAAACGAGAACAAGCAATTGAGCATGTCGTATATTGATCTACTTTCATCGATTTATCCTCGGCTTATGACACTGTGTGGAAAGATGGATTAATTTTCAAACTTTATACCCATCTGAAGTGTGGGAAAATGGTACGATTATTAGAAAATATGTTATCTGATAGAAGGTTTCGTGTTTTTATTGATAATAAGAGTAGCAACTTCAAAACATTGAAAAACGGCCTTCCTCAAGGATCAGTTTTAGCTCCTTTACTTTTCAATTTATATCTAAGTGATTTGCCCACTACATCATCTCAAAAATTTGTTTATGCTGACGACATTGCTATTGCCTACCAACATTCGGATTTCCATACTCTGGAAAACATACTGTCATCTGATTTGGAAATTTTAAAGAATTATTTTATTGAGTGGCGATTATGTCCAAATCCCAACAAAACAGAGGTATCTTGTTTCCATCTTAATAACCATGAAAAATATAGAAAATTAGCTGTAACTTTCAATGATTCTCCTATTGAACATAATTTCTATCCAAAATACTTAGGAGTTAAATTAGATTCATCTCTCAATTACAAGGCTCATTTAAATGATCTGAGCCTAAAACTAAAAACTAGGAATAATATTGTTCAGAAATTAGCTGGATCCTCTTGGGGTGCTGATGCTTCCACTCTTCGTACAGCATCTCTAGCCCTAGTCTTTTCTGCAGCTGAGTATTGTTGCTCTGTTTGGTTTAATAGTGCACATACACAAAAAAATAGATGCACAATTGAATACATCCATGAGAATAATTACTGGCACCATAAGATCTACACCGGTTCATTGGTTACCAGTATTGTCTAATATTGTCCCTCCCCATATTCGCAGACAGACTGCAGCTCTGAATTCTTGGAATAAATATCATTCTTTTCCCAATTTATTCCCAATTATTTCATATTTTCCACAAAATAGAATTCCCAGATTGAAGTCACGTAAACCATTATGGCATAATACGTTCTTCAATATGAACATAAGTGATAAAGAATTATGGAAGACTGAGTGGAACTCTTACGAAATGTTCAATAAATATCTCGTTTCTGATCCTTCTGAAAAAGTTCCTGGTTTTGATCTTCCAAGAAAAATTTGGACAGTTCTTAATCGTTTGAGAACAGGTCATGGTCGTACCAATGGTATGCTATTTAAATGGAACTCAGTTCCTAGTGCAAGTTGTGAATGTGGAGAAGCAGAAGAAACAATACCTCATCTCATCGATAGTTGTCCCATATATAAATTTCAAGATGGTTTTAGGGCTATTCATGATGTTTCCAACTCTTTCTTGGAATGGGTTATAAATTTCAAACGAATATGATAGGTATTTTTGTTATTCAGTTCTTTTTTTCTGCTTTTGTCTTTTTATTTCCAGATTCAATGTGAACACCTTAAAGAAGTCTCTGTCTCCACCAATAGAAGATCACTCTTGAAGAAAGAAGTCCCTGAAATATATTTCAGCTTATTTTTGTATTTTCACACTTAGACGGGGAGCCAGGGTTTTTTTTTTTTTTTCACAGGGTTTTTCCCTAGGCTTTTATGTCATACGCCGAATTGTATGACACCCCGTCACTAACCCCTGATCTATATGCTTTATTGTTTGCTAATTAAATATTGTCAGCCAAAAGTTCAAAAGAATATATATATATCTACCCAGATCAGACTTTTCAAGGGGGCCTTGTCAGTATTAAAACTTAGGTTCAAGTTGAATCATTTAATGGTCAATCAGATATTATAAAATTGCATTTTCACCTGTAATATTCAAACGACAATATCAATTGAAATGATCTCTTGAAGAAGGTTTTTGATTTCAAAATTTTATAACACTCATTAATAATATCCTATTCCTGTTTCAATTTATCTCATAAATATCGTAATGAAAAGCTACGAATATGAAAATATGTAAGATATTGATATATGAACAAATTTTTGTTGAAATCCGCTGATGGCCAAATAGCTGAACTTGGAGCATCGCCTGTATTCAAATAAAAAACTTTATCACCTATTAAACTTAATAGTTATTTCGGTAATTTCTGAATACAATGTATCAAAATTAACTTAATACCTATTTCATACATGCATCCGATGAATTGAAAAAAGCTATGTTGGGTATTTAGTAATTTCCGAAATTACCCATAAGAGGAACAACGTCCTCAATGACCCTATCAGAATGCGAAACATTGGTTGCGATGAGCTAAACGCCGTTTAAATCTCGATTACATTTTGACAAATTACGGTGCACTTATTCTCAAACTAGTCTGCATATGGAGGACAGCAACTGGGGACTCCTGGGATAATTGTCGAAATATTCGACGAATATGCACAACCAGTCGAAAAAATTTATTTTTCATTGCTCTGCATTAATAAATCAACATATATATGGTGAGGATGCAATTTGAGACAAATTTTAATTGGCTGGGTAATACGAACGTTTTTTTGTTCTGGTATTTCGAACACAGAATTGCATTATTATTTCGAGAGAAATTAAATTTTTTTTGTTTGATTGAACTGTGATGTTCTCGTTGATCATTCTGAATAAATGCTTATTTCTATATTATTCATTAAATACCAATATTAAACTTTAGTTTAATCTTCTGAAACTCACTTTAATTTTGATATTTCCACACGAAAAATTCAATATTCTTGAAATGTTATAGCTGTTTCGACTATATACCGGCTCCAAACAAATACGAGTATTACTCAAAAATTTATTCTTTGTTAATACACGACACCAAGCTGATCCCACCAAATACACAGCATGAGTTTTTTTCCATGAATATTCGGCTTAGCTGTCGATGTTGATGGTTCGCCGGGCTTAACCCATGACTTTCTCTTCTTTGGATTATCGTAGTTAATCCATTTTTCGTCACCAGTGACTATACGATGCAAAAAACTCTTTTTTTTATTCCTGGCAAGCAGCATTTCACTCATGCATAATCGGCGTTCAACGTCTCTCGGCTTTAGTTCATATGGAACCCAATTTCCTTGTTTTTGAATCATTCCTAACGATTTTAAACGATGTGAAATTGCTTGTTGAGTCACTCGTAGAGTAAGTGCAAGTTCTTTTTGCGTTTGGGACGAATCTTCCTCCAATAGTGCTTCTAATTCCATGTCTTCGTACACTTTCGGCCTTCCACTGCGTTCTTTGTCTTTAACGTCAAACTCACCGTTCTTAAACTTTTGAAACCATTCCTGACAACTTCTCTCACTTAAAGCAGCTTCACCATATGCTTCTAGAACCAATCGATACGCCTCAGCTGCAGATTTTTTCACATTAAAGAAGTAAATCAAAAGTTTCCGCAAATGATGCTTATTCGGAATAAAACTTGACATTTTTGCACGAAAAAAATTACGTGATGCTGATACGGAATCACTAGTACTTTAAGGTTATGGTGTTGCCAGATGACTAAACTTGGGATGTTACGTTTTACATCTGACAATTTCTCCATAACCTTCTGGTGGGGCCATGTTTTGACAAACCGCGGAAACTTATTTGTACACCTAATAGGAATAATAATAAATAATAATTTTTTGGATTTTTGAGTCCCTTTAGGAACCTAATAATGTAATGTACATAGGTATTGCAATAGACATATGTGGCACTTTCGATATGTGTACAGTTTGCTGATATTGCTTTTAATACAAAAAACGTTTATAGTGATCTGATATGTGATATATTTTTTGAGAGAAGTTCATCGTTTCATCTAATTTTTTACTCAACCCTATTTCATATTCTGGTAAGCACTATTATGTGTTATATGTGAATTTATTTTTATTAAAATTTGTGCCACGTTTGATAATTATGTTTTTGAGTTTTTGATAACAAAAAAATCATTTATGTGACCATGTGATGTACATGATATTGTGCCTTATTTATTTGATCTGAGTCATTTCGCAAACTCGTTTATTTTTATATTGTTTTGTAACTGTGTATATTGATTCTAATATAATTTGTTTTTTCATTTGTTCTAATTTGTTTTAATTTCTATTTTTTTTTTCCTTAGTCCTATTTATGTTAATTCAGATAGTTTAATATACTTCTTTCAAACTTATATAAACATTGTTTTTTGAATCATCTTCTTCCTTAAAACAAATAATTTAATTCATCGAACTGGGTAACGCCTTTTATTCTTTCGACCTCGAACTGAATTTAAAATTAAAATATCCTTCGAAGAAGAACACTACTACCTCAGATCAAATATAAAATCCAATCGTTGGATAGATTAGAATAGAATAGAATAGTTTTTATTAATCCATTTAGACCCAATACAGTGTATAGGACAAGTCAATACTTACAATTTTATTGAATCTTTTAGATATCCATTGATCCTATAATAACATTTATTTGAAAGTATGGATTTCATTTTCTTACCAAGGTCAGATAAATTTGGTCACTTAATTGAATCAGGAAGATGATTATACACAATAATGCTTTTATATTTAGCTGATGTTTCATACTTCTTGGTTATATGTTTAGGTATGAGAAAAGTTCTTATATTTCTTGTACCATAATCATGAGAGCAGGAAAGCTTAGGAATATATGATTCATTTTTCTCAATGTACAAGAGACATTTGTATAAATACAATGTGCGGCAAAAGACAGTTCACCGTTTTGCATATGAGGGAAAAAAAATAATTACAAGTAAATTTATTTGCGAGAAAAATACAACATCAACCATTACTTGTGACCTTACATTTTATGTTCGAATTGTATTAGAAATTTAGGACAGTAGAAAGATAGAAAATAGTTAATTATTGATTCGAGTATAATGTTCATTTCCTTAGAGGTATATTGAAATCTGAAATGAGATGAGAATATTTTTAACTCAAACATATATTCTTAATTTGAATTCATTCAGAAAGAAAATTCAGAGGAATCAAACGAAACTGAGATTAATTTTCATTTGAATATATATTATAAACTTACTTCAACATCTTTGTAATTTTAGTTTGAGTATAACTACAACGCTCAATCATGTATTTGATAGCTTTCCTTCACACGGAAGTGCAACTGAATTCAAGATGTATACTTGAGTCTTATGAGGTTATTTTACGTTCATTGAAAATATTTTGGGATTTTAATTCAGAACTGATTTGAGTATAATGTTCATTTCCTCCGAGGTGTATTGAAATCTGAAATGAGATGAGAATATTTTTAACTCAAACTGATATTCTTAATTTAAATTCATTCAGAAAGAAAATTCAAAGGAATTGAACGAAACTGATATTGATTTTCATTTGAATATATAATAAACTCACTTCAACATCTTTGTAATGTTAGTTTGAGTATAATTACAACGCTCAATCATGTATTTGATAGCTTTCCTTCACACGGAATTACCTCTGATTTCAAGATGTATACTTAAGTCTTTATGAGATTATTTTACGTTCATACGAAATATTTTGGGATTTCAATTCAAAACTGATTTGAGTATAATCTTCATTTCCTCAGAGGTATATTGAAATCTGAAATGAGATGAGAATATTTTTAACTCAAACTGATATTCTTAATTTGAATTCATTCAGAAAGAAAATTCAGAGGAATCAAACGAAACTGATATTGATTTTCATTTGAATATATAATAAACTCACTTCAACATCTTTGTAATGTTAGTTTGAGTATAATTACAACGCTCAATCATGTAATTGATAGCTTTCCTTCAAACGGAAGTACAACTGATTTCAAGATGTATACTTATTTCTTATGAGATTATTTTACGTTCATACGAAATATTTTAGGATTTCAATTCAAATCAGGGATCATCCTCTCAAGTTATATTAAAATTTTCTCGGATCAATACTCTGTCTTTTAGTGATTTTGAGTATATTATCTTCTCAGGCAAAAAATCTTTAATACTCTTACTGATATATGAGTGTATCATATTCTTCAATCAAATATCATCCACTTGGTTAGAGAATACATTATTTCGCATGAAGCCAATAATATTGGTGCTGTTGTTTTCCTGAATAGGATGCCTATAGAATTGTCCAAATGATAACGTTCAAACGGAGTCTCTAGCGAAATCATTGTCCTTTGCGGCTAAAGCATATTTCTCGAAGGAATTGTTAAAAAAACAACCAAAAGTTACCTGAAATTGTATCCATCAAACGGCACCTAAAAATTCAAAACATCATGCCCCTAAATTTCTGTCAGACGGTTTCAGCCATGCTTGTCTATCCCGATTTTCACCTGATTCACGCATCTGAAATGATTTTATACAGATTAGTCACGATTGTCCAGGAATTATTTCAATTCACTGAGCCCCGGACTTGGAAGCGTGGGGTTTGAAAATTTAAATATTTAATAGATTTTTTACTCCAATCCATCAAAATGAAAGCAGTAGTTGAAGTGTGGAGCCGCGAAATAATGTATGGAGATTCATGGAATGCATGTACATTTTTTTCTCACAAGAACTGGTCCCACGAGTGGAATACTTCCTTAGGTTCTTGGGATTCAGTTCAGAATCAAGGAAATGATGAATACTTGAGAGATTTGATGTTTTTTGTGCATGAAATCAATATTTTTTCACGATTAATTGAGAATTCAGCTCTTTTAACTTCAAATTCGATCACTTAATCCCTTTTTCATCGCCAAATCATTAAATATTTGTAAATTAATCAGTAACAAAGATTACTGTTGAAGACATTCATTCGATTGTTCCAGTAACGCATTTATATGAGTTAATGATTTCAGTTTGATTTACAACAATCATCAACAAACATCTTCCATCAGAGGTAATTTTTGGTGCATAAATCTGAAATTTCAGGTTGATATTCCTGTTTAAATGATATTTTTGATTGAAAATACAAAAAGATACTTGAAGCTGAGATTTAATTTCGCTTGAAATTGATTTCTCCCTGAAAAAAAATATATTTCAAAATATTATCACTGAACTGTTGTGTTTACATGGTGCATTTTCTGCAAGATAGCATATTGAAATTTATCAGCAGTCACTCTAATATCCGAATAAAATAGTACTACAAATTTTTAATCTTCCAATTATGAAGAACACCTTATTCTCAATAATAAGTAATCTTACAACAGCAGTCAATACTTACCTTTGTTTAGTTACACAAGTAATAGTGTTCGACAACTGAAATGAAACTCAAGATCAAAAGAATGCATTAATTAATACATTAATTAATTAAAATTCGATTGAACAACACTAATAAAGAAAAAACATTGCAATGATTTGATTTCACTAAGAATCATCCCACCCTTTCGGATATTTGCAGTTGGAATCAAGATGAATAGCTATTTTTAGCAATTATTTCTGAAGTACTGTAAACACCGACAGTTTTAATGTCTCCTGAATGGAGTTCATAAATAAAGCAAGACGGTATTTAATGGTCAATACATCTTGGAGTTCGCTATAAAAACCGCCGTTTATGTAGAGATGAGCTTCCTTGAAATTCATTTTAATTACGACCGATTGCACTACATATCTACCTGTATTAAATGTACACAAAATTGTTTATGATATCTGGTGACCCAATAAATATAACTAAGTGTTCGTTTAAGTTGATGAGTTTTTTGCGGTATGTTCCTTGATATTTATTATTATTTATTCTTGTGCACAGGATGGTTAATAAATTTCAGTTTCATTATTTGGTATTTCCTTTCGATGTGATACTATGCTATCCTTATATTCAATTAATTACACAGGACACAATTTAACGCAGAGTATATCCTGCACAAATTAGCTGAAACCCCTTATGACAAAAATGAGTAAGGAGATATGGTGTTGCCAAATCGTGTTTCTGAAACTTGGCTTCGTCATTATAATGCATCTTAAAAATATCTGAATCGGCATCAAAAAATGAAAAAAGCACTGACGTAAGGTGAGGAGGCTAAGGGCGATTGTTCTAAAGTATTTTCCTGGACTGTGGGGCAGTGTTATACTTAATCAATCGCCACAAAATGTCAGAAAATTAAAGAACTTATATATTTAACTGCAAATAAGCACTTATGGATTTTCTACAATTTTATTCAGTGTTCGACCTTATGAAACCAATCCAAAGGATGATTTTCTTTTCTATAAAAATTGATATATTCTTTCCGTAAGCTTTTGTTTTCTGATATTCCTTATTTATCCAAGTCCAAATTACGAAAGAAGCACCTGAGATCTCCTTAAGGAAGACTTAGATATAAAACACCCAACCCAAAAATTTTAAATGTCACCCCTTTTTTGATACCCTCAATCAAATGTCTTTTTGGGTAGTATTAATTTTTTCTAAATTATAAACAGGATCGAAAAAAGGTATAACTCAAATAAAATAAACTTTGTTTTCGTTAGGAATGATTTCATTTGAGTAGATGCTCAAAATGCTTTCTACTTTAGGCTGAATAAATGTATTATCTATTCTCAAACTTATTTCTAATAATCTGAAATATTTGTCTTGAAGAAGAGAGCAGTTTCTTTGTGGTCCCATTGAAAAAATATAAAAGGGCGTTAGATCTGGTGTTGTTGCCGGCCATTTCATCCCAAAATAAAATGCATCTTCAGGATTTAATTAATTTAAAAAGCACTTAACTAAAATAAAATATATTTTATTCAAGTTATACCACTTTTGACCCCGTATAAAATTAAAAGAAAACATTGCTTTTGCAGGTGAATACCACTTCAAAGACCTTCAATTTAAGGTACCACCAAAAAGTGAAGCCATCTAAAATTTTGGGGTTAAGATGCGTGAGTTAAGGGGTGACTAACCCCACATCGAAATTATAGTGAATATGATAATATTTATCCGCCATCAAATTTTATATGGTTTAACAGGAATAATGATATTGAAAATTCATACAAAAAAAATTCTTCTGAAGAATAAAATGCATTTTCCGACAACATAACGTTAATTTTCCTCTTGAAATATCTTTCTGATAAATTCCTTGTTTCAACTGGAAGCTTACTGAACAAATTTTTACCCCAATATCTCGAAGACTTTTGGACAATTTACGGCAAACATAATCCGCATGCGCAGTCTAATTTAATTTATTATCCATTATAACACCTAGGAATTTGCTCACTTCTCCAAACTCCAACCGGCCTCTTTTGTCTGAATTGAAGTTGTGTAAAATCGACAGAAACCATCTCCCACCGTCTTCGAGTGCTAGTTTGACTCTCTCCTTAAATTGGCATTTGCACCTTGAATGTACAATGATAGATGTATCATCACAGAACAGACATAATGAATCACAGGCTGAGGTGATAAAGGAAGAGAATGAGACCTAGTATGGATCCTTGAGGTATCCCATATTTAATTACCCGCTCTGCTGAAAGCATACCATTCCACTCAACTATTTGCCTTTATCCACTTATATACGACCCCTGCAATCTTAACATATTTCCTCTGAAATTGCATTTGGATGTTTTCAAATTAACACCCTATTTCTATATATGCTGGGTTTCATAAACGTTGACCGCTTGATCTCCTTGTTCATTAAACAACTCTATGCACAAAATAACGTTAATTTGAAATTCTATTGGTCAATTTGAAATATTTTTTGAAGTATTTTGGAAAGGATTCAATCAACGATCTTCATAAATCCTATCAGTTAGTACCAATCCATGACAATCGTGACCTAGGCTTCTATTTGAAAAAAAAATTCTTATTATTAAATCTCTTTATAAGTATATTGACAACACCTAGATTCTTCAATTAGGAGACTAAAATGCTGAGATTCAAGGATGGATATTGATGAATATTTATTCATACATGAAGTATTTGGAAGAAATATTTGGTGAATTTTTTACAAGTTTTTTAACTTGACGATTTACGAATTACAGACGTTTGCACAAATTGGTAGCATGCTGTTATGTCAGTTTTTCAGGTCATCAGTTTTTGCTATGTTTC
Source organism: Micraspis discolor (assembly GCA_030674115.1). Lineage (NCBI taxonomy): Eukaryota > Metazoa > Arthropoda > Insecta > Coleoptera > Coccinellidae > Micraspis > Micraspis discolor. Next base: position 6,780,625 of record JARTUT010000872.1, read on the forward strand.
AACCAATTGAATTGTGATGACACTTAGTGATTGATTTAATTGTGATCATAAATAAATGAAAAAATAAATATTTGGGGTTACTTGGACAATTTATGAATGATTGAAATATTACTAGCTCATATACCGCATATAGGTCAATATCCACTTTCCTGCAACTAGTAGTTATGTACCAAATTATTATTATATAGAGGTTAATTATTCCAGGGGGTGTGTATCCGAAATATAGTTGAATGAAATGTTATTTCCATTTAAATATAATGAATTTGCCCCCAGAAAAATATTCCACACTGAAAATGCCCTGTATAACAACATATCTAATCGGTTGAATAATTTCCAGTCAGCAATTTAATTTCAGTATATCCTTGAATAGATTATAGGTTTGAGCATATCAGTTATCCTTCATCATTTTACCTCAGAGTGTCAAGTTATGGAAATGACGACTTCTACCTTTACCATATTTGGCCTTACGCAAACTTCCTAAACTGCGTTATCTTTGAAGTCTCCGATTGTTTTCTGTGGACGCCAAATTATCCCAAGAAAAACAAACAAGATAAAGATCTATCCTTTAATAACAGTCCCTAAATTCGATTAGAAAGATTTTTACAGCCGATAACGCCAATCCGTGATAAATAATTTGAATAAAACATCGGCGTTTACTATATACATATATATAAACATACACTTGGTTGGTGAAAAATTTCAGGCTAGCATTTTGAATATGCATATCCTTCGCGATATGTGAGAAGCAGAGTCGGCGACTTGTTCCAATCCGTGAAACTGCGGTAGGAAATTTCGATTTGTCAAGGTGGCTGGCTTGAGGCAGGTGATATTTTTGAGGCGACCATTGCACCTGCCGAAGCGCGTGGCGCGTGTGACATCTAGAACGGCTCACTTTTGGGTTAGATCGTCGAGAAATCGAGATTGGCACGTACGAGGCCAAGAAATTAACGTCGCATAAAAATTTCCGGCATTTCAAACGGCGAATTATGTTGATTTTGGAGATCTATGGAAGTCGGTAGGTTTAACTAGTCATATTGATCGAATGATATTGAAAATATAGGAAATGAACTCTCCCAATCGTTTTTTCTCGGTAGTACCTCAAGGGTCTTTTTAAGGACTCTCGATTTTTTCATTTATACTGTGCAAGTGTCTCCTTGAAAATCACAAAATGCTTTGGGTCGAACAAGATATACTATCGTGGACAAAACTAATCGAGTGTTCCAATGAAAACACCTTAGTTGTCAATTTGTGATTCAAGGGGAGAAAACATTCTCATCGCTCTGAGCCGAACCCTTTGATTTTGAAAAAGGGGATGTATATCAATTGGCCCAGTATTCTTCGATATTCGAAAAAATTTGCTGTGCTGAATTTTGCTAGGATTATGCTGCTTTGTTTGTGCCTTTGTATTATTTCATTATTTATTGTAGTTCAAACTTAGTTACAAGGATTGAGATGAAATATGTTACATGCTCTGAGTTGTGTTGTTTGAATTCTTTAGATAATTCAATTAATTTCGTGGATAATGGAAAATTGGAAAAATGTAAGCAGATTACGTTTCTTGATCACAAATGAGTGTAAAATACAATACACAATAAAAATAATCCAGTGATGTTAAATCACGTGATCTGGCTGGCCATTAAACAGCTGAATTTCATGAAATTATGCCATCAGCAAATTGGGTTTGCCATAATTAGCTGTGTGACGAGTGGCACCGTCTTGTTGAAACCACATATCAGGGACTTTCATGTCATCAATGATAGGCCAAATTGAGATGTTTACATCTTGTGTTAACGTGATCCATTGACCATTACATCATTTCCAGCCTCGTCTTTGGAGATTAACGGCCCAATCACGTCTCCACTATACATAGCGCGCCATACAGAGACACGTTGAGCATGCAAAGACTTCTCAATAATCGCTCTAGGATTTTCAGAAGCCCAAATGCGGCAATCTTGCTTTTTGACGTACCCTGACAAGTGAAAATGGGCTTCGTCTGAAAAATTATTTTTTCAGAAAAACCAGCGGGTTGTTCCAGAATGAATTGAGCGAATTTACGGCGATGTGAATGGTCGGTCGGCTTCAATTCCTGCACTAGTTGAATCTTGTAAGGCTTCAAAGCCAAATCCTTATGCAAAATTCACCATGTGGTGGTTTGGGATAACCCCAGTTATTGAGAACGTCGAGAAATTGACAAATTCGGATCTTCTTCAATACTGTGGCTCACAACTGCGATATTTTCAGTTGAACAGCCCAGTCAAACACGTGTTGGTGTTGGCACATTTTGTACCGAGCCCGTCGACACGAATTTAGAGACCAAATTCTTAATAGCGGTCTCAGAAGGTCGATTATGTTATCCGAAAATATCAAGAATTTTATGGAATGAAATTTTAACAGATCCTACATTTTCATAGTGGGTTTTAATTATTTTTGTGGGATTTTCGAGCAAAGTGAATTCATTGTAACAATTTCCAAAGCATTTACTACGAATATGTCAAAAAACTAACTGTCAATGCTGTTATGTGGTAGGTGTGGCCAAAATTCAATAACAAAGTTTTTGTTGAAAGACCCTTAATCTTGGTTATGTTCGTTATTGGGCCGAATCCGTCCTATGGTTCGGGTAATTTGGTTTCCCGTATAACTCCTTCAATATCCATCAGGATCAAGTTGTACTTGAAAGATATTTCAATGAGGCTGCAACAAACAGTCTTGCAGAATTTTGCAAAAGTCGAAAGGCTAGAAAATTGTTTAAATTTACCACAATTTTCTTTAATACTTCATACCTCACAAGATATCAGTCGTTTGAAAAAATAAGTCCATATTCTCAAATTACATTGTCGGAGCTTCCTTTCACCAGAAGATATAATAATTTTTTGTTTACTTAAAGGAAACTACAGAGCTAAAATTCATGTTAATTATTTACGATGGAATTTACGCTCCGTGTTGACTAAAGTCTCTTGAAAACTTTGGGGGGTCGTCGAAACAAAACAAAATGAAATTTCCATCTCTCAGAACTATACATTCTCTTCAAAGCTATAGCAATATTCCTAAATTATTCATCTAATAATAATAAATTTTTGTAAAATTGGAATACGTATCCGAATTACATGGGTTGAACTTATTGATTCAGTTTCAGTTGGTGAAAAATTAATCGAAATGGATAAAAGAAGACCTCGTTTATCAATAGATACATTTTTCTGATTGTGTTGCCTTTTGCATTCAAGTGAATCACTCGATTCTGTTTTGAAGATGTACAGTTTTAAGTGGAGGTGGATTTTGGCTGAAATGAAGCCAGCGCTCTTGTTCACCCGAACAGAGTGCCTATCATTTTTCCCAAATGTCTGTAATTTTGGAATATCGAACCGAAAATGGTCTCAATCGATTGGGTTCGACTCCCCGATGAAGAATCCGTGGCAAAAGTTGAGTCTGTCCGACCGTCCGGCCGTATCCTCTCTAGCTTCCAAAAGAGTTGAGCTAGAGTTTACATATTTTCAAAATAGGTTAATTGTCCAAATATCTCGGTCAAGTTCGTTATTGGGCCAAATCCGTCGGATGGTTCAGTAGTTATGAGCATCTGAAATTTTGTTTCCTCAATAACTACTAGAATATCCAAACGATCAAGTTGATATTTGAAATATTGTTGAGGGAGGCTGCAACAAAACTGCTCGCAAATTTTCGCAGAAATCGTCACGCTAGAAAATTTCTAAAAAATTCCCAAAAAAAAAATTTTTAATCCGCACTATCTCATAAGATATTTTTCGGATTTCAATAGAAATTCGTGAATATATTGAGGTGATCGATATCTTACTTATCCTCAAATTTCATTGCCCTAGCTCTTTTCCATCTAAAGATATGATCATTTTTTTCATTTACTCAAAAGAAAAGCGAAATGACATACGTCCCGATGATTTTCTTTGAACGATGGCCATCACAGATCGATATTCGATTGCTAAATGCCGGGCTCATTAATCAGTGTCAGTTGGCGTAATATTAATCAAAATTTTTCATAACGGGAAATCATAGAGAGAGCATTCAATCTCGATGGCTGAAATAATATACGTTGTCAAAATTCAGAAAAGCACTGACGTCAGTTTTTATGAAAAGGGAATTACAGCTTCGAACAAAACTTGGGGAAAATAATGAATAGATTTTTAATTTGAGATATAGGTTTGTTCATTCATTAGGCATTCATTATTTGCAACACATTGTCATATGGTTTGAATATTTACTCGCAAGTAATCTCTCGCCAAAGCAATCTGACCTCACGTCAGTGCTTTCTAAATTTTTTTAAATTCACATTTGTCTGGAAATTGAAATAATGATTTCAAAATACAAACAACGCTAGACATGTAGCACAATCCGTTCAAATCGTTGAAACTCAATTTTTCGAAACGTGCTGGATTGGCTCATTTTATTCAAGAAAAAACAAGAAGAATACTAAAGAGATCATCAAAATTGGGTACAGAAATGAAAAATTAATATCCTAGATTCATCAGGGCTCGACCCACGTATTCCCTCACCCCTGGTTTGACGCCCAGACGTCCATATTTATAAACAGAGACCCAGGTGATTTCGGCAAACTACAGATACCGTTAATTGGGATCACCTGCCAGGCAGATCCAGTGCGAAAGACGTTGCTCTCCGGATTTCCAAAAGTTGAATGAGTGCACGCGATGCGCCCAAATGAATCGACCTGACTTGTTTCCGAACAGACAGACAGATACTCGGTATTCGATTCATATGATTAATCAATACACGTCGAGAAAAAGAGTGGATTGGTGCAATTATTTCGTTTAAATGAAAGAAAAAATGGAGAAAAGTATAAACGAAACTTTAGGAGCCTTTTCGAGATTGTTGTTACATCTATTACTTTACTCTGGTGCAGTATGATACTAATACAACTGCAACAATGAATTAACGAACATATATTCGAAATTAAAAATAATCAATCACGGTGTTTCATTCCAAAAGTTGGTATATCTACTTCATCGAAAATTTCGGGTGTCCCAAGGTGGGTGTCATATTACATTAATATGGAAACTATTCATGCGAGATAATTCAATTTTCTTCAAATCATTATAAAGCTCTCCAAGGTACAGTTCTTACTTCTGAAATGATTTCAAATATCAAGTGTTGCCATATAAATGTAAATTCAATTTTGACGTAAGATTCGTCATCAGGTAGTCGAACCAAATTGATGGAGACCATTTTTGGCTCAAATAAGAGATATTTGGGCAATAATATAGAACGCTGTTCTATTAGTTCTCTAAACTTTGGCTACACTTGGTTAGGTTGAATAAAATGAAAATATAACCAATATTAGAGCTTATTGAAGTTTTAAGGAATCGTTTTGTTATTCAAACTAGGAAGAGGAATATTCAAATCTAAAAAATAAAAAATTAAAAACTTTAATCTACACAGTGACACACTAGCCGAAGATTTCTGAAACACTGAACAAATTTCATGTCAACTAACACAACGATCATTTCAACAGAGATGTCAAATCAATTTGAGTTTCCGAATGGATGTTCAGTGCATAATTAAATAATCTATGATCATTTTCAGTTGAAATGAGGTGACCGTGTTGCCATATCAAAGGCAAATCACTACTGCGCTTGCACTTCTAAAAATTTGGCACGCATTTTTCAGTTGACAAGTAATATAATTTTATTTATTTATTTATGTTTATACTGGCTTACCTAGGTGTACATATATCAATTTTTCAGGAGAATATCCTTAAGATGGCTGTATACGTGAATTTTTGTAATATTGTCATCAGTGTGTTAAGAATAATTTATACCTGTGCATTTCAATATAAATGACATTCCTTCCGAAGTTTGAAATGGGCTATTCGAGTCTCCCAACATGGCGTTCGGGTAGGAGTATGAGCAGATTAGACTATCCTACATATTCGAAGGCATCATAATCTAGGTATAATGTTGGCATTAATTTTTTCATTACATTTATAGTAATTTTAATTTATAGTTGAAAATTGGCGTCCGCGTGTCATAGCTATGTTGAGGTTGAGGGTATGGCTCTACAAGTTAATGAAATAAAATAGTAAAATTTTGAGAGTAAATATTGTAGACTTGAAAGTTTGTTATTGAATATTCACTTGAAAGCAATGATTACCATTGGAATTATCTGCCAAGGTTAATTTTTCAAGAAACTATACCTTTGTTGATTAGGTAATAATCGGTGCATAAAACATGGCTTCCAGATATCCCTACATATCAACATCACCATTTCTTTAAATCAACTTTTTGTGGCAAGAGATCTCGCAGTAGTTCCATTGTAACCTTGACTGTATTTATATGTGGCACCTTACTTTTCGATGCCACATGTTAATCAAGTCTAACGCTTGCAGTTGTGGCGTTAAGAATGTTTTAATTATATCACGATATCACTTTTCATTGGCAGTTACCATTACGCCGTTTTCATTAAAAAAAATGTAAGGTCCAATGATTCCTCCCGTCTAAATTGCACACCACAGGGTCACTTTTAAGGGATGCAAAAGGAACTAATTTGTGGGTTTTGTCATGGGCGAGCTATAACATCCTATTCGCACACGTACGGCGGCTAAAATTAAATAAAATTTCAAATGTAAGCAATTGCAAACCCTTGCGTAAAATTGTGGACGAAGTTGTTCTCTGAAGACCAGGCTCCTTAACACGGCGTTCAATTGAGGTTTATAGATTGTTTTGAAAACTTTCTTGAACAGTAATTTGCTTCCAGCCGATCTTGCAATAAATAATCCATGCTTGGGAATATCAGCTTCAGATTCTAGGATTAGAACACGTTACTTTGCTGAATATTCTTCATGATATTCTGCCAATTATAAACTGTGAAGACTTTACCAAAATAGCGTCGAAAGAAAGTTTCACGCCGTACAACGGGTACAATTAGATATTTGAATACTCAATCTATTCTGTAAGTACACTCCAGATAATTTTCTTCGAATATTACTGGATATACGACCAGCCGAATCGGCAGGAAATACTCAACTTAACCAAGGATTCTTCAGCAGAGAGTTGATCCAAATCGCGCTAAATCATATGCCAGATAACCGGTTAACGGTTAAGAGGGTAGAACGATAGCTGCATGCTAAACTAAATCTCTTGGTTTCTTCAGCTGAAATAAAGAGAATAATCATTGAAAACGCAATATAAAGAGTTTCTCGGAACACCTATTGACTGAACCTATTCCGCATATCGGAGCTCCAGATCTCTCGACGTCGTCGTATCAAGAAATTAACAATTAGAGGGCAGAGCGCGGTGCAAGAGACCAACGGCCAAGTTCTTGGCGGCGATATGTGAAATTTCGGTCTCGTGGCGGTCGACCAATGGCCGTTCGAATTTGAGGGGCCTGCTGCTGGCATCGGCAACTACCACCTGCCCGTCGGTGAAGATGAGGCCCAGCCACCACCCTGCCTCGCGCGCTACCTCACTCCAATTCGTATAAAATGCGTGCTGGAAATCCTAATTGATCACTTTCTCATAATATTAGTACGCGACATCATTCTCATTTAGATTTGGTATCTGGGCAATATCCATAATATCATATTTTTCTAAATTGTCAAGATCGACAGAACTTGACAGAATTGTAGTTTGAAGTCATGGAGCTCTCAAGAGAACAAAAGCGATTTTCATAAATGATACCTTCCTGATTTTTCGTCTTTCATGTTTCTCTTCTTTGTATATAATAGATGCATCGATCCATTATATCTGATGATTTACATTCACAGCATGTAGTGCCAACTTCGATCTATTGGTGAATTAGGAAATTAGTAACATAAAAACACCCAGGTGATGGCTATCCCATAAATGAATTGGAAAGAGCGTAATAAATAAGGCAACCCCAAAACGATACTACACTATCACATATGGGACAAACTATTGTCAGCGTCATTTCTCAGGTATGTGAAAATTTCATCAGAAAAATTAGGAGAATTGAAAATATATATGAAATAACAAACGCATTCAAGACACAATATACTATGAGGTCATTCCTAATTAAAATTGAACCTGATATTAAAATCAGAGACCAAATATTGAATATATGAAATACCATGCTAATGAGAAGGATCTTACATCGGAGAAACAGAGCACCCCTTGAAAAAGCAATAGAAGAACCAGAAGCTTTCTCAACTATTGCACTCCTATTGATTTTAGTAGTTTCAACATGCTGTGAATAAAAATCAGATAAAATAGAGTGATACAGTCATATAAAAAGCAATAAAACAAGAAAAATCAAGGATGCCTGATGGGAGAAAAGTGTTATTCACAAATCTCTAAACACATGTATCGTATTCTATTACATTCTTTGATTTTTCTGTAATTTTTTTGAATTGTTTGATGTTATGATAAGAATGAAAAACTCTTTTATTCATCAAAGAAAACATTGTTTTCTAGAATAAATAAAGTTATCATTGATACTTTCAAGAAGTATTAGACTATAATTGTCAATTTTAGATATTTTTGGTAATCATTTAACTTTCAATTGCCCTTAAGTAAATGAGAAAATGTTTGTATCTTCTGTGTGAGAAAGCTACGACAATGAAATTTGAGAATATGAAAGATACCCATAACGTCCACACATGCACAAAATTTTGTTTATATACAATTTTTTTGAAATTTTCTAGCTTATCGATTTTTGCGAAATTTTGCAAACCTATTCATTTCAACCTCACTCATATATCTTTCAAGTTACAACTCGATCTGATAGACATTGTAGGAGTTATGTAGGAAACCAAATTTCAGATTGAACGGATTGTGCCCAATAACGAACATGACCGATATATTTGGACAGTTAACCTATTCTGAATTATAAAAACTCTAGCTCATATCCTTTGTACGATTGAGATTATACGGCCGGATAGCCTGGCGGACACACAAGTGTGTCTTCATCATCAGGAATTCATACCTGATCGATTGAAATAATTTTCGGCTTAATATTCAAAAATTAGTGACGTTTGGGCTGAACGACAGCACGCTGTTCTTCTAGAAAAAGCGAGCAAAAATCTTTGATCTATCTTGAGTATGTCAGTCTGGCAGTAAATACGTATTTGTTCTATCTTCCGAAGTAGATGAACTAGAGTTTGGATGTTCTTAAAACAGATTAATTTTCCTAATATCTCGGGTGAGTTCGTTATTGGCCTATAACTGTCGAATAGTTCAGCAGTTACGAGCTTTCGAAATGTAACCTTCACTTTGCTGATTGGACAACTACATGTTATTGTGACTTATCGAAGAAACCAAGCAAGTTTCGACCCAAAAGGCACTTGTTTACTAGACAATCAATTAAAAATTATTCCGCTTTGAGCTCACCGAACAGTGTAAAAACTCACTCAATGGGCAAGGCCGAGAACAAATCATTAAATGGCCAGTTTTTCACTTTTTACACCTTACAATCGATTATTGTTTCCCTTTACGTTCAAGTTTTTCTGTACTAGCTAGCACCTCGTACAAAAATCAACATTGCAAAATTGTTAAACGTTCACTAGTTATCACAATGTAAGTAATCTTGAAATATAAACGATTACGCTTAAAATATGCGAAAAGATGTTCTATAACTTCCAGCGAGCTGGTTTAAATGTCGATCCAGTTCAACAGGAGCTTTTTTATTGACTCAAGATTGTGAGAAATATTTATTATGAGTTATTTATGACTTTATCGGTGGAAACATCAGATTGCATTCATCTGCTGGAGAGGCTAAATTTCCACATCCGCTCAAATCATTGGCTATTGATGCTCTGAGGCAAAGTGGCAGTGACGCAGTGTTGATGCATAAGATATTGAACTAATTACCTTATTACTAGATGATAAAATTGAACGTCGCTTGAATTCATTGTGAAGAGTATACATTAAAGAGTGAATTTGTTCGATGAGGAGGAATAACAACGTCGAAGCAAGAAAATGAAATAAATTGCTCTTAGTGGCTAGTGATTTTGGAATAACCATTTCTTGAGAATGACGGCGCGTGGTGATTCGAACAGAGGAGGCTTACTGTTGGCCAAAAAGTAGAATTTTGCAGAAATATGCTTCTTTGCCTGGCAATGTCTGGCATAATACCCGGAGTCTTTTTATATTAAAAAAAAAGAGGGGATGACTGTGCCAAATTTCAAACACTAACTTTAACTTCTGTGAATAATTATATTAGTACATGCACAAAATTTTGTTTAAATAAGACGCATATCTCATGAGATATAGATTATTGAAAAAAATTGTTTAAAGAATTTTTTTTTCAATTTTCCGACATGTTGATTTCTCCGAAATCTATTAGTTTCAATTTGATTCAAATATCTTCAAAGTAACAACTCGATTCGATCGAGGAGTTCTTTATATAACACAACTGCTAAGAAATCAATCAGATATTTCTAGATGAAATCTGAAGTAGAAACAAACCAGTCGAATGTGAAATACACTTTATACCCAAATTCTCAACAGAAAGATTTTAATCAGTCTACGTATAGTATAAAATGATCGGACCTAATTAAACTTACGAAGGAACTGAACGAACTTCGAAATTAAGTCATTAAAGTCGATAATAAAAAGAGGATAAATACTAATACATGCAAATTTTCCGAAACTTACTGATTAATTTATTAGATCAAGCCTTAAAACGACCCGACCTGTATTAATGAATGCAAATTCCGATGAACCCCCTTATTAATTTGTTCTATTTATACGCAGGACCGAATTTTCAATATGATAATCCAGTTTTCATGATCAGATTGAAGGTTCAGAATATTTTTGTCTTCTTTATGAAATACTTTACCGCTTTATTAGTGGAGAAAAATACAGAATAGATGTATTTGAACAGTATCTTTCGCCTTTAATTTATTTAATTTATGAGTCAGACAAAGGTATTTATATTGCAATTTCTATGACTAATAATGGAAGTATCCGAATGAAATTTCTTTTTAATTATCCAATTTTTTCGGAGCAAGAAATTATTTCGAACAGGTAACGATGAAAATTTATCAAAAAGTGTCAATCTTTTACTCAAATTTGTCACAGTCACAACTTGCGCTTGGAACTGAGTTCATCTAAATAGCATGCTATTGGTACGACCATGACCTGTTCTCAAACGATAAGAACTGTCCAAATTTTTCTTAGAAGATCGAAATCTGGAATTTTTTCGGAAGGATCAGAAATGAGATTTTTATTGAACATTTGATAAGAGTTCCACTCAATCTTTCATAATTCCTTATCACTTATATTCATATTGAAGAATGTATTATACAAGAATAGTTTACGTGACTTCAATCTCAAAATTTCATTTTGAGGAATCTATGGAATAATTGTTAATAAATTAGGAAAATAATGATATTTGCTCCAAGAATTCAGAACTGCAGTCTGTCTGCGAATATGGAGAGGGACAAATGTTAGACAAAACTGGTAACCAATGAACCGGTGTAGATCTTATAGTGCCAGTAATTATTCTCATGGGTGTTTTCAATTGTGCATCGATTTTTTGTTTATGTGCACTATTAAACCAAACAAAGGAACAATATTTAGCTGCAGAAAAAGCTGAGGCTAGAGATGCTGTGCTAAGAGTGGAAGCATCAGCACCCCAAGATGATTCAGCTAATTTCCTAGTTTTCAGTTTTAGGCTCAGATCATTTAAATGAGCCTTGTAATTGAGAGACGAATCTAATTTAATTTATTTTGGATAGAAATTATGTTCGATAGGAGAATCATTGAAAGTTACAGCCAATTTCCTATATTTTTCATAATTATTCAGCTGGATACAAGATACCGCTGTTTTGTTGGGATTGGGATATAATTGCCTCTCAATAAAATAATTCCTTGACGTAAGAAGAATTTCAATGCGTTAATCGTTTTAATCACACAGGAAATATTGTTGGACAATTGATACAAACAAATACGAACAGAAATGAGAAACCTAATAGTTTCAAAGAAAACCAGTCGATGCCCAATTTGATTTTTATTTTTTCTTATTATTTTAACAAATTTGATATGAATTTCAGAATTCATTGAAGTTTTGAAACATCCTACTTGTCGTAACTACTTGAAATGAAAAATAATTGAAATATTTCTCAACTGGCGATGAACATTAAATTTTGTCATTGATTGTGAAATATACAAAATTGTTGTAGGCCTAAACTACTTGAACTAAGTAGTTCTTCACCAGTAAGTCATTAAAATTGATGTACCTACTACATATAATGAAGATCAATAAATTCATTCTATAGTTTTGGCATTCACTTTGTTTAAATTCATCGTTACTGATAAGCAATGGGAATTATATTAAATATCAATCAATGCTATCTTGCTCTACGAAAGCTTTTTTCCGAAAACGGACAATTGTTTCTTTACTAAAAACATTTTAGGCTGGTAACCATCAGGATATCTTTTTGAAAAAGCCAGTTAATTTGTATACTTCGTGGAGTCAACATTTCTCTTCAAGCGAAATTAGATTCTTAACATGGAACATCAAGCTTCCTCGATGTCGGTTGATACGTCGTTCTAAAGGTGTGTCCAAACACAGCGCGCAAAGTGCGCGGCAGCTGCGCGCGGCATTCGCTGGACGCAAATTTGCCGCGTTTAGACCTTTTGCGCGGCAGTACTGAGCGGCACGTCCGAGACACGCCGCGCTCTTTATTTTATATTGAAGACACAATGAAAGCGGCCGCGTGTATTGTAACTCTGCTTATTATTCGTAAATTACGTAGAAGAAAGAGAACAAAGTGCATTAAAACAAATTATATCTTCTCTTATTATTGTGATATTCTTTGCACCTAGTATCCCATAATGGACCATGGGAGCCATATATTTCAATTAACCGAACAGCAGTTTCGTTATCCATGTTACTTGATAAAATACGTCCACACACGCGCGCGCGCGGCAGTCGTCCAATCACAGCGCGGCTGGCCGCGCTCGAATACCGCGCTGTGATTGGACACACCTTAAGAATCGATGAATTACAGTTTATTTTATTCTATTTTGAAACAAATTCAAGACTTTATTTGCAAAAAGAAAAATTATTATAATTTTCCACTGTTTTGACAATCAAAATTACGAAATATAACACGATAATTCCGAAGTGAAAAATAAATATTTCTGAATTCACTTGACGCTTGTTGGGACATTTTCATCTTTTATTTTAATTCAATAGGTAACCTGCGTTCTCATTACAAAAACAATGTTTTCACCATCTGGTTGCTCTAATAAGTATTAAATATTTTTGTAATAAAAATATTCAGTATAAGTTATATTTATATAACATTAATTATTTCTCTGGTTGCAAAATTAATTTAAATTTTATTATTCAATAAATCCTTCACCATGGAATATATGAGCTTCAAATTCAAAATTGTTGGTAAAATAACTGAGTAATATGCGAACGGCAATTCTATGAATCGACCTTGATAATAACGAAGTATTAATATTATTTATATCGTATTGTCGTTTTCTAAATATTGAAGGTGAAAGCATATCAAGGTGTCCAGAGCAAGTAATATTTTAAAACTTCTTCAATTTATGGGCCCAACCCATAGTTAAGTCAGTGTTGAGCGTAATTATTTACAGTATGTTCATAAAGTCGGTGCAACGCCACTCAGTGTATACGCCATCTTTTATTAACAGTTTTCATCCGTATAATTATATTTTTGGGAAACTTTTTAGGTAGAATTCAATATCAGTAGTTATATTTCATCGTATTGTTGAATGAAAATCTCTTATTTGAATATAAAACTTGTAATTGTTTTTATAAAACATCAATTAACGATTGAAAAAAAATAAACTAGAGATTTCCCTTCACCAAATATGTACTTGGCATCAAAATGTTTCAACGAGTGTCGAGGAATATTTAGAAAACATTGAAATAATGAAAAAAATTGTTCGGGAAAATTGTCGAAACAGTTCCAGAGAATGTTGGCATATTAATCGACGCGGGTCATTTTCTCGAATGTTTTGGACATGAAACGTGAACCAGCTTTTTTCTGAAATCGTTAAATTTCGAGCAGAATCAATGGCGTCTACGACAACCCACATATAATAAAAAAAGATATATCTGGAGACGAATTTTGGGTAGATAGCGCCAGATTGAATCTAGCAACTCCTATATCGCTAGGACTCGAGATATGAATAATGCTTCATGTTAAATGTAGAGAATCGTTGATGTGAGGTTAAGAGTTTTTGCACGCTTGATCAAAATTCTCTTCCCGGAATCTCTTATTAATTAATTAAGATTAAAATATATTGAAGGCTGGCAATGTTTCTTCAATTTAATCAGAGATCCTTTTAATGCTATCACGGATGACTAGTGTATTAATGGAAACCAGAGAAATTGTTGATTTTATTTAATTTCAAAAAGATTAATTACAACAATATAGGTACAGTTCAACAACTATTACTAATGTTAAAAAGGAGAATTAGTTCTTTGATAGAAAGGCACATTAGAAAAAATTTCCAAATTTCTAATCTACCTATAAAAGCAACTATACTGGTGAAAGGCATCAAAAGATAAAATCTACTCAACATCCGCGGTTATATAAGAACGAACAGAATTGTATTGTTGTTGGCGACAATTAATACTTGTGATTCCTTATTTGGAAAAAATTTCTTAGATAGATATAATAATGAGAGATTTATTGTATGACTGTAAATATGTTGCGATGCTCCGCATCATTTCCATTTGTGATTAATTAAAAAAATAAGAGGATTTGCAAGAATCAACAGATGTAAAAAAGAGAAATCATTGTTTTCTAACACAGAGAATATAAAAAATATAAGAATTCGTTACTAAAACAAAAAAATTAAGCAATTTAACGACATATTGCGTCAGACCCCGAAGTATCGAAAAGACACAGAAAGTTAAAATATATTAAACTCTAGCAAACCTTCTGCGATGTGATCAGAAGTCCTTTTAGTGATATCAAGGATGAAAAGTGTATTAATGGAAATAAAAGAAATTGTTAAATTTTTTTCATCTCAAAAAAATTTATAAAATAAAATTAGATACAGTTCAACATCTATGACTAAGGTTAAAAATAAGAAACACTCCTCTAACAAGTGGAAGAAAATTTTCAATTTCAAAATTTACCATCAAAAGTAACTGTATTGACAAAATAGATTAAAAGATAAAAATAATTCAACACTAGATATAGGCGTATTCTTAAATCTTCATGAAAATGAAAACCACGTGATCCGGTGTGACTAATGAAAACTAATAACCGCACTGAGTTAAGCAAAGAAGACCAACAAAGAGACCTTTTGCCATTACCAATTTGCAAGCAATTCATTAAATTATTACAAAAAAAAACAATGAATGAATATGCTCGAGATTTATTGTGTTATTAGAAATATATTGCGACTCTGCATATCATATTCATTTGTGATGAACTAAAAGAATTGAACATCCATCTATCCTTCAATATATTTAACGAACTTTAAATGCTATTATGGATGACAAATGAAACGAAAGAATTAGTTAATTTTGTTCAATTTTAAAAAGAGAAGTTACAACAATGCAGATACAGAGCAAATATATTGAGGAAAGTGATAAAGAGATGAAAATATTTCTACCCCAGATATATCGTAAAATCACACAGGAAATTTGTTTGTGAAAAGGTGATGAACAGTGAGCACAATTAAAACTTATTTCTGGTCCATCCAATATCCATATGCTTGCTATATCCAATATCCATATGCTTGCAATATCCAATATGCACGCTGTTTTCAAAAAATTTCGTCAGAAAATTATTAAATTAATAAACTAAAAGAAACTAGCAAAAAAATTTTGTAACTTCCTCTAGTTTACTATACGAAGATTTAACTTCAGATTATGCAATATATCAAAAACTTACATAAAACACAAAACGTACAGTTTTTGATCAGATCCCCTTCTTTTTTCAAACTATCGTCAAATGTCAAATAGATCGGATTCTAGGGTTTATTTGAAAACGAAATTTCAGAAGGTCATAACTGCTGAACTATTTGACAGATTCGGCTCAACAACGAACTTTACCGTGATATTGGGATAATTAACCTCTTCTGAAACCTCATCTCCTTCGGAAAATAGAGTGTGTACGGCCAAACGGACTTAGTCAAGTTTGACCACGTCGAACTCAAATTGAGACTTTTTTCGGCTAGGTAATTACAGATATATGAGAAAAACGATAGCACGTATTACACTCTAAAGCATATTGATTGATTCATACGAATAGACAGAAAAATCATCTTAAGAAGAGTTGCATAACTGGTCAATACTTTTCAATACTACATATCATTCTGAACTAGCCATTGAATTTGTATCAAAGCCAAAGATTGTTCCACAGAGCCTTATAAAACGATTTTCATGTATTTAATAAACTTGGTCGATATCTCTCAAGGATAAACGGCAAATCTCGGAATTCAGCCAGGACAAATTGCTCCAGATTTCATGTACAGTTCCGAAAAGGCTTCTACTTTAAGAATCCACCAGCAATTAAACGAAGCAAAAGGTAATAATGCTATCACATTCAAACAATTTCCTTACAAATCACATGTATGCAGATTAGATACAGAAATTATGGTCCCTGGAGCAGCGTTTATCAATCTCAAACCCGCCAGCTCAGTTCGAATTAAGATACGTCGGTGTTTGAGTTTTGGACCTCACCGTATATGAAATATTTCGCTGAAGAGCAAGTGTGGCACGAAGTATAAAGAAGCAGGTGCAAGACACATTTGTCGGCCACTTAATATGCAAACTGTGAGCCAGCTTAAGACCAAAATGTGATAAAATTTCAATAGTATTTTTCCGGTACTGCCAATTTGATGCGCTTCCAGATAAAAATGATCAGTTCATGTAGAATTCAATTTTTGATGTTACTAACGATTGAGCGATTAATAAATGTTTAAATTTTTCCAATTTTTTTTGAGTTCTTGTTTCGAACGTTTAAAGGTGAAGTTTTAATAACTTGTTAATGAATTTCGATGTATACCATATTTGTTCTTAATCGATGTGGTATTCGATCCTGTATAGGAGAACAATAATAATTAATCTCGGTCATGTGCTGGTGATTTTTGTTGGACTGCAAAATTAAATCGAAAAAATTTTATAGGATACGGGTGTTTTGAATATTGATGAGGTTTGTAATTGTTCCATGATGAGGAATATATTCAAGGTCAGTCTTGGTATACCGGTATTGATTTCTTGGTCGAGAAAGGAACGGACGTTTATTCTTTGTCAAGATATGGATTGAAGTGAGTTATTTTATTGTTAAAATCTATTCATTTTGATGAAATATCCCAACAGTTTCGCCTATAAAACGTGATAGTATATTATTCAGTGAGCTGTAAAGTAGGCTATAACACATGCAGATGTGTTACTACCGCGAGTAAACTACTTCATCTGCGACTAATGTACGCATTGATCTGCGTTGTTAAAACCTAGAGTAACTAACAAAAGAATGGACATAATTTTCTGTGTGCAATGAATAGTCGCCAATAACGAGGCTATACTCTATCGGGACGAGCCGAGCGTTGGTTCACCCAAATCGAAAGAGGTTTCACGGAAGATATTGAGATCACAAGTTATGTCTTTTTTTCCAGAACAATTCACTTGATGTAATCGTTGGTTGAAGAGTTCGACCGTCGTTTTGAACGAGCTCTGACCTTGGATACTTCATCATGAGGTCTTGAATCATTTGGGATCTTTTCTGCACATCTAAAGAAATGAGTGCAATCTCTGACAAGATCATCGCTCCATTCTGCTCTCTTATACGATTTGATAAAGTACTCAAACACGTTATTAGTGCGTGTACTTCGTACCAACATGACAACTCGAGGATATTCTTAATGTCGACATTATAATCTTCAGGCAAATAACTCAAGGGTAAAGTTTCCACACGATACAGTTATCGTACGTCAACTTCCAAGAGAAAAATCATCTGTAGGCTAATTTAGCAGGCCACTCTGTTCCGGTAGAATTTGAAATCAATTACGAAATATGGCTGATTATAAGGTATATGCTAATTTTTGGACGGCCAAGTGCGAATGTCGATGCCGCCTTGCCATGTAAAATGTAACAGCATCTTCATTCCCCTCATTTGCATTTTTATTCGCATGTGTCTCCAAGCCGCTGGTTATAAACCTTTGGGTGATGCCCGACATACCAGCGAATTTTGACCGCGCGGATGAACTTCAGGGAGTAGTTCCCACTCGCTTCATTATAAAGTAGACATTTGTCCAACCGAAGAGTCGGACACTTCAACACTATTCCCGATGACTCGCATTTATCTGCATTGAATCTCAACATTCATTGGGCTCTGCTAGTTCCAAGAATATGGCTAATAACAGAACACAAATTTTTCAACAAATTTCATCTCAAACAATTTTTCCGATTTCGAATTCTTAAAAGCAATTTTGAAGGAGTTGCTATTTCCGCATTTTGAAGTGATGATCAATATTGATAACTGAGATCTAGTGATTGAACTCCTGGCGACTTCTTCCTTGGGTCTAAGTGAAAGATGTGGTCAAGACTTCAGGGATTTGGGGAAGCTATTGAGGCCAAACATCCCCCACTTTGATGATGAAAAATTTCATGAAAATTACATTTTCCTGCACAGTAGCCGTGAAGACCAATAGGCTGATATTGTGTTTGACGTTCTTGTTCAAATGAACATAAGACTTATCTGTCCATACGTGAGCAGGTTACCAGTGTTGTCTAATATTGTCCCCCCCATATTCCCTGACAGACTGCAGTTCTGCATTCTTGGAACAAATATCATTCTTTTCCCAATTGATTTCCAATTATTTCATTCATTCCATAAAATAGAATACCCAGATTGAAGTCACGTAAACCATTCTGATTTATTACGTTATTCAATATGAACATTATCGATAAAGCATTATGGAAGATGGAGTGGAAATGTCATGAAATGTTCAACAAAAGTCTCATTTCTGATCCTTCTGAAAGAATCCCATGTTTTCATCTTCCAAGAAAAATTTGGACAATTCTCAATTGTTTGAGAATAGGTTACTAACCCCTGCTCTATTGAAGGCCAACCAAAAAATTGTGAGCCAAAAGTTTAATATCAATTGGCTATACCTACATAATGAAACGAAAATTCGCTAACTGATAAAGAGTCCATTCCAAGATTGAGATAATTGAATTGTTATAGATACAGTTGCTATAGCAATAATAAAAACTTTGATTACAATTATTATTATATGGGTAGCAGGATTTACGTTGAAATTACAGTTTTTCGTGATTAATACCAGTAATAAAATATAACATTTGAAATGCATCAGATCCTACGTTTCCCTATCGTTTCTACTGGATATTCCATGCAGAGTATATCGCATTGAACCAATATAGGTACTCGTAAATAGAACATGAATGCTACATTGAATCTACCCATCCATATATATGCTTTAATTCTCGCAATTTTTTAGCTTGAAAATGCTCAGAAGTACGTAAAAGTGCTTTAGGAAGAAGATTTCCTAGGTTGCCGAGCAATTACCACTCCACAAATTTCCCTTATAAGCGTACCATTAAGAGTAAGTATATAAAGTCTCGTAGGGGAGTCTCTGTGATCCTCTGAAATATAATTGTTTGACGTTCCAACATTTTAATGCACCTTCTTTAAGCGTGTCTGAATACAATTTCAAGCTACTGTAATACGAAACTTAATATCGATTTATGCTACTGTCTTTTACGAATAAACACTGAAAATATCTCAAGAAAAACAGTCTATTATCAGTAAGTATTTCGTGTTTCATATCAGATCCAACTCTGCAGTCACATCAGAATCGTAAACGAAATAATGCATATCTTATCGGACTGATTGATTTTTCATAATGACACCTTACATATCTGCAAGATCTCTCGCTGCATCCCAATTAAGGGCACCATCATCAATTTCAAAGCCGTGAGTAAACAGCACTTCTATACAATCACATTAGCATATACAAGAGGATTTTCAATTACGGTAATATGAGACTACGATCAACCTGAACTGTGGTTAATTTTTGGAGATCACTCATCAAATATTTGGCCAATTTGATGAATTGTTGGTGACAGGAGAGTCTGTGAATATAAATGGTTGTTCACACTTAAAACTGTGTGAAGTTCTTCTAGTAAAGTTGGTATACCAGGTTTACAATAAATGTGAATTATTCTTACGTCACCTGATGTTTTCAGGATTTTTTTTTTTCGTTATCTACTCCAGGATCTAAATTTTGATTTGAACGTTTGCCTTAATTTTTTTATAGCTAACAGCATAGCATTTGTATGTGTTAAACTTTTTAGCAGAGGTTGAGGTAACAGAGCATCATATAATTCTGATTAGGAGACTTTAAAATTCCTGTCCCCCCGCCAATTTGGTGATTTTTATATTATAATGTTGATGAAATGAGCTGGAATATTGAAGAACGTCTTTCTTCAAGAATGATATTTCATTAACAAATACAGAGAATTCTTCAAAAACCCCACACATATCTGAAAATGGAATATAAAAATTTAGAAAGCATTGACGTGAGGTCAAATTGCTTTGGCGCTCTTGTTGAGCTACTTGCGAGTAAATATTCAAACCATATCAAATCAATGAGCACTCTGATCAGGTGAACAATAGTCTTTTCTCATACTATGGGACAATGTGAAGCAAATATGAACGCCTAATGAATGAACAAACCTATATCTCAAATTAAAAATAACTCATAATTTTCCCCAAGTTTTGTTCGAAGCTATAATTCCCTCCCCCTAAAAACTTAAGTCAGTGCTTTTCTGAATTTTGACAACGTATATTATTTCAGCCACTGAGATTGAATTCTATCTCTATGATTTCCGGTTGTGAAAAATTTTGATTAATATTACGGCAACTGACACTGATTAATGAGCCCGGCATTTGTCAATCGAATATCGATATGTGATGGCCATCGTTTAGAGAAAATTACCGGGACTTATGTCATTTCTCTTTTCTCTTGAGTAAATGAAAAAAATATATGTCACAAAAAATTTTAATCATATCTCTTGACATTGTAGATATTTATTATTGAAATATCCTAAGTAGGTGAGATAGAAAATGAACCATTATATCAATTTCAAACCAAACTTCAATATTCGGGTCAAGTTAGAGATCTCAGAAGAAAGATATCTGCCGTTGAGGTGAAAAAAATCCGGCCCAGTCACTATTAATCCCATACCAGATCATAATAAGATTATTTCTATTATTTTTTTTTGTCATCCTACAATATAAAGCAATAAACAAATTAATTACATATTTTTCCTACTAATTCTCATTAAATTTTTTCAACCCACAGACTCCGTCTTATGAAGTGATTAGGCCAATAAAAACTCGAATTCATCATTCCTATGCTTGTCAGAAGGACTTAGAATGATATAATATTATCGTTAATTAATTTACTCTAAATAATTTAAATTACATATCATTTCGGCTTTTTGTCCAATCCTCGACCCAGTTCAGATAACAAGATCTACCTTGGTGGCCCTGATCGTCAATTGCCTTGTCGCATACCCCACAAAGGAGTTTATTGAATCTTTCGGGGTTGGAATGTCCCCAATGATATCAAGGGAGGCTGGCGCTAAGATTATTGGCTTTATATCGATTTTTTCTTCAGAGGTTTTCGGGATTAGTTGAGGAGGAATGCTGGAAATTAATTTAGGAATTAGGTGCTTGCTCCCTTCTAATTAGATTTGTTATATGTGAAGGAATTTTTTTTTAGTTGAAAAATAGACTGGTTCATCAATGCAGGTGATGCACCTGGAATTCTTCATTAGTTTGTATGCTGATCACTTTTAATTACTTCAAATTTAAAGAGTTTCATTTGGGGGTATGTTCCTTTAGAAATCTGGATATTTTCTGTGGGATTTTCACCATATACAGGGTGGGGATAAATTTTGGCACCAAATTAATATCTTTAAAACGAAACGGGCGATATTTTTGAAATTCGGCAGCTGAGTGTAATGGACTGCAATGCATCTGATGAGCATATTTTCATTAATGAGATACTTCCAATTTAACCGCAAATGACAATTTACACCCTGTATATTTCTGCAGATTCTGAAAGTGCAACTTGTTTCGGATTTTTCCATACCAGGTCCATTTTTACATGGAACCCGATATGGACAGATCCGAAACAAGGTGCACTTTCAGAATGTGCATAAATATACAGGGTGTCCCTTTTAAATAAAATTTTTTTTTGTCATTTTCGGTTGATCAGGAAGAATCTCACTAATGAAAATATGCTTATCAGATGCATTGTGGTCCATTACACTCAGCTGCCAAATTTCAAAAATATCGCCCGTTTCGTTTTAAAGATATAAGTTGGGTGCCAAACTTTATCCCAACCCTGTATATGACTAATTGAAAAAGGTTTTATTAAGACACCAGCACAAAAGTATCATCTCGAAACATTCAAGTAACGAAGTTTTAATTAATAGTGGATTTTAACAAAATAAGAAGTTTTGAGTTAGTTTGCTCAGTTGATTTATGATTTTCCTTCTGCAATTTGCAATTTAATTCTTTATGTGCACCACAAAAACCTCATAGTTGTTTGCACAAGTATCAAGGAGGTGCAGTTATCCCCTTGTTTTTTTCAGTTTCCTGCTGGAAATTTCTATCAACTATAATAAGTCCTCGTACATTAAATGAATTGAACAACATTTATTACACATTTTCACAATTTTTAATTAATTTTTATGCTAGAGTTCATATGAATTACCATCAAGTGAAAGCCATAACTATCCAAAATACAATGATTCCGTTAAACCCTTCCACTCGATGTTTTTCAAAAAGTTTTTCGATTTCATAAACAATTATAAGACGTTTTATCTAGCATCCTGAACTCTGTATATACAACAATTTGGAAACGAAGAGTTTGCGCGTAAATATATTGTCACCTTTTTTATCATATTGCTATTTCTAACTTCAGTAAATTATTGAGGATGTGGAAACTTTAGCCATATTCATCGAAGGTTATTTTATTCACCATTTATTCATGTAAATGGGTTTGACTTCAGCAGGATTTCGAGCCCAATCCTTTGAGACAATTTGATTTTTAAAAATAATAGAAGTTTGTTTGGAACACTACAATCTTCATGAGATAATTAACAGTTCGCTATTATATTTCGACAGAAATAGACGGGCTGCAAAATTAAACTCTTAAAAATTCAGCAATCTCTATAGGACTCTAGGCTATATGAACCAAAATATTATAATCTCATTTCGAACAAGTGATTTTAACTATTTCAGCGGGTGTCTATTCATTTAACTATTCCTAGAAACAAGATAGTGTTCTGGTGTCGCTGGAGGACCAGAAACCCATATTTAACAATCTTAAAATATTCATATACAGGCGCCGTTCTCTAGGTCAGCACGAAATCTAATAATTTTCCCAAAAAATCCTTCAGTTGCGGTCTATGAAGGTCGATCTTATAAATATTCTTCCACTTCATTTTAACGATTGTTAATTAGGACCATTACGTGGTTCAATAATATATAACATATAATGATGGCCACAAACGCACCTGTCGTTCCAAATATTTAGGAGGAGAAAGAGCAGATGCCCTCATCGTATTTTGCAAACACTCTCTTGGCATTTCCGGGCTCACTGCCGAGGTATAAAACGCTTACGCATTAAAAAAAGCAATCAAGATTGAGCCCATGCTAGTAAATGAAATTTCTACAATTAAAATCGCCTCAAATGTATCCTGGAGTTTTTTTTATCACTGAGAGGTTTAGATGAATAGAAACTTGTCATGTTTTAATTGAATATTGAATTGAATTGCTTGTGTATTGTCACTCGGGGTTAATTCAGACGAAGTTGTAGCTATTTTGTTCCACACTATTGAATTGTCAATCGATAGTGCATGAAAAACCAATACATTAAATTATAGCATCCTTCTTGAGAGGTAGAAAATGTAATTTTAAAATATCATGTGTTTTCTTTACTCTGTTTTGTCTGAATTCTCCTCTTACCTGGGGGTGATAATGTATTCAGCACCTACTGGGTAAGAGCAAATATAAAATGAAATTTCTCTTCATATGTATTATTTCAGATCAAAGAATTGAAAATGAAATACTCGATTTAATAGGACACACGATATATAACAATTCTGAAACAGTGAATCCGCACTGATGAAAACTATTTTATATCTTAGCATATTGGTGTTTCTTAATTTAATGAATGACATGATAAGTATATAGCTTCATCCCTATGTATCACTTCATTTCTTGAATATTTTGAAATACAGCGTTGATGAAGTAGTATACTGGGTGTCCGCAAAATGTGGGAGATCTCACGGATTCAGATTAAAACATTAAAAATTAGATGACAAGTTCCAATGAATTTATTTCCTAGCGGCCCTGCCTACGGAGGTACGGCCTTCAAATGGACACGCCATGGGTAATCAATTTTTCTTGAATAATTTTTAAACTACTTAATACAATTTAATGAAAATTTAACACGATAAACAGTAGTAAGAACCTCTCAAAATACTGCCCTTAAAACATAATTATTTTGTTTAGTTTATCTGGGGTGGACTAAATGTGTATTCCATTATAAAATTAAATTTACCAAGATATTCAAACTTCAATAAATTATTAACGTGTCAACAAAATTTAAAACGTATATGTAAGATATTAATTTTTTTATAGGTATTATAGTAACGTTTGTAAAAGCAGTGCATTTTTTAATACTGATAACAATTTTTTTAATGAAAATAAAAAATTAATTCTTTCAATTTTTTTTTGAGAACGGTTGATTTTATCGATAATGAACAGGAGTACTTTTTCTTAAACTTAATTTTTGAAATATTCAAATAAATTTTTTTTAATCCCTTATCATACAGGGTGTTAAAAATGTAAGCAATAAAATGTACAACCTAGTCCGCCCTTGATAAACTAAACAAGATAATTAAGTTTTAAGGGCAGTATTCCAAGAGGTCCTTACTACTGTTGATCGTATTGGATTTTCATTAAACTATATTAAGTATTTTGAAAGTTATTCAAGAAAAATTGATTACCAGTGGCGTATCTCCGTACGGAGGGCCGCTAGGAAAAAATTTATCGGATTTTGTCATCTTGTATTTTATTGTTATATCTGAATCCGAGAGATCTCCTACATTCTCTTGGGCACTCTGTATAAAATATTCCCTCATTACAACAGAAATCAATTTTCACGAATATCAGGATGTATCCAGCCTGTAAATCTGTTTATCAAAATATTAGAAATAATTTGTGGCTTTGTGAATTTTATTCATGGCGTCTATGGAAAATATCTGATTCCCAGGTGCGGTAATTGAAATCTGGAAAAAAAAAAACAATTGCACAGAGTTAGATCAGGCGATCAGATGGTATTGATCGAGTGTTTGGTCCTGAAATCTTCAATAATCCTAAATTTTCCGGATACTTTTCTATCACAGTATATATTGTAAGAATAACCAAAAATTTCAAGGGGCTTCTTAGGGCCTGAAAATATTGATTTATTGGGAAAACGACTCATCAAATTACATTTTATAAACACTGTTCTAAAGAAGCTTCTGTGACCTTTCAAATGAAGTATAATTTAACCTCTCTTCCCCATTAAATCTTGAAAGTTTGAAGCACTCCCTCTGAATGCCTCAAATATACTGTCCCCCAAACAAAATCGAGGGAAATATTTCGAGAAATTTTTCTAGTCTTAATGGAATAAGAAATGTACTTGCTGGAAATGAACATCCTGTATTCTGAAAGAATCCGTTCAAGTTAAAGGATGGAATTTATAATGCTGCCGATAGCTTATTTATTTATTTATAATATCTCAGGAACAGAGAACAAGACTTAATAACATATAAACTTAATTTCAGTAGCTTGTGAATTTGATTCATTCCGTGAAGAGAACTTTTCCCATATAAGTACAACATTATTTTAATCGAATCGTCTTCAATCAATCCATCAGTTCTGATAATTCAAAATCAACAATGCAGATACCAATTCCAACGCACAATAATCAACTTGATGAACAATACAAACTCTTCCCCAACAGAAAAGGAATCCATCAGGCATCCGACAAGGATCCATTGTCTTCAACGAGGCCAATACAACTCTCGTTGAACTACATATAACACAATACAAAGGGTAAGTGAAAAAAAACAAGAAACAGTAATAACGTCTAGCCGTTCTGCCAGACTATAACTAATAGAAAACACGTGCCTGTTCCATTTAATCTAGCAGGCTTTCCGTAAGCTCAAGATGTTAGACTCAACACTCAACATTCATCTGAACACACCTGGCGCTTACGCCCATTGGGATGTTGATGTAATGAACACATAGTGACCACAAGATATGATGCCCATTGTATTGAATGGTTTTACGGTTGCGGTCGAGGTGAAACAATTTTTAGAGGAAATGATTGAAGTGTTCATTCAATAAATATTGATAGCATGGGTGGCTTTCAAAATTAGAAATTAGGACAGTGAATCCCACAAACATGGAATTCTCAAATTAAGGATTTGACTAGTGAAAGGATAAGCAGTGGAAGAACTGCCAATTCAATATTTATTAAATTTACAGCAAAATGCAATACTGTTCCAATTAAACATCGATTGTGAATCTTCTAGAAGATATGGTTAGTTGTAAATTAAAAAAAATGCAGAATACGACTACAATATTTAAATAATAAAAATTTTTTAAATGAATAACAATCAGGACCCTTTTAGGCAAATTTCAATCATTTACAGCTTTTCTTTTGTTCTTCAACAAAAAAAAATATTAACAGCTCCTTCTGGGTGTTGCAGTTCATTTTTCCATAGGTATGAAGCTGATTGAAAAACATACCATAATTAGGTTGATATCTTTTCTTGAATTGCTGATTTATTTCTGAAAAAAAGGGGATAATTAGCTGAATAATTTTGAGAAAAATTCCTGTTTTTCCATCATAGACCAATCTACAATACAGGTGCAACTCAAAAATGAGATCACTATTACTAATAAAGAGTTCAATGGTCTCCAAAACATGGCCAAAGTTCTCATCTACCCCATCTTCTTTCCACAAGAGATCATCAGTCGTTTATTCACTTAATTTAATAAACAGATCTCATGAAAAACTGAGAACCATTCATTACGTGTAATTTGCAAACCATAGGATCCCTCCTCATCTTTTTAATGCCTAAATAATTGAATTTTAAGTTAACTTGACGGAAATTGAAGGGAGATCATATTCAATTTAATGGTCTATTTAACGATCGTTTAACATGATACAGTGTTGATGCTGGATAAATAAACATCTTCCAAACAACTACACGAGAAGGCATGCAAATTTCCATGCCATATCGTTCATCTGTTTCTGGCTTGATTCATTATAATTGGTTGAATATAAAAACTCGTTTTATATTCTTTTTGTATGAAGTGAAACTGATATTTTTGTTACTGGAGAATTTACAAAGGCCCATGATACATAAAACAAACACAGAATGTGTTCACAGCATTCGTAGATTATCAGAGAGCTTTTGATAGCCTGAAACATCAAAAAATGATGGATGCAGTCGAGAAGATTGATCTTGATGCGCTACTGGAAAAAATTGAAGCATATAAAAAATTCCAAATTTTTGGGTAAACAGGACATAACTTCGAGAAAAATGTTCGAACAAAAAACAAAAAATTAAGAGATTGAAGCTTCGATTGTATTATTTTTGAATGAACTCTTAAAATTTTGAAGCGTCAGTGCTTTTTGAGTTATTTTAGTACCAGCAAAACAAATTGTGTTCATTTTTTTTCAGTTTTTTGTTTGTCAATGAACTGATATTGGTTTTTTTTAGTCAACTAATATGATGATCCGATACCTTGTTTATTCACGTTTGATTGCTTTTCGATTAACCTTGACGTATCCATCTCGCCCCTCCGAGATATCGGTCTTCAAATGGAAGAGGATGCATTCGTCTTTGATTCGCTATATCTCAACAACCAATGATCGCCAAGAAAGGTAAATGTCAGTTTCGAAAACTCCAATGAACACCCTTCAACTTTAGGCCATTGTTTTTTCGAAAACATTGTTTTTCTTTCCGTCACATGAATTCAAAAATGCTATTGGTAGTTTTTTGAAAAATTTAGTACTGAATCGAAAGTTTTGAGGAATTCGATAATGATTTTAGAGTTCAATATATGCACAAACATCCTTGGAAGACTCAAATCAACCCATTCAGTAATTTTTTTCAGTCGATCGAGTTTTGGAAAAAATTAAAGGATCACGATTTTTGTTATGAAATGCTAATAATTTTCAACAAATCGAGAAAAAACAGTTTCTCAACTTCTTGAAAATTTTAACCGTAGAGAGTGGTAGAATGTCCAGAAGGAAAAAAATTGAAAAACTAATTGCAGAAAATATTTTATTTGGAAAATTTTGTTGAAAAGTTTAAAAAAATTATACGTGTGTCAAGGTATGTGAAAAATCACTTAGAGCTGAATAAACAGGGAATGCGATTCTCACGGTGATTGAACAAAGAAAAATTTTTCCACGATCGTAGACCAAAAGAAAAGCTTAAGATATTCTGAAAATTTTTTGCAGCTGCTAATTCGGAGAAAACTCAAAAACCACTGACGCTACAAAATTTCAGAGTTCTAATGCAAAAACCAGAGACTTTGAGCTACATTTTTATCTTTTTTCTCGAAGTTATGGCCTGTTAAAAATCGCTAAAAAAGATTGAATTCTTTTTTGATCCTTAAATTTTTTCAGTTTTGTGTAAAAGAGGGAGGGCTGGCTCGACATACCTAAGTTCAACAACGGATTCTACATCAAGAAGTTGAAGTCAATCAATTAGTGGAATCTTTGGCTGCATATTCGGAAATAACATACATTTGGGCAAAACGCTTGCCTTGAAAATAGATTGAAGAGAAAAGACACTTTTTGGCGCTCTTGTTCACCCGAACAGAGTGCCTATCATTTTGCCCAAATGTCTGTAATTTCGGAATATCAAGCCGAAAATGGTCTCAATCTATTAGGTTCGACTCCCTGATGAAGAATCCGTAGAGAAAGTTGAGTCTGTCCGGCCGACCGGCCGTATCCTCTCTAACATCCAAAAGAGATGAGCTAGAGTTTTTATATTTTCAGGATACGTTAATTGTCCAAATATCTCGGTCAAGTTCGTTATTGGGCCAAATCCGTCGGATGGTTCAGTAGTTATGAGCATCTGAAATTTTGTTTCCTCAATAACTACTAGAATATCCATTCGATCAAGTTGATACTTGAAATATTGTTGGGGAAGGCTCGCAAAATTTCGCAGAAATCGTCACGCTAGAAAAATTTTTAAAAATTAAAATTTAATACTCACTATCTCATAAGATATTTTTCAGATTTCAATAAAAATTCGTGAATATATTGAGGTGATCGATATCTTACTTATCCTCAAATTTCATTGTCGTAGCTCTTTCTCATCTAAAGATATAATCATTTTTCTCATTTACTCAAAAGAAAAGCGAAATGACATACGTCCCGATGATTTTCTTTGAACGATGGCCATCACAGATCGATATTCGATTGATAAATGCCGGGCTCATTAATCAGTGTCAGTTGGCGTAATATTAATCAAAATTTTTCATAACAGGAAATCACAGAGATAGATAATATACGTTGTCAAAATTCAGAAAAGCACTGACTTAAGTTTTTAGGGGAAGGGAATTATAGCTTCGAACAAAACTTGGAAAAAATTATGAGTAGTTATTTTCAATTTGAGATATAGGTTTGTTCATTCATTAGGCGTTCATATTTGCATCACATTGTCCCATAGTACAGGGAAAAGACTATCGTTCGACTGATCAGAGTGCTTATAGATTTGTTATGGTTTGAATATTTACTCACAAGTAGCTCAACAAGAGGGCCAAAGCAATCTGACCTCACGTCAGTGCTTTCTAAATTTTTTGTCTGGTCCAATTGAAAATTCAAAAGAGTTACGACAAATCTTTCGACCTGTATCTGGCACTAAAATGAGAAATGACAAATAAAAAGAGAATAGGTATAAACAGTTCAACAAGAGAAGATGAAGTGTATATTTAAGACATCATGTAAAGGACAAATAAAATTATATCACAATTCAATCAAAACGAGAAAGAATGAACATTGAATAAGTTTGAATTTGACAAATTTATCGAAAAATAAAAAACAATTATTTATCATTTATTTTAAAAATATATATATATCCTTTCCATTTTCCGAAGAATTTTTTATTTTCAAACTTACTTAATTTTCATTCTTTCTCCTATTGCATACTTTGCGATATAATTTTATTGGTCCCTTTCATGATGTTGTAAACCCACACTTCATGATCCTTTTGTTGAACTGTTTATATTCTCTATTTATTGGTTTTTTAATCTTTTTAGTGCGTGAAGATGACCTAATTTAGGTCGAAACAAATGTAGAATTTTTTAAATAATTTATTTGAGCAGACAAAAAAGTTCTCTTTAAACATTCATAGCACCAAGATGAGAGTATACCAATCAATTATACAATAATGATATCACTTATTGCACTTTGACAAAGAATAATTTTTCTGCATTATATAATCATAATCATTTTGAGTCAAATTCATTATAGTTTTTCAAAACACTTGTTTCTTTACATTGTTTCATTCAAGAAATTTGAGATCCGAAGGCATTCTTTGGTGTCAATCGAAACAGATAATTGATTTTCGTCTGTAATCCTACGAGTTTTTTGATTTCATCTGAAACATATTTGTCAGCATCCTAAAACCCTTACGTAAAACTGAATTATTCTTTCAGTATGCTTATCTTCTTATATATCAGTTAAGATGTAGATCTCAAGAATTTACCGCATTCTGCACCATTTACAGATCTGAATATAGGTCTCTAGGTATACCGACAGGATGTTGGACAGGAAGTCTTTAAGAATTTTGAGCGTTTCATTTGACTCGAACAGAAAACAATTTATTATTCTTTGCTTGTAACCAGTAGTAGACCTACCCCATCAGCATAGATCTAAAGATGTGGCCCTGAATTTTCTCTATGAGCATCTCATACCTGTTATATCGATTATTATGGATACCGCGTTCAGAAACGCCACGTTCGCAATTTCATCACGTTCACAGCCCTGAACATTCATGTGGAGCTCGCTCCACTTCATCCCCGAATGCAATCTCTGATAACATCAAAAAACTCACCGCCTTCAAATGACACCGATAAAAAGGTATCATATTACAAAAAAAGCTCACGCTTCAAGCAGTACTCAATTTTCTTTGATATCACCGCAGTCATTCTTTTATTATTCAAATTTGGATTATCTGTAATGATACAACTGCGACATCATTAGGAATGAGGGTGGGTATTAGGAAGATTCATGGCTGGAGATTGGAAACAGAAGCTATATTTATTTGCATACAAAGCGAGATGAGAGTATTATAATTCCACGTATCGAAATGTCATTTTGAACGTGTTGATGACAGTTGGGAATATGCAAATTAGGAAGATAGAACTGATTATTTTATTTGATTGGGGTTGGCACCTAATTCGTGTTTAATAGATGCTAAAAAAATTGTCAGACGAATCATCCTTCTTGGAATGATCGTTGCCCTTGAACTCACTGGTTATTTTAATCTGATTCAATTCATTCAATTGAATATGGCTCAATTTCCACAATCAGCATAGTAACTTCAGTTTTGAATTTTACAATATCGGGCAAAATGATGAAGTTTTCAGGAAGTATATTAGAAAACCTACACATATATGTAGGATTTTTCTCAGATACTGACAATCAATGTTTATGAATATGGTATGGAACCAAGCGCCTAGAATTGTTTCTGTTCAACAAATATCGAAATATTCAGCAGATTTCTTTAGAAAAATATACACTCCAATACTTACAGTCCTGGAAGCAGTGGCAGATTTACAAATTTGCCGCTAGTAGGCCATTCAATTTTTGCCGCCCCTACTGACTTTTGAAATTCAATACGTTAGTTTAATCCCGTTATTAGTATGATTGTGAACTTAATGATATTTCTGTCAGTTACTAGATTATTTTTGCAACCCGCTATGTACTGAAGAGTTTAATGTTGACCTAACAAGTTCATTTGACAGGCAAAACAAATAACCCCCGACTTTAAAGGGTAAAACCTCTGTAACTTTTAAACAGCTTAATCGATTTTCATCAAATATGTCTAAGAACACTCGCCTGTAAAACACCTGTGATACAAAATAAACTAAATTGAAATCGATTCATTCGTTCGGGTGCTATGATGCCACAGACAGACACGCCAAACTTATAACACCCTTCTTTTTGCGTCGGGGGTTAAAAATAGCAGCATGTACTAATCATAAAGTGGGTAAAGGCACGACTTGAAAATACCTACAGTATTTGAACACAGACAAAATAATGAGTGGTCAGAAAACATTGTTATTGTTACATATTTTTTATTGCACTTAACAGTTCAAAAACAATACAAACAATTTCTATTAAAATATAACATGTTAACAATCAGTTAATGGTGACATAAAATGAGATCAAATAAGTTTTACATTATTTTCTTGCGAGATTTTAAATTTGCAGAATCATCAATTATATCGTCGTATGAAATCTTTATCATAAGTTCTGACTCTATGTACAAAAGAGATAAAGCATTAAGCTTTTCTTGACTTAAAGTAGATCGTAGATAATTTTTAACCCGTTTTAAGCAAGAAAAGCTTCTCTCACCTGAACAATTTGTCACCGCTGTGCACAGAGCAATGCGAAGTGCTATATCCAAGTTTGGATAAATATGCTCCAAATTCTGTTTTCGCAAAAACAAAGATAGACTTTACTATTAATGCAATGTTTGATCAAAATCGGTCTAGTAGTTTTGGTGAGATTGAGCAACAATCCAAACAACTAAACATCCAAAATCACTTCCACATTTATAAAATATTAGTAAGATCATAATGATTTGAACCATCCAAGAATAGTGAAAAGTTCGCCCGCAAAATTCAATATTTGACACGACCACCAACAACGTCTGCCTTCACGCGTCTGCCGCGTTCCGGTTGCTCACTCGGGTATCGCCCCACAACCGCCGAAAAAATAAATATGTGGTCCTCCACTAATTACTTTAAAGACTATCCATGAAATCCATGAAATTTCATAGAGATTGGACCACGCAATCACGTAGTTCCATACAAACGTTGACCCCGTTAAGGGTACAATTTTGATAAATATTTTATGCTGAATGCTAAACCGGACTTCAGACTACACAATTCAAGGAGATTCATGTAAAAGTGCCCAGTAGTTTTTGCGTGATGTTTATTCAAACAAACTGTATACATTTTCGAATTTCGCATTCGTGTTGGAATAAGTGTCCATTCTGCAACTTGTTTTAGAATATACTATTCAAGAGTTCTCTATCCACTTTGCGAAACAATTCCCTGATCATGTACAGTACTTTATTTAATTTTTTACTGACCTGATTAACATGACCAAACCATTTAAGATAACACTCTTTCGAAACTCCAAGAAATTTAGTTAAAGTTAACAATTAGACTGGGTTGTTAACTAAATTTAAAGATTGAGGATATACGTATATCTATATACATATAGATCATATCATTTTAAGCAAAACAGTTCCTATAAATCTGGCTCTGGAAATGCTTCCTTTCCAAGATACAGGGTATGTAAGTTGAAAAAATATTTCGCGTTTTCTTTAATATCTTTTGACTGCTTCGAAATCCTTTCATGAAATTTGATATACAGGTGTTTTTCGGAAAGATTAATTCAAATTAGTGGTCGATAAAGTTGTACCTTCTAGAGGACGCCACCGCCAATTATTTAAACCCATGTAAACCGTTGCAACTTCTTTTTTGTAAACAAAATAAATTATTTTTCAAATAGCAGTTCCAAGTTTGAAAATTATTAAGATTTCATTCAGAACAGTGCGTAATGGAAAATAAATTGAAAAATAAAATCGTCAAAAGAAATTTTTCCTAAATTTGAAAATTCATTATGGAAATTGGTATGAATCAATAGCTTTAAATGCTTTTTTTACGGAAACCGTTGGTCCTAGTAACTTATAAAATGTCCAAAATGACCTACAGGGTAGCACAAAAAAGTTGCAACGGTTTAAAGGTGACTAAATTATTGCCAGTGGCACCCTCTAGAAAATACATCCAAATTGACCACAAATTTGAATTTTTCACCTCAAAAAACCCCCATGTACCAACTTTCATGAAATTATTTGTAATCAGTCGAAAGATATTGAAAAAAACGCGAATAATTTTTTCGACTTTAACACCCTGTATCTCGAAAACGAAGCATTTCCGGACTCATGTTGATAGGTACTTTTTTGCTTAAAATGATGTGATCTATCATCCATTTCAGTTCGTCGGAAACAAATCAGTATATTCTTCGACAGAATTGCCCTAAAAGTAACGCCCTCAGTTTCACATAGATTGAGTGTTAATTCTCAGTGTACCATGCGCTATATTGAGAACCGACTGAACAAATTAATACATCAATTGAGATTCCTTTTGCAT
The DNA here is from genome assembly GCA_030674115.1 of Micraspis discolor. Taxonomy (NCBI): domain Eukaryota; kingdom Metazoa; phylum Arthropoda; class Insecta; order Coleoptera; family Coccinellidae; genus Micraspis; species Micraspis discolor. The sequence continues at coordinate 6,815,072 of JARTUT010000872.1, forward strand.
AATAAGGCATTCGCATTATCAACGAATATGGGATTGAGATCTTTGACGTAAATCAGGAAAAAGGGTCCCAAATTATCTCCCTGGTAGACTCTTACATTGATAATTTCATCCCTCGACATAAAAACCTGTTCTCCATCGTCGGTGCGAACCCTCTGAATTCTATTTGATCATTAACTAAATTCAAAGAAAGCCTCTGAAATAATTCATTTTTTTGCTGGAAGAATTTCTTTTTTTATGAAATCATATCATCTGCTCCTCAGTGTTAACAACTTTTTTCATTATGAGTGCCAATGGAAAGGCCGGAAATGGTGTGGATCAACTCCTTAGAAAACCTCCACGTTTCACTGCTTCATGATATAATGGTTTGCCAACTTTTTAACAACTAGCAGGTCGCAGAGAGTTTTAAAATCTGCACGCCGATTTTGATAAGGTTGTTCTGTTCTCTCAAATTTGGACTAACTGAATTCAAGACTCTTGAAACTGATAATAAAGAATTTAAATTATTTTTTGCTGAATAATGGAAAATGAAAACCGACATGTTTAACTCCTGGTCATGCCCATTAATGAACACGAATTATACCCCAGCTCAAATGATTCTGTTTGAATTCCAAAAACTACAGAAATTCTTCGAGTGCCTCCAATTTGTGAAAATTAGAGTTAATGCGATCCGAGCAGCTTCTTTTCGATGTACTCATGCATCTTGCCCGTTGCATGTACAGTAACTCAAAGAATTCAAAACCGTTCGTCCTTTATGTCGCAATTCCCGCTCTATACGAGGTGTTTTGATACAAATTGTCGGATCTGTTGGAGCAAATTAAATCGGAAAGCTCATTCCGAGATGTGTCTCGTGAAAAAAAATCCATGTCATCCAGCGGCTCCAATGATGTTTTATTGTGTCTCACGTGGCGATTTCTTGTAATTTTTCCCATCCCGTCCGGCCGTCCGTATTTCAATACGCACCGAGTTTCTCGGTCTCTGCTGGAGGCCAATAAAATCGTTGATTTAATGGTAAAGCAGATATCCAGGATTAATTTATGGTAATGGAATCGGAATTGTATTTTACGCGTCAACCGAAAAAAATCGGGAGATTTGCTCTCCCTCGTTATCGGTTGGTAAAACTGAATTGTATTCGGTGCTGAATTTCAGTTGGGCAGCAATGTGTTTGTCATTCGGAATGAAGAACATACGAGGAGATTGATTAAAAAATTCAGTCGGGTACTGAAAAGAGGTCATGAGGTTTTTTTGCGCTTGTTCCTATATTTTTCCTGGAATCTCTCAACATGTTATTTGAAGTTTGATAATATCAATTGAATTATAAATATTATCAAAGGACAAAAAATTAATTTATTGAAGACTAACAAACCCTCTGCAAATTAATCACAGATCCTTTGAACGCAATCAAGGATGAATAATGATCAAATCGAAATGAAATAAATTGTTAATTTTATTTCATCTTAAAAATATGAATCACAAAAATGAAGGTACAGTCATTTCACTTGAAATGATGAAGATGCACATTGGAAGAAAATTTCTAATTCCAAACCTTCCCATTATATAGACTCAACAGATAAAAATTATTTAACACCAGATATATTGTAAAATCACACTGGATATTTGCCTGAAAATGGCGACTTTTACTACGTGATTGAGACCCATCTGCCATATAATTTCTAATTGGAAATAAGTCGTTAAATGATTTGAATAACAAATAATTAATGAATATGTTCGAGATTCATTGTGTAATTTTTTTTATGAATCAAAAATAACATGATTTGAAAAAATAAAACACTGTGAGAAAAAAATTATTGTTTCTTGATACAAAGAACACAATAAACATAATAAGAAGTCATAACTCAACTGAAACGTGTAGCAATTTAATGGCGGATTGTCGCGTTTTACGTCAGACCTCGTAATTTCAAAAGGGCTGATAAGATTCAAATATATAAAACTCTAGCAAACCTTCATCGAATTAACCAGAGACCCTTTTATTGATGTCAAGGATGAAAAATATAATAATAATAATAATAATAAATAATAATAAACTTTATTGGTCCTTTTGGACATTACAAAAAATGTATAGGACAAGTCATATATTTTGAAAACAAAAGGAAATGTTACTTTCATTTCATGTTAGAAATATAAATTGCAACATTGTAGGTATAGTCCAACACTTATTTATGACTTAGATGAACAGAAAAAAGAAATCTCTGACAGAAAGGCATAGTAAAAGAAATTTTCTTTTATCAAACCGATCTATAAAAGCAATTCTATTGACGAAACTCTTACTTCACAATTGTTAATTGATTCCAAAAAATACCAATGAATGCATATATTCGAGATTTACCATGTTATTCCAAAAATATTGCGAGTCTGCAATTTATTTTCATTTGTGACGAATAAAAAAATTATACAAGCAAGCAGAAATACTTCATCCATTATTCAGTTCAATTCATGAACCCTGGTGACTTTCGTAAGTAAATGAAAAAACTTCCTTATGTTTTTGTGATAGAACTGAATGAAATTAAGAATATATAGGATATCAACATCTTCCATCCATGCATAAGTCTTTCTCGAAATCTGACGAATATTATATGAGATTTTAAGGACTAAACATTTTTTTGAGAATCTCCTGCGTGTCGAATTCCTTTACATTTGGTGAGTCAATCTCGTTTCAAGTAAAGGGTTTTCCAATAGGGACTTAACAAATTTGAATCTAAATAAAACACCAACCATTTGAAATATTTCAAAAACTTTATTATTGGGCGTCTGCAGCGATCAATTTTCTGGACCCAATATTCTATGACTGGGCCACACATTTCAGCCAGAACGGCCGCTATTTCGCGATCAATGTTGTCTCTGAGCTCTTGCAATGTCGTTGGCTTGTTGCCATAGACCAGTGACTTGGCGTATCCCCAAAGAAAATAGTCCAGAGGCGTCAAATAGCACGAACGAGGCGGCCAATCGACGAAATTACACGCTCACCAAATGTCTGCTTCAATAAGCAGATTGTTATGTGTGCTGCGTGTCTAGTTGCACCGTCCTGTTGAAACCACATGTTGGCCTAGTCCATACCTTGCAATTGAAGCTAAAAAAAATTGGTTATCATGGCGCGGTAGCGATCGTAACGTGACGATTGTTGGCATCGACGAAAAAATACGGTGCAATGATGCTGCCGGCGTAAAGACAACATTAAACCGTGTTCTTTTGGGGATGCAATTGAGTCTCGTGAATCGCGTGTGTATTGCTGCCTGTCCAATAACGCATATTTTGCTTATTGATAAAGGCAATGAGCCATAAAAATGCTTCATGATCGTGGCGCAGCTTTTCCAGAGCCCAATCGGAGAACGTACGTCGTTTCAAATAGTCCAACAGTGGTCTGACGGATGCCCAATTCTTGAGAACACTTGAAATTGTCTGATTTGGGTCGTCGGCTATGGAGGCCCGAACGGCAGCTATGTTTTCGTTACTGCGACCGGTCCTTTGGCTCACTGGCAGAGCAACATCCAACAGCGAATATGTAGACTCAAATTTTTGTACCAAACCTGTGATTGCCTGTCTACTAGGGCGCGAATTACGACCGAAAAGTTGCGGTCCCTGTCTCCGAATTTGTAAATGTTTATAACTTGCAAACGTTGTTTGTTCGTGTACTTCACTATTATAAAAATGTTCACTTTGCTGAATGATTAAACGTTGACAGTTCGATGATTGGTCTAAGGGTGCGTTCACAAATTAAATTCCAAGTTGTCGAGTCCCCATTGGAAAACCCGATATCTTAAAAGTTAAAAACAAGAAGATCGGATGGAAATTCTACGAGAGATTGAGGAAACCAAATTTGGAATGCTCAGAAATACTGAGCCGTTGGAAATTTGGTCGAATAACGAAACTTACCGAGATATTCGGACAATTATCCTATTCTGACAATATAAAAGTTCTAGCTCATCTTGTGTGGAAGATAGAGTCTACGGCCGGCCGACCAGACAAACTCAAGTTTAATTCTTCATCAAGAAGTCGAACCCAATCGACAACCACAAACAGGATGATCTCTATGAGAAAATCCTACTGCGCATGATTTGATTAGTACAATATCAACTAATAACCTGCTACTACCTCAAACAGCGTGTAAAGCCCATAGCTAAAGGCGTTATTTCCTCTTTCATATTTCTCTAACATAACCCACTTTTAACTGCTAGAATATGTAGAAACTAACAAATTCTGTAAAAAATTGAATTGCCTTGCCATTAAGGTTTATCATCCAAAACAATAGCAACATACAATTCAAGATGAACATACAATGTCTTCGCAATTAATAATGATCATACGGATTGTGATTGATATGAGAACATAATAAAACTGAGCTTCATTTGTAACAGCCACTGCCTGTTGAGTTTTATGGCCTTTAACCATAAAAAGAAAGTAAGACGTTTATTAGTATGTGTTCTGACATGACAGCGGTCAATTGAGGTTCTTGATGCGCCGCCATTTTATTTATATGCACTAAGAAACAATCGAAATGACAGGTAATAATGTCAATTGCTCCGTTCCTACCAGCGTTATTGCTCTATAATGAATGTAAACAGTCTAGAGTGTATCACTTTATTTGATGGCTCCTTTTGAGTGCCAAGAATGAGATAACCAAATTTTTTCTCTTGCTGTATCTGATTGATGAATGAAGAATCTTTAGAGTCATTGCGTCGGAGATTCGTCATGAAGATTATTGAAAAAACTTGTAATATTAATTGATAACGGTTTTCTCAAATATAATTGCATCTTTGCAGATGCAGATCCAGATATGTGATTTTTTTGAACGAGATATATGAATGTTTCGAAGCTGAGCCGCAGGTTATCTTGAACTCAATTATATTGTAATGTGAAGGGTCCATTTTGCGCAGTTGTATAATTCAAATATTGTACTAGTGGAAATATCATAATATTCCCAAACGAATGACGCTACGCTCGTCGTCTGGTACCACAGATATTTTCTTTTTAAGTAGCAAAAACTGAGAGAATTTTTAAACTCAAAGCTACAGAATACAAACCGAAAACATCCAAAATTTATAGTCAAGATCATGTTGTAACGTTGAAAAAATATATTAAAAAATATTAAGTTCGAAAATGCTCCGGCTAGCTTGAGCACAAATCCGTCTCACATTTACCTTTAGAGAGTTTAAATAGATGCTTCCACGCCAGTCAATGATATTCACACAGTATAGATACCAACCAGTAGTCGCACTCCGTGGATTTTCTTTCACCAAGTCTGACTCGAGCATCTCGCAAGGATTCTAACCTCATATTTTTTATAATTCCTTTGTATAATTAATTCGTTTAATATTTAGAAGAATATAATTTTTTTGAGATCTATTTAAAATTCAAAGAAGAAGTTGAAGAAAAAATACAACCTAACCTATAATTCAGTGGAATTTCTTTGAGTCAAAATCTACCATGAACCAAAGCAAATGAGCAAAGCTCATTTATTTAATCATTTCTTTTCATTCCAGTATTCTGTTTCAATATTGTGTTATTTTCAGATTAATTCCAAAATGATTAACAATTGTAGCGTATACAACTGCAAAACAATAGTTTTAATAATCCCAAACTTTCTTTCTTCTCAATAGCATTAGACACCGACAGGTGAGTGATACATATAGTATTGTAGAAAATGTTGTTTATTAAAAGCTCCGTTATTTGAGTAGTGCTTCATTCAATTAGTTGAGATATCAGGAACCAATGGAATTTCAGGAAGTTTACGCCTACTGTCGTCATTTCTTTACGATTAGTTGAGTTATCAGGAACCAATGGAATTTCAGGAGGTTTACGCCTACTGTCATCATTTCTTTACGATAAGTGGAGATATCGAACCAATGGAATTTTAGCAGATTTACGCCTACAGCAGGCTTAGGCCAGTCCTACATTGGAAGCGGAATATGTCCAGACCAGACAGTCTGGAGGGTCTGGACGGGTCTGGCTGGGTCTGGAGGAAACAAAAACCAAGAAAACGTACTTTCCTCCTACATTGGAGGCAGTGTTCGATCTGGTCTGGACTGCTCTGAAGAGAATCAAATCGGGTCGGGTTGGCTGGCCAACCGCTTCCAATGGAATCCAATGTAGGACTGGCCTTAGTATAGTCGTCATTTCTTACTCTTTACTGGGGGGTAATTACTTATTTTTCCATATAATACCTACTCTTCAACTCAATCTTCGTTTAGAGAAATTTTAATGAGTCATTCCACTTACAAACCTAAGGATTTTTAACACATTTAAAAAAGTTTAAGAGGCTGTTCCTGAGTAAACTATTGAGTAAATTTCATCACTAATCACTGCTTCTCTCAAAGTGGTATTAAAACCAAAATAAAACAATATATCTTTTATTGAATGCGTTCTGTTAATGAGGAAATGTGATTACATTTACGGTTACATTATGAGCGGAGTCATAATTTTTTTATGAATATAGACTAAACAATGGTCCATACACTCTAAATATCACTGTGAAAACTTATTACCAGCTCAAATCAAAATATTCAAGTTTTCAGATAACGCAAATAACCTTTTCTAATCAATTTTTAAATTCGCGGTCGATAAGATTAGATGCGCAGGGAGGAATGCGCGAGTTCCCTTTGGTGTAAGCGATTTCAGTTCAAAATCCACGGAGTCCGACTACTGCTTGGTCCATATACTGTGATATTCAATACTCGAACAATCGAAATAAATTCCACTCATTTACAAATACGAGATATTTACAGTATGTACAAAGACAAAGTGAGTTCCGAAGTGTTTTGTAGAAGATTATGTAGTCGAAATTTACAACTTAGGTGATACTGATGAACGTTTTGTATCTTTAAATTAAAAATTGTAAAATTTTTCGCTCTTGGATGAAGTTTTTATTTAATTTATTTTGAATTATTAACTATAAGCTGTTAGAAAATTTTCTATTAAATATATCAATCGATAATTTGATTTGTTTTATGATTCCCCAGGACACATTGTTTCCGAACATCATCGGTAACTAATTTGGTAGATGCTGGGTCGTATATTTCTTCAACATTGTAAATTATGCTCTCGTCTTACACACAGGGCATCCTCATGCAAGATGATCATCTCATCATATCTCTATTTGCTCAATTCACATTTTCTTACATAATCTCGTTCTTATGTATTATTATTTATTCAACGCACGTGCACAAACCGAATAATGCAGGTTTACTCGATACAGTATCATTAATTTTTATTTATACGATACTCCGATAACAACTGATAGCATATAAAAGATCTATTGAACTCATCCAAATAATTGTAAACGTTTATATTCAATATTTACTTGAATTCATAAGATTTTTCTCGGCATGTTGGTATCTTTCGATCAACAGGAAATATTCTGAGGTTAGCAGAATCCAAGATCCTTCTTGAAACCTTACACTATGTATCAGTTCTTTATTCATAATTATGATAACTTTGCCTGAACTGAAAACAACTCACAAAAGAGTCTTTCTTTAAATATTCCTCTGGTTTTCGAAAACTCATTTCTCTATCAAAGATCTCCTGATGTACGAAAATAAAACAAAAATTCATGGAAAGCATTGGACGAGAATAAGTAGTTACCATAAAAGGATAAAAAATTTCGTATAACCTTGTTATCGCAAAAGATTGAGCAGATCTAAATTAAAGCGCATTTGATAAGAAGCGCTCAACTACGCTTTCATTTAAATCTGTAATCGATCATCGATCCAAAATTAATTTCAGATCTCGATCAGGTAGCGAAATTTATGCATGTATTTCATCGCGAATCCAGATCAATTCATTACAAAAATATCTATATTGAAATCAGCAGGGAAAGTATTCACTCGCGAAATATAATATATTGTTCTCTGAGATGGAAATGGTGTTTTGAAGGAAAATTTATGACCGAAGGTGCTTAATGAATCGAAATACAAATGTTTTTTCTGGTGGCTGATCGAGTTGGGAACTATTCTGGCAACGTTTTTTTCAGAATAAAATTTACATATGTAATATAATCTTGGTGCAATTCACATTATGTCCACAAATACTAATTTCCATAAGATTTCCCATTATTATAACGTTTTCCACCAAATAACAAGATCTATTGTCTAACTAATCCATTTATATTACTATATGTCTTCACAAATAATTCATGTTCAGAATGATTGCTCATTTTATAATGAGATAATCACGAACAACTTGTATCTCGAAACTGTTCCATGTCACCTCTTCTCCCTCATTTATATTTTAAAAATTATTCCAGGTAATTCTTTCCCAGACCATTCTAGAAAAATTAAGAAATATCAGGATCTTTCCATGATTCAATACCGTGTGATTCCTTTGATCAAAAATATATTTGATACTGGACTCTGAACACAAATTGTATGTTTTAGGATCGTCTGGTTCACAGATACGAGCAGCCTCTTACTACGGGCTTTGTATATTTCATTTCATTATTGATTCCTTCATTTTTTGGCGTAGTTCCTAGATTTTTACAGTTAAAGTCTTCACGTAATGGTAGAGAATTACAATGATCTTATTTTTCAGGTTCAAAGGCGTTGAACGACGATATCTCAAAAACCCACCTAGATCATTCCACAGAGAAATAGAACCACCAACCAATGTTTTCTTTGAAGAAGTTTTTTTTTTATTTCTATATGAGAGACGTCAACAGTATATCTAAATAAACGATCAACCTACTAATAAAATCAATGTTGAATGATTGTTTGGGCTATTACCATCATCTATTGTGGATGTAATGTTTTCCGACGTTTCGATAGACATCTTCTATCTTTATCAAGGAGGAAAAGTAAAAAACCTTTTGAAAATTATCAATTTTCAAAAAGTCAATATTGACAAAAGTCATGAAAGAAAATGAACGATGTTATATACTCATCTGTGATATGATGATCTTTTTAAGTTGGATCGAACTATCGGCGTCCAAACTTCTGGCAGATCTATAGATGGAGCCCTTATGGAATCAGGTGTTATTTTCATAAATGCTGCTTCTTTGATTTTTCTTCTTGCAAGTTTTTCTTCTTTGGATATTATTGATGCTTCATCCCACTTTATACGATGATTCTCATCTACAGCATGTTAGACCAACCTGGATTTGTCGCTGTCTAGTACTCGTAGAAGCTTCTGATGTTCTTTTATTCGTACATTCAGAGGGCGTTTAGTTTCTCCGATGAAAGATCTTCCGCACTCGCAAGGTAATTCATATATGCAGTTCTTTGTCCTTTGTGTCTCATTATTAGGCTTAACTTTTGTAAGTTTAGCTCTGATAGTGTCTTGAGTTTTGAATGCAGTCGTTATGTTGTATCTATTTCCAATTCTTCTCATTTTCTCCGACAAACATTTTACAAAAGGAATTACGGTTTTAATGGTCTGATTTATATCTGTTGGTTCAGGTTGACTTTCTATTGTTCGTCTAGCTTTTTCTAATATCTTTTTGGGGTAGCCATTGTATTTTGGTCTTCTTCAGAGCAACAAATATTTATTGCTCTATCAAATAAACATTTTGCTATTCCCAATTTAGTGTTTAGTTGGTGGTTTGAATCAAAATGTAGATATTGTCCTGTGTTCGTTGGCTTTTTATACACAGTGGTTCTTGGGATTCCATTTTGTTTATGTACGAGTACATCTAAGAATGAAAGTTGTCTGTCTTTCTCGATTTCCATTGTGAATTTAATTGATTCCTCTTGATTGATTAGATATTGAAGGAATCCATCTATAGTCTCTCTTTCATGTTGCCAAATAATGAAAGTATCATCTAAATATCTTTTCCACAGTTTGGGTCTGAGTACATATTTTCTAATGCCTTCTGTTCGGAAATTTCCATATATAAATCAGCTAAAATTGGTGATAGTGGTGAACCCATGGCCAGTCCAAATTCTTGTTGATAAAAGATGTCTTCAAATTGGAAATATGTTGTTTCAATACAAATAGAAAGCATTTCCATAATTGCATTCGCGCTTAGTGTAGTTCTTTCACTAAGGGTTTGATCATCTTCAAGCTTTCGCCTAACTATGATAAGTGTTTTATCTGTCGGAATATTAGTGAACAAACTTGTGATATCGAAGCTGACCATAACGTCTTCTTCCATGATTTCTTGATGTCTCATTATTTCTATGAAGTGTTTCGTGTTTCTTATCATCGATGTTGAATTACTTTTTAATGGTGATATAATTTTCAGCAGAAATTCAGCCAATTGGTGGTATGCTGAATTTCTTGAACTCACAATTGGTCTTAGAGGAATATTTTCTTTGTGTATTTTTGGTAGACCATATAAATGTGGTGGTTTACTGAAGTGAGGTGTAAGTCTTGATCTAACGAATTGTTCTGGATATTCATTTTGATATTTATAAAGGATTTTGTGAATCTTGTATTCAACTGTGGTGGTAGGGTCCTTTTTTAGTCTTTTGTATTTTCCTGCTTCTAATAATTAATTGATTTTTTGATTATAATTGCCAACATCTAGAATTACAGAGGCGTTTCCTTTATCTGCTGGACAATCTTTTAATGCCCTTTGTTCTGCTTTATTAATATTGGGTAGAGGTGTTTTGTTATTCCTGTCTAACAAGGTTCTGATTTTCCATCTGTACTCTTCGGCTTTTTCAGGTTCTCGAATTTTCTGTGCAGTTTATTCTGCCGCCAACATGATTTCAATTTTTGGTATCGTCTTAGCTCCATCATCAACAATATCTCGTCATCAAATAAAATCAATATTGATAGAGACTCGAGACAAGATCATCTACTCTCTCCTTAACTCATTGTTTCTCTATGGCGAAGCATGATGAAAAAAATAAATTGGAATAACTTGGGAATAATCATCGATGGAGAAAATCTAAATCACATCTGCTTCATTGATGACATGGTCCAGAAATTCAGAGAAGAATAGTTCAAACTTGGTAGCCTTTGGGAAATTAAGAGCACTTTCTCAATCCAATCTCTAAATTTTTGAAAAGGAAACTTCTAAACCAGTAGGTTCATCCTGTGATAGTATATGAAACAAAAACAATAACATTAACTAGGAAAAATATTAAGAAAACAGAGGTGCTGCAACGAAAAATGAAAAGATCAATGCTGGGCATATTCCTCCATGACAAAGTTTCAAGATTCTTCTGAGACCATCCTATAATTGAAGTGTAAGTAGATAAAATATATTGCCAGACTGACGGACAGTCGGTGAACGAAGAATGTGATGAAATGTCGCCCAAGAAAAGAAGCACATAGCAAAAGACCACCCACCCGTTGGAGCTATGATATCAAAAAGTTGGCTGAAAACTAACTATGCAAGGTTGAGTAAAATGGAAGTATATGGATGAGGCTTTTACCCAGGAGTGGACAGCATTAGCTGGAGAAGAAGAGCGTAAAAGCCTTTCTAAGCCCGGTACAAATCTTCTAATAGCCCTAAAGGATACAGCCCATTCGTACTGCTGCCAGTAACCTATAAATTACTGTAAATACCCATCTAGTATAGGATCAACTCAACTTTCTAGAAACAATACAAGCTGAGCAGGTAAGTTTTATGGAAAAAGTATTTTTGGATTCCAATTCAACTGAGAACTTCATTGACCTCTCAGCAGTTTATGACACCATGGGGATGGGAGAAAATGCCATAAGCTGCAAATGGGAATTGCACCTCTAAGGAAAATTTATGATAACACGTTAATATTTATTTAAAGAATGCATGGAAAACCTTGTACCGGTGATTGAAGTGGACACAGCAGAAATGAACAAAGGTCTACTGAGTTAAGATTCTCTGTATTGAACATTTGGAGGTAGTAAAAGAGATGATGAATGGCACGAAATCCACCCTCTCTTAATCCAAACCGCATTTGCAACAATTTGAACTTATGAAAATCACCTAATCCTCACACACGTCCATCACAACTGTACTGAACTCACTTTCCATATGAGCTGAATATTAATAGACACTTTCCAGCCCACACGTTTGCTTTCGTTCAGTGGCGAACGTCCACAATTGATCAAAGACTCAAGTATATGCTGCAGGGCCGGATTCGCAACGCCTTCACAAGTCTCGTAATCGGTAACGCATCATCAATCTGCGCGAAGACTCATTAATTAACAGCGACTAAGCATCTGAACGACGTGTGTGGCATCGAACTTGATGAATAACTGAATTTTTGAAAAGTGCCGAAGTATAATCATTATCGTTTTATTAATTTCACCGAATTTGCATTAAAACGTCGTACGACGGCTGAGGAATTGGACGACACGTCGATGTTTGGTATTTCTCGATTAATATCAATTCTTTTGACTGCGGGATTGGTGGTATAATTGGTAGGAATCGGCTTTTTTGTTTGATCTTTCAGCAGTTTGTGTTTGCAGGAAATATCAGGAATTTGAACAACAAAAATAGCTCTTGTTACTTGGGAACGTCAGTTCGGAAAAGTTACAAATTGTAAGTCACTTTTAATAGTATTACTTTTTTTCTGGAACTACTCCTAGCATATCTAAGGGAATATTTAAGTGTATTCACTGGCAAATGAATCATCGTTTGTTGCCGCCGCAGTCCCTGACGCTCTTTATCAGCATATTACCAAATATTCCCTTTTATACACATCTCGGGCATTATTTCCCCGGACAACCAGACCTGCTAGAAAAAATGCACAAGAAGCCTTACATGGGGCTCCATTGGCAAGCTTCTAATTAGATATCAGATCATGTTTGAATAGCAGGTTTTTCACCAATAAGTGTTGCCGGTGCTCATTTACGGATATGAGACTCTTACCGTTACAGTCGATAAATGCACAATTTGACTTATTAGTAAAAATTGCTATTTTGAAAAATATTTTTCAGCCTTGAAAACGACAGAAGATGTCTATCGAAATGTTGGTAACAAAAATTTAGAAAGCACTGACGTGAGGTCAGATTTATTTGGCCCTCTTGTTGAGCTACTTGCGAGTAAATATGCAAACCATAACAAATCTATAAGCACTCTGATCAGGTGAACAATAGTCTTTTTCCGTACTATGGGACAATGTGATGCAAATATGAAGGCCTAATGAATGAACAAACCTATATCTCAAATTAAAAATAACTCCCCATAATTTTTCCCAAGTTATGTTCGAAGCTATAATTCCCTTCCCCTAAAAACTTACGTCAGTGCCTTCCTGAATTTTGACAACGTATATTATTTCAGCCATCGAGATTAAATTCTATCTCTATGATTTCCGGTTATGAAAAAATTTGATTAATATTACGCCAACTGACACTGATTGATGAGACCGGCATTTGTCAATCGAATATCGATCTGTGATGGCCATCGTTTAAAGAAAATCACCGGGACTTCATGTAATATATCTTTTCTCTTGAGTAAATGAAAAAATTTCATAAGATGAGTGGCATAAGTAGAATTCGGTTTCTTGTTTATGTAGCTCTTTTCATGTTCTTTAATTCTTGTTTCACATCTTTTCCCTTTCGGCCTATTGATACTTTCTGGCAGGTCCTTGGAGTCAATTGGTATACTCCCAATTTTTTGGCTTTAACAGTTTATCTTCTTTGTATTTTAGGAATTTTGCCATTGAATTGTTGGATTTGCATTTAACTTTGTGATATCTGAGAGTTTTTAACCCTTCCTCTCAATATCAATATAAAGAGTCAAATACAGAATTTGTCGTATCAGTTTAATGATGCTCACCCGATGAAGTCATGAAAAGGGGATACAAGTCATGAGACCTAAGAAAAAATGTGTGGAAATTAAATCAATTTTTAGAGCTTTATTGATAATAAAGTAGAATAAGAAATCATTCAAGATTAAATAAAAACAGACAATAGATGATAAATTAGATTACCCATGAAATGAAAAACAAAAACCATACAAGAATTCATAAAATATCTTAACAAGGAAACCTGAAGACAAAATGCTCATTCCCATTCAACGAAACGTAGAATGTTAAACATATAAAATACAAATATCTCACGTAATATTCCACCTTTATCTGCAATGCCATTATGGCAGGATTACATAATTCAGAAATATTATGCGATTTTAATGCACATTCTGGACCTCTTATGAAGTCAACACTCAAAACACGACGATAGCCGTCTTGTAAAGAGTTGCTATCGTTCTTTATGGTGCCTTACCGACCCATTATCATTGAAGTTATGAACCGTTTCGCGGAGAATTCGTGAAAATTAACGAACAAAAAAAAACGGGCCTTATCAAAATAAAAAGTTCAACGGCTATATAAAATTCAGAATTGAATTGTAAAAAGACCGTTCCGTCCTTGAGAAATTCACAACTTTCAATCCAAATTGATGCATTCCGACGAATTTGCGAATGAATCGTTTCACTGTTGCCAAGTCAAATTTTTTTTCCTGAAAATTCGGGAAAAATATTTCGAATGAGTTCGAAAATAATTTTTTCATCATTTTAATAGTCATTTGATTCCTATTCTTTTTGTTGAAAAATTTTAATAATTGTTATGTTTTTCATTAGTTAGAATGTTGAAACTGCTATATTTAGCAAAGTTCAACAACAATTTTCACCTAGAATAAATATTTGGGCAATAATCATCATCTGCTATCGTACTTCTCTACACAGTTTCAACAGATATCTTCAGTCGTTTTCCAGACAAAAATTAGCTTTTAAAAAAGCTGATAATATCCGAAAATATTTTAATTCACACTTATAAGTGTCAAATCTACACAACTACCGAAATCAGATAAAATTTGCACTTATCTGTGGTTTGAACACTTCGGACAGTTGACCTACAAACTCTCGGCAACTCCACTTATGGGATTTTTTTGTAGGCTTCTCTTCTTTGGATACGATAGAAGTATCGTTCCATTTTATCAAGTGATTTTCATCTACAGCATGTTCGATCAACTTGGATCTATCAGTGTCGATCACTTGAGAGAGTTTCAGCTGATCTTTATTTCACGGGGAGTAATGCTTCTCCTACATAAGATCCTCCGCATTCGTATGGTATCTCATATATGCAATTTTTCGTACTTTGATTCTCGTCATCAGCTTCAACTTTTGTTGGATTAGTTCTGATGGTATTTTGTGTCTGGAGGGCGATTGTCATGTTGTACCTATTTCCTATGCTTTTCATTTTTTTTGATAAACCTGCCACATAAGGAATGACGCTTTTTATTATTTGTTGCATATGTTCTTGAGCTGCATTGGGTTCGAGCTGATTTTCTGTTATTTACTTCGCTCTTTCCAATATCTTTTTGGGATAACCATTACTTTGGAGTGTTTTTATGATGTTATTTATTTCCTCCTTTTTATATTGTAGGGTAGAGCATGTATTTGTTTTTCTTTGATGGAGGGTAAATCTTTGACCACTGGTTTCAACCATAGATTCTTGACGTCAAAAGAAACATTTCATTCCTATAACATTTTTCTAAATTTGTCCCCGTTCAAAAGATATAGGGTGTAGAAATTTCATAAAAAAAATTGCATTTTCACCTGTAATATTCAAACAACAATATCCATTGAAATGGTCTCTTGTAGAAAGTTTTTGATAACAGTCATGAATATTTTGGCATCAATAGATTTATTCCATTTTTCGTGGCTTTCTCACTTCTACTGTACAGATTAGTTGAATTGCATGAAAAACAAATATCACTGGAACTAAAGGTCCGTATCTTGTACTTCCTAGAAGTCTTTTTTGCAGATAAAATCATTCATATATATATAATAGTGGACGCTGTGGAAGGTAATTTTCATTCACACTAAACTGGACTACAGAGGGGTATTTGCCCAGTGTGAAATATCAAAATGCTTATCACTTTTTAACGCAGCTGAATATGGAAACACGGTATGGGAAAAAATTGTATCTTTTGATCTCAAGAACCTATGGTTAAATTAACGCACCTGTATAAACATTTTTGCAATCCCAATATAATACTTAGCTGATGGTTGTAACTTGAATGTAGATATTGACCTTTGTTCGTTGATTATTTGTACACAATGGTTCTTGAAATTCAATTGTATTTTTCAATTATAATTTTCTCTGTGTATCGATCCAGCAGAAAAATTTCCTTCAAAACATTTCTTTTATCAAAAATTTTCAAATTGATTGCGTGAATAACTCATAAATAATGTTTATATTCAATATTCAATATGATTTAATAAAATGTACTAATTGTGCTAATTTGAGCTATTCTCTTTTAAAAATATTCTCATTATTTTGAACTGGCGTTAACTGAGGTCCCATGGCCTATAACTTAAAACGATATGGCAACACTCTCCCAAGATATTTTCTTCGAATCTTCGTTAATTGAATGGTGTCCTCAAAGTCGTGTTTATTTATACTTTGACTGGATTCCGGCATTAAGAAATTTCAACTTAATTGTTGAATTGCCTCGAAAACGAATTAATTTGGCATCAGGCTAAGTGCGTGGCGATAATTCTGAACTTTCTTGAAATGGCTTCTTCGCGCTGGTGGTCTAGAGCATTTACATGTTGAATTTGATTTTTTACTGACGTCAGTACGTGAACCAGTGGTCAGTTGAGGAGTGCCACATCATTTAAAAAAGTTTCTAATGTTATATTGATTTTTCGAGGGTTGCTGAGATCTCACCAAAAAAATTTGGGGCATAATATATACTACGAGATACATTCAATTAGTCTAAATAAAAATCATATCAATGGTTTTATGTATTTCATATTATCGTGAGGAACGAAATGAGGGGCATAGTACGGGATGGCCATGAAGCGTCAAATTTAAGTTCCAAGGGCATTAAATTTATAGTATATCGCGGATGAAAAGATCCAAAGAGAAGCACGAGAAATGTAACGATAGAGATATTCCGTCATTTATCCGGTATGATCTGAAAAAGAATTATCTGGAGCAATTTATGAAGTATAAATAAGAGTGAAGAAGTGGAAGGAAACAATTCCAAAGAGTAGTTAAGTGTAGATGTAAGGCCCGAAGACCGAAAACGCTCAGTGGCCGGAAAAAACGGCCACATCGAGTTCTGGCTGCCTTCGAACGCACAGAACGCGTTTTGGCTGTTTTTAAACGCTCGCAACGCGTTCTGGTAATTGTTAAACAGCCGGAACGCGTTTTGTCAGTTGTTCAACGCTCACAACGCGTTCTTAATGTTCGACTTGTATTATTTATCGCTTTCTACCTGCGTAGGATAAAATTTATATTGTCCCTCATAAAACAAAGTTGAAAATTGAAATACAATTTAATTATTGACAACTACAATTGGATTTCAAAGATGGGTTCGGTTTTTCTTGCCGAATCATTTCAACAATATTAAATTTCTTATAATTGTTTTTCAGTTCTAGTAAGAAAGTTACACTAATAAACTTATATTGTCTAGCATATAATATATAAATGCATGAATTAAAAAGCGAAAAGTTCTTTATTGAACAAATGAATTTCAATTTATTTTCTACAAATCCAACTTATTGTGGAGAACAAAACAAACTTGAATTTATAACTCTTTTAATTACATTATTAGAAACAATTCAATTATTGAAAACTACAATTAAATACAAACGACGGGTTTTTCCGAACTTTTGTGTACTTTACATAGGTACGTTACTTATTTTTACAATAACTGTTTGAATGAAATTTCGAATTACATAGTACATTTAAATTGTATACGTAAAGTATGGAACAAATTCATTTTTAGCTAATCAGATCATTTTAAGAAATAAACCTGAAACACATCGATATTCATTTTAATTTACCTTATTTTAAAATAATAATCTAATATACAGCGTGAATTATTTTCGAGTAATGGCATCACCGTCATTTTTTTTAAATTGAACTATTTTGTCTCCATTTCCGGATTACTCTAGCTGAGCTGATCTCAAAAATGTATCACATGTTGATTCCAATAGGTTCAGGGTCGACAAATATACAATAGTTTTGTATGTGCTCAGTGCTCATAAAGAAATGCTAGACCATAAGTACCAAACATGTTCGGAAACAACTTATTTTTATTATTCTAAAAATGTAAAAAACTACAGGGTCTTACATTTGAACCAATTGCCGTTAGACAAACGCGTTCCGGCTGTTTAACAATTACCAGAACGCGTTGCGAGCGTTTAAAAACAACCAAAACGCGTTCTGTGCGTTCGAAGACAGCCAGAACGCGATGTGGCAGTTTTTTCCGGCCACTGAGCGTTTTCGGTCTTCAGGCCTAACATAGATACTTCGTAGTAATGATTGCGAACAGAAATTATGTGTATAAATTTTTTATTCATTGATGAAAATTGGTTATTAAAGAAAATCATTACGATATCTAGGAAAACTAGTCAATGATTTTTCTTGAATGAACGGTTTATATCATATTCAGCCGTATTCTATTCGAAGTCATAACTACAATGCTTTATTTGTAAAAAAGCCGACGTCATTATGATTCCCGACCGATTTCATTTTCCAGAATACTACTCAGAATCACCTACAACATTCAGTGCAATCGACCTTGGCCATGACTTGACTGGTCCTTAATATGCAGGTACCAGTGGATTTGACCGGATAATTTTCTAGTACTGAGAAGTCGGCATTGCGAAGAAGAAGAAATAAAAATAGCCACTGATCATAGGGGCGTCGTGAAATATTGCGTGTAGGTCTATAGGTTATTTGCGGCATGGGAATTAGGTAAGCTTGTCTAAGTTGCGACCATTTGTGGTCGGTTGAAACCATGTTTGTCTACTCCATGAAGTTTGGATCATATTCTGTTCACACAAATAGTTTGGTTTCAATTTTTAACTGCTATTGGCATGTTGTCGACGAGAATTTTTTTTTGATGAAACTACTTGTGTTTAATTATTCTCAGGACAATGAACACTTTCACTGTTTTTCTTCCCTGTGGATTTTCTCCATGTAGACATCTCTTCTTTGGCTTTAACAGCAGTTTCATTCCATTTCAGCAGGTATATCAGGTGATCTTCCTTCACAGCGTGTTGAAGCAACTTGAATCCATCGGTGTGAGAATAAATGATTATCAGAAGCTCTCACAAGTGTTAGACACAGATTGAAGTTGGTCCAATATGCTGTGAATGAAAATCACCTGATAAAATAGAACGAAACATCTATCATATCCAATGAAAATAAGCCTACAAGAAAAAAAAACAAATCGGCAGCATTCATGAATATCGCCCCAATCCCATAAAAGTTGCCAGAAGTCATACTGGGAATACAAAACTAAAAAGGGCTCTCCTACTCAATTGAGTATTTCTTTTCAGGAACATAAAACGTTGACAATTCCAAACATTGTAGGAAAAAGTCCAAATTTGATAAAGGGCACAGCATCATTTCGAACTAAAATGACGGTGATCTGTCGATCATCTAGTATATAAAATTCTTCTGTCACGGGGTGCGTAATCGAACTCCTCCGAAACGGCTTGACCGATTTTGATGATATTTTTGTGCTTATCCGGTATCTATGAGAATCGGCCAACATCTATTTTTCATCCCCCTAAATGTTAAGGGTAGTCTACCCCTAATTTTTTTTAAAATTTTTTAGACAAAATTTTTAATTTCAATTTTTTTATGATACAACATACAAAAATACATACAATCCTCAATTTTCACCCTTCTACGATAAACCCTTATTTTTTAATAGCCATTTTAGTAATTTAATCATTTTTCTCTCCGGTCGAAAACTGATCAATCGTCATTTAATTAGTTATCCCCGCCAGATGTATGTCATGTCAATGAATGTCATGTTAACAAAATCATTTATTAACAGTTGATAAAGCTTATTAAATATAAACAACGAGCCTGATGTTGAATATTATGCTCATTCCAAAGTGGTTATTGGTACTTTGGAGAAGGAATGCCCGCATTGTCATGCACTTAAATTTGAAAATGAGCTACTTGGGATGTGTTGCTCATCAGGAAAAAAACAACAAACCGAAATTGTAACACAACCTGAGCCATTGCACGGTTTACATATTGGTACTGATCCAGATTCTAGCCTGTTCCTGAAGTCAATTCGCACATTCAATTCATGTTTCCAAATGACATCGTTTGGAGCAACAGAAATAGTCAGCAATGTTGCAGCAAACGGTCAACAATTTAATTCCACGTTTAAAATCAAAGGCCAAGTTTATCACAAAGTGGGCTCATTGCTGCCAATGCCAAACGAATCTATTTAATAATATTTTTATATTTTTTCCAGTGCCATAATTGATAGTAAAAATATAAATATTTATTTTCGATGTTTAGATAGCTATCAAAGACTGTTATTTCAAATATATTCGTTACTCTAATAAAGATTTATTTATTAACCCAAATAAAACATACTTTTATTCTTTATAATGCATTCGATTATAAATACTTCCCCGCACACATATGGTAGGTAATTATGTTTATTTGCCTATGGAAATGTTTCCTAGAAATAACATACATGACAAAGCAACGTTTGCCGGGTCAGCTAGTAAATAAAAAAAATTTTAATTGGAGAATGGAGAATCTGAATATAAAGCGAATATAGAAGTGATAAATTCATTAGTATAAATAGAGCTGAATAATTGAATAAAGCTGATTGATGATACGAAGGACACCGGAAAATTATCACTTGAATGGTACGACCTGGTAAAGAACAAGTTTAGAATGAACGTGAGGTGGTAATTATTCAATTCTTTAAAAATTGTATCACCAACATTGATACTTCATCAGTTGGGACTGCTGTTGATAGATTTTAATGTCGAACGGTTCTATGAAGAATTGAATTGAAATAGTTGACACCAAACAATAATAAGGGTATTGTCTGACATTTCATAATGAAATAACTTAGACCGGCACAGCGTCTACAAATTGGCGTTCTCCAATTAATGTGTATCGGACACTTAGAGCGACTTACGGTCCACATAATCGGCCTACCGAACGTACAATTCGCTCTACCATCACTAAGTTTGAGACTCAATATTCGTTATTGGATAATACTCGACCACATAGACAACATCCAGCTCGTAGTGAAGAGAATATAGCCAGAGTGGGGGACTTGGCCTTTCGTATTCTATGACTTGGGTGATTTAACATAAGGATCTTTCTATGAGTGCTTACAAAATTCAATTAGTTCAAGAACTGAAGCCGATTTACCTACCGAATCGTTTAAGTTTTAGTCGTTGGGCTCTTGACAAGCTTGCAAAGGATCCACTCTTTTCGACGAAAGTATTGTTCACTGATGAGGCCCATTTTTGGCTTAACGGGTTCGTGAACAAACAAAATGACCAAATCTGGGGTGATGAAGAGTCTCAAGAATTGCCGTTGAATCCAGAAAAAACAACTGTTTGGAGTGGTTTATGGGCCTGTGGAATAATTGATCCATATTTCTTCAAAATAGAGAACGGCCGGAATGCTAGTGTGAATAGTGACCGTCATCGCACCATGATAACAGAGTATTTGTTGCCCAAAATTGAAGCCCGTGGTCTCGACGAAATGTGGTTCCAAGATGGTGCCACTTGCCATACAGCCCATGAAATCATGGCTCTACTGCGAGAGCATTTCGGTGAGCAGATTATTTCACGCTTTGGACTAGTGAATTGGCCGGCTAGATCATGTGACATCACACCTCTTGATTTTTTCGTTTGAGGCTATGTGAAGTTCAAAGTCTACATGTGCAAGCCGTCTACGATTGAGGTATTGGAGGCCAATATTACTCGAGTCATTGGAGAAATATCACCTTAAATACACACACGCGTCATCGAAAAATGGAACTATCGAATGGATCTTGTAAACCGTAGATGAGGTCAGCATTTGGAATTAATTATCTTATTATTGGTTTTATTATTAAAAAAAATACCTCTAATTGAATCACACTGTATAAACTGATTTTACTTTGGGTGTTTCGTATGGTCTTTCCTATATATTTTCTGGTGAAACTGGAAAAATTTTATCAATTCTGATCATAAAGGTAAGCCCCACTTCATCAGTCTCTTGAAACAGGACAAACAAAACAAAAATCATGAAATTAAATAAAATTACATTCAAATTCGCCAGGAGATATCACACTCATTAATAACAAATTCAAAATAAAATGATTACACACTGTTCTACTAGTTTAATAAATCAAAACTAGCGCAGAAAAATGTATAAAAAGGATCTATTACTAACTATATATTATGAAAGCTGTCAGAGGTAATATAATGTATCAATGATGATACATCTTATTGAAACATAAGTATATTAAGTGAAATGAAATGAAAAGAGATACATTTAATCACCTGGTTATTGAGTGAAATAATTTTGGAGCTTATTGCAATATTATTGTTCACCAGTCACATTTAATCGAAATAAGTAGAATAGTTCAATTTGGGTTCCAAAGTTCATTGAAGAAAAGATTGAGATCTTGCTGTTATTTGAATAAATTTCAGATTATCCTGAAAATGCAAAGAAATTTCAATAAAACCAGTGAATCACCAATGAAAAAATCAAAAATAATATTTGTATGTATATTCAATAATTCATCGGTATGAAGAGATAATATACTTTCATTAACGATCACGTGTTCTTTGTTTCGATTGTCAGTGGAAAACTAGCAACTACTTGTATGGATTAAAAAAATTTTAATTGCTGATTGATACCACGTTTCCAACGGTATTCACATAATTCTGGAAAATAATGGAGATGCACTAAAATTTGTGGAATTCGTTGAATCCCTATTAAATTTCATTTTTTTCAATAATTGACTGAAAATTGGTTCTAACGCATCATTGCGTTTTTGGCAGAATCATGGTAGATCGCCCATCAAGATGGGTTAGGTGTTAAACGGAAAGATTGGCCAATTAATTGTGTCGACCGTCAGGGATGAGAATTCATCACAGTTATCGATTGTTATTTCATAATGCATGCCTCACCACGCAGGTACGTCAATTTATATTTTTTCATTACCATAATTCAAAACATAATTACATTATATACATATATAATATAATTTAACTTTTTTTGGCTCAGAATATATAACTCATATTTGATAAAACATTAAAGAAAATTAAAATCATGATATGATAATTGGAAAAAACTCGTCAATAAACTACGATATCTAGGATCGATAACAAGTGATAATTGTAAACACTTGGTATGCGAGGAAAATGAAAGAATTCTACCGTCTACCGTCAGTCATGGACATCCCTTGTATTCGTGTGGTCGACCTTTTAACACTACCCACCCCAAATCACTCGAGATCGACGTTTAAAAACTGAAATCATGGGTCAATTTCTGGGATGATTGCATTGGTGATTTACAGATTTAATATTGAAAGATCTCAATCTTGATGTGTGGGGTTGCAGATTTCTAGCACGATATGCGTTCTCAGTTTCATTTTAATTAATACGAAATTATGGGTTTGAATTTGGCCGAAAATTAAATTCTTCACAGCTGCATTACCAGAAGGTCTCGAATTATTATGAAGAAGCGTTAATAGGGCGATAGAGGTTGTTATACTAATATCGTTATAAAAAATAAGATTAGAGTCAGAAAATTATCCTGGTTCCTTCAACAAAACAGACTGTAGATATTTGATGAGATTTGTGATGCAAAATTCTATAGAGATGAGATACAATTTTAGATATAGTGTCCACATATCTTGGGAGGTGATGTATTTCACATCGATGACCTTAAAATTTTTTTATAAATATATAATCATCTAAAATTAAACAAAAATGGAGTAAAAAGAAGGCAATTCAACAGGTTGGAAAGACGCTCATCCCTGTCCATACGTTCTCTGTTTACTGGACGAGAATAGTGATCTGGACGAGACTAGTGCTCTAGGCGGGAATAGTGGTTTAGGTGAGAATGGTGATCTGAACCAAATCATTACAAAATAAGATGACAAGATCCCATAATTTTTTTTCCTAGCGGCCCTCCCTACGGAGAGACGGCCTCCTAATGGACGCCACTGGTGATCAATTTTTCTTGAATAACATTTAAACTACTTAATATAATTTAATGAAAATTCAATACGATAAACAGTAGTAAGGACCTCTTAAAATACTGCCCTTAAAACATAAGAGGCATAATGTTTAGTTTATCAGGGGCGGACTAGGTTGTATATTTTATTGCTTAAATTTTTATCACACTGTATGATAAGGAGTTAAAAAAAATTTAATAATCTGATCATTAAGCTAAAGAAAAGGCACTCCTGTTTATTGTTGACAACCTCTATTCAAATATTTAATTGATTTGTAATTGAACTGTCTATACCTATGTTTAAAAATAATTTATTATTTAATTTTCGTGTTAATTATTTTTAGAAGGGTCATTAAATAATTATATGTAATGAAAATAAAAAACATGGCTTTATCTAATAAAAATTATTTTCATTAAGGTGACTTTCTGAGACAAAACCGCATTTTGTAAAATCTAGTAATATTTTCGTAATGAACAATCTAATCTTGAACATTTCTGTTCCTTGAATGTCTTTTGTATCAAAATTTAAGATATCATGGTTTCTTTTCAATAAAAGCATTAATAATTTAAATTCTTTTTCTCGATAACGATTGATTTTATCGACAATGAACAAGAGTACCTATTTTTGAGCTTAATGTTCTGAGTATTTAAATTTATTTTTTTTAACTCCTCATCATACAGGGTGTTAAAAGTGTAAGAAATAAAATATACAACCTGGTCCACCCCTGATAGACTACACAAGCAAATTTTGTTTTAAAGGCAGTATTTTAAGAGGTCCTTACTACTGTTTATCATATTAAATATATCCTGACACAAGTCATAATAAATGTTAGTCGATAATTCTTCCTCATCTATTTTTTCAATGAAAAGAGTGTTATATCACAACCTTCCCCAAATATAGATGGTGATTTCCCTTTGAATGGGCTCCATAGCAGACTTCAAACATCAGAAGATCTGGAAAATCAACCTTGGACCGCAACACCTGATTCGAAGAATTCTTCTTTCAGATTGGCGACAAATGTGTATTAGATTTGAATGTGGAGGGTATTTCTAAGGACAAGAGTGATTATATTTCTAAACTAGCAGAGGACTATGGTGCTGAGATTATTCTCCTTCAAGAGACACATGCGGATACTAAAAAAAATCTTTGTGAAAGAGGAACCATAAAAGGTTATGTATTCATTGATTATCTCCTCAGTAAAATTTACGGTTTAGCTTGTTATGTTAAAAAATCCTTGAATCACAATATCGAGTTAATTCGAAAAGGTGAATTTGAGCGTGTTTTCTATATTTCTTTCAAATTTTGTATTTTTGTTATTCAGTTCTTTTTTCTGCTTTTGTCTTTTTATTTCCAGATTCGATGTGGGCAACTTGAAGAAGTCTCTGTCTCCATCAATAGAAGATCACTCTTGAAGAAAGAAGTCCCTAGAATATATTTCAGCTTATTTTTGTACTTTCACACTTAGGCGGGGAGTCAGGGTTTTTTTTACTGGGGTTTTTTCCCTAGGCTTTTATGTGATATACCGAATTGTATGACACCTCGTCACTAACCCCTGGTCTATATGCTTTATTGTTTGCTAACTAAATATTGTAAGCCAAAATTTCAAAAGATATATATCATATAAAATTTTCATTAAATTATTTCAAGTAGATTAAGAGTTATTCATGAAAAATTGTTTACCATAGGCGTCCTTCAGGAGGCCGTATCTCCAGAGGGAGGGCCGCTACGATAAAAATATTACGGGAATTTGTCATCTCATTCTTTAAGGTTCTATCTGAATCCGATATATATCAAATTCAGAAGATCATTTCGATTTTTTCCACATTTTGGACAGTATACTCGCACCTCCTTGTGTAATTTAACAATGGATCAGTTTCTTTACAGCAATTTTGACTTTCCAAATTTCACACATGTAAGTGTAAAGCGTAATAGCCGTCAAGGTGCAAATCATCATCACCTACTGATCTATATCTTGTCGCAAACGAAAGCAATCTGAAGACAAATTGCCACGTCAGGGGTACAGAGAATCCGGTAGGATTTCTCGATGAAATTGCGCCTCAATTATCGTGTTGAAGCCCGCAGCGCAAATAAGAAGACCCTGTGCAATTATTGTCATTGACAACTGCGCCAAAAGTGTGGTAAAATTTTTGTCCTTTTAATGATTTCGGCCGCCGGTGTCGAGATGATGGTAACGGGTACGCATTTTTTGGAAAATTTATGCAAATTGACCGATGTATGGTGTACGTGAGACATTAGCGGTGTTCGGAAAAATGTTTTCAGCCGGGAAGATGAGCACTTCTTGTGATTAACATTTTGATCCGATGGGAGATAGTTGCTGTGAAATCGTGTTGTCAATAGGTGCTGACGATCCGAGGTGCCAGCAGAATTATAACTAAAATGAGGATATTATCCGATGTGATGTGGTGAAATGAGCAAATAATTTCTTTCTTCTAGTATGCTAAGTGTGAGTACTTTAGAGGAAGTATCCCTTTTCGAATCAAGCTAAATCTCGAATGGAGGGTTAAATATCGCGAACAATATTCAGACTACTCATCATCGATTATTCAAAGCCATCCATTTTTAAATCGCTATCAATTCAGATGGAATTACCAATCACTATAAATAACAATTAAGCAGTATAAAGACATATAATTACTCGGATGGCCTCTTTACGTGCATAATTCTTTAACAAAAACGCCGAGTGGTTACCCGTCACTAAATTTGACGAAAGTATCTGTTGGCATTATAACTTTTGGACAAAATACCAGGTAGCTATCAGATTTTGGATGAATAATGGTCCGTGGACCTATTAGC
Source organism: Micraspis discolor (assembly GCA_030674115.1). NCBI lineage: Eukaryota > Metazoa > Arthropoda > Insecta > Coleoptera > Coccinellidae > Micraspis > Micraspis discolor. The sequence goes on from JARTUT010000872.1 coordinate 6,841,736, forward strand.
ATGAGATATTCTGAGTGCGTACATCAATTTCGGAAGCATTTTCTTACGAACAAAAGTTATAACACCATAAAATATGGACGGTTAATAATGCAATTTATCTCCGTGGAATTTTGTGTACCAACGCCAAAAAACTGGGTGTAGAAGTGATTGTTGGGTTCAGTAAAAATAATCGACTTGTAATTTATCATTGTTTGATGAGCTCAAGCTAGATAATTCTTTCGAGAAATATGGGATTTTTATTCAGGAAGTCAAACGTTACTTGACCCAGAAAAAAGATTAATTATTGTTTAAGAATTTCAGAATCCAATTTTATTGAAGCAAAAATTTCCTACATGTTATTCAACAGCAACGTTTCGAGACATTCTAGTCTCTTCTTCAGGCTTATGAATATCAGATAGAGAGATTATTCATTCGAAAAATTTTCAAAATCGTAAGTGTTAATAAATAAAAAAACTAAACATCTAGGGGACACAATATGTACATCGATGACAGGCTCATAAGAGGGATTCCCACTTTGATATTCTTGCTCTCTTTGGTTTTATAGTGCACATACACAAAAAATCGATGCACAATTGAATACATCCATGAGAATGACAACTGGTACAATAAGATCTACACTGGTTCATCAGTTACCAGTTTTGTCCAACATTGCCCCTCCCCATATTCACAGTCAGAATGCAGCTCTGAATTCTTGTAGCAAATATCACTTTTCCTTATTTATTTAAAATTATTTCATACATTCCTGAAAAAAAAATTTCCAAGTTGAAGCCACGTAAACCATTCTGATATAATACGTTCTTCAATATGAACATTAGCGATAAAGAATTTCGGATGATCGAGTGGAAATTCCTGGTTTTGATCTTCCAAGAAAAATTTGGACAGTTTTTAATCGTTTGAGAATAGGTCATGGTCGTATCAATAGCATCCTATTCAGAAGAAACTCAGCCTTCAAAGTTAGGGATGACAAAATCGTGAAAATTGAATTGTTTCAAATTAGAACCCCATTTTCTTATGGCAGATATTGAATCTACGTTAAAAATAATTTGAGTGTATGCATCACACTCTTACCCTAAAGTGGATATTTTCTGAGTTATTCACAAAAACTGTTTTTCGTCTTGAATTTTCAGCTATTTCTTTTCCCTTCACGCCAAAGAGATGAAATTTTCAGTAGTTTCCCGTTTAAATAAGGGTGAGGTTCCTCGTGACAGACCCTGTATATATACCTATTTGAAGATCTTGAAGAATAAATAATGTCAGCCTTAATTTAGGAAAATATTCGTTTGTAAGTTTCCGTTATTACTCGAATTGTTAGGAATTGAAAAATTCCTTAAGAAGGTCTTAATAATAATCCCTTAAACTATAAGATTTGGTTAGTAGGCATTTTTCTGTAACTTCGCCTCGAATAAATGGGGTCAGTCAAGAGACAAATGATTCCTAAAAAAAAATCCAATTTTAATATGATTTTCGATCGAAAAGATGCTTCTTCTTTTGGTTGTTTTTGTAAATAAGGAATTCTGAGGAATAGGTATGTTTATTCTTTCTCCTTCGTTAAGGAGGTTGTTTCAGTATCACTGTGTCATAGCCGAGTAAAAATATAGTTAAGAACAAGGGCACTAAAGCTCTTGACCTCATGTCAGTGCTTTTCGGCTTTTTATTAGTTAGGGGTCATTAATGTGCGCTGTTAGAAAAGCTATTTAAATGGAGAAATTTTTTCATTTAATTTGTAAACCAGTTCAATAATACTTTTGAGTTATTCTCCATTAGTTCATTAAGATTCTACGAGAAAAACAGTTGATGCCTTTTATTTTACATCATATCTCATATTATATAATTTTTTATAAATATTTTTTCCAAAAATTGATACGTACATGGTCAGCTCCAACAAAAACATTCATTAAATATCAAGAATTGATTACTTTCCACAGAATTAAATATTTCCGATACAGTCATAGCAAATTCCCAAAAAGATGAAATATTGTAATTTTTTGGAAACCACATATTTTTGTATCTTTATTGGCTACACTCAGTTCGTTGCAAATGACGTCTAGTACATTTCCAAACACCATGCATTTATAATCAGATTCATAATATGGACACGAAATTATTACTTTTACGACAAAAACTTTACAAGTTGACTACTTCCCTGAAAAGTGTCGATTACGGAAAATATGCTATTTTGCGGGAAAAATCTTCACAATAACCCCCATCCTTATTCAAAAACAAGGGGTTGTTCTCACCACTGTCCGAGCGATTCGAAATATCATTTTAGTGAAAATTGAAGAATTGGTTTGTTAATTTTTTTCACATTGAATTTTTTATCACGTTTATAATGTTGATTAGGTACATTTTGAATTTAATTTATTAGGGTTGAGATAGATAGCCATCACTGATCTTATACAAGTGTACAAGCCTTGTCATTTTCACCCCGTGTATAGGATCAAGATATTGAGATATCAGACATGAGTCGATAGTTTTAGATCGAAAACCTAATCAGATATATCTGAATTTATATTCACCCTTACAACGGAGGGGTAGATCCAATTAAGCCATTACAGAATGAGGTCCTATTGTTTCCGATTTTATCATCCGTGATCTATAGACATTCAGAATTGGAAACATGATTTCATTTTGTTGAAACAAATTCAAGTCAGGTAAGACATTGCATTTGTGATTCTTGATGAAATTATACTCGTAGTTGTTCCAGTCGTGCTATAGGTTGTGGGTATATAAATATTGAAGAGGTAACTGGAAAGATTTAAATGCTGTTCAAAATTATACCTACAAAATTTCCGATTTATACAAGGTCTTTGACTATTGCATTAATTTAACCTTATGTTCAATGTTAACAAAAACACACCTTTTAACGCCATTTTCTGAAATTAGGCTTCATTCGAATGATACAGGGTGTTGAAATATCGATGAAAAAATGTTTTCTCACTTATATGTTCGTAAAGGATAAATACAAATGAATTAAAATTTTGCAGGCGGTTTTGAAAAATGGGATACACTTTTCATATTAAACACACTTACTCTATCTCCTAAGGTTTTTGAGTAAATACGTCACCAACTCGTTAGATTCTCGAAACTTAGTATAGAATAGGCAGTTAATAACACATCCTGAAATTTCCTGAATGCTTGCATGCTTTAGAAGAATTTATTATTCACGTTTATCTTCCTAAAATGCTTTAGATGACTATATTTTTTGTCTACACTAGAAATTACTTAAAAAATATTTATATGGCAAAACAACGTTTGCTAGGTCAGCTAGATTGTATATAAGAAAAAAATGAATATATAACATCAGTACTCACTGAGTAAGAATCACAATTATGACTCTGTTTCCTCTAATTATCAGAAAAATCTCCAGACTACTGCAATTATGATTCATTTAAATCCCTTCGCACAATGTTACCGTTCGTTATTTGAGTAAATATAAAAAGCTGTTCGTGCAGTGTAAAAACTAGTCGTAAACAAACCAGTTAACTAGACGTTCATCCTATGCCATGGAGTAAAAACGAGTCTGGAACCTTTTCCGATCCCCATTCATGAATTCTGTCGAACGGCGAAGGAAACGTTAATACAACACCAAAAAAAAAATTCGATTGCTTATTGGTGGCGGTCAATTATCGAATGGTTGCTATTTGGTTTTTATTATTGAGAAGTACTCATTAACACCTTTTATCGTTTTGTCAGTTGAGGGGTACAAGTGAGACTTAATTGATGCTTTAGGGGTGGTCAACAGTGTATACCATAAAAACGCTCTTGTATTTCTTTCAACTATAAATTGTTTCAAGGTAGAGGAAGATTTTCATTGGATGGTGAAAATCTCCAGTAAGTGCATTACACTCCTTAGTTGAGTAACAACCCTATAAAACGAAGGTATATTGTTTCCATCTGAATAGTAATGAAACTTGGTTAACCGAGTGTAACTTTTGATAATTCCCCTATGAAACATAACTTCTATCCTAAGCACTTAATTTCAAGACTGGTTTAAATGATTTGTCTCTGAAATCGAAAACCAGAAATAGTATTCTTTAGAAATCAGCAAGTTTATCTTGGGATGCTGATGCTATGCCGACTATCCATATTGTAAGTCTACTCTGCAGATGAGTACTGCTCTGTTTTTGGTTTAATAGTGTACAAAAACATAAACTTGACGCACAATTGAATACATCTGAGAGCATAATTACTAGAACTATACCGGTCCTTCGGTAAACATTTATATCAAACATTCTCCCATCTAATGTTCACAGAAAGACCGCAGCTCTGAATCATATCATTATCATAATTTGGTAACAAGTTTTGTCGTTTCCTCTCAATGTGTTTTATATTTTACTATTCGCTACTTCCTTTTTATTGTTGAGGATTTCTGCTACTCAACTTTCCGCATTATTTGTGTATTTCCATCCACCATGTCGCTTGATTACTAATACTAATAATAATACTAATACTAACACTAGTAACAATACCAATACTAACACTAATACTTATACTGATACTAATACCAATACGAATACTAATACTTATACTAGTACATCACATATAGTATTTGCTAATAGAGTTGAATACAATTTATTTAGAACTTTTATTTTTTTTATTAGTGAAACATATTATTTGACTTCTGTAATAATCGACTAAGAATCTAATTCCGCGTCCAAACTCGTATCGCTGGGCAAACTATAAACTGAAAAATTACTCTCTGGACATGTTCTATCACCACGTGATGCCACTGCTTGTTCTCTAGCATTCTGCGTCAACGATCGCTCCATCATATCGAATGAGGTGTTCGTTGTTTTTTGTTTTTTTCTACTGGATTTTTGTTATTATCTGTTAAATTTATACTCAAATCAGTTGTTTTTGAATGGTCTCTTATTATGCTGATGCTTTTAGCCAGACTGGTAGTTGACATCTTTGAAGCTACACTGCATTCCAAAAGGGTTGTAAGTGACTTGAGGCAATGTCTTAATTCGTTCTCGTGTATTTTCTTTTCCTTGTCTTTTTTTATGTAATCGCTCGGAGAAACTGAAAGGATGTGGTCTATTTTAACATATCTTTCTTCTTCAACTGGCGTTTGGAGCCATTTGTAGTCCGCACTTTGTATTTCGGGTATTTTGGTCAGTATTTTCGAGCTGTAGTCCGCTGGATCAGAGGGGATTGTTTTTCATAATATTTTCGGAGATGATGTTGCATCTTAACGTGGGTATCTCCGCTCTGAAGTGATACCTGAGAGTTTGGCTTTGCTCTCACCTCTGTTATATGGGAGACTATAGAGTTAAGTTCAACAACACATGAACAACACACATTAGGGTTGTGATGAAACTTTCTATAGAAAAATTAGGCATCGAATAAACGTGTATCACGATATTGTGCGCTAATATCTTCGTTACTGAATGAAAAAGATCTTCCATTTTACGGCAACTTTAACAAAATTTAACGTTGACGTTCTTCGGAAGGAGTGTCCAGTATGCATTTTGAAGTTCTCAAACTCACTTAAAATTGATGGAAACGTATTTTTTTCCGACTGTCTGACTCAAATATGTACTTTCATTTTGATATCGCATCTAAAGAAGCACGAATTAATAGTAGTAAGGAATGTGTTGACGGGAACCATAAGAAATCGCGGTTAACACGCCCAAATAATAAATCTACATGAGGGATCTTATATCAATGTATTTTTGGATAATTTTGAAATTACATAACTAATATTGTCAGGAATCGTCACAACTATGATTTCTTGACAAATTTTTTAATTCTAAATTAAAATTGCACATAGCTTTTCACAATGGCACGTCCCAGTAACTTCCCTTGGGATTTGTGTTGAACACTTTTGATTTTTGGGTCCTCAACCATCAATTTTTTCTCTTAAACAGGCTCGGAGTCTTGGATATTTTGAAATATCTATTTTTCCTTTATAAAAAGGGTGGACTTCAACATCGAATAATCACATCATAAGCTTGATTGGGGCCACAAAGAAGCACTTTTCCTTTGGAAATACGCTAAAACTTAGGTTTTCGAGATTTTAGTAGACTTCTTGCTTTGACACCAATTTTAACACGATTTCTCTGCTACTTCTAACCTTCTTTCGATTTTTCCGGTAGTAGAGATAAACAAGCAATATTCGCTGATTCCTCTATATCTATTTCTATCGCAGAATCAAACAATTTGACTTTTTCGAACTTTTTGAATTCTCATATCGATATTGTTGATAAAAAGAAAACTGCTAATGTTGTTCTAGCGACTTATCTTGGCTGCCGTGTATGCCAGATTTTAATGAAGATGCTACCGAATTTAATGATAATGAAAATCCACAAATACAGGGTGACTCTTCGAACATTGCGTTAATTTGAACCATATGTTCTAGAGATCGAAATAAACAATTTTTTCCGTACCATTTTACCATATTCAGCTGCGTTAAAAAGTTTCAAGCATTTTGGGTTTTCACATTGGGCAAATACCCCTCTGTAGTCCAGTTTAGTTTGAATGAAAATTACCTTCCACAGCATCCACTATTGAATCTGTATTGTTTAAAAACATTATTTTCCCTCTAAGAAATGATTCACTCACTCATGTTTCATCAGATGATTATATCGATTTAATTGCTTTCAACTTCAAATATCTCAAAAATGATGCAATTAAGGAGAAAGGATGACAAATGATTTTATCTGCAAAAAAGACTAATGATTCTAGGAAATATAAGATACGGACGTTTAGTTCAAGTGATATTCGTTTTCATGCAATTTAACCAATCTGTACAGTAGTAGTGAGAAACCCACAAGAAATGGAATAAATCTATTGATGCCAAAATATGCATAACTGTTATCAAAAACCTTTTTCAAGAGATCATTTCAATTGATATTGTCGTTTGAATATTACAAGTGAAAATGCAATTTTTTTTATGAAATTTCAATACCCTAAATCTTTTGAACGGGTCCAAATTTAGAAAAATGATATGGGAAGAAAATGTTTCATTTGACGTCAAGAATCTAGTAGTATATCCAGCGTTTTCTTGTTAACATATAATGCAGCGATGTAAAGAAATGTAATATAATGTATGGAGGGTAAGAACGTTGCCCAGTCCGGAACTTTCTTGCCAGCCCTCGCTTATATGGAATCAACCGTAAACTCACTTCAATTTTATAATGAAGATATCTAAGTTCTTCCCTCAAATTTGGATCAAATTCATTCTCACCCACAGATCTATGAATAGGAGATATTTGGACACAAAATTACTATCTTCCCAGTGATGAATAGTCATTTTCGTCTTATAATCCACGTATTACATTCCGCGAATTCACACTGCCTGACAAGCCTCGTATCATCCACATACCAACCACATTATCTCACATGGGCAGGAAATTGCCTTTGAGCTACGGTAATTTACCGTCATCCATCAGCTTAACCGTAAAACACCCTTTATACGATCAGTGCTTGAAAAGGGTGAATTACGTGAGAAAGCGTAAAATGGCGGTCCGTACAAAAGCACCACTCAAAATATTAGCCATTCGTTCTCCTTCTATTCTTCAGTTTTTTTATCAAAAGCCGATTTGCTGTACTATCAATGAGGCTCATAATAGCACAATAGACTATGGTTTGATCGGAGAAGAACTAATGGTGCCTTGTTAGTGATATGCCATAACACAAATGATATCTTGTAGGCATCTTTTGAACATTGCCTTTCGGAATCGACGACCTTGTCTGTGATGGCCTAATTCAATATTTCTATCGAAGGGTTTGACTTTACGAATATGCTATGTCATTCTGGACTCCCAGAAGCATGTATGATGTAACAAAAAGGCATGAAGATTCGAATGATACGATATGTTTCTATTTTCTTATACGAAAGTACTGACTTGCTTTTTCGTCATTCTGCATCATCAATTTAGCTGTTAACGGGCTTCGGTTCTTCAATAAGGAAATTGAGTACTGCCAACATTTTTTATTTTTACTTTGGGAATTTCAATAGAGTTTTGTTTTTATTTACTGGAGATGCACTATTGGAAACAGTACATTGTAGGCTATAAAAATTTGTTCAACCAGCTGGGAAAAGCATTAATTCAAGTCGAGAATTTGCTATAACCGATGGACCTTTTGACAGTATAAATTGCATCGAAATGGATAAAAAAACGTTAATCTAAGGCCATCAAATTGTAACCATGACAGATTATTCATCAAATATTTGAATGGAAGAGTTTTTAAAATTGTCAAATCCTTCTTTGTATTCAATTTTCGGCGGTGAACTGTGCTTGCGGATTCTGGAGCTGATTTGATGAGAATCAAATACGAGGCATGTTTTTTAAGTAAGAACCGTTTTGGAATTAAAAAAAGACGTGTGAAGATATCGCAATAATTTTATTTTTACATAAGAGCCTGTATCTTAATCTACTCTTCAACATAATTACCGTGAATATTGACGCACTTGTCATAACGTGGCACCAGTTTTTGGATACCCTCCTCATAAAATTCTGCCGCCTGACTTGTTAACCACTGGGTCACAAATTTTTTACTTCATTATCGTCTTGCAGACGCTGACTACCCAGGTGTTTCTTCAAGTGCAGGAACAAAAGGTAGTCGATGGGTGCCAGATCAGGGCTTTTCGTCCACTTTCTGCACCAAATCTTCATTAACGACCAAAGGACGCCCACTCCGTTCTTCATCATGCACATTTGTGCGGCGATCTTTAAATGCTCTCACCCATTTCCTTACCATTCCATCACTCATAATGTTTTGTCCGTAAACTTCACAGATCTCACGATGAATATCGATCGGATTTACGCCTTTAGCACTAAGAAATCGTATAACAGCCCGTACTTCACAATCAACGGGACTCACGATTGTTGGAGGCATCTTAAACACTCAGTAAACAACGTATACAATGAAGAATCAGACTGTAATGGCGTAAGTGCGTAGACAAGAGATCTAGGTAACCAGCACACATGCGCGGAACGCCGACCTTAGCGCTGCGTCGGCGGAATCGCAAAACGGTACTTACTTAAAAACCATGCCTCGTAGCATGAAGGATGAAAGTCAAAAAGGATTGCTGAAGGTTACGTGAAGAATTTCATGATTAATATATAAAAGACTGTGACAAACATTCTTAAAGAAAATTACTTTGACAATACCCAAATCAATGCTACACAAAAAACCTTGTTGTCTGCTGGGATAAGTAACATTAATTGTTCAAATTCTGTAATTAATATTTATAAATAATTTTTCCATTCACGAATCGAAGTAAGCTTAATTATAAATCTATTGATCTTCATAATATGTAACAGACAGACAGGTAACTAAGTACATAATTCAAGTAGTTTAGTCTTACAACGTTTCTGTATTTTCCACAATCAAATTCAAAATTTTTGATGAATGTAAGATGTTTCAAAACGTCGATGAGTTTCGAAAAATGTCCTTGTATTTTTCAAAATTAAATAAATACCTATTTCGCGTTTATTATAAATTGGAAACTAGTAGGTATGAATGCATGATATATTTTTGCCCAAATGTGTGTAATTTCCAAAATTCAAGCTGAAAATGGCCTTACTCGATTGGGTTCCACTTTTTGATGAAGAATCCGAGGTCACATTCAAATATATCCTATGAATTCATGATATATTTTTGCCCAAATTTGTGTAATTTCCAAAATTAAAGCTGAAAATGGTCCTAATCGATTAGGTTCCACTTTTTGCTGAAGAATTCGAGGTCATATTTAAATATATCCAGCTGGCGCGTACTCTCAATTTTCCAAAGTTAAAAATCGTCTGAAGTCTTTTCGACAAAAGTTTTGTTCACTGATGAAGCCCATTTTTCGCTTAATGGGTTCGTGAACAAATATAATTCTTGAATCTGGGGTGATGAACAACCCGAACAGTCTCAAGAATTGCCGTCAATTCCAGAAAGAACAATTGTTTGGCGTGGTTTATGGGCCGGTGGAATAATCGGTCCATATTTCTTGAAAACAGAGGACGGCCGGAATGCTACAGTGAATAGTGACCGTTATGGCACCTTGATAACAGACTATTTATTGCCCGAAATTAAAGCCTGTGGTCACGACGAAATGTGGTTCCAACCTGTTGGTGCCACTTGCCATACAGCCCGAAAACCATGGCTTTACTGCGAGAGCATTTCGGCGAGCAGATCATTTCACGCTTTGGACCAGTGAATGGGCCGGCTAGATCATGTGACATGTCACCTCTTGAATTTTTCCTTTGAGGCTATGTGAAGTCCAAAGTCTACATGGACATGAAATACTCATTTCTCAGTCGAGGTCAGCATTTGAAAGAAATTATCTTTAAAAAACAATTGTAAAGAATGGTTCTTTCAGTTAGTAATGAGCACCATAAAATAAAACTGTTTTTATTTACTTTTTTTTCATTAAAAAAAAGTACCTCTAAAGGAATCACCTCATTTTGAAGTGGAATAATATTGAAGCTGAAATGGAACTGAAGGAAAACTAGAAGTTTGTTTTAATTCAATGCATTTTTTTTTATTATCTGTCTCCGTTGTTTTAATATCGTAAAAATACTTTTAAAATATGCACGCAAAAGCGGACCTCACACCGTGCTATCATACATATTTTGGGATGTTTAGTCGATAGGGATAACTACGATTTAATAGAAGGAGGGAAGTTATATGTTATATAGATTTTGAGATAAAATATCATTATTATAAGATGTAAAATTTTTCATTTAAAAACTTGGATTTCCACTAAATTACACACTCGATGGCCAACATTCTAATCCGCTGACTCCACATTTCTATTTGCCGAACCCATTCATACAAAAAAACCATTCACCCAATCGAGTACTCTGTTCTACACTGTTTCCATTATCATAATCATCGATTGACTTAATTTCCCATCGAAGAAATTCCACAGTAGCCTACAGCGGCAATGTTTTAAATTCGAAATGGTGTTCATGTAATCGAAAGATCTTATACATATCAGCTACCACTCGATCGTTGCGAAAAAAAATCGACAATAATGCTCCCATCTCGGAGTATAGAGATGTTATTACTGCAGAAAATTTCATTCGGACCACCTGTATTGAATGGAAATAAATTGGTGGATAAATGAGTGGATTTCTGGAGTGTGTCCATGTATGAATACGTTAAGGACTTCATTAAGTGTTCCACCTTATGGGGGTCCTTTGGTATCTGATGGCTATAACTATTAGGTGACTCCAATGTTGAAAAACTGATTATACTGAAGTAATTCCGTCAATATCGGAATTAATTCTTATTATACTCGTATAGAGAAGTGTTTCAGATAGTTATGATGATTTTTGGCGTCTTGTTAACCTTGTCCGCGCCATGAACCTGGTGGCGCCACCCTTAAATTTTTAGAAAAGAAGATTGGTTGTGAAATACAGATATGATGTCTTTTCACATTAGCCTACAACACGGCATTAACTGAAAGCGAGAAACAGAAATTCATGGGATAGATATATTTTACATTGTGCAACATAATAATATAAAACTTTGAGCGTCAAAATTATAAAACAAATTAATTTTCTCGAAGAAAAAATATTTGGCAACAAAACCCTGAAACAGGTCAGTTTTTGTTTCACTTTCAAAAAATTTTCATGTACTTTTGAAGGATTTTTTGTGCACATCTGTATCAACCCTCTGAATTTCTCGAACAGGGAAACTGAGTCACGTGGTACTCTTTTGGCAAGATCTTCGAATCTTCTTCACAGGCGTACAGAAATATTCAAGAAGACATTTTTTTTTTTAAAAATTAGTTCGTTCAAAGTGGATTTCAGTATGCGCTTTGATCATTGCATTCAGAACGATGTTGACAGTTTAAGACATTTGATTTAACTCATTTTATGATGCAAAATGATGTAATAATAATAAATTTCCAATGTTTTTTCACTTTTCTTCCCCATTAAAAAGTTCGTAATGGCTGAAAAATGAGCATGAACCAGACTATGATGGCCGACTTTCATCCGGTGACTAATTTAATCAGGTACCATCATCTCAAAGTAAATCAGACATGGCAAAAAGCGCAAACTGAAAACCTCCTTGAATTCACTAATTAAAAACTAAAATTCCTTGAAAATTTGTGCACGCCTGTAAATCTATAATATAAAAATGAATCGCAAAATGTGTTGGTGAGCGCATAACTCAACAACGCCTGGACCAATTTGGCCAAATCTTTTTTTAAATGTTCGTTGAAACAACATATTTCGAATTTGAAGACATCTTTTATCAACAAGAATTCGGAATGGCCATAGGTTCACCACTATCACCAATTTTAGCTGATTTATATATGGAAATTTTTGAACAGAAGGCATTAGAAAAATATGTACTTAAACCCAAACTGTGGAAAAGATATGTAGATGATACTTTCATTATTTGGCAATATGGAAGAGACACTATAGATGGATTCCTTCAATATCTAAACAATCAAGAGGAATCAATTAAATTAACAATTGAAATCGAGAAGGACAGACAACTTCCATTCTTAGATGTACTCGTACTTAAACAAAATGGAATCCCCTAGAACCACTGTGTATAAAAAGACAACGAACACAGGACAATATCTACATTTTGATTGAAACCACCAACTAAACACTAAATTGGGAGTAGCAAAATGTTTATTTGATAGAGCAATAAATATTTGTTGCACTGAAGAAGACCAAAATGAATAAATAGATAACATCTCGAAAAGCTGAACCTGAACCAACAGATATAAATCAGACCATTAAAACCGTAATTCCTTATGTAAAAGGTTTGTCGGAGAAAATGAGAAGAATTGGAAATAGATACAACATAACGACTACATTCAAAACTCAAGACACTATCAGAGCTAAACAAAAGTTAAGCCTAATAATGAGACACAAAGGACAAAGAACTGCATATATGAATTACCTAGCGAGTGCGGAAGATCTTACATCGGAGAAACTGAACGCCCTCTGAATGTACGAATAAAAGAACATCAGAAGCTTCTACGAGTACTAGACAGCGACAAATCCAGGTTGGTCCAACATGCTGTAGATGAGAATCATCGTATAAAATGGGATGAAGCATCAATAATATCCAAAGAAGAAAAACTTGCAAGAAGAAACATCAAAGAAGCAGCATTTATGAAAATAACACCTGATTCCATAAGTGCTCCATCTATAGATCTGCCAGAAGTTTGGACGCCGATAGTTCGATCCAACTTAAAAAGATCATCATATCACAGATGAGTATATAACATCGTTCATTTTTCTTTCATGACTTCTGTCAATATATACTTTTCTCCTTGATAAAGATAGAAGATGTCTATCGAAACGTCGGAAAACATTACATCCACAATAGATGAGGGTAATAGCCCAAACAATCATTCAACATGTTCGTTGAAGTTCAAGGATGGTTTTTACGGCGAGAAAAATTAGAATTATTGCTGGAAAAATAGCCCTTTTTTTTTTTCCATACAAATCATTTGTGACTAAAATGGTTTTGCAGCAATGTAAATTGATTGTTTGGGATGAATGCACGATGGCACATTAAAAATCTTTCGAGGCTTTAGACAGAACCTTAAAAGATCTACGGAGCAATAATAACCGATTTGGTGGTGCAATGATTTTATTAGCAGGAGATTTTCGTCAAACATTGCCAGTGATTCCAGCTGATGAACTCAATGCATGTCTAAAGTCCTCCAATTTGTGGAAACATGTCAAAGTACTTCCTTCATTTAAGCAAGAATATGCGTGTCGAGTTGCAAAATGAACAATCTGGAAACATATTCTCTAAACAAATCATTGACATTGGTAATGGCAAATTTCCTATAGACATGTTGACTGGCTGCATTCACTTTCCTCAAAGTTTTTGTCAGTTAACTCGATCAAAAGATGAACTTATTCAGAAGGTGTTTCCAGATGTTTCTTAAAATTACAGAAACCATGATTGGCTGAGCGAAAGAGCTATACTGGCTGCAAAAACATAGATGTAAATGAATTAAATTTCAAAATTCAAGAACAAATTACAGGCGAATTGAGGATATATAAATCAGTTGATTCGGCTACTAATCAAGATGATGTAGTCAACTATCCACCGGAATTTTTAAACTCGCTAAAGGTTGGATCGGTGGTTATAATGTTGCGAAATATCAACCAACCGCGTCTTTGCAACGGTACATGGTTAGCGATAAAAAAATTACTAAACAATGTGATAGAAGCAACTATACTCAAAGGAAAGTATAAAGGAGAAGATGTTCTCATACCGCGCATCCCAATGATTCCGACTGATGTGCCATTTGAGTTTAAACGGCTACAGTTTCCAGTGCGGCTTGCTTTTGCTATGACTATAAACAAGACCCAGGGGCAATCATTAAGTGTTTGTGGTATTAATCTAGAAAACCCATGTTTCTCACATGGTCAATTGTATATTGCCTGTTCCCGTGTTGGAAAACCATCAGATTTGTTTATCTATGCGCCAGGTAATCAAACAAAAAACATCGTATACCACAAAGCACAACAATGATAATAATAATAATTATGATTCACATGATTAACAATAAAGCGATTACTTACCTTTAAATCCTTATATATGTTTTATTTAATTACTTTTTATTCACAACGCCCTATCACCAGGGTGACGGTTCTGTTCAGGATAATTTTTTAAAATACGTAGGCACAAAAACTGCCACATTACAAATCTTTTTGACAGGACGACGTCTGTCGGGTCAGCTAGTAAGATATAAAGACTTTGTCAAAAAAGTACCTCATGACACGTTCCTCCCTATTTATAATCTTTAATTGTTTTTAAATTCTTATCTTTGTAGAGCCCCTAACAATATAAGAGAAAACCCCACATTTTGCTGTTTTACTTGATTGATGGTTCTCTCTGATGAATTTTGTTATTAGATCGTCATAAAAATATTTAATATGTTAATGAGCCACACTTAAATCTTCAATTGTTTTTAAATTCTTATTTTGTTTTAGAGCACCTGACAATATAACAGAAATCCACACATTTTGCTCTGTTTAACTTGATTGATGGCTTTGTCTGATGGATTTTGTTATTAGATCATCATCAAGTTATATAATAAGTTAATGAGCCACATATACATACATACATACATTTTCTTGAACTTTAGCCATACCTTACAAATGTTAGCTGGGGTTGATGACGGGGTGCTATACAATTCGATGTATGACATGAAGCCTAGGGAAAAAACCCTAGTGAAAAAGACCCTGGCTCCCGCATAAGTATTGTTGTGTGTACAAAATAAGCATTTTGATTTCAATCTTGGAATTATATATATTGGATTATATGAAATAATTGGAATTGAATTAGGAAAAAAAATTGCCACATGAAACGTCTACACTTCAATCTTTACTTGATTCTAACTTATAATATTTTTATTGTTCATATAATAAATTAACAGGAAACCCGGTTCTTATGAAATCAACCTTCTTGTTCTTTCATTGCAAAATATCTAAGAATATGAAGAACTTTGAAATCTTCTCGGTATAAGAGAAAATTATTGCATGCCTGTAGAGAAGATAGGTACGGCGTGACCCACAATCCCTATTCGATAAATTTAAAGCGTTGATGTGGATGGCACAGGGTGCAACTAAAATTTTTAAAAAATTCATTAAAATTAAAATATAATATCATATAATATATTATATTATAATATATAATATAAAATAGTATAATATAATGTTGTATAATATCTATTATATATTGAAATGTAATGCAATAAACATATCTCATATCATATAATTCAATGAAATTTTTTATATGACTTCATGACCTCTGATGCAATGAATTTCATATTTTATAAGTATTTCATTTTATTAACCATATGGACTCGATATTCCTCATTCTCAATTATATTCTTAGACATTCATTCTTCGAAAGATCAACTAACTCGCCCAGCCCGTCATCTCCAACGTCTGCAGCATCTCACGTCGACTAAAAGTCACACGCAATTTCACCTTACTCCGATGCTTCTGCCGAAGAGAACAGAGGCCGCAAAAGTTAATAACGCAATAAAAACACGAAAGTTAGGCATTTTCTAGATGGTAATTAAAAGAGCTTAACGGGGAACCACTTCTGCCGGTAAATAAACTGATTATCGCGAACGATCACGTTGATCTTTCGCATTTATACCGGCTTGTTGAACTCCATTTCTTGTAAGAAGTTATTAATTATGCGGCAGAAGTTGACTAATTTGACATTTCTTCAAAACGTATCGAAGAAATTGAACGAAGTAAAGGTATGCCGGGATGTTTGACGTTTAGTTCGAGATCGACGCATCTGATTGATTCTCTTCATCTTGGTAGTTGAGAAATATAATTCCCACTAATAATTACGAAATTCCGGCTTCGTAGGAAAAGTCAAGATCGTGTAAAGATCAATGCAGAAACAAGCTCGCAAAACTCTGACATCAACCTACAGCTTTTCTATCTTTGTTCTTGAGCAGTTGAATATTTCAGACGATAAGTTGTTCCATCATTTCTTGTCGAGATACGCCATTCATGAATCAGCTGTTCTTCGTTTTATCCAGCCGGTGGCATCTGAATTTCGAAATATTTAATTCTAGCACTCAAAAACCTCATTGTGACCAACCGGGTGGCTCCCAAAATGTTGAAGATCGATATGTTATCAAGCTTTTAACTCTAAGTAATACTTTCATCGCTGCATAATTCGCTATCAATCAAAAACAGTGTCGAAATCTTCACCACTTCTTCTATTTATTGTTAGATTAGGGGCTATACACAACCAAACACCTAATCAATTGAAGATTAGATGGGTACTCCAAATAAGTTGACGTTCCGAAATTATGATGGGTTGCTTATAAATCTTCACCATCTGTCAGATATTCAATGATAATGATAGAGAGTTGGAGGTGCAAGGAACAACACCTATAAAGGGGTGTTTAATTGTTTTGATTATGTAATGATAGCTCTCTGAGGCTTGCCATATATGTCTTGAGGTACACAACCGGATGTTCAGTTGAATGTGCTCTTGTAGAACCATATGTTTTGGGTATTTAGCGCATCGGGTGTTTTGATTTTAGATATTGATATCCAAGGTATTTTGATTGACGGGTTATATCTAACTCTAATTAACTAACAGTCAATTATTCAGACCGTTGAAGGTCTCTCAGAAAAAATTTTGAATTATTTGAAAAAGTATCGTCAACGCGGTACCAATTGTTCTGAAACACCGAAATTCAGGTCAGTTAAGCAATTATTATTTATTAAGAAACATTATCTGAAGAGTCAAAACTTCATGGACATAATAAAAAGAAGTATAATATAATATGATGTAATGTAATAAAATATTATATTGAATGATTATTTGGGCTATTACCATCATCTATTGTGGATGTAATGTTTTCCGACGTTTCGATAGACATCTTCTATCTTTATCAAGGAGGAAAAGTAAAAAACCTTTCGAAAATTATCAATTTTCAAAAAGTCAATATGACAGAAGTCATGAAAGAAAAATGAACAATGTTATATACTCATCTGTGATATGATGATCTTTTTAAGTTGGATCGAACTATCGGCGTCGAAACTTCTGGCAGATCTATAGATGGAGCACTTATGGAATCTGGTGTTATTTTCATAAATGCTGCTTCTTTGATTTTTCTTCTTGCAAGTTTTTCTTCTCTGGATATTATTGATGCTTCATCCCATTTTATTATATCTGCCAGAAGTTTGGACGCCGATAGTTCGATCCAACTTAAAAAGATCATCATATCACAGATGAGTATATAACATTGTTCATTTTTCTTTCATGACTTCTGTCATATTGACTTTTTGAAAATTGATAATTTTCGAAAGGTATTCCTTCCTTTTATGTTTTCCTCCACAATAGATGATGGTAATCAAAATAATCATTCAACACGAGCTCCATCATCAACAATATCTCGTCATCAACTAAAATATTATATATTACTAGCTGACCCGGCAAACGTTGTTTTGCCATGTAATTATTTCTAGGAAACATTTTTATAGGCAAATAAAAATAATTACCTACCATAAAGTATATTTGTAAAAATTTATGAGATTCGTTTGGCATTGGCAGCAATGATCCACTTTGTGATAAACTTGGCCTTTGATTTTAAAGTGGAATTTAAATTGTTGAATGTTCTGCAACATTGTCAGCTATTCCTGTTGCTCCAAACGATGTCATTTGGAAACATGAATTGAATGTGCGAATTGACTTCAGGAACAGGCTAGAATCTGGACTCAGTACCAATAAGTAAACCGTGCAATGGCTCAGGTGGTGTTTCAATTTCGGTTACTTGTACTTTTTCTGATGAGCAAACACATCCCAAGTGGCTTATTTTCAATTTAAATGTATTCTCCAAAGTACCAATAACCACTTTGGAACTTCCGTGATTAGCTCGTACTACGGAAAGTGATTAGTTCGCACTACGGAAAGACAATTTTGTCTTTTCTATCTTTCAAGTTATAAAGTTGCGTGCCCGCATATAGGCAATAAAACCTTTGTAGTTGTTATTTTCTCTGTCAATAAGACAATAGCGAGTCAACCCTCTGGGGCCGTCAGTGGTACTTAAGAATGTTATCACATTCAGATCGCTGAGGTGACCCGAATTTGGGGATCATTTTTGTCGTATGAATCCATAGAGGATACGGGACTGTTTCAGTCTTTGAGATGTAGATGGCGCGCTTTCAGGAGAATACTTGGGAGTGCCTCACAATATTCTTTGAGTACTGGCAGCCCCCTTCAGGATTTCAGTGCTACACTGTGCTGTTGAGAGGCAACACACCTCGAAACCGGTCCACAGTTGCGCTTGAGGTCTTGAAACTCTGGGATATCATGCGTCAAACGTGATTAGCTCGCACTACGGAAAGACAATTTTTAATTTTCAATTTTTGATTGTCTTTCCTATCTTTCAAGTTATAAATATATGTATATCGATTTAATTCCTTTCAACTTCAAATATCTCAAACATGGTGCAATTTAGGAAAAAAGATGATGAATGATTTTATCTGCAAAAAATACTAAAGGTGTGTCCAATCACAGCGCGGCATTCGAGCGCGGCACGTCGCTCGCGGCCAGTCGCGCTGTGATTGGACGATTGCCGCGCGCGGCAGTGTCTGTTACCAGCCGCGCGCGAATGTTTTTAATGTTCGTTCGTCGGTAATTGTGTGTGGACGTATTTTATCAAGTAACATGGATAACGAAACTGCTGTTCGGTTAATTGAAATACTTTGCTCCCATGTTCTCTTCCTTCTACGTAATTTACAAATAATAAGCAGAGTACAACGCACGCGGCCGCTTTCAATGTGTCTTCAATACAAAATAAAGAGCGCGGCGTGCCGCGCAAAAAGTCTAAACGCGGCAAATTTGCGTCCAGAGAATGCCACGCGCAGCTGCCGCGCTGTGATTGGACACACTTTAATGATTCTAGGAAGTACAAGATACGTACCTTTAGTTCAAGTGATATTTTTTTTCATGCAATTAAACCAATCTGTACTGTAGTAGTGAGAAACCCACATCAAATGATCAAGAGATCATTCCAATTGATATTGTCGTTTGAATACTACAGGTGAAAATGAAATTTGTTTGGAAATATCAACACCCCATATCTTTTCAAAATACACCAAATGGTTCTGATTGTACAGGATTTACCTGATCACCTCATAAATTTTCTTATAGAATAAAATGAAACATAATTCAATATATTATGATATAATAAGATATAATATAATATTAAAAAAAAATTATTATATTTTAATTCTAGAATCTTTATTTTATCATTATAAAATGTTTAATATTTTCATCAATAATATTCAATATAACAAAATGTACCATATAATTATTATATTATTGAATGATAAAAAACCAGCGTAATTCATTTTGATTAAAATGCCCAGATTTCGATGTACATTACCAGTTTTTCATCGGACTCGCAGTCCATTTTCAATCCGTGAGAATTTTTTCTCATTTCCAAGATACCATCATGGGTGTGTTCCATACTACTGTTAGCCCAGCTCTCCCAGGGTTAATTTTTTCATCGCCACTCTCCATCAAACTACCGAATACCGTTCCATCCTACCAAAAGCCATAAAGAGCTACCATAATTCGGAAACCCAAAATTCTTATCGTACCAATTGGACCACGCCAGCGTAAATGAAATTGGTCGGCGAACCAAAAAGGCAAGTTCTTGCCCTTTCGGGTTGTTATTAGCAAAGGCGTGCAGCGATTCACGTAATTATAAAGGGTAGGTGAGAAAAAATGCGATCCCTGGCTAATAAACCATGGACCGGTAGTAAAACACACTAATAATTATTAATTTTTGTATGGAATAAGGGTAGCAGTCAAAGTCAACATTTCTGGATGTGGATTAATTTTGATTAATGAGATGAAATTCTGTGCAGCCGTTTTTAATAGCTTCATTTCGGTCATGAAAAAAATCATATAACTTGAATACAATGTTCTCAACCAGTTAGCGTTTATATAATGCTGTATAAAACCAACAAGTGATCATTCTTATATTCAACTGCAGTAAAATTATGAAAATTTTTTATATAATAATAATATTTTGGATTTGGGGCAATGCATCTTTCTTCGATTTATATCTGTGCATATAAACGTTAAATCAATGTATTTCACTGATAAATTAAAATTTGAAAATAATCAAATAAAGGAGAGTTTCGAATTAGTTTGTGTGATATTTAATCATTTGTATTATTACACAGAATGTCTGATTGTTATACCTTATGTACTTCCTTGAAGAAGCTATCAATCATCAGTTTAAACATAGATATGTTGTAGGCTTATTCAGTGTGAAATCAAATTTAAAACAATTTAGCCGAAATATATGATCTAAAAACCTTCGAAAAAATTAAAAACAATTTATATATTAAAATAGCTCGAGAACTCGAATAATAAAGAATTTTATTCAATTCAATTTGAGAGAACATCGTACCACAGATAAATACTTCATTTGAGAAGTTGAGTCAAATTTTAATCGTACATGAGAATTGCAAGGCCGCAAAATATTGCCTTTGAATGTTCAAAGCAATTTACCTAGAAACCAATTTGGCTTTAGGAGAAATCTTAAATCAACTGAAGTACCAACATAAAATCATGAAGAAAGATAAGAGAAAAATACACAGACTCATTAATCAACATGCACTAATGAAATAACCTCTTAAAATAACATTGTAATGACGATGCACATCTCGATGCTGTTCGGACGTCATAAAATTTAGCATACACTTTGGTTACCTATGACTTAATCAGAGTTAACGTACCTGATAAAATCAGCGCCTTGACTGACAATTTCATTAATTTCCATCCCGAGACAGGTATTCAATTAAAAGGAAGTCCTGATCACGTTTTTGCGGATATAGAATGCTTGCCGCGGTGGGTAGCCTGGGTCCATGTCCCACCCATGCGGGTCCATTTTGACTTCACTATCGCCGATTCGGATATCAGCAACAGATCGAATTGTTGCATTCTATCGAAGATTCTCGTGAGGACACTTTTATCTAAATTACTTTTTCAACTGTCGTTTTGACAGTCACAAAAGCAAATGCTAAAATCGCTGTTTTTCTCGACCTCTTCGGGTTTCCGTAGAGGTTCTATAAGATGACATTACGAAGAACCATAACTTGGTTAGCAAGACTGGTACCAAGAAACCCCTTACATAGTGTGGAGCTTCTTCACTTGAGCTTTGTCAAAACTTGACAACGAACGCACTGTAAACGAACACAACAACACTACTAAAAGCGGACCACTCAACTCGCTACGTTTCAGCTGCCTCCTTCCGCCCTGGCCGAGAATACGCGCATGCGTGAACACCAGACAGTGTAAACTGGCTTTGCCGTACACTGTATATTGATCCTTTGAGACATGTTTTTACATTACATGTATAAGTCAGAAAAAAAAAAACAGAATACAGTTATTCATCAGAACCATCATCAAAATAGTATATTCTAAAACAAGTTGCAGAATGGGCACCTATTCCAACACGAATGCAAAATTCGAAAACGAACGATGAAGAAGCGAGTTTTTGGACGCATGAGTCTTAAAATTGCCTTCTGCAACGAGTGTTAGACAATTTTTTCTCTATTTCAGTCAAAAATTGTGAGAAATGTATTGGAATTTAATGGAAAATTCAGATTATACCTCCTAGTGCCTTTTGTGTTTTATTTTCGCAGTTGGTGTGACTGATAGAAAACGAAAATTGACAGATTTTAGAATTTGAATAGAGCGTTCAAATCTCTACATGATTTAATATTGACAATTGACATGCAATGGACGCTTGTTGACATTCGAAAGGATAGAATGTCAGTGTTGTCAACCACAAAACTAAAAATATGACTAAAAACAATCTTATAATGAGTTCATTAACGCACTGTTTTTAGTACTGCAATGAACTCATTACGATACTAAAATAGAGAAAATCTTTTACTCTATAATTACATTTTTGTATCAATAGATTTTTACAAATTCCTTAAACTTTACACAACGTGGACAATAATTATAAATATTTATACTCTGATGTATTGGTGACATTTGAAACTTAGTGGTCTTGTATTTGGGGATATAAGATGTTCCTCCACTTCTAGTGTTATAACTATGAAAACTAGATACCCTAGTTATATTTTCATAATTTTCTTCAGGATAAGTAATCATAGAATTAAGAAACAAGACAATGTAAGTATTCAATAAGTGACGAATAGAGTTAACTTCATTTAGAGAAGTTAAAGTTAATGTTGATTATTTAAATTGACATTTACGTTCCGTGTCGATTCAATATTCATTAAAACTGGGGCCTCCGTCGAAAATGAAACTACAGGAAATTTGTCAGCTCTAGATACGCCGCATTCTCATCAGATTTATAGGAAACGTCACAAATTATTCGTCAGAAAATATGAATTTTTCATGAAATCGGAAAAGATAAATGTCAAAAGGTCCTTGAGAAATTTCAATGCTCGATGTTTTCACAGATACGTATCCGATAGACATCACGAAGAACCATAAATTGAATGGCTCGACCTGTACAGAAAAACTCTCGAATAATAAAGAGCATCATCACCTGGGCTTTGTCAACACTTTCCATCAACTGAAGTTTCATAATATTCTTTGGATAATTATGATTTTTTTCTATACTTTCCTTGGTTGCATTTGCTTTTTTTATTCCAGATTTGTTGTTCCTTAATTTTTATGAACCCTTGATGAAAATCTTTCTGGAAATGTCAGTTTTTCCTCGATATCAAAATATTATTTCTTCAACAAATGCCATATCAGATACTTAAATTATAAGGAGACACAGATTTTTACTTTGGTTTTTCAGTAAACTCTTAACTGTTTCATCACTTTTATTACACCCCTTTTCATGCGACTTTCATGTTGCTTAAAATTTTCATTTATTGAGAAATGTGTCAACCTACATATCATACGAATAATTATTTAGATGAGGCTCTCAGGACTAAAAATGATATATTTGTTGCTTTATTCTTTTTTTCGACTTTTCCGGTAGTGGAGATAGATAAGCAATATTCACTGACTCTTTTCATCTGAAATATCCAATTTGTTTACACAGAATCAAACACTTCGACTTCTCCGTGTTTTTCGCTTCGAATACCCCAGTTGACTCTGTTGATAAAACAAAACTGCTTATGTTGCTTCAGCAATGGATTAAAGCAGCGGCGGATGTCATAATTTTATGAAAATACTATTTATTGATCATTCAACACTATACTACATCGTCCAATGAAATCGCTCAATTTTTGAAAACGGACCAATAGAAACAAACTGTATCTGAAAACACTCAACCTCACAGTGTTTTAACTTTTAGAAATTTGTTTTTTTCGAATGCCTAATTTGCATAGGAATATTAATACGTCCAGATAGCTTTGGCCGTTGGTGGAAGTAGCGGTCGTCATGGTTACGATAAACAAGCAGTTGTTAGCGATAACTTTAACAGCACATTTGGAAGTTCTGTCAGTTTATTTTCGTATTTTACCATAAAGTAGATAAAAATGAAAGGTTTTGGGAATTGTTATATTAATTCAATTGAGGAAAGTGTGAAGAAAAGTGTGCCGCTTAATACAGTGAAGTCAAGATCCTACATTTGGAAACAATTTGAAGAATTCTGTGCTGCCCGGGAATAACTTGTAAATGAAAAAACAAGTTTGTCAGAGCTCAATAATATTATGCTAGACTGGGCTTTCAATATGAAGAAAAGAGATGGATCAGACTACAAGGAAAGTGTCGTATAAACCTTGTGGAATAATATTGCCAAACAGCTGCAGGAAAAATTCTATTCCGAATGGGGCGTTAGGTTCGATCCATTCACAGACGTGGCCTTAAAAACGGCGCAGGATGCACGATATGCCAAGAGGTGTATTTTGCAAGTGGACCCTGAGAAAAGAAAAGTTATTGCCAAGGCGCTGTCTTTGCAGCAACACAAAAAGATGGTCAACTTATGTAAAGAAGATAATCCAGACGGTTTGAACAGAAAATTTTACTTTATTGCTGCATTGGAGCTTGCTTGGCGCGGAGGAGAGGGTTCATCATGCCTAATTTCGCATTTCCAATTGGAAATTGAAAACGATGGTAATCCTACGGGCCGAATTGCCTACAATCCAATATTTTCTAAAACAAGAGAAGATGGTGCCTAAAAATGTGCGGAAACGAAATCGCTGACTGCCAATATTGAAGAAGATATTTGCCCGGTGAGGTTATATAAGCTACCTACTTGTATCCAAAAGAACTGCAAACATAACCACTGAAAGACTATTCCTACTCCACATAAGAATTGGAAATATGGTTCATGGTTCAAAAACTCCCCAGTCGGTCCCAATACGATAGCTAAATGGACAAAAGAATCGGCAGAACTCATTGACATCAACACAACCAAATAGAAGATAACCAACCACTCGCATCGAGCTACTGCTGTCAGCCAATTAGCCAAAGCAGGGATTGACGAGGAACAGCTGATAAAGATAACAGGCCATTCTTCTGCAGCGTCAGTGAAACCGTATCTCCAACTGGACCAACAACATCACAAAAAAATAATCACAGCCATAAGGAATAAAAAAAATGTCCGTCAAGAAACAACATCAGTATCTAATTCATCATTCTAAAATATTGCTCGTAATGTGTATAATAATTGTACTATCAATATTTATTATTTTGAGAATAAAAATGATTATTTTTCCGACCCAAATATCGGCCAATAGAATTGCACCATTCGACGTCACGTGGTACAACCTACATGGTATTATACTGATAATTTTTTGAAAATTTTCTCTGGTAGTTGCTATATATAAACAAAACATGATCCAGTCAAATTAAGCACTCGTCAAACTGACAGGTTGAACTTAATTGTGAAAATTGGAGATTTTGCATGAAAATGAGTCGATTTGGAGTTTGTTCTCTGTCCACCATCGATAAAAAAGTCAAAGGAAATGTTCCCTTTAATACGGAGAAGGCAAAAAAAAAACAGTTTGGAACCAATTTACTACTTTTTGTACTGAGAGGGAATACACATTGAGTGCTGAAACGAGTGAAGCGCAATTGGCAAACATTAAGAAAGATTAAGTTTACAATATGAAGAAAATGGATGGAGAAGACTATAAGGAAGGTACAATAAAAACAATGTGGAATCAGACTGCCGAATTACTTCAAGAAAAGTATTTGAACGATTTCGAAATCAAAATCAACCCATTTTCGGATGCTGCATTCAAGACCGCTCGAGGAGCTCATGATGCCAAGCGTAAGGCTTTACAATCTATTCCGGAAAAACGGAGGGCAAGTGTAGCAGCGTTGGAGGGAAAAGATTGGGATGCAATGACCACTGTTTGGGACGAGGAAACTCCTGATGGCCTCCAGAAAAAATCATTCATGATAATATCAGTGGAATTGGCTTGGAGAGGTGGTGAGGGCAGAATGGCGTCAATACATCACTTCAAGGCAGAACAGCGAAATGACGGGGAAACAACTGGGAGAATTGAATACAATCCAATTTTCAGCAAGACCACACAAGGTGGTGATAAAAAATTATCAGACAGCAAGTGGCTGGTGGAGAATCGGGAAATCCCTGACAAGTGCCCAGTGAGACTGTTCCAGAAATTGAGAGAGATGTCAATATCAAGAGCGACAGACTATTCCTGACCCAAAATCCATTCTGGAATAAAGTTCCAGGCGCTAGGTGGTACAAGGATTCCCCAGTAGGCCAAAACACGATTTCAAAGTGGGTTAAGGAGTCAGCACAAAAAGCTGGGATAGACCTTGGTAACAAAAAATCACCAATCACTCCAGTCGTGCAACAGCCGTCTCCAATCTAGCGAAATCGGGCCTGGGAGAGCAGCAGATAATCAAAATAACTGGACATGCCAACAGTAACTCCATCAAGCCGTATCTCCAACTCGACCAGGAACACCACGAATTAATTGTCAAGAAACTGCGAAGGAGTGAGCCTACTGCAGAAAATGCCATCAACAGCATAAACCTCATGCCATCTACCTCTTCTGGGACCATTACCGATAACTCTGACTTGAAGAAAACATGCACCAATGTTTACAACAATTGTATTTTTAATTGCACTACCCTGATTCTTAATTAAATGTTGTTTTATTCATAATGAAATTCTTATTTGTTAACTGTACATTTCGTCTCATGGTGCAATTCTATTGGCCGACATTTGGGACAGAAAAATAATCCTTCGAATACCACACGAGCTTCATTTGTTTGTTTGCAACGAACCTATCGGGAAATACCCGATAATTTTGAAGCTCTTGTGGTATTATAAGTGAATAATTTGTTGTTATGCTTCTATCTGGTTATTTTTGAATAAAAAACTATTTTTTATTTCGTTTGATTTATATTGTTGAATGATCTTTCCGAATACCACACGAGATTCGAAGTTTTTTTGAGAACACTCTATCGTTTTATGAAAATTATACAAATTTCGCTCAACAAAGTGATCCCGAAATACCACTCGCCTTCGGCTCGTGGTATTTTAAGGTTAACTCTTTGTTTCGTGAAATTTGAACGCATTTGAACGCAAAAACAAGAGTGTTCTCAAAAAATTCTCACCTCTAGTGGTATTACCCTTGAATATACTACTAAAAATCCAAAAATATATCGGGGATTTTCTTGTCAATATAAAATACAGAGAGGGACAAAGTGCTATATGTATATACTAATATATATGGAATCAAAGTAAATTAATCAATCTCGAATATTTTCTCAATCTTCGACTGGTAAATCTTTTATAGTAAAAAAATATTATTACCCTGAAAGCTGAAATATGATGACGATAAATAAATTCAGGGAAATATCATTCCATGAGCTTTCACATTGATATATTCTCATTCTTCCCTCCAATGTGTGAAGCAGGTAAGAATTCTGTATTATATTATAATCCCTTCGAAAACCGAGGGGTAGTGGACTTCAGTTCCTCATACCCTTGAAAAGATGGCGCTAGTTTGAGCGAAATTCGACAAACTTTTTTGTTAACTGAACAATCTGGAACCTTTTTCAATCAACAGAGTAACGAACTGAAAGAATCATCTCTGTATATTCTGTCAATTGCCTTTTTATGTATTCCAGTATGGAAGCGAGAAACAATAGGAATTGTTAAAGGAAATGAAAAATGAATCGTTATTCATCTCAAAAAACCAGTCCTCGTTAAGTTTTTTTTTCCTTGAGATTCATTCACCTCCTCTAACCGCTTTTGAAGACTTTCCGTTTCAGAAATCCATTAAATTCAATTTTGTATGTTCCGCAAATTATTTGGACACCGCAGATTTTAGGACCAGGTAAAAATTGCTTGTCTCTTGTTGCTAATGATCCTGCTTCGATGAATGAGACCGAATCTGACTTTTTATAATCAATGGTCGGGCGTAGGAAAGCTGTTATTATTTTCTCCCTAAAAAACTTCGGTATTTGATACTTTGAACTATACATGACTTGTATTAGGTAAACGCAAATGTATTTGCTATTTCAGAGCTCTCTTTCTTTATTTTCATATCAGTAGTCTTATAATTTTTTGTGATTTGGTGTTAGTAACTGCTAGTTTATTTACAGAAAACGACTGCAATGATTTTGATTCGGTATTCTCCAACGCCTGTATCGATTCTTACTATTCTGATAGTGTTATAGTCAGCAAACAAAATGGCAAGCGAACTCATAACTCCAAAAAATCATCAATTTAAATTAAAAAGATTTTGATCATGATACAGAACCCTGTAGTACAACAGTTTTAACGGGGGTCAATTTCGGAACAACTTCTGACACACTCTGTAATCTATTTTGCAAAATTTGTTTGATAATATTTTCACATTCATATTCTTCGGAAAAATTTCTTTTATTAAAATCTGGTCTGAATCAACTA
Organism: Micraspis discolor; assembly: GCA_030674115.1. Classification (NCBI taxonomy): domain Eukaryota; kingdom Metazoa; phylum Arthropoda; class Insecta; order Coleoptera; family Coccinellidae; genus Micraspis; species Micraspis discolor. The sequence goes on from JARTUT010000872.1 coordinate 6,870,060, forward strand.
AGAACCTCCCCCAAGTTTTATATTCAAAGATTGTAGGAGATATAAAAATTGAAGATAGAAATCAATATTTTGACTGTATCTAGCACTCATATAAACAAACGATATAGGTATTGGTGATATAATGGGTCAAACAATTTGCGGTTTTAAAAATCCTCCGAGTCCCAACAATCATAAAAACTCAGCGTATCTCGTTAAATTTCGAATGATGCACAATAAATTTGTTGGTCGGATTCGTCTAATTATTAAAAGAATAAAATAGATTGGAAATACAAATAGCATTAATTGCTGGGGATATAAAAAAAAGAGAATCTCTGGTATTTCGAAGTGGGCCTCATCTAGAACAACCCTCGACCACTGCCCTAGGCAATGTTGGAATCTTCAATCCAAACGCCGCAAAGAGGGGTTGGGGTTGTTAAAAAATACCTATCGTCATCCAGGGTTATTTGGTAATGGTAGCGCCATCTCGAGGAGAACCCTTGAAGCTACGACAAAATTCAAATGTCGATGAATGCATGAAATTTTTTTCAATAATTGATATCTATTATTTTTTCCGGTACTTCAATTTTTTTTTCATCTCAATTGAAAGTTTCTGACGAAAACATTTTCGAATGTATAATTATATTTTGTACATAAGCCTTAATTGAACTCATTGTTCAAACTGCTTTCTGGGAATTTCTTTCGATATCTCAGCATGAAAAAAAATATAATATAAAGTATCAATCTAATAGAATGATAGTGTTTTATTTTTTTAACTATTGTATAGAAAAACAAAAAAAGCCAACCCCAATTATTTCAGAAAATAAATTGTTTTCTGATAATCAGAGAGAAAATATTTTGGAACCTTCTCAACAACATTTTCATAACTGAAATCACCCAAGTATCATTTGCTTCCGGATTCCTACATGTGATGTCCCTAACGAAAAAAATTTTTATTTTCATTAAATCTGCCGAGATACTTTAATGATTCCTGAAGTTATTGAAAATTTGAAGAAGTTTATATGGAAAAAATAACCAACAAAGATATGATGCAAAAATAATTTATATCAAATAGCAACAATAATTTCTAAAATAATTACTCTTTAGCTATAAGTTTCATAAAATATCTTGTTATTTCGTCATTATAGCAACTTTCAGTTTCATTCATAACTTCCTTGACAGCATTTTTTTTCTGAATGAAGGCCTGCTGCATCAAGATTTCTCGGGTAAGTATAGTGAAACTTATAGACGTAATATATTACAGGCACCTGTCTATTTGACCATACACCTGTTGGTATGTTTCGGGCATAAATTGGAACATTGTCCCTGGTCCCTAGAGTATTCATTATCTACTCGCTCACTCATTTTACCTTAGTTTGGAAAAAGCAGCAGAATAACCAGAAGCCAAATGAAAATCAGTAGCATTCTGAATACCACATCAAAAATTTTTCATTGTTTGAGTAAAGAAGTTAGTAGATCATAGTTTGTAAATTAGTTCTCAATTATAACACCACTTTAGGTGTCTTCCTTTATGTGTATTTGATCCGTTTAATTATTTTCTTCTATTGAATGGTTATATTTTCGAACTTGGCATCGGGTATAAACAACAGAAATATTGTGAATCCATTTACATATGAATGAAAAAAAATTCTGTGGAAATTCAGATATAGTCGACTTCGAAAATTTTAGAGATTAATTCTACCTGACTGAATAATTTAATAAGTTATTTCCAGTAATTTTGCAATCATTTCTGGATGAAAATTGAATAAAAATATTATTTTGGTTGTTTTTAGATTATTTATCATGATTATTGGAGTTACAATAAAACTAGATAACCATGAAGAACAATGAAAACAGCCCGAATAATCATCCTTATAATTCTCTAATATAAAATTAATAGGGTTCGAATTAAAATTAATTTTAATTCGGTCATAAACTGAGACAATTCGACAACTCTCAATTTATATGGCAATGAATCTGTGGGATTCTCAATAAAAAAAAACGTATTGTTTGATTTGACCTTCATTTTTTCACTATCATCAAATTTGAGATTAGTGTTCTTAAATTTTTTTTTCCACAATCTTTCAAAGATGTTATTTCAAACAACGTTTTGGTGGACATTTTCAACCAAGTTATTGCTTTAACAAAATCAGAAACTGTAGAAAATTATTTTATTTTAATTAAATTCGATTTAGTTTTAATATTAGACCACGAGAATATCTGATTTGACTGTCGTTTTGATATTTGTTCAGAATTTACAGTTTTCATAACTTAATTGATTCAATTATTCTTGGCCATTTATCTTCTTGAATTTTCATCACCATGTAGGATTGAAACATTCGAAAGAAAATTTTTGAATGAATAATAAATAGATCAGTTTAACGATATATCCTGCAAAATTTTAATTAATAAATGGCTCATAAGTAGTCTTATATTTCTTAATATAAATATGTTGCTAGAGATTGAAATGTTATTACGAGTTAAAAGATTTTTATGGAACATTCATTATATAAATTTGGAGGGAGGTTTAATGTTATATATAAATGAAAGTGATCTGACCGATCACAGAGTATGATTATTGAAAAATTATTGGAAATTAATTAAGGCGATTCATGGAATGAAATGAAAAAATATTAAAGGGGAGTGATTTGATTGTTAAAAAAACTATTTTGTTGAAAATTGTTATTGTTAGATCCAACCTTGCAAAAAATTAACCCACACTGAAATAATTCAACTGAATTTAATCTGCAAAATATTCAAATGTTTTTATTGCAAATCAATTCTTTCATAGCCACTCGGTAATATGATCAATCTTCTTTTAGTTTTTCACGAACTTGAGCAAAACGAAAAATATTTCTGGAAAATAAATTCTGTAGTCGAATATTGACCGTTTTACATATCTACGTTTTTCATCTCGTATTAACACATAAAAATTATGCCGCTAAACAAGGAGACAATTGAACCAACACTTCAATCAGAATCAACAAGTGAATCGCGAACAAAATAAAACTCCCCGTTACTAGAATCCCATTCACCGACTCCGCCGTCCTACGACGACAATAGCCGTGCAACTCCGGTCCGAAATCAAAGTTCAGGTAGGCATACACACACCGAAAGTGAGGCGACTTCAAAAGCTTCCGGTCAGAAGCCCAGTCCCTCTTCCCGGCATCTGCAAGACCCGGTCCACATCCACAACATGCAGCATCACCGTTCGTAGACTTTCGGCCCCGCTTAGCCATGCGTCTCACGTCTATGGCACGCGCTACATGCAACCCTCTATGCGCACGCACCCCAAACTCGACTTGGTGGGGGCCAGCCACCAATACAAAGAGCTACTTCGCCGTATCCACGGAACATTCCGGGAGTAGACGCCACTCGCGCAGTTTTACCTTAACGCCTTAAGTGCCACGCGACTCGTTAAGCTCGTAGATACGGTTCGGTGGTATAAAAGTGGATAGCACCCACGCGTAAGCTCAGTATCACTCGTGACGCGCTTTGAATCACATGGCTACCATCCTTCAGACCATGACCCTTGGACAACAATCGAAAATGTACAATTTGGTGCAGCAACAATCGCCGCAGAATAACTGTGTTATCGTTCAGAATTCTCTGCAAAAACAGAGTGTTATCTCGCAGAAACGTGCCATAGCTCCCAATCCGGTTGAGAGGACATCGGTTTTAGTCAACAATAACAACAACGATCTTCGTTGTAAACGTAAAATTCAATTTATGCCTTACGGAGCTTCGCCTCAGCAACCTGCATCAGTGGCTAGGAGAAACGCAAGGGAAAGAAACAGAGTGAAACAAGTAAACAACGGTTTTGCAACTTTAAGACAACACATCCCTGCCGCCCTTGCTTCAGCCCTTTCGCCTCAAAGTGGAACAGGAAGAGGAGCAAGTAAGAAACTCAGCAAAGTTGAAACACTCAGGCTTGCAGTGGAGTACATTAGGAGCCTTCAACAACTCATCGATGAACATGAAAATGACAACACGATGAATACTAGGGTGATGAATGAAAACAATTTAGACAGCAGGTACTACACCAACAGCCCTGAATCACTCAACCAACAATATTCATCTTACCCAATTCTCCTACCAACACCTTCTTGCTCAGAAGCTTCAGTTTCACCTACACCTTCTCAAGGTTCAGAAAGTTCCTATTCAGCCACATCAAGTTACACGAATAATTTATACCAAGAAACTTACGAAAACTACGAACCAAAGAGTCCTGTTGACGAAGAACTACTAGATGTCATATTTTCATGGCAGCAGAACGAATAACAAGAAAATTGAGGTAAGTTTCGTCATTTATCTTCAAATTCATTTCAATAATCTCCCCCAAATTTGCTCTTACAATTCCAAAATTATTTTAATGAATGACTCAAACTAATTTCTCAGTGAATGGTATGTGGTCTTAATTGGTTCGTTGTGAATTCTACCCATCATTGTCGGCTTAAATTAAGTAGACCTACAGGATTCTTTCAACCTCATGTTTACATTCATGAAAATGTCGACTGATCTTGTTGGCACTAGATATTATCTAGAAATTCTTGCTTGATCTCCATTTTGATATAAAGTTATTGGGTGTATCAGATTTTTTCTCATGGTGTTTCTTTTCAGTTAGCAATTTTATCCGCTACCTGTAACGTACCTGCCAAGGGAATTGAATAGTTCCTTATATATCGAACAATAAAGATACCCTTGGGGTCTCAATTGTTACAGAATGTCAAGTTTAGATTTCCTTTTCTTTTGACGTATCAAAAGACGCAAATGATACACACGTGCGTTTTCTAAGAAAATCTTGCAACCGTTGAATCTTCCAGGATATAAATCAAAACAGAACAACGGTTATTTAGTTAGGATTGATCCCAAAAATCAACAGTTTTTTTTCATACCTCACACCATTCATTGGTAGTTGGTAAAAAGCATTAATTCCTTCATAAAATGGTATCAAAAGTATGAGGGAGTTTTATGACATCCTTTATTCAATCAAACAAGACTGATATCTCTTCAGGAAAGAAATATTTGCAGAGTAAATACCAACTACTTCCTGTCTGACACTTCGTATTTCGTATAAATAAATAACAAACCAACACCTTATAAAATTTATCTCGGAATTATTTGATATGAAGTTGGTATTACCTGTTCCCTTTTTTATATTATACCTACCTGGCAGATTCAATGCACTTCTCTCCCTATATTCTTTATTCTCAATGCGTTTTTGTATATGGAAGAAAAGATCCTGTACGGAGGGTCTTGGACCCGTTTCATAAGGAGTTCCTTGAGATTGAAAGAAATTCACCTTAGGGCAATATTCTTTCAAGCAGAGCAACTTCTTGTGTTTGAACAATACTGTCTGGGACAGGGCTTAAAAGTACTCTTCAGTTATAATTCTTTTTTATTGAATTTGTACCTCTATTGACTTATATTTTCCAGTCTACGTCTGATAGGAATTTTTAACGTAACAGCTCTCAACTATTATTCATTATTTATTCCTGAATGCTAATTAGGTTTTTCATCCATAACATTATATCTTTATTTGAACCAATTAATCATCGTATTCGAAAGATTAAACATTTCACACCTTCAAGAGATTTAAGAGAGCAAATTTGATAGATTAATCACTTCGAACTTATTAAAGACAGAGATTCAACTACTCTGTGATAAAAAAAAAAGGAATGCTAAATTTATAGATCCACTTTTAATGAGATTGCCTTCAATATATTCATATTTATTTTTTTTATTTCATATTACTTATGATTTATTTTTTGTTACAGAATTTCTTGGCCAGTCGTTTCCTGACAATAAGTAATTCCAGTGCCTTCTGAATGCCAGTGATGTACAGAATTTATATGGTCCATTTTTAAAGTTTATACAACTGTTTTCTAGTCATTTTTGTAAATTTTTTGTATATATTGTTTATATAGTTCGTTAAGTTGTAGATTTGTTACTAGTTTTACATACATTCCCAATCGAATCTGAATAGTTCATTTAAAATTCAAATCGAATGAATCGTTGATTGGTTGACTTGGTTGAATTTGAGAAGCCATTATTTAAATGTTTCGTGGAAAATTCGTACTGATTAAAGTTTTTTATTATATCTTGAAGAACTCCTTATTAGTTTAAGAAGTTTTTTAATTTGTAAGATTGTTAAAAACGAAATTCCCAAAATGAGTCCTATGTAATTAAGTTATTTTTATACAATTCTATTTTTGATACATTTGAGAGATTTCTCAAGAAATAAAATTTGTATTATAATTTTATATTTTGTTTTGTTTTTCCTAGTTGACGAGTCATGAATGATTTATTTTCTTGGCAATTATTACACAGAAATATTAACTTTGTTGAAGTTCTGCGGTCTTGTTCCGAATGAAACAACAAGCAATCGTTTAGCTCAAATGATTGTTATTTCAGAATATTAATTCAGAAACGGACACAACAATTGGGCTCGCTTCTATACTAAAGGATCCATCGTCAAAGTTCAGTAAATGCATTGAGTTTCTAAGTTATATTGAAAACCTCAGCATTTGATGAAGCTGAGCTAGAGTTTTCATATCTACATTATAGATTGAATGTGTGGATATCTCGGTGATCTCATTATTTGGCAGAATCCGCCTAATGTTTCCGAAGTTATGGGCATCTGAAATTCGATTGTCTTCCATATCTCGAAAAATATACACAGGATCAATTTGTATTTTGAAAATCATTTGGATTACATTGAAAAGAAGCAACCTACCAAATTTCTTGAGAATCGTCAGGCAAAAAATTTCAAAACCTTGAACTAATTTATTTTAATAATTATTGAGATATTTAAAAATTGTGCTTGAATGCAGGTTATTGATGTTTTGTATAGTGTGAAATTTCATCATCGTATATCACAATCTAGATGAGATGTGGTATATTTTTTGTGATGAAATTAGAGAACTACACGAAGTAAAGCCAAATGAAAATGATATAAATGTACAGGGGATATGTTGAAATTTATGAATCGTTATTCCTTATTATTATGGGGTTATCTTATATTAGAAATATGTAGAAAGTGCTTTTGCACGATTATTCTTTTCCAGTACTCAGAAACAATGTGATACTAAAAAAAACCGCCACATTGAATGTAGAAGAATCAACAAACCTTTTATATTTAAGGTTTTCAAGTTTTTTTTTCTGAAAAATCAGTTAGTTCAAAGTGGTTTTCAATATGTGAAATTCGTCATGGCTTATTTATTATGAGACAACAGTACCAAATGAAATTTGTTACGGAATGAACGTTTAGGTCATGCACAAGCTTCAACCCTTCCATGGGGAGAAAACTGAAGCGCAGTGTTTCACATATTCCAATTTTTCACGTCAGGGGGTTGAAAGTTGTACATGAAGGAAACTGTAAAGGTGGACATATTTGGGTGATAAATTTCATTCGGTTTCATCATCTCAAAGTGAATGAGTGCAAATTTTTCCTGAAAATGTCTGCACCCCTGTAAAGAAGATACGAAGACTGAAAAAGTGCCACATTAGTCACTTTCCCTGTTCAAAAAATTTAAATGGTTGAAGGGAATAAAACAGGGTGCTGCAAAAATCCTCCAAAAATACTCAATTATTTGGTAAGAGTGAAACAAAAGTGACCTGTATCAGAAATTTGTTGTGAAATATTTTTTTCTCAGGAAATAAATTTGTGCCATAATTTTGACGCCCACTTCATAAGAATGAAATGGAATGGATCGAGGTGTGTGGCTTAAACAAAACTATAAGTTTGGTTTTTCTGAAGTTCGATGTCAGTTGATTTTTTCACCATATCTATATTGATTTTTTTTATTTCGCATTCTTCCAAAGTCTGAGAAGAGATCAGAAACGATCCTGACTTCTGTCAGAGCTTTTCTTAATTTTTGGATTGAAGGATTACTTCTGAACAGAATGAAACATTCTGAAATTGAATATTTCTACTCAATTCTTAAACATTTCTTTACCTATGAATGACTATACTTTTGAGGAGAGACATGTTGCTTTGCAGAAGTTATATGGTACCTTATAACACTAACCTCTGCTGAAGCTATTTGCCGAGTTTATATTCTTCACTGAACAACAAGTGATCCTACAGCAAAAAAAATCTAAGATACGTAAAGAAAAAATTTGATCGCATTCTTTCATAACGTGTAACTCGGCACCATTTTGACCGTCAATATATCAAGTTCCGACTAATTAAAACCAATGGAAAGTCTGAAAAGAGGCCGAAGAATCGGCCGGCCATGCGTTTATGTAAAAGAAGGCAAGGTGTTGGTAGTGTCTCTTACGCAGAGCCACAAGACGCGTGCCCAAAAATACACCTGCCTCGACACATGTCGATATGCTAATATTGTCATAAGATTTTTTCATAATTAGAGATTTCAGGTTCGTTCTGGTGATGAAGAAGATAGAGATGCGAAATCAACGATCAGAGAGTAGCGGTTTATATGTTTGCTAAGCACATGGATCAATTAAAAATGAATTAAATTGAAATAGCCCAAGGATGTGGATCTCGGAAATTTTAATTTCGCGTTCGAAGGACGCACTGAGGTAAGTGAAATTTTGGCTCTTTGTGAAACTGGAGAGAAACCGGCATTTAATTCAATATTTTTGTCTCAACGCATTTCGACATAGTTATTTTTCATAATGAGGCAGCTGTCGAATGTTGAGTAGGTATTGGTGTTGTCTAGGCAGGTGATTCCATTTCAAATGTTCCTCAAATTGATATTGAGAATTAATTGAGACATCTAAATGCTGATTACCACCTTTGCTTCGGCGCCTTCAGCATATTCCGGAATGATGAAAAAAAATTTTAATTACGAGAGAATTCTTTCGGCGCAATGAAAAAATTTTCATCAAGAAAACGCCCTGACACTTACTAAGTAAGTGAAATTTGTTAGTTAAGCTGTACGATCATTTCGATAGAGTTTAAAAGGTCTTCCGAAGATATACCGTGGATATAACTTTTAACAACTTTAACGTTTTAACAAGTTTATTGAGGTACTCTCATAACCCTATCCAAAAACAATTGGTGCTTTTTACGTAGACTGCAAACTGCAATAATTATGTTTGTAGTTTCCTAGTTTCTACGTCGATAAACAAACATAAATTTTTTCAATTTAAGTGTCAGGCATCACCTGCTACGATGACTAGCTTTTTATAACGCACTTGATATAATTGATAAGTACATCGATAACAGATAATGAAATAATTACAACTTTTAACAAAAATTACAAAAGAAACATATATAAATAATTTGTAGCATAAAAAAATCAAGTCTGAAGAATTTGTGAGCATATGAGTGTAAGTGTATGAGGCACAAAAGCTAGTAAAATCAATCAGAAGAAGTACAAGATTTGTGGAAGAAGTTATAATTTGTCGTGTATATACAATGATGGGCAAATATGTGGAACCAAGTGAATATCTCTGGAATCATTAGAGATATCTCAATGAATGGATAGGTACTGCAGAAGATTGACTATTTGTTTTCATATTCTTTAACAATTTTTAACTTCCTGTTTTAACGGAAGTAATGTCAATTTTCGAAATTTGCAATGAAACACCCTGTATATTATATAAGTTTCAGATGAAACATTTTATTACGAGTACAAAAATATTGAGTTCGATATTTTTTATTTCAATACCTACCGAGATATTAACAGAAAAGTTTCTAAAGAAAGTAAAAATCTAATATCCATTAAAGAAATAAAAATCATAGTTATCAACTAAAAGTAAATGATTTTCAAATCATTGAAACTTAACTAAACCAAACTCAAAGTATTAGATGTTCAAACTGAGCACCGTTTACTTCTTGACAATAAGCAAGTCGGTTTGTAAATTAGCTATTTCTTCTGGAATACTCTGTATCACCTGAGTTATTCCTGCAGCTAATTCTTGCAGATTATTTGATATATCATCATAAGCTTTAGGGGATGGGGTGAAAGTCTTAATTGTTCACACTGTTCAACACAATGCGGTTGCCATTTCACATTGGTCATACCGAATCACGTGGTGCAAATAGTCATTTTCAGACAAATATCCTGAAATTTAAAAATATATCTGGTGTAGATATTTTTTTATTTTTTATCTGTGTGGTCAATATAGTTGATTTCATAGAAAGGCTCGAAGTTAGAACATTTTTTCACTGCGTCTTTCTGCTAAAATCTGTTTCTTCTTTTTAACCTTCTTCATATGCTGTGAGCTTTACCTATATTGTCAAACTTAGTTAATATTCTTAAGATGAAATAAAACTGACAATATGTTATTCGCCCTAATTAGCAATAAGAGAGGCTAATATATTCAATTTTTTTTGTGTTTTCAATATCACGAGGTGTGACCTAAAACGACGTAATCCTCCGTGAAATTGCTGAGTTTTTCCATTCAAGCAAATAAAACTCACATTTATTATGGCCTCTGTCTTAGGTAGACATCTTCTATCTTTATCAAGGAGAAAAGTAAGAAACCTTTTGAAAATTATCAATTTTCAAAAAGTCAATTGACAGAAGTCATGAAAGAAAATGAACGATGTTACAAAAAATTCGAGAACCTGAAAAAGCCGAAGAGTACAGATGGAAAATCAGAACCTTGTTAGACAGGAATAACAAAACACCTCTACCCAATATAAATAAAGCTGAACAGAGAGCATTAAAAGATCTTAACTCGGATAGTTCCATAAAGATACTTCCAGCAGACAAAGGAAACGCCACTGTAATTCTAGATGTTGGCTCTTATAATCAAAAAATCAATGAATTATTAGAAGCAGGAAAATACAAAAAACTAAAAAAGGACCCTACCACCACAGTTGAAAACAAGATTTACAAAATCCTTTATAAATATCGAAATGAATTTCCAGATCAATTCATTAGATCAAGACTTACACCTCACTTCAGTAAACCACCACATTTATATGGTCTACCAAAAATACACAAAGCAAATATTCCTCTAAGACCAATTGTGAGTTCAAGAAATTCAGCATACCACCAATTGGCTAAATTTCTGTTGAAAATTATATCACCATTAAAAAGTAATTCAACATCGATGATAGAAACACGAAACACTTCATAGAAATAATGAAACATCAAGAAATCATGGATGAAGACGTTATGGTCAGCTTCGACATTACCAGTTTGTTCACTAATATTCCGACAGATAAAACACTTATCATAGTTAGGAAAAAGCTTGGAGAAGATCAAACCCTTAGTGAAAGAACTACACTAAGCGTGAATGCAATTATGGAAATGCTTTCTATTGGTATTGAAACAACATATTTCCAATTTGAAGACATCTTTTATCAACAAGAATTCGTAATGGCCATGGGTTCACCACTATCACCAATTTTAGCTGATTTATATAAGGAAATTTTCGAACAGAAGGCATTAGAAAAATATGCACTTAAACCCAAACTGTGGAAAAAATATGTAGATGATACTTTCATTATTTGGCAACATGGAAGAGACACTATAGATGGATTCCTTCAATATCTAAACAATCAAGAGGAATCAATTAAATTCACAATTGAAATCGAGAAAGACACACAACTTCCATTCTTAGATGTACTCGTACATAAACAAAATGGAATCCCAAGAACCACTGTGTACAAAAAGCCAACGAACACAGGAAAATATCTACATTTTGATTCAAACCACCAAATAAACACTAAATTGGGAGTAGCAAAATGTTTATTTGATAGAGCAATAAATATTTCTTGCACTGAAGAAGACCAAAATGAAGAAATAAATAACATCTCGAAAACTCTTAGAAGCAATGGCTACCCCAAAAAGATATTAGAAAAAGCTAGACGAACAAGAGAAAGTCAACCTGAACCAACAGATATAAATCAGACCATTAAAACCGTAATTCCTTATGTAAAAGGTTTGTCGGAGAAAATGAGAAGAATTGGAAATAGATACAACATAACGACTGCATTCAAAACTCAAGACACTATCAGAGCTAAACTTACAAAATTTAAGCCTAATAATGAGACACAAAGGACAAAGAACTGCATATATGAATTACCTTGCGAGTGCGGAAGATCTTACATCGGAGAAACTAAACGCCCTCTGAATGTACGAATAAAAGAACATCAGAAGCTTCTACGAGTACTAGACAGCGACAAATCCAGGTTAGTCCAACATGCTGTAGATGAGAATCATCGTATAAAGTGGGATGAAGCATCAATAATATCCAAAGAAGAAAAACTTGCAAGAAGAAAAATCAAAGAAGCAGCATTTATGAAAATAACACCTGATTCCATAAGTGCTCCATCTATAGATCTGCCAGAAGTTTGGACGCCGATAGTTCGATCCAACTTAAAAAGATCATCATATCACAGATGAGTATATAACATCGTTCATTTTCTTTCATGACTTCTGTCAATTGACTTTTTGAAAATTGATAATTTTCAAAAGGTTTCTTACTTTTCTCCTTGATAAAGATAGAAGATGTCTATCGAAACGTCGGAAATCATTACATCCACAATAGATGATGGTAATAGCCCAAACAATCATTCAACATTGTAATATCCTAGTATAACACAATAAATATTCAATATATTCCTTCAATAGTTTTTTGTAATTATCTAGGAAATTGCGTCGAACATAGTAATCACATTGCAGATGGACGGAGCGTAAGTTTTAATTGTCCCCACTGTTCTATAAAGCAGTTATCAATTTTCATTGGTCACACAGAATCACGCAATGAATATCGTCATTTGCAGACCAATCTCCTGTTTTTATCTGCTTTGTCAACATAGTTACTTTCAGGAAGGTTAGAAATGCGAAAATTTCTTCAACGTATCATTCTGTCAGAGAACTGTTTCTTATTGAATTCTTATTGAACATAGGTGTCGAGCTGTCTCTATATCCCTGTACTTAATTGATATTTTTCGATTAAATAAAATAAATTTTTTTGCTACCATTAATTCACTATTCATCATTAAAGGCGGAAACACATTCTTAAAACGCGACGCGACGCAACGTGTCGACATGGCGCATTTATATGGGGCATGGCGTCGCGTCTATAGAAAACAATGCATTTGATTCGACTCAACACGCATCGCGTTTCATCGGGTCGCGTCGCGTCGTTTCACCGTTTTAATAATGTCCTTCGATTTCACTTATATTTCATTCATATTAACAAATATCGAATTAGATAATAAGAATTTAAGACCCAAAAAAAAAAAAATAAGAGCGCAAAAGTCATCTCAATTAAATGCATTCCTGCATTTTTCCTATACCAATTTGAACCAATTCAATATATCTCGGTAATGAACAGCGAAAATGAAACTAACACAACCCAATGCTGATAACCCTTCGAAAAACCCCTCATCCTTCCTGACATTTCACAGATAATCTTTCTGTGGCGAATCTTTTTCTCACGAGCAAGAATATAGCGGCATCGTTTAGAGATTAGTTATCACACTGCTCTCCCAAGCTTTTCTAGCCGTGAAAGAGCTCCCAATTAGATTAACAAATCATCTCAATTTCTCCGATATGAGGTCCAGATTGGATCTTCAATACTGTCCGCATCTACGTTGCGTAAGTCAGAAACAAAGAGGATAAATGGAGCCTCTCCGATCAGTAAAAATGACTACAAATAACCGATGTCCTTTGCTTGACACCGCCTTAGAAAAACTACTCGAGAGGCTCCTTACAGGGTAGTACTTGCTTCCAAAACGTTCACTCTCTTACGAAATCTATTCATAATTTAGACGAGTATTCAGAGCAGTGAATAATCTGAGTTGTTGCTTCGAAATGTGTCATGGCTTCATCGTTCCACTGCGAAGTCCAATTGCTTACGATGAGGCGATTTAATGGCATGGTAGTGGCATGTGTATTTTGGTATGAGCATAGAATATTTTTTTTTACCTACCTTGAGAAGGAAAGGGTTATTATCAGTGATTATAATATTGCATTATTGGATCGTTTTAGGGACGAAATAGGCCACACCAAAATTGTGCGCCTTGGTGCTAGTCAGTGAAAATAATGTCAAAAATCCATGAACTGCTTCTTTATCAACCGTTTCGTGACCCACAGCGACTATTTTCTGTTCTCAGATCTCAAAACAATGCTCGCTAGGAAGAAAAATCCGTTGAATGTAGAAGAGATCACAGAAATTGAGGTCTATTTTGGAGCAAAGCGCAAATGCGACTCTAAAAATGCTATCGAAAAGTTGGAGGGTCACTATAATCAGCGTCACCTCTGAAGGTGATTTTTACAATTGCTAATGTCGGGCACGAAAATTTTTCCTGGTAGAAAATGTGCTTTGAAATTTTCTTTCTCTATCTATGAGACATAATGCACCCTCCTATAGCGATTTCCCATTACGAAGAATTATCACTTAGAGCGCTGGATCTGGTCATTTCTAAAAAGTAATTTTTGTCAGTTGAGTGTGCTTGCTTTTAGTGGTACGATGAGCTACCGTTTCTTCCCAGAATACCGGTCGGTCCGGCTGTAAATGCAATTACATTTTGAGATGAACTACTGTTTTCATATTCACAGAACAGATTGAGGGTCGAAATATCTCGGCAGGTCTTTTATTGGGCAACTAGCTGACCCGACAGTCTTCGTCCTGTCAAAAAGATTTGTAATGTGGCAGTTTTTGTGCCTACGTTTTTAAAAAAATTCTCCTGAACAGAACCGTCACCCTGGTGATAGGGCGTTGTGAATAAAAAATAATTAAATAAAACATATATAAGGATTTAAAAGTAAGTAATCGCTTTATTGTTAATCATGTGAATCATAATTATTAATATTATCATTGTAGTGCTTTGTGGTATACGATGTTTTTTGTTTCATTACCTGGCGCATAGATAAACAAATCTGATGGTTTTCCAACACGGGAACAGGCAACATACAATTGACCATGTGAGAAACATGGGTTTTCTAGATTAATACCACAAACACTTAATGATTGCCCCTGGGACTTGTTTATAGTCATAGCAAAAGCAAGCCGCACTGGAAACTGTAGTCGTTTAAACTCAAATGGCATATCAGTCGGAATCATTGGGATGCGCGGTATGAGAACATCTTCTCCTTTATACTTTCCTTTCAGTATAGTTGCTTCTATCACATTGTTTAGTAATTTTTTTATCGCTAACCGTGTACCGTTGCAAAGACGCGGTTGGTTGATATTTCGCAACATTATAACCACCGATCTAACCTTTAATTGAAGATTGTGAGGTGGCAATCCTGGCAAATCCAGCGAGTTTAAAAATTCCGGTGAATAGTTGATTACATTATCTTGATTAGTAGCCGAATGAACTGATTTATATATCCTCAATTCGCCTGTAATTTGTTCTTGAATTTTGAAATTTAATTCATTTACATCTATGTTTTTTGCAGCCATTATAGCTCGTTCGCTCAACCAATCATGGTTTCTGTAATTTTGAGAAACATCTGGAAACACCTTCTGAATAAGTTCATCTTTTGATCGAGTTAACTAACAAAAACTTTGAGGAAAGTTAATGCAGCCAGTCAACATGTCTATAGGAAATTTGCCATTACCAATGTCAATGAGTTGTTTAGAGAATATGTTTCCAGATTGGTCATTTTGCAACTCGAAACGCATATTCTTGCTTAAATGAAGTACTTTGACATGTTTCCACAAATTGGAGGACTTTAGACATGCATTGAGTTCATCAGCTGGTGTTGATCGTGGAATCACAAATCGGTTATTATTGCTCCGTAGATCTTTTAAGGTTCTGTCTAAAGCCTCCAAAGATTTTTTATGTTCCATTGCAGAGTTCTTCGAAACGTTGAAGGTTGGAGTTTCATTGCTTTGCATATTTAATGGCAATTTTAGTGCTGAATGGGCTGTTCGACCACCTTCAAGCAAAGTTGCTGCGATTCCCGACGAAGCGAGTGCAAGTGCAATTTTATTTTGTGAGCGAATTGTTGAAAAAATTTTTTTCTGTACAACCAGTTTCATCCAGTTTCTCCAGTTTCATCATTTGTTACTTTCATAAGAGCAATTCAATATGAACTTTATATTGAATGATTATTTGGGCTATTACCATCATCTATCGTGGATGTAATGTTTTCCGACGTTTCGATAGACATCTTCTATCTTTATCAAGGAGGAAAAGTAAAAAACCTTTCGAAAATGATAATTTTCAAAATGTTTTGAAAACATTACATCCACAATAGATGATGGTAATAGCCCAAATAATCATTCAACACGAGCTCCATCATCAACAATATCTCGTCATGAACTTTATACCATAGCAATAAAGCTCAAATTGACTACGTTTTAGTTACAAATCATTTGTAACTGGGAAAAAAGGGCTATTTTGAGGGGTTTTTCCAGCAATAATTCTGATTCAACGAACATTTTATAAAAAGATTTGGCCAAATTGGTCCAGGCGTTGTTGAGTTATGCGCTTACCAACACAATTTGCGATTCATTTTTATATTATAGATATCCGTCTAATGATTCCTGAGTTATGAGTATCTGGAATTTGATTTCTGCAATATCTTGAATGATATTCATAGGATCAATCTGTAAATTGAAAATAGTTTGAACAACCTTGAAAGAAGGAAGTCCGCGAAATGTTTGAATAGTCAGGCTAGAAAGGGGTACAGCCGGCCCTGCCCAGACTAGAGCACCTCTTGCGTGACGAAAACCTAACCAATACCGGATTCTAATTTGGGAATTCTCGTCGTATTTCCGAACATTCCATCTGATACAGTTTTTATAAAGGAATCGACATCTGATGAGGTGAATAAATGCCCTCGGTTCGCCGTCCAATTAGGTTTGTTGGTAATTTGTTACTTGTCGACTCCGATATTTAGTCCTGAGATTACTCAACATCTCTGGTCGGCGTAATCGAAGGGATCATTATCTTTCGATGTCAATTAAAGCGGGTGAATCTATGGCAAAAATTTGATATGGCCAAATATGTGGTTTAAATCATCGAATTGCAAGCACAGGAGATCAAAAGGATGGTTCCAAAAAGTTGGTATTTTTATAAAAAGTTTCTTTAATGCTTGGAGTTCTCTGATTGAGTTGTGCAGAGAACTCAACTTTATTTTCGACCTTAATTAACTAAAGAAGTGAAAATCTCCGGCGTGCTCGCTTTCTGGATGATTAAATCGATATGTTCTGATATTGCTCAGTGTTTCAAAGAACCAATCCAGTCCAAGAATTCTCTATTTTTTGTCATGATGTCGAGAAACGACCAGTAAGGGCCATAAAAAAAAACACAGCAAGGTAATGGGCCAAAAGACACAGCAAGGTAATTTTGCATGACAATGCACCTGCATATATAGCAAAATCGGTTCTGGATGCAATCAAAACACTTGGCTGGGAGCTGCTATTCACCAGAATTGGCTGATTCCGACTACTATTTGTTATCATCGATGGGACACGCATTGGCTGAGCAGCACTTTGATTCCTACGAGGAAATCGAAAATTGGGTTGTCTGGTTGGTTTGCTTCAAACGACTAACAATTTTATTGGCGTGGTATACACAAATTGTCAGAAAAGTGGTCAAAATTTGTAGAAAGCAGTGGCTAATATTTTGAATGAACTGTTTCTCACTTTCCCATTACTAAATAGTGTTTAAATTTAAAAAACAACGCTCTTTTCATACTGGTCTACCTGATATAGTTGCTACGATTCTAAAATTTCAGAATCTCGAAGAGTTCCAATGACCAACATTTGCAACGAATTCTCGTCGGAACCTGGAGATCATCTTAAATCGATCCGAAATGTTTTGAATATGAATAACCTAGATTTACATTGGAAATGTTATGGATCTTTGATGAATATCAATATGAGATATTGAATTTGAAAAAAATTGTGAGAATCGTTTGAAGGAAGACTGTTGAAATTATTTCTTTTCATAAAATTGGCAATTAATTTGAATAAATCATAATATGTCAACTACAGAGATCGACAGAATCATTCAACGACATCCTTAACACGTTCTTTACTGAGCCGTGTACGCCCACTTAACTCTTAAGACAGCTAGCTCTTAGCTAAGTCTGTATAAAACCAAAGATTAACTTACAAAGATGGAGCACTCCGGCCTTTTTCTCGTCAACGATTCAATGACCTTGAGAATTCTATCGTTGAAAAAAGGGGCGGGACTAATAAGAGAAGGATATATCTCTCTCTCTTCTCCAAATTCGAATTTAAACCGCGAAACAATTCACCGGGTATTTCTGAAAATCATAGCAGATCCTTAATTTAATCAAAACCTTTGAATTAAATGGCATATTTTATATAACTTGTCTATGAATTCTTTTCCCTCCATTCGAAAATTTTTAATGATAGTGTGATATATGGAGTAAAAGTTATCGCTGATTTTGTATAGGAAATCTAGAATTTCATTCCGCACGGGTTTTCATATTTGGATTAAGCTTTTTCAGCTCTGCAGAGAAGTCTGGTTTGTTGATAAAATGAGTGAAACCAAGAGAAGATGTTCAGTTAAGTAATGTTCGAATGTTTTGGGTGTGAGATTCTTTAGATTTCCCAGTTCAGATGACCCTCAACGAGCCCTGCAATGGAAATTGGCCTGCAGCGATGCGACAATTCTGAGGAAACAGGATTTGCAGTGATCACTTCGAACCTTATTTAATGACTGGCCGCTACTTAAATGAAACGGCTGATCCTACTTTGAACCTGTTTAAGAGACCGAAAAGCTTTGATATAGGTACACAAACCGATGGAATAGGAATCAATAAGGGAATTCAAACATGTTCCACAATAATGGTAAACTGCAATGTGCAAACATCACAAAACATGAAAGCCGCTGCCACTACGTCTCCTCATCAACTGCTAATCCAAAAGCTGAGAACTATCCCTTTCCATCATCCTTGCTCAGTTTCCCTACAAATATATGCTAAATTTGTGTTTAAGAATCAGCATTTTTACATAATGAAGTATGCAAATCAAAATTTACACTGTGACGAATGTTACAAAAGGAAAAATAAAAACATTAGAAAGCTTAATATGCTGCAGCACAAATGATGTTAAGTTAATATTTCTCAGTGTTTTCTTCCAAAAGTTACCGTTCAACTGGATATCAAGTTCAAGGATCTGATCCCTTTGTATGTATGAATATTTTTATAGAATAGGAAATTGTTCTTTTATGTTCTGAGAATGCCCAAGATGGAACCGAGATAATTATTTGACAAAGATTGATAATGCTGAAGAAAACTTGACTACAAAATTTTAATGAATTTATTTAAATTTTGATGGAACTATATTCAATGAATTATAAAGAAAATTTCCTTTTTATTTGTTGCACTCTTGTTTCAGTCCATTATTTAGATATTCAATACATGAAAATGAAATTATTGTCTGGAATTGGTAAAAAATTCACAAACTTTTGTGATTACAATTATTCGTCAGCTTATTTTGTGTAACTTTGAAATTGGTGAAACAATTCATAAGACAGAAATTAACTTCTTCGTAAGAAGTTTGTCATCAATAATCAAAAGACTTCTAACTTGCAAACATAATATAATGGTTCTATTAAAATTTTTATGAAAATATATTATACATTATTCTTACATTCTTGTATTAGGAAATACTTAAAAATTTTTAAGAAATGCTTATCAAACAATTTTCATTTTCAGATCAATTGAAAGAAAATTTCTTCTTCTCATACGATTTTGAAAAAGGATATTTCTTATTCGTTTGTTTACAAAACTGCAGTATTAGTTGAACTATATGTGGGTAACATTACTATTTAATTCGTCCATTGTGTCAAATGATATTTTCTTGTTTCTTATGAATTCTCTCTGGTCTTCACACATATTCCACAGGAAATAAATGTTCTGTTATCGAACTCTTCTCAAAGTTGTATGGCAATGACCTAAAATTTTAAAAGGTGTGAACTTTTACAATTTTCTCAGTTGAATTGTTTTAGCTTTAAATTATAAGATATTTTAGTAATAAATTAAAATAGATTGCAAATGATAAAAATACAAATTAACAGTGGAAATATTGCTACTCACGAAATTGCGTATTGGTTCCTGAAGTAAATCGTGCAGAAACACTTGTGATGAAAGAAAAGTGCTTTCATATTTCCTAATAAATAAAAAATGATTTTTCCAAATTCAACTTCATGTCGATTAAAATCCTTTTCTGTTTAGATTCCTGCTGCAGGAACTAGGAACCGATTGGCTATCTTATTGCACGTGATAACGAAATGTGATTTCATTGGTGTTGCCTCGATTTACATTGCTCTTATGGGATTTTGAGTCAAGGGAGGAATCGTTTTATGCGATTCTGTGGTTTCGCTTCGAAATACGTGAACAAAATTTTCAGTGCTAATTTGACAGAGTGCACCCTCTTGTTTTTACTCTTTGATAAAACAGCGCAAGTGGGCATTAATAGACCACCCTTAAATGCACTCACCAATTCACGAAAAAAAAATTTAGCTTTTGTGATGAAAAATCTAGATGCGCGACACAAATTATGAGAATATATATAGTCAGGGATAGAAACAGAAAGAGAGAACTTTGAATAGAGACTTAATAACATTTCGTAGAAAAAACATAAAACGAATGAAATCATGACATTATTCCAACAGATATAAAAAGCAGTAACCATATAGAAGAGAGAAGGATCAAACAAAACATGGATAACAACTTGGGCAGCATGAAAAAAAACTACAATATTACCTAAAGACCGGAAACTTTGTGAAAAGTTTGTTAATGATATCTAATGAATAAGCCCACCACCGATAGTGTAGAAAGATATATGATTCAATTATCAACTTTTTGTGAAGATATGGTGGCTATACCTCTTCTTTTTCGAAAACAAGAATATAGAGCATGCGTCACATTCTACAGATTGACCAAAGGTGTTTCTACAGGGTATGACTTAATGGAGAAAATTATAGCTAGCTGTTTCACTTGAATAAAGAGTGCAGACACTTCAATATATCTTGTTCCCCTCGTTGCTGAAATCATGCAGCCTGCCCCAACATTTGAATAATACACCTCCAACCCTGTCATTGTACAGTTATATCCTCCTTATCCGCTATCATAATTATAGGGGAAAAACGGTTCTTGTGCAACTTGATGAAAAAAAGGACACGCTCCGACACGCGAAGGAAGTGGGAGGAGGTACCGGTACGCAATGGAACTATCTTGGGGGCCACTGAATTGTTCTCTTAACATCCATTTCCGATATGAAACACACGTCTCAAGATGATCCGCCCTGTATCATCATTACTTATTGCATTGTGTCGGGGTTGTGCCCTTGAATTAGCATATATATCTGATCAAAGGAAGGTTTTCTGTGTCGACGAGGACTAGGACGCAATTGTCATTCTCGAAGAGGGGAAAATCTTGTGAGGAGCTATGCAAAAACTGCAGTGAGGAAGTTTGTCACTGCCCAAGTCTCAGTGACAAAATTATATCCTCATACAGAGTGACTCTCAAACCAGTGAGATCAATAGAGTTCCACTTGAGAACATGTATCAGAGAAAGGAACCCCCCTCTTTTTTGTACAGTATATTTATTTATCAATACCCATAGTTTCTATTTTGAAATAACTCACCAGACGAAGCCATGGAATGGCGAAACATGTAGTAAAACTTAAGGAATATTATAGAAACTAAATTGAATATGTATTACGTAAAATGAATTTACTCAATATACACTGCAATATCAATGTTTCAATCAACAGGTCAGCATAGCCATGGTTGAAAAAATTTGAGAAAAACTTTCTCACCATAAATTTCAACTCGTGCTCACAAATCTAAATTCGACATTCCCAATAGCTACCGGGTTTTTGGTATCGCAAAGGACCCTTGGATAATTCCTTCTATTTCTACTTTCCTTATCCAATGGCCACACACAGTGACGTTTTTATTAGTTATCTAATTGGTCAGTACAATCATGTCCCCTATGTCTTTCGGAAACAATGAAACAAGCGGTAGCACCGAAACTAATGAACAGATAAGATAAAGAAGGCATTAAATGAATAAACCGGTAGCTCTACCAAAAATCTTCGAGCCAAGTTTGATTCAGATTCTTTTTAGAGTAAATCACCACATTTAAAAAAATTACAATTAATTATGTAAAGTGATGGATTCATGAATATTGATTTAATTTTGGGTGATAATTGTTTTATGCAAAATCGTTTTACAGTTTCTTTATAGAACCACATTTCGATGTTTTTTGCTCAAGTTCTTATCTACAATCCAGGTGTTTTCTTTCATCATAGATATCAAAATAACGGTTTCAATGCGATTTTTTCGAGCAAACTGTCCACCTGTATTAACTGATGATAATTTGAAGAATGTATCTTCACTGTAACGAAAAAGTATGATCTAGAAACAACTTGTATCAAAGTATATTGGGTGGTCACCGAAGTCTATGGCGTATTTTCAAGAACATTACAAGCATGTTAAGGCGATGGTAAATTTATAGTAGACGAGAGAAATGTCAAAATGATGAAGTATCTTTTAGGAAAACGACTTGGTCCGGAAAATAGCTGATTTATTCAAGACATTCTATAGAAAAAGTATTCGCTGCATGTGTTATTCGTACCAGTATTCATTTTGCCATCATATCATAGTAAAGCGGCTTAACTGTCGTAATTCGTCACTAAAAATTCAAGAATATCTTTTATTTGTAGACATGAGAGAAGTTTCATCCTATTTACATGTCAGTTCATTGTGAATTCAAGATATTGAAAATATCGTTGCAACACTACCACCTTTGTTAAGAAATACAACTTCAGTAGACTTCTTCAGCACTGACCCATCCAAAAAGAACACACGTGTGAGTAATTTTCCAGTCAATAATCCAGAATAATAATCTCAGGTGCCAACGTAGATCCTTAGAGAGGAATGTCATTCAAAAAAATTTTACAACTCCAAAATGACCATCTCGTCGCATTCATAGATTTCAACAACATTAATCAAATCACCACAATGCTTCGCCGTTTCAGCGACAACGTTTTGAATGCTAATTCGGCATCTTCAGGGAATATCCAAAAGGTCGGCATTTCTACCAACCCGATAGAAAGAAATAAGGGGCGGCCACTCAAGTGTCGGTATAACTTTAAGAAGTAGGGATTGCGTAGGTCCAATTCTACGGTACATTAGCTCTACTACAAAACCGAAATTCAACAAATCGATCAGTACGGTCCACTGGACGGGGTAATTTTAACACTGGCAATTTTCCTCGGAGTATTGTAGGTTGAAGTTGTGCAACGATTTTTTCGAGTGCCCAAGGTACTCGAGAGATTTTTGGGCGAAGCTGTGATCATTTGAAACGAGGGACCACACGTAAATACGTTTGTTTGCGATTTGGATTTTTATGGTATCGACTTCTTTGTTGTGATGTTCATTATAGGTTTAGGTGCAACTATTTGGGTATTCGTATGGTGAAAGGAGTTAATCCTTAGATATAATAATAGATATCACGTTTCTTTGTTGTTTGCATCAATGGAGGATTTTTGAATTCGTATTTATAAAAAATGGCAAATCTTCTTGGGAGGTAATTTCAATCGTTGATTATCGTTTGGTTGAAAATTTCACGGAATAAACAGAAAACAACAATATACAAAGTGGATATATGTATGGTATGAAATCAAGTGAATATCTTTGAAGAAGAGATAGTTTAATTTCTGACCCGAAAATGTTCAAACATTTGAAATCAAACGCAGACATTAAATTTCCTGAATATTTTTTGAATATCCTTCAAAATATGCTCCATTCAAAGCGATACACATGTGCGAACGTTATTCCAAAAAAATTAGTTTTCGAATGATTTTCGCTTGGTTCATCCGGTTTAGGCTCATTTTTTCCCATTCATTTTGATTATTGTTGGCTCGTTTGTATCTTGCATTCATTGGGCCATATCTCGTCACCAGTTGTGACCCGTTTTATGAACATAGGATAAGAATTCGAACGATCTAGCATGTCTGCATCTGGTATTGTTTTTGAATAAAATCAGCCCTAACGAACTGAGCAGCAACTCGCTGTATGGCCAATTGGTTTTCCAAAATCAAACGAGCGTTCTCACGAGAGATGTCGAGATCACGATATGTCGCTCTTATACTGTCATGATGATTTTCGAGCACAATTTCCTTGATTTTTCCGTAACTATCGTTGGTTGAAGAGGTTGACGGTTGTATAGAATGAGATGAATCTTCGATTATCTCCCGACCGTTTTTAAAGGCCTTATAGCAATCGTACATTTCGTTTTTCAATAAAACAGCGTCTCCATAAGCCTTTTTAATAATTCGCAATTAGTCAGCACACGAAAAATCGTTCAAAACACAAAATTGAGACAAACTCGTTGGTCAACACTGATTTCGCAGAAGTTTGATAAACGTGCAAATAAAGGGTGGTTCATTTAGAGGTACTCTTTGTGGTGGGGATTTAGTTGCAGATGGCGCGACTTGCGGTCTACATAATCGGCCTACCGAACGAACAATTCGCTTTATCATTTCTAATTTTGAGACCCAATATTCGTTATTGGATAATACTCGACCAAATAGATAACATCCAGCTCGTTGTGAAGAGAATATAGCGGCGGTTGGGGAGAGTGTACGTGATGACCCTGAAGTGTCGATTCATCGCCGTTCTCAACAGCTTGTCCTTTCGTATTCAACAACTTGGCAGATTTTAAGGGATCTATCTTTGAAAGCTTACAAAATCCAATTAGTTCAAGAACTAAAGCCGACCGACCTACCGAATCGTTTTAGGTTTAGTAGGCAATGATTGAGATATTGGAGGCCAATATTACTCGAGTCATTGGAGAAATATCACCCGAAATACTCACAAGCGTCATCGAAAATTGGAACTATCGAATGGATCTTTTTAACCGTAGTCGAGTTCAAGATTTGAAAGAAATTATCTTTAAAAAACAATTGTAAAGAATATATATAAAATTCTTTTCATTAATTTTTTTTCATAAAAAAAAGTACCTCTAAATGAATCACCTTTTATTTGGCATAGTATTTACAGACAGTCCTACCAGAATACAAAAATTTGGAATACTCAAAAAGACTTATCGCTGGCAATTTGAAGTATAATTTCCGGACACTTTTTAGTCAGAGTGTACTCAAGTTTGACCCTAGCTCGCTTCATAAAAATCTTGAGCTAGGGTAGGGCGGGGCTAGTTGGGCATATGGGCAAGTTGGGCAATCGAAATATCTCGCAAACTATTCACTATACACATTGGCATCTTATGGCGGAAAGAAGGAGTCGCGGGAGGGGTAATCACCACGTGATCACTAGTGGTGGCTGGACGAACGAGTGAAGCGCCCGTGCGTTTTGTTTATTTTGTGCGCAAAAAGTAAAAAAGTTGTCTATCGCAAGTTTTCGTCTATATTAATCGATTTGTTGTCTGTTTTCAATCAGGTAAGTGTTAATCTTCCAGATAATTATTGTACTTTCGATATGTAGAGAGGTTCTGGGTATAATTCTTTCGATTTTTTTATAACCTCACTTTGGTTTTAAAATTCCGGATTGGGGTTAGTTGAGCTATAGTTGCTCAACTTACCCCACGACTCAAACAAGTAAAGTAATGAATGTTTTATTTTTTTTAGGATGCGGACTTACAAGAGGAAGACTACAAGATGTTCTTCCACTACTGAAGATTTAAAAAATGCTGCAAAGGCTCTTGAGGATGAAGAAAAAAGTGTTAATGCCGCCGCTAAAGAATTTGGTATCAAACGGATGACTTCGACAAGATTTTTGAAGAAATTAAATGAAGGTGGTGATTCATCCATGGGCTATGCAACACCGAGACAAGTATTTTCTCCTACACAGATATTCAAGTCTGATTTTAAACAAAAAGACTGAATCTAATCCTGAAGTTAATCTTAAGATACATTTATGTTTTGTTTATTCTATTTTTAGTTGATTATCCAAAGAAAATAACATTAAGTTTTGTTTCTCTGTCACTAAGAATATATAAATTTAATTTCATTGATGACCTTTAAGTTTCAAAGTTCTGATGCTGAAGTTAATGTTTTGTTGATTCTAGTTTTGGTTGATTAGTAAAAGAAAATTACTTTAAGTTTTGTTGTTCTGTCACTAAAATACTATAAATAAAGAACTAATCGGCAAACACATATTTTTCTTTTCTAGTCAACATTGAACTCATGGTTTGGTTAGACATTCTTTGTGCTCAACTTGCCCCATACCCTTGCTCAACTTACCTCATCTATGGGGTACATTGAGCATACTTGACTTTCTGCATTTAAACAGCGGTAACTCTTAAATTCGACTTGTTACAAAAAATATACTATAGACACTTTTGCTAAGGGATAAATTACTAATCCATCAAGCCACATAACGGCTCATTGAGACTTTTTATTGAGGAGCTACATGCGCTCAAATAAAAAATTGCTCAACTAGCCCCGCCCTACCCTACTGAGTGACTTTGAAAAAAATTGGACAATTTATCGGCTCATGCAGTGTTATTCTGATATGAGCTGGGCATAATTATGACGGTTGAATGCAGTTCTTCCCAACAGGTAGGCGTGTCCTGACGACAAGTTAGTGCCTAGGAAGATTAATGCGCGATGTTCATGATGAAAACTGGAATCAATATTCAGTTTCGTGATATAAAATCCCTCGTGAAGCGTATCTTTCGGGTAACAACCATTATCAACTGACCCGCATACTCTAGAGTGTCACTAATTAAAATATTCGGTGAAATCTTCGCAGCACCAGTTTTGATATACCTAAAAAAATTATTCGGAAGATATCTTAGCCTGCGGTCCGGAGAACGTTAGAAAGAATGCTTGGCGCGTGTAGAACTCATAAAAAATTCCATCTCCCAGCTATTTATCTGATGTATTACACGTTAATTCGAGTTCCTCGCCGCAAATTAGACAGCGTCTTGGCGTAATTAAATAATGGCTAATTTGCATCTACGCATCGCCCGGGCGGCATATTTTCCTAGGAGAGTCGTAAAAATCACGTTTACTGGTTCGAGTTACCTCCAATCTAACCGTGGGCTAGGCCACGAAACCTTAAATATCGCTCTCTTAATTCCATCAAATGATTGTAATCTCATTCCAATTAATCGTTATAATCAAAACATTGAATTACGAAATTTTTCTGAGCTGGCCCAGAGAAAAACCAGTAATTATTATAATGTTTCGGTTGGTATGTACTACTTCGGTTGGCAAGACTGGTAGCCGGACTATTCGCAAGATACCTGCGTTTCTTATCAAAGGTCTTCGTGGTGAAATTGATTTAGTTTTATTGGAGAAAGCTTTCAAACCATCCATCTACGAACACAATCTATCTTTCATGGCGACTATTGAATTTAGTGAATTTTTAGGTAATCTTCGAAGTTTTTCTCCAGCATTATACTTTGCTCGTTTTTTGTGAAAAAATAAACTATATAATTACCTAAGAGGCAGTTATTTTTGCATATCGCAACGAAAATGGTTTAACTCCTTGAAAACCCATCTGTGGTCGAACATAAGTATGTCCATCCATCTGGCCCATCGCATTATTCTTTTACTTTGAAAGTAGTACGGTTAATTTAGATATTCGAAGGTACATAAATTCCCAACAAGCTGAAAATAAGTAAAGTTGTTCAAAACATAATTATGAACAATACCTGAAAGTATGGTAGATGAAATTTATCGGGATTTTTGGACACTCGTTTATTATTAAATTGTTGGAATTGTAACAAATGCCAACGTTTCGAAACAAATTGTTTCTTCCTCAGGGCTAAAAATATATCAGGATAAAGCATGGTGAAAAATCTAAAAAATATGTTACCTAGTTACTGCAGTAGGCAAGCACATTGGTCTTTTTCCATAAATAGGTTACGTAAACATGACATTAACATGGTTATGACATCTAATCTGAACTCCTTACCTACATGGACTTAGTCCAACATAACATGGCCAGTAATCTTTTTTTCTTAATACATATATTATTATAAATTATACTGAGATTTTTTATATCTGTTCTGTGATTTACAGTGTTATTTTTTTTAATATGAATCATTTCGCTGACATTTCGTCTATACCCAATTTCTTCCCTATCCAAAATCTGAACACATCGAAAATCAAATTTATGTCCAGTGTTGAATGATGTAGAGTTAATGCTGTTTTTTTCGAAATTAGCAACATTCTCAATGTCCTTTTTATGTTGTTTGATTCTATCTCTTAAATATTGTCTTGTTTGGCCAATGTAACACTTGTCACAGTTGGTGCAAGGTATCTTATATACCACTCCAGACTCTAAATCATTGAGTGTTCTAAATTTTAAGTTAGTGAACAACATTTTTGTAGTCAGTTGTAAAATGCACACTAAACATCGAATTCCTTGACTATACCACTTATTCTGTGTGAAAGGCCGGGCAGGAATGGAAAGTAGGAGGTAACAGATGTGTTGGGAGGTGTACTAACTACCTGATCAATAACATTGGAGGTGTGTTTTGTTATTACTCTATTTATCAAATATGAAGGATAATTATTTTGTTTTAGAATATCTCTAAGTTTATTTATGTTCTCTCTATGTAATTTTTTGTTGCTTAGTTTCAAGGAACTTTTTATTAAGTTGCTCATTATATTAATTTTCTGTTGTATGCTGTGGTTGCTGTAAAAATTAGTGTATCTATTGGTGCTTATTGGTTTTGTGTACCAATCTGTTATAATTCGAGAGTTATCTCTAATTAATAGTAAATCTAAACAGGACAAGCTATTATCTTTTTCTACTTTCTTATATCCTGTGATGATAAGAGTTGAAAGTATCTGAAAGTTCCCCCCCATCATTGAAGAAAAAAATTTTATTCAAGTTTTTCGTTATTTTCAACTAAACAATAAGTTTTTTCATAAGAGTATCTCTAACAAAAATTGTAGGTTATTTATTAAATTATCTATAAAAAATGTATCCATAGTTTGTTCCATATGAGCCATCGTTTCTGAGACATACCGATTCAAAAGTTGTTATCGTCACGTACACGTTTCAACGCCACCTATGAGCTACCTAGGGCGTTTTTAACACGCTTATATTTGCTTCACTTTATGTATGTCAGTTTGTAACTCTCCTTCTCTAGGCGTGAAGTGGCTCATTGTTGTGAAAAGATCTCGTTTCTACCAATGCGTTCGTTGGCCGAGCGGTCTATAAGGCACGCGTCTTCTATGACGTCAGCTCTGGGATTCATCGATCGTCGGTTCGATTCCCGTTCATGCTTTCAGAATGTTGCTTTAAGATCAAACATCAACATGGCATTAATAAGTTATTCAACTCTACAGCGGATGAAATTTAGGGCTTCATTTCAAATCTTGATGCGTACCTAAGCTGTGCATGTGAGAAACATTGGACTACTTTCCGACGAGAAATTATATCTTAATGATTACCATTAATATTTTTATGACAGTCACGAAAAAGTAAAAAATAAATATAGTGTGAAAAAACTAAAATAACAAGCTTATAAAGAATATCGGGCTAAAAAATTTAGAAATAATTTCAAAAATCTCAAATTCTTCTGTTTATCTTCATCTTCACTGTGGAGGCAAGTAAATTGCATCTATATCGATGTATCACATGACACTTCGTTGAAATCAAACGAACTCATCATCGTTTGTGGTTGAACATTAGAGCATTAATGGCCTTGTTAATTTGTACTTGCTAGAGAACAAAACAGTCAAATTTTTTTGCAACTATATTCATCACTTTTTGTAGTTGCAATATCTGTGTTCAGCAGTTTTTCCGGCGCTGGTGGTAGTAAAATCTAAACTGGTTCTAATGAAGTGTTGACCAACTTTCAACCAACCCCATTCTATAGGGTTCTGCTGATAACCCAGCCATACTTCTACTTGGTAAATAAAAGATGTTGATGAGCACCAACTGAAGTTGCAGGAAGACAAGCTAATTGAACTTTTTTTTTATTTATAGTATTTTCAACAAAACATGCATATGCACAAGTACTCCAATACACCGATGGCACTTAACAAACAAAAAACTAGAGTAAACATACATTCAATTATGACGAGACAGTAATTTTCGTCCAGGAACCATATACAACATCAAGAGAATTTCTGGAGATGATCCATATAAAACAAAATGTGTATTCCATTAATGACAGAGCAGATATTAGGAACCTATTCAATATCTATTTCACTCACAATCCCAAATGAATAGACCAATAAAGACCAAGATGAAGAAATCAAGTTTGACGTAACACCTCTAAAATTAATTGACATCATAACCCCAAGGACTTTCAACAAAATAAGTTGGAAAAGACAAGAAATAAATTATTTTCGGAGGTAATATAAGAACTATTCAACACAATGTTCTACAGTTTATGATACATATAGATTGTTGGTTTGTTTTTATTGTTGTTATATTGTTTATGATGTTCATTACAAGCTGGAACAAGGGAACTGCCCGAAACGTTGCCAAATTATATTACAGTAGTTACTAATTATACATGGTAAATACTTATATTCAATAATAACAATAAGACTACAATATTACAATGTTGTATAAATTCATCTTTTTATTCACATCAGCGAACCATTCATTTATCTTACCAATAACCATTCGTTTCATTCTTTGCTGACCTATCATAATTTCAATTACCAAATCCATTAGTAAAAACCAATCAAGAGGCTAGTCATTGATTTAATTATATTGAACGACCCGCCTTAATTGAAACATCAACTTTTTTCAATCGGTCTCCTAATATTCCCACAATAATTCTGATAAAGTTAATCTTTCAAGTTTAGTCTTCCTTTATATACC
Organism: Micraspis discolor; assembly: GCA_030674115.1. Classification (NCBI taxonomy): domain Eukaryota; kingdom Metazoa; phylum Arthropoda; class Insecta; order Coleoptera; family Coccinellidae; genus Micraspis; species Micraspis discolor. The sequence continues at coordinate 6,900,727 of JARTUT010000872.1, forward strand.
TAATGAGATGAGATTTATATATGGCTGCTGCGATACGACCGTGCTTTGCTGGTCATTTCCTCGGATTTGATGGTTATTTATGTAATTTGATGATTATTTATGGAGAGAAGCCATAAAATGATGGAGAGCTCAGATGGACGTGGGACGTAAAGCGGTTCAAGCCATATTCGGAAAATTCGTGATAATAGATGACTTAATTTGCCATAGATATAGCTGGTCCTTCGATATAAAGATTGAGCCTCTTTGGGACTGAAATTAATAAACACATTCAAGAATTAAACTCATTAAGAGCAAATGATTGAATTGAATTGTAGAAAATTAAGATATTGCTGATACGCTAGGATTAATTTATTTCCTGAAATTTGGTCTAATCTTTCATCGAAATGAATAGGACGATAAATAAGTGAAAATTTTACAAACTCTATTCATATAATTGTTCTTAAATAGCAGGAAGAGGCTCTGCGGGCCTCGAGGGTCGTCGCGTCGCTTCATTGCTCTGAATTACCTACTTTATCTCCAATGGTCGTTACACGAAAAAAATTAATAATAAATAAAGATGCCTTAAAAAAATAATTCTGCCTGCTATTCATCTTCTGAATTGTACCCTGAAATTTTCTGATTGTTTCTTTCTCATTATCAAGCACTTTCAAGTGTGGCTCTGAGTGTCGCGTCTTCTCAAAAAAATTAACCAATTCAATAGAGCCTAATTGTGTCTCTCTATTCATTTTAGTTTTGGGGATTCTACAACTTCAGTTATCTCTTTTTTTCGTTTTCTTTTACACATGGTTTATTGACTTCGAAATAAACTGATGTATTCTTTAATGAAGCTATGGCAAAGTGTATAAAATTTTTTGAATACAGGGTATGTTTCATTCAGAATTTGCCGAATGCGTCGAATGATTTGGTTTGGGAGATATCTCGTGGCGTAATTTTAAGGCTTGAGCGAGCAAGACCCCAAGAGAGGGCGCTTTAATACTTCAACATTAAATAGGATAGAGGGCTTCGCTGTAAAAATCAAGCAATTTTGATAAATTTTTCGCGAACATTTTGTAGCTCGGGTGAACCACCTTGAATATTTTGGATATTTTTTGAAAGGGCTTTATAACAATGGGCTTATATAACGTGAAATTTGAGCCACAAATGGATTTTGGCAGAAGCGTTTAGTCAGAATGAAGTTTTTACCAAACAGTTGTGAAAAGGATTCCAAGATATTTCGAAATTAGGTGTTACCCAACTCTTTATGCTATCCAATATAGAAATGTAGAACGCCACCCTCCTTATGTCAGGGGTGGTTCCTGTAAACCTTAAATAGACATCAAAAGATGACTACCAAACAAGAGTAATGGTTGGTAGAAATGTCGAAAACTTCATTTTATTGAAAACAAGAAATGAAAAACTTGTCGACCATAAAAATTATCTTACGCTCAACCTTCCTTCAATCTTTCATCAAGGTTAAGGTCCCGGTTTCTTGAATCCCTCTTCAACCCCACAAACGACTGTAATAAAAAAGTACTGAACGCGCCGAATGCAACACAAAGACTTGTCGCTGACGCACATTCAGATCAAGTGCAATGTGCCGAGTTACGTCCAACGGAAACTAGGAAGTAGAAGAAAAGAATGGCGCGAATTCAACCGCCGTCTACCATCCTTGTCTTGGTTGACAGACTGATCCACAACCGTTCCGTTCTTGTTGTCAAGGCTGCAGGACGTAGACGAGACCGGAAGAGACGGCGCTACTTCGGTAGAGCACTGTTGAATTGAGTAAAATAGCATTCTACGATGTATATGAATTTTTTTCCGGAAATTTGGCTTGACATGTTACCGCAGAATATCTAAACCGGTCTGTATCTGACCATAGGTCAAAAGGTTCCGTTGGTAACTGGAAATAATAGTAGTAGAAACAGTCCTTTATTGTAATGTACAAGTAATATATATAATATATAAGCATCGACCTGAGGTCTTTCATTTTATTTTTTATCATTACATAGATTTTCATGTCAAAGGTGCACCTCGGTCTGGTCGGCCAGGCACTGAAAGGGATGAAATTCTACAACTGGTGGAGTAAGATCGGTATGGAAGCTTTCAGGACATAGCAGAGGCATTAGGCATCACTTACGTTATAATCTGGAATGCTTTAAAAAAGGCTGACCACAAAAAACCTTGGTGTCACAATCTATCTAGCTCTATCAGAGCTAAACTTACAAAAGTTAAGCCTAATAATGAGACACAATGGACAAAGAACTGCATACACACATTAAAACCAATGTTCGTTTCTTTTCATCATTTATTACCGGACTTACTGGATGCTGAGTCGCAATCAGTCTTGACGTGACTGAACTTGATGCTACGCTCCTAAGGTGATACTAGATTTAACCAAAGATTAACTTACAAAGATGGAGCACTCCGGCCTTTTTCTCGTCAACGATTCAATGACCTTGAGAATTCTATCGTTGAAAAAAGGGGCGGGACTAATAAGAGAAGGATATATCTCTCTCTTTTCTCCAAATTCGAATTTAAACCGCGAAACAATTCACCGGGTATTTCTGAGAATCATAGCAGATCCTTAATTAGATCAAAACCTTTGAATTAAATGGCATATTTTATATAACTTGTCTATGAATTCTTTTCCCTCCATTCGAAAACTTTTAATGATATTTCATAGCTCTGCAGAGAAGTCTGGTTTGTAGATAAAATGAGTGAAACCAAGAGAAGATGTTCAGTTAAGTACTGTTCGAATAAAATAAAAAAATTAGAAACCTTAATATACTGCAGCACAAATGATGTTAAGTTAATATTTCTCAGTGTTTTCTTCCAAAAGTTACCGTTCAACTGGATATCAGGGATCTGATCCTTTGTATGTATGAATATTTTTATAGAATAGGAAATTGTTCTTTTATGTTCTGAGAATGCTCAAAATGGAACCGAGATAATTATATGACAAAGATTGATAATGCTGAAGAAAACTTGACTACAAATTTTTAATGAATTCCTTAACTTTTGATGTAACTATAATAAATGAGTTATAAAGAAAATTTCCTTTTTATTTGTTGCACTCTTGTTTTAGTCCATTATTTAGACATTTAATACATGAAAATGAAATTATTGTCTGGAATTGGTAAAAAATTTGATCAGCAAAATTCACAAACTTTTATGATTACAATTATTCGTCAGCTTATTTTGTGTAACTTTGAAATTGGTGAAACAATTCATAAGATAGGAATTAACTTCTTCGTAAGAAGTTTGTCATCAATAATCAAAGGACTTCTAACTTGCAAACATCATATAATGGTTCCATTAAAATTTTGATGAAAATATATTATACATTATTCTTACATTCTTGTATTAGGAAATACTTGAAAATTTTTAAGAAATGTTTATCAAACAATTTTCATCCACATATAATAAGTTAAATTAAAAGAAAATTTCTTCTTCTCATACGATTTTGAAAAAGGATATTTCTTATTCGTTTGTTTACAAAACTGCAGTATTAGTTGAACTATATGTGGGTAACATTACTATTTAATTCGTCCATGGTCTCAAATGATATTTTCTTGTTTCTTATGAATTCTCTCTGGTCTTCACACATATTCCACAGAAAATAAATGTTCTGTTATTGAACTCTTCCTCAAAGTTGTATGGCAATGACCTAAAATTTTAGAAGATGTAAACTTTCACAATTTTCTCAGTTTAATTGTTGTAGCTCTAAATTATAAGAAATTTTAGTAATAAATTAAAATAGATTGCAAATGATGAAAATACAAATTAACAGTGGAAATATTGCTACTCACGAAATTGCGTATTGGTTCCTGAAGGAAGTCGTTAAGAAACACTTGTGATGAAAGAAAAGTGCTTTCATATTTCCTAATAAATAAAAATGATTTTTCCAAATTCACCTTCATGTCGATTAAAATCCTTTTCTGTTTAGATTCTTGCTACAGGAACTAGGAACCGATTGGCTATCTTATTGCACGTGATAACGAAATGTGATTTCATTGGTGTTGTCTCGATTTACATTGCTCTTATGGGATTTTGAGTCAAGGGAGGAATCGCTTTATGCGATTCTGTGGTTTCGCTTCGAAATACGTGAACAAAATTTTCAGTACTAATTTGACAGACTGCACCCTCTTGTTTCTACTCTTTGATTTAACATAGCATTTGTTTGAACTATAAGTTACTTATTCCAATCCTGAAGCGTCCGACTTGACTTGACCCGCGTAGACTGGACTGGCTTGGTGCGAAATGTCGCTTTAATTGAACAGAAAGGATGATCTATCCAAAGATCTCAATATGATCCCTACCAATAACGCAACAATGAGCATAATGTAGAAGACGTTGCCCTAGGTAACATCGAATTCCATCTAAAATCCTATTTGTTGTTCAAGTTCGGAAATTTCCAAAGGCGTCAAGCCATTAAACTAAATACAAAACAAACGGAACAATCTTCCGGAGAATATAAAAACGATTATGTAGGATCTAAGCTTTGGATTAACATCAGAAGAACCGCTCTGTTTTGTGAAGACTGGATTAGCATATTTGAGGTTGAGTAAACCGGTATCGTTACTCGTTGATAAAACGGAGCTCGTATTATTTGCTATCAAACATGGTCTCCTATATTTTCAACTCTATATTAGAGCATTTCGAACGGAGATTGACGTATGAGATTTATTCCGTTCAGTGATGTAGATAAAGTCATCCTAGGAAAGATTGAGACGGTCGGCTTCATCATGTTTATCAGTGCTAAAAGGCCTAGCAGTCATTCAATCTTTGTAGAACTGAATAGATGAATTAATGAGGAACAACTATTTCAAAAGATTCCATATTTCAACGGTGAGGAGGATGAATTACGGAAGGAATTGAAATCAATGCTTCATTGTAAATTTCTTCACTGATTTGTATATTTCGATTTCCCATTCTATTCCGTATTTGATACAAAATATCATCACACATATAATCTTTGTACTTGATCGACAAATCAATTGGGTTTGATGGGAAGCATGTAGATATGATTATAGAAAACAATATTCGTATTTGATGAGCGTGTGATGATATTACAGCATCATTGAGAGTTTGATCCCAATGAGCGTCATTTTCAAGCAATTGCAAACGTTGACAGGCTTCTCTGTAGGATCCAGTTACAAATCATTTGTATGGGAAAAAGAAAAGGGCTATTTTTAGGGTTTTTCCAGCAGTAATTCTAATTTTTCTCGCCGTAAAAACCATCCTTGAACTTCAACGAACATTTTAAAAAAAGATTTGGCCAAATTGGTCCAGGCGTTGTTGAGTTATGCGCTTACCAACACATTTTGCGATTCATTTTTATATTATAGATTAGTTCAACAAATGTCACATATTTCGTAATTTTTTTGTTCAATTTAATTCACCTGTCATTTTCATTATTTTGTGCTATTGATTAAGATTTTGATTCAATTCCTTGTTGTTTTCTTGAACTTTCAACAATGGTTGTTATTGTAAATAGGTTACTTGGCGCTTCTGGACAATTTGCGTGCATCATAACATAAACCGTTGGTCCTAGAGACTTCAACAAAGAATACTTTTTTTTTATTATTTCTTTTGTTTAATTTGCTGTTAAGTTTCAACATTTTTCTTTTTGTAAATACTTGTAATTTTCCATTCTGTAATAGGCTGTCGAATGGTGTATTGCTAAATGAATAAATAAATACCTTTTCGAAGGAAAAAAGATAGAGAAATCACTTTTTCTATTCCTTAATGACATATTAAAAATTTAGAAAGCACTGACGTGAGGTCAGATTGCTTTGGCGCTCTTGATGAGCTACTTGCGAGTAAATATTCAAACCTTAAGAAATCTATAAGCTCTCTGATCAGGTGAACAATAGTATTTTTCCGTACTTTTCCTATGATCATATCTTCAGAAGGGGGAAAGCTACGACAATGAAATTTGAGGATGAGTAAGATATCGGTAACCTCAATATATATACGGATTTTTATTTGAATCTAAATGAAGTCTTAGGAGATATTGAGTATTGAAAATTTTTTTTTGGGAATTTTTTAAAAATTTTCTAGCGTGACGATTTCTGCGAAATTTTGCAAGACGTTTCGTTTCAGCCTCCCTCAATAACATTCCAAGTATAAAATTTCAGATGCTCATAACTACTGAACCATACGACGGATTTGGCCCAATAACGAACTTGACCGAGATATTTGGACAATTAACCTATTCTGAAAATATGAAAACTCTAGCTGTTTCCTTTTGGATGCTAGAGAGGATACGGCCGGCCGGACAGACTCAACTTTCGCCACGAATTCTTCATCAGGGAGTCGAACCCAATCGATTGAGACCATTTTCGGCTCGATATTACAAAATTACAAACATTCGGGCAAAATGATAGGCACTCTGTTCGGGTGAACAAGAGCGCCAAAAATGAATAGCAAAATGTGTTGGTAAGCGCATAACTCAACAACGCCTGGACCAATGTGGCCAAATCTTTTTTTAAAATGTTCGTTGAAGTTCAAGGATGGTTTTTACGGCGAGAAAAATTAGAATTATTGCTGGAAAAACCCTAAAATAGCCCTTTTCTTTTTCCCATACAAATGATTTGTAACTAAATAGGTTTTGCAGCAATGTAAATTGATTGTTTGGGACGAATGCACGATGGCACATAAAAAATCTTTGTAGGCTTTAGACAGAACCTTAAAAGATCTACGGAGCAATAATAACCGATTTGGTGGTGCAATGATTTTAGTAGCAGGAGATTTTCGTCAAACATTGCCAGTGATCCACGATCAACGCCAGCTGATGAACTCAATGCATGTCTAAAGTCCTCCAATTTGTGGAAACATGTCATTTAAGCAAGAATATGCGTGTCGAGTTGCAGAATGACCAATCTGGAAACATATTCTCTAAACAACTCATTGACATTGGTAATGGCAAATTTCCTATAGACATGTTGACTGGCTGCATTAACTTTCCTCAAAGTTTTTGTCAGTTAACTCGATCAAAAGATGAACTTATTCAGAAGGTGTTTCTTAAAATTACAGAAACCATGATTGGCTGAGCGAACGAGCTATACTGGCTGCAAAAAACATAGATGTAAATGAATTAAATTTCAAAATTCAAGAACAAATTACAGGCGAATTGAGGATCTATAAATCAGTTGATTCGGCTACTAATCAAGATGATGTAGTCAACTATCCACCGGAATTTTTAAACTCGCTGGATTTGCCAGGATTGCCTCCTCACAATCTTCATTTAAAGGTTGGATCGGTGGTTATAATGTTGCGAAATATCAACCAACCGCGTCTTTGCAACTGTACACGATTGAATTTCGAGGAATATTTTCATGTTATAGATTTCGGGATCGGACAACCCTAGTGTTGCAATCCACTGATAGCTTCATCGTGAAGCTCGACATTTTTTAGGTTATGCGTAGTGAAAACGTTTTGACATACCTACGAGCGCTATTTGTGCTGTTTACAGTAACTTAAAAGATTCATCTCGCCCAAAAAATGGAATTGAATAGTAAACATTTTCGTGCGATTAATTTTTACAAATTACTTCGTGGATTAATACATTAATTAATGCAGTGCATCAATGAATTTAATTTAATTTTGGGCGATGAAGCTCCATCAAGTGCAAAATCGTCATGTGACCTATCGTAAGATTGAGACAACCTTAGACAATAGTGGGACTAACATACATTCAATATGGCATGAACATTTGAGCATCAAAAAATTTTTTTCGCGTTGGATCCCGCAGAATTTTTCAATCGCTCAAAATAAGCTATTTTTCGTAATCTGTCTTCTTAACGCTTATTAGTGAAAATTGTAAAAAATTCCTGAACTTGTCAGCCTTTTTAGGAGCTTACATTTACTTTGAAATCGAGAATGAGATTGGGGTATCAGGTTTTGTCGATCTCCTCCGGTTTAAATGTTGTAGATTTACATTATTACACTCGAACGTAATCCATTATAGATCAGTTAAAATCTGTCAGCTGCGATAGTTAAGACAGCGTCCAAGACGGAGATTTAGTACTTTGGCTAGTAGCGTAAGAAACTGACCAATGTCTATCGAAAACGTATCTATGAAAACATTGAGAATTGATATTTTGACGAACTTCTCGACATTTTTCTTCTGATTTTACGAAACCAATAATTCGAGGTTTCTGCATACCAGGTATACCGGTATCAAGTCAGCGTCAAGATACAAATGTCCCGGTAGGGAACATTTGTTGCGAACAAGCCTTTATTTGCTATGACATTAGTATATATAAAGTCATCGAACAGACAACATCATTCGGGCCCATACCGAATTGTTTTTTGTTTCAAGAAGTTAGAAGTTATGAAAGAACCAGCATAAAATTGGCAAAGGAATGCAACCATCTGACATTCATCCATCTTGCAAGAGATCGAAACCTAATTCCTAAAGGTCTCAGAGTGAAACTTCCTGTCAAAAGTTATAGAGCAGATAAGATTTCAAAACGGACAAGTCAAGCCCTTATGAGAGAAAGACTGAATCAACATCGATTCAACAAAGCCAAATTACTTACAACATGCGAGAACCTTAGATGTAGCATTCAATCAAAAACTGATGCTGAAGATTATGAAAATATTCTGGGAGCTATTAAAAATAGCTATGAAAGAATATATGAACAACAAAAACAATTCCAAAAAAGGAAAATGGAGAAACTTATGAAGGAGTCAAGAAAATATGAACCCTTAAATCATTCAGAAACCGTGATCAATTTATCTAATAAGAACTTAAGTGAAGATCAGATATCTCTCCTCAACAAAGGTCTCAAGTTCTCTATAGCCCCTAAGACGATACCAAAAATTGAAGTCATGTTGGCGGCAGAAGAAACTGCACAAAAAATTCGAGAACCTGAAAAAGCCAAAGAGTACAGATGGAAAATCAGAACCTTGTTAGACAGGAATAACAAAACACCTCTACCCAATATAAATAAAGCTGAACAGAGGGCCATTAAAAGATCTTAACTCGGATAGTTCCATAAAGATACTTCCAGCAGACAAAGGAAACGCCACTGTAATTCTAGATGTTGGCTCTTATAATCAAAAAATCAATGAATTATTAGAAGCAGGAAAATACAAAAAACTAAAAAAGGACCCAGACAACATCATGTTTTTTCATTGTGTTAAAAATGTCGTATTTTGTACCAGAAAGTGATGATTTGTGGAAAGCATTAATTTTTTCTTTTAATTTGAAAAGAAGTGTTGCAGGGTCAAATCGAATGCTTGTAAAAGCATGCTTTATCGGAAGCAACATGAAAAAGATGGTTTCAATAGTTCAGAAATAATGATTCTGATATGAGAAATGAAGAACGTGGATGACCACCAAAAAAGTTTGAAGACGCCGAATTGCAAACGATATTGGATGGAGAAGACACTTTGAATCAAAAGCAAATGGCACAAATGTTAAATGTTGCTCAACATACAATTTCTGACCGTTCAAAAGCTATGGGAAAGCTACAAAAGTGTCAAATATTGGTGCCACATGAATTGAATGGAAGGCATGGAAAACCGAAAAAACACTTGTGAAATTTTGGTTCAAAGACACGAAAAAAAATCGGTTTAGTATCTGGTTGTTACTGGCGATGAAAAATGGATTTATTTTAAGAATCTTGAACAAAAAATATGGATTAATCCTGGTCAACCATCAACATCGACTGCAAAACCAGATCGATTCGGCAAGAAGACAATGCTGAGTGTTTGGTGGGACCAGAAAGATGTGGTGTACCACGAGCTCATAAAACTTGGTGAAACCATTAATACTGATGGCTTCCGACAACAAATGATCAATTTGAACCATGCATTGATCGAGAAATGACCAGAAATTGCCAGAAGATACGGCAAGGTCATTTTGCTCCATGACAATATACTTACACATAAAGCAAAACTGGTTCAGGATACAATCAAAGCACTTGGCTGGGAGCAACTGCTCCACCAGCCGTATTCACAAGACTTGGCTCCTTTTGACTACCATTTGTTTTCAACGATGGGACACGCAATGGTAAAGCAACACTTTGATTCCTACGAGGAGGTCTAAAATTGGGTGTCTGGTTGGTTGACGAACAACTTTATTGGCGTGGTATCCACAAATTGCCAGAAAGGTGGCCAAAATATGAATAAAAGAATACTTCGAATGAAATGTTTTTTACCACAAAAAAAAAAGCTCATTTTATACCGATTTACCTGATATGTCCTAGTCTAATGGGTCGTGTCAGGAGATTGAAAATTTCCTGTAGACATACTCAAGTTTGACCCTGTATTTTCAACAGGAAGTCAAACCCAAGCGATTGAGACTATTTTTGGCTCGATATTCAAAAATTACAGACTTGCGGACAAAATGATACCACGATGTTCTACTAGAAGAAGCGTGCAAAAACGATATGTGATTTATCGAAGCATTTGCGTATGATTTTCCAAGGATAACCTCGTAATCCATGACATTTAATGGCTTTACCTGGAAACAATCGGCTTTGGATCAATAATCGGCAGAACCAACAAAACGGTCAATTCCATTACAGTAAAAACGTAATGCGGTTTCTTAATATTCACACCTTATTTATCTCGGTTCATCTTCGGATTAAACAAAGAATCGGCTGGATGAGCACGCGTGATTTTGTGGTATTTCCGATTGAAAAGACGCAGTAGATCATCAGGTTGACGCTGGATTATTGGTGGTAATGACCTTTTTTTGTCTGCGATGTCTTTGATGTGATTTGTTTAGAGACGATTGTTTCAGGTGCCTTCTTTTTTACTTGTAATTGGTTAAGAAGTTGCCTGAATCATTCGGATGAGTTTTTGTGAGTTAACGAGAAGGAAGCGATTGTGTTTTCTAGTACCATTAGTCGCAAGATTTACACAGGTTTTGTAGGAATATGGGTGGAGATTAAAAATAGATAATCAAGATTGTTTTCAATTTGAATTCGCTCCATAATAATAATAAAAATATATTTTCCGCAAATCACCAGGAAATTTTGACAATCCTGTCAAAATTTCTTGAAGAAAAAGTCAGGACTTCCTTACTGTAAGGAAATGATATTTCCGTACAGTTGTTAGTGTTCTACATAAATGATAGAAAACACATTGCTTAAAAAGAATTTATTTATATTGTCATTAATATTATAGTCATTGCTGAATACATTTTTAAGATCAATTTGTTATATTTACAGTAATTTGATAGTTAGTACAATTATTGAACATTGGAAGAACGCTCTTAGAACTATGAGAAACATTTTGGACAACATGCAGGGTGGAAGGGTCATTTTGTTGAATATTTTGTACTGTGAAAATTTTATTTGCCACCTCAACCTTATTGTTAAGCGATTCTTTGATATATCCTTCAGCAACGTTTGATGACTTCCATCCGCCATGCCTCTTTAAACTAGTAATGTCGGCACCAGAGTCAACCAATATTGTTGCAGAAGACCGACGAAAGCAGTGACCAGTATATTCTGTCGGATTTACCTAGTTCAAGTAAGTAACAACTATTTTGGGCATTTTTCTAAATTGATGAATTCCTACCACTTGTCTACAACCCTTTCCGCTTTGATATTTAAAGAAAAATCGGTCACTGTTCATATTTTCTGGTCTTAACGAAACATACTTTCGATAAACATTCAAGTATATCTGATTAATTACAAATGATCTTGGTTTGTTGGTTTTCGAATCAGGTATGCTGATTGAAAGCTTAGATTCTAAGTCTTCTATATCGTGTACAGTCATTCGGACTAACTCATCCATTCTACAGGCCATACATTCTACATACCAAATATTACAGCCACCTAAAAAACAAATGAATCTATAATCTAAATAGGAATTAAAAACTTGTAAATTACCTTAATCATTAAATTTTCTTTATCTGGAGCTTCCTGGATAAATATTTCAATTTCTTCCTTCGTTAAAATCTTTCTTTGCCCTATAACCTTGAGCTTGCCGTTTCAATCAAGAACGAAGTTTTGAGTATGTAGATATATCTACATTGTGTTCAAGTGCAAGGGTTGACTTCAGCATTGAATAATTGGCCCATAATGTTGAAGATTTCATCTTTAAACAAAGGTCTAGGAAGTATGCCATTACAACATTTTCTGAGAAAGAACTCGTATTTTTACTCATGCGATAATCCATAAAACGTCTGTATGCATTTTCGTACTTTTCTCTTGATTTCTTTGGCAATAATTTAATGAAGCCGTATTCATTGCCTCAACCAGCTCTGGAGGAGTCCCAGGAATGGAAATTTCATCATCACTTATCATTTTACTTTCGAGAACACCAGCAATTAAATTTATAAGCGTCAAGTTTGACAATTCAACCTCAATACGTTTCCATAGTAACCCAAGTAATTTTATTAGGAATTTCAAAGCACCATTTATTTGGGAATAAAATTATCGCGTTTTTTTTTAAATCAATCAATATCTGTCGAATTTTAAACGATTTGCGGAAAAATAGTATGTTTACCTCGGAGGTAAAGCCACATTCCTGGACTCTGTGTTGTAATCTTCACAGTCGTCCAGAAGTGTTAAGCTTTTCCTACCCGGTAAACAATGTACTATTATTGATCTTCTCAGACACATTAATGTGTATAGGACATGTCAAATATACATACATATAAATCTTATTAACAATTTGTGGACACTCCTTAATAAATTGGGTTACAGAATAATAACAATTGTGTAACAACATGAGTTTGATGTTTTTCTTAAATGTAAAGATGTTGAGATATTTCAGAAATTTCGGAAGGCAGTTATACATTGTTATAAACTGGTACATTGGAGATTATTCAAATTTATGAGTTCTGTGTTTGGGTACAAGTAAAATATCTTGATTTCTAGTTCCATATTCATGGTTATTTGGCAAACTGGTTCATTTCCCTTCACTTTCTTTAGCATACAATAAACACTCAAATATGTATATACATGGCAGTGATAGCAGATTATCCGCAATAAAAGTTGGTCTACAAGATGTGCGAGAGCTTAGGTTGAAAATACGTCGAATTATCCGCTTTGGAGCGACGACAGCTCTGTTAAAGTCAGTACAATTACCCCATAGTAGAATGCTGTAGGAAAGTATACTGTATATAATGCTATAATAAACCTGAACTAAAGAACCAAGCGGCAGCATGTCTCTCACTCTACTGATGGCAAAAAAAGGAGCTATTAAGTTTCTTGCTAAGCATATCAATATGTGTGGACCAGCTGAGGTTCCTATCAATATATATGTATGTTAAGCCCGAAGACCGAAAACGCTCAGTGGCCGGAAATAACGGCCACATCGCGTTCTGGCTGACTTCGAACGCACAGAACGCGTTTTGGTTGTTTTTAAACGCTCGCAACGCGTTCTGGTTAAACAGCCGGAACGCGTTTGTCTAACGGCAATTGGTTCAAATGTAAGACCCTGTAGTTTTTTACATTTTTAGAATAATAAAAATAAGTTGTGTCCGAACATGTTTGGTACTTGTGGTCTAGCATTTCTTTATGAGCACTGAGTACATACAAAACTATTGTATATTTGTCGACCCTGTACCTATTGGAATCAACATGTGATACATTTTTGGAATCAGCTCAGCTAGAGTAATCTGGAAATGGAGAAGAAATAGTTCAATTTAAAAAAATGACGGTGATGTCATTACTCGAAAATAATTCACGCTGTATATTAGATTATTATTTTAAAATAAGGTAAATTAAAATAAAAATCGATGTGTTTCAGGATTATTTCTTAAAATGGTCTGATTAGCTAAAAATGAATTTGTTCCATACTTTACGGATACAATTTAAATGTACTATGTAATTCGAAATGTCAATCAAACAGTTCTTGTAAAATAAGTAACGTACCTATGTAAAGTACACAAAAGTTCGGAAAAACCCGTCGTTTGTATTTAATTGTAGTTTTCAATAATTGAATTGTTTCTAATAAAGTAATTAAAAGAGTTATAAATTCAAGTTTGTTTTGTTCTCCACAATAAGTTGGATTTGTAGAAAATAAATTGAAATTCATTTGTTCAATAAAGAACTTTTCGCTTTTTAATTCATGCATTTATATATTTTATGCTCGACAATATAAGTTTATTAGTGTAACTTTCTTCCTAGAACTAAAAAAACAATTATAAGAAATTTAATATTGTTGAAATGATTCGGCAAGAAAAACCGAACCCATCTTTGGTATCCAATTGTAGTTGTCAATATTTGAATTGTATTTCAATTTTCAACTTTGTTTTATGAGGGACAATATAAATTTTATCCTACGCAGGTAGAAATCGGCAAATAATACAAGTCGAACATTAAGAACGCGTTGGGAGCGTTGAACAATTGACAAAACGCGTTCCGGCTGTTTAACAATTACCAGAACGCGTTGCGAGCGTTTAAAAACAACCAAAACGCGTTCTGTGCGTTCGAAGACAGCCAGAACGCGATGTGGCCGTTTTTTCCGGCCACTGAGCGTTTTCGGTCTTCGGGCCTAACATGTACACCCAAGAATTTAGTCAGTACTCAATGTAGATGTTATTATGAAGTCTGAGTGATTCACTCTCAAAGAATCAACAGGATAATTTCTTAAACCAAAATAAATGCAAACAGTTTTATGTTGTTTATATAAATGTATATACAGGATTATGATAAAGTAATGCACAAAATTCATAAAACGGACAACGATCACTTTTGAAAAAAATTCAAAAACACGTCAAATGGTTTTTTATATTTCGCATCTCTTGACATAAGTTACAAAAATAATAAGTCAAATTTGTCAAAGTTATGACGTCATCAACATATTTTTCTAATGGGTAGCTAGGGTTGTTATTACATTGTGTGATAAAGCAGATTCTAAAATTTCATGCTTATGAAGTGAACCCACGAGAAGATGTAGGAGTTTTTTTCAAAGCAAATTAACCTGAACAATGAGTTCCATCCTCGCAGTCGAGTTGGATTCTGGTGGAAAGTAAAATCAATCAGGATGATCGTCGGAAACCGAGCGAAAGCTGTCAGCTTCCAGCGTTCGCTCTCATATTACCTGTAATGATATACCCCGCATGTCTTCCGTATCATATTGTTATATCTGAATCATAAATATGTTATGAATCAAGTAGCAATTTAGCATTGCATGCTATTCCACTTGAAAATTGTTAATGTCCCGTCTCGAAATTAATGTAATGTGGAATACTCTCTATTAATACGGAATATTTTCGAAATTTATAAGGGACTTGTGGCGAAATGATACCCGGTTATAAATACGCCTCCAGAGGGCGTCAACGTGACGGACTGTAATTTCTGTGAAATTTTCAATGTCAGTCACTTTCTGTACGCCCATCCGGATGAAGATGAGGAAACGATGCCCGCAAAATATCTTAGACAAAGAAAATTGAAAGGTTTGTAGTACTATTGAGAAAAAGAATGTTGGAAGGACGAAAGGTCAGAAGCCTTTGTGATCTCGTTGTCTCTGTATTTTTTTTTTATTTTTGTACGAATTTGTAACAAAAATATATGAATATTAAAGATGTTGTATTACATCCAAATATATATAAATATTCTTTTGAAATTTTGGCTTACAAAACAAATGTTAGCAGGGGTTGGTGACGGGGTGCCGTACAATTCGGTGGATGACATTATTAGAGAGATAACTAGTGATCTCAACATCTCTCTTAAAACTGCTCGTTTGATTTTGGTGTATACAGCGTGTCGCCTGTCAGCTTTTAGAAGATCTTTCAGAACTAACCATTAAAAAAATATCTTTCTCTATTCAAATTCGTGATTAGATTGCTAGTAGAAACATGCTTTGTACCCCATACTATGCCCCCTTATCGTAAAAAAACGTCTTTGTTCATTCGCATATTTCATTCATAGTTGCAATATTCAGGGTGGACACTTTTAAATGAGACCTTCTTGGTCTCAAATTACCACTTATCAAACCTATTATTTTTCTTCAGGTTTGTTCATTGATCGCGGATTCTTCATCATGAAGTCAAACCCAAAGGTTTAAAGAGCATTTTCAGCCTGATATCCCAAATATTTGGGTTGAAAGATACCGCAGTATCCCTATAGGAAGAAACGCACAATAAAAAAATTCCAGAAAATTTAAAGATATCATCTCATTAATCAAACGTCAATTAGAATGAGTTATGGGTACTCAAATCAACAATTTCAATTAGCAAAGAAGTTCGGTCAAGTGTGGGAAAAAATAAATAGAAACCCATAGATGCCTGTTTCACCTATGCATAAATAATGTAAACGAATACCGATAAGCTAAGATGATTTATTCGGTACATAAAAATACAGAGATTTACTACGTGGTCTTCATCAGTCTTAAGATGTTAGAAATAAAACTAACATTCTGTTACTACTGGAATAGGAAAAAATTTAATTATCTCCATTTTTATGGACCATACATATTATCTGTTGACATTTTCGTAGTTTTTATGTTGACAAGTTGACAACATGAGGTAATTTTACTTCCTTTCCTAGAGTTCCTCGGCACTACCAGATTCGAAGACAAAGATGCCACCGGAATGAAAATTTGTGCCTTTCTTCGCCTTCACTGTTTCTTGATGTCCTTACGATCAATGTCTTCTTGTCTAATTTTATTGAAAATTTTTCCGATATACAGTGTGTCGCAGACTTCCGTACAGAGGGCTGCTGGGAAAAAATGGGAACTTGTTATCTTATTTTTTAATGATATATCTGAATCCGAGAGATCTCCTACATTTTCTCGGACATCCTGTATAATTTTGCAAAACTATTCAACTTTGAATATGATGATCATTTGATATAATGTTAGGATGTCAACGAAATATTCTCATTGAATTTCCTTATTTTTTGCAATTTTGTTTGCTGAAGCAAATATATAATTTCAATCTGGAGAGAATGAAACTATTAAGCAATATTTTCCTGTTTTTTTCTCGATAGCTTCTCTAGCCTAATGAGCCATATAGGTTGATGGAGAATTTTCTTCACCTCATAACAATTTTAATGAGCTGATATACATTAGATATCTTCTCTCGGAGGATTCCTTGAATGGTTAGAATATAAACATGTATTTCACATTTGTTTTTATTAGATCTTCTGAATGATGATGAAATTAGAAAATGTTTTGGTCGTCTGGGATTATTAGAATTTTGTTGACTATTTATGCTTCGGAATGGGCAAGAATACGTATCCATATTGACGAAGATATGGTAAACAGGATTACTCAATCAGTGATTCGACCATTTTGTATCAATCCTAGCACCTGGAGAACTCCAAAAGGCCCACGATTCTTCTTAGTTTTCGGCTTGTATTTTCAATGATTTATACCAGCAAGGATTCAAAAATTCTTTTTTGTAGTAAATATTTTGCAGTCTTTTTTTAGATATGTTTATCTTATTGAATGATTGTTTGGGCTATTACCATCATCTATTGTGGATGTAATGTTTTCCGACGTTTCGATAGACATCTTCTATCTTTATCAAAGAGGAAAAGTAAAAAACCTTTTGAAAATTATCAATTTTCAAAAAGTCAATATTGACAGAAGTCATGAAAGAAAATGAACGATGTTATATACTCATCTGTGATATGATGATCTTTTTAAGTTGGATCGAACTATCGGCGTCCAAACTTCTGGCAGATCTATAGATGAAGCACTTATGGAATCAGGTGTTATTTTCATAAATGCTGCTTCTTTGATTTTTCTTCTTGCAAGTTTTTCTTCTTTGGATATTATTGATACTTCATCCCACTTTATACGATGATTCTCATCTACAGCATATTGGACCAACCTGGATTTCTCGCTGTCTAGTACTCGTAGAAGTTTCTGATGTTCTTTTATTCGTACATTCAGAGGGCGTTTAGTTTCTCCGATGTAAGATCTTCCGCACTCGCAAGGTAATCATATATGCAGTTCATTATCCTTTGTGTCTCATTATTAGGCTTAATTTTTGTAAGTTTAGCTCTGATAGTGTCTTGAGTTTTGAATGTAGTCGTTATGTTGTATCTATTTCCAATTCTTCTCAGTTTCTCCCACAAACCTTTTACATAAGGAATTACGGTTTTAATGCATTAATGCAGACCATGGTCTGATTTATATCTGTTGGTTCAGGTTGACTTCCTCTTGTTCGTCTAGCTTTTTCTAATATCTTTTTGGGGTAGCCATTGCTTCTAAGAGTTTTCGAGATATTATTTATTTCTTCATTTTGGTCTTCTTCAGTGCAACAAATATTTATTGCTCTATCAAATAAACATTTTGCTACTCCCAATTTAGTGTTTAGTTGGTGGTTTAAATCAAAATGTAGATATTGTTCTGTGTTCGTTGGCTTTTTATACACAGTGGTTCTTGAGATTCCATTTTGCTTATGTAGGAGTACATCTAAGAAAGGAAGTTGTCTGTCTTTCTCGATTTCCATTGTGAATTTAATTGATTCCTCTTGATTGTTTAGATATTGAAGGAATCCATCTATAGTGTCTCTTCCATGTTGCCAAATAATATCATCTACATATCTTTTCCACAGTTTGGGTTTAAGTGCATATTTTTCTAATGCCTTCTGTTCTAAAATTTCCTTATATAAATCAGCTAAAATTGGTGATAGTGGTGAACCCATGGCCATTCCAAATTCTTGTTGATAAAAGATGTCTTCAAATTGGAAATATGTTGTTTCAATACAAATAGAAAGCATTTCCATAATTGCATTCACGCTTAGTGTAGTTCTTTCACTAAGGGTTTGATCTTCTTCAAGCTTTTTCCTAACTATGATAAGTGTTTTATCTGTCGGAATATTAGTGAACAAACTGGTGATGTCGAAGCTGACCATAACGTCTTCTTCCATGATTTCTTGATGTCTCATTATTTCTATGAAGTGTTTTGTGTTTCTTATCATCGATGTTGAATTACTTTTTAATGGTGATATAATTTTCAGCAGAAATTTAGCCAATTGGTAGCATGCTGAATTTCTTGAACACAATTGGTCTTAGAGGAATAATTTTTGGTAGACTATATAAATGTGTTGGTTTACTGAAGTGAGGTGTAAGTCTTGATCTAACGAATTGATCTGGAAATTTATTTCGATATTTATAAAGGATTTTGTAAATCGTTTTTCAACTGTAGTGATAGGGTCCTTTTTAGTCTTTTGTATTTTCCTGCTTCTAATAATTCATTGATTTTTTGATTATAAGAGCCAACATCTAGAATTACAGTGGCGTTTCCTTTGTCTGCTGGAAGTATCTTTATGGAACTATCCGAGTTGAGATCATCATTCAACACGAGCTCCATCATCAACAATATCTCGTCATCAACATGTTTATTTTAGATGTTGTTTCATTAAAATGAATATCTCAACCTTCTGAAATGATTAAAAAGACATGAAATTTGGAACCTTAGATTTTAGTAGGATTGACTAAAACATCCAATTTGAATGTGACCGTACAAGGCTAAATTTAAAAACTACTCATGCTTCTGAACACCAGAATTATATTTTTGTTGTACTTAGCCTTCGAAGACGGATTGGCTAAAACTCATTGAAACAGATCAAAGCATTTTGAAAATTGCACATGCGTAATGATTTGTCTTGTGTCTGTTGAAGTTGTATCATCACTTTGTTTTATTGACTTCGTTCTTCTTAATATCTTTTTTTATTTGGCACTCTTATTCACCTTCCAGAACTCCCAGAATATTCATCGAATCGAGTTCTAACTTGAAAGTTATCTGAACTCAGTTGAAACAAATACGCTTGGAAAAATCAACACGCTAAAAAGTTTTTAAAAAATTCCGAAAGAAAATTTGTTTGAAATTTTATACCTCATAAGATATTGGACGTATTGAAACAAAGATTTGTGCATGTATGGACGTCATTTATATCTCACTCATTCCTAAATTTCATTATCGTAGTTTCTTTCCATCTAAAGATATATATTTCATTTTCTCATTTACTCACGGGAAAAGAGATATGACAAAAAGTCCGTCAGAAGTATCTCTGCTGTCACAGATTCATATTAGATTGACCTGGAGAGAAAATCATCAGTGTCAGTTGGGAAAAAAAAATTGTTTTCATTACGGTGAAAAATATGTGTGGTCCAAAATGAGAAAAGCGCTGAAGTTGGTTTTTAGGAGAAGGGAATTGAAGCTTTCAACAAAACTTATTTTTGATTTGAGATATAGGTTTGACCATTCATCGTGGCGTTTGACTCTCGTTCACCAGAATTGAGTGCTTACAGATTTGTTATAGTTTTAATATTAACTCGTAAGTAGCTCAACAAGAGCGCCAAAGTCATCTGACCTCACGTCAATGCTTTAAATTTTTTTCCAAGGTTTTCGTGAGAATATTCATTTTGTTTCGTTAGATAGAGCATATATTTGTTGTTCTATGATTAACTCATTCCGCAATGTAGTTTTGAGATGACAGTTGGATTTGAAATGTAAATGTTGTCCTGTATTTGTTGGATTTCTTTACACATTGGGATTCCATTTCATTTATGTAGAAATACAGTTAAAAATGGAAGTTAATTGTTTTCTTTGACTTTTTCAATTGTTTATTCAATCGATTCTCTTTGATTGTTTAGATGTGGAGCAAATGCGTCAATACTGTCTGTTCCATGTTTTCAATCAATGAAAACATCGTCTAGACATTTTTTGCATAATTTCTGTACTTGTTGGTCAAAATTGTTATATACAAATAAGCTAAAACGACATACAGAGGTGATACCATGGTCATAGACATCAAGCGCGTGAAAGCTCTTGATTTGTGTCAGTTATTTTAAATATTTTTTCATTAAGAGTCATCACCTAAGTATTCATCTATATATTCCACTGCATCTTTGAGGCACATTAAATACTTTTAACGTCTTCTCGGATAAGACTGTCCACCAACTGCGCCGTCATAAAGAAACCTTCTTGATTCACCACAAATAAAGTTCATTCATCGAAG
Source organism: Micraspis discolor (assembly GCA_030674115.1). Classification (NCBI taxonomy): domain Eukaryota; kingdom Metazoa; phylum Arthropoda; class Insecta; order Coleoptera; family Coccinellidae; genus Micraspis; species Micraspis discolor. The sequence continues at coordinate 6,921,599 of JARTUT010000872.1, forward strand.
GAAGATATACGACGTCGTCTTTTCTGCAAGAACATTTCCTTGACGGATCCCACACGCCCCCCGCATTATGTACGGGGTATTATTTCGCTTCCGATAAAGTGACTACCCTCAATGTCTAAAATTCACGCCTCCAACCAAAAATTGAACAACAATCGGGCAGCCATCAATTCCCCATCAAATTCGCTACAGCATTCAGCGAAAGAAAACGCTGAATAGGGAAGAAATTTTCAATAGAACCCATAGGGAAAATAGCTATCAGAGTATCTAACGTTCTTAGATTTGGGTTAGAGGTGACAGGCCTTTTGGTATATCGCATATTATGCTCAAAAAGCTATTAAAATGGAATGGTAGAGCGACAAAACGGATGACCTGAGTCCTTAGAAGGTAACACAATGAATGAATGTATACAAATAGTGCAGTAATGACCGAGGTAAACACAGACTTTGTGGCCACTGTGGTTTGTCTTTTCTTCCAGATTGACAGCCTTACTGGTGGTCCATATCCAGTGGTACCAAATATTTCTTTAATGTCAAAAAGGGTTTCACTTTCTGGGGCACGAGGGATTTCGTCGAATTTATGAATCTATACAAATATACAATATTAAGAATAGCACAGAAGTGAGAACAGAATATTTTGCTTGCTCTATTTTAATGAATCAATTTAACACAAACTTGTACAAGCATCGTGAACGTTTGTTGAAACCAAATATGCAGGATGCTCGGGAAGTTACGTAAGGAGTTTGTGAGATTATGAGGTGTCTCTGAACAATTTGAACCAAAGTTGTATATTATAAACTCTCATAGCTTTTGAAATATAGTCGATTATTTATATTCAATAGATCTAAAAACGTCTTGAATGAATAAATTCCAAACTTACAGTTTTCTTCACTTTAGTTTGAAGCACAGAACTTGTTCATCCTTTTAACCATTCTTAAATACTAAAAAAAGTAATTTAAGTACCTATCTTAGTAAAATATCAAATGAATCATGGATTGACGCAAATAGAATCATCAGAAATTTACATATTTGGATAATCGAACCCTACGAAATTTATAAGAATCTCGATTTGAAAGTCTCAAGGAATGCGAACAATATTTTTTTGAAAAGTGGAATAACTATTCAAAAACTCCAATGAATTTAAATATCGACTGTAGACAGTAGAAATATTGTTTTTACCCTTCTGATTATTAATAACTGAATCGAATTCTTCATATATAGTGAAGATTTTGGGATGACGAATCATGTAGATTTGTGTATCTTGGCTTACTCTGATGAAAATATATTACTAAATAATATAGAATAATACTATATTATCTATTACTATGTTATAATCCATTTTCAATATTATAATAAACACAATGATCAAAAAACAATTGCACTGAACGGACTTTTTAATTACTATCTGCTCTACGTGTTACTCCATCTTATGGCATCCTCAGGAGCTCAAGAAGATAAATTTTACAACCTAATTTAAACAGTTCTCTCTCATGTTAACTCACTTGTCATAAGGTGTAGTATTTATGTCAGAACCAAACTCACGAAGGCTACTCTGGAAATCGTAATTATAATCTAGTAGTTCAATAAACTAAATTCACAAATCAAATATAACTTTTCTAGAAAATCAATTAAATTGGAGACTAGTACTTAAGTTTTTTGTCGAGATGACATCAGGATGACGTTGACGTGTGTTGTCAGAAGGCAGATGCGTTGCATATTGGCTGCGTTCCTATATAAGACATTTAAATATGGGTGATAGCTGAAATGGGCCTCTACTTGAGTATTCAATCAGTTATCAGGATTATATTTCAAGTGTCTTGTTATTTCATATATTTCTGTCAAATTCAATATATTCCCTTTATCCAAATTGTGTAATATTCGTACGTTCTCATCTTTATTAAAATCATGTTGGTTAGTCTTTAAATGTCGTCTAAAGTACTCTTGTCTCTGTAATTTGTAATGTGCCCTGATATCCTTGTTCCCAGAGCTTTGAAGACATTGTCTATGAACAATTTATCAGATTATCCGCATTTCTGCGTGTAAACACCATTCTTCTGTAGTATTGGAGATTTATTCTTACAGTTTAACACATGATTATAAAGACAATAATTTGCTTTAAAAATAAGATCTATGTTTTGTTTCTTAAAGGCCTTCGCTATTGGGTAGCAGAGTTTTCTATAGAAGGGTTATGAGAATCTGGATTTGTTTAGTTTTTCGTTGTTTTGAGGACGTCCCCTCCTTCCTTACTGTGTAAGGAGATGAACTTCTTGATCTTGATGGAAATATAATGAAACTAATAATAAATATAATCATTGAATGAATCATTACGTAAAGCAGAAGTCTTCAGAGTAATCGTTGACCATTTGTTATACAGTTCTTCGTCGAACATTTTGGTGTCCACTGATACCACCCACATGAAGTTGCTCGGAAATAGATATGTAAGTGTCACAGAGACGTCAAATGAATCTGCAAACCTAACCACCGCACGCCACGATATACAGCAGTAGGTAATTGTGAATTAACAATGAAGATGAGCTATCTTCACATCAAAATGGGGCAAAATAGCGTTTATGGAATAAAAGAACAGTCAAAATATATAACACTCCCGCTGTTTTCTACTGCGAAACTGGGGGGGACACACACATAAGTGTGGCAGATGGAATTTCGAAGTGACATTTGGTTATTATGTGTTCATCTAACTGATATATCAATTCAGGAAGCCACCCACCGAATATGTCACGTGGTTTTCTGTTGAAATTTTTCCCCACTCCAAGAATATTTGAATTTGTAGTTCTAATCAATGAATTTTCGGTGTTTTATTCCTTTTCAACTGTATAATATTAATAGTATAATGACTTACCGCATATAGCTGTAGTATTACAGTGCTCAAACTCTACATCAACAATACTGACGAATTATTGATTTTTCTTCGACGAAACAGCGTGTTTTACGAGTAACATACAAACACGAATCTATTAACAGTATTTCTACGCATTTTACAGCCTCCCTCTGTGAGTTGTAGTTAATTCATCACATACTCATCTAGAAAGAGTAATTTAATATAGGTACACGAGTACCTTTACCTTTTCCAAACTATATTGTAAAAAAATTATGTGAAAAATTCATACTCCATGTAAATACTGCCATTGTATGATTAACAGGCAGATTTGTTTGATTTTCGATTATTAATATTTGTTTTTGTTCTCTAATCCAAAAATATAAAAGGCAACCCTGGTAATTGATCTTATCAACTAATCCTACATTATTCCACAGGTCGACCAAATCAACATAGCATGTGCTATGGAAACTAGCTGTATATTCACTACGATATTCCTTCACTTGACATCGTACTTCGTACATTTTTCAGATCTCGAAGAAAATTCAACGCACTCAGGTTCTTCATTATAATCGATGATATACAATGAAATACTGCGAAGCTTGGGGTTTTATCGTATCACTTGGCCTTTGAGTTCGTGCCGCCATAATTATTTCAATCAGTTATAAATATAGGATAATTGGAAATGAGGAAGTTCCAGAAGTTTGCGCGCAAAATGACCATTCAAGAAGGAATGATCTCTGGAATCGTTGAAATCTACTACAATCTCTTTCACTCGATTTGAGATACTTCGTATTCCTGTCTACACTTAGACAACAATATAATGACCAAGGTATGGTATTGAAATAATGCATTCAGCGAACGCCTTTTACATAATAGGTCAATTGAAAAGTCTGCGCAGATGATGCTACTATAATAAAATCAATATGTTTCTTCGGTAGATCTAACCTTCAAAAGATGTGTGAATTAATTTGACACCAGTCGGATCATTACTTTCTCTATTTCAGTGTCGTAATGAGTTTATTACAGTACTAAAAACAGTGCTGTAATGAAGTCATTACAGCATTGTTTTTAGTCAGATTTTTCGTTTTGTGGTTGACAACACTGACATCCTATCCTTTCGAATGTCAACACGAGTCCCTTGCATGTCAATTTTCGTATCAGTCACGCCAACTGCGACAATAAAGTGCAAAAGGCAGTAGGAGGTATAATCTCAATTTTACTTCTTCAATTTCTCATTGAATTCCAATAAATTTCTCACAATTCTTGACTGAAATAGAGACAATATCATTTAATACTCGTTGCAGAAGGCAATTCTAACACTCATGCATTAAAAAACTCGCTCCTTCGTCGCTTGTTTTCTTATTTCGCATTCGTGTTGGAATAGGTGCCCATTCTGCAACTTGTTTTAGAATATAATATTATCAGTTATTATGAGTATTATGAGCATTTTGAGTGAGGCAAACCTATGAAATAGATAATAGGGGATTTCAAATGTTAATAATAAAATGGTGTTTTGTGATAAAAAAAGTTGAAAGAGTAAATGTTTTTTAAATATTGATTACGCAATTTGAGATAAAGACCCCAGGGGGTAACTCAGTTTTTTGTATACCACTGGGTATTGTCATTTTAATTTCTTTGTCGCAATCTTCCGTTAATTAAATATGGAATTCTCCAAGAAACCTTCAGCAACGGTATTATACATCCATCCCTATTGAAATATTTGTCGAAAAGTCTGTCAAGCTTAAAATTTGATGTTAACGTTCCAGGGGTTATAGTAAATTCTCGATATACTTTAGTCATCGCCTTGCAGATAAATACTTTAACAATTTCCTCTTAAAAAAGGGTGATTCATTCAGAGGTACTTTTTTTAAATAAAAAAAATTTATTAAAACAATTTTATTTAATAATATTCATTAACTAATAAAGAATCATTCTTTATTTCGTTTAAATGCTGACCCCTACTACGGTTAACAGGATCCATTCGATAGTTCCAATTTTCGATGACGCGTGTATTTCGATTGATATTTATCCAATGACCTCCAATACCTGAATGTACCTGAATTGTCCATGTACACTTTGGACTTCCATTGCCTCAAAGGAAAAAATCAAGAGGTGTGATGTCACATGATCTAGCCGGCTAATTCACTAGTCCAAAGCGTGGAATGATCTTCTCGCCGAAATGCTCTCACAGTAAAGCATTGTTTCACGGGCTGTATGAGAAGTGGCACCCTCTTGTCGGAACCACATTTCGTCGAGACCACGAGCTTCAAATTCGGACAACAAATAGTCTGTTATCATGGTGCGATAACGGTCACCATTCACAGTAGCATTCCGGCAGTCCTATGTTTTGAAGAAATGTGGAACGATTATTTCACCAGATTCCTGGATTCAACGGCAATTCTTGAGACTCTTCGGGTTGTTCATCACCCCAGATTCGGGCATATTGTTTGTTCACGAACATATTAAACCAAAAAAGGCTCTTATCAGTGCACAAAACTTTTGTTGAAAAGAGTGGATCCTTTCAAGCTTGTCAAGACCCCAACGACTAACACTTAAACGATTCGGTAGGACGGTCGGCTTCAGTTCTTGAACTAATCGAATTTTGTAAGCTTGTGATGAGTGATCTTACGTAAAATCCGCCAAGTCGTTCAATACGAAAGGCCGAATTGATGAGAACAGTGACGAATCGACACTTCAATAACAAACATCGCCTCTAAAATACAGTGATGGTAGAGTAAATTGTGCGTTCGGTAGGCCGATTATGTGGACCGTTTAAGTACCCGATACACATTAATCGGAGAACGCCCATTTTCGTAATAAAGCTGAACAATTTGTAGACGCTGTGACGGGCTAGGTCATTCCATTATGAAATGACAGACACAACTGAACAAGAATTCCACTTCAGTTAACACGACGCATGCGCGATCTGCAACTAAATCCCCACCTGAAAGAGTACCTCTATATGGATCACCCTTAATAACGATCAAATCTACCTTATTCATTATATGTTGCTCATCGAAAACTTCTGTCAGAGAATGTGTTATGTTTTCTTTATTAAAAACTTTTGACATATTAGGCTCATAACCTAAATGTCGTTTCAAAAAAGCCAGTTAATCTGGTGTCAATATTTTTCTTCAAGCACAATTCGGTTCTTAACATAGGATATAAGTTCCACAAGGTCGAATTATTCATTTTTTTTTTTTTTGAAAAAACGCAAGCACAACTTTTTCGTTCCAATGAGAATCCTTTTTCTTTCACACCATAAACAGAATTTGGCTTAGGACAAATTACACTTGTTCCTCGACTTCTTAGGAATAATTGTAGATGACGCAGATTGAGCTCATTCCTCGATGTCACGTGGTACGTCGTTCTCTATATCGGACAATGGATTACGTTAAGAAAAAATTCAAGGAATTATTTGTGAAAAAAATGAATACAATTTTTCACAATTTTGACAACCAAAATTGCCAAATATGACACAATAATTCCAGAGCTACGATATGAAGAAAAAGTATGTCTTAGAATTCTCTTGATGCTTCTAGGGGCGTTTTCATCATTTTAATTTCAATTTGGAATAAAAAAATTTTATGCGAAACACTATTTTCGTAACTTGCTCGTTACGAAAAATAATGCTTTTCCCAACTGGTTTTACAAATAATTATTCCATAATTTCCGAGAAAACGGGTACCATTGAGGAAGTTATTGTCGAAGAGTAGGACTGATTTGCAGCAAAAAAGAAATTGTATAGCAAAAATGATATCGGAAAGTTGGAGGGTGTTGATTCTTTTACATTGGAGTGAAAGAAAAAACTTCAGAATCAATTTGCAGAAAGTCCTTACCCCACGTCAATGCGTTTGTACGTTTTTATCTATTCAATCTCAAAAAAAAATTATTCACACAGCTTCAAAACTCCCTATAACGAACGAAATAGTGCACGCATTAGTCCCATCAATTCGTTTTTTCTGAAAGTCACTCCAACGAATCAAAAACCACTAGAATAATCCTCGATAAAACGAAATGTATCGAATCTGGGGAATAAATCGAATGGAATGACGCATAAAATCACTTCTCGTCCGTTTTATCATTAGCTTCAGTAATTCCGAAGCTGCTGCCCAATAATTATGGACTTTCCGAAAATTTATTTCTTCATTATTGTGTCAGGATGATATTTCGAAATCTCTCGGAACTGTGCCCGGATAGATTAGTATGAATATGAATGAATTCGGCTAATAAATTGGTCGTATATCATCTTGGATATTATTCATCGGAGCTGAAACGCTGGAGAGACTCAAAATCCATCTCGCGAACGATCTCAAATCTGTAGTTAAGTTCGGTAAAAATCTCGGAAAACAGTGCCGGGTTCGTCTTTATAATTATTTTTATACTAGATGGATGAGAAGGTTGAGACATGAAAATGGAAACAACAATATGTAGCTCTAGAAATAACACCTTTATTCAAATTAATCTCTTCTGCCCTCCATATATCTTATATTTCAATTTGCTACATGAGAGTACATCTTATTTGGATCAGCATGTAATGGTACCACGAATAATTTTAATTCCATGTTCTCTCAATTTTCATTATATAGCCCACGTCGGCCAGCCGAGCTAAGGCTTTCAGTATCGCATTTTGAAGTTCCCTGTACAATTCCTCGATATTAAATCGCTACATTGAAGTTAGTCCGAAGATATCAGGCCTACCCTATACTACCCGTTAGAGAAAGCAGTAGCATTACCCATTGTTTCTTTTTGTTAATACTTATTCCAGATATAGAATAGAAAATTTTGATTGATTATCCGACTTCTCCAAGAGTTCCTCATAAAAATGGCATCCAAAGAAAAATTAATGAGCACCTTTTTCATATTTGAAGACGTATCTTGTTATCAATCGAGATTTTCATCCTTAAATCTCATATAATAAATATCATGAATAATCAACCAATCAATTTCTATTTTCTGAAAAAATAAAGCATGTTCTTACAGAATTAGAGAAGTTTGGTGATCTTTTGACCATAAAAATTCGTTAATAACAGTTAGAAGTAGTGAAGTAGCCATGTTTCATTAAATGCTCGGGTCGGCTAGCCTACCTATGGTGGAAGGGGCTACGAAGCGTGGTGAAAGCATACTCCCATATCCTTTAATGTTTTCTACAACACTCTTGGGTCAGTGTCATAAAATAATAGTGAGGGATCGACGTGATTTTCATTGGGGTTCCGTCGATTTATTTGAGTAATCCAGTTTGTGAAATTGTAAGAGAGGTATTAAATTGCGTTGATGAATTTTCTAGCAGAAAATAAGTTCTACTTATAATCTTTATAGGACGCCTAATATTTCTTGATGGGTTTTCTGTGCCAAGACCTTCCATGTTCAACAAACTGTATTATAGATGGTTTATTATGAATAATACAGATTGAAATTATTTTTCAGACAGTTTTTAGGGATCTGTGATGAAATTCATGGACGTATCCATTTGATTCTGGAAATTTCGAAAACATATCTGACAATTATTTTCTATTGTTCTTGAGTATTCACATTTGAAATAATTTGAAAAATACTTATATTTTCAGAGTAATTCATTTAAAAATTTCACTCTACACGATTCATAATAAACCAGTTAATGCAGTTCCCTGAAATAAGTTCTTAAAGAGGATTTCAATAATATAAAATTATATATATCCCACTAAAAAAAAACACCAAATATGGCCGAACTTTGCAAATCAACTTGAATATTTATATTTATGTTAAGTAACGCATTCCTGAATTGAAAACATGACCTGTCTCAGCATTTTTTATAATTGTCTTAAATATTGATGTAATGAATTTTATTCCATAAGTAATTCCCACTGTATATTTTGCTAAGTTTCATCTGGCAGACCAACTCATAATGCTTATAGCGCATAGCATCTTCCGTAGAGAATATCAGTTCACATTAAAACGTTCCTTCTTAAACTTACGCACAAAAGTTAATAAAGTTGTTGAAAGGTGGACTGAGTACTAGTTTTTCTGAGAATCACATCAACATCAAACTTATTACCGATTGATATGCCTAACAGTTTTTTCACAAAATCTTTAATTCATTAAATGCCAGTTTGCCAAAATCATCCAAAGAATCCGTTTCCAGTCTTAATTAGAAGATATCGAATTTATTTAGATTTTATGCAAATACCACTAACCGATCGAGCCTATTGAAAGTTGTCAATCGATATCCTACAATCATATTCTAGCTGCCGCACTTCTTTCATCAGGTAATTAATTTGGTTATGGAATTGACCACACCGAATGAAGCCCTACAGTTAGTGGCACCGATCGATGTGAGAATTTATACTGGAATGACCGTTGTCTCAGTTTGGTTTATTTATGTCTCAATTCGAGAGATGTTGTTTAGATATTTTTAATTATTTTTTTTATATGATTTCGAAACGAACCATCCAGTTTTGAGTGTTTTGGTTCCATTTGACATTATTATGCGTAACTATTGCTTTCACTATTTAGCTTCCTGAAATTCTATGAAAATTTAACAGATTAAGGACCACTGATTTTCCATCGTGTACAAATATTGAAGTTGAAGTTGAATGAGATGGCTGTTGTCACTGTTTAATGGATTAATTGTCCAAATATCTCTGTCAAATTCGTTATTAGGCAAAATCTGTTGAATGGTTCAGCAGTTATGAACCTCTGAAATTTGGTTGCCTCAATAACTCCTAGAATTTCGATCTACTCAAATTGTAACTTGGTAGATGTTTGAATGAGGTAAAAACTAATAGGTTCACAAAATTTTCTTGAAAATTGTCAGTCAAGAATATTGATAAAAAAAATTCAAGAATTTGTGCACGTATGAACGATATTGTCAGTTGATTTGAGGTTGCCTGAATTGAAGATACCGTTTGAAAAAGTGAAGATTCGATTTACAATAATGATCGCTTTCTGTAATTAAGATTATATATGATTATCGATGCAGTAAGTATTCCTAGTTTTGGTTGGCTTTTAAGAGAAGGAAATTTGAGCCCCGAGAACAACTGAGGGAAAACTGTAAGTGGTTATTTTAAATTTGATATATAGTTCTAGTTATTCATTGTGGTGGTTGTATAAATAATACACTGTTTTAGATTACGGAAAAATATTTTGAAACAAGAGCTCAAAAGATCCTGATCTTACATCAGTGCTTTTCTACATTTTTTCACCATAAATTAAACCACGCTATTAAATCTAATATTTTGAGCCGCCTGGAGTTAATTCTAAAAGATTCTTGAAGCAAGAATAGTGTCAAATAGTAAAATGGAAATTGAATTGATTATTCTATTAAGTTCCATTGATTCGTGAACAAATATTTAATTGTATTATATTGACACAGTTCATGAAAATTTTGATTCTCAAAGATAATCAGAAATGATAAAATGCTCTGAAAACCATTTTCGTCGAATGCAAAAGTGTGAGAAATATTTTGAAAAAAAAAGTTAGCTTTTTTACGTACTAGTTAGTTATATAATCTGTAACTCAACGTCAAGCGGTTACTGGACGATATGTTAGGTTATACCAGTTCTAGCAAAAATAAAAAAATTAAAAAGATAAAAAATAAAAATAAAACAATTGTACCTAACAATGGATTCGTGACTGTATTCAATAGTATGGTTATTTAAAAAAATAAAAAATAGGAAAAAATAAAAATAAAACAATTGACCCTAACAATGGATTTGCGACTGTGATCAATAGCATGGTTATTTAGGATTACGTAAATAATCACTGCAAAATTTGAAAATTTGTTACTACAAAAATATACCAATTACCTATTTACCAAGTGACAGAATTTTTTTAATTTTTGCTAGAAATGGTATAACCTAGCATACCGCCCAGTAACCGCTTGACGATGAGTTACGGGACACCTTGTATACTCAATACCTAACGTCTGCGAATTTCTCATTCAAGCTCAAACTTTTATTAGAATTTAAAATATTCAAGGAGGTTTCGATATTATCAAAAATAGATCATTTCAAATGAATATCGTCAAATCCTACTAATTTCCATCTTTAATACCTGGAATTAGTATGTAAAACATGCTTAATCCTCTGATTCTATTGTACTAGTTGACACGAGTGGACCTCAAATAAATAACTTGCATAAACTATATCACGATTCAACCCAATATATCAGGTTTAAATCTATCAAAATGAAATAATCCTGGATAAGTCGATCATATTTCACTTTCACGATACTGTCTTAATAAAATGAAGTAGATTTGGATTAGCTCACTCGTGCACGGATTAAATCCTACTAGTGATTTAAAATAGATATCAAGTGGCGTTGGATAGGTCAGTTCTATGAAATATTCAATATCACCCTTTCGCTTTCGATTGCAGGGCTGTACTCGTACCAAAGCTCCAGAAACTATTGTCGATTCAATAATTATTGACTTTTTAGGCAGAGTAGGACAATCGAAAAACGAAGTTATTCTCGAGTCCGCGCTATCAGAGCTTCTTGAATGGATTTGATCTTAGTTATAAACTTAATACTTGAACATGTTTGAAACTGTCAGGATATATGTATAACGCATAAAAAAAAAGAATTTATTTCCTTGATCGAACGAAATAAGCGCTTATTACAAGATGACTTATTCCCCAGTTCATTGTGATTAGTGAATCTGTTGCACATTTCTTCCAGTAATTCAGAATTTTTCGTTCCCAGTTGAAACAGCGTGCTACCGTTTCGCTTCTTTATTATTATAGTTCTCTAAGGCTCATTCTCCTATTGGGTATGCTTGCTCAGCGCGTAAAAGTATGAACAATTGATCTTACTTCTAATTGTAAATTATGTGGTGGTTATTCCAAGCAATTTGAATTAAATTCAAAGATTATGTGAGATACGAGGACTGTATAATTAGTAATGAGACTGGCAACGTTGCGTTTGATCTGGCAACACTGGAAGCGCGGGGCTTAGTGGGGCGTTAGAGGAACATATGATCCACCTTTAGTACGAGTTTGACCTACCTCGAGTCATTTGGTTATGCGTAGCGATTTTTTTTATGTTATTCTAAAAATGAATGACATAAATTTCGAGCGACGGTGTGCTATCAGGTTTTGCTTAGGATTTGGTCACAATGCAACGGAAACTCTTCTTAAACTTCAGCAGGCTTACAGAGATAGTGTTTCGTCACTGGCCCAGGTTTTTCGGTGGTTTAAGGCATTTTCAGAATGAAGAGAGTCGATTGAAGATGAACCACGAAGCGGAAGTCCTTCATCCTCAAGAACCGATAAAAATGTCGATAGAATGCGGGATTTTGTGCGTTCACATAGTCGGACAGGGGAAGAGTTAAATTTGACTCACACCACCGTTCATCAAATTTTGACCAATGAATTGGGGATCAGAAAAATTCTCGCGACAATGGTTCCAAAAAACCATTTCAATAAACGAGTTTTTGACCAGTGAAAACATTCCTGTAGCTTCTCAGCCTCCTTATTCGCCCGACTTGAGTCCTTTGCACTTTTTGTGAGCCCAAAGTTGAAGAATTACCTCAGGGAAATAATTTTGGGACAGTTCAAAAAAATTCAAACGGCTGTAACCGACCAGCTGAAAGTTATTACAGTATCGGAGTTCCTGCACTGATATAAGCTGTGGAAGATACGTCTTCAGTGCTGTGTTGCCTCAGAAGGAAGTCATTTTAAAAGTGAAAAAAATTGAATTGTAATTATTTTTGTATTGAAAATTTTATAAAAATCAGTCTCTTTACTTAATTTACATTGAAAACTATTTAGAAGTTCCTTCTTCCTGTAAGCTCTGGTAAACAAAGTCTTCTTCCATTATCATATCAGAATTTTGGATAGACAACAGGATACAGTTTCCTTTTGACATACTTAATATACCCAAATCCCAAATACGCAGAAGTGATGATTCTTTGAAATCTAATCTTCTGAAACCTCTTAATGATTTTTACGTGCATAACATCAAACTTTTTCTGAGTTCGAATTTGGCTTGTAAATTATGACAACATACGTTATTCCACCGTGAAAGAACCAATATGATTAATTTTTCATCACCTGAAACTGACTTTGATATAATTTTGTGCTTCTTCTATAAGTTTAAGGGTAATGTCGGGTGCCTGGATATGGAAGATTTCTTGTAGTATTCCCAGTGTTAATGAGCCTTCAGTCGACACGAAACGTAAATGTCAAGGTGATTAATTAACATTAAGTTTGACTTCTGTGATTGCTTTACCATATGAAAATGAAACAATAATTATATCTCCAGTAGAAGAAAGCTAATTTCTAAGATACTTCAATAAATCTATTGAAAAGAATACTGACCTGCTTGCCGAACGAGTGCATTCTAACATCTAACGCACCGTTAATAACTTAAACACTAAATTAAACCGTTTCATAGAAGCCTGCGGTCGATTATTTCTTCTAAATCTTATTTATTAGCTGACCTCATCTTTTAATACTCCATAAATCTGGGTCCTAAACGGTCAAAAACTATTCCGATCACCACCAAGTTAAGCCATAAATATTGAAGATCCACTCTAGCGGAGACAGTCTCTGAATTGCGATATTCCGCAAAATTAACAATCTAGGGTTCCGTTGATTACTTGGCAGCCGAATCTGTTGTTTAAAATGGTTCCCCGACTCTAATTTAGCGATATATTATGTTAAGTTGTTGTAGAACTGGGAGTTTGGGGAATATCTCAATTTGCAATTCCATATTTAATAGAGAAAAGGTGCCTACAGCTATGTTGAATTTCACATGGACATCCTCATCTTAGCACGTGCTGCAAATTGAATATATCGGCATTTGTGAATCCGTTTCAGTTTGGATGGTGACCACTAACTGAAAGATGTTTTATTTCAAGCCGACCAAAGATTAGATTTATGTCTGGCATCTTGAGATATGCGATTTTCTTGTTTTAATTTTGCAGCTTGTTCATTTTGAACCCTAATTTGTAGTTCTATTGTTTAATCATGTTCTTTAAGTGAATGTAGAAAAGGAAAAATAAGATGTATCACCTAATTTCAATAATTAAAAATTCCATAAATTTGGAATTAACAATAAAAAATGTGGAAAAGTACTGGTGTGAGGTTAGAATTGATATTAAATAATTTGAAGCATTCTTGGTTAAATACTTACTGGTTGAAAACGAATAACGTCCTATTTTGAAATGAATGAGTAACTCTTTCAAAATAGGCATAAAGTAATTTTTTTTCTTCACGAAACCAATGAGACACATATTGGGCAGTAAATATTTAATTATAAACTATTCAAATTATTTAATATTAACTGTATATAAATACCTGATGAGGGCGAAGACCACAAGACAAAACCCGAAACACGTGTATTGTTCTATTTTGATATTTTTATTATTCCTACTGTAGATTTCTGAAAGGTTAAATATTATGCTAAGAATGAAAATATTCTCTTTTATTTCTCATAGCAGTGTGTTATCTGGAATAAGAACCGTAGGTATCGAAAAAGTACACGAAAAGTATACGAAAAATATAGACAATATTTTTATTTTTATTACTCAGTTTATACTTTTCAAGAAACGAATAGTTCAATTCAAATATTGGGTTTTCCAATGGAGACTTGACAACTCAGAATTCAATTTGTGAACGCACCGTTAGACCAATCATCGAACTGTCAACGTCAATTTATTCAGTAGAGTGAACATTTTTATCATAGTGAAGTAGACAAACGAACAACGATTGCTTGTTATAAAAATTCAATACCGAAATTGGGAGTCGGTGACCGCAGCTTTGAGAGCCTTAACTCCAATTAGGTGCAAAAATTTATTCACTGTAGGATGTTGTTTGTTTTAAAGTGTTTTGTTTTTTAAATTCCACAACCTTTATAGTCAACCAGAAATGTTTAGGCTTTACCTAGCAACTAATCAATATTCTCTTATTCAATACATAGAATTTTTGAAACATTTATTTTTCAAACTGCATTCAATGCTTGGTCAGTTTGATTTCATCTCTATTCCAACAATGACTTCTTATCCTCACATCACTATGTTTTGATTTGTTCACACTTCTTATGTCATCTGATACTGGACGGTGTTGACAGTGAAATATAACTCGACGATTTTATCAATAACCATACAATATAAAAACTAAAATTCGACTTTCTGCGTATCCAGCAGAGACTGAATTTATAACGTGAGCATTCATTCGGAAATATAAAACTGACATCGGCACATAAAGACCGTTAGAAAAAAATAGAAAAGAAAAAGGCACGCTTCACAATAGAAAAGAACCCGGAAAGTCTAGGTAGATACATGAAATTTTGATGACAAACAAAGAAAAACCCGGTCGTTAGTCGGTGACTATTGTCAAGTTATCTTTGCGTTTTCATGGTTGAATTGAACGAAACACATAAGGATTGTGAGGTTCTGACGTAGGGGTGCCAACCTTTGCTGTAATCATGGAATGTGACAGAACCATAAAGTTGAATTGTGAAGTATTGAGATGAAAAGACAAAGCATTCAAATTATATAGAAAAACTTCAAAATTTGAATTATATACAAAAATTTGAGATGAAAAGACAAAGCATTCAAATTATATAGAAAAACTTCAAAATTTGAATTATATACAAAAATTAGAATTGACGTGAGGTCAGGAGCTTGTTCTCAAGTCATTTCCCGGACTCTTGAGCAGTGTGATACTAAAACAACAGCTACAATGAAGGTGAAAAAACCAACAAAGCTATATCTTGAATTGAAATAAACTTCTTAGTTTTCCTCCACACCAAAAGGAGTTATATCTTCTTCTTCGGTCATATAGAAATTGATATATGGCCTTCAGTGAATTTTTGATTTTTGAAATACCTTCTATATTTCGACCTCAGATTATCATTGAGACTTATTTTTGTGTGATTAATTTTCTTGACACATTATGAATATAGATGTTCGTTATATTGTGTTGTCTAGGACATCGACAGTTTGAATCATTATACTATTATTATTATTATTATATTATTATGACATCAGTCATAATAAATGTCAGTCGATAATTTTTCCTCTGCTATTTCTCAAATGAAATAAGTGTTATATCACAACCTTTCCCAACTATGGATGATGATTTCCCTTTGAATGGGTTCCATAGCAGATTTCAAACATCAGAAGATCTGAAAAATCGTCACTTGGACCGCAAGACCCGATTCGCAGAATCCTCCTTGCAGATTGGCGACAAATTTTGTGTATTAGATTTGAATATAGAGGGTATTTCTAAGGACAAGAGTAATTATCTTTCTAAATTAGCAGAGGACTATGGTACTGAGATTATTATTCTCCTTCAAGAGACACATGCGGATACTGAAAAAAATCTTCGTGAAAGAGGTACTATAAAAAGTTATGTATTCATTGATTATCTCCTTAGTAAAATTTACGGTTTAACTTGTTATTTTAAAAAATCCTTAATTTACAATATCGGGTTAATTCGAAAAGGCAAATTTGAGGGTGTTTTCTTTATATCTTTCAAATTTTGTAATATTTCTATCGTTAATGTTTATAAGCCACCAAATACTATTTGGCCAAGAAATTTGGAAATAAATCTTCCTCATTCTTCAATTTATCGCGGTGATTTCAATTCTCACCACGTAATGTGGGGTTATAATAATAATGATAGAAAAAGGAATAGCTTTAGCTGACTGGATGGAAGAAAATAATTTCTATTTGATTTTTGATGGAAAAGATGTACCTTCTTTTCATTCTTCTCGATGGAATAGATGCTATAATCCTGATCTCAGCCTAGTGTCTTGTGACAATACTTGCAAACCGCTTCCTGTAAAGCGTAAAATTCTAGTTTTTCCTTATAGCCAACATAGGCCTATTCTGTTGACTTCAAGAAATTTAATTCAATATTCTGAATGTTTAAGAAGAAATTTCAAGAAAGTGAATTGAATTAAATTTGCTAAGAAAGTAGAAAATTTCAGAACTTTGGTCCTCAATCACTTGCAAAAATTCTAAAGACAAAAGTGTGAAACAATTTTGACTCTTTTCTTTTGAAATGAAATCTCCATAAATTGTAAATGTGAATTCTTGATTACTGAATTTACCTAAAAATCAATCAGGATCATTTAAATTAAGTAGTACTCAATGGCTAGTTTTGCTAAAATTCGCCATCAAAGTCACCAAGGTGGAAATTCTTTTTATCTTTTTATGATTATTAAGGCTAAATTTACTTATAAACTAAACAAAATTACTACTGGAATGATAAGATTTAAGCAGAAACCAAAATTGAAAATCCGCACAGTAAGAAAGAGTTTCTAATTTTCAACACAGATTTAGTGTGAATCTGTGGTCTGGTACTCTCAACGGTGAATTTATCGGTCCATTTGAACTCCCATCTAGACCAGATAGAGAAACCTACAAAAATTCATTGGAGAATGGACTTCAATTACTGTTGAAAGATGTAAATCATCAGCTGCGACGTGTAACCTCATCATCATCATCATCTATTTACCATCAAAATATATTACATGGCAAGTTCAAAAATGGAACAGTATAAAATATAAATATAAAAGACAAAAAACATTAGAAACACACATACAAAAGGTCCAAACATGTAAATGTAAAAATGTTCGTACCATGATATTCCAGAATGACGGTGCCCCGTGTTACTATGCAACAATATTACGAAATTTATTGAACGAAAATTTCAATAGATGGATCGGACGAAGCGGTCCAATTAGGTGGCCTCCACGCTCTTCTGACCTTAACCCCATAGACTTTTTCATTTGGGGTATTTTCAAAGAAATCGCCTACGCTAGGGAATCTCCGAGTGAAGAAGATATAAGGCAGAAGATTGCAGAAGCCGAACGTAAAATAAAAGAAAATAGGGAAGCTTTTAGGCGATTGAGGACAATGTAGAATGTGCATTGCCGCTGGAGGTGGTCATTTTGAAAATCTGTTATAAATGTAATAAACAAATTTTCTTTTACATTATTGTCACTCATTAATTAATAAAACAAATCCACCTCTTAATTAAGAAATTTGTTAATTAATGTAAGTTTATTTTGGACAATGATTGAATGGAAAAAATTCTAGCACACCAAATTTTAGCTTATTTGCAGTAATCTTGATTAGTTAACAAGTGAATTTAGCCCTAATGATCATAAAAAAAATTTTTAAGAATTTCCACCTTTGTGAATTTGATGGCGGATTTTAGCAAAAATAGTCCATTGATAACTGATTGCTAAGAGTTAGGCGCATCTTATAGGTATATTCAGTAATAAAAAAAATCTCCATTTACATTTTTATTTATTTTATTATTATTTTATTTTATATTATTTTGAAAGTTTTGGTCTTAATTCACTTGACGTATTTTTTTCTCTTGAGACCAATTTTTCCTAAATTTTCGTCAGAGTTACGAAGCTGATTATTTTATATATCAAAGTACTTATGTAAATTTCTTTGCAAATGAAAAAAGTCAAAATAGTTTTATACCTTTTTTTTTAGAATTTTCTGAAATTTTGTGAAAATAATGATAACTCGAAAACCGTGAATAATCGCGGAACATGAAGGTATTTCAGATAACCCATGACACGAGGATTCTATTTTTTTAAACGTCAATATCTTGGCCACCCTGTATAATGGATGCAATAGAATCCAATTTGTCGTAAACGTCGATTAATTAACAAATCAGCATTTTTATTCGCACTTTTATTTATGGCATCGATATTTTCATCTCTACCTACAAATTTCTTTTTCTTTCGTCTTTTTCTTGTTTTATCGAGAAGAGTACCCTGGTAGACCGATATGTAAGCCATAAATTACAAGAAGTGCTCTATAAGTTTGTTTGGCTTGCTTGATTGAACGAAAGTCCATTGCCCCAAATTTTCCGGCTCTAATTGGCGCGATACGAAATTTTACACTTTGTATTTTGAATTCTTCTTCCCCCAAATTCAATCCCAACAATGTCAAATTTTTTTCATTGTTAAAAATAAACTGATGAGTAAGCCACATTGTATTGGCTTGTTCGTAAGAATGTATTGGTGTTCATACGGCCAATGAAATATCAAAATGACGTACATATTGCAGCTTTATTCTTGACACTCAGATGGCGTTAGATGAACTATTCAACCCACCTTCATATTGCTTTTGGATTTTTCTTTCAAAGTTAACGGAATCAAGCCATTCAAATCAGCTTCCTCAATACCCAGCTTAAAAATTCCCTTACAAATCCAACCAAAATATTTAACAATATTCATCTAATCGCACATCGACACAAAAATGTGTTTACTGAGAAATTTCACAGTCCGCCACCTCCAGTAATTCGGAATCTATTCAATTTCGAAATGAACTCTCGATTGAAACATGAAACTGACCGATATATCAGGACGGACTTAACAGAAACGTCAAATTTCTCATACCGTCACGTCAATAATGAATGGATGGTGCACAAAGGTTCGGTAAATAGGTGCTATTCATCGTATGTGAATACTACCAGAATTCTTTATTGTGTTCGGTCCAATATCGACGTCTACAACTCTTTCCCCAATCGTGACTGTCAAAAACTCGGGTGAAATTACAAAATTCATATCTCATCCACCAGATACGATCTTTCGATCGAAAATTATCGATATGAATAGAGAGAGACCGGCGAAATGACCTTTTGCCGAAGAGGTAATTGTGAATGATTGGTATTTTACGATGTTTGTATACTTATTTACATTAATGAAATTGTTGTTGATGTGTAATTTGTTTGATTGGTGTGAATGCAGTGATGAGACATTTTTTTTCGATTGAAAGTCTGATAAGGTACAGCGGTATAGGGTTTGATTATAGATATTTCGGGCATTGAAATGCATCGGATGAAAACAAATTTTTCAAATTATATCTTGAATATAATCCTGTTAAGTTGTCACATGACGTGGGACAACGGTGGCAACCACACAAACTTGGTTTAAGCTTTACGCTAACCCGCTCTATACATTAAAGAAATGTTATTTTTTCCCTATAAAACGCAAGGTGAGGCCTAAAAATGTAACATTTCAATGTACCATATTGACCGATGTAGTAAGTAAACAAACTCCTATTCTCGAATCTCCCATCTCCAACACAGATAAATAACGATTTGAGGAGAACCGGTACATAAAAGAATAAATTATCAATTTAATCACTTCACAAATCAAAATTTCGAGTTCTTATCTAGATCGAACACCTATGCGGGAACCTTCGAAATGGCATCGGAAAGAATGCAGCCAACCTGCGACCGGTTCAAAATATCGCTCGCGAACGATGCTGCGTATCAAAATTATTTCATAAAAAACTCATTTGGAATAAAGCGACAGAATCCCAGATGGTTCGTCCCATCAACCATCGTCATCAAGATCGTTGTTTTTGATGGTCTCGATGACCGATTAGGAGGAACCGTTTCTCAATTTCAACAGGATCATTTGTATAATTATTGGCTGCTCTAATTGGAACATTTTGCGTGTCTAACAGTAACGCAGGCGAAAGGATTCGATCAACACTATAAATTTATAAAAAAGCCGTCTAACACCGATAAAATTTACATATGCCGCAATTAAAGAAAACGCACTGATTAATTCAAGAGAGATCATAATCGCTGATGAGAATTAGAAAATAACTAATTGCGTAAAGATGTATTACGCTCATCTGTCTGAATGGAGTTATTTTTTTGGACATTATAGCATCAATTTCGAAACATCCATAAACTGCCTTCCTCATGGTCCAGTTCAAGTACCACGGCTTTTCAATCAATTTATTTTCAAGACTTCTTTTTGCAAGCTACTTCGTACAATATGCCTCCAAATTTACGGCAACTCGATTGATGAAGCACTATGGGGCCAAAATCGATTGTCATCAATGCTGTTTCCATGATTTTTTTTCTAGTAGGTTTCTGTTCTTTGGAATTTATAGACGTATCACTCCATTTTATCTGAATCCTGTTGGACCAACTTCGATCTATGGGTGTCTTGACACTTGACACTTTTACTCCGATACAAGATCTTAGGCGTTCGAATAATATTTCATAGATTACTTAGTTTTCATTATAAGGTTTTACTTTTGTTAGATTGGACCTGATAGTTCCTTGTATTGAATGCGGTGGTTATATAGTGTTTATTTCTAATTCTTCTTATTTTCTCTGATATTTACATAAAGGGTGATTCGTTTAGAAGTACTCTTTGTGGTGGGGATTTAATTGTAGATCGCGCATGCGTCGTGTGAACTGAAGTGGCATTCTTGTTCAGTAGTGTGTGACATTTGATAATGGAAGAACGACTCAGCCCGGCACAGCGTCTACAAATTGTTATGGCATTATTACGAAATGGGGCGTTCTCCGATTAATGTATATCGGGCACTTAGAGCGACTTACGGTTCACATAATCGGCCTACCGAACGCACAAATAGCTTTACCATCACTAAGTTTGAGACTCAATATTCGATATTGGATAATAGTCGATCAAATAGACAATATCCAGCACGTAGTGGAGAGAATATAGCGGTGGTGGGGAAGAGTGTATGTGATGACCTTGAAGTGTCGATTTTTCGCCATTTTCAACAGCTTGGACTATCGTACTCAACGACTTGGCTGATTTTACGTAAGGATCTGTCTTTGAAAGCTTACAAAATTCAATTAGTTCAAGAACAGAAGCCGACCGACCTACCGAGTCATTTAAGTTTTAGTTGTTGGGCTCCAGATAAGCTTGCAGAGGATCTACTCTTTTGGATAAAAGTTTTGTTCACTGATGAGGCTCATTTTTGGCTTAATGGGTTCGTGAACAAACAAGAGACCTGAATCTGGGGTGGTGAACAACCCGAAGAGTCTCAAAAATTGCCATTAAATCCAGAAAAAACACTCATTTGGTGTGGTTTATGGGCTGATGGAATAATCGGTCCATATTTCTTCAAAATAGAGGCCGGCCAGAATGCAACTGTGAATGCTGACCGTTATTGCACTATGATAACAGACTATTTGTTGTCCGAAATTGAAGCCTTTGGTCTTGACGAAATGTTGTCATGTCATACAATTCGGCGTATGACATAAAAGCCTAGGGAAAAAACCCCAGTAAAAAAACCCTGGCTCTCCGCCTAAGTGTGAAAGTACAAAAATAAGCTGAAATATATTTTAGGGACTTCTTTCTTCAAGAGTGGTCTTCTATTGATGGAGACAGAGACTTCTTCGAGTTGCCCACATCGAATCTGGAAATAAAAGGACAAAAGCAGAGAAAGGAACTGAATAACATAAATACAACATTTGAAAGAGATAAAGAAAAAACGCTCAACTTTGCCTTTTTGGATTAACTCGATATTGTGAATCAAGAATTTTTAAAATAACAACCTAAACCGTCAATTTTACTAAGGAGATAATCAATGAATACATAACATTTTATGGTTCCTCTTTCACGGAGATTTTTTTTAGTATCCGTATGTATCTCTTGAAGGAGAATAATCTCAGCACTATAGTCCTGTGCTAGTTTAGAAATATATTCACTCTTGTCCTTAGAAATACCCTCTGTATTCAAATCTAATACACAAAATTTGTCGCCAATCTGCAAGGAGAATTCTGCGAATCGGGTCTTGCGGTTCAAGTGATGATTTTTCAGATCATCTGATGTTTGAAGTCTGCTATGGAACCCATTCAAAGGGCATCCATAGTTGGGGAAGGTTGTGATATAACACTTATTTCATTGAAAAAATAGCAGAGGAAAAATTATCGACTGTTATCATTATGACCTATGTCATATAGCATTGAAACTATTTGAATAATATATATACAGAGTGCGGCAAAAGTTAGTTTACATTGTCTGGTACTCACGCATGCGCGTATACTCGGCCAGTATCGTATCTAGTGTCGTTATGTACGTTAAAGTGGGTTCGTTGCCATGGTACTCGTGTAAAGTAGGTACACGAAAGAAGAATGTGTTTTTTTGCTCACTTCGTACTTAAAACTTGAGGGAAATCATGCTGAAATTTTCGAAAAATGTCAGCTTATTTTTGTATTTTCTCGCTTAGGCGGGGAGCCAGGGTTTTTTTTTACTGGTTTTTTCCTAGGCTTTTATGTGATACGTTGAATTGTATGATACGCCGTTACTATTCCCTGATCTATATGCTTCATTGTTTGCTATCTTGATATTGTAAGCCAAAAGTTCAATAGAATATATACATATATATCGTAAATTCGTAAGTACTGACTCCGTAGTCGACGATAAAATGTGAGGCCACAAGTAATAATTGATATTATATTTTTCTCAAAAATAAATTCATTTGCAATGATGTTCGCTTTTTTTCACTCATATGCATAAGAGTAAACTGACTTTAATCGCACCCTTTGTATGCCATCAACGCATCTAGTATGAACAACTTCACGAATAGCTGAATCGGATGAAACTCCGGTAGACATTTGTAACCAGTGTTGAGTTTTTTTTTGTGTTCGGCTTAACGCTTCTATATGCGACAGTTTTCATTGATTTAATCTTTATTGTTGACCGAATTGATTAACATGAGCCTGTTCAAATTTTTATTGTGACTTATGGAGATTATTCTTTACTAAAATTCTAACGATAAATAACTATTAGCGAATCCAAATAATTGCAAAGAAAACAGGTTCCATACAACAAATATTTTTCTTCGGTCTTGTAATTCGGAAGTCACATTATGTCACGGTTGCCGTGAAAATATAATGCTTATCGTTGCATCTAATATGCGATTCACAAACACTTATTCGATTCAATTAATCGGATATACCTCCTAGCAATAAATTAGTTATACTAATTGGAAAAAGCATAAGAGAATTAAAGACGGCAGGCAAAGAACGCTGTGAACCGTTAAAATTGGACCAGTTTCGGCGAAAGTTCCCACCTTGAGAGATACACCTGAGTAAAAACAAATTTGTGAGGAGCCATCAAGAAAATTTCAATGTTAAATGAACACAATTATCATCGTGCGTATCAAGCAATTTGATCAATTAATACGTAACGGAATTTGCGTATGATAAAGTGTTTCGGTTTAACTCCGTGGATTAGATTACGCTACACATTCGTTTAGTTTTTATACTACCTACCGCGCTGATCATGCCATCAAAGTTCTATGGAGTCATGGATACTCCTAATCTATTTTTCCAAAAAAAATATCCAGCTCATTAGTTTCTTATATAATCAAATATGGTTGGGAAAATTTTCAAGAATGATGTGATAAATATTACACGCAAACTGTGAAGCAAATTATGATTTACGATACCCCGTATACACCTGATACTTCACGCAATAGTTTTTTAACCTATAAATAATTACCATTTTGTTATGAGTCTCTTTCTGTACACTGGAACAGTGTGATATGGAAAAATCCTCAATAATGAAAGAACAAACCTATATCTCAGAACTAATTACTTACAAATTTCTTTAACTTTTGTTACAAGCTCATATTTCCTTTTCCTAAAAATTAATCAAAAGTAGACGTATTAACTTCAGCAGAAACCATTCAGTATATCCTGCTTTCACTAGGTTCTTGTGCTCTTTGAAATATGTTATACAGGGTGAGTCTTTGACCACTGCGTTAAATTTAACCATAGGTTCTTGAGATCAAAAGAAATACTTTTTCCATTACGGTATTTCCATATTCAGCTGCGTTAAAAACTTATGAGCATTTTAAGTTTTCACATTGGGCAAATACCCCTCTGTAGTCCAGTTTAGTTTGAATGAAAAATACCTTCCACAGCATCCACTGTTGAATCTGAATTGTTTAAAAACATTATTTTCCTCAAAAAATTGATTCACTCACTCATGTTTCATCCAATGAGGTCCATATTCAGAAGGAAGATACAAAATACTAATTTTCTGGTAAAAAAAATTCAACACTATAAACTAGATTTTTGTTGCTCTACTATAATTTCTTTCTAGTTCAAAATTATAAACCATCCCTTTCTAGTGAGAAATTCCAAAAAAACCTCAGAATGATTGGATGTTATCATCATACATTTGTAATTTTTGTCTTAAGATTCCCAAATCATTGAAAACCATCATTTTTTTGGAAATTTCCAAGGCATGAGGTTGTCACATTGCTTTTTTTTCACTCAAAGCCAGAAAAAATCATCTATGATTTTCCAAACACTGATATTTCTGAAGTTTCTTCTCCTTGACAGAGACCAATGAACAGGTCTATGAGGACTCTTGATATCATACTGTTAAAAATATGAAAATCTTTTTCGAAATCTTCAACAACAATGAATCATGTCTCTACGAATATCTATTTTAAAGTGATGTTACTTTGCTTGATGATTATTTTCTGTACTGAATTCCAATAACAATTTACTTGGATAGATTACAAGTATTCCCAGATTTAGGTATACAATTATACTTGCTTGAAGAAAAATCTGAAAAATCAACTAGGTGTTCTTTAGTAAAAAAATGTTTGTTATATCAATAATATGAATCTATTCTGTTTAGACTATAATTAATGACAGAAACAACAACATAGTATTGAATAATGGTTATTCATAGATAATGTCAAATTTTAGTACACTGTAAAAAATAAAATTCTGCGCTCAAACTCCTCAGGAGTTTGAGAATTTTTTTTTCAATCAAACCATTTTAATTTGAATTAATCTAAAATTGATTACGCCAAATGAACTATTTTTCTTGATTAAAACAACCTAGTTGATTATAGAGAACAGCTACAACATTCGCCTGAAACTTTTTACATTTCATCGAAATGAAAGAAACAACTGATTCAACATAAACATACAATTACAAGAAATTGTTTATGCACTTGTCTCAATATCCATAATTGATTGATACAAATACATTATTCTAAATAGGTTTTAACGAAACCATTCGTTCGTTTCATTTTTATTTGTTCAATAGAACGAAGGTACGGTTGTCGTGAATTCTGTCAGTTGATGCAACGACTACAGATTCTTGAGACAAGAATCTCGTGAGATTATATTATTCGCCTCATTTACTTGAAGAAAACTATAAATATTTGAATAAAATTGAACATATAATTGTTGCAATATGAAGTGACATTTGTAAACAAAATATTGCGTAATTGATTTAATAAAACGAATTAATTGTAGCAATTTTTATATATTGGCTGCAATTATTATAAATCAAAACTCTATCTCTGTTATATTAAATATATCCCATTTAAATGCAATTATTTGTGCATTTTACTCACAATATTGTTGTATCCGGTGATAAAGATGACATGGAATACATGATGCGCAAGCTAATTGAAGAATACGAGAAGTGGGGCTTAAATGTCAACTTAGAGAAAAACAAATATCTTTGTGTTGGTGGAGAACCGGGTGATCTGGTATTGGATGATGACAGGGATGAGATGATAACCCACTGCCTGGACTATAGCTATTGTAGCGGCACTCTGTCAGCGGCAGGGGAGTGTATAGGGATCTCTTGGCGGCACTCTATATAGCCACGCATAGCTTAGTTCACAGCGCTTCGGTGGCCTAGAGGTTTGCGCTCAAGTTTCACACCGACTAGGTACTAGGTGCCGGGTTCAACTCCCGGCGGCTCCTCAAAACTCCTAACCCCTGCGTCTATGGCATGGCGCACACAAGCCATACTGATGAGTCTAAATGTGTGCGCCAGGGACGAAACGCATAAGTAGGGATAAATTCCTTGGATTCTACATTGGTGACCCCGACGTGATGGGAACGGTTGTCTTTACGACGTGTCTTGGAAAAGCAGACGGTTGACGCTTGAGGTATACTGGCTCCCTCTCTGCAACTTCCAACGAAACTCTAGACGCCTTTCCCATTCCGTACAATATTCATGGTCTGCCGCGGTATTGCGGTATTTATTAATATAAAGAGAAATTATTGTTCTGTGAAGAAAAATAATGATTACATACAAATGTTTTTTTTTTTGTTTTATCAAATTATTCCTTTGCTAGTGTCAAAAACCCTTCAATTTAGCTCAAATCAATCAGTTTCTTAACCCAAGAAACTTTCACTTGACATAAAGATATATTATCATTTTTATCGACTGAATTCTCTACCCATTCAACTACAAATCAAGTTTCAGTGAAATGTAATATTTATTTACATGAAACCAAAATTTTTATTCTACGAAAAGTATCAATAGTTACATAGTAATTAATATTACCGTTGGATCAAATTTTTTACCTCCTGAGTCAAAAACTCTGAGCTTGGTTGAAAATAATCAGTTTCTTAACTCAAGAAACTTTTATTTAGGGTAAACGCCATTCTCAACCGTAGAGGGCGGTAGGGTCAAGTACTTTATGCATTTGGCTGTATTCAAACGTAAGGAGTACTTGAGACAAATTAATATGGTTTGAGATGAGGAACTATTTTTTACAGTGTACCCTACCATAGAATAATAATTTATTACCGAACCCCAGGAGAAAAAAAATTGATAATTATAAAGTTTTTTTTAAATGAAAGATAATACCTGTAACCATTATTGATCTTCAGTTATAATTTTTTTCAGAATAACTAGAGTGAATTATCACATTAAAACGTTATTATAACGTCTCTGTGGTGGGTAGTTCCCAATATAACAGTGTTCTGTGGTTCCTTATTGTTTGAAACTGTCAACAGTTATTTGTACCTTTCTTCAAAAAAAATGTGGAAAATATTGTGAGGATAATTTCGATAGTTTGAAATTATTCAATTCAGTATGAAATGATTATGGTCAG
Source organism: Micraspis discolor (assembly GCA_030674115.1). Lineage (NCBI taxonomy): Eukaryota > Metazoa > Arthropoda > Insecta > Coleoptera > Coccinellidae > Micraspis > Micraspis discolor. The sequence continues at coordinate 6,949,056 of JARTUT010000872.1, forward strand.
AAAATGCATTATATTCTAATCTTTCTTGTTTATGAGCCTTGAGCTTCCAGTTTCAATATTGATTGAATTTTAATTAACCATGCATCATAACAAACATTCAGAAATATTAAAACTTAGTCAAATTCTATTATCACCTGAGTCTGTGAACCAGGTTGAATCAGTGTATGGAATAAACATGAGGCAGTTTTCTATGGTAATAGGAGTATCGGGAGAAGGAAAATTTCCTTCAGAATCGTTTTCGACGTTTTTCGAAGTTTTAATGAACCTAGAGTCGAAACGGAACGTGAAAGTCAACGTGATCAATTAACAGCTTGCCTTTAAGTAAACGAAAAAAAAATTTTATCTTATGATGAAAGGAAGCTACGAGAATGAAATTGGAGAATATGTAAGATAACTATAGAGTCCATATGCCATATAGAGTCCAATGATATATCTCTTCCAGTGAGGTTTTGTCTTTTCAAATGTCCAAATTATGAAAAAATCCTCTACTGGCAACTATAACTCATCGTCAAGGAGATTACTATTGAGATTTTCTTGAGGAGGAAGTCTCTTCAGTGAAAATAAGCGAACAATTCTCTCTTGAGTATCTTGACAATTCATCTATAGCTGTCAGAATTGAACTTATTCACTTTCTGAGAAATGGCAATGAATATTATTTGTTTTCTCTAAAGATGGTATATCTTATAGTTGAAGGAAATGATGATTTACAAACTTCAATTTATCGAGTTGCAGAATATGTTTGCATATAAATCGGCTCATGCCATACAATTTTCGCGAATGCTTTAGGCATGGAACGTGTGTTGTTCCAAAATTTGAGCAAAAGCAACGTCGCTCAAGTACCGTCTAGGAGTTGTTAAATGATGTCAAGGACAATCTAGGTGTTTGCTTAAGGAGCATAACTGGTGACGAAACGTGGGTATATGCTCATGGCATCTCCCAAAGATCTAATCATCCCAATGGAGGCGGAGGTTCCAATAACAAACAAAGTACGCCAATTTCGAACAATTTTGCTCACTGTTTTCGTCGACTACAATGGCTTGGTACATCACACGTTCTTACCAATAGCTTATAAGCTTAATAAAGATTACTGAAAGGAAGTCATGCAGCGTTTGGGAAAAGAAATACGGCGAAAACATTTGGGATTGTGGCAAAACAAATCACGGATTTTACAGTACGATAATGCACCAGCTCAAAAAACATCATATTTTTATCTATACCACCGTATTCAGCAGATTTGACTTCCTGCGACTTTCTTCTATTCCCAGAGCTGGAGAGACCAATGAGAGGATGCGTTTTGTTACAACTCAATAGATGAAATCAGAATCGAAGAACGAGCTGATTACCATATCGAAAAGTTTATTTCAGAAGAGCTCCGAAGACTGGCATAAGTGTATTACATATTAGGCAGAAAATAAAATGGATTTTAATAAACGAAGACATATTTATCGTGTTATCTCAATAAATTATGATACTTTTTAGCTCAATATGAAACTTCAAATTGCGAATAACTTCTCAATCTTAACGATTTGGGAAAATTGAGACAGACTTCAATTTTTTTTTCTTGAAATTAATGTACTAGCCGTGGGAACAGTTCTGATAAAACATTCAAATATGAAAACTGGTTCCGGGATTAAAACATTAAATTACTGGATATAAACAGAAGGAATTACAGTAGCAATGAAATTCCATCGGCCGCATCAGAGCATGCGCCACGTCGGCGTATTCATCGGTATTCTTGTAAGCCCTTATTAAAAACTACTTTCGGAATCGTATAAACCGAAACTGACCAATAAAATATAATTTATGATGTTCCGCAGAAATATGTTGAAAATATGTTAACGTCGTTTTAATAGGGACCTGCTGAGCACCAAATTGCTCGTAAACGTTTCTTATTACGTTTCCAATTTGTAAAAACCACAAAGGCTACCTTCATAACGAAATATGCCGAATTCAGATCCGTTTTTCCTACCCCAAAATGCCCTGCGTTACTAATATCTGGAAGAATTATTATGTAACGTTATAGGGACAGGGCCGAACCCAAAACAATGGCCGGTGTAGGTGCCGACACGAAGAAAGCAGATTTTACGACTTTTTTGAGAAAAGGACGAATATTTTGTTGTTCACATCGACCTTCTGACATTTACCGAGAATTATTGTTATGAAATATTCAAATATCGAAATTGGCTCAAGAATTAAATAACAGTAAATGTCTATCTCTTCCAATTGATATCATATAAGCTGGATGAGCTGAAATCCTTCGAGATAATGCCACTTTTTTATATCATTCGTCAAATTTGCATCGATTAGGAGGTTTTCTAGCTTTTTTTACTTTGGCATTCTATTTGTTTTCGATGTACGGGAGATGCTTCTGCAAATTATATTGGTCCTTAATTTTCCATGTTTGTGAGAAAATTTTATTGTTTTGCAGCCTTCAGATGTTGTTTTCACAATTAAATGTCCTAATATACAGGGTGTCTCAAGTTCGAGTGCCTATTAGACGTTTCTGGAGAATTAGACATATTTGAAATCAGAAAATTGGGATTATAATATTGTTCGAAGTTCTCTACAGAGCTAAAATATTTTCGAAGCCCATAAACTTCCGGTTATACAGGGAGTGAAAATAAATTCGACGAAAAAATTTTCTTCAAGTTTTCCATTCCTGGTATGATCGAGTATTCAATAGTGAATACATTCCTGTTAAAACCATTGTATTAAATCGAATAGTTTTCAAAATATCCAAAAAAAAACTGTCAAATATGTTCAGTCAGTAATATGTTCATTATGCTTATTTTAAATATCCTGAGCGTGAACTATTTTTACAACATCGGAGAGGAAAGATGTAAAAAGGTCATGCATCTTTTGGATTTCAAAAATATCATCATGGGGTGTTTCAAATTTTGTGTTGAAAATTATGATCTTAAATTGGCCATAACTTCTATTTTTCAAATTAAAACCCTATTTTTTGGCGCTCTTGTTCACCCGAACAGAGTGCCTATCATTTTGCCCGAATGTCTGTAATTTTGGAATATCGAGCCGAAAATGGTCTCAATCGATTGGGTTCGCCTCCCTGATGATGAATTCGTGGCAAAAGTTGAGTTTCCTCAATAACTACTAGAATATCCATCCGATCAAGTTGATACTTGGAATGTTATTGAGGGGGGCTAAAACAAAACGGCTTGCAAAATTTCGCAGAAATCGCAACGCTAGAAAATTTTTAAAAAATTCCCAAAAAAAAATGTTCAATATCTCCTAAGACTTCATTTAGATTTAAATAAAAATCCGTATATATATTGAGGTTACCGATATCTTACTCATCCTCAAATTTAATTGTCGTAGCTTTCTCCTTCTGAAGATATGATCATTTTTTCATTTACTCAAGAGAAAAATAGAAATGTCATGAAGTCCGAGCTTTGTCATTGATAGATTTGCCATCACAGATCGATATTCGTTTGACAACTTGCGGACCTAGATATCAGTGTCAGTTGGCGTAATATCAATCAAAATTTTCATAGAATTCATAGAGGTAGAATTTGATGTTGATGACGTTGTCAAAATTCAGAAAAGCACAGACGTAATATTAATCGAAAATTTTTTATCATAGAGAAAGAATTTGATGGCGTTGTCAAAACTCAGAAAAGCAATGACGTAAGTTTTTAGGAGAAGCATAGAACAATATTTGGTGTGTAGTTATGAGTTGTGGTGAAAATTATGAGTAGTTATTTTCAAATTGAGATAAAGGTTTGTTTGTTCATTAGGTTTTCATATTCACATCACATTGTCCCATAGTACGGGAAAAAAAGACTATTGTTCATCCGATCAGAGAGCTTATAGATTTGTTAAGGTTCGAATATTTACTCGCAGGTAGCTCAACAAGAGCGCCAAAGCAATCTGACCTCACGTCAGTGCTTTCAAAATTTTTTATAATTGTCTTGGATTCTGAATAATTTCTGAGTTATTTGAGATTTTCTGGATTTATGGTGTACGTAGAGTTTTATTCGCCTTCCACTTTGTATGGAAAATCAGTTTTAGGAGCCACATATTCTTCAAATCAATGAAAGATATCCCGTACTGGGTGCAGACACCTTATAAACTCCAGAACATCATATCAATTTGGTTAGCAGTTAATATTGAATATGTATTCATATCAAAGAGGTGTCAAAAGTCGCATCGAAGATGAAGTCTCAATAATTTATGATTCAACAATAGAATAAACTTCAAGATATACTGCACTGATGAAATCATTAGTTGCTTTTCGAAATCAATAAAATTTCTATTCATCTGAATTATGCAGATCATATAAGTGAATGCTAATCTATCCAATAGTGCAAACATTCAAATTTGTTAATTCAATTTATTTTATTACTGATTATTGGTGTGCTGATATTTCGTCAGTATGTAATACATGTAAAATGCATTCAACTATATTAATTTTGTGGGCAAGTTCTGAAAATTGAAATAAAGTTGGTAGTGGTTAATTTTCATTCTGGGGAATTCAGGTGGGAAGGAACTAGAGGTAACTGAACACAAGGGTTGCCTTTTATATTTCGGGATTAGAGAGAAAAACAGATATTAATCATCTATACAATTAAATTTATATGCTCCATCAATGTCATAGCAAAACACAGCACCACTTATATATTGAATATAATTAGATATTCAAACGATTTACGGTAAAATAATATTTTTTCTTATAGTCACTCAATATCCCATGAATGCTACTCTTATCTTACCTGGTTACCATGTACTATTTTTTCTACCTGTCTTTTTATTATTCAACTGAATCACAATCTAATTAAATTCAGCGAACATCCAAATTTCACCTGTTCAACTACAAGTTTATAATGTTTTCGTGTCCAATTGCATATTAAGTTTTTATTATTTTATTGTGGTCCATTAATTGACGTTTTAGAGAGGCCTTTCAAATTCAAATTTCGTTCCGAATGGGTTGTAATGGGTTTATTTCCTTTCGGAAAAGAAGAGGTGTTTGTGTTTCGAGATCGGACAGAATGATACGATTTTCATGCCTGAGGTTCGAAACTGGATGACTTTGTAGGAACATAATGGGTTCCGTAATGAAGCAACCCTTCAAGAACACTCCAGTTATACGGTAGCAATATATCAAAAGAACAAAAAGGTTTACGCTTGATGGTAACATTGATACTTACACAATTGGAACAGAATTCGATAACATGCGCGATACGCCTCATAAACATTGATATACAAGGTTCGAATACCTTGTTAAATCAGCTTTTTTATGTTATAGCCAGTTTGGAAAGTTTTTCTACGAATGGGTGGTGTGATGATCATTAGGAGTGGAGGAATAAAATTTTTTTGTTTACACTCAATTATGTGTTCATTGGTTTTGGGTGTGCTCAGTGACATGAGCTCACCATCTTGTCCATGTTTTTTTAAAGTCTCTTGCCGAACTCTGGAACTATTTGATACCAAAACAACCGCCACAATGAATCTGAAAAGATTATCAAACTTAAATCTCAAATTTAAAACAATCACTCACAATTTCCTTCAGTTAGATTCGAAACTCATACTCCCTCCTATTAAAAAACATTCAAAAGAAGTCTTATATTTCCCAACAAAAGTCATATAGAAATTGATATCAACCCTCAGTCAACTCTCGTCCTTTGAAATACCTCATTTAATCATGCCAAATCGCCAATTTGCCTGCTAGCAACTAAATCTTACATAAAACACAGGAAACACTCTCGATGATTTTGACAATTTCTCAAAAACGAATACGGTAGAACATCTTCAAATAGTAAGTAATAGTAGGTTTCTTCACAATTTGATTGTACGATGCTGAAATCTAAGGATATTCTGGATATCAATAATCATATTCCAAATTATGTGCATCTCTAATTAATGTCTTATGAGATATAGTGAATACAAGAAAAACCATTTCTTTAAACTTGGGAACCTACTCGTTACAACCTTATTCAAAAATTTTCTAAGTTGAGTGAAAAGCGGGGAAAGGAGGGGGGGTTTTTGATCGTTTCCATTGGAAGATTTAGTTTGAAAAGCTCTTTCCTGGGGTGGTTAATTATCCCCAGTAAAGCCCCCCGTAAATACTCTTCTGCGCTAAATATGCTGAGTATTCCCTCATTATGGTGGAAAAAAATTAAAAACCTATTGAATTATTGTTATATATATATTATATTATTGCTATTTCTATTTATAAAATTGAAAATCATGTAGATACACACTCAAATATTTATCTACAAAAGATTTCATTCTTCTGCATACGCATGCAGTAGGCGTTAACCTCCTGAAATTTCATTAGTTCCTGATATCTCAACTAACCGTAAAGAAATGACGACTATACTAAGTCTGCTGTAGGCATAAATCTGCTGAAATTCCATTGGTTCCTGATATCTCAACTTATCGTAAAGAAATTACGAGAGCAAGCGTAAATCTCCTGCAATTCCATTGGTTCCTGAAATCTCAACTAATCGTAAAGAAATTACGACAGTAGGCGTAAGTCTCCTGAAATTCCATTAGTTCCTGATATCTCAACTAATCGTAAAGAAATGACAACAGTAAGCGTTAACCTCCTGAAATTCCATTGGTTCCTGATATCTCAACTAATCTCGACTAATTGAATGAAGCACTACTCAAATAACGGAGCTTTTAATAAACAACATTTTCTACAATACTATATGTATCACTCACCTGTCGGTATCTAATGGTATTGAGAAAAAACAAAGTTTGGGATTATTGAAACTATTGTTTTTGCAGTTGAATGCGCTACAATTGTTAATCATTTTGGAATTAATTTCAAAATAACACAAAATTGAAACAGAATACTTTCTGGAATGAAAATAAATGATTGAATAAATCAGCTTTGCTGGTTCATGGCAGATTTCGACTCATAGAAATTCCACTGAATTATAGGTTGGGTTGAATTTTTTTTTTCAACTTCTTCTTTGAATTTTAAATGGATCTCAAAAAAATTATATTCTTCTAAATATTAAACGAATTAATTATACAAAGGAATTATTTAAGATGTCTAAAATAATAATAATGACATTATTCCAGACATCTTAGAATTATAGATGAAAACAATGAACAAGGACCAAAATATGAGGTTAGAATCCTTGCTAGATGCGCGAGTCAGACTTGGTGTAAGAAAATCCACGGAGTGCGACTACTGGTTGGTATCTATACTGTGATAAAACCTCCAGAGCGCTCTTCTTGCTTAACCTGAAATTTCATTTTCGTAGAATAAAACCATGAGAAGATGTAAGAATAATGTAGTCATAAAAATACATAGAATTAAACTAATTATTATATTACTTTACTTTATTAAAATTGTCATTCTGACAAGTCTGGCAGAAAAATCGTCTTCTGAGAGAAGAAAATTTTGGTATTGTCCTGCTTCGTCAGACACGATTCATCTTAGGATCCTGTAGAGGTTTCAGAATATTTAAATTTAAAGAACCATAACTTTTATGGCTGGTCATTGTTTCCAATACCGTTTCTCTAGGTAAATAGCTTCAAATTCCTTAATAATTTTATCTTATCATTCCGAAGGATCCTATCAATCAGAGAACCAGAGTGCAAAAGCTCCTGACCCCACGTTAGTGCTTTTCTGCATTTTTTCATCTCTAATATCTTATTATTTCTTTATAGAAAAGCCTGTATAGCCTAGATAGTATAGCAGGGAGTTCAGATGAGTGAATCTTAAACAGCATTTTTATGTCGAATTTCAAAGTTTTCTCATTGAAAATAATAAAAAAACTGACTCGCCTTATTGGGAATCACCAGCAGTAAATCTTCGTAAATAAGATCTGGAACCACCCAATTTGAGTTCGTTGTTAGAGCCTTCTAGGCCGGCTCTCTTTCTTCATAATTGAGATGTCAAGAAGTTATATGACTGCCAGGATCTTTTGTATCACACTGCAATATTATGAATATACATGAACCCCTATTACGGACGTAAAGTGGTCCTTTTTTAATGAGATCTATTTAGTAGTCCTAAAACTGACCATCATTGACTTTTTATGTTCGAATTCGGTCGATGTGTGGGGGTGGATGTGCTGATGCCGATCCTAAATTCATGGAAATACATTTGGGGAATGTGTGAACCTTGATGTTCACCTAAACTGATTAGATAGCAGAGGACTGTGTTATCTTTTTTCACTGTTTTTTTTTTTCAAATAACACTTGTAGTGATGTTTTTCTGTGAGTTTTCTAAGAAAATTACACCCTAAGTCGTGTTTAACGATGTCGAAAGTGTTGTACCATATTTTTTCAATTAATTGAATTTAAATGAGTCAATGAGGAAAGTAATGCTTACAATGATGAAGAAATTTTTTGACCACAAGTAGGTTATTAAAATAATCTATGCATTTGACCTGTTTTCGGCTCCTGTTTGAATAAATTCCTGATATTTGTCCAACGGATATATTCGGAACGATGAAATCGCACTTGCAGTTATACCGGAAGTTACCATCAGCTTTGGAATTTCGAATGAAACTTTCCATTTTCTCACCAAAATCGGATTCTGCGCTGAATTTTACATTTGCATCCAATGAATATCATAGCGTTCATTCTAACCCTAATGAGAAAACAAAGGAGTTACCTACCCCAAAAATCAATAGTTTTATTTTAATTTCACATAATTTCTGAATGATGTATTTCGATTGGGGCCCTCACAAAAAATTCATATTCTTTAGATATTCCACATTGGTCAGAAAGTGCCAGACCTTGTAGTCTATAATTCGTAGGTTACTGAAGTAAGTGCACTTTCCTTTTTTTTAATTTTCATTATGTTATTATTCTGCTGTTAAAAAAAATATTCTCACGATTTCGAGAACTAGCAATCTAAAATGAAGAATATGAAGAAAAAATAACACATATTCAGGAAATCAGCTCCTACTTCAAAACATGTGTCAAATCTATTTAATATAGATGAATTGAGGGCTGCAATTAAGTCTACCGAATCTCGGAAAACAGCAGGTTTTTACAGAATTTATCCTGAATTCTTCAATCATTCAAGAAAATAGGCCTTGTCTTGATTATTGTTTTTCTATAAAAATTCTGAATTCAGAAAACATTCCTTCCAAATTGCGTAAGGCTATAGTAAGAGGTATTTTGAAACGAGGAAAAAACCCTTGTTATCCTAGTAGTTATCGACCAATCAGTTTATTGAATATTCCTTTCAAGATATTAGAAAGGTTAATACTTTTTAGAATTGAATCTTCTATATAAAATGCTCTACAAAATTTCCAGGGAGGATTTAGGAAAAATAGAAACTGTTCCGATCAGGTTCGCAGCCTTACAGATATCTTAGAATCAGGATTCAATAATAGGTTGAAAAAAGGAGCTGCTTTCATTGATTTATTATGTGTAGGAAAATGGTAAGTTTATTAGGAAAAATGTTAACTGATCTATCAGATTCTAAGGTTTCGTGTTTTTGTTGACAATATGAGTAGCAATTTCAAAACAATGAAAAATGGTTTTCCACAAGTATCAGTTCTAGCTCCTTTACTTTTCAACTCATATCTTAGTGATTTACCCACGACATCATCCCAGAAATTTGTTTGTGCTGATAACATTGGTATTGCTTACCAACATTCGGATTACCATACTAACATACTGTCATCTGATTTGGCACTTATAAAGAATTATTTAATTGAGTGGCGATTATATCCAAATCCCAACAAATCAGAGGCATCTTATTTCTATCTGAATAATCATGAAAAATATAGAAAATTAGCTGAACGTTCAATGATTCTCCTATCGAACATAATTTCTATCCTAAATACTTAACGAGTCATCTCTCAATTACAAGGCTCATTTAGATGATCCGAGCCTAAAACTGAAAACAAGGAATTATATTCTTCAGAAATTACCTTGATCATCTTGGGATGCTGATGCTTCCACTCTTCGCACAGCATCTCTAGCCTTAGTCTTTTCTGCAGCTGAATATTGTTGCTCTGTTTGGTTTAATAGCGCACATGCATAAAAAATCGATTCACAATTGAATACATCCATGAGAATATTTACTGGCACCATAACATCTACACCGGTTCATTGGTTACCAGTTTCGTCTAACATTGTCCCTCCTCATATTCGCAGACAGACTGCAGCTCAGAATTCTTGGTGCAAATATTCTTTTCCTAATGTATTTCTAATTAATTCATACATTTCACAAAAAAGAATTCCCAGATTCAATTTACGTAAACCATTCTGGTATAATCCGTTCTTCATTATGAACATAAGAGATAAAGAATTATGGAAGATTGAGTGGAACTCTTATGAAATGTTCTATAAAATCTCACCTCTGTTCATTCTGAAAAAGTTTTGGGTTTTGGTCTTCCAAGAAAAATTTGGACAGTTCTTAATCATTCGAGAACAGGTCAAGATCGTACCAATAGCATGCTATTCAGATGGAACTCAGTTCAAGTGCAAGTTGTGAATGTGATGCAGAAGAAACAATACCTCATCTCATCAATAATTGTCACATATATAAATTTCAAGATCGTTTTTGGGCTATTCACGACGTTTCCGATTCTTTCTTGGAATGGGTTATAAATTTCAAACAAATTTGATACGTATTTTTTGTATTCAATACTTTTTTTCTGCTTTTTTTTTTTTTTTTAATTTTCAGATTCGATATGTGCAACTTAATGAAGCCTCTGTGTTTAATAATAGAAGACCACTCTTGAAGAAAGAAGTCCTTCGAATATATCCAAGCTCATTTTGTTCACACAACAATACTTATGCGGGGAGCCAGGGTTTTATTCACTGGGTTTTTTCCCTGGGCTTTCATGTCATTCAATTTCACCCCGTCAAAACCACAGCTAACCTTTGTTTTGTAAGCCAAAAGTTCAGAAAAAAATATATATATTTAATAAATCATAATGTACGACTTATGACTAAGAGAAGCTGCAAAAAATCAGGCTTGATTTTCTGATTCAGAAGTGAATATTGTGTTTGAATTGATTTCTTTTCTAAGAAAATTATGAATTCAAAAACACTCAATCCTATGTATTTGATTTAAATAGTTTATTTTCAATAATGAAGAACAACCTCAATAAATTAATATCAGTTCATAGTAAATGCAAGTGTATTTAATCATACTAAGTGTTCATTTTTATTCTCGTTCTCTGGTGTAAACATTTCCACTCTTGGTAATTCCGTATGCCGGATGTCTTTCCGAACAAGATAAAATTCTTCTGCAAAATTTCGAACATACTCGAAGTCATTGGTGGTACACAAAATTATTCATTTTCACGTCGCAAATTTTCGTAATCTTTCAAATATATTTTCCGTAACACTTACATAGATGGGTGTCCTTAACAAAATAGATTCATTTCTCCGAAAAAAGGTTCTAATAATTTGCGAAAATAATGATTCTCCCAAATATCTCTACATCTAGTATTGAAGCATATCAGAACAAAGTATAAAGCTCAGTCTATCATATATCACCTTTAGCAAAAGCGCGTTGGACCGTTCGTTCTTTCCTAAATTCTATTGTCGTATCTTTTAGTCTTCGGCGTAATTCTGTGGTGCGAAAATCACTTGATGGTCGGTGTCATGGAACAACGGCGAAGAATGGTACCTAATTGCATTCATTGATGGTGAGGCGTGAGGTTCCATTGTAAAAATGTGTCCCAAAGGAATCTGCAAGAGAATACATTATGACACCTTGTATCCATTCACAACGACAATACGACTACAAATCACTGAATGGTGTTTCTTGAATGTACCATGGTCAAGGTTATATGGTGGGTTATGGTGATGATGATGTTTCAAAGGATTAGGCTGAGATTTCAAGTGGGCATTTCCGATGAAGGAAATTATTTTTTGACATTGAAGGTATAAGGAAAACTGCCTTCTATTGAAAATTGAATAAATTAAAACGATCGTTCCAGTGAGGTCTTCGCATTTGAAGAATAAGTTATAAACTAATCAACTGTTGCCTACTGAATGTTTTCGTTGGGGTTGTTTTAAATTTAATTTATAGATGTGTTGATTTTTTACATTCTATGAGGTGGATGTTCAAGTATCATGTTGTTCCAGAGTCCAAGATTTAGGAAGCAACTCCTATACTCGAGTCGGTGTAGTTGTGACTTCCATCCTCTGTGCAGAGTAGTCTATAACCGCCGAAAACAGTGACCAAAAAAGGATACGGTAACGTTAAGAACCAGGCTAGAGTTTTCAGCAAACTTCCAAATGTTTTAATACCTACAGCTTGTACGTTACATATCCTATTTTTATATTTGACAAAAACACTGTAATGCTCAACATTTAATGACCTTAGATTAATGTATTTTTTCGTCGACCTCCCAATAAAAGCTCTGTTCAACGTTCACAGAATCATGCATTAATGACCCATTTTAATGCACGATATCTTTCTATTTTAATGCATGATTGTCATGGCCAACCGAACATAGAGTATTCAGAAGTAATAAGTGACGTCACAACTCGACTGATATTTCATTTTCATGTTTGAGGCATGTGACACTCACTCTTCGATCACAGAATAGTCGCGTATATATCTCTGGTTCCATTGTTATTCCACAGAGAAAAGAAATGATGAAACAAATCCAAACATTGTCGATCTGTCAAATTACGAGTAATATAGCTGCTTTCAATCTTAATCTAATGTCCCCAGTTACTTTATTTACAATAAGTAACGGAGTCAATATCCCCTTAACTCCCCCGGACGTTGCAGAAATGGCTAAAACAGCAACTTTGACCCTGCTACCAGAAAAAAGCCGACATTGTACCAGTGGCGGCTCGTGACAATATAGTATGGTGAGGCACATATGAAAAAAAATTTAATAATGTAATATATATTTCGTCCTCGATTTGTTTATTCACAACAAAAGCAACCGAATCAATTAATTCATTTTGAATGGTTTTAGATGTACCAGAAATTACCGATTTACTGTTGGTGTCATTTTCTAAAAGGGTTTTTAAATTCGTGTCAAATTTACTAACAAGAACTAACAATTCTTTGAAATTTCCGCTATTTAAAGACTCATTCGATTCATCGTGTCCCCTAAAAGGTAACTCTTGCATACAGAGGTGCATCGTAATATCTATTAAACTTCTTAGAATTTGTTGATTTTCTTTAAATCTAGCATTGAAATTTTCAATTTCTATTTGACGCGTATTGTCTATTGCTGTGGCGATATTTTGTTTTTGCTTTCTCATAGCGGTAAGCTTGCAATTAGATGAAATATGCTGAGCACTTTTATTGTGTAGCCATAGACCCCGAGATAAATTTTTCAAATCACTAAAACCACTTTTCGACCAAACTCTGTCGGAATTTCCATTAGTTGCTGAGAATAAAATGCACAGCCAACAATATATTTTTTTCAAAGTAATACTTCCAGTAAGCCAGTCGTACTTGTCATACCACCTATTTTGGAATCACCGATTTGATTTACCGACCCCACCACTAGACAATAGAGATTTACTCAAATTTGGAACAGGTCGCTTAACTTCCTTAATTAAATATAATTTATTATCATACGAATGAGTCGATAATGTTGCTTATTTATTAAAAAATTAACAATATCACAAGTACACCGAATATGTTCCTTAGGAATTTCAAAAGATTTACTATTACTAGGTTCCGCTGAATCCATTTCGCGATCTGTTAGTCAATTTCGATAAAAAAGATTTATATTTCAGAAAAAATTCACCTGAAAAAGATTATAATCATACGCGATATACAGCAAACGCGATACCACTAAATAACGACAAAGTGAACTAACCCTATTTCTCTATTTCCCGCTTCCCGATTAACTCGAATAAAATCCTGAGGACAGCCTCTAATTCCTCGAGAAGCCGCCTTCAAAGCCGTACATATGTTCTCACCGCTTCGACGCAGATAACCCGCTGGACATCGCAGAAACGAAACGATCTCAGATCGGCTAAGATCGCGCAGAGGCCAGCCTGGGATTAATCCTAGAACGGCTTTCCATTACGTTCTCGTAGGTCATCGAAGTAGATAACACGCTAATTCAGTCAAAGAAGCCTGCGTTAGGCATGCATCCAACCGTTTAGTCAAAGAGGATTTGATTTGTTATGAATATACAAGGAACGTGAGATTGGGAAAAATATTGAGGAAAAAAGTGATGATGAAAGGGAATGAAGAAATATACGGTTCAGAATTTTTTTGATGAGGCACTGCCTCACCTGCCTTATAGGACAAGCCGCCACTGCATTGTACGAAACCTGGTGCGGGGTGTCATGGTGAGAGGAGAAAAATGTTTTTAATTATTCTGAAACAGTTTTGTTGGCATACTTTACGAGTGATGCAGAAAAGGGATACTTAGCAAGTTTATAGCCAAGGTAATCAATTTCTGATTTTCTTCAAGGTATATGTAACCCAGCCCTTGATTAAGTCTTAATGCTTGTTAACAAAATTCAATATTGTCGTGGACAAATTATTGATTTCATTTTTAACGACAGGTTTAAACATTGAAGAAAAATAACCGTAGCAATAGGCGCCCAACGTGGGGCGCCTTCTCTGATAGATCATAGTGACAATTGTCCTTAATTGCTACGGTTATTTTTCTTCAATGTTTAAACCTGTCAATGTCGGCGATGGATAAAGAATAAAAACCGATATTAATTTCCTGAAGACCACGAAGTGAGAGATAAGAAAGATAAAAAAATGAGAAAAAAACTCTTCGTGTTTATATCAGCTACGATGGTTTGAATACAAAATTTATGTATCGAATCTCGCAATAAGACATCTAACGGCGATGCAACAAAACAAACCCTCCGTCACAGAAATCATTTATGAATCTAAAATATATGATGAGAAAACTGTAATCAATATGGAATGATAAAATTAATAATCAAAATGAATTCAAACTGTATCAAGGGTTATATCAAATTCTCGACATACTTTCGCCTTTGTGTTGTGAGTGGAACTATAACAAGTTTCTCCTGAAACAGAACATTTTAGTTAATTCACCTTTTTGGCAAACACCAGTAACTCCAACAATCAATGCTACCTTATTCATTAAGGGTTGCTCATCAAAAGCTTCTTTCAGAAAATATGCAATAATTTCTTTACAAAAAACTTTTAACTTTTTCGGTTGGTAGCCTTCTGAATTTCGTTTTGAAAAAGGCAGTGAATTTATATACTTTTTTATGTCAGTATATCCCATCATGCACAATTAGGTTCTTAACATAAAATATAAGATAAGTTTCACAAGGTCCAATTCTGAATTCCTATTTTTCTTAACAATAAGCAAAAATGATTTCGTTCAAATTAGTAATTCTTTTTTATTCACACTATAAGTGGCATAGTACTTATCTTACTTACTCATCGACTTCTTTGGAATAGTTGTAGATATCGCAGATTGAGCAGCCATCTTGATGACTTGATACTTCCATAGCAACGAAGTGAAAAATAAATATCTCCGAATTCAGTTGACGCTTGTAGGAATGTTCTGATACTTTCAATTTCAATTCAAATTGTCACATCCTATTCAAAATTTGAAAAGTATATTCTAAAACAAGTTGCTGAATGGGCTCTTATTCCAACACGAATGCCAAATTAATGGAATCGATATACATCAGAAAAATTTTGTGAAAAAATGCTTGAATTTACTGATAAATTTTGTTTGTACATGCTAGTGACTTTTGTATTGATCCTTGGCAGTTGAAGTGACTGCAGAACATTGACAAATTTCGCAGATTGAATTTGAATTGAACCCCTTGAGTATTGATGATTTGGAATTATCATCTTATATTGATATTTTACTTGTGTTTAAATTTGATAGGAATTCAAGTGCTGACAACTTTAAAACGAAGAATATTACTAAAGACAATGCTTCAATGAACTCATTAGGTACAGCACTGTTTTTAGTACTGTAATGAACCTATTACGATGCTGAAGTAGAAAAAAATATTATGAGAAACACGTTGGAAAACTCTATTTGTCGTAACTCGATGCGTAAATAAAGCTTTTTTCAACTGGTTGCACAAATAACTATTTCTCAAATGATAACTACCGAATACTCTTCGATCGAAGAGCCGGCATATCCTAAAAGGAACCACTCAAAGACAAAGTATCTATACCGACTCTTAAACCACGTCCGATACAAGTGTTTACAGACGGAGAGACCAATAACAAAAACATGGTAAAAAGACGAAAAACCGCAGCTAGGATCTCACGGTCCAGTAACCTACGTAGTGCGCCATGGTCAGCTGCATCTCGTGCCAAAGATGTGGTCGCAATCTGGTAGATCTTGCGCGGGTGACTGGTCAATGTAAGACCCCGCCGATTGGCGTTTGAAGTGAGCTTTCTGTGGGACCAGAAGTGCTTTGCCACCTGCCAACTCGATCTCACGTGTGCCACGACGGATTTGTGTCTCTAAAGGTGTGGGTGGACGAGAAGAATTGTCGAGATTTTCATGAGGGAAATTATTGGCCTAGCCAAACAAATTAACTCTAAAGTTCTCTAACTACAATATTAAAAAAATTTTGGGAAATAGATATTCGTGCACCCAGTTGGGCAAACCATTATTAATTTCATTCGATGATTATATTGAAATCAAGAAGTATACAAATCTACTAACTTTTTTAAAACGACATTCTTAAGGTATCAGCCTGAAAAGTCGAATCTTTCGAGTAACAAAAACATTGCTCTCTTCCTGAAAGAAACTTTAGATGAGCAACATTTGATGAGTTGATCGTTGTAGTTGCTGGAGCTTGCCGAAAAAATGAATTGACTTTTCTTCACGTAGAGAATATAACCTGTCTGTACTGTCTGTAGATCTCCTTCTACCGGGGTTCCTTTCGTGCTATTTTGGCGAGTCATATATCCATCATCCTATTCACATGTTCATTCCATGATCATCTTCCTGTCTACGTCACCGACTACGCATTTTCTTCCGATATGAATGTTTGTCTGTCAGTCCCATTATGTATGACCGGGTATGGCCCAATTGAATTTGATTTCAACTTATCTCATCTTTTTTTATCATGGCACTGTCATCATGGATCCTACGCACGCCTTCTAAATTCTAGTTTCATATTCCATGCTAAGATCTTTGTTACACATAGTTGAATATTGAAACGGCTTTGTTCCTACTTTCTCTTCGAGATAATCGTCCCTAGAAACTAAAAGATTATCTTGATGTTAAAGTATATATATGGTTATATCGATAGATATTTTTATGTTGTATCTCTCTGCGATGTTTTTAAATGTGCCTACTATCCCTTGCAGAACTTCCTCAGCTTCTGCAACCAAGAGTTCATCATCTGCGTTGTATAGGCTAATGTATTCAGTGTTGACTGAGTCATAAATAATAATGATGAATAGATGAATAGATCAATCAACTTTATCTATTCACATTTTTTTTTTTTCTGGTAAGTCGACCTATTATGCTCTTTAGGTGTATGTAAACCTTTAACATCTTCTGGATATTTCAATAGTGACAGCTTCAGTGGATTTCAATAAATCGACCTCTTCGCTCGCTACCGAAATATATTGGTTTTTCTAGGAATGTCAATGATCACAAAAGATCCCCACAAGCTTGCGGTGAAATGAAATCACAATAGAAGAACGTGGAAGATATCAAATTAAAACTCATGAACTGTGAACATTTTCGGTAGAGTTCTCATTAATTCATCTGTCAAAATCACGAATTGATAGACGACGCACTTCTATGGGATATATAAATCATCAATATATTTTATTTGCGTTTGACTAATAACTTTATTTCAATTCTGTAGATAATGAAAACTTTTTTTTCTGTACATCTAATCAAAATTGGGTCTCCTAAGCAGATATGATATTGGAATAGCAACATAAGAAGTTCATGTTTCTACTTGTTTTTACCTTTTGTGGTTGAATAGAAGAAACTCTAATTTATTCAGAAGTTTTGACTGGTTCAAAAGCAATTCAACTCGAGAACTCTAAAATATATCAGCCGAAACGTTGGTTGGTGCTCACATATCTATGGTTTAAATCAAGAACGCTGTGTTCAGAATTAACGTTCTAGAAAGTCATTATTCAAAGAAAAGTTATCTGTAATCCTGAAAAAAGCATTATTATGAAAACAAAGGCAAAATAATAATTTTTTTATCAGTGCTACCATCTTCAAAAGTAATCGATAAAAAATTCCTTACATCCGTTCATCAATAGAGAACCCTTAAAGATCTCATCAACTAAGAATACTTTCGAATAAAAGAATAAAACACCCTATTAGCGATCTGATTAAAGCCAAAACTTCCCACCATCAGAGTTAATTTAAGATTGTCTTATCTGTAGTGTAAAAACCAGAGGGGGTTAAAGTAAATCAATCTCAGATGTAGCAGATAATAGAATAAGAGTAAATTAACTGCTGATAAATATTTGCATGAACATCTACAATAGAACATTTTCTTCGGATTCTGGATACTGCCCACATCTGATATGCATAGCCTAGAGACTAAACGGGTGGGTAAAATGGGTCAGAAAATTCAAATTCGAGATTTAAGCGGTTGAAGATCATATCTGGTAAATGCTTAATTATATTGAGGGTCTATAATAGGGCTTCTTGGCTGGGTATTTTGTTACTGTTAAGCTTCTTCCACTAATAATTATAATAGGTTTTCTTATCTGGGAGATCTAGTAGGAGTAACTATTAGACGCCTATTTGATTATTCCTTATGAAGTTCCTTAGGCCTTTGTGAGTTATGGAGATCGTTTGTTCATTCATTAGAAATGAAGATATTCTATTGCAGTTACGAACAACCTACTGCTTGATATTCAGTTATAAGATCATAAGAGCACAGAAAATATTCGATTATATTCAGTGGGACTAGATGTAATTCACGAAATATCATGAGAGCATAGTGCGACTGGTATTTTGCGAATTGATTAATATTTTTCCCTATTTTAGTGTCGTAATGAGTTCATTACAGTACTAAAAACAGTGCTGTAATGAACCCATTACAGCATTGTCTTTAGTTATATTCCTTTGTATGTCAATTTTCGTATCAGTCACACCAACTGCGAAAATAAAATACAAAAGGCACTAGGAGGTATAATCTGAAATTTTCATTGAATTCCAATAAATTTCTCACAATTCTTGACTGAAATAGAGAAAATATCATCTAATACTCATTGCAGAAGGCAATTCCAGCACTCATGCGTTCAATAATAATTTCGCATTCGTGTTGGAATAGGTGCCCATTTTGCAACCTGTTTTAGAATATACTATTATTGAACTTACATTTATTGTCATAAATATTTGAGGTATTGTCGTTTTGCGAATTTCTTGTGTTGGTACTCTTGGTGTCACAGAAGGGGAATAGATTATGTTCTTTCTCAGTTTTTCAATTATTTTTCTATGGTGTTCATCAATGAGTTTCAACTAAGGCCCAAAATTTTCAGATGATCAGTGGCCTCTTATTTTGATAATTTCTTGTAAATTAGCTACCGAGTATGTCAAGATACACTGGTGGATCTATTTGATTTTTTTTTTACTCCACGAGATCTACTTGTGATAACACTGCAATTCTTATATTATTTCGAGAAACTACTGCAGACATTTGATTTGAATATAATCTTGAAATATCCGCCCGGTATAATTTCATGTATTCCTCATAAATTGCATATTATTTCTTCCAGATATTGCAATGCAAAATGAAATCTTACAGTTGTCATAAAAGAAAACTATCTGCATCTTACTCTACCTATTTATTTCAATTTCAATAATTTGGCTCATTAATTTTTTTGTGAAAGAACTCGGAGTTTGTAGCAGTGAGAGTTGATGGGGTAAGGTGGTAATGTTGGTTTGAGTGAAAGCTTCGTTTACTTTACTTATCGTGAGCAGTCGTGGCCGAGCGGTTAAGGCGTCTGACTAGAAATCAGATTCCCTCTGGGAGCGTAGGTTCGAATCCTACCGACTGCGTTCAATTTTTATATAAAAATTATTATGACAATTTACTCATATTAATACCTAATCTGATCATTCTAATAGTTTTACATCAGCCAAAATTCAATTATTGAAATTTCAGTTAATATATTGAGATTTGTTACCTAAGTGTTTCGATTTCTTGTGAATTGGCGTCCAAATCAATATTTTCTGATATGTACTCTTATGCCATCACTCGATATCTTTCGAGATTACACAAAAAATTTAGATTTCGTTTTATGATAGGCCATACTAATGAAGAGACATACTGGTTGAAATATATTCATTGCTCTTTGGAAAATGTTACACTATTTTCTTTCCAAATCATTATTTCAACTGAGAATCATACTGAATCCCTTGGTTTGTGATGAAACTGTCACAGTGAGAGTTGTTGAAGATAATTCCGATCGAGAGAGCAGGATTTGCTCCTTTAGCAATTTATCGTGAGCAGTCGTGGCCGAGCGGTTAAGGCGTCTGACTAGAAATCAGATTCCCTCTGGGAGCGTAGGTTCGAATCCTACCGACTGCGTCAAGTTTTTATATAAAAATTGATATGAAAATATACTCATGGCAATCCCTAATCAAATCATTTCAGTTGTTTTACAACAGCCAAAATTCAATTATCGAAATTCTAGTAAATATATTGAGATTAGTTACCTAAGTGTTTCCATTTCCTGTGATGAATTGGCGTCCAAATCAATATTTTCTGATATGTACTCTTATGCCATCACTCGATATCTTTTGAAATTACACAAAAAATTTAGATTTTGTTTTATGATAGACCATAACATTGAAGATACATACTGGTTGAAACATATTCATTGCTCGTTGGAAAATGTTACACGATTTTCTTTCCAAAGCATTATTTCAACTGAGAATCATTCTTAATTCCTTGGTTTGTGATGAAACTGTCACAGTGAGAGTTGTTGAAGATAATTCTGATCGAGAGAGCAGGATCTGCTCTTTTAGCAACGTACCGTGAGCAGTCGTGGCCGAGCGGTTAAGGCGTCTGACTAGAAATCAGATTCCCTCTGGGAGCGTAGGTTCGAATCCTACCGACTGCGTCAAGTTTTTATATAGAAATTGATATGACAATTTACCCATGACAATGCCTAATTCCAATTCCATTTCAATAGTTTTACATCTGCCAAAATTCAATTATCGAAATTTCAGTAAATATATTGTGATTTGTTATCTGAGTTTTGATGTAGTCCAGCAGTGGATACCTTAAAGTTTAAAGTTTCACAGAGAATTAAGCTTTTACTTAATGATAGACCCTAATATTGTAGTGACATGCTGGTTTATTTATTCGCTTCCTTTTTTTAGCTCCAAAGTGTATTTATTATTCATGAAAAATCCCATATTGATTGCTGTTCGGAGAATGTTACATAATTTTTCGTCCAAAACATTATTTCAGGTGAAAATTATACCGAATTCCCCACTTAGTGATTTTCCTTCCGAATATTGGTGAAAATATTGAAATTTTACTTTTATTCACGTTTTAATGGAATATTTCGTGAGAAAATTCTGATGTCCAACATCTAACACACTCTGAATTATAAAACTTTTCCATTCTTCAGATCATCAATTCAACACTATCGCCTTATTTTTATTTTCCATTAATATCATATTTCTATCTGTTTGATTTTCCATGGTTTATTTTGAATCTGTTGATCACAAACTGATTCAATAATTCATAGAATACAAATGTCGAAGTTATGATAATATCCTAAAAGTTTTTCCTGTTTTGAAGTCGAAATAGGTTCCTAACAGAAGAATCCATTCGATGAAATACCATATTGAGGTATTTTCAAAATCTAATTTTAAACTACCTTCAACACTAATGAGGATAGAATTCCTTGAAAGTGTTTGAAATCCATTTTGTACATTATGTATTACTGATGTAACTCTTCCACTCGCAGTCTATTTATTGCAAATTCAATAATTTGGATCCTTTTTTTTTAAGAACACGGAAACTGCCACAGTGAGAGTTATCAGAGTAAGACGGTTATTCTATTCAAGAGATAGAATATTTGCACTCTGAGCAACAAATCGTGAGCAGTCGTGGCCGAGCGGTTAAGGCGTCTGACTAGAAATCAGATTCCCTCTGGGAGCGTAGGTTCGAATCCTACCGACTGCGTTAAGTTTTTATATAAAACTCATTATAACAATATACTCATGACAATCTCTAATCTTATCATTTCAGTAATTTTGCATCAGCCAAAATTCAATTATCGAAAATTTAGTAAATATAGTGAGATTACACAAAAAATTTAGATGTTGTTTCATGATAGACCATA
The DNA here is from genome assembly GCA_030674115.1 of Micraspis discolor. Classification (NCBI taxonomy): domain Eukaryota; kingdom Metazoa; phylum Arthropoda; class Insecta; order Coleoptera; family Coccinellidae; genus Micraspis; species Micraspis discolor. Next base: position 6,971,254 of record JARTUT010000872.1, read on the forward strand.
ATATTGAAGAGACATACTGGTTAAAACATATTCATTGCTCTTCAGAAAATGTTAGGTGCATAATTTTCTATCCAAGACATTATTTCAACTGAGAATCATACTGAATTCCTTGGTTAGTGATGAAACTGTCACAGTGAGAGTTATTGAAGATAATTCTGATCGAGAGAGAGAGAAGAATTTGCTCTTTGAGCAACGTACCGTGAGCAGTCGTGGCCGAGCGGTTAAGGCGTCTGACTAGAAATCAGATTCCCTCTGGGAGCGTAGGTTCGAATCCTACCGACTGCGTTACGTTTTTACATGAAAATTTTGATGACAATTTTTATTTGATAATCTGTAATCTAATCCGTCCGCAAGTTTCACATGAGCTAAAAATCAATCAATTAATAATCGTTAATATATTGGGATTTGTTATCTAAGTGTTTCCATTTCTTGTGATGAATTGGCATCCGAATCAATATTTTCAGATATATGGTAAACCTATATAACAAATTAAACAGTACATATCAAAACCAGATTCAAAAACCAACCAGTTTCTGATTGCTATCCAAATTCGATTCCAAAAAGTAAATGAGCGACTCTATATGTTTTATTTCATAATCTCCTGTACCATTCAAATATTCTAATAAATAAATAATATATAAATAAAATAAAACGTAATTGTGAAGATATAATGAAAATATTATATTTATCAACTTAACTTTTATTTTCGTATTATTTCAACTTTAATGAAAAAATATCATCTCTATCATTATTTATCTGAAACACTGGATATCAGCTAAAATTTTTAATATCCTGTATGAAAAATTCCAGTGCGAAGATATCCCGAACAAAGTTACATTTTATGAATACACCATGTATGGAAACATCCTATAGGACAATTTAGCCGATATGAAATTGATTTTAACGTCTGTGAAATTAAATATAGAATTAAGGTTAAGAAATTTCAGACGAAATTCGACATTCGAAATTCCGAAAAAAAAGCATCCACGGAAGGCTGAATTGGTTAAGCGCCAGACCGGCAATTTGGATGTTCAATTTGAAATTAGAAATTACTGGTGAGTTTCTGATGAAACCAGAGGTATATTGAGGTCTGAAAATATTTTAGAGAAGAAATCGTTGTTTATCCTTCTTCTAGAAAATATTTCAGAATTATTTGTCATTTCCAACGAATTGAAAAGCAGTAAAACTGATTCTTGAAACACTGTTTTTTCTTCGTATGTATGTACCGTACTCCTGAACTAAATTCTCATAATTTACCACAGTTCAATAATTTCTTTTCGACTTCACTGTGAAATAATGCCAAGTGAAACTAAATCATGATCCTTCAATATATACCTAAAACAAATATTTATCAAAAATAAATATATCTGAAATATTTTGCTGAGCCACAAATATATTTCGTTCCAAATACGAATGGAACCTGAACAAAATAATGATACTTCGACAAAGTAAAAGCCGCTAAAAGACTTAATCTATAGGTTTTTCGTCTTTCAAACAGTTTAGGGGTAGAATTATGGTTATTATGTAAATTCTCGGCAACATAATATCTACCAATTTCTGGCACCGGTCAGGAATTACCCTGCAACCCTCAAATTTTAGTTACGCTTGATATAAATATTTTCGGCTTTTAAGATTATCTGCATGAACCGTAACCGTCGTTTAAATGTGTAAAACGTCTCTTTTGTAGATTTTATTCGGCCGAATTATAAAAAATTCATGAAATTCAACTGGGACTGGAATTATATCGGCACCCCCCAGACTGTCTTCTGTGGATGAATGTCGATAAATGCTTTCGGATTCAGGGGTACCTTCAACTTCGAATAATATCAATTAAATGAGGATGATTCTGAAAATATTTTCCTCACACAAAAATATTAATATTGTTTTGAAATAAAATAGAAGTATGAAATATATACTCTACTTAATTATGCTAGAATTAAAAAAGATAGTTTTAATACATAGTTCTTGGACAGAAGACAGATTTTTACTCGCTTTAAGCACCCTCATTTTGTTTTCGATTAAAAAATAAGTTTCAAGTTTGGCAATCACTTGAATAACTCAAGCAGGAGGTACTGGTTTTTCAGGTTAAAATTAGCTAATTGAAGCCCGAAATTAATTTCATCATTTCCACTCTTTGCTGTACAGATTATTTTTTTTTAATTTAAAAAAGCCCTTAACATATTATACTAATAAACAAAATTGAAATGAAAGCGATGTGATTATAAACTGATTTTATTATAACATTAACAAAAATACCATGGCGTAAGTAGTATTAGGGACAATAAAATATTTTTTTATTGAGTCATCCTGTATAATTAATTGAATTTTTGAGATCTTCTTCTTCTAATTTCAAAAATATACCTCATCATAACCATATCTCATATCGTTTTAAAGTTATTAGATGATGAATAAAGTATATTTAAGGATAGTGACTGCATATATTGAAAAGTGAATATTATTATAAAAAGCTAGGAAATCAATTGCTCTATAGTTTAATAAATGCCATTTTTTTCTGGTTACAGTAAGGAAGAAACATTTCAAATAGTTACTTGCTACATTGAAAATAACGAAGTTAAACGTGTATCACCAAGAGCAAATTTTTGAGGCCGGCTGTACAGAGCTTGCCATGTCTAACGAGCACTGGATAGTACATTTATAAGGGATGCTACATTTGTGAAAAAATTTGTAGGTAACGATAAAAGACAACAGGATATAAAAAATCCTAGTATCTGATAATCTCATTATCAGAATCTGTGAGTAGCCTACTTCCAAACACTGTCCAAATGCTTCTTCCTTTTTTGGTCAACAGCTAAAAGAGCTTTATCATCAGCTCCATTAATTATTCGAAGTCGAAGCATGATTTTCATTATCACACAGCTCGCTGATTACTTGCTTTAAAAGCACCGAACTCTATAATCACTAACTGGCGTTAAATAGACGCTAATATGTCTTAATGACTCGGCAATATAACACTGGCTAGATGAGTAAAAAACACAGATTTAATTAACGCGATGCAACTATAACCAGAATGATAATCACATCGAATTTTTAATGTGTTTCATAATAAAAAAATTAATAAAATTTTTTGTCGGTACAAGTAGGAGGAGAAACAAGCTTGTTTTGGTTTGATTAGATGAAAATGAAATTTTGGTTCACGATTGAGAGGAGTCATTAACATATTTAGCCTATATTACAGCTTTGTTGCAAGTTCATAAGTTTTGAATTACATTAATATGAATAACTTTGTTAACCTGTGTATTGAAGTTACGCACTGATTTATAAGAACAGCTTTGTTGAACGAAGAACGGTAGGCTTTCGCCAAAACAGATCCACTGTGGATGCCCTATTTATTTTTAGTGACATCGCAGAAAAAGCCATGGAGAACAGAAAAGCCGCATTTGTATTTTACGTGTACTATATACCTTATACAGGCGTCCAATGCCCTTCGTCTTGCAGATGTCATGAGGAAAAAAGGACCCCGATAGTATCAGGCTTTCCAATGGGAACTTGGCAACTTTGAATTGAATTTGTGAACGCACCCTTAGACCAATCATAGGACTCTCAACGTCAATTTATTCAGTAAAGTGAGCATTTTCATCATGGGGAAGTACACGCACGAACAACGTTTGCAAGTTATAAAAATTCACTACGGAAATTCGGAGTCAGTGAACGTAACTTTAAGAGCCTTAACTCCAATTTTCGGTCGTAATTCTCGCCCTAGTAGACAGGCAATCACAAAATTGGTACAAAAATTTGAATCCACATATTTGCTGTTTGATGTTGTCGTGCCAGTGAGACAAAGGACTGGTCGCAGTGAAAGTGTGTCCAATCACAGCTCGGCATTCGAGCGCGGCATGCCGCGCACGGCCAGCCGCGCTGTGATTGGACGACTGGCGCGCGGTAGTGTCTGTTACCAGCCGCGCGCGTTTTTATTGTTCGTTCGTCAGTAATTGTGTGTGGACGTATTTTATCAAGTAACATGAATAACGAAACTGCTGTTCGGTTAATTGAAATATATGGCTCCGATGGTCCATTAGGGGATACTAGGTGCAAAAAGTATCACAATAATAATATATATAAGAGAAGATATATGAAACGACATTGCAAAAAAATTCGTACAACCAAAGGCTGTTTTAAAAACGAAAATGAAAAGTCTTTTAAGTTTCTACATCCAATATCGTAAAGTTATTGCAAGTCTCTCTTTCGTCGTTATTGCTGTGCGCCAGTGAGTATCCATTTTTTTAATAAATGGTTCTACCAAAGTATGTATGTGTTCGAATTCTTCCAAAGTTAATCTTAAAAAATGTGTCGTACGGTAGTTGATTTCGCAATTAATGACTTCCAGATTCTGTATCCTCTGTTGATATAGTGGTCGCATCCAACATTGCCTTGTTTTAATGCACTTTGTTCTCTTTCTTCTACGTAATTCACAAATAATAAGCAGAGTTACAACACACGCGGCCGCTTTCATTGTGTCTTCAATACGAAATAAAGAGCGCGGCGTGTCTCGGACGTGCCGCTCAGTACTGCCGCGCAAAAGGTCCAAACTAGTTACGCGGCAAATTTGCGTCCAGCGAATGCCGCGCACTTTGCGCGCTGTGTTTGGACACACCTTAACGAAAACATCGCTGCCGTTCGGGCCTCCGTAACCGACGACGCAAATCAGTCAATTCCATGGCGTTCTCAAGAATTGGACATCAGTCAGACTACTCTATGGCGGATTTTGCGTAAGGATCTTGGTTTACACCCGAACAAGATCAAGCTGACTCAAGAATTGAAGCCGTTGGACCATTTAAAGCGACGTTCGTTCTCCGATTGGGCTCTGGAAAAGCTGATTTATATCGAAAAATCATCTTCAGCGATGAAGCTCATTTTTGGCTCAATGGCTTTGTCATTAAGCAAAATAGGCGTTATTGGACAGGCAAAAATCCACACGTGATTCACGAAACTCAATTGCATCCCCAAAAAATCACGGTTTGGTGCGGCGCCATAGGATCGTATTTTTTCGTTGATGCCAACAATTGTCATGGTACGGTCAATGGCGATCGCTACCGCGCCATGATAACGAATTTTTTTAACTCCAGTTGCAAGGTATGGACTTGGCCAACATAAGGTTTCAGCAGGACGGTGCTACTAGCCCCACAGCACACGTAACAATCGGTTTATTGAAGCAGACCTTTGGTGCGCATGTAATTTCGAGAAACGGCCCCGTCGATTGGCCGCCTCGTTTATGCGATTTGACACCTCTGGACTAGTTTCTTTGGGGCTACGTCAAGTCACTGGTCTATGCCAACAAGCCGGCGATATTGCAAGAGCTCAGAGACAACATTGAACGTGGAATAGCGACCGTTTCGGCTGAAATGTGTGACCGAGTCATCGAAAATTGGGTCCAGAGAATTGACCTCTGCAAACGGGCCTGTGCGGTGGCCATTAAGAATGATTGAATTCCTGAAAATTCAAGATGGCTGATTCGATCATTTGAAAGAAGATTCACTCAATTGAAAAAATTATCTTAGAAGTTCCAACAAATCACAGCAGACATTCAACGTTGCTATGCAGAAATAAAATCACAAATCACCCTTCGGGCCACCGCCGTGAGCGCAGTATCAGACCAAAATTTGATAAAAATAACGGGTCACTGAAATTCAAAATTTATTTAAACCTATTCACAAATATATCCAGATCACCATAAAAATATAAGTGAACAAATGAAAGAACATTAAATAATACAACAATAATCCTTACCAAAATTGTAATTTTTGTTATACAATCCATAATACGAAAAAAATATTATTTTGGTAAATATCCCAGTCGATTACTTGTTATAATGTGAATAATAAATATTTTTAATGTTAATTTGTTTTTATTATTTGACTTTTAGCTAACCAATATGTAAAATATTTTTTATCAATGAAATATTTTCCCCACATACGTGCTTTAAAATTATTTTGATTATTTTTCCTACCCAAATATCGACCAATAGAATTGCACCATTCGACGTCACGTGGTACAACCTACATGGTATTATACTGATAATTTTTGAAAATTTTCTCTGGTAGTTGCTATATATAAACAAAACATGATCCAGTCAAATTAAGCACACGTCAACCTGACAGGTTGAATTCAATTGTGAAAATTGGAGATGTTGCATGATAATGAGTCGATTTGGAGTTTGTTCTCTGTCCACCATCAATAAAAAGTCAAAGGAAATGTTTCCATTAATACGGAGAAGGCAAAAAAAAACAGTTTGGAACCAATTTACTACTTTTTGTACTGAGAGGGAATACACATTGAGTGCTGAAACGAGTGAAGCGCAATTGGCAAACATTATGAAAGATTACGCTTACAATATGAAGAAAATGGATGGAGAAGACCATAAGGAAGGTACAATAAAAACAATGTGGAATCAGACTGCCAAATTACTTCAAGAAAAGTATTTGAACGATTTCGACATCAAAAAAACCCATTTTCGGATGCTGCATTCAAGACCGCTCGAGGAGCTCTTGATGCCAAGCGTAAGGCTTTACAATCTATTCCGGAAAAACGGAGGGCAAGTGCAGTAGCGTTGGAGGAAAAAGATTGGGATGCAATGACCACTGTTTGGGACGAGGAAACTCCTGATGGCCCCCAGAAAAAATTATTCATGATAATATCAGTGGAATTGGCTTGGAGAGGTGGTGAGGGCAGCATGGCGTCAATACATCACTTCAAGGCAGAACAGCGAAATGACGGGGAAACAACTGGGAGAATTGAATACAATCCAATTTTCAGCAAGACCACACAAGGTGGTGATAAAAATTATCAGACAGCAAGTGGCTGGTGGAGAATCGGGAAATCCCTGACAAGTGCCCAGTGAGACTGTTCCAGAAATTGAGAGAGAAGAGAGATGTCAATATCAAGAGCGACAGACTATTCCTGACCCAAAATCCATTCTGGAATAAAGTTCCAGGCGCTAGGTGGTACAAGGATTCCCCAGTAGGCCAAAACACGATTTCAAAGTGGGTTAAGGAGTCAGCACAAAAAGCTGGGCTTGACCTTGGTAACGAAAAAATCACCAATCACTCCAGTCTTGCAACAGCCGTCTCCAATCTAGCGAAATCGGGCCTGGGAGAGCAGCAGATAATCAACTGGACATGCCAACAGTAACTCCATCAAGCCGTATCTCCAACTCGACCAGGAACACCACCAATTAATTGTCAAGAAACTGCGAAGGAGTGAGCCTACTGCAGAAAATGCCATCAACAGCATAAACCTCATGCCATCTACCTCTTCTGGGACCATTACCGATAACTCTGACTTGAAGAAAACATGCACCAATGTTTACAACAATTGTATTTTTAATTGCACTACCCTGATTCTTAATTAAATGTTGTTTTATTCATTATGAAATTCTTATTTGTTAACTGTACATTTCGTCTCATGGTGCAATTCTATTGGCCGACATTTGGGACAGAAAAATAATCCCCCGAATACCACACGAGCTTCAAAATTATCTGGTATTTCCCGATAGGTTCCCTGCAAACAAATAAAATCGTCAAGTTTTTCAGGAAAAAACTTGACTCCTTCATTTGTTTGCAACGAACCTATCGGGAAATACCCGATAATTTTGAAGCTCTTGTGGTATTATAAGTGAATATTTTTTATGCATCTGTTTTCTTTTCAAATTACAAGAAAACACTTTCTTACTTAAATTTCCGAGATTTTTGAGCACTCGTGGTATTGATATTATCCCTGAAAATAATCATGTTATATTCAATAACGCATATTGCAGAGAACCATATAAAAATGCTTTACCAAAACACAATAATCAATATCCGAACAGAATGATAAAAAATTCGCGTTAACTCTCGAAAGGGCCTCGTTTATATCATCTTGTCTCGCCAACAACATGACAATCCAAAAATCAATTGTTGAACATTCCATTTCAACTGGGCATTCCAACTTAAGTGGGTTAATGCTAATCGACTCCTTATAATAACCTTTTTTGTGCAAATTAAGAGCAGTGCGAATGCTGGAACACTTAAAAGACCCCAAAAAAGCTGTAAAGATTAAAAACAACTGAAAAAGTGCTGGACGGTCGCTTTGAAAGTCTAATTCAATTATCTGGCTTACGACAGATCCATCATTTAATTAACAGCAAGAGAAACAAGAACAAGAAGGAACTGATGGTGCAAAGGTTGAACGTAAAGCTGGGGAAATATGTTGTTTTGTGGGTCGTCTTACTGACTTGCATGTTTAGTTTTCGTGAATTGATTTGCAGAAGACATACGAGGGGTGATTCAGGAGTAATTACAATCAGAATAATACACGGTTGTTAAAGTTAATTTCTACATAGTCTCCTAACAAGTCAAATCAGTTAGTTATGCATTTTTCCTTAGAAAAAATCCTTCATCTTGAATTTGCCATCATCTCGAAAATCAGACATTTATTGATTTCGACTATCAACTATGGTTAAATTAATTCAGTAGTCAAAGATTTTTATTATGATTTCGTATTTGGTTTTGTCAAGAACTTCTTCTAATAATTTCTGTTTCTAATATATAATATATATAATCAAGATGGCGGAAAGTGAAGTTGAGTTTTCGGAACAAGGAGATAAAATCGTCAAAGATTACGCGAAAGAAGAGACTATTTGTAACTACTGCGGTAGAAAAGTGGTTGTTTATGCGAAGTGCAATAAATGTATGAATAAATTTCACCCTGCGTGCCTGACACAGTCCGCGAACAAGAAATCTGCGGTTTGTGTACATGTTGCATCGGGAAATATGGACGGAATTTCTTCAGTAAGTGACCCAAATATTGAGCTGGTAATCCTGAGAATGAGAAATGAAGCAGGAAATTTCAAGGACCAAGGGGGATCATTTGTGATGGTGCTAGATCAAATGGGGCTGCCTTTGCCGGAGTCACCCGAAAGAGGTGGATTTATGTTGGTCGAATATCAGGGAAGCAAGTTGATGTGTCTGTAATTGAAAACTATCTACAAGAAGGCTTAAATTCAAGGACAATTGAAGTAAGGAAGTTGGAAACGAAGGAAAATAATTCCTCATTTACAGTAGGTATTGAAAACGAAGAACAATATAAGGTAGTCATGGAAAAAAGCTTTTGGCCTGATGGAGTTTTAATCAGAGACTTCGACTTTCGAAACTTTTTTCGGAAAAGAATCAATGGAACCAACACTATTTAATCTGACAACGAATAAAGTATTTTCATCAAAAGGTATTAAAATAATTCATATTAATGTTCAATGTTTAAATACAGCTTATAATGGACTTCTCAACTTTGTCAATGATAATGAACCGGATTTCCTCGCAATAACAGAACACTGGCAGAGCAGGGAACAACTTGAGAACTTCTGTATCGCAGGCTATGAGATTGTGGCCAGTCACTGTAGAGAAGAAGGGAAACATGGTGGAGTTGTAATTTATTCTAGAATAGGATATAAGTGTAAAGATAGGTTAGACATCGCAAAGTTCACTGTTCTGGGTATTATTGAATGTTGTGCGATAGAATGCTACCTAAAAGATAACCTTAAACTGGTTCTTATATGTGTCTATAGACCAAACACAGCACCTCTAGCTAATCCTGACATCTTTTTTGAGAAACTTCATGATCTTTTGATGCTGATTAATGCGGCTAAGGATGATACACTTGTTCTCACTGGTGATTTTAACTTTGATTTTCTCAAGCCACATAATAAAAACACCAACACCATGCTGACAATAACTGAAAGTTTTAATTTGAAGATGTTAGTTAATGAACCGACAAGAGAAACTGCCTGCCTTGATAATGTTTTTGCTAGTGTTGATGGCTGTAATGTTGAGGTTGTCCAGCCACATCTATCTGATCATTCTGCACAGATAATGTCTTTTGATATAAAAAGTAGTTACCATAGAAATGCAAGTAAGAGAGTTATCAGGAAGTTTAATGATGTAAGTTTGAACGATTTTTTTGCGGAGTTGTCCGCCTTTGACTGGTCAGATCTGTATAAATTTAGGCAGTCCGAGGTAGATGAAATGTGGAATTTCTTTTTTAATGGTTTCAATCTAATGTTTCAATCTTCATTTCCTCCTGTGACGGTAAAATCATCTAGTAATCATCCTATAAATAATGATTACAGAATTATGTGTAGATCTGATCCTCATATAGTGACCCTGAGGAAGAGGCTTGATGTTTTATATGTGATCTCACAACGTAGACCAGAGTGCAAGAAAGAATATAAAGTATGTAAAAAGCAGTATGATTTAGAAATCACAAAATTGAAACAGAAGATAATCAGAGACAGAATCCTAACATCTGGAAATAAAACCAAAACAACTTGGGGAATAATAAAGTCACTAACTAGTAGAACTCAGCATAGGCAAAGCATACTTCCAAATGGTTGCCCCCAAATGGTAGTACAAAACTTTAACGAACATTTTGTGAATGCCTCTAAATGTTCAGTTTCTCTTTCACATGGTGATGTTGGTGGGTTGAGACGTCTAGACAAGTCATTCTTTGTTTTTGATATTGAAGCGGTCGAAATTCTTAACATAGTGAAGCAGTTGAAAAACTCCTTTTCATCAGGCTATGACGAAATCCCTAGCATTGTAATAAAGAAGGCTATCCACTTTATTGTTGAGCCAATCAGGCATATTATGAATTGTGCATTTATAACTGGTATTTTTCCATCTGCTTTGAAGCTATCAATGATAACACCATTATATAAATCTGGCTGTAATGATGATTTTAATAACTACCGCCCTATTAATGTTATAACAACTTTTGCAAAAATCTTTGAAAAAGTTCTTTCAGATCGCCTTATTAAATTTTTTAAGAAATATGGCATCTTTTGTTCATCTCAACACGGCTTTATGAACAACAAGAATACATGTACAGCAATTTTTGAGTTGACTCAAACTGTTATCACAGCAATTGAAAAGGGTGAAGTGCCGGTAGGACTATTTCTAGATATTTCCAAAGCTTTCGATTCTGTAGACCATAGTAGATTATTAAGTAAACTTGAAGCATATGGTATAAGGGATAACCAACTAAAACTTATACAAAGCTACCTACAAGGACGAAAAAAAAAGTACTCATTACTATCAACGATAAAAGCTTCATTTCTGAGGATAAGGATATCATTAATGGAGTAATTCAAGGCAGCATACTAGGTCCTTTACTGTTTATTGTATATATAAACGACCTACCTCACAATATTGACCAAATGTTGAATGCAATCATCTATGTTGATGACACCAATATTATTAAGACCTTGTGTAACGCCTCTCAATTGAATGAAGAATTGAATACTGCCTTTTCGAGTGTAAAAGATTGGTGCACAACAAACATGCTCAAATTGAATGCACAAAAGACAGAATGTGTTGTTTTTCACTCTTCAAGGTCAAAATTTCGATTCCCGGAAGAAATTTCTCTAGATGGTAGTCAAGTGAAGATCTCTGAGTCTACCAGGTTCCTTGGGGTCCATGTAGATCGTGAGTTGAGATGGGATGTACATATACATCACTTAAATAAAAATTAAATTCAGCGTTGTATGCCATTAATGTTCTCAAGAAGTCTGTTGATCTGCCCACCTTGAAGATTTTTTATTATGCTGCTTTTCAGTCGAATTTGTCATATGGTATTGTTTGCTGGGGAACAGTTCCTTCACGGACAGCCTTTTCGTAAAACAAAAGTATGCTTTAAGATCCATTATGAACATGAAATACAGGCAGTCATGTAGGGGTGTTTTTCGGGCTGGCAATATTCATACCTTAACAGGATTGTACGTGTACACTTCCATCAAGTTTCTAAATCAGCATCGGGTTATTTTTGAGCCATATCGAAATAAGAATGAAAAGACAAGGCAAAAAGAGACTGTTATCTCTATCCAGCTCATAAGTTCACTTTGACACAGCATAATGCTATGTACATGTGTATGAAAATGTTTAATGCATTGCTTTAAAGGCAATTTCATGTGATGTAAATACAGAGAAACTACTGCTGTGTAAGCTGAACTCATTTTTATTTTGAGGTGTGAACCTTATAATATTAAGGAATACTTTGATTTTTGTAAGGCTGAAAGGTCGATTTCTCTTTAATTTTCCAATATCTTTGTTTGTCCCATAGACGCAATTACCTTTTTTTCAATTTGTACATTTCATCATGTACTTCAGAACAAAATAAATTATTATCTATCTATCTATCTATCTAATTTTGGCAATCTTTCGAAATTTTGCTAGTTTAAAGATTAATATCTGAATCAGGGTTCGAATGGAATAGATGATCATCTGATAATCGACATCCACTCTTCCATCGTTCAGGTTTATTCTGATGAAGTAAGGTTTTCGTAACTTAAGTTTTTGGTACCTATATACAAGTTGAAAAAGTTATATATAGAAAAGTTATAACCATTTTAAGTTTCCACATCGGGCAAATTTCTCTCTGTAGTCCAGTTTAGTTTGAATGAAAATTACCTTCCACAGCATCCACTATTGAATCTGAATCGTTAAAAACATTATTTTCCCTCTAAGAAATGTTTCATTAGATGATTGTATCGATTCAATTCCTTTCAACTTCAAATATCTCAACAATGGTGCAATATAGGAAAAAAGGAAAATGAATAACTTCATCTGCAAAAAAGACAAATGATTCTTGGAAGTACAAGATACGAATCTTTAGTTCAAGTGATATTTGTTTTTCATGCAATTTAAGCAATCTGTACAGTAGTATTGAAAATGAATTTGATATAGTTATTTTCCTAACAAGTGCATAAAGTGATATTTTCCCGCACGAAACTGTCGTTACCCGAACGACGCGAAACGGAGTTCGGGTAAGCAGTTGAGTGCGAGAAAAACACTTTCCGCACGAGTTAAGAACAATAATTTTTCTACAAGCGCTTATACGAGATCGATTTCAACACACAGATCAAATGTGAATTGATCATTCTAAATACACATTAGAAAGGCTAATCCTTTTTAGAATTGAATCTTCTATAGAAAATGCTTTACAAAATTTCCAGGGAGGCTTTAGGAAAAACAGAAATTGTTCGGATCAGGTTCTCAGCCTTACAACTTTCATAGAATCAGGCTTCAATGATAGGTTGAAAACAGGAGCTGCTTTCATCGATTTATCTTCGGCATATGACACTGTGTGGAAAGATGGATTCATGTTCAAACTCTATACCCATCTGAAATGTGTGAAAATGGTACGATTATTAGAAAATATGTTATCTGATAGAAGGTTTCGTGTTTTTATTGATAATAAGAGTAGCAACTTCAAAACATTGAAAAACGGTCTTCCTCAAGGATCAGTTTTAGCTCCTTTACTTTTCAATTTATATCTAAGTGATTTGCCCACTACATATTCTCAAAAATTTGTTTATGCTGACGACATTGCTATTGCTTACCAACATTCGAATTTCCATACTCTGGAAAACATACTGTCATCTGATTTGGAAATTTTAAAGAATTATTTTATCGAGTGGCGATTATGTCCAAATCCCAACAAAACAGTGGTTCTGTGTATAATTCCGGATTTTGTAGGCGTAAGTGAGCTGCAATTTCGGACGGTAGTTTTCCTATTGTATTGATTATGACAGGTTGAATCTTACATTTTCCCCGATTATACTTTATGAAAATTCGGCGATGAGGTATTTCCTTTGGACGTAAATTCATATATTTTCTGTATATGTTCAGAAAATATCCATTATTGGTGTCTTGGGATATAACAAACGATCTTGGTGAATGATTTTTGGAGTCCTTAATATTGACGATGATCAAGTCTCCTTTATCATCTATATCGTCGATGGTGAGTTTTGTAAGTTCCTCTCGTCTGCAGGCACCAGCTAATCCAAAAATTGTTACCAACTTCATCATCAAGTAAATTTCATCAGATGCCTCACTCATGAATTTTGTTATTTCCTCTTCATTAAAAGTTTTGGCCTTTGCTGGACGAAATCCTATATTCTGTCGTTTAATGAAGGCAGTTAATTTATGGAATTTTCCAATATCCAAATCCTGTTTCAGTTTACAAACACTCTTTATCATTGAATATCGGGACCATAATGTGTTTGGTCTCCAAATTTTGGACATTTCCAAAAAATACGCCGAAAACACTTCCTCCTTCCTCAGTTGAACCTTTTTGGAATTACACCAATCAATGAATTCTGAATATTGCTTCTCATATTTTATCTTCGACTTGGCCGGTAACAAATTTAAACTCGCTTCATAAGAAGCTGCTAATATTTCTTCGGGAAAGCCATCATCAGATCCCGAAGTATCCATTTTACCGGAGCGTACTGATTGAATTTTGAGTTGATATTATTTATATTTAAACACAATTTCATAATAAAATGACAATGTATTAATTCTTATTCACATGCCGGTTCCATAGTAACGTCGTCGGTGGCATAGAGATATATCATTATTCAGTTTATTCTTTAGAAAAAGCGTGCGAGAAAAGCCCTTGCTAATCCATTACCGCACGCAAATGCGTGTGATCAATAATAGCAAAACTTAATGAAACAAGTTGCAGAATTTCGCATTCGTGTTGGAATTGCCTTCTGCAACGAGTATTAGACGATGATTTCTCTATTTAAGTCAAGAATTGTGAGAAATTTATTAGAATTCAATGAAACATTCAGATTATACCTCCTAGTGCCTTTTGTATTTCATTTTCGCAGTTGGTGTGACTGTAATGAGTTTATTACAGCACTGTTTTTAGTTTTGTAATAAACTCATTACGACACCGAAATAAAGAAAACAATTGTATAATTTATTATATAATTTGTATAAATCATTTTCCAATTGATGTTTTTAAGTTACCTAAATAATAAATCTATTGATCTTTATAATATGGGGTACATCAATTTCAATGAACGTAAACACGTAGATAGTTCAAATGGTAAGGGTAAATTTACTGTTCATCACCAGTTGCGAAATATTTCTTTATGCGTAACTTGTTACGAAAAGTAAGATTTTTGAAAACGTTGATGAGTTTTGAAAATTGTCACTTTATTGTCAAAATTAGAAAAATGATCATTCCGCATTCGATGCATTATCCACAAAAAATGGCGCTCAATTAATTGTCACAACAAATTCATTTCATGATTGATTATATCGTATTTTAAGATCGATAGTGATGTAAAAGAGTCTGAATACTTCGTTATTTAATCATTAGAGAAAAAACTTGTGGCACCAAAAGTTGACTTTAAATTTCGTAACCGTTCTTCTTTGTTGTTACCTGAATAGTCGGACCGATCCCTGACCATCATTATACAATTACGTTCATAATAGAACCCCGATTTTACGGGAATTTCTCCATTCACCAAACACCCAACCATAAATCACAGACATCTAAGGAAAATTCAACAAAACACCTCTTTTACTTCATTCCCTTGTTCTGCAAATCGACAATAGTTACAAATAATTAGAGTAGGCTACTTGACGTCGTACCATTCAGTTTGTCACATAATTCACCGTGAAGTTGTATGCTGAAAACATAGAATTCAGTGCATAAGTCACTTCTATCTCGATTTGATTGTTTACCAGGTTGTTACTTCAAACTCTAGGACGTGTGCCTGTTTTATTGTTTGAAGCCATAGAAGCAATATAAAGAGACCGCCTCTATGTCGGTTGCCAAAATCGGATGTCGTTGATAATGGTGTGAAACTGGTGATAAAGAGGTGTTGTGTACAAATGGCGCGTATATCCGTTTTTCCCCATTTTGACTATCGTGAAAAGATCTGGTGATAAAAAGGGCCATACTGTGAATTTCAGTCTAGATTTGTTTGTCATTGAGTCTCTTACCGGGAACTGTAAATTTGACAAAGATAGGAAGTGGAAATTTTTAGAATTATGTTGTCGGTCAATCTACAAGCTATAGTATTGTTGGTTATTCAGAGTCGACAGCAAAAACTTGGTTGCTTTTGCCTTTGGCGCTTCTTCCATAACAATGCAACAAAATTGTGATATTTTTGAATGCGAGAAATAACATAGATTAACTTAATAAAATAGACAGGTCATCCGTACATTTGATGGTATCTATGCAAGTTCGACAGTATCTACTGCACGAAAAAATTATAAAATAAGATTTTCTCATATTAAGTAGATATTTGTGTAACCAGTTGGGAAAAGCATTACGAAGTATAGTGTTTACTAGCATATTTATCACACTATTTTGTGATACTTTGAATTGATATTAAAATTATAAAATCATTTCTGCAAGCCTCAAATGAATTCGAAGATATTTATTACTCACTTCGTTGCTATAGAAATATCGTTAGTGTCATATTTCTTGAAGGCAATATGCCTTCAGTCGTCAGGAAATTTATTTAGTATCATATATCTTTAGATATCAATTGCTCATAAGCTTCTGGTGTCACGTCAGTGCCTCTCCACTTTTGTCTTATAGTGAGTTTCATAAAAATTGATCAAAGAATCCACAAAATACTTAAACGGCTTTATCAAATTGACCAAAGGAATGCCTAATTCACGGAATTTCAGGCTTAACTTCGCTGAATCAACGAGTTGATCAACCGGGCAACGTTTAGGAAACCCAGCATAAAGAGGGTTTCATAAAGATCGTTGATCGAATGATTCAAAGAAAACTCCAACGATCTTCTCATATGAATTTCGAAAACATGGAAATTTGGGAGTAGAATCGTTCGATCAAGACCTTGATCAAGCAATGAACTTTATGAAACCCAACTTAACGCTGGGTTCCATAAACATTGATCGTTTAATCAGCTTGTTGATTCAAAGATTGAATGCCTGAAATTTCGCGAATTCGGCATTCCATTTATTAATCTGACATATACGTTGAAGTATTGTGTGAATTCTTCGATCAAGGATCTTTATGAAACCAGGTATTACGCTGGGTTTCATAAACGTTGATCAAATCGTTTTGAATTTTTCATCAAATTGAGCAATTGAATTTCTAATTCAAGTTATTTTGAGTTTATAATTGCTCGATCAAGCGATCAACGTTCATAAAATACAGCCTATACTCGTATGTTTTAAGAATGGCAGAATATACATTTCAATTCAGTCTCATACCTAAATTTTCTTCATGGGCTTTATCGTGAATTGTATGTGAATATGTCAGGTATTTCAGAACAGAAGAGGCAAACATTCTTTGGGTTCATTATAAGAGAAAGGTATTAGAGCTTCGCACAAAACTGAATGAAAACGGTGAACGCTTATTTTAAATTCATTTCCACTATAAGTGATTCCTGAAATCAATTCGATCTACCCTCAATGCAAACACAAGACTCATCTAATCTATCACAAACACTAAAAATTACAACAAGAGTGTCCATTCATAATTTCCCGTATACCCGGAAAGAAAACAAATTCTAGATCGAATGTATTAGAGATTAGATTTTCCCGAAAAACTCTCCAAAGTAAACAAAAACTCCGAAGTACAGAGGTTTCAATTGTGGGATGGATGTTTGCGTAATAAATTTAGAACACCATTCTTATGGTGTTATCTCCCAGTGCCCCTATTTACATGGAGTTGTGGGTGGAATAAAGCCGAAGGACCTGTTGCAAATCTTCCAAAGAGTTGTCGGTATGGAGGAATAACCCTCCAAATTCTACTGGAGCATCTGTCATTATTTGTGTGTATTTATTTGATCTAATGCCCCACAATGAGTTCTGGCACATGTCTTTTATTTGCATATCCACCCACGCTTCTTATACGGGGTCGGTTCAGGAAGGAATTGGACATTTCGAATAAATGGTCCACGAGTATAAATAACAGAGCCTGTATTAAAGTATTTCTTTGGAAAAGCCACTACAAAGAATGTAAACGGATGATTGTTTACTTGAGCGGATATATTCACTTGATGTTGAATTGCAAATCTCGATAATGTTGGGCCAAAACGATTCATATTTGTATTACTTCTGAAGTTTATTGTGAGTACTACCAAAAGTATTAAACCTCACTTTCAGCTGTGGTTACAACAAAGGTTTCAACTGTCTTCAAAGATCTGACTAATAAACCATAGGTGAAGTAAGAATCTGCATACTTTTCAACCGGTTGAATATTCAGATTTAGCAATTAAATTTCCAATTTACGGAATTTTGGTCATTGAATCGCTCAATCAAGCAATCAAGGTTTATGAAACCCAATACAAAAGTATGAGTGGTTCAAGTTGATCCTTGTTCTAACCCTGAACTGGATATCCATATCAAAATTATATACCCAGGAGATTTATACCAGATGCCGACCAGGAGAACGATCGTTAGATTGTATAAAAACAACTTCAAAGTAGGTGTCTTGTACCAAATGCTCAATATTTTCATGACAGTTCCTTTAATTTTCAATCTGCGGCAAGTAGTAATGGAACATAATAGGACCACAACGGTATTCTTCCCAGAATCACAAAGAAATTGATCACCTGAGTCAATTTAAAATGCATGCACGCGCCATATAGAAGCAGATCGCTCTTAATCATGCATAATAGAAAAAACTCATGAATGACAATCTCGCCAACCGAAGCAGTTAATAAAACTTTGCAACAGGCCATTATATCCGACTAATTAATCACTAATACTCCACAAAAAAAACTCAAGAATCTATTCTAACGCAACCGCTTGAATGCAACTAAAAATTAAAATTCTTCTTGGAACTAGGATCGATATAAAATGGACGACGACTCGTGGTAGATTGATACATAAATCTTTGTGTGCCGATCCAGGTTTGAGTTATAATTGGCGCTGACCTATTGACAAAACCAAGCGGGTCCTATATCATCCAGCCTATCAGCTGCCATGATTTTGAATATTTTTGGTTCGTGCTTGCATTTTCCGCTTTTTTTGTCAATGGCGGATCAGCGACAACCGAACTGATGATGTGGCGGTTAGTTTTTTCTCAGCGGTGTGGAAACTAATTGACTGTTTGACTGGCGTTTGAAATGCAAGGTCACACGCTGGAATATCTCATTAGATGATGCATGTGCCTGATAGCATCTTGGAATATTAAGATAAACAGTGAAATAGAAAAAAGACGCCGATACAAGAATGGCATTGGTTCTGGCAATTGAGTATAAATGTCGAGCTGCAGTATCGCTAGTCAAAAGATCAATATAATTAGTACTATAATTCAATTTGAGAATAATCTATTTTTACTCATAACAAAAATTTGAACATCCTAATGTTTATCCAAAATAAATATTGAATTAATTGCCAAAATCAATGAAAAACTATACTCTATAGAAAAACTACGCTTACTACAAAAAAACCCACTTACATCAGTCACAAATATCTACCGGAGCTCCACGAGTCCCTTCTGTTCTTGAAGCTGTCAACTCAGGGTGCGTTGACTTCCCTGTTAGGGAGCATATTCCACACCTGGAGTGCCTTGTTGCTCAAGAAATTCTCTCTGCTCCTAGTAAAAACCGTTCCCTACTCAGCTTCTATCCCTGTCCCTTTCGATGGCCTTTATTTAAAGAAAGAAGGCTCGACATATCCAGCCCTAAAAATCCTTTCAAAGCTCTAAGCGTAGTAAGCACTTCGTCCCTCAACTTACGACTGGAGAAAGTTTCCAATCCAATCAGGGAGCGCCTAGTTTGGTATTCAAGATATCGTAAGGAATTAAAGTTGCCATTTGTTGCATCTGCTCCAATTAATCTATCTACATCTTGATGACGAGATATTGTTGATGATGGAGCTCGTGTTGAATGATTATTTGGGCTATTACCATCATCTATTGTGGATGTAATGTTTTCCGACGTTTCGATAGACATCTTCTATCTTTATCAAGGAGGAAAAGTAAAAAAACCTTTTGAAAATTATCAATTTTCAAAAAGTCAATATGACAGAAGTCATGAAAGAAAAATGAACAATGTTATATACTCATCTGTGATATGATGATCTTTTTAAGTTGGATCGAACTATCGGCGTCCAGACTTCTGGCAGATCTATAGATGGAGCACTTATGGAATCTGGTGTTATTTTCATAAATGCTGCTTCTTTGATTTTTCTTCTTGCAAGTTTTTCTTCTTTGGATATTATTGATGCTTCATCCCATTTTATACGATGATTCTCATCTACAGCATGTTGGACTAACCTGGATTTGTCGCTGTCTAGTACTCGTAGAAGCTTCTGATGTTCTTTTATTCGTACATTCAGAGGGCGTTAAGTTTCTCCGACAAACCTTTTACATAAGGAATTACGGTTTTAATGGTCTGATTTATATCTGTTGGTTCAGGTTGACTTTCTCTTGTTCTTTTAGCTATTTCTAATATCTTTTTGGGGTAGCCATTGCTTCTAAGAGTTTTCGAGATGTTATTTATTTCTTCATTTTGGTCTTCTTCAGTGCAACAAATATTTATTGCTCTATCAAATAAACATTTTGCTACTCCCAATTTAGTGTTTAGTTGGTGGTTTGACTCAAAATGTAGATATTGTCCTGTGTTGAAGACACTATCAGAGCTAAACTTACAAAAGTTAAGCCTAATAATGAGACACAAAGGACAAAGACCTGCATATATGAATTACCTTGCGAGTGCGGAAGATCTTACATCGGAGAAACTAAACGCCCTCTGAATGTACGAATAAAAGAACATCAGAAGCTTCTACGAGTACTAGACAGCGACAAATCCAGGTTAGTCCAACATGCTGTAGATGAGAATCATCGTATAAAATGGGATGAAGCATCAATAATATCCAAAGAAGAAAAACTTGCAAGAAAAATCAAAGAAGCAGCATTTATGGAAATAACACCAGATTCCATAAGTGCTCCATCTATAGATCTGCCAGAAGTCTGGACGCCGATAGTTCGATCCAACTTAAAAAGATCATCATATCACAGATGAGTATATAACATTGTTCATTTTTCTTTCATGACTTCTGTCATATTGACTTTTTGAAAATTGATAATTTTCAAAAGGTTTTTTACTTTTCCTCCTTGATAAAGATAGAAGATGTCTGTCTATCGAAACGTCGGAAATCATTACATCCACAATAGATGATGGTAATAGCCCAAATAATCATTCAATATCTACATCTTGATGAAAGATGGGATGCCAAACTGGTAAAATTTCAGATCGATGCTTATTTTCGAAAATAGCAACAATTAAAGCATTTCTGAATGAGGTACATACTTCTCAGCCTTATTTGTTACCCGCATTATATCCGATCGCTACTGCAAATCACTATCAATTGAAACTCCCAAGTGGACATATGATGAGATCCAATCCGATTCCCGTTCATACATAGATCCATTTAGGGTTGTTACTACCCAAATTCAGGACTCCATTCCTCCGTCCGTGTCTGAATCATGTTGCAGACTTTGTGAAGGGCATCATGATTAATTAGTATTGGGGCATTATATAACTGAATCTCTTTAGATAATCTATAGAAAACGTTACGGTACCTTCGTGAATCGATTCGAATTCGTACATAAAAATAAACATTTTTTTTATTAACATATAATTTATTCCTTAATAACTATGAGATATCGATGAGAACCGATTGCTCATGCACCTACTATTAAGTGTGGTGGGGGTGGTGGTGGAGCACCTACTGGAGGGGGCGGTGGTGGTGGAGCTCCCACTGGAGGGGGCGGTGGTGGTGCTCCCACTGGAGGGGGCGGTGGTGGTGCTCCCACTGGTGGGGGCGGTGGTGGTGCACCTACTGGAGGTGGTGGTGGTGCTGCAACTCCTATAGGATGAAGTGGTGGTGCTGGTATGCCAATAAGAGGACGTGGCGGTGGTTCATTTACTGGAGGGTGAGGTTCCCCAACTTGTCCAACTGAATTTGGTGGTATTTGAGGTTTTGCCATGGTCTGAAAATAGTAATACAAAGTGTTATTTTGCCTAAAACACATTATATTATCTTCTTCGACAATATAGGTGTAGTGTATTTGATGGCAAGTCCAGAAATCAAGCTTTTTCGTACTTTTCAACTAGTTGTAATCAAAGACAACCACTCATATACTTCCAAACTTCCAAAGGAGATGAGCTAGAGTTTTCATAATTTCAGATTGGGTCTTCTGTAGAAATATCTCGGTCTAGATCGTTAATAGGGTGGAAACCGTGAAATAAATCAGTAGTTGTTAGCATCTGAAATTTGTTTTACTGAATATTTCCTAGAATATTCGTATGAGTAACGTTGAAGTGATGGAGCATGCCCAATTTCATGTTAATCCTCACGCTAAAATTCTCACAAAAAAAGACATGCCTTTCTCAAATACTTAATACCTGAGCAAGTTGGTACTTAAAAGATGATTTAAATAAGTTGAAACAAATAGGTTTGCATAATTAAGTAAACTTAATCGTATCACAGAATTAAAAAACAAACCCAAAACTTTTTTTTTTGAATAGATATTCATCGGATCTCAAAAATAATTTGTACATTTATTGAAATTGGTGATACCTTGCACATTTTGAAATTTCATCATCGTAGTTCTCTATAAAGAGATTAATAAAAGTTTTTTCATTGATATGAGGGTAAAATTCATAAAATTAACTGAAGCATGGAATTATGCTTGGAACTGAAGGAAAACTGTAAGTTTTGTTATTGTTTTTTCAAGATTTTGTTCGTTTATTTTTTCATATCATCTCTCTTCTAGGTCTTTGTATTGGACTGTTCCAATCAGAACAAGCGCGCAAAAACTTCTGACCTTACGTTAGTGCTTTCCTATATTTATTTTTCAATTAATTTCGATGTTAGAGAATATTTTTTTAATAAATTCATTATGATTTAAATAGCCATGAATGCTTCCAGTCGACGTTAGATTAATTTCCTCAATCAGTTTTCCCAGCTCAATGAGTTGCGAGACACCGGGTTCATTAAAATTACAGTTATTTTCCAGGAGTGATTGAAATAAATTAAATGTGAATGCAACTCCAATATCGTGAAAATCCGAAATTCAAACATATAGTCGAACTTTGAATTTTAAAAATGACCAAAAAAAGATCAGTTCAGAACAGTAACAATAAAACGTTTAAAAATTTCGAAATAAACCTCACCATAATGACCAGGCTCATAAATACGATTGATAATTTTTTCATCTTAACGCTTTCAGGATATCACTTCATCTAAACTATGCATATACTGACTGTCAATTTTCAGATATTTATATTTATTTGAAACGAATGAGTTTAATTATCATGTTAGGTACTAATTTAATCTTTAACTTGTTTGAATTTATCTTAGGAATATTCCGAGCGAACTGAAATATTTAATATTTCAATTAGAATCCTTTTAAGACCTTCGGATTACACTTGAACTGTTTGTTGAATGAGTAATGTTATTTTTAGGTGTTAAAATGAGAAGAGATTGAGTCAATCAAAACCCTGGACATCGTTTCAGTTTCAAAGTGTTGCAGGAGATCAAAATGTTCAAATAATTTCAAACTTTCAATTCATTCCTCCATGTGGATCTATCAAAGGAGTTGAACCCCTTTCCTATAATTTTTTTCTCTCGGGATCAAATTTCATTTTTCACTCAATAAACCTGCCCTGAAATTCAATTCTTTTTATCTCCTATCTGTTATCTCCACAATATTACTTTCCATATAATCCTGAAGTATATATAATTCTCTATATCTTGTTCAATCAGCATTAACCAATTTTTAAGTAGTTTCCAAAATCAACATCATTATCTAGTTATAAATTGGTATTAAATTGATTTACCAAATTGACGAACCCTTTTTCATTTTTTGGGGAACTTGCCTGCTGATTGAAGCTTATTATAGAGAATAGGGTCGAATCGAGTAACTTCATCAAATATACTCGTTGAAAGTCCATTATATCTGGAGAAAATTGAGTTGGGGAATAATGAAACACGTGGCTATTCGATTAGTTCCACATTTTTCTTCATTGGGAGAAAAACTTTCCTATTCTTAAATAACAACGAAAATGCTTCATCGTTTCGAATTCAGCAAATTAATATATTTCATTTTATTGTTTACATAATTTTTTTGTTTGAAGCTCCTTAGTTTTCAATTTATATCCAAGTGATTTACCCACGACAGCATCTCAGAAATTTGTTTATGCCGACGAAATTGCTATTGCTTACCAACATTCGGATTTCCATACTCGGGAAAACATTCTGTCATCTGATTTGGAAATTTTAAAGAATTATTCTATTTAGTGACGATTATGTCCATCCTAACAAAACAGAGATATTCTGTTCCCCTCTGAATAATCATGAAAAATATAGGAAATTAACTGTAACTTTCAATGATTTCCTTATCCAACATAATTTCTATCCAAAATATTTAGGAGTTAAATTAGATTAATCTCTCAATTACAAGGCTCATTCAAATGATCTGAGCCTAAAACTGAATAATATTCTTCAGAAATTAACTGGATCTTCTAGGGGTGCTGATGTTTCCACTCTTCGCACAGCATCTCTACCCCTAGTCTTTTCTGGTGCTGAGTATTGTTGCTCTGTTTGGTTTAATGGTGCGCATACACAAAAATTCGATGCACAATTGAATACATCCATGAGAATAATTACTGGCACCATAAGATCTACAACGGTTCATTGGTTACCAGTTTTGTCTAACATTGTCCCTCCCCATATTCGCAGACACACTGCAGTTCTGAATTCTTGGAACAAATATCACTAACCCCTGATCTATATGCATTATTGTTTGCTAACTAAATATTGTAAGCCAAAAGAATATATATATACCTGAAAAATTATCAGGATTATAGCTTTTTTTGATGTGTGAGTGCATATTGGATATTTTTTATTATTCACCTATGAAATTAAGTTATGTGACTACCCAAACAAGAAAATCTGACTATAAAATTGTTATGAAAATACCTATTTATATACAAGGTAATTTGGAAAGTACAGAAATTGTGCAAATTGAAATTGGGAATACCATCAATGTTCTCTTATTCCTTTTTTTTTTCAGGATATCATTGACTTAATTTTCCATTTATTATTAATATCACCATGCACAATACTAATTCTTCATAAAAAATAGTCTGTAGCTGAAGGTATCGTTCTCTAGAAGGAGAATATTATAACAAAAATAATCTGAAATTCTCAAATGGCTAATGAGGAGACCTCCTCTGTTCGATTAATTTAATATTTCGGGTTTCAGATACACCTGATCTTTGCATTACACCTGCGCTGCCATCAGCTGTTTTCAAGACTTATATGAGATATATTTTCAGCGCTGGTTCCACTTTCAGTTGAGCTGGTATACCCTGGAGCTACAGAAGAATTGAATACTATGTCCACTCAATTTTCTCTACATTGTATCGAAAAATGAAACGTGATATTTTTCGAGAAATTGGTGTACTTATGGTTATGATCACATTCTTGATAATTATGGACTTTTTTTATATTTTTGATTGGTTTATGGGTAGTTTTTTTGACGGTAAAGAAGTTACAATTTCTTCAAAATATTCAAGTGGTAATGAGAAGATTTCAAATCATATAATAATACAATATCTTTCATTTTGAGGGAATTATTGTTCATGCACTTAACTTTAGGAATAAATTATATAATAAATATCCATTTTAAGCGAATAACATTCCATTTGTTATTTGAATTCGGAATTTCTGAATCATTTACATTGACTCCATCGAATAAATGAAACACTCACAATTATAGTGAGTCAGAATTTTGATATCGGGTATTTCAACTTTTCGACCATCAAGATGGAGATGTTAAACAGGAAGTATACCAGGAATATAAAGTTCTCAAATCACCAATCATTACTCGCATGATATGCCTCTTGCAGAATCAAGGTCATTATTTTTTGTAGAACATGCATGAATGGGAATTTTTACAAAATGCCGGTACGTCTTCTGCACTCATTATCATGGTATTAGTAACAATCCAGAATAAAATAAAATGGAATAATAAAAATCGAATCGTTTTGAAACTTGTTACTCTTCTTGTTTATTATTCTTCGCGATATTATATTCATCATTCCTACACAAATCTTTATGCACAAGTTAAATTAGCGTAAAGACATTGTCTCCAACCTTGAAAACAATAATTGCAACTTTGACGAGCGTATAGGAGAGTATGGCACATGCGACAAGTGCCCAGTCGGGCACGAATTCTTGAAACGGTTATTGCTAGGCTCAAATTTTATTTTCGAAACACCGACATATGTAGGTCGTGGGGCTTTTGGAATTAATTGCGAAATGTTATTACGCGAGGACATGGCTCGAAACAGAGCCCTCGACTGTATTTTGCGTGAGCGAACGATTGTATGTAAGGTAGGTATATACATCTAGCATATAAAATATAGAATAAAGATCAATATATAAGTATATTTCTTTTGAATTATCAATGAAAATTACAGTTAAAATTTTTCTAACAACCAATCAAATTTCCGCATTTTGTATCATATGAACAATTTAACCCAATAATTTCAACATCACATCGATAACCGACCATGGGCTGTTTTCACGTTGCTATGGACACATGAAGTTTCAAATATAATATTGGATGCGTTAATTTTGCAGGTTGCCTAATAACGGAAGCTTCATATAATTGAATATTGTGGTATGAAGCCGATACTCCTAATTTACTCGTCTTGTCAATTATCAAACGAGAACCTGTTTTTCTGTAGACATAAGTTCCTACAGCTAACTGAAATTTGGAAATGAATATTCTTGAACGAACAATGGAAATTATGGAATGTGCTATTATATCACGTTTCACATCTTTACTTGCACTACATTTTGAATCTAGTAAATGGAATAGGGGAGTTTTCAAACTTTCCGGAATTTCAGATATAGTGCTATCCAAGAATTAACTTGAGAGGGGATAAATTTCATAGTTATAATCTTGTTTTTTTTTATCTCAGCTACAATGATTTGACCAGCTATCCGTAAAATTAAATTTTTTTGATAATTACTGAGAGAATCGGGATTAAAAGCCAATATTTACTAAGCTCCATTATATTGGGAGATTTGTAAAAGAAAACCGGTTGCTACCCACTATGTTGTTCGATGATAATGACGTTACTATATTTCTCTTTAAATTTTTTTATGAAAGTATTATTGTTGAGAAAGTTTTCCCCCCATAACTAACTATATAATAATCTGTTCTTGTAAGTATTCAAAATCCCGTCAACGAGTTATTTGAGAAAATGAAATTTTCTGTTACTGTTTCTCGACATAGTTAGATTTTAAAATTGAAATATTCAGAAAAATTCGAAATTCCTCACAAAATTTCTAAAATATCTATGATTCATACATTGTTATGATGAATGTCATGATTATGACTATGTCAAATTAATTTCAAAACTTGTGAAAGAGAGAAATCCTCTTCTCATCACGTTCTGAAGTTTGTTGGATGTCAGTTAAACCATTTTAAACCTCAATTCAAAGAAACCCAACATTGTGTAAGTTATTCATTCCATTTTGCAATCATGTCTAGCCTTAACTTTAATTTATGTAACTTACAGATTCTTTAAGTATGTATTTTTTTAGATGTTCTGAAGAAGCAGTTGAAATACTGCGAAAGCTTAGCATTTACAATAAATGGTATAACAATTGAAAGACCAACAATCTCTATTCACCAATTATATATCAATTCTTTATAAACATTAATCAGAGATGAACTCCACACAACTCATACGAGTATATATATATAGAAACTAACACGTCTGGATCTTCTTTCAACTTTTCCAATTGTTCCTTTGTTAATTGCACTTTTAAATAAATTATTTTAGCTCTGTATTTTTTCTATAGTTAGCAAAAAATTTTCTATCCGAATAACCCCTCGGATATTGATAAATGCTCAAAAATTTTATGACAACTTTCTCCTAGAATATCCATCTGATCAATTTGTAACTTGGAAGAGGATGGAATGAGGTTGAAACGAATAGATTTCGAAATTTCGTGGAAATCGTCCCCGGAATTTTCCAAAATGCCTAAAAATTTGTTTTAATACTTGATATTTCGTGAGTTTTCATGACTGATTCAAAGAATTCGAAAAGCATATAAAGGTCATTGATTTTCAAGAAATCTTTCAATCTCAGTATTGTATTCTTTCGTTTTAAGATCCTAGGCGTCCTAAATATTTGATTTCATAGAGAGGCCTTGACCAACTGTGGCTCATAAGAAATCTGTGATTGAATCATTAAAACTTCTTTCAGAGAATATGTCAAATAGAATTATTTGAGAGTCAATTTCAATATGGAAATAAGAAATATTCCAATTTAGAGATTATTTTATGAAAATTGGTGAAAAAAATTGATGCAGAACAAAAGAAAACAATCAGCTTAACATGTGATGGTACAATACTATAAGAGGATGAAGGCCGTAATATTTTTTTATCACTAATGAATAAGAAAATAGTTTATGGTGTCGAGTGTGGATCCTACTTACGAAATTTCACAATTATTATTATTATTATTACGGTTGTATTGAAACTGTGAGTTCAGCTTATGATAATTTCAGATGTATGTGTGTTGATTTTTATACAGAATATCCCGCTGTTGTTAGCATATCGCACTGTTCGAGACCTTAAAAGATGTATCGGAACTTTTCTAGATTTCCAAATCACCTTGTATTCCCAATACAATACGAACGACAAAAACCCACCCCATGACGCCCAAAAACCATAGCAAAGTAGATCAGAATTCAACCCTTTTGAGTCGGGCCGAAAACGTCCGGCCTAGACAGCACGTAATCCATCACACAAAGGCTGATTTAGTTGATTGATCCGGTCTGCCTACCTTTTGATGGTTATCTAGTTAATTCATCTTGTGTTTAATGTGTGGCTGAGGCCATTCCACATCGCGATCCGATTCAGATTCGGTTCGAGGAATGAAAAGTTGGAAATCTAAGAATGTTCCGATGAAATTCGATACGGATTGCGAGATATGTGACGTTTTGGACTGCGGAATGCCATGGAATGCGGGTGTGTGGATGCCTTTAGGATCGTTCGTGTTCATGTGTCATCTTTATTGTCAGCTATTGGATTGACGACTTGAAATCGTTTGGTTAGATTTAGAGAAAAAAAAATTTGTTGAATATCTTTCTAACTTGTTTTCTCGAATGAACAAAATACTGACAAAATAAATGGGTAATTGGGTAATAAACATCTTTTATCGTTCTCAAGTTAAATGAGCTTAATTTTGTCGAATTATCATTTAGGCTAAACCACTCTCATTTTCATTCTAACAATATTCATCTTCTATTGTTCTCAAGGCCAATTTGCCATATTTATATTGCTTTTTCAATATTATTTTAGGATAACCATTACTTCTGAGTATTTTTATGATTCTATTCGTCTTTCGTCTTCTCACTTTTTTCTTGTCGGATAGAGCATGTCATATTTATTGCTTCATCATATAAACAACTTGCCACTCCCCATTTTGTATTTAGCTAGTTGTTCAAATTGAAATGAAGATATTGACCTGAGTTGGTTGCTCGATTTTCTTTGTGAATTCGAAATATTTTTCTTGATTATTAAAATAAATATGTAACGGCCGAATTTCCCGATGGCAATCGATTCGGAAATTTTCTCCGAAATTTAGATCGAGACTCTGTGCTCCCATATGGCGCCCAGGATGGAAAGATGGGGCCGGCTATAGCTGAACTTCTTCGATTCTGGATCATTCACGTATGAAAATGTTGGTGAGTGCATGTATCGGTCTTTCTCGAATTGAAATTAAGTTTCAACTAGAGAGTTTGTCGTGGCGAACACTTTTATAATGTTCGGTAAGTCTGTTCTTGATCAGACAAGGTTTATTCAATTTTAAACGTCGTATTTAATTGTTTTATGTGCAGGAGATTACAAAAGTCTCAAGCATTCTTTTCTTTGGTTCTCCACGTATTTTTCAGAGAGATATCTGATGAATCAATTGTTTAAATATTCGTGCTATACTTTGTTGTTCAATCATCATTTTTTTATGTTTCTCAGTTTCTATAGTTTCCTGATGAATTTTAATACAATTATCTGTACCCTTGTGTTCCCTTTTTTAATTCATGGATAATTTTTCTGCCCTAAGATTATTATCGTTTTATGAGTCAATACATTCAGGGATCGCTGGAAACCGCGGAACATCATCGTTTCGAGAACCTAAGAATTTGATTTTCACAGCCAATTTAGCCGGAGCTGAAGGAAATTTACCAAAAAACTGAACAAAATCTGCCGGAGTTGGAATATTGTAGAATTTGACATACCTTGCCGAAGCTGAACAAATTTGTCGAATATGAATTTTACGACGTACTAGCAGATGTTACCCTGAGGACTGGAGAACTGATAGAGGAAATAGTTTCTGCTGAAAAGTTTGTCTACAGCGTAGAAGACTCAAGACCCATTTCCCACACCAGACTCATCCAGATTACCCAGGATGGCTGTATGTGCTGTTATCGCATGAATTGGGACTCGAGACAGACAATTGTAGACATCACCTGTTGATTTTTATAGTCAGAGATTAATCAGTTCCACTTACAACTTTTAATTTGGACAATTTAACATTTGTACATACTGTTTTAGTATTTGCAAAAGAGTAGAATAAATTTCGATTTTTCGAGTATTGACTATCATTGACTGGGGTGGAAGTATCTATTAAAATTCTCTGAAAGAAAAAATGTGAGATGGGTTTTGTGCTCTAGCTAGCCGGAGCATTTTTCAATTTCGAATTGATGTAATTTTAAATATATAGTCTTTTCACTGTTACACAATTAAGAATTTTTTTTTTTTATACAAATAATAAGATTCAAAATTGCCACATATTTTTATTGTTTTACACAATTGTTTCGCCAAACACTAAAGCTTCTTCAGGTGTTACATCCTAAATGAAAGTTTTGCTGAACTACATTCTATAGTTATATTTGATGAATTCGATCTTTACTTATTGGAAATGAATTTTAACTACTTGCTCAAAAGTTCCAAAAAATTTTATTTTCACAACGACAGCAGTTTCACCATATAATGGCATCTTCAGTTTGCTACATTTCAACAGTCAGTTGATTATTGGGATATTTTTGAATAAACTAGTGATATTGAAGCAGACCAACGTTTTATATGAAGATTTTACGATTCCTCAGTATTTATATGAAATCCTTTGCATATTTAATCATACGTGCGGAATGATTTCTTCAAGGTGGTTTCATGAGAAATTCAACCAATTGTTGACAAGGTAAAATGAAAATCAAAAGCTCTGTCAAGTTTTACAAAATTTCAGAAGCTAATTTGCTTTGAAATGATAGAAGATGTCTATCGGAACGTTGATAGCAAGAACAATAAGAGATGGTGGATATTGGCCTAATAATTATTCTACACATACTCAACGCCATTAAATTGCAATCTGAATCTGCCTCTTGAAATCACCTCATGAGTCATGAGCACGCCTGAGGTCCACCGTGTCCGCAAAGACTCCAGTGATTCGATGAAAAATTCTTGTAATCATACCGAACACACATTTCGCGTTTCCTCCACATAAGTAGTGAAAGAATGGCGAATGTTCTGATGATTCCACAATTAATAACGTCTCATAACCGGTAATATGAATTTAGGACAAAACGGGTCAGTTATGTTATATTTCATCTTTATTAGTCTTCAGTTGGATTTAATCTGATAATAATTATTCATTCCACATTTTGATTGATGATAGCATTAAAAATCGAACGCTGAAGCTCGGCAGCATTTATCAATTGCAAGTACCCACTTGCGCCTTCGTCCAATTTACATGAAGTGGGACAATCTTTTCATACGTGATTAAAAGTTAGGAATTATTCATTCGGTTTCCGAACGCTTGGACATAGCAGTTTTCCTTTTAATTACTCACTATGTAACTAAAGTTCGATACCCTTGATATCCTAATTTTTTTCGAATTGAGATGTTTTGCCGAATTCAATTTTGATTTTGATTTGAAAGACCCCGAGACTTCATTTGTCATATGATTTCCATTATGAAATATCTGAAAATATCTCTACTAGACACCTAAAAGCTTTTGAGTTTCTAATGCCAAAAAGAATATATGAGATCTTGTAACAAATTTTACTCGCGTAGGCCAATAAGATATCTGAAAGATATCAATTCATTCAATTTTGTAGACGTCATTCTATGTTTATGAGAAGGGAGAAATATAATGTTTAATGTTAATTGATTTAGTATTACAGATACATGTTTTTTAATCAGAAAAATTTTTGATGAAGAGGCTACCTATTTACGTATCCGTGTACTTCAGCAAGTGAATCTCCAGAACTGCGCTACAGTGACGGCTTCCAGGGTGCCTGCATATAGGTCTTGATTAGTGCAGGTGCTACCGATGTTGTTGCTGACGAGTAGATGGGCTTCGTCTATTAAAGAGCCATATAATTCATCACTTGAGTATCCCCAATTTACCAAAGTCTTCTTACAGCGGGATACTTCCACTGTAAGTCTATTAAGTGTTCTGCACGTAGCGTAAAGTAAGTGGGCTCCAGGTGATATCTCTTCTTTGCCACTGATTTTATCTCTGGTAGATTTCTTCCAGAGTTTTTCTATTCTTTCTTCATGTGGTCTAGTTATTGGTTCAGTGGTTTTCAAGAAACTCTAGATTTCAATCTATGATGGTATGGTATATGTCCATGTCTTTCATCTTCAGTTTGTTTGACACCATCTTTTTCAGCAATGACCTCTCTTCGAATTTTTGGTGGAGCAATGCCAACTATACGATATATCTTTTCTATGGGGCTGGGATTTAAGCATCCAGATATTACTCTGACTGTCGCATTTATAGCCACATCTACTTCCCTCGAATGTACAGAATGCACGTGAGTGCAGTGTATTCTGCCGTATCATGTTTATTCTTGCCATAACCTTCTTCTTGTTGTCTTTGCAATGGATTCTATAGGACAAGGTTCCATATAGTTTGACACTCAGGTATTTTGGTGTTGTACAGTTTTCTCGTTGTTCACCTGCCCATCTAACATGAAGTTTTCTTTTTGCCTGGTCGTTCCTTAGTTGGAAAGCACACACTTGGGTATTAGCTGGATTTGGTTTTAGATGATTTTCTCTGTAGTAGATTGACATTTCTGATAGGGCTTGTGTTAGAATTCGTTCCACTTCTTCAAACTTGTTTTCTTGTGCTGCTATTGGTGTGTCGTCCGCGTAAATAAATTTCCAAACTTTGTCGGAAAGTGAGATGTCATTGGTATAGATGTTGTATAGGATTATACATAGAACACTTCCTTGTGGTAGTCCGTTCTTTTGAATTCGCCATAGATTTTTCCCATTTACGAGTGTTATATGGAGTCTTCTGTTTTCAAGGATACATATGATGAATCCTGTAAGTTTGTAGTCTTTCGTCTAATCGTATTCTTCTTCTTAATAAGGTTTTAAAGATTAACTGTATCGTAAGCAGCACTTAAATCAATAACTGCTACGCCAGTTACTTTCTAAGCTTCGTATCCATTTTCAATATGTGGGACAAGATTGAGGATCTTCATTATTGTTTCGTTTCAATTTTGTCTTGTTCACTTTTCCTTCAACTTTTTCGTTGAGTTGTAATTGATGAGCTACTTGATTGACTGCAACATTTATGTTCAATTCCTTTGGTTTGGAAGGGTCGTTACTCAAATTCTTCAGCATTTTCCAGGCTCTTCTACAATTTGATTTCATGTCTACATTCCCCAGAAGCTTTTCCTATCTGAAGAGGCAAATTGCTTTAATGGAAAGTTTATCTCTGGCCATTTTTTTTCCAAATGCATAACTTTGCTTTGATTGGGAACCATTTTACAAGAAATGAGAAAAGAGATTTCATGATCCATAAGCAGAAAAATTGAATTTATCTTTTCTCACAGAAATTACAAGTAGTGAAAAGATACTCTCTATTTATTATAGAACAAGTATTCAAGAATTCAGAAATGATCATTTTCTGGGTGGCGGTGAAAGTTAACAAAAAAGTAGGTTGGAAAAATTCATTATTTTGCATATAATAATGACCTTAATACTGCAAGAGGCGTTTAATTTGGGTAATGATTGATGGAATCATTGTATGATAGGTGTATTTCCTGATCTACATAAGAATCTTGCTTCGAGATAATTTAATTGAGGACTTCGAATTTCGTACTGGTTTTCCGTAAGCCAGGGACAGAACGGAAGGCTTAACAACCATTTAGTGAGGTTTCTTGTTGAATATAACATCTTTATTCTCATTCATAGGGTGAAGTATATTAACAACGATCTCTTCCAAATGAAAAGAAGTATATTTTACACATTAACACAATCAAATAGTGTAGTATCGTGAATTCATTCGACATATGGTTGGGATAGTATTGAATTCAATTGATAGCAGTTCTTCATATTAATGTATGTTGTGGAAAAAGAATTGGTTGAAAGAATAAAAAATTATCAACCTGGTATACTTACACTGTAGTGTATATAGTACGCTAAAAACTTATTGATAATATTAACGGTCCATACGATTGATGAGGATATAATTCACATGAAAAATTATTATCAAGGTGAGCTTCTCTATTTGAGTTGAGTAACCAAGTTTACTTTCATTGAGATTATTCCAAAAGACCAAAGCACTTGCCAGAAATCAGATTGAATTGCTCATATTTCTCATAAAAAGAAATTATTTTCTCTGTATGATATTTCAAGCATTGACTGAAAAGCCATATATTTATCTTTTCGAGTATTCTCTATAACATATTTTATATCCATATTTGGATGCGACCAATAATATTCCTCAACATCATATCTTCCCGGAAACAATTTGGGCAATTAGTTTCGTATATTCAGAGTGTTTGAAGACCCTTCAATATCCAGAAGTATATTGATATTTTGATGAATTCATGTCTAGCAGGACGTTTTTGTGATAATATCCTCTCGATAGACAGGATGGGACGTGCCCAATTTTCATAGTACTCTGAGTGATACTACTAAATGGCGAGCGCGCCGGTTTATTTGTCGGATTCCTTATTTACGCTTGGATAAATGAGGCATTTTAAAGGGCAAGTGCTCATTGAAAGAAAGATATCATTTTATTCACCATTTTCGATAGGTATTTTTACAAGGAAGTTTGGGCTTTGACCAAAACTGAAGAAGAACTGTGAGTGGTCATTTCTGATCTTAAGTCAGTACATTTGGATTTATAAAAATATAATTTCAGTTAAAATCATTATATGTACAGCTAATTAAGTTGTTTCTTGAATTACTGCCCCGTGTTCCGAAGCCTTTTCCTGAACTCTGGATTAGTGTGATACTAATATATCCGCCACTAGCTACGAACGTATCTATATCCCAAATCAAAAATAACTAACAATTTTCCTTCAGTTTTTTTTTAAATTACCAATTCCATTCCCTCAAGAACCAACCAGAAGAATGTATATATATTCTATCATAAATCATAAAGAAGAAATTGGTATCTTTCTTCCAGTAAACTTCTGAAAACTTCAGAGGACTATGAGAAGGATAAATAATCTTCTATAGATAGCGGAAAATTGAATTTTCTCAGGGCACAATTTTTGGTCAGATATTTCAGAAAGAAAACTTTAAATGAATTGAAGGATGCAAAAATATTGATCAATTTTTTAGTTCATTTCATGATCTTCTGTAACTTTCGGAAGTGAATGAAAAAACTCCTTTATCTTCTCGTTATAGAATCTGTGCTGATAACAGCTTTCCCTTTAATCTAGTCTTGTTTTTTTACATAGGAGAACGCAGGGTTGAAACCATCCTTTAGTTATATTCGACTCTCAAGGGTTCTTATCGTGTTTTTATGGAAATTGGACTGCTTATCAGTCATGCATTCAGAGAACAAACTGAATTCACCATATGATCTGTTCTACTTATTTTAATCCATTTGGTCCATCTACAGTGTAGAGTAATCGACCTCTTTCCCTAGATATCACATCCCATAAAGCGAAATTCCTCTCAGCCTCGAGGACCTATCAAAATACCGTGAAAAACATCGCAATTCTTGCTCTCAAGGAAGTATACCGTATCCCATCAACTCCTGAATATGCCAGAAGTGGCAAGCGGCTTGTTCATTACAACACTCTCATATCCCGCCCTCAGAGCTCATGAATTGATAATAAGCCATCCTGATGGGCAATTAAATCACGCCCCCTCGTCATATATTCGAGCACGGTAAATCACTGCGCGGCTTAACATAATTGGTCGTCATTAAGCGAGGATATTTTTTTGCCGTGGCCACAAAGGTACCGTGACTTCACTTAGAGGCGACTTCCATCAAACGGATTAAGGAGGCCTTGAAACAATAGCCGCCTACTGTCTTGTCTGTGGTCGATCTTCTTCATGGATGTCATGAGTAAACAATTTCGATCTGTACAATCATCAACAACCCCTTATTATTTTAACACTCGAATCGTGACGATCGAATGAGCGGTGAACCTTTTGCTTTTTCATCGTGGTCACTGAGGAAG
Organism: Micraspis discolor; assembly: GCA_030674115.1. NCBI lineage: Eukaryota > Metazoa > Arthropoda > Insecta > Coleoptera > Coccinellidae > Micraspis > Micraspis discolor. The sequence continues at coordinate 7,007,559 of JARTUT010000872.1, forward strand.
ATTGACTTACGGGTTTTCTGTTTCGGACTGTATTTCATGAGTGTGTTTGGGGAGATATGCCAAAGAGTAGAAACAAGAGGGAACATTCTGTCGAATTAGTACTGAATATTTTGTCCATGCATTTCAAAGGAAACCACAAAGTTCTAAATGAAGATTCCTCGTTTGCGCCAAAATCCCACAAGAGCAATTGAAAATCGAGATAATACCAATGAAATAACGTTTCGTGATCACGTGCTTCGAGATATCCTATCGGTTCTTCTAGGAAAAATATAAACAGAAAACAAATTTAACCTCCACCCTCAAATAATTAATTTGGATGAATAAATATTTTCATATTTAAAAGGGATAAGGATACATAAAAGCACAGATTCCATCATAAGAATTAAACAATAGGGACTTGACAGCTTTGAATCTAAATAAAACACAAACCATTTGAGATATTTCAAAAGCTTTATTATTGGCTTGAAGTACATTCATCTCAGTTAAATATAACTTATATGTTTCAAATGCATTTGTCCAGAGCACGAACCCTAAAATTTGCAGTGCGTATACAATAGAACTGAGCGGCGCACGCTCGTAGTGCGTAGTACACTGACGTAAGTATACCTTCCGGTGAGCATGCAGCAGTGCGCAGCTGTAAAGTAATTGCATATTTAAGATTCGAGAGTATTCGGAAACGTATATACTTTGACGAATACATTCGAATCATTCTTGGATTAAATAAATCAGCAATCCATCCTTATTTTTGTTGGATAAAACGACATATTCCGAGTGAAAGTTAAATCGTCTCAAACAAGCCCAATCCGCTGAGCTTTTTCGGATTCGTACCTACCCAAAACAGAATCATCTCCATTCAGTCTCATTAGGGAAATCAGGATATAAACTGAATGTTCGACAGCGATTTTAATCCATGCCTATATCGAACATCCTCGATCTGCTCAATCCACATCAACACGGCGGTGTGTACGATCAAGCTGATATTTATTGCAATGTTGCCATTCACCGAAACAAGAGAGCTTTGGTTACTTATTTACGATCATTGCTAAATGAAGTTGTTAACCGTTGATTACTTCGGCCATTTGACAGAAGGTATAAATACCTCTCAGCGACTTGGTAATTAATGTCGATGTTAACGAGGAATCAAGTGAGCATCGAAGATTTCGAATCGATGTCCACTTATTACGGAAAACAATGCGTTGCGTTGGGTCCCACACACTACAACATTTACCTGTGATCTTGGAGAAGGCCAGCCATGAAACAACAAAGAAATTCGATACAGAACAGAAGAATATAAGAGGTCGAGAAAATTGTATATTTATTTAGCGAAATATTTTTTTTTAACTAACATAATTCCCTTCAATGGCTTTTTGCCATCGTTTTCACTGACTTGCGACAGGAAGTATTATGTTGGTGAAGCAGCTCTACTGTTTTCTCAAATTAAGGATGTTTTTCACCGATTTCATTTCAAATGGTCTAATTACGTAATGAAATAGTCACTGTTAATGGTTTATTTTTAGTTTCAATATGATTATGGAATGAAAACGCCATAATATCTCCAGTCGACTGTTCCGTTTTTCCCCGCTTTGGACCGGTCTCATCTTGAGCAATCAATCCACTCGAATGATTGTCGATTGGACTTAGGAGTGAAATGATGGAGCCAATTTTCAATCATTGTCTCATATCGACTCAAAAACGCAGGTTTATTAAGTTGGATCATCATTAAACATTTCTCCCAAAGCAACTACATCATTGTCGGTCTTCGCGAAATTCGAGTGTCTTATTTTGGATGTGATATTTTACTCTCTGAAATCAGCATGGCTTTGTTGATGGTCGTGGTATTGAAACGAATTTGTTGATTCACACTGAATTTATATCGGGAGCCTTAGATGGTCGGTGTCAGATAGATTCGTTGTACACTGATTTCACTAAGGCTTCTGATAGAGTTGATCACAATTTACTTTTGTCCAAGCTTGCTGGAGTCGGTGTACATGGGGATCTCCTCTAGTGGTTCTCCTTTTCTCTTTATATACGAACCCAGAGTGAGTGTTAGTGGATTTAGTCGGCGCCGTTCATAGTAACATCTGGGGTACCCCAGGGGTCTCATTTGGGACCGATACTATTTTTAATATTCCTGAACGATATAGGAGATTGTTTCAAGTTTGTTCTCTTTTTACTTTTCGCAGATGATTTGAAGATGTTTAGGGTGATCAAGTCAGTGAGGGACTGTGTGGACTTTGAGAAGGATCTTGACGCGTTTACAGATTATTGCGGTTGGAATGAATAAGATCTGAATATAAATAAAAGCTTGTACATATCATTTTCTAGAGGCCATACTAGTATTCAATTTCAGTATCGATTGGTTGGTTGTGAGGTGAAGAGGGTGAATCAGGTTAGAGATTTGGGAGTGATTTTCGACTCAAAGTTGTCATTCACTGCTCACGTTGATACTCTCATCGCTTCTGCCGGTAGATATTTGGGCTTCCTCTGTAGGATATGTCGGAATTTTAAGAACGAGGCAGCAATAAAAGCCATATATTGCATTTATGCACAACAGAGTTAATTTTGCCTCTATTATATGAAATTCTTTTTATACCGTGCATAAGCAAAGGTTGGAGAGGTTGCAGAATAGATTCATCAAATTTTTACACCTCAAAATGGCCGGTATTTATATCACTTCAGGTATAACACAAATAAGATCTCGATGTCATATGGAACCCTTAGAGGACCGAAGAATTAAATTAGATTTGATTTTCATATACAAAATCATGAATAACTTCTACAATTCACCTGAATTGACTTCCATGGTACTGTATCACGTTCCTACGAGAATGTTTAGAAATAGGAATTTACTTTATCAAAGTAGATTCAATACGAGTCTTGGCAGGAATTCGCCTATCATGAGAATGATTATTATGATTAACTTATTTAATCAATATTGTAATGATTTAGATCCATTTAATGTTAATTTAAGATCATTTAAGCGGAATATCGGGGAGTTTTAGTGTATTAGAGGATACTTTTTTGGGAGTATTCCTGTTTGTATCCAAAATTGAATAGATAAATAAATAAAAATCATTTTTTGAAGCAATATTTTATCCATTACGCCAAACCTTTTTCAACCATTTTTTTCAAAATAACTAAATATACTTCGCTCGAAATACTGTAATTCACATACTTATGGTCCGACAGCTATCAAGTTTGAACACGCATCTTTTGAGGGTTACAGCTAACTATAAAACATAAGGATTCAATTATACTAGTAGCGCCATCTATGTGGCAGGGCAGGGACTTTTCAATTTGCCCATTACCTGCTAAATCCTACTCTTTCTTCATTTATAACTTACTAAGCATAAAAACAACATTGAATTGTTCATCTGATGGTTTTTTACGGTAATTTATGGTAATTCCTCGTGTAGAAAACTTGCTGAAAAATTTTAAACTTTCGCAACACTTTAGTGATTCAAAGAATTGAAATCGTATGATATTGGTTTCTTCATCGTCTGTAAGATCATCGGCTGTGTGTTGACCCAACGGTTGCAATCGAGTACGTTGTATGTATCTCGACCGATTTCAATCCAATGGCGAATAAGGACAATTAATTTGTGTATCGGAGGAAGAATGAGAGAAAGAGCTGAATGAAGTTGTTCGATCGATTCATCAGAGACGTTATTTATGTGTGGGAAAGTTTCAACTTGGTATTTTTGCAACGCGATGAGGAATCCTAGAGATTTATTCGACATGTCGATGATGTCCTGCGATTGTTTGAGGATTAAATGAGTTATCCACTCATTAAAATGAAACAAAGTTACCTTTTTTTTTTATATGTATGAAAAAGAGTCGGTTCTTGTTTGACATTATTTATACAGGCATAGTTTTCGTTCATTCCTCAATAATGCTCATTAAAACCTCATTTCTTTAATCGGTTGCATTTTAATTTGAGGAAAATAATCCATCGGTCAATAATACCCGTGCATAAGTAGGAGTTTTTCATTTACTTTGGTAAGTCACTAAAGTTTATAAAACAAACTGAAGAATATATGTGTATTTTTGCGTGCTCACTCAATTTATTTGATTAATAACAAATGAAAACAATTGTCAGTATATTTTGATTAATCCAATAAGTCTTGAATATTTACATTCATTGGTTTGTTTGTAAATACATAGCAAGTTGTTCCGAATATAGCATTTACACGGCAGATACGCAAGGCATAAGTCTCAATTGTCCCCACTGCTCAACTCAATGCGGTTATCAGTTTTCATTGGTCTAACCGGATCACGTGGTCAGAACCGCCATTTTCACATAAATATCCTTCATAATAATGGATAAGCAGAATTATTTTCATGTATCCATCTGTTTCGTTGATTTGATTGGTAGGTATGAAATTGGGAGTCTTTATGCCAGAGAACTTCTAGTTATAGGTACAGTTCAGAACCTATAACTAGGGTTAAAAAGATTTAGGTACTGAACTGTATCTACATTGCTGTGATAAATATATTTTAGGTGCAATGAAATCAACATTATTTTTCTATTATCCTTGACAACATTAAAAGGATCTCTGGCAAATTTGCAAAAAGCTTACTACAATTTAACATATATATATCAAAGGGACTACTTAAAATTTGTATAACAATTTTTTCACAAGCACCAAAAAAGTTGCAATATTGGAACTAACCTAATGTTTTCTACTAGCAAAAAGACACTTGAACAGTTATTTATTTGGTTTACTCCATGGTTGTAAGGGAGGGAAACGCAACCCCTAAAGTTTTCCAAAGTAATTTTTTGTCTTATTATATGTTTACCGATTAAAAATTTATTTCCGATAAGCTGTTTCATTCTAAACAAAAAATGTATCATGAGTTTTTTCCAAAAATAAACCGGTTCGCAACAAAAAATTATTTTACGAACAAATACAAAGATAGGTACATCGTAATAAATGCGAACTAGATTTATTATCATTCTGTAGTTAGTACCTGCATTTCCCACCCTTAAATCCATGGGGTAAACCAAATAAATAACTGGTTAAGTGTCTTTTTGCTAGTAGGAAACGTTAGGTTAATTTCAATAATGTAACTTTTTTGGTGCTTGTGAAAAAAATTGTTATACAAATTGTATGTACTCCCTTTGAGCGCCTGTATCTTGTAGCGGCACTCTGTCAGCTGCAGGGGAGTGTATAGGGATCTCTTGGCGGCACTCTATATAGCCACGCATAGCTTAATTCACAGCGCTTCGGTGGCCTAGAGGTTAGCGCTCAAGTTTCACACCGACTAGGTGCCGGGTTCAACTCCCGGCGGCTCCCTCAAACTTCCAACCCCTGCGTCTATGGCATGGCGCACAGAAGCCATACTGATGAGTCCAAATGTGTGCGCCAGGGACGAAACGTATAAGTAGGGATAACACTTTCGATCCTACATTGGCGACCCCGACGTGATGGAAACGGTTGTCTTTACGACGTGTCTTGGAAAGTCAGACGGTTGACGCTTGAGGTATACTCGCTTCCTCTCTGCAACTTCCAACGAGACTCTAGACGCCTTTCCTATTCTGTACAATATTCATGGTCTGCCGCGGTATTGCGGATCTGGTTAGTTGGACATCACCCGTCCGCACCATATCGTGTGGTGTAGCTCAGTTCAAGTGGCCATAACCCGGCTACACCTACTGGCCTTGTAACACGCACTGGTTTCGTTCCTCCGTCACTGGTAAGGGAGTGTGTAGCGGCAATCTGTCAGCGGCAGGGGAGTGTATAGGGATCTCTTGGCGGCACTCTATATAGCCACGCATAGCTTAATTCACAGTGCTTCGGTGGCCTAGAGGTTAGCGCTCAAGTTTCACACCGACTAGGTACTAGGTGCCGGGTTCAACTTCCGGCGGCTTTCTCAAACTTCTAACTCCTGCGTCTATGGCATGGCAGACAAGCCATACTGATGAGTCCAAATGTGTGCGCCAGGAACGAAACGCATAAGTAGGGATAACACTTTCGATCCTACAATCTTAACAAGGCATGCTCCAATGAAGTTTTTTTATATGAGAGATTCTATCTTTTTTCGATGAGGAATCACCTCCTTTAATATTATACTCTTATTTAGTTACACCATGTATCGTTGCTCTAATAGGTAATTAATAGGTAGGTTTGATATTGAGTATTGCTGATCGCATAATTTCAAGAAGTTCACATGTTAAATGGCTAGCCAGATCGTGTTATTTAACACCACTGGATTATTTTTTGTGGGGCTACCTAAAGGACAGAGTCTATACGGAGCCAATTGAATCGATTGCAGTCTTAAAAGTCTGTGCCGAAATAGACCCGACATTTTGCCCAAAAATGATCAAAATTTTCAAGGAAATACTTCACTTCTGTCAGCCTGGTCGTGGTGGGCATTTTCCAGATACGATTTTTCATTCATAATTGACGAATTTTCCTTTATGTGATAAAAGAAAAATTTGAATCATCGTAATTCAACCTCTTATGGTTTTTTTTGTTTTAAAAACAAAGTTCATTCATGGTAGAACTTATTGACCAATGAAGTAGACGCGTGATACGTATTTCGACTACCATTATTCACAAAATAAATTTGCACAATTTGCAAACGTTGTGCTGGCACCAGGGTAAAAGAAACGTTACTTCCACTTTCAATCTTTGATAAGACAAATGTAAGTATCAAGATCCGTCCAATTTCACCCTTCATACTGATATCTGGGAAAGACAACGCGACTGTTTCCATCTCAATTCATTAGTCCATTGATGTCGGATACCATTTCGATCAACAAGACCAACAGTCGCCATTAAATTATCCCCAAATTCGACGGACATCTCAATCCTTTCCCTTGGCTACGTCACGTCTCCTTTTTGGCAAGATGCCTGATGAAAAACCTACGTTTGAACCCACTTAATTGAATTGTCTCCAGATGAAAGACCACCTACAAGTCCAACGTATTCGCATCATGGAGTATTTATTCCCTAATCAGGCCTAGCATTGTTTATACCCAATCACAGTTGGTTTATACGAGATCGAACGAGATCGGTAGGCTGAGAGGGCATCTGATTTGAATTTCAACTGGAATGAGAATAAATTCGTTAGCAGTTGGCATTTATTTAAAACTGGTGCCCGCAATAATTTGCGTTAAGCCTCGTACCACCAACCAAACGGCATTAGCTCTTGACATATTGAAACTCTCAATAAAAATAACTCAAGATGCTCTTATGCTCGCCGAAAGACGATAACTGTAAATATCGATATGTTATTTGGATTACCCTGTATGAGGCGGATGCTGTATGTTACGCTTTTGATTTTGTTCGAGTGTAATGAAGTCTTGCGTATGTACAATTTTCAAGGTGGTAATGAGCCATATCATGGTGTTCGAGTTACTTTAATTCGCATCAGTTCGGCAGTTACGGTTTGTCGTATATTAATGCCAATTAAGCCAATATTTTAAGAGAATTTCCTCTATATTTTTGTCCTGAACAACACTAAGCGTTGCTGCACCAAATCTCTTGTCGCCATCTCTAACTATGCCATTTCTGACAAAATGTCTAAGATGGCTAAACATATGATAAGTGCTCTTGTCCTATTTTGAATGAAAGTTCATGAGCCAAATCTGGAAACGCAGCGTTCTTATTGGTCGAATGCTACTAATTTCTAGGTCGCCTAGCATTCGAATCATAATATTTTCTAATAAGGGCATAAATGATCTCTTACAATTCATTAATTTGAATTTTTCGCTGAGACTGAGGGTTCAAGAGCATTTTCTCGTACACTGAAACAGTGCGACTCTCATACAACCGCCACGAATAATGAATACTACCCTCAGTTTTCAAGTTTTGATCGAAGCTCAATTTCTCTTCTCCTAAATATCAATCAAGGAACTGATGTGAAAACAGCCGAGTAAGTACAGAATTTTTCTTACGCCACTGAAATATTGGCCGGATAGCGATGCAAACAATTTTGATTCGCCGAGATAATTTGAGATTTTTCTATTTTCACGTTGGAATCTGGATACGGTACGTTCTTTACGACGATGGCCCATGATGAATCCATCACCAGCACTTATTCCACAGCACCCCCGGGTCGAATATGCCGAATGACGAACGAGTTTTCAATAAAAAAATTTCTTATCTGGCAAACTAGACATAGGATTGATGTCAAATTTGGCAATAGCGTCCAGGAAGATAAACAGACAATTACTTCTTATGCCACTTTTACTTGCACCCCCAGGGGGGTCAGTAGGTACTCGGCCTTATTATTAAGAATTCATAAAAAATCAACCATACATGAGAATGCCATCAAACTCCTACAGAATCACCTACATGTCGACAAAAAAATAATTCAGTAGTTATTTCTGACTTAAAACCCCATGGGGGCTAAAATAACAGCTTAATGATTATTCAATGTGGAATGAGTGCTGGTGATGGATTTATCATGGACCATCGTCGTAGAGATCCAGATTCCAACGTTAAAATAGAAAAATCTCAAATTATCTCGGCGAATTAAAATTATTTGCATCGCTATCCGGCCAATATTCTAGTGGCGTACGAAAACTTCTGTACAAAACTCGGCTATCTTACTCGGCTGTTTTCACAGTCCCAATCAAAGGTAGACATACCAGTCTACTCCTTTGAAAACCATTTAGAATATCTTCCTATCTCGATATCCTTTGTCCTTTGAAATATCTCGTATATTCAAATTTAAATTGCATACAAGTGAAGGTGGCTTTCGACTTTTTCGAGCATTACATTGATATTTTCAGAACACCAATTGAAAATATACATTATTTGATCAATCTTTAGTACGAGTTTGACCTCGCTTCTAAAAATATTCTAAAAATGAATGACATCAATTTCGAGCAACGATGTGCTATCAGGTTTTGCTTCAAACTTGGGCACAGTGCAACGGAAACTCTTCTTAAACTTCAGCAGGCCTACAAAGATAGTGTTTGGTCATGGGTCCAGTTTTTACCGTGGTTAAGGCATTTTCCGAAGGAAGAGAATTGATTGAAGATGAACTACGAAGCGGATTGCCTTCATCTTCAAGAATCGATGAAAATGTCGACAGAATCTGGGATCTTGTGAGTTCAGATCGTCAGTCGACAGTAAGAAAGATAGGGAAGATTTAAACTTGACTCACATCACAGTTCATCAAATTTTGACCAATGAATTGGGGATGAGAAAAGTCTGCTCGAAAATGGTTCCAAAAACTCATTTCAATAAACGGTTTTTCGCTAGTAAAAACATTTCTGTGGCTCTTCAGCCACCTTATTCGCCCGACTGGAGCCCTTGTGACTTTTTCTCTTCCCAAAGTTGAAAAATGCCCCAAGGGAAATCATTTTGGGACAGTCGAAAAATTCAAACGACTGTAACCGACCAGCTGAAGGTCATTTCAGTATCGAAGTTCGTATACTGCTATAAGGAGTGGAAGAAACGTCTCTAGAGCTGTGTGGCCTCAGAAGGAAGTTATTATGAAGGTGACAATATTTAATTGTATTCCTTTTTATATTAGAAATTTAAAAGAAATGCGTCTCATTACTTAATTTACACACCTCGTATATCAATGATCACACAACGAGGCCGTATTCAAAATATTTTTTTATGTTCCGAGATCTCAAAATTAGCAAAACCATAACTTCGTGCAATGTGTTGCTCAAATGCTGAAACTTGGGGATGTCCTGAATATCGATAACCCCTAAATAATATCAAAATTTTGTGAGCCTAATCTGCATATCTTGTGAGCTATGAAGTAATTAAAAGAAGAAAGTTTGAGATTTTTGTTTTGATTTTGCAAACCTAGTTTTTTCAAACTGATTTGAACATCTTCGAAGTTACAACTTAATCGGATGGATAATGTTGAGAAAACCAAATCTCAGATGCTCATTCGACGGATTTGGCCCAATAACGAACCTGACTGATATTTTCGGCCAGTTAACCTATTCTTAAGATATGAAAACTCTAGCTCATCTTCTTAGGGATGATAGGGCGTATAAGACCGACCTTTTGGCAAAAAGATATCATTATTGTATATTTTGATTTCGAGGTCCTACCTGATTAGAAGATCTCCTGAGCTTACAATTTGGTAGATTTGAAGGTATGAAGGAGTTTACTGAAGTTCTTGAGATGTTTGCTGGAGTTCCTGTACCCAGACTAAGGCTGAGGATGATGTAGGTTGTGTTTAAGCATCAGCACTCTAAGATCTTTCAGCTTATTTCTAAAAAATATTGATTATTCCTAGTTTTCACTTGCAGACGCAGATCATCCTAATGATCTTTGAAATTGAGAAAAGTCTTGTTAGCTCTTTAGTCCTTAAGACAGAAAATATTTCGTGGGGGAGATTCTGCAAGAGTTTCATTATTTCTCAAGATATTCAGAAAAATATGGAGTTTTTAATAGTTTGGTAATGAAGGACATTCAACAGAAAAATTTCTTGAAATTTCCAAGTCATATTTAGTTCAATCTCCAATCAGGTTGATATTTTGAATCTTCAAAAATTTCTAATCTCAGTTGCATACCATTCGATCGATCGATCGAAATCAAGCAATGCGGAAGACCCTGTACATTCCGAAACGAGGCCAGTGTCAAAATCCAAACCACAAATCCAATTTATACCTAATACCACTACACCCCACACACAAAAAGTTATACTATTTCAATCTCACAAAAAAAAACATCGCAACAATGGGCTTTCTGCTTCCGTTGTATAACTCAGCAAATATTCTGTTCTATTTTCAGCACGTCATTCATAAGTTGCATAAATTCAAAAGCTTCATGTTCTTTTGTGAAGTTTGTAGCCATTATTTCAGGGACTTTGCGGTCAGCATATGAAATAAGAAGCGGTCAGTTGATCGAGAATAATGTCCAGAATCTGACCTGCGGATAACTTTTCGTATTATTCATTCAGGGATATTGTCAGTGAATATAATTCCTTACGGACGGTTAGTTCGTATGTGGTGTATGATGAATGTCTTTTCAGATATTGGGTGGTGATTTGTTTGTTGTTGAATTCAGTAGATTTTGCGATTAGATAACAACATTTTTTCTACGTGTTCTAAAAGAAGATTTGGGTATCTCAACTCCAGAACGAGATTTGTAGCAACGAAGAAAATGCAGAAATTTTCAACGACTAGTGGTGAAGCAGATAGCCGGTGTTCTATTTTCAGCACGTCATTCATAAGTTGCATAAATTCAAAAGCTTTACGTTCTTTTTTGTGAAGTTTGTAGCCATTATTTCCAGGGACTTTGCGGTCAGCATATGAAATAAGAAGCGGTCAGTTGATCGAGAATAATGTCCAGAATCTGACCTGCGGATAACTTTTCGTATTATTCATTCAGGGATATTGTCAGTGAATATAATTCCTCACGGACGGTTAGTTCGTATGTGGTGTATGATGAATGGCTTTTCAGATATTGGGTGGTGATATGTTGGTTGTTGAATTCTGTAGATTTTGCGATTAGATAACAACATTTTTTCTACCGATATGTGTTCTAAAAGAAGATTTGGGTATCTAAACTCCAGAACGAGATTTATAACAACGAAGAAAATGCAGAAATCTCCAACTAGTGGCGAAGCAGATAGTATATAATGAAGATTTTTTCATAAAATCATTTTTTAATATAGTAGTAGATTAAAAAAACCTTATGAGGTATAAAGTATTGAAAAATGCATTCCGAAAAAAATTTAATTTTTTAGCGTGTCGATTTTTGCGGAATTTAGCAAGCCTATTTTTTTTTCAACCTAATTCAAAGATCTTCCAAGTATCAACTTGATACCATGAATATTCTAGAACTTATAGGGAAAATTACTTTTCAAGTGCCCAATAACGAACCGATACATTTGAGCAGTTAATTTTTTGTAGAAATATGAAAACTAGCTTAAATCTTTCGGGAGAAGAATAGTATACGGATGGGCGGATTGACACCTTCAAGTTTGAACCTATATTTTTCACCATGAAGTCAAAATCATTCGATTTAGATCATTTTCGGCTGAATATTCGAAAATTACAGACATTTATCACAACGATAGCACGCTGTTCTACTAGAATAAGCGCACAAAAAAATTTATTATAATAACAAGAGTTCAAAAAATAACACAGTCTGTGCATTATCTAGAAAGAAAAGCAGTATGTCACTACAATGACTCATCCCATATAAAGTAAAAATAATACTTCCAGTACATTCAACCAACTACGACACTGACCAATAAAGAGAAATAACTGTTTTTATCCTCTTCCCATTCCCAGAAACGCCTGTACTAATTTTTCCAGAGTAATTTGACAAGTAGCAAGTTATTTTTCTTCATCTCGACACTTGCAGTGGCACCTCTCTGCATTTAGAATCGCTCCTTCTGGCCCATAATCTTATCAGTGATCTAAATCTTTTGTTTTTAATCACTGGTAGCTCGAATGGAGAACGTTTATTGCAGGTATCGATGGTATGTACTTTGAGATGGTAAGGAGGTAATGATATATTTTTTAACCCTCCGGGCTATCTATATGTAATTTAAATTAAAACGCAATTTATTTCTTAATCGAAAATTAAGAGTGCATTACATCCATCCCGGTTATCTGCTGATAGGGGGATGATTTATTATCACGAGACATTTATTGATTGAGGTTGTTTTAAATAGTTTTGTTAGGGATAAGACGCCAGAGAAATTTGATACCGGGGTCATCTCTTATCAAGAGGGGTATGAAAATTTAAACTTTAAAGGACGACGATAATCGACACATGGCATATATTTTTATATATAAGTAATCAAAGTATTATTAAAACAAGTAAAGTATTTTTGGTGATTTCTGTCAGCGAGATTTATACCCTTTTACCTAGTAGGTAAAATTTCGTTTTTTATGATATATACGATTGTCTTGAATGTCATTCCATAAAATACTCTCATAAATTTGCTCAATAAAGGCTTGAAAGTTGGAAATTTAGTTTTTTGTTGAATTCATTTTCAATTTAAACATACAAAAACTACAGCATCTGGCTACGATGAAAAACTGCGCATGATTTTTAAAAACCGAAATCACAAAAAAAAATTAAACTTAGTCAGCCTATTTTTGCTGTAATTGGCCTTCGAAGACGGATTAGCTAAATATCATTGAACCACGATTGAAGTATGCTATCATTTTGTATGAAGGTCTGTTATTTCGAAAAGCGTTTGGGTTTGACTTCCTGATGAAGAATAGAGGGTCAAACTTGAGTATGTGCGTCTGGCCATATACTCTTTATCTTCTGAAATAGATGACCTAGAGTTTCATATTTTCAGAATAGGTTAACTTTTCAAATAACTCGGACAGATTCGTTATTGGACCGAATGGTTCATAAGTTATGAGCCACTGAAATTTTTCTTCAACACATAGAATATCCATCGGAGTGAGTTGTTACTTGAAAGATATTGAATTAGAATTAGGAAAAGGCTTGCAAAATTTCGCAGAAATCGACAAGCTAGAATATTTTAATAAATCCCCAAAAAATTTGAATCCTTTGAACAAAACGGTGTGCATGTATGGATGCTGTTGATATCTTAGCATATTCTCAAATTTCCTTCCAGCAATAGGTATAAATATTTTTTTATTTAGTTAATGGTGAGAAATAACAGTTGAAGTGAAACATCATGAATAGCCCTAGAACCATCTTGAAATTTATATATAGGACAACTATTGATGAGATGAGTATTGTTTCTTCTCTTCTCCGCATTCACAACTTGCGCTAGGAACTGAGTACCATCAGAATACTTATGCTATTAGGTACGACCATGTTCTGTTCTAAACGATTGAGAACTGTCAAATTTTCATTGGAAGATCAAAACATGAATTTTCCGAAGGATCAGAAACGAGATATTTATTGAAGGCATTTCGTTGAGAGTTCACTCAGTCTTCCCATAATTGCTTTTATCTACTTATATGTTCATATTGAAAGAACAATATTATCTACTAATGGTTTCTGTGACTTCAATCTGGAAATTCTATTCTATGGAATATACTATGAAATAATTGAGAATAAATTGGGAAAAGAATGATATTTGTTAAGTTGAAGTTTCTGTTAATTAAGCAGCGCCAGTCTTTTATAACTAACAGAGATTTTGAATGATGGAACGGTCTCCCGTCGAGTTTCGTGAACGCTAGTACAGTGATTGCCTTCAAAAACAGATCAGAACTAGTGTAGTGATGGTGATGTGCGACCTTCTGAGATGACTTTTATGGGCCTGAATGCTTCAATTTTGCAAGTATACAAATTTGCAATTTTGTTCTCTTTTTCTTTTATATTTCTTCCAGAGACTATTGAGCAAATGTATTTATGATTCAGGAATTTGAGCTTCAAAAAAGGAAAAACTAAAGTTGTTTTTCAATTAGAATATAGGCTTCTTCATTCATCGTAGTAGTTGTATTAATATCAGGCATTAGTCCCAGAAAGGACTCTGGAACTCAAGCGTTATAGTTCCTGACCTCATGTCACAGCTTTTCTGATATTTTGATAACAAATTAAGCACAAATTGATGAAAGAAATATTTATAACCAGAATATCACCAAATCTTTTTCTCCCCTACTGAGATACACAATCAATTAGATTCTCAAAATGTTATGTTTTTAGAATTTCTAAAGCGACTTGAATATTCTTTCCTTTTGCTTTTCGATTCTGACTAACCGTTATTTCTCTCAGTGTGATTGTTCTCTTTTGCTTTCCTTCACGAAATACGGCGGTGCAAAGTGTCCCATTTAAACTTACAAACCGGTTTAGAATTCACATACATCTGGCCACACTGAAGATCTGAAAATATTTCAACGTTGTTACATAACCTAATGTTGATTAACTTAAGATTTTGCAGCTTTACATAATTAGTTTAATAATTTAGAGGCCTTCCATATTAGAAGACACGATGTAAGAGTTCCGTGTACGAAAATGGATGATTTCTAAGCAATATCATTTTCTGATGGATTCTATATCAAAAACCTACAAAAATAATGTTTTGTAATGAATATCACACAAGAAGTAATGGGTTCCTATAGCCTAGGGAAAAGAATGGGACAATACCAATTAAAAAAAGTCGTATAAATTATAACAATATAGATAGGAATCAGCTGTGGTCAGAATAAATCTACAAAGGATGAGATATGTTATCGCGGGTCCTCCGATAGACTGGATCTTAACTCAGTCGTCAACTACTACTGAAGTCTCGACAGAATAAGCAGACATATGATTAATGGCTTACTGTTACAGCATGAAAGAGTTGACATTATGCCAACTTCATATCCCATTGGCTAATATGACTTTATCTTAGTTTCATCTCTGTCGAATTTGAATTTTTACTAACACTCCTCTTATATGGACGTAAGGTTTTATGAACTTTCTGCAACATCATACACTATAGGTGGTCGAGGTTTCAAGATAACTTGTGTCATCTTCGAAGTTATGTTCATCAATTACTACATAAAATTCTTTATTATCTTATGCCAGTCATAATTATTTCAGCTAATCGAATATTTATAAATATTTCTATGAAACAAGCTTTCGGATTCTGAGACCCTTACTTTTTAGTTAATAAAATGCAATACATTGAAACCATAAAAATTTATAGTTGCATATTTATTGACTAATTATCAAAATGTAATGGTCAATTTATAAATTTAGAAAGGTTGAGTTTAAGGGTAGATATATATATATATATATATAACGACTGCTTCAGTAATGGTCGCAAATTATATGTAAAGGTGGTTTAAGGAATCGACCAGGATACACCAATAATCTACTCTGTTTTCATTGCCGAGCTTTCAGATTTATTCGATCCTTCTTCAAGGGCTTTGAAAGTGAGATTAGGGTGCCATACAACCGACGATCTCATACAAGTAGGAATTCCAGCAAGTGGCAGTTGTGTTTTTTTCCTCTGAATGGTTGTCAAAATACGGATTTTTCGCAACATCGGTAAAAAAAATGTAAAAAACTTCCATCAAATACTTCAATAATTGATGCTTACACAGATACGTATTCGATTGACATTGGTAAAACTAATGAATTCAATTTCAGTCGGAGTAAATTGTTCATTCGAGGTGACATAATGTAAGTTTTCAAAATTTAGAAAAAAACTGACGTAGGTGTTTATAAGTAGGGAATTTGAGCTTCGAAAAACGAAAAACTTAAAGTTGTTATTTTCAATTTGAGATATAGGCTTCTTCATTCATCGTAGTGGTTGTATTAATATCAGATATTAGTCCTAGAAAAGACTCTAAAACAAAAGCGTTAAAGGTCCTGACCTCATGCTTTTCTGATATTTTGATAACAAATTAAAAGCACAAATTGATGAAGAAATGTTATTTATAACAGAATATCACCAAATCTTTTCTCTCCACTCTGAATACACAATCGATGGAGTCTCAAAATGTTATGTTTTAAATTTCTAAAGCGACTTGAATATTCTTGCTTTTTCCTTTTCGATTCGCTAAGTTGTTCCCTCAATTATTGTTCACTGTTGCTTTCTGTCACGGAAATATGGCAGTACAGAGTGTCCCATTTAAACTTACAAACCGGTTCCAAATTCACATACATCTGGCCACACTGAAGATCTGAAAATATTTCAACGTTGTTACATAACCTAATATTGATTAACAAGATTTGCAACTTTTACATAATTAGTTTTAATAATTTAAGAGGCCTTCCATATTGGAAAACACGATGTAGGGATTCTGGGTACGAAAATTGATGATTCCTAACCAATATCATTTCCTGATGGATTCTGCATCAAAAACCTGCAAAAAGTAATGTTTTGTATTGAATATCACACAAGAGGTATATAGCCTAGTAAAAGAATGGGACAATACCAATTAAAAAGTCGTATAAATTATAACAATATAGATAGGAATCAGCTGTGGTCGGAATAAATCTACCGGGATGAGATATTGTCATGGTCCTCCGATAGACTGGATCTTAACTCAGTCGTCAACTACTTACTAGGTCTCGACAGAATAAGCAGACATATGATTAATGGCTTACTGTTACAGCATGAAAGGAGTTGACTTTGTATTTCATATCCCATTGACTAATATGACTTTATCTTCGTTTCATCTCTGTCGAATTTGAATTTTTACTATGCCCCTCTTATATGGACGTAGGGATTTATGAACTTTCTGCAACATCATACACTATAGGTGGTCCGAGGGTTTCAAGATAACTTGTGTCATCTTCGAGTTATGTTCATCAATTGCTACTTAAAATTCTTTATTATCTTGTACCGGTCATAATTATTTCAGCTAATCGAATATTTATAAATATTTCCTTACTATGAAACAAGCTTTCAGTTCTGAGAACCCTTTTTTTGGTTAATAAAATTCAATACCTTGAAACTTCTTCGAAATTTATGATTGCATGTTATTGACTAATTGTCAAAATGAATCATCTCAAGAATTTTCGTATGTATCCACTGAAGGGTTTCATAACAGAATCAATAACTACTTTGGCAATAAGATGACCACGAATTTTTGAGAAACTTGAATATAAGAACTATTTATTTGGAAGGAGGCAATTAAGCGAAGCGAAGCGACGCCCCTTGTAGGCTTCAAGGAAAAAAGCTCCAACCACCTTTCAGTGTATATTATATATAATAAGGACTAGTGACATCATATTTACGCACATAAGGGCAAAAAAAACACTCAGAATAGCATAAAATGAAATATAAATGACACCTATATATAAATATATATACAGGTCTCATAATTCAAGTGAATATTTTCAAGAAAATGATTTTAAGATAACCAAAGACATCCTGAAGCTCAATAAATTTCCATACAACCCTGGACTCAGTCATTAAATGAATATGCTTGTAGCTTCGTTTCCTAATAACGTTGAATTAGTTTCATACCTTTCAACTTGCAATGCATTGTTTTCAAATTGAAGTAACCCCCATTTGGATGGGAGTTAATCAGTCTACAAGATTTCCTGGGATACAGGTTTTTCCCCAGTCCACATTCCTAAAATTTTTTTGAAATCGATTTCAACAAAAGTCCGAGTTTTCTTGTAAATTGTATGTACAGTAGTAGTGAGAAACCCACAAGAAATGGAATGAGTCTATTGATGCCAAAATATGCATGAGTTCTACCAGAGATCATTTCAATTGATATTGTCGTTTGAATATTACAGGTGAAAATGCAATTTTTTTATCTCCCATCTTTTGAACTGGGCAAAATTTGGAAAAATGTTATAAGAAGAAAATGATTCCTTTGACGTCAAGAATCTATGGTTATAATTAACGCAGTGATCAAAGACTAACCCTGTATAGATAACCAAATTTTGAGGAAATATATTTACGAACAATTAGTACTTCACAAGCCCACTTGGTGACACGCAGTATTAAGTATTAGAGCATAAAGTACGAGTATATTTAATGAAATTTAATGAAAGATTTTTTTCGGGTTTTATTCCTTATGTTCATCTTACTTCATTCAAATTTGATGAAGACTTCTTCAAACTCTTATTCACGACTCTAGTCGTACATATCTCAAGATCACCACCTGATGATAACACCCGATCCCAAGTTAAATCATTCTTTTTCACATATAAACATGAATTAGCTGCTCATTATAAGTCGGGAACCTATTTTTCCAGATTGTGAGAATATAAATTTCAAACGAACATATTCGACAGAGGTTACATTAGTGACGAAATGAAAGAATACATTAAAAATGGTAAATCTTGTCGGCACTAAAATCAAGAAGGCTTCTTCAGTTTTCGAGATGTTTCAACGCTCACAGCATCACGTCTGGAACGCCGATCTGGCTGTGTTTTTCATGATTGATGATGAAGATTTCTTGACTTCTTTCTGATATTAATTTTAAATTCGAATGGAATCCCTTGTAAATTCGCTGAGGTTTATGATCTGAGTGTTATCTCTTGTAATTGACTGTTTATTTTAATTTTTATATTTGAGTGATCCATCGGGAGATATCTGAATACTAATCTTACTAGGCATCTCAAGTGATTGAAGTCGTTAAAAAGACATAGAGCCTGTGTTTGTGGCCCTACTGTCGACCGAATTATAGCCAATTATTCTTCGCCTACTAAAATTTTAATTAAGCCAGGATTTATGGCAGTAAATTGGCTATTTGAATTTTTAATATCTCAATTGAAAATGCTTTGGATATTTTTTGGTTCATAATGAATATGTAGTTAGTTATAGTTGATCCATTTATACAAAAACTGCTGCCTAGAAGAATCAAGTCAATAAGTATACTTTTTCACGAAAATTGCTGCTTTTTAAATTAGTCCATCGTCTACCATAACGAATTTTTTAATTGAGACCTTTGTTGATATATCACTTATCTATTTTACAGGTTGAAGGTCAAATGAATGGAAAACAGAACCACTTCTCAAATCATTGCCGACATGCTTCGATTTCTTTCAAGAATCTACTTCAGGGCTTTAAAAATGATAACAGAGATTATATACACTCGAAACATACAAATCATTTGTTGAATACTTAGTCATGATGAACAACAATGGACAAATAATACAATCAATATTTGTATAATACAGTGAATGTAAATGAAAAGAACTAGTGGGTATGTATTATGCTAATACAATGAATATAAAATAGTTTTAAAATGCTATGACTTCTACTTCTACAACTATTTTATTTCTGTGTTGCACACAGCTTTTTCATTTTTAATAATAAATATTATAGGCATCACGAAGAGGCCTACAAATAGAAAACCGCGGTTTTACCAAAGGTTGCACTAGCATTGCAAATCGGTCGATAAGTACCAACAGAAACTTTACATAGCCAGCTGAGGCATCAATCAACAACGCTACAAAATCTTGCTTGTCTATTTTTACTGTTCTCTGTTTTGTTTGTGAGCGAAAATGGCGAAATTCGAGCCGAGCAAGCGTCATTTGCGGAAAGTGTTGCTTTTTGCATTTCATTCGAAAAAAATGCGGCTCAGGCGCGTCAATTGATTGTAGAAACTTATGGTGAATGTTGTATTAGTGAAAGAACGTGTCGGGAGTGGTTTTAAAGTTCAAAATTGGCGAATATGACGTGGAAGACAAGAAACGTCCTGGATCCATGAAAAAGTTCGAGGATGCAGATTTGGAGACTTTGCTGGATGAAGATTCTTGTAGAACGCAACAGGAACTTGAAATTTATTAGGCGTGACTCAGCAAGCGGTTTCTCATTGTTTAAAATGCTCAGGAATGATCCAGAAACTGGGACATTGGGTGCCGTACGAGTTGAAGTCGAGGGACATCGAACGGTGTCTTTTCACGTGCGTACAACTCACCCAACGGCAAAACAGAAAGGGTTTTTTGCTTCGTATCGTGAGCGAAGATGAAAAGTGACACTACGACAACTCGAAGCGGAAAAACTCGTGAGGCCTTCCTGGCCATGCATCAACTTCGACAGCGAAACCAAACATTCATGGCTCGAAGTTGATGCTGTGAATTTGGTGGGACCAGCTTGGCGTAGTGTACTATGAACTCTTGCAACCAGGCGAATCATTACAGGAGCCCTCTATCGGAGGCAACTAATACTTTTGAGTCGAGCTTTGAAGGAAAAACGCCCGCAATACGCGGAAAGACCCGACAAGATAATACTTCTGCAAAACAACGCTCGGCCACATGTTTCCAGGGTCGTGAAAACATACCTAGAAACATTGAAATGGGACATCCTACCCCACCCGCCGTACTCTCCTGACATCGCCCCCTCTGATTTCTACCTATTCCGATTGATGACGAATAAACTCGCCGACCAGCACTTTCGTTCTTACAAAGTAGCCCAAAATTGGATCGATTCGTGGATTGCGTCAAAAGATGAACAATTTTTTTGACAAGGAATTCAGAAGCTGCCTCAAAGATGAGAGGAAGTTGTGGTTAGCGATGGAAAATATTTTGAAGAATGAGTAGGTATGTAACGAGGTAAAACGGCGGTTTTCCATTTGTTCGCTTATGTAGCTTCACACCCCTGTTGTCCATAGAACTTTGGTTTTACCTGAACGTCTGTCAGTTTAGAAGATCAGACCGAAAATAGTCTCGATCGGTTAAATTCAACTTCCTGATGAAGAATCCTTGGTTACATCTGAATATGTCAAAAATTGTTTTGCGACTCTTATTTTCTGAAGTTGAAGATATACTTTATGTTGATTTATCAAAAAAGGGAATTCGAGTTTCGAATATAACTGAAAGAAATCCGTGAGTGGTATTTTTAATTCATGGTATAGGTTTGTTCATTCATTTTGATGTTGTTTTTTGTATAACACTGTTCAAGGGTGCGAGAAGAGCCTATAGAACAAGCTCGTGAATGCTACTCGCCTCATGTCAGTACTTTTGTACAGTTTTTGGTAGCAGTTCACATCACAGATGCATTTCAGGTTCGGCATACTCTAAGTGATGGTTACGATATATCCGAAATAAAAAAGTTACTTAGCATGCCATGAAAGCGTAACTTAACGCTGTTATTACAAATGGTCAGCGAAAGGTCAAGTACCGTCTAGCGCCAAAACAAAGCAATTTTGTCTGCGTTTCGGTCCGTAAGGCACTCGGTAGCAAACCATATTTAATGCAGCACGTGCAGCCAGAAAAGTAATTATATAGGGCGCGTATACATGGTTTTTCTACCGTTTTATGATATTGTCGACAATGCGATATGGGGTGTTTGTGACTTTATCGCTGGTAGTACACGTGTCGGTTCAACTATTGTGTTGTCGAAGGAAATTAATATTTTTTTCACGCTTTTGTATTTTTCCATTCAATTCATGACAATATCGAGATTTCATTCGTTGATTATTATAATGGACTTTTCAAGAAATGGGTTTCATTGAAAGCTTAAGTATATTACGAGCAGCCTGTGTATTTTGGGTTTGGGATCATAGAATTCCATCAATTATTTTGATCGTCTAATGTCTCGATAGGCAGAGATTACAGTAAAACAAATAAATCGATAAGAAGAGAAAGGACATATGACAAAATAGTTTGAAATCCGAACCAAAATCTATGTTCACCAAGCTAATAATATAATAAAACTTATTTTATAGCAAATTCAGTGTATCATAATAGTTAGATAGAGATATTTGATTTAAAGTTTGAGACTATTAATCGCTGGATTAATACACGAGTTGATTACAAGATTTTTCCGTCGACCTCATTATGAATTAGAAATAAATTATTTATTCGAATAAATTTTATTTCTCACAATATAAAATTTGACCATGAAAATCTCTATACAAACTTTGACATACTATATTTATGGTTCCAATTCAACGATTCGTAAAATTCATAGGCGGAGATGTGACATTCTGAAAAGTCCACATTTACATCGTTCTGACGATTTGCGA
Source organism: Micraspis discolor (assembly GCA_030674115.1). Classification (NCBI taxonomy): domain Eukaryota; kingdom Metazoa; phylum Arthropoda; class Insecta; order Coleoptera; family Coccinellidae; genus Micraspis; species Micraspis discolor. Next base: position 7,029,853 of record JARTUT010000872.1, read on the forward strand.
TACGAAATGTGTGGAACTGGTGGGAGCTGATGTATTATTTACTGGCGAACGATTATCGCAGAAACATTTTTCAGCAGTTTCTAATCTATTTTTCATCGAGTTTTCGATGAACCTTTCTGCAACAGATCTTGATTTCCATCCTCCAAGCCGTTGGATGGCTCCACTGTACAAAAGGATAGACGCAGAATAACGCCGAAAACAGTGACATGTATACAGACTGGGTTGTTCTCGGATCATTCAACACTATATTACATCATCCAATGAAATCGTTCAATTTTTGAAAACGGACCAATAGAAACAAACTGTATCTGAAAACACTCAACCTCACAGTGTTTTCACTTTTAGAAATTTGTTTTTATCAAATGCCTAATTTCCATAGGAATATTAAAACGTCCGGATAGCTTTGGCCGTTGGTGGAAGTAGCGATCGTCATGGTTACGATAAACAAGCAGTTGTTAGCGATAACTTCAACAGCACATTTGGCAGTTCTGTCAGTTTATTTTCGTATTTTACCATAAAGTAGATAAAAATGAAACGTTTTGGGAATTGTAATATTACTTCAATTGAGGAAAGTGTGAAGAAAAGTGTGCCGCTTAATACAGTGAAGTCAAGATCCTACATTTGGAAACAATTTGAAGAATTCTGTGCTGCCCGGGAATACCATGTAAATGAAAAAACAAGTTTGTCAGAGCTCAATAATATTATGCTAGACTGGGCTTTCAATATGAAGAAGAATGATGGATTAGACTACAAGGAAAGTGTCGTAAAAACCTTGTGGAATAATACTGCCAAACAGCTGCAGGAAAAATTCTATTCCGAATGGGGCGTTAGGTTCGATCCATTCACAGACGTGGCTTTTAAAACGGCGCGGGATGCACGAAATGCCAAGAGGCGTATTTTGCAAGTGGACCCTGAGAAAAGAAAGGTTAGTGCCAAGGCGCTGTCTTTGGAGCAACACAAAAAGATGGTCAACTTATGTAGAGAAGATAATCCAGACAGTTTGAACAGAAAATTTTATTTTATTGCTGCATTGGAGCGCTTGCTTGCCGCGGAGGAGAGGGTTCATCATGCCTAATTTCGCATTTCCAATTCGAAATTGAAAACGATGGTAATCCCACGGGCCGAATTGCCTACAATCCGATATTTTCTAAAACAAGACAAGGTGGTGCCCAAAAATGTGCGGAAACGAAATGGCTGACTCCCAATATTGAAGAAGATATTTGACCAGTGAGGTTATATAAGCTACTTGTATCCAGAAGAACTGCAAACATAACCACTGAAAGACTATTCCTTACTCCACATAACAATTGGAAATATGGTTCATGATTCAAAAACTCCCCAGTCGCTCCCAATACGATAGCTAAATGGACAAAAGAATCGGCAGAACTCATTGGCATCAACACAACCAAGTCGAAGATAACCAACCACTCGCATCGAGTTACTGCTGTCAGCCAATTAGCCAAAGCAGGGATTGGCGAGGAACAGCTGTTAAAGATAACAGGCCATTCTTCTGCAGCGTCAGTGATACCGTATCTCTAACTGGACCAACAAAATCACAAAAAAATAATCACAGCCATAAGGAATGAAAAAAATGTCCTTCAAGAAACAACATCAGTATCTGCTTCATCATTCGAAAATAATGCTCGTAATGTGTATAATAATTGTACTATCAATAATTATTATTTTGAGAATAAAGATGAATAATTTGTTATGCTTCTATCTGGTTATTTTCGAATAAAAAACTATTTTTTATTTCGTTCGATTTATATTGTTGAATGATCTTTCCAAATACCACACGAGATTCGAATTTTTTCTGAGAACACTGTCGTTTTTGAAAATTATACAAATTTCACTCAACAAAGTGATCCCGAAAAACTACTCGCCTTCGGCTCGTGGTATTTCAAGGATAACTTTGTTTCGTGAATTTCAAACGCATAATTCCCAAAAAACAAGGGTGTTCTCAAAAAATTCTCACCTCTAGTGGTATTACCCTTGATAATTTAAGTTGCTCATTTCTCCTGAACTGTTGAACGGATTTGGTCCAATAATAAACTGGATCTAGATATTTGGACAGTTAATTAATTCTGAACATATGCAAACACTAGCACATTTTCTTGGAAGATAGAGAGTATAGGCCCGTAAAGCTGGACGGACATACTCAAACTAGATCCTGTATTCTTCATCAGAAGCCAAACTAAATCCATATATTAAAATTACAGGCACAAGGCTAAGCAGCAGCATGCAGTTCTACTAATACAACTGCTCAAAAACGAACAAGCTCGCAAAAGTATCCATCCATTCCTCGATTTATTTCACGTACATAGATAACGCCACTGAATTCACGAAAGAAATTGAGGTAAACAACATCAACAGAAACACTTTTAGAAAATCCATGTACACAAAGCAAAAGCTGTAGGAGTGACCTTCAATACGAACCAAAAGTTTAGTTAATTTAACGATCCAGGAGTTCCAATCACAGCTGAACAAGTAAAATTTAAAGATGGTCCAAGCTTCTTTGAAGTATTTTCTCAACATTTTCTGAAATGTTCCTTTCGCAAACTTATTATTATCATTGATATGACTGGGAGCAGTTTACAATAACCAGAAGGTTATCAAAACACAACAGGTCGAAACACTGAAATATATTATGTCGAAATTCTTCGCAAACAATGCCTTCAAATTTTTCTGTATTATTCTCGGCATCAAGATAGCATAAGAATTAAAGGGATTTACGACATTTCAACTTTATGACTGAATTATTCTCCTTTATCATATAAATGATAACGGGTATGTCGAAGGCATATTATTTTTCAGTTGAGGGAGTGCATTGCAAATAAAATGAAGAAATACTCGTTAATTTTACTGGCAATTGTTTTTGTGCAGGTAAGTGCTGTGCAACAAATGACGCAGAATGAATGCAACAAGTTTTGTAAACCTGAACACAATCTACCATGGGCCTAGGTTCAGATAGCTATGTAAGGAAAGATGGAATATTTGCAATGTCCCTTCGTTAGTCAACAGAACTATTTTCAGCCCTTCATTGTGTTTCTTGTTCATTGTGCTAGAATTTCAAGTTCCGTTGTGGCATCTTGTGGCATTCTTCATATTTACATGAGATATAGTCTCAGTAAGTATACATCAAGTTTTTCATCAAAAATTCAATAGGCATCAATACAGTATAGTTAATAAATTTCAAAGTATGTTGTGTAACTCAGCAAATCATCAATTATCACTGGGCTACCTACAGGTTTATTTACAGCTACAGTGTTCGAGAGCATTCTTTCGGACTGAGTTTCTGTATTTTTGTGCTTTCATTAATTTTACACTCATTACTTTCCTTTCACCAGAATGTTTTATATGACCAGACGCGCAGAAAATTCATTCTCTTCTTTATGAAATCTAGTTCTTGTTCACATCAACACAACGATCAAAAAGCCCAGGACCGAGGTAGAAAAGCAATATTTTTTGCCGAAATTTGATTTGATTCATCGATATGATCTTCTTCCAGAGTTATACTGTTAATTCAACATTTCTCTAGCTTTTCAATACCACTGGTGAAGAAAGATTTATCGAGACATTCGAAATATGTTTCAGTTTTTGCAATCACCTACTCATCTGGGCAAAATCTCTTTCCGAAACACAATTCAAGCATCTTTACGGCTGTTTTCCTTGACTTGTAGCACAGTGCATTAGTTTAGTGCAAGAACACTCGTTTCTATCCTTCTATCAATCCGTTTGTGAAATTTTGGCCCTTCAAACGACCCAACAAATCGATATAATAGTCGCTGTTGATTGTTTTGGCGTATTCTAGTTGGTCAATAAATAAAATGCCATGGGCATCTAAATATACAGTGGCCTTAACCTTCTCAGCCGAAGTTCGAATAGTTTGACGCTTTGGACATTCTTCTGTAGCTCCTCGCCTCCCAGCAGACTGCAGCTTTGATTCCGGAGTGAAGATCTCCAGCTTTTTGAATAATCATTTACTCGTTATTGTTTTTGCTCTGATGCGAGCAAACCTGGCACCCATTCGGAGAACAGCCTTTCAATATCCAAATGTTTCTGTATGCTCATGTTAGCGTTACCTTCTGATAATTTCACATTACAATTTCCATGGTGATTTTCCAGGATTCTTCAAGATTTTTCTGAAACAACTGGATCATTTAGCCAACAAGGTTGTTCTGCAACATCGTTGTCCTCGACTTTTTAAAAACATCTTCTGATTATCGCTTTCAATTGAAAATAGTCTGGATAACTTTTTTCAAGTCATGATTGTGCCTGAACTATGTTTTTCCCATCAGTAAGCAATGCTTTATCAACACACAATATTATTTTAAATCCATCATTCCAAAAAATCATGAAAGAACGTCTCTCAGACCCTGTTACGTTATTATTAATAAACTAAACTCATAAACTTCTGACAGTAATCACTAAGGTTGGCACTTTCGAAAAAGCACTTGGATATTGTGTTAGTGGCGCCATCTGGTAGTTCCGTTCGGGACTTATCGACTGATGTAGATGCCTCCAAAGGCAGCAGTGGCTGGTTAGGAGACAAAACGTGTTGTCACTCTGATTCAACTACTAATTGCTTCTAGTAGTTGGAAATTCCAAAGGAACTACCTTAATCATTTCTAGAAGTTCATTTTCTCCCGGTAGAACATTTAATATCATTAAAATATAAGTGTCTTCAATTTATAATCAAAGTCAGTTGCATTGAACAAAATGATTATTCTAACTCCAAGGTATCTTTTGAGAATAATGAGGAAAACTGTTGATTTGGTTCAGATACATTTTGCACAGAAGCATAAAGATGGTTAACTATGAAATTTCTTTTCTCCATACCGTTTGTTATAGATAGAAATTGATTTTTGAAATATAAGACAAATTTCGGCTGCAGAAAAATCTAAATGCGCCAGGACCCTTTGGAGAATTTCAGTCTGTGGCAACGAATCTCAGCTCATCTTGTATCAAAATCATGATAAAGAACTTCCATTTATATTTCAGGTGGCTTCCTCCCAAACAATCGCTGAGTTGGTCCAAGACTTCGAAGCAATAATCCAAAATAGAGTAGCGGAGGCCATTCAACTCCTGGGAATGGTTGGAAGAGACATTAGTCGAACATTTAGCCAGATATTGAAGACAATTGATGAAGTTTCTCTCAACATTAATGAAGAAATCAACAACATACGAAACTTGATTGACTCCTCGATCGCTAGAGCTGAAGAACTTGGACAAAATATTCAAGAATGTATTTCATCCACCTCTGCAGACTTGGCATCTTTGAACATCAATGTCCTACGAAACTGCTCGATCAGCTATGAGCTCTCGGAAGTTCAGCAAATGATTCCACAAATTGCCTCTCTACCTAAGCAATTGGGAAGTCTGATTCCTAGTTGCTTATCCAGTTTACTTAAAGATACGACTGCCATCAGTTGCTGCTTGAACGAAGGTCTACAACTGATTGATTCAACCATTGAAGCTTTAAGCGCTGATGTGAGGTCTTTAATAGATAGTTCATTAAATACAGCTGAAACATGTATAGACGGCGTGAGAAATGAACTCGAGGATGCATTATCCTCTATCAGAACATCTTTGGACGCCTGTAACAACAACTGAAGCTGTCAACCGTGAAAAGTCTATGACTAAAATTTGTATGAATGAAACAAAATTGTATTGTTTTTGTAACAAAAGATATAAATGAAAAAAACTTCGTATTATTCAATTCGAGCTCCCGTTTTATTGAATGATCACAATGATTTGCACGAGCCTGTCCTATAGCTGTTTTTTAAATAATCTGAAAGAATGATCAAACTTATATTTTCCTTTAGTTTTATTCAAAGCTCAAATGCCCTGAAATCTTCTTGACAAATACGTAGGCACGACACTGCAGAAGAAACTGATTACAAAATATACGTATCAAATTTGTTTGAAATGTATATATTGGACAATTATTGATGAGATGGGGTATTGTTTCTTCTGCATAACTACATTCACAACTTGCGCTTTGAACTGATTTCCAATCAGAATAGCTATTGGTACGACCATGACCTGTTCTCAAACGATTTAGAAGTGTCCAAATTTTTCTTGGATGATCAAAACCAGGAATTTTTTCAGGAGGATCGGAAATGAGTTCTTCATTAAACATTTCATAAGAATGAAATTTGTTCCAAGAATTCAGAGCTGCAGACTGTCTGCGAATATGGGGAGTGACAACGTTAGACAATGAACCGGTGTAGATCTTATGGTGTCAGTAATAATTCTCATAGATGTATTCAATTGTGCTCCGATTTTTTTGTATATGTGCACTATTAAAAAAACAGAGCAACAATACTCAGCTGCAGAAAAGACTAGGGCTTATGATGCTGTGCGAAGAGTGGAAGCATCAGCACCCCAAGATGATCCAGCTAATTTCTGAAAAATATTATTCCTAGTTTTCAGTTTTAGGCTCAGATCATCTAAATCATCTGAATTAAGAGATGAATCTAATTTAATTCCGAAGTAATTTGGATAGAAATTGTTCGATAAGAGAATCATTGAAAGTTACAGCTAATTTCCTATATTTTTTATGATTATTCAGATGGAAACAAGATACCTCTATTTTGTTGGGATTGGGACATAACCACCTCTCAATAAAATAATTCTTTAAGATTTCCAAATCAGATTATAGTATGTTGTCCGGAGTATGGAAATCCGAATGTTGGTAAGCAATAGTAATGCCATCAGCATAAACAAATTTTATAAAATATTTTCACCAATTTTACAAAGGAATAATTAAAAAGCCATCACCAACGAATACAGTATATCCCTATTGTGTATTTTCCGAAGGAAAATAAATGAGGTGTGGATATCAATCAATAATTAGTATTAAGGTGGGTCTACCTGATAATAATTTTTCTCTGCTGTTATTTCGGAAATTACGCTTCAGATATAAATCTCTACTATTGTCTGAGAGACGAAAAATCAATCGAACAAGATAACGAGATATCTGTATGAAATCACTGAGGGCATTCTGTTGTATAAATCACCGACCAAAAAATTGATCAATTAGTATCGGAAAAGTTATTTGATTGAATTCAATTCTCCTCGTGATTTTCTCCATTCAAAATGTGGAAATTATTGTTACCACTATTAATGTCATGGCTGGTGGTAAGTTTACGAAAGCACAACATTTATATCTTCATCCTTTTACATATATCTTCTTCAATATATCTTTCATGGAGAAACTGCAAATTTTTATGAAAGAAAGTTTAATTTTTTTTAATAAGGAATGCTCCCAAGTATTTTATTGCCATCTTCTTTTGTTTCATGATTATTAGAAACCAGTTAAAAAGGATAACAGTTATATCGAATCAACTGACATTCATCTTTTACATAGAATCAAATTTATTGGAAATGATTCGAAATGAAATATTCTACGTAAGGTTTTGAAAATATTCATAAACATAAAGATCATAAACGATTATTCCATCCAGCCGGAATGTTTGGGAATATAAACAACAACTCTCACTATGCATAGCTTGATCTATTCAAATCATAAACAAATTATACCAAAAGACATTAGTCCATCACAGGTATCTGGTTTCGTAGAGCATATTCTGGCCCATGTAATACTGAATGAAGCAACCAATCATTTCAAGTCTCCCCTTCAATTCAAATAATTTGTCGATACATACAAATCTTCTCTTTGTTGAAATGATATAATTTTTTTAGGCATCCACCTCTGGTGCTGACCTGATAGACTCCACTCAAGAACTCTCTAAATCAAGAGTAAGCATATTGGCCGAAGCTACAAAAGAAGTACTAGAACTGAAATTATCCGCCTTTAAAACAGCACTTGACGAAGTAGCAAGCATTGACCAACTGAAAAAAGAAATAAGAGGAATCGTCAATGTTTCTCTCCAGAACATCAACGACCAAGTGAAAGACTTAGAAAACATTGTCAAAAATGCAACCACAGAAGCTAGAATAGATAGGAAATCCATTTCGAGCTGTATCCGTCAAGAAAAACTTGCCAAATGGAGGAAAGTTAGATCCTCTCGAATCCTCCAGTGCAAAAAGACCTGCTCTTTCGATGTATTGAAACTAAAACTGTCAAAATTGGCAGCTGTGAAGTTAGAAGCAGCAGCTATAATCCCGAAATGTGTACTTCTCCATCCGCTCAGTAACACAAAACTAGAAAGCTGTATTCAAGGACAAATCAACGACGCGAACTCTGATATCAATCGGATCAAATCTGAGATAGATGATGATGCTGGAGACATATTCGATAAGGCAAACGATTGTATCGAAAACAATCTGGGGGAACTCGATTTGGATATCGAACAAATCTCAGATGATTTCAGCCAGTGTGTAAAGAATAAATTGGGAGAGAATTAGTACGATAAAATCTATATTTTATATATTAATCACTTTATCTATTTGTTTCGATTTTCTAAGAAAATGAGACATTTTCTAATAAATTGAAGATTGAAGTTCGCATTGTTTTATTATCGCATTAGTCAATCCCATTCAATTCCTCTTCGGATTCTATACAGGTGTCCCGTAACTCAACGTCAAGCGGTAACCGTGTGATATGCTAGGTTATACAAGTTCTAGCAAAAGTAAAAAAAATTCTACACTATCTAGCTCTCGAAAGGATTAGATGAACTATTCATAGTTTCAGAGTGACTTATAAGAATCTGAAATATGGTTTCTCTATTTCAGTGTCGTAAAGAGTTCATTACAGTACTGAAAACAGTGCTGTAATGAACTCATTGCAGCATTGTTTTTAGTTATATTTTTCGTTTTTTGGTTGACAACACTGACATCCTATCCTTTCTAATGTCAACACGCGTCCATTGCAAGTCAATTGCCAATATTAAACCATGTAGAGATTTGAAAGCACTATTCAAATTCTATAATGTGTCAATTTTCGTATCAGTCACACCAACTGAGAAAATAAAATACAAAAGGCACTAGGGGGTATAATCTGAATTTTTCATTGAATTCCAATAAATTTCTCACAATCCTTGACTGAAATAGAGAAAATATCGTTCAATACTCGTTGCAGAAGGCAATTCCAACACTCATGCTTTCAAAAACACGCTCCTTCGTCGCCCGTTTTCATATTTCGCATTCGTGTTGGAATAGGTGCCCATCTGCAACTTGTATTAGAATATACTATTCCTCTATAACATATTTCTGGAATATCGATAGGATTAAGTTGTTAGTTGTAAGATGATATGGGAATTAGTTTCAAACAGATGAGCTTGCAAAATTTCGCAGAAATCGATTAGCCAGAAAATTTTGAAAAAATTCAAAATATTTTCAATACTTCGTACCAAGTAATAAATAATAATAAGATGTGGAATCTCAACAAAGTCACTATCGTACCAATTGTACTATCTACTACAGGGTTATACCATGGGAGTTGCACAATGGCTTGGAGTTCCTGGGACTACACAGAGATATTTACATGCTGCTACAGAAAGTTGTAATTCTGAACACCACTAGAATAGTCCGAAGATTTTTGAGTCAGGATTAAATTATGGAGATGCTTGGCTAAAAACCCGTATCCCATTAAATCAACCAGGACAACCAGAGAAACTAGAAATATAATAATAATAATAATTTATTCATTCTTTGAGACAGATTACATCTGTATAGAATACGTCATAGAGAAAAAAAATAATAATATCAATGCTATGAAAAGAAATAATTGAGGCAATCCTACATTAACAATAAAATCCCTATCCCTCAAACAAAAGTATAATTCAAAAATTCACCCACACTATAAAAACAATTAACAAGCAATATCTCCCTCATTTCTTTTTGGAATTCTCTGGAGTCCAAAACCCTGAGCCTGTCTGGAAGATGGTTGAATAACCTGATTCCACAGTACTTGGGCGAGTGCTCAAACTTAGTGGTTCTATGCTTTGGAACACAGAGAATATCAATATCTTTATGCCTTGTATTGTATGAATGAAAATCAGAGCATTTTCTCAGTGATGTAAGGTTTTTTTTTATATACAATAAACAATCAAGTATAAAAATGCAAGGAAAACTTATCAACTCGTTTGCAATAAAGTAGGGTCTACAGGACTCCATAGGTGAAAGGTTGAATATGAGTCTAATGATCTTTTTTTGTAGATGCCCCTCCCCACAAAAGTACGTTGTAACTCAGGTGGGAGTATGCTACTGAGTAGTACACGCTGATTAGAGACTCCCTCGGTAGGATCTGCTTGAGGGACCTGATGGCAAAAAATGCACTACCCAACCTCGAACAAACCGAGTCAATATGGCTCCTCCAACTCAAAACCCCGTCAACCCACAGTCGGAGGAATTTAACGCAGCTGGAACTCTCCAACTCACCAGTCGTAAGCTGCAACTTCAACTGGCAACCCAGTTCTCTAGACCGAAAGTGCAAGAGATCAGTCTTATTTACATTCAAAATTATAGAATTCCGGAAACAAACAACGAAACACAAGTTCGCACCGAGCTGTGAGTTCAACACGATTGGATGCTCGAATTATAAAAGAGGTGTCATCAGCAAACAAAATCATCCTCATATGCAGCAACAACGTCGAGAAAGCAATAATATGACGAGGAAGATCATTGACAAACAAGATAAATAAAAGGGGCCCCAAAACAGAACCCTGCGGGACGCCCATTCGCACCTGATACCTTGAAGATTCCTGTTGACCCACACGAACATAAAAATCCGTTTCATCCAGAAAAGCCTTGATCCAGTCGAGAAAAACACCTCTAAATCTGAGGCTGTACAACTTAGCCAGGATTCTCGATTCATCAAAAAAGCACTGCTACATGCATTTCACTATCTAGACTGGCATAAACGAAACTGACCAGGTCACAAGCAGCTTTACCAGTCGACCGATTAAGTCGAAAGCCATGATGCTTTCAGTAATTATTGAATACTTGGGGAAACCCAACATTCTATCGAGTATCAACTTCTCCATAACTTTGGATAAAGTGCTCAACAGAGATATAGGACGATAATTTGCAACATCATCAGTAGCTTTTTCTTTGCACGGGGACAACCTAAGCAATCTTTAGAAACTTACGCGAAGTCACCGACCAGTTAATTAGGTGGGCGAGATGCTCAGAGATATGGGGTGAGAGAACCCTCAAAGCCCTAACCGAGATCATGTCATGACCAGAGCTATTTTTATTTTTTAAATTACGTATAACGGAGTGGACCTCCGTGAACATATCAGTCGTATTTTAACAAAATTTTGTGCATTTCTGCACGGATATCTAACATATTTTCAAAGTACATTTTCGTAGCAATTTTTCCACCAGCAGAAATAATCATTTCTTTCATTTACTTAAGGGCTGGCAATCACAGAAGTAAATTAATAACCTTGACATTCACGTGCCATGTCGACTCACGGCTCATGAAAACTGGGACGAACACGAAAATATAGGAAGTTTCTCATCTCCAGGTATGTCGCATGCCTTCAAAATTCATTAAAAAATGCCTCAAACCATTTTTTCGAAATTACGAATTTGTTTTAAAATGAGAAAAGAAAAATGTTAAAAATTCCGTCAGAAATTCAATGCTCGATGCTTTCATAGATATTTATTGGATTTACATTGGTCGGACTTATCAATTGTTTCAGCAGTCAAATTTTAGAAAAAATTGGTGTTTGATCACAGTGTATTTTATTTTTCGGACTTAAATTGTTGGGCTATAATTAATCGAAATGGTTCATTGTGGGAAAATAATATAAGTTGTCAAAATTTAGAAAGCTCTGGCGTTGGTTTTTAGGAGTAGAGAATTTATGCTTCGAATAGAATTTAGGGAAACTATGAGGAGATATTTCTATTTTGAGATATAGGTTTGTTCATTTATCGTGGCAAACTCCTGTTCACCTGGACACGGTGCTTATAGAATTGTTATAGTTTGAATGTTCATTCGCAAGTTGCTCAACAAGAGTGACAATGCTGAATGACCCCACATCAGTGCTTTCTAAATTTTTAATTCGAGATACAGGTTTTTTATTCATTGTGATGGTTCCTTGAATAGCACACTGTTCCAAGGTACAGGAAAATACTGCTCTTTTTCCATTCCACAGGAGACTATCATTAGTTCGGTTTGAAAAATCAAGATGAAATCATTGACCAATTTCTTCATAATTTTCTCGAATGCAATGTCATTTCTTGATTAACTGGACAGAAAAAACAACTTCAATTAATCGCCTTATTGTTTCTCGAAGATAACAGGAAATGCATGAGTTTCCCAAAAGTAATTGCGCAAATGAAACATCAAATATTTATGAATTTATGCGAAATCTTTTATTTCCCTGTTTTCGTTCAACGAAAATTCACGAGCTCACGAAATTTTGGGTTTAACATCGAAACAATTGAGATCGCTGTGCTACTTACACAATTTCGGAATTTGCGAACATGAACCTTCGGTAAACATTGGGCTTATATTATCTATTATATTCGTGAAAAATATCAGAATTCAATCATTGTTGAACAGTCAAGTGAGAAGTGAAGATGAAGTGCTTTTCTGTATTTTTCATCACAACTTTATTTTTAGCAGTAAGTATAAGAAGTGTCTATCCTTGAAATTCATTTTTTTTTACTTCCCATTTTTCTTCAGACATAAGATATTTTTGATCGGGCAGTTGCATCGAGTCATATTTTCAGTGTTTCTTATCTACCATTCTCTGAGAATTTTGAATTGTCAAAAGACACATTTTTTCTGAAGGGAGAATGAAAAATGTTCCTCTATTGTAACTAATATAAGATTTTGTGGTATAAATTGTATTTGGAATCTCCAATACACTTCTGAGATGCTATTTACTTATAATACAAATCCATAAACGAAAAAAACATAACTTTGGGAGTTTCAACAATTTTTCCGAAACAATTGATTAAGATCCACCTAATCCCTATATCTTTCATTGCAGACATCGAATGGTTTTCTTCTGGGTATACTCAGAGACCTATCACCAGTAATCAATGACCTGAACGACAGCATTACCAACCTCCTGAAGGATACTGGAGGGCTCATAGGTCACACATTTTCCACTCTTGATGCTATTGTAGAAAACGGCCTAGGCTCCATTGAAAAACTCGGCAAAAACATCCAAGATATACTCCTTGGATGTCCAAATGATCCTCACCATCAAGAATGTGCAACCCAACTTCGGACAGTTTACCAAGGTGTTGACACTAGCCTAATTCGACTTTGTATAAATGAAACTATAGTAAGAGATAGATTATCCGAGAGGCTTGTTCAAATATCTAAACTCAGGACTCAGTGTATGACCACGTTCACCAGATGTCTGAAAACACCTTCTGTCGAAGAATGTATCAAAACTGAAGCAAGCACTGTCAGATCCAGCATTCAGGAGAATGAAGTCACCCTTCAAAGAGATGTGGAGTCCATAAGAACTGAAGTTCAGCAATGTGTAACTGATAAATCTCAACAAGCTTGCGGTAGTCTACAAGCTGCTATTGATAATTATAAGAGATGCAGTGGAGATGACTGAATTGATTTGAAATAAATGAATTGTACGTGACTGAGATCGAAAACAATAAAGAAAACGTTTGGAAGATTAGGTTCTATTCTTCATTTCTTATCAGTGTTATAATTTTCACGAAACGTGTTTTCCGTCTGTTTCGTCGGGAATTTTCCAAGGTATATTTTCCTGTGCATATATACGAATGACTTTGAGACTGAATATGAGTAGCATATAAGCAGCCATGAAGTATATACTTGGTATTTTTCTAGTACTCATATTAAAAGAAAATTATGCACAACTAAATATTCCTGGCAAAATAACAGTGAGTAAAATTCCTGGTACATTAATACTGCATAAGAGAAAAATCATATTAGATATCTTTATACATAGGGTGACTCCTTGACTACAACAATAATATTGAATATAGATTCATCAAATCAAAACAAACACTTTGTTCTATAACATTTTTCGCAATTCGGTTCCTTCTGAGATCTTATTGAGTTTACGAAGAGTCAGATTTAGAAATTTCTGAAACTTTTTCAATGCTTATTCCATTGGTTGAAACATCCCTGGAGCCCAATTCACAATTTTTTATTTTCAAAATTTATTTTTTTTTCATCAATGTGACCTCTATCAGATTGCTACAGAAAATTCAACCTTTCTCTAGATCTTCGTTTACAGTTCAAGTCATTAATTTATTACGAGACTAGCAACGTTGAATAAATTCAGAAGATTAACTGAAAAAAAGTTATTTCAGAATCCGATATTCTTCTAGGTCGATTTTTTTGTGGTGTAATGTCAATGTGATAATCTTTCATCAGTTGCTTTATCTAGACTTGAATCCGTTTTTGATCGTTTTTATCAATTTTTTTAAATATACCATTTTTCTACTCTTAATATTAAACATCCAAAATAAATTTTTTATGTTCCCAGGGAATACCTTCTCTACCACACGAGGTAATTCTTCTCGAATTCAAACCCAAAATTGAAGCCATGAAAATAATTCTAAGCAAAGAGTTTGAAAATATGGACAGGCATATAAGGCTAGCGCAACACCTCGTGCAAGACAACACTGCCAGTGCTAAAGGAATCGCAACAGACAAAATAAAAGACTTGAAACATAGCGTAACAATAGCAAAAGATGAAGCAAAGTATGCAAATGCTGAAGTCAAATTGTGTATCATCAAACAGGAATATGAAGCTTCAAAATCCTTAATGCTGCTATCTATGCCTTGTTTTATGAATTACACGGATATGATCGCAGTCAAAAATAAGATTTTGAAATTGCAGATTATGACAGGACAACTTTCTTCGAACTGTCACAAGATGCACATGGATGATAATGAAAAAGACATTGTTCTCTTCAAGAAATGTTTATCAGATAGAACTGAGGATGTCTTCCATCATATAACAAGAATAAGGGAAGAATTCGATAGTGCTTTCGGAAACGTTATGAAAAATTTTCTTAAGTGTGTGATAGAGGGAAGTTTTGAAACTTTTAGAAGCATTGGAGAGGTGATTAGTTCACTGAGGAACTGTAAAAATATTAGCATCTACAAATTGAAAAAGTTACCTTGATGAATTTTAAATTGATAACACTATAAATATTGCAATCCTGATCTCCATTTCAAGTTCAATATATTTTATATATTTTTATATTTTTTATATTTTATATATGTATATTAGTGAGGAATGCATTATATTTTTAAACTTCTGAGAGTTTGATAATATACTTCTTCCATTTTTACACGAATTGTACATTCTCTTTTTTATTCGATCGTTGATTTATAATGAAAAAATATTTTATTCAAGATGTAATCAGGTAAGTTTTGATCGGTTTCTCTTTGTTCATATTGAAATATAGAAGCGGTAACAATGAAAATGACTTCTTTGTCATGATAAAATTAAAATAATTTTCAAACCGGTTTTGTTTGATTGATTGTATTTTATAAGGAATGAAAAAAAAATTGGTAAATATAAACATTGATAGTGATTATTTGTTTCCTTGCTGGCCTCCTGAACTTCACTGCACAAAACGCACATTAACGCACATTCTGAAAATCTCGATTTTAATGAAAGTTAACAAAATATCATCACAGAGTGTTTCAAATTTTGTGGTGAAAATTGTGATCTTAAATTGGCCATAACTTCTGTTTTACAAAATAGAACCCTATTTCTTTATAATTGTGTTGGATTCTGCGGTCAAAAATAATGATAGTTTTCTCACATGATTGTGCTCCTAAATTCAATAATTTCTGAGTTATTTGAGATTTTCTGGATTTATGGTGTACGTAGAGTCAAATTGATTGCATCTAAAAATTCAATGAATATTCTTTCGGAACCATGGGAACACTCTGTACCCATAGAAAATAAATTATCTGTTAATAATTCACAAGTGTCAGGTGTTATTGTTATTCGTAATCTTCATTTCTCGATTTACCAAAATGCACCGTTATTCTAATTACGAAATTCTGGATCTATTTTATATACATGGTGAATGTGACAGAATTATTAGTAGAAGCTGCCGGGCCTTCAACGAGAAGTATACCTATTTACCTTCCATGACGGAGAAGATCTTTAGAAAATATGTTTCAAACTTTCAAAGTTTGGATGTGTAAGAGCCCTAAAGAATACAAAAGGAGGGTAGTTGATGATGAGGAAAATTAAATTAGTGTTTTGACTTATTTCGAAGCGAATGAAAATGCATCTTTTCGAAGTGCAGCTCATGAAATCGATTTAGACAGAAATTCAGTGCACCGAATTTTGAAAAAACACAACATGCATGACTACAAATTTGAGAAAGTTTATGAATTAGACCCAGGTGACTACATAAAAGGTTAAATTTTAGTAGAGGAATATTGGAAAAACTTGAAAATGATGAAAATTTTTTGAAAAAGATCATTTGGACAGACGAAGCAGAATTCAATAATGATGGACTATTTAATAGAAAGAATTGCCACATTTGAAGAAGTGAAAATCCTCATAGAAAAAGACAAAGAAACCCCCAGAACAAATTAAGTTTTAATGTGTTTGCTCTTGTGATGAACAATAATGTGCGGTACTACATTTATGAAGAAAATTTACATACAGAAAAATTTTTGGACATCCTGAGAAATTTTGTTTCTGAGTTTTTGGATGAACTGCCGTTGAGTATGTCGACTACCGCATATTATCAATTGAATGGGGCTCCGGCACATACTTCGCACGAGGTGTCTGGACAACTGAATGCAATGATTGGTAATCGGTGGATCGGACGCCGTTCTTCACTGTTTTCGCCCCACGATCTCCCGGTCTTACTCCCTTAGATTTTTATTTTTGGGGTAGAATAAAAACATAGTCTATGAATCTCCTATTGAAAGCAAAGAATATTTTAAACAGCGATGAGAAATCACCTCCTCAAATATTTTACACTTATTTAGTTACATACACCCTGTTTATAGGTGAAAATAGTGGTTACAGTTAGAGCAATTATTATTTCATTTTTTATGAAGAATAGTGTCCAATATGACTAGGAATAAATTGCTCATCAGTCATCGCAGTCCCCTAGTACACAAAATTCATTCCATTTCAAGTACTCATGTGCTTTCTATCATGTTCCTTCACGAGCAATACCCGAATCGATATCAACGGATTTTTTTGAGTGTTCCATTGAACAGAGCAGTCATTCTGTACAATTCCATCAAGTGTAATTTTCTGTTCAACCCCCTCATCATTTCTGTACCTAGCATTAAGTACAGCAGGAACGTGCCAGCAAATATGATGCGATATTGTTGTACCTTTGACCGTGTGTTTCACTGAAGCATGGGTGCGTTTTGGATTAGGGGTGGTTTCCTCTTTGTCGATTCACGTGCATAACTGGCTGCGTCGGACGCTATTGTGAATTAAGTGCTTTGTTCGACGATCGTAATGAGTATTCAGGTCCAGGGCAGTACTAGGGTTATCATAAGTTGAGAATTTAGAAAAGCAAATTGTCGCCATCCGAGGGTCGACAGTGGCATATAGTGAAACGACCTTGTTCGCAAGCAACGTTTGTCGATGGTACGAAATGTTCTCAGAGGTTCGAAAAGATGTGAAGCGTGCCGAATGCTCGAGCACCTCAACCTATAGTGATGAATATAGTATTGGACACTTTCTTTATCTTTCTCTGTCCTTTGATACCATGTATCATTTCATTAATATTGATTAATTTCCAATAATACAATAAGAGAGTCCAAGAAAAACATTAGCAGATGCGCTGCTGACTTCACGTCAGTTCTATTCTACATTGTTTCTTCTTGATTTCTTTCAGCTGGCTTTTCATCTAAAACTAACAGTGAAAAATGTACATAGGTTTCATCACATTCGATACCCATTTTTTCATTGTGTGAATATTGTTATATAATTTTTTTTTCTGTTACGGGAAAAAAGTTCGACATTTCATCTCTATTGACAGGTAACAAAATATAACTTTTCGCGAAAGTATTCACTTTTTTCCCGGATATATATACATATAGATAATGGAAGATATTTGATTTTAGAATATTTCATTGAATATAAGTTACATTTCCTTTATATCAAAAGTACAATTAATAAATGTGCATTGCGTGAATGACATGTTCCTTGAACTATTCGGTACAACGGACGAATTTTCTTGTGTTGAAATAATGATCTCTGACATGGACATAATGCTGTTGGTATACCTGGTCGCAAATTGGGTGTTATTTCAGAACTGCCACACGTTCTGAACACTTTATTAGCAATTTCTGTTCTGTGTGCCACCGATTCATCAACATACCCTTCAGCGACCGTTGATGACTTCCAACCACCATGTTTCTTTAGTGTAATCAAGTCTCTCCCAGATTAAACTAAATTTGTAGCAGACGATCTTCGAAATGAATGACCTGTATATGAGTTAGCATTTTCAAGTTGAAGAAAATTAGCTACTGTTTCAGGTACCTTATAAAAATTATTTCACGCACAACCTGATTGATACATTTTCCATTGCGATATATGCATAAAACATGCGGCGATCTTTTGCTGCGGCTTTACGAAGGGCTATGTACATTCGGTAATACTTAATATATTCTTCAGTAACTAAAAATCCCATGTTTACATCATTCTTTGTTTATTTCAGTTTCACAATTAATAACTTTTCCGAATCTTCAATATCATCTAATATTACCTGGCTGATTTCACAAATTCGACAAGCTCCTGCAAACCCAAATACAACAACAACCTGGGCCATTAAATAAACTTCATCGGGTGCATTATTTAATAAATCACTTATTTTGTACATACATACATACATTTAATCATTGAATAATTCGACCACACTGTTTATGGCTTCTGTTGTTGTGCCAGTTCCAAAAAATAAGCCAATAACACTGTCTCCGGGAAATAACTGCATGTCTTTTTCATTCCCATTCCATGAATCTTGAATACGAGGTTTCTTAAATTTTCCGCTATTTAGCTGGCAATAATTTTCGTGATGCTACTTGCGCTGCTTCTATCAACTTCAGTAGATTCAGAGAAAACTCAGAATCAGGCATTTTTAACTTTATAGTATTCAAAATGACTACTGAACAATTACTGAGTTCGAAATTTTTAATTAAATCACAGAATCAAATTGACAGATATTTGATTACACTGATTACTTTTCCTCAGCAACGCAGGTCTAATAGCTTACTAGTTTAATAATTTAAATTTCATATCGATAACATAGTGCGGGAAAAATTCACGGAAAAAATATTTGATTTCAGATCTCGGTTTCTTTAGCTAAAATCTTTTTTCCCTTGTATAATAAATAACTATTGTTTCATCAAGATGTAATTGCATAAAAACATCCAATTTAGTTCCTTGTATGAATTTTGTCCATGTCGAAATTGAAGAGTTCCCTACAAACCTCAAGGTACGGACCTGTTTGCTCCGTAATGATAGCTTTCGTGATTTCAATAGATCCACGAGGGAAAGAGCGTTAGATGCAAGCTCAAAGCCTCCCCTATTTTTTCAAATAGGAATTAAATAGTGGCTTAGAGTTCATAGTTAAACAAGCGATTCCAGCTTAAGTACTGGGACTATAACAAACACGTCCTTTCCTATTGTCCACAATTTTTACCATAAAATGCCAGGTAACGTTGGAGCACGAGTTTTTTGTTGGAGCTTGAGTAAACAGCATTCTACTTCCACTTTTTAACATTTCCTGGTTTAGGTAATCTGAAAGGGATTTATTTCCATTGGATTATCAAAGTTTTTTCGAAGGCTAGACCTCGTAAAAAAAATCTCTCGGTCATCAGAGCTGTAAACAGGAATTTGTGAAACTTCTATACTGATTTGTATTTTACCAATTATCATTTCTTCCAGAGTCCCCGTATATTTTGAAGAAAATTTAAATTAATCTGGAGTACCAAAGGCTCTACACCAAGATAAATATCTAATAAATTGGCATTATCTGTGGTTTAACATATTTTCAGAATATTATTTCTAAATATCTCGGTTGATTTCGTTATTGAGCCAAATTCGTCGTTTAGTTCAGCAATTGTAAGAATCTGAAATTAAGTTTCCTCAATAAATCCAAGGAGATCATCCGATCAACATGGAAGCTATTATTATGAGGTTGAATCTGGTAGATTTTCGAAATTCCGTGGAAATCGAAGCTCTAGAAAATACACTGATCAACAATTGCTAGGGATCACTTATGAACTTCTCTTCATTTGTATTTTTTCAAGTTATCTCGTGAATATCTGTACATTATATGTTCTCTAAGGAAAAATTAAGATGTTTTGAGTTGATTATATCAAATTTTTCCTCATTTCATCGGCTCTTGTCCACAAAATCGATTATTATATGTAGGTGGAGTGAAAAGCAATGTGGTATTTGTTATTAAATCTGTTTTTTTTCTCTCGCCCAAACACATAAGGTGACAATAATTTAAGAAATGTGAACAATATCAGCTTATCAGTCATGCCGAGAAGACGTTTGGCTCCTGTGCAACTGGAGCAAATCATACGGTGGATACAGGAAGGTTTGTCCCAGCGAGAAGTGTCCCGGCGGTTGATAGTTTCGCAAAGTGTCATGAGTCGGGCTTGGAATAGGTTCATCCAAAACGATTCAGTAGCTTATGTTCATGGGGGAGGTCGGCAGCAAAGTACAACAGATGCCCAAGATCGTCTTTTGATCCTCAATGCTAGGAGAAATCCCACTTACCCGGCGTCGCGGCTCAATAGATCACTGAGAGTTGCAACAGGAGTTCTTATTTCGAACCAGACTGTAAGACGATGACTACATGTTCGTGGTTTGAGAGCACGTAGGAGGGTACAACATCCCCGTTTGAATAGGGAACACCGGGTTCATCGACGGCAATGGGCTGAGGAGCACCGCAATTGGACAGTTGAAGATTGGAGCCGATGTTTATTTACGGATGAGTTTAGATTTCGTTTGGTCAACTCCGATGGACGTATTCTTGCTTGGAGGGAAAGAGGTCGAAGGTATGCAGAACAGTTTATGGTACCCACAACAGCTTTTGGCGGAGGTTCTATATGTGTATGGGGAGGCATTTGTTTGAACCAACGCACAGAGTTGGTTGTTCTGCAGAACACCACAATGACCAGCCAGAGATATCACGATATGCTTATTGAACCCATAATTGCCATAATGCCCGTCCACACCGAAGTAGTCTGGTTCATGAAGCGCTGGATACTCATGCTATTGATAGGATGGACTGACCAGCTCGCTCTCCAGACATGAATTGCATCGAACATATCTGGTCTGAGATGTCTAGACAATTGTCAACCTTAGAACAACCGATCAATAACCTAGAGAACCTTTCTAATGCCTTACGGGATATTTGGACGAATTGGCCCCAAAATTTTATAAATCGTTTGATTGAAAGTATGCCTCGTAGGGTAGAATGCTTGAGATGAGCTCGTGGAGGACCAACTAGGTACTAGCTTAACCGAAACTTCAGCCTTCTTGTGGTTTCATCATAAAATTTTTATATTATTCAAACACAGAATTTTGAGTGTTCCTAATAAAGTCTTTTTTCTCTCCAACTTTCCATTTTTTCATTCTTTTCTCAAGTGAACCATATTATCAACTGAAAATACTCTGATATCTGAATAAATTTATAATCTTGGAGCGAATATTTCAGGAGTGAATTAGAAAAAGTAAGTGATCCCTATCAATTGTTGAGCAGTATATTTGATAATTTTTTTAATACTTGAAATCATTATATTTTTTTTAATTCTTGATATCTCATAAGGTATCATCAGGGATCCACCAACTTTAAAATTTGAATCGACGTTATTGATATCCTGGACATCTATATATATTGAGGTTACCCGATTGCCACTTTTATTTACAAAAAAAATAAGTTCAAATGATTCCTTCAGACCAATTTGCACTGCAGATTGTCACTTCTAGTGGATGCAAAGAGTAACATTCAAATGAAAAAGTAACTCGTCACTAGTTATCAGTTTTCTCATGAAAGTCGGGGTTGTCATAATGGAGCTGTAGGATCCTTTTGGCATCTGTACGGCAATGCGGATAGTTTCCTGCAAGAAGCTGTTGTGTTTGTATCTTAAATACAATTGAATGCAAATCTACGATACTGAAGCTTTTCCAGTCTCTATCATACAAAAAAAAATCGTTTTTTACGTAGGAATTCATCAACTTGGTGTTAAAAACTAATAATCCATTTGTTCCAGCGGCGTCGCCCACTAGGGGGCGTACCTAGAAACCGATTACTTTTTTTCAATTTTCGTTCACCAACCGACAATTAATGGAATTAGTTGTATTTACATTCAAAGTCGGTAGCTTTTATTTATTCACCTTCATTATTCCTTAGAAGTGATGGATGCGGATAGTAATTAAAACCTCCCAAGATGGGAAGGAAAAGTATAATTTTTCAAGATGACTGACAGCCCAGAGGGTGGTTCTGATCGGTTCAAAATAATTCGGGTTCCATTTTCGGGCTGAGAAAAATTGTATCTTCAGGAACTCTCTCTTGAACATTGAGTTTCGAGATTCCTTGAGGTTTGAGTCCAAAAAAGAGAGTGATATTACAGATGTATACTAGTTAGGTGGTATTTTTTGGTAAATCTTTTCATTCATTTATTCATTGAAAATTATATACTAGTAAGCATATTACAAATAGCATACTCAAGTTTTTGACGAGAAATTTTTATTATTACATGGGCAATATCCACCATATTTGATTGTTCTAATATCAATAAAAATTTGGAATGACCATGGATCCACCACTGCCTCTTATTTGAGCTGATTTATCAGGTGTACCAGTAAGGAATAAACGTTTTTGGTGAGAAGAAAACACTAATAATAGGTAATTAAAATAACATTTCACCGAAAGTATTAACCATTGTTTTCTACAGATTTTTCGGAAAGAAAATTTCGAGGAAAAAATTTTACGGAAAAAAATTTTTTATTGAAAAAATTTTTCGGGTAAAAAATATTTTGGAGAAAAATATTTTCGGGAATAAAAAATTTTCGGGAAAAATATCAATCTCGTTATATCTTTAGAACAGTTGATTTCATGTGCGATCTAGATCATGAGTTCAGTAGAAGACCTATTGAAAACGATAAATTGACATACGGTAATCACCTACACTTCAGGGATTCCGAATGGTGAGGCGAAAAAAATTTTAAACTCGCTTTATTTCTAGAACAGTTGATTTCATTGGCGATCTAGATCATGAGTTCTCTGGAACAGCTACTGAAAATGGACATACGGCAATAACCTATTCCTCAGGGATTTTAAATGGTAAAGCGCAAAATATTTATCTCGCAATATCTCTTGAACATTTGATTTCATAGGTGATCTAGTTCATGAGTACCATTGAAGACCTATTGAAAACGATGAATTGACACCTACTCCTCAGGGATTTGGAATGGAAAAGAGAAAAATAATAATCTTGCTATATCTCTAGAACAGTAGATTTCATAGTCGATCTTGTTCATGAGTTCAGTATGTCCTATTGAAAACGATTAATTGACATACGGCAATCACCTACTCCTCAGGGATTTCGAATGGTAAGGATATAAATATTAATCTCGCTATATCTCTAGAAAAGTTGAATTCATAGGCGTTCTTGTTCGTGAGTTCTGTATGACCTATTGAAAACGATTAATTGACATACGGCAATCACCTACTCCTCAGGGATTTTGAATGGTAAGGCGAAAAATATTAAACTCGCTTTATTTTCAGAACAGTTGATTTCATAGGCGATCTAGTTCATGAGTTCTGTGGAAGACCAATTGAAAACAGTAAATGGACATACGGCAATAACCTACTCCTCAGGGATTTCGAATGGTAAAGCGCAAAATATTAATCTCGCAATATCTTTTGAACAGTTGATTTAATAGGCGATCTAGTTCATGAGTGCTGTAGAAAAACTATTGAAAACGATAAATTGACATACAGCAATCACCTACTCCTCAGGGATTTCGAATGGTAAGAAGAAAAATAGTAATTTCTTTATATCTCCAAAACATTTGATATCATAGTTGATCTAGTTCATGAGTGGCATGAGTTCACCGGTGGTTGCTGGCGAAAATTTTAACAATATTTGGGATTTCTGGATGTTGTCGATGTGACGAAATTCTCTCCTTGAACATGAATGATGTAGAAGATATGGGTCAATACGTTATTGTGACATTGCGGCAAACAAAAAATTCAACAACAAGAAGATTCATCATAACCGATGTTAGCTGCAGATTCAAGCCTTGCATGTTATACAGAAAACATGTAAATCTTCAGCCACCTGGAACAGAAAGCCTAAGATTTTAATGACATACCGACATGGAGTGTGCATTTCCCCTTAATGCTGGCCAGCACACTATTGGTGGTGTCAGAAAACAAATAGCAAAATATTAAGGTTTACAAGACCCAGAGTTATACACCGGCCACTCTTTTCGCAGAACTGGAGCCACTATGGTTGCGGATTCGGGTGGTGATATTTTAGCACTAAAGCGTGCAGGAGGGTGGAAGAGCACCGAAATTGCGATGTGTTATGTCGATGATTCGGTCAACAAAAAAATCGAAATGTCTAGCAAATTATTTGGTAGTAAGGAGAGTACAAATGTTCTGTAGTCCTCGAGTTCAGCGGTTTCTGAGTCAACAGATGGTTCATTTTCATCAGTATCAACTCTTTCATCATCAAAATTCTGCGTTACTGGAAATAAAAATTGTACCATGATTTTCAACATATATGAGGATAAAACAAAATTTTCTAATATAAATAATACTATTTACTTGTAAAAATTCTGCAAGTTTTATAAGTTAGTGACTCGATAAAATAAAATTTCTTGATTAATATTGTGTTTTTGGAAACTGACGTTTACAAATGAGAAACAAATAAAAACATTAAAACATTTTGGAATTATTTTTTATGACTTGAAAGCGTTAGAAGTTGTCTATTGCAATGTTGATAGCCATAATAATGAAAAACGATTGGTGTCACCTTAATAATAATTCTACATATAACCTAATTCAGTTGGAATGAATACATTCTAGGACTGAATGATTTTATGAAAAAACCTTCAACCGTTTTTATTATCACCAATCTGTCGATGTTGAAAAATGACGCGGATCGGATTAACGTAGGAATTTTTTAACGATTTTAAATCGCACAGGGGTTGGTCAGATTATTCACATCCCCTTCGGATGGCTCTTTCATATTGTCAATCATAAATATACACAATTATAAGTACACCTTTCTACGTAAGCCTACCCCCTTCGATCTCTCATTATACCCTTACAATAAATTTCGCAACTTACAAAACATACTAAACTACCCCTTTTTCTAACGCTCCGCACAATGACATCTCCACCCCAGCATCGGCATTTCATAGAGCCTGGCACGCGTGCACGTGTACATAGAGCGCGCATTGAGAGATCTACACCCCGATTTTCGGATGACTTTGCATTGAAATTCATGAATAACAATAATTGGGCGTGGGGTGGAACACCCTCTTGCACCAGAACACCGAGCATATCCATGTGCAGCTTGGTCAGTTCAATTGAACCGGGGAACATAAAACTGACCGAAATAATCTAACAAGTTTTACTGCTGCTTTATGCACGCGGTGATGTTTTGTCCTGTCTGTCATCTGAATATAACCTGATATGCAACGTGAGGTAAAGAGAAATATTTAGAAGAGAAGGAATACTTACTGTCACTTTTTTTCATATTTTCCTGCGTTGAGTAAGTCCACGAACACAAGGACAAATTCCTAAAATACTCTGAATATGATAATAATGAGACAAGAGAGAAAAATAATTAATAATAATAATAAATTGATAAATGTTGATATTCTGCAATTAATATTCATTCACTTTTTAAAAATATATAAATAATAAATCTGTCAGTTCAAGTAGTTTAATCTCACTTCTATTCTGTATTTTTCTTAATCAATGGCGAATTCCAGTTTTCATCTCCATTTGCGAAATATTTCAATTCGTAACTAGGAAAGTAAGACGTTTCAAATCGTAGAAAAGTTACAAAAGGCGTCACTTTATCGTCAAAATAAAAAAAAATTGTCGTGTTTCTAGCAAAAATGAAATTACATTCCGAGAAATCTAATATATGGAGTACCGCATGCGAATCCCTGCGTGTGCGCCAGCTTTAGACCATTTCCCATAATTTTATCAGTCAAAACGACTGGCCTCTCCTAACAGACAACTCTATTATCTCTACGCTCTTCACTTTCAGTCGGCACTATTGAGGTATGGCGATATTAACGGATTCCTTGAGTGCGTTAAGTGTACTATTGTTTTTACTTTGTTGGGTATATTTTAAGGGTTTTTATCGCGATGATATCCGACTTCTTTTCGCCGATGCTTCATATATTCCCATTAATGTCAATCTATGTTCAGATTCAATTGATTCAGCCGCCTATCAGCGTTTTGAAAACTATTCGAGGCGTGAAACCTGCCAAATATAATTTGGAAGATGCCGACTGGATGTTGGTCAATTTTTTTAGCGGTCAGATGGGTTTGATGTTCAT
Source organism: Micraspis discolor (assembly GCA_030674115.1). Classification (NCBI taxonomy): domain Eukaryota; kingdom Metazoa; phylum Arthropoda; class Insecta; order Coleoptera; family Coccinellidae; genus Micraspis; species Micraspis discolor. The sequence goes on from JARTUT010000872.1 coordinate 7,056,324, forward strand.
TAAGCGATATCAGAGAACATTAAGGCAGGCGCTGGTTACCCGTTAGTTTATTTTATCTATCAAATTTTGATGCGTACATAAATCTAACTGGAAATATTTTTTTATGGAAAGAATTTGAATGGTTGAACTGACAGGATCATGATTTGAAGTTAATGGATCTTTTAATTATCGTCTGAGGATATAACCATAGATGTTTGGATTTTTTGTGGTATTTGACTGGAATTATATCAAAGCAAACCAGATTTTCATTGTCCGAGAGCTAGTGACGTAAAAAGCTTGATATTCCCTCGATTTCAATAGTTTTTCTTACTCTCTGCGTACAGCGCATTTACTGAATACTTTTGTGAGTAGTGTTATGGCATGAAGTCTGTTGAAGTGAAGAACAAGAAAAAAATATATGGTTTAGTTGACTGTATCGTTGTCATTGAATTTTCTTGCCTACCTTAAATTAAATCAGAATAGAAATTCTCATAAAAAAGTGATAAGAGATAAGACAGCTTCGTTTTTTCCTTCTGGAATCTTCCATTCTTTTTCGATAGATAATTCTTGACGAATCTTAGGATGTGCCGCGAATGGTTTTTATTGTTCGTTCGTCGGTAATTGTGTGTGGACGTATTTTATCAAGTAACATGGATAACGAAACTGCTGTTCGGTTAATTGAAATATAAGGCTCCCACGGTCCATTATGGGATACTAGGTGCAAAGAATATCACAATAATAATATAAGAGAAGATATATATCACAATAATGATATAAGAGAAGATGGGACGAAATTACAAAAAAATTCGTACAACCAACGGTTGTTTTAAAAACGAAAATGAAAAGTATTTTGAGTTCCTACAGGACGTAATTCCTCTTACGAAATTTACGAATAATAAGTTGAGTTACAACACACGAGGCCGCTTTCATTGTGTCTTTAACACGAAATAAAGAGCGCGGCGTGACTCGGACGTGCCGCTTAGTATTGCCGCGCAAAAGGTCTAAACTAGTTACGAGACAATTTTGCGTCCAGCGAATGCCGCGCGCAGCTGCCGCGCACTTTGCGCGTTGTGTTTGGACACACCTTTAACGAAATTTGCGGATCTAACCAAAAAGAATTTATTTGAAATCTAGTTTCTAGTTTGGGAATAATTTGATTTTATTCAAAACTACTCTATGAGAGGATTTGAGAGCTACTTTCACATAAACCTTAATTATAACTCCTTAAGGTGGAGATCTCTATATTAAGCCACACTTCAACTTGCGCTTCTTATTTCTTTCTATCTGACACTATCCCTGCAACTCAGTTACTTTTATTGGATTCTTCGGTAATCTGTTCAACTAGAGGAAGTACTTATAGACGTCTACAATACAATTGGCCAAATGATTTCATATGAATTGTGTTGATATAAATTTCATCAAGCATTTATGAACTTGTGCTTATTCAGATAACGAAAAAAATCCAAACTCATACTTTCTGTGGGTCAGTTGATTTGGCCTACCTGTTTAAGAGGATATTCATCTAAGCTACAAGACAAGATTATAATTGGACAGAGCAACTAGATGAGTTTCATTTTACACACCACCTGAGATTCATTTCACTACATTATCCACCAAAACGAGAATGAGAAGTAATTTATTTGTGACTTGATAAACCGATTTTATTTTCTTCCATCTTTTCTCAAAGTAGTGTGACAGTAGATTGAAAATATCAATACATTCAATACAGAATAAAACTATTTTCTTTGAACTGGCTACAAGGCTTGAATAAATAATTTGAACCGATGCTGAAATGTATAAATCTTCACAGGAGATATTTTGAAAAACAATGAAGCGGTTTTTGGTACTTTCGTACCACCCATCTTAATATGCACGATTCATGCCCGTTCGTCCCCGTCCTGTTACGCCACTGTGGTGTCCGTCAGACGCCCGGTATTTTCGAGAAATCGGGGGGAGCCGGTACTACTCCAGGTGTCGGCAGCTGTTGGCAGGAGCCACTTTCACCCCTTCCTCGTTTCTTACCCCCGCTGGCGCGCCCGCGTTGATTCAACTTGTTCCACCACTGTGTATGCACCGGTTCAGAAAAAAAATATTACAATGGAAAAAATATACTTGCTCATGACCGGAATGCACTTAAGGGTGGTTGCATTAAAACACGATTGGTGGAAGGGATTGTTTCGGAATAGTATTTTCATGCATTGGTGTGAAGAAAACAGGAAATGATGGTAAACAGCGTGATGATACTTATGTTGAAATCATGACTCTAGAATGTTATTAATAATTGAAGAGTTCAAGGGAAAGAGGCCGTTAATGTTAAATTTTCCTAACACAACTTAAAAAACGAGATAAAAAATACAAAAAAGATTCGATTTGAACCATCAACTATGCACACTCGAAAACTACCAATTAGTATTTCTTACATAATTATTCTGAGGTTAAAATGCGAATATGAACCCTTTTTTAACCCTTAAGCGAACAAAGGAGAAAGAAATATTTTTTTTGAGAAATGAAGAAACATATTTTAATATCTACAAAATAATCAAACCTTTTCAATGTATAATTGGTAGACTAAGAACTTGGTGTGAATAAATTCACAAGATATTTGCAGATTTACAGAAAAGGTTGTTACGAGAGTTGGGTGGGAACTTTGAAAACAGCAATGACTGGGTTTCTCCCCAGTAATTAAGTTTCAACTCAATTCACCCCAAAATGTATCGATTACAGGGTTTTTCCCTGAAATCATCAATTGTCAGTGAATAACAAAGAAATGTAGAGAAATTAAGTACTCGTTCTCCAAGTGGTACGGTCCTTCGAAAAGCTAGGACAAAATTATTGATGAATTTGAACCCACAGTTATCATCTTTTCGTAATTGACTTCACACTGTGAATGCAGCGCGTAGCCGCTCGGTCCGAATTTTGTTCCTACCCTCAGCCCAATTTCTACCCCGAGACAGACAAAAACCCTTCGGTGTGTGATTCCCTTTAGTCGTCCCGGCGAAGAGTGCGATGTCGAAATTGCGAGAATTGGCCGGCATTTAAATTTTTCGAATAACTTAGCGTGTGCCAAAATTTCCAATATTCTGTCGAACGGCAGCCTTTGTCGGCAAATCAGGGGCCAAATTCATGCTCATTTTTCTGACATACGACAATCGAGATGATCGCATCTTAATGTTTTTATTGAGACTGAATATTCGGGCTTGTTTGATTTCTTGACGAATCCACGTCATGAATGCAGTTTGCTTATGGTTTATGGCTGTCGACGGGTTACAAAAGTATGTAAAATAATTGGTTCGAATGTTTGACTTGATGTTGATGGATTTATGACATTCGGTTAGTTTCTTATTTGTCATCTTTATAATTGACAAGAGTCTGGGTTTGAATGAATTTATCGAAAGTACAGACCCTCATTCGGAGTGCCTATATATAGATAGTTTACAATGACCACTTTTAATTTAAAAAAATGCGAAGTGAAATTTCGTGTGCAGGGAAATGCATCTACATTAAAAATGTAAGTGAATGCGTCATAACGTAATTTCGAAAAACAATTAAATTGATGATCACAACAGACGTACTTTCACATAACCTTAAATCCGTCGCATTGTGCGTGCGACAGTTTTCACACATTTTCAACAAGTATTCACTAAAGATATAATGAAAAATGGACCCTATAGAATTCTACGGGGTGAGGATTCGACCTCTGCGGTAATTTCAACTACTGATTTTTGAAGCGAAGAGAAACACTTTATTTCTATAACAATTTTTCCAATTCAGCACCGTTGCAAAGTTACCTGCGATTTAATATTTCAATTTGGACTTAGCCACCACAGGATTACTTTCGGTATTACATGAAAATTTCAAGTTTTTCATTATGAAATTCCTAAAAATTGTAGAGATATAATTATTCAAGGTCACAATTCCTGTTCGACGCTCCGAAGTTTAATATTTATGATAGAATTTTTATTGCTCTTCGAAAAATGTACCATAACTTTCCATCCAAATCCTTATTACAGTTGAAAATCATAATGAATTTCTTGGTTAGTGATTTTCCAATAGAGCTTGGTGAATATGTTAAAATTTTTAATTTATTCAGAATTTAATTGAGTATTTCATGAGAAAATACTTTTATATAATATTAATTTTCCTAATACTATGAGTCTTACCAATTCTTTATAACATGAGATCAATTTTATTGTCATGTTTTCTTATTTTTCAGAACTACAAAAGATTTTTATCTGTGTTATCTTCTATATCCTTTTTTTGAACTTGTAAATTTCAATGCAATAATAATTCATAGAATACAAATGTCAGAGCTATGATATTCAAGAAGTTTCTCTTGTTTTCAAGTCTGAATAGGTTTCCAACCGAATAACCAATTCGATGAAACACAGTGTTGTCAAAAACTACTAGGAAAAATTTTTTTAACGAATTCGAACGCTAATGGGGATAGATAATAAAATTCAGAAGATTTTTTCATCATCATTTTTCCACATGAATAATTTTCTTCAAAACTGCATGAAGCACCCTTAAATACTCGTAAAAACTTCAATATGTATGTTGTTCAAGCATTTCACCTGTAAATAATTCTGTGTGGTAATATTGGCTATAACTTCTCTCTAAAAATGAATTACAAAAGGTACATTTTGGAAGTGAAAATAGCGCTTCAAAGCATTATACTATTGTCTTCTCGAATGACCTTCAATATTATAGGATAGTTCATACAGATACATTTCATCTGATTTATTTGTAGTAATTTAATTCAGGGAAAAGCTGCATTAAAAATTCAATTAGGATATTCTGTATTTATATTTGTTTGAAAGAAACAAATTCTTAAGTTCAAGGTTATGTTTTCTGTCATAGAATGAAGTATAAATTAACTGGAATTGAATAAATGATTGATAAAAGTTTGTGGTGAAATATACAGTATTGCATATTGAAGAATTATTACTGATCAAATATCATAGCAAAAAGTACGTATTGATAAATTTTAAAAATTGATTTTGAAACTTCATTTTTGAAATTTGGTACACCTAAGTTCGTATCCTGGTTAGTAATTATCTTGTTCTTTTATGAACGATAATCGTATCTATAACTTACTCTTCGGTTTATTGGAATAAAAAAAATATTCGATAACATGTTCAAATATACATAAGAAGAAGTTTTATACTATAGAATTAAAAACGTAAGAAATATGTGCGTTTAATTCAGAGGTCCACCACACAAAATCTTTCTACGTTATTTCGAAATTGCTTTTGGATAATGAATATAGGTAATGGGTCGTCTGAAATGTAACCCTCTGTATATTCCAGAGTAGTTCTGTATCACTAGAATATTTTGTTGTATAAAATAAAGTAGATTGCAATTTGTACCAGATATTTCATTAAATATGTAGAAATTGGTTCATGCAGTTTATAGAAGTATGAATTCCTGTAGAACAGTTTATTTCCTTCTAACTTTCAGAAGTTGTTCTCTCAACAGGAATTGTAGTACTGTTATCGATTATCAATTATGACATGAAATTACTTCTATGCATATGCATACTTTTGTAATGGTTACAAGATTATTATTGATAATAATAATTAATTACATAAATCAACTCATTAAAATACACTAGTACACTTTGCACAGTATATTAAAGTTGAACAGACAAAAATAGTCTCAAAAATAATTCTCTGATAGAGCATTTGTGATGAAAATCCATTAACTTACCAAGTTTCATTAAATTCTAATTTTTTTCTAAATATGTTTGACATTTCGTTTCAAACTTTGATGAGTATATTTTGAATTATAACTTCTAATATTCTGTAGTTATCCATTCCAAAATTGTATAAGACCATTCAGTATAGTTTATCGAAATTCCTTGAAGTTGAAATGAATGAATTAAATTAAAGATCTGTAAACGTAATAGGATACAATCCCCATGTCCCAAGATTCGTAATGACGCGAAGATTTTATTCAAATTATGCGAAGTGCATACACCAGTATTTCAGACATCTTACTTTCACTTAAGTCAACCGTCGAATTGACATTAATTATATAGCATCGAATCAGTTGTGACATAGAATCTTTACTGAGAAAGTCACTAATATTTCATCTGCTGTTTTTGACAAACTCCAAGACCCACCATAGATCGAAAAGGCCCAATATATCACATCCAGATGTCATCGAAGATCATGATCCACATTGAAAATAAAGATTTAAACTCGCAAAAACAAAGATCTTTATCGGCCAAATCCCAAAAATCCAAATACTTAAAATTTATCGATCCAGCTCGTATTTTCAACATTCGAAAGTAAAACGTTCTATGGTTAGTTCGAATCGACCATCTGACAAGTTACGACATTCGGAATCCATGTTTTACGAAATAATCCCCGTCTGTGAAACAAGACCGCACAGAACCTACAACATATATAGATCTGTGTCCATTCCGCAAATGATCTGATTTTTGCGGAGATAAAAAGCTGAGATAGGTTTCGACATCGATGCAGATCGGATAGTTAGATGCCGATATACGTCAATAATAGTGCCATAAATATCCGTGGAGGGGTATTTCGGTAGTATTTGTGGTCGACCAGAGAGCGTCATTTCACTTATTCGATCTTATCGTACCAAACTTTGACTTCATACGGATTTTGAAACAGAAAGGTGGTTTAAAATATGTTGATTTATCTGGTACAGGTGAAAAAAAATGTTTAGTTGTTGTTTGCCTTTGTTTCATTAAGATAAGTTATCTTGTTAGACAAGATAGATACACATTCTTCACATAAAACTAGGCGGCAGACTCCACTGAGAAAAAAGTATGGAAAATACTGATGTTGGGTCAGAAGTTTCTACGCTAGTTTTTTTTGCAGAGTCCAGAACAAAACCAAATAACCGAAATAACACTAACTTGTTATTATTGTTGTGTTAAATAAATGACTCTCAAGTTCAGTACTCTTCTCGTTTGATATGAAATATTCACTGCATATTTGATCTAAATCTCCTGATTTCCATTATTAGAATGTACCATATTCACAACGTTTTGGATGAATAATATTTGGAAAACACCTCTCGATCAACCAACTATTCTTACCGAACTTGTATTGATCCTTATCTGCCTCTTTTCTCTCTTGTGTTACTCTTTTGAAAAGAAAATTTTATGGAAATATTTGTATTATATTATGCATTGTGACAACCAACTATACAATACTTATTAAGTGAATTTCATTGTTGATGATGCATCGTGATCCTCAGAATTTATTCACTTAATTATGGAGTAGTTACTGAAAATAGAACCAACTCAAAAAAAATTTTTAACGTCACAAAAAACAGGAGTTTTCACAACAACTCATCATCGAAAACTCAGTTAAACGACAGCAAATTCGTTTTGTATTCTCAATTATTTTGCCTAATGTCACCGCCAAGCTCACCAACTTACCAATTTAGACACAGCCTTAACATCCTACTAAATATCCTCACATAGGATTCAGACATGTCATTCAATAAGCCTTCATATATTTTGATGAAACTTCAAACCAGATGAGACAACCATACTCATCCCTTTGTTTCCACCAAATTAGAAATCACTGATTCCTGAATGTTTTTTACATTTTCATTTCAAAGTCGGAAAAACGAGGTGTTGGGTTTCATTGCCCCAGCCGACATATTAAACAATACCATGTTTTATTCGGTGTTTCTTTGTCTTATCGATGAATCAAAGTCATACAGACCTTGACATGAATACGTCTTCTCTAAATAAAACAAAATTATTCACTTAATTCAATCTCCCATGGTGGAAAAGGCTTCTCTTTGCATAACTCGAAGGAAGACACTGTGACGAAGCATAACAACATATAATGTCAGATTCACTTACGTCTTCTTGGTAACATGATCCGTTCACAGTAGCACTTTAGTGGGTCAGATCTTTAGGATCAATTCATTACCAAACGAGCGTAACCTGATATAAAAAATGATACCATCTCATCCACGATATAAATCCTCAGAAACAGCCAATTAAACATTAATTCCAAATATTTAGAAGTTAAACGATTAAATGATGATAGGTGGTTCAATTTTCTATTTTTAATGATTTATTTTGGTGTGGACATCGATAAAAAATTAACATAATCTTATCGTCAAACATATATTATTGAGATATTTTTAAGAAAATAGTTGGATATAAAGAAAATGGTTTTGACAATTTGACAATGGAGTTAATTAATGAGGTTCCTTCTTAACTTTATTCTATTGACTTCATTGACTTCATCACATAATTAAACTCCTATATCTTCTCGAATCCACGAAGGTGAAATTTCAGAATCTCTAAGATTTCAACAACATTCATATATCGATGAATTTTAGTCGAGATCTGACGATTATCTTCTGTGCAAACGAATATTTTCACTTTGGTTTTAATTTTCTAACATTTTCAAGGTTATTAAAACGATTTTCCAATTTCAAACCGATTGGATTGGCATTTCAGAAGTTATTAAGGTAAAAAATTTCAGATTCTCATAACTACTGAATTAATCTACAGATTTTGGCCAACAACAAACTTCGGTAAGATATTTGGACAATTAACCTATAAAAATTTCCTAACAATTCAGCGAATATCAACAACTTCTTTACTACTCATGTTAAATAATATGCAGGGTAGTCCAATTAGTGACATCAACAAATTATTTTTATATTCTTCAAACCTAATGTTATACTGAAGTGTCCATGTATGTTCAGCATTTTTTATTAGTTTTCAAGTTTTGTTTAATGTGTTTTCAATTATTTCTGCCAGGTTTCAAAAATTCGGATCATTTTTCGTAGTAGGTATTTTGTAGTTTTCTTCATGACATGATTGTCTTGAAAGTTTCTTACATAAATAAAAATAAGTCGGCTTCCTGATATTGCTCAAAGTTTCTCAAAAAAAGCTTGAAAGTTGGATTTTCAGTAAGGTGGATACACTTATTCAACTGCAATCAAGAAATACCATAAAAGGTTGCCATAGCTTCTCGACGAGCTTCTTGAAAACTCCGTATGCTTCTAAACTACCGAAATTATACTCAATCAGTATATTTTTGTTGTAATTGGCTTTCGAAAGCATATTGTTCGAAAATCATTGGAACACGATATCATCTGGTTTTTTTCATTGTTATGGTTAATCAAACTGAAGACCGTAATTTTGAATTTGAATTTATTAAAATTTTAAAATAATATTGCATGTGTAATTTTGTAATAACTTCAAGATTAAAGTGTGTGCACGACCAAAAATCAAAATATTCAGTTGGGAAATTAGCTGTTTTTTGTTTTGAAAATCATATACAAAATTATTGTAAATTACATAAACTAGTTATTTCACAAAAATTATCATTAAATTCAATTCAAAATTATATTGTTATATTGATTTTAGCATAACAAGGATAAATATAAGATGAAATCATTGAAACACGCTTTAATCGTGTTCAAATGAATTTTAGCCTACCCGCTTCGGAGGCCAATTACATATAAAATAAGCTGATTGAGTACTATATTTTATGATTTCGGTAGTTGAAAAGCAAGCAAAGTTTTTAGACTTAATCAAAAACCATGGAAACTCCGTTTTTTATTTTTTCATTTGAGTTTAATATTCGAGTTTGCCCATCTGAAAACTAATGTTCCAAATCTCAAACTTTTTTTGAGTAATTTCAGGTGATTTCAGATAGCTGAATCGATTTTTTATCATACATTATTCGAGACAACCATATCGCAAAAATATGACTACGAAATATGTACTACAAAATATCATATAAATTTTCGGAACCTCGCTAGGGATCATCATTGAAAATATACAAAAAAATTATAACTGAAAAACTAAGAAGAGTCGCGGAACGTATAACGGGTATTTCCGGATGACCACTCTGAATAATTTTTAACTAGCCAACACAGATCATTTTGATTTTCATTCAGATTGATTGACTTTTTTACAAATTAGTCAAGCTCGACTTAATTTTGAGTAAAATCTGATAATTGAACCTTAAAATTACTACTGACCTCCAATGCTCATTAGCATTAGTCGGTTGATTGTCCCTCAACGCAGGTCTCTCTCTACGGGTCATTTTGAACCGGTGAATTATAACCCAGGTCAGTTCAGAAGTCGGCGAAGTGGCATAACCACTGCCGCCTGCTTGAGTGATGAGACGATGCCTGCTGAGATCCGGATGCCTATCTGGCTCGAGTTTCGGTGTCCCAACGTCATTAAAATCATCTACCAGGGATCTTTCCATTATTTATAAGCGCAATCATTCTGCTTTACCGAGATGACGAGTTGCGATCTATCCACTGGCTATCCATTCTGGTAATTTTCAATTTCTGACCGTTGTCTGCGAAATTGGACAAAAAGAATTCATTAAGTACGATCCTGAGATTATCCCTTATATTATTTTGAGTCGACCATCATAGTTATTCAATATATTAGTTTATTAATGATTGGTATTAATGGTTGAGATATTTAAAAACGCGAGACCATTAATCGCTGACATGAAGAATGGTGGATAATGAGGAGCTTACAGTTTCGAATTTATTCAATTGTGATCAGATCAAAGTGCACAAGAAAAATTTTTTAATTTTTTACAGGCACTCTTAAAGCTAAGCACAGCCAGTATAAATTTATGGCTCTATATAATGCATTTAATGGAATTTACATTTATACCATCAACAATTGCAAAATACCTTGAATAAGAACAATCCCAATGAATATTTGGCGAGCTTCAAGTTTCGGTATTGTTTTATAACCTGACCATAATGGTTTCCAATCTTCTCTGAGGTGTATAAATGTTTGGAAAATCACCTAAAAATTAAGGTCCTCTAACACCAATAAACCAGTCGTATATTGTTGTATAAACATCTCCACCCCTGCCGTGATGTAGTTTTCATTGAAGCTTTGTTGAATATAGTAATATATAATAAATATCGGGTATTTGTAAATAATGGAAGCAAAAAAAGAGTGTTTATTATTAACATATAATTATCTACAATTTACAAATGATGACCAATGCACTCTTCTAAACGAAGATTGGTGGTAACACGTTGACACATAGCGATTGATATAGCTACCATTTCTGACCTGATATTTTGCTTCAACTGGGTTAGATTCGTCGGATTATTTTGATATACCTTATTTTTAAGGTATCCCTATGCCATACCGCTTCGCGAAATGACTTTATTAGGGAATAATTCGTTAACAACTTCCTTTGAATCATTTGAGATATAGCAAGTGGCCCCATTTTGCTGAAGTCACGTTCTTGAGTTCAAACCTGCAAACTTCTGCAACTCTGGGACCAAAAAATTTCGCAACATATCGCAATATCGGTCACTAGTCACATTAACTGCTCGGTCTCGTTGATCTTCTGAAAATAGGGACCAATTCCTTAGCAGACAAAAAACGATATATATATAGCCCAGTAACGACAAAAATGACCATTCAGGTGAAAGTTTTGATCTAGCCAAATCTGCTGGAGTTACGGTGACTGAATTTATATGCCGAGGCCAAATTTCGAAGTTAATTTTCTAGTAAAATGTTTCCTGAGTCTGAGAGAAGAAATAGTTCTTGTTGGAACTGTCCAGGATGGAAGACTTGTGACCCATTTTCGACACCAGACTCATCCCGAATACCCAGGTTGGTTGTATGGTCCTGTTATTACATGAATTAGGACTAAAGACCGACAAGATAAGTTCCGGCAACAATTGTAGAGATCACCTGTTGATTTTTATAGTCAGAAATTAATCAGTTCCACTTGCAACTTTTAATTTGGATAATTCAACATTTGAACATACATACTAGTATCTATTGGAATAAATCGATTAAGTAGTCTGACTATTATTGAGAGGTGGAATAAATTTCTGAAGATTGTTTGAGTATTGACTGGCGCCCAACGTGGGGCTCTATTTTTACCGTTACACTCCATCTATCCCCTCGGTGACTCTGTCGCAGAAGGTGGAAGCATCTAAATAAAGTAGAAAGTGAAAAAAATTGTAGTATAGTTCGTAACTAATTAATTCTTCAGGTCCCACCAGCTCCACACATTTTCTGTCGGAAATCTTCATTATCAATTGTGATCTCACATTCTATACAGTCCATTTATCAACTAATTATCAAAAAGCTTCAGTCCAGAATATAGAATAAATACAGGAACCCTTTGAAATACAGTAAGTTGCACCTCCAAAAACCCGAATTTCTTCCACCCTATAAAATCAATGTTCATAGCTTTTTAACAATACCGCAGAACTAATTACAGAAGAAAAGATACGACTTCAACACTCTCGAATATTACCTCTCCGAAAAAACACCACAACAATCACTCTAAATATATTTTCGCAGACATTGGACGAACACTGAGGGCTTGCACAAGACAAGGAAATAATTCAGTGTTTCCAAGCAATTAGGATGAAGAATTAGGCGTGACCAATTTTATCGCTTTTTGAAACGTATGTGAAAAAAATAGGGAACGCCAGTGAGGTTGTAAATTTCTTTTCATTTACGCGAGAGAAGTTGAGTGTCTTTCGGCGTTCCGAATGGTAAATGAGTTAATTCTTTGTTGAGGAAGAACTAACTAACTACGAGGGTTACCTTTTATATTTCGGGAATGGACAACCCTAGTGCTGCAATCTGCCAACTGACAGCTATATCGTAAAGCTTGATATTTTTGAGGTTATACGTAGTCAGAATCTTTTGACGTACGAGCGCTATTTTTGTTGTTTACAGTTCTTTTGACTAGAATTAACTCAACAACAGTGAGTGCATCGATGAACTTAATTCAATTCTTGGCGATGAAGTTCCATCCAGCGTCAGTGTCAACCGATGGAATGGTGAATTCAACCGAGGTCGTATTCACTCCAAGACGAATTTCGCAAACATCGTCCGTCTGTTGTTGTTCCGAAAACCATTGATGCTGTGTGCCAACTGATATTGCTAGATCATCATGTGACCTATCATGCGATTAAAGACAACTTTAGGTATTAGTAGAACCAGCATACATTCGAAATTGCATGAACATTTGACCGTTAAAAAGATTGTTCGCCTTGGATCCCACACAATTTGTCAATCACCCAAAAAAAGGCTCGTGTCGATTTTTCGAAAAATACGATCGTGGTGTTTCGAAGCACGTGTAAGACATAGTGATAGGTGATGAATCGGAGGTTTACGTATATGAGCCCGAAAACAAACCGCAGTCCACTTCCAAGCAGATGGTCGCCTGTTTTTTTTTCGGAAAAACTGGACCTGTCCCAATCGTACCACTAGAACATCGCAGAACGGTCAATTCTGAGTGGTACACAACCATTTGTACGCCAGTGGTTTTCCAAGAAATCAGGAAAACCAACCACCGAAGATGGAACACCCTTGTACTTGATGGAATATGACACCGAATGCAAGTCGACCATTACAGTTTTGTTCGTGCACAACTTTCAACCCTTTTTAGGAGCTGCTTTCATTGATTTATCCTCGGCATATAACACTATGTGGAAACTCTATACCCATCTGAAGTGTAGGAATATGGTAAGATTATAAGAAAATATGACATCTGATAGAAGGTTTCGTGTTATTGTTGACAATAAGAGCAGCAATTTCAGAACATTGAAAAACGGTCTTCCACTAGGATCAGTTTTGGCTCCTTTACTTTTCAATTTATATCTCAGTGATTTACCCACGACATCATCTCAGAAGTTTGTTTATGCTGATGACATTGCTATTGCTCACCACCATTCAGATTTCCATACTCTGGAAAACATACTATCATTTGATACGAAGGCTTTAAAGAATTATTTTATTGAGTGGCGATTATGTCTCAATCCCAACAAAAAAGAGGTATCTTGTTTTCATCTGAATAAATAATGAAAAATATAGGAAATTAGCTGTAACTTTCAATGATTCTCCTATCGAACATAATTTCTATCCTAAATATTTAGGAGTTAAATTAGATTCATCCCTCAATTACAAGGCTCATTCAGATGATCTGGGCCTAAAATTGGAAACTAGGAATAATATTCTTCAAAAATTAGCTGGATCATCTTGAGGTGCTGATGCTTCCACTCTTCGCACAGCATCTCTAGCCTTAGTCTTTTCTGCAGCTGAGTATTGTTGCTCTGTTTGGTTTCATAGTGCACATACATTGAAATCGATGCAAAATCGAATACATTCATGAGGAGAATTACTGGCCCCATAAGATCTACCCCGTCTGCAGACTGCAGCTCTGAATTCTTAGAACAAATTTCATACATTCCACAAAATAGAATTCCCAGATTGAAGTCACGTACACCATTCTGGTTTAATACGTTGTTCATTATGAACATTATGTATCGACAAAGAATTATGGAAGAGTGAGTGATGTGTTCAATAAAAATCTCATTTCAGATTCGGCAAAAGTGAATCCCAAATTGACCTGTTTCAGGATTTGAATTTAAATAGGCAGTTATCTGCTTTGATCCCATTGGAACTTTCGTTTGAAAATTCCCGGAATTATTAAGCCTCTGAAGCAAATTATTGACCGGTCAAATTTGACCTGTTACTTTTGACGCGAAAAGAAATGAGAATGATTCTACTTGATGTCTAATTGTAGCTTGCGAACAACATTTAATTACTTTTCTTAATACTTTATTACTACATCTACATTTATCTTGTCTGGATGAAGAAGGCTCTACCAGCGATTAAGATTTAATTTATTTTCAATCATTCCAGAAGAAAGCCTGACAAGATAATTCCAAATTGGTTATGACAAAGATAATATAAATATTACTGAGGAAACACTTCAATCGAATGGGTGAAGTTTGCAAGCAGATTGTCGGATTTGTGTTTCCCACGGTATACGAGGGTTGGCTTTTATATTTCGTAATTAGAGACTAAAAATAAATATTAATAATCGAAAATCGTTTTATTGTTTTTGATAATTAAAACTATACACATTTGCAAGCGTTTGAAATCATTGTCGGAGCACTTTGGCCACCCTGATTAAGGTATCTCCAGAATATGCATTTTTTTACGTACGGGAATAACTCCGGGTTGACTCATCAAATCGATGTTTTGAGTGCTCAAAAACGCAGTTGTTTGGGGCTATGTGTGAAAGCTCGCATTTTTGTGGTGGAGTGTGGTCCGTTTTCGGCGGTTGGTTCCTGATTTCTTGGACGACAACTGGAAAAAAATGGTTATATACGACTTAGAATTGACTGTTCTACGTTGATCTAGTAGTACTATTGCGTCATGTCCAGTTTTTCCGAAAAAAAAAGGGTCACTACTTTTCTCAAAACGATCGGTTCCTATTGGAATGGAAGGTGTGCAATTATTGTGTTATTTGGGTTATACAGTGCGCGTCAAAATTATAAAACGAATTCATTTTCCCAAAAAAAAAAAATTTACGGTAATAAAATCCTGAAACAGGTCAATTTTTGTTTCGTCTATAGCAAATTTTTATGCATTTTTGAAAGAAAGATTTTTGCCATTGCTCTAAATTTACTGAGCGCCATCACACCTTAAATTTATTTATTTGGGGAAAGTTGGTCATGAGGTTTAGCCCAAAACAAGTATTCACCCAATTTAACTACAAAAATACATTTTATACAAAAAGATATGCAACACAAATATTATTTCCATCGATACTATCATTAAATTATAAAATTATTTTATTATTTTTATTGTTATGTGAATTATTGTATATTGTGTGTTATTTTATACAGATTGCATCCAGAACGGTAGTGATCATTTCAAAAAATTAATTCAAAATGAATTCGTTCGATTTATATCGAGTGGTGCGACGAAAACTAAACAACAATAAAATGAAAATGTTGAAAATCACTAGAAACGGTCAATTATCTGCGTTGAAAACAACAGTTACTTTCAACGAAAAATTTGACGCCAATAGTTCAGTTGGAGACAAGAAGAATGAATGAAAGAGCCATTCACGGTATCTTTTTCACAACCGGGGCATCAAGGAAATCAAGATCAACAATGCCAAGTGCCAAGAATTCGTCGAATCCTCTGAACAATCTTACAGCATCTATCAACATCAGCAAACAAGTGTCTAATAATCCACACCCTTAAAATTTTCCCATTTTTTCGATCTTATCCTTTAATAAATGTGCTTGTTAACACAGTTAACAAAAATCATCCACCATTCTAACCCAATTTCATTCCAATTAAAATTGACGAATATAAAACCCTGTTTCCTGATTTGCTCACCTCTTCTTGTATCTAAGAACAGATTTTTTTCGTGTTATCGAATCTCAACATCGAGTCTACCTAATTTGGACCGAATTGTGGATTTATACTCCGAGAATTTCGGAGTATGTGAAGCATTTCATCTTATCTCTTGAATTATGTCAAGTTTTCAAAAGAAATCGTTTCAAGAAGCGATCCACAAAAGATTGAACCCGGAGGCATCGGTTATTTGAGATTTATATCGCAGCTTCTGAAAAGTTTCTTTCATCTGATATTGAAAGAGTAACAGGAGAACCGTATTCTTTTATAGGTGCTTAATTTTTTCCGGAGTTTGCGTTTTGTAGATAACTCAAGAAGAAAATGAGGCTGACCATCTTTTTTGAACGGTTGTATATCGTTGACAGAAAAAATTTCGTTATTTCTGGTCTTTACTTAACCACATGCTTACTCGTTTGTTGGGTTCCAATTTGTATCGAATTCTTTTGAAGAAAAAAGCTTATTGGAATGAAAAAAAATTGTATTCATTTTACCTTGAGTATTCAATATTTCAGATGAAGGGGTTAATGTAACGAGGTACCACACAATTCAGCGTCCGATACTCGGCTTAGAAAAGAACTTTTTCTCCCGTCTAAGTTTATTGATTTTGAACCACGTGATATAGTTGATGAGAAATTTTTTATGATAAAACTCGTATAGAATGATTATTTGGTATCGAAATCACCAGAAGATGTCTGAGGAAATATTGCTTGAAAGAACATTTATGAAGGTGGGGGTTATTACCCAAATAATATATCTTCACCCGATATAATTCAGTAGTTTTCAACATCCATTAGAAAACGAATAAGATTGTATTCTGTATAGTTGTAAATACAAACAGATGATTCAACTGAAATGTTGCTAACCAAAACAGGTATAGGTAGCCTCTTCGAATGATAACACAAATCTTACTACTCCAGAGATAAAACATAAGATATCCAACAAAAATTGCAAAAAAAATTTCCAACCTTTCCATTAAAATTCAAATGTCAGTAATTCCATGAAGGTGTCGTCAGTTACTGTCAGTTTTCTATGGAACTACATATTTGAATAATCAATTTTTTCTTCGAAACATTATAGAGAATTGATATTATGTTATTCTGAATGAACATTATCTTTGCAATGAAATCTGTAACCTGGTGCCATATTAGCCAAGGTCTATTCAGTCCTGCAGATGCATTTCATATTTATTGACCAATTTATATTAAAATGTGTTGCAAAAACTAGGTGTTGAAGCAATATTTTGCATTGTTGTGAATCAGATGAATAACATGTTTTACATTTTTTTTTGTTATACTTTGAGTAACTGAATAGAATGTTTCAGAAGAAATGAAGGTTGCCCTGGGCAGTGGAACAATCAGATAATTGAAAAATGCATATAAACCAAAGTGGATTCTAGAATTTAATATTAGTGAAGATCCATTAAAACTATTTTTGAATGTTGAGGATTTTTTAAACAAATTACAACATAATCAAGAATACAAAGATTGATTCGAAAACTTCCATTATATTTGGTTTTTAAATTTAAGATGGTTTCTAGATATTTAAAACAAAACTCTGAATTTGTTTTAATGGAATCTAGAAAAATATTTGAAATGACTCAAATAGTGGCTGGGCAGCCGAACATATGCAAGTTTGGCAACTGATTTATCGAAAAATAGAGGGCGTTTTAAATAATTTTCAATCAAATTTGGGAGTCCCGAAAATGTCTATATTTCGCTCAATATTTGGCATGACCTCAGATGATAGTTCGATCTGTGCCACCGATTGTCAGTTACACAGATTGGTCAAAAATATTAACAAAATCCACAAATTTGTTTTTTCAAGTGGGACATCCACTATTTTTTTTTATTTTCAGAATAAGATATACCTAGTCTACAATTTTTTCATAGATTTCGATATACCTTTCGTGTTTGGACAATAAGTTTAGAGTTTATTGTATTTCAGATTAATTATTAAATTATTAATTAATTAATTATTGATTTATTCATTATTAATTAAATAATTATTGAGACATATTAATTCCTTAATACTTGAGTATTGATATGTTACCTGTGCTCTCTAGGTCGCCTGTAGATAGACATATCTATTCCAATATTTTTGTAGAATTTTTCGTATAAAAATCTTAAATTCAATAAATGCAGATAACAAAGATCTTCACAAGGTGGGTATAGAAAAATAAATAGAGTACCTAATTGTAGAGTGGGTTGTTCTCGTTCTAAAAATGAAAGCACATACTGAGTGTTCAATTTGAAAAAATATAGTTTAACAATTTTGAGAGTTGACAGATAGTAATTTTTTTCTATCACTCTGTACAACTAATGACTCGTATTCAGAAACGGTGGAGCAAATCAAACTATTATCTAAGAAATAAAAAATAAATATAAAAATAAATAGAGACATTTTCGTTACTCTTAAATTTCATCGTGAATTTTTTGAAAATGATTCATAACTGCAACACTGTTTAAGATATATACAGGGTCTTTTCGAGGAACCTCACCCATATTTATAGGGAAAATACTGAACGTATTTTCATGAAATTCAGCTTTTATAAGTATTTCACGATGCTGATGAAATCTAAAATATTTTCAAGGCATGAGCATTATTTTTGATGGAGCAAAAAACATTGAAACTCCAGGTCTCTTGAAAGTTCCATTGTCTGAAGTGGTGGTTGTTCTCTTCATCCCAATAATGACTGTTATGCCTATTGAAAGAACCATTCTTTGTGAATTTAGATTCATCTGTCCAAATTATACAGTCCAAAAAGTTTTCATTCTCTTGAAATCGAATCATCATAGCTTCGCAAAACTCTGTTCTCCTGACGACATCAGTTTCCTTCAAATGCTGTACCCTATTGAATTTATATGGGTGCATTTTATGTTTTTTAATATTCTCCAAACACTCGATTGAGATAATCCCAGAGCAATCTCGACATCTTTGAGAGAATTTTGAGGATTCACACGAAAATATGCAAGAACTGTAATTTCGTTGTTCTCATCTTCTACTACACTTTTTTCTCTGTGTATAGTTTTCTTAACGAAAGATCCGACATTTCTCAAGTTTGTTATGGTTCTGTTAATGGTATCTCTCGTTGTTCTGGGTCGGTCAGGAAACCTCTCAATGAACAGTCGAATGGTTCTATCTACAACTTTATTACATTCTCCATGAAGTAGAATGTGATTTAAATAATCTTAATTGGTAAAATTAGGCATAGTGATCGATTTTATAACTTAATACGAATTATCACCAAATTAATAGTAAACACAAAATGCTACTGAATAAAGAGGAATTTGGCAGATGTAATTGATGATATCTATCATTAAAAAAAAGAATGTAAAACATGGTAAGTTTTTGCATATGGTTCATAAGGAATTATTTATTTATCACTGGAGAGAAAACCGATGGCCGATTAGTTGAAATAAAGAGGTTTCCGATACAAATTCGAATCCAAATTCGCCATCTTTTTAGGAACAACCTGAAACTTTTTTCTCTTGCATATTAGGGTTGTAAAATCTAAAACATGGTTTAAGTAACAGTTCCTGAAAATTTCATCTTTTTGGAGTGAAGGAAAAAGAAATAGCTGAAAATTCAAGACGAAAAACAGTTTTTTGTGAATAACTCAGAAAATATCCACTTAAGGGCAAGGGTGTGATACATACCCTTACATAATTTCTTAACGTTGATTCAATATCTGCCATAAAAAATGGGGTTCTAATTTGAAAAAATTGATTTTTCACGATTTTGTCATCCCTAACTTTGAAAGCGATTTTTTCACCCCCTGTATCATGAATCGCGATTACGATTTTTTAAGTGGATACATCAATCTTACATCTCTTTCATCTTGAAAAATCCCAAAAATAACAATTTTCCATCCAAAATCCTCGAAGTTATTCTCTTTTCAGCGGAGCTCTATTTTTTTTTTCGAATTTTCCCGCTCAGAGAGAATTTTCCAACCAAAACTGAAAAATGTTACATCAAATTAACTTGAAATTTTCTAAGGAATCTATTTCTGCAATAAAAAAAATGGTGTTCTAATTTGAAAAACGGAAGTTGACATCATTTCCGGAAAAACCGGAGGTGCTCATGCCTTGAAAATATTTTAGATTTCATCAGCATCGTGAAATACTTATAAGTGATGAATTTCATGAAAACACGTTCAGTAGTTTCCTGTATAAATATGGGTGAGTTTCCTCGTGAAAGACCCAGTATTGTCTGTTCTGAGGCATATCATCACCTTATTATTAATTGTTACTGATATTTAAAAGGACTGTGATAGAAAGAAGGTAATCTAATAAATCATAAAAGAATTCCTCAATGAATGACCTCTAGAAGTTTGAGGAATATACAGGGTGAGTCTTTGACTACTGTGTTGATTTAAACATAGGTTCTT
This sequence comes from Micraspis discolor, assembly GCA_030674115.1. Classification (NCBI taxonomy): domain Eukaryota; kingdom Metazoa; phylum Arthropoda; class Insecta; order Coleoptera; family Coccinellidae; genus Micraspis; species Micraspis discolor. Next base: position 7,076,879 of record JARTUT010000872.1, read on the forward strand.
GAAATCAAAATAAATAGTTTCTTCCTATAACATCCAGATTTTACACCGTTCAAAGGATAGGGTGTTAAAATTTCATAAAGAAATTGCATTTTCACCTATAGTATTCAAACGATAATATCAATTGAAATGATCTCTTGTTGAAGGTTTTTTTTTCCATAATATGGAGAAACGGTATGGGAAAAATTGTTCCTTTTGATCTCAAGAACCTGTGGTTAAAATTGACGCAGTGGTGATCGAAAACTCACCTTGTATAGTTGAGTTCTGATAATATGTTGAAATTTTTTCTATCAAGGAATAAAAAATATGACTAGCGGAATCGAAATGTCATCATTCCTTTGAATATAAACGAATTGTTGGAGGTTTTGTCGAACTGGGAATTCACCACCGCAGCTTCGTTATTTTCTGACTGCTGTCAATAAAATACTTCAAGAATTCCTGGATATATTTGTATCAATATATTTCCGTTTTAACTCCTCGTTCCGATACTGGTTGCTTTATCGGAAGATAATTAATATAAGTCCAAGAAGACAACTTTTCAACGTTTTCCATTATATTTGTCGGTTTCTCGGAAGTCATCACTCAAATATTCTCTGGATTTTGCTGTTCCTGGTCACTACGCTCCTTTCATATGGAATTTGAATTATTTATTCTATAACAGCAATGATGCGATAAATTTCATCATAAGAAATTTTCTTTGTCCAATTCATAAATTATGGAAATTGACTAATTAATTAAATTAATGGTAAACAAAATAATTTTTGAAAAATATTTTAAAGACCGTATGTTCCTAAAGATTTGCGAAAATACTCTCTCTGTGGGTGTGATGAAATATTGATATAATAATGTTTAGTTTGAGAGGTTGCAGAATGAAGTAGAAAATTACAAAATACAGGGTTAATCTTTGACTACTACTTTAATTTAAACCATAGATTCCTGGGTTAGTGTCAAATACAGCAAAAGCTGCAGTTCAAACATTTATAGTAATGTATTATTTTTATCATATTATATTTTTGTTCACCCTGCACCAATTGGAATCAACATGTGAAACATTTTTGGAATCAGCTCACCTAGAGTAATCCAAAAATGGAGACAAAATGGGGGCATTTGATTAAAAAAAAGACGGTGACTTCATTACTCGAAAGTAATTAACCCTGTATATTAGATGATTATTTTACAAATCGGTAAATCAAAATGAAAAATCGACGTCTTTCAGAATTATTTGTTAAAATGGTTTGTTTAGCTAAAAATGAATTTTTTCCATACTTGACTGACATATTGTATATACTGTTTTCCAACATAATTTGACCTGAGTGATGATTGAGCGTAAACTTGACCATTTCTGGAATTATTTTGTATGAAATTAATTATTTTCGAATTACCTTGTATGTCGATTTAAATTGAAAGCAATTATTATGTATTATAGGTCTCCATATTCTTAAAAACATAATATTTTGATTACCAGGAAAATCTTTTCGGTGACAGTCTTATCTTCAGGGCACCAACTTCAACTCATTATCTATAGAAACTTCAAAACGAAAGTAAACATAAGTAAATCTGTATTTCGTCAGTTATAATTGGCCAATTCATCGATAAATCCATACATGCGGATATGCAAGCGTATAATTACCCTCCCTTCATCAAGTAAACTGAAAACGAAAAAAATTTGCATGGGACCACACACGATGCGTATCCCGCTAGGAAATGCCACAGAGCATCTTCCTCGGATTATGAAATGAATAAAATCCCAGGGAACGAGGCATATTTAAAATGTCCACGGTGTGTCGTCGGTCATTTCCAACATTTATGTGTAATCAAGGCGACATTGTAATTTTCGACCCACCCAGCATGAATTATTATTTTTTCAAGGGTGGTTGACGTATTTTTTTATTGCTTCATATACCTGAGTAGGTGCTAATGTGGAATTTATTTATGAAGTTACCCACTGATATGAAAAAGTGAGATTTAGAAAGATAGGTCTCATCAAACCTAATTGTACAAGACAAGATGCTAGCTAGGGTTAACTGAGAAATTAAGCGCTTCATCCCTGAAAATCACCCTTGGACCGCTTCTGATCCAATTGTCTTCAATGAATTGTTTGAGTCCACTATAAACGTATCTGCAGCGACTTACAAAATAGTGGAGGCAATAGAGGTTCAATTTTTTGTGTCAGCGCCTTTGAACTGCCAAATTTTATTGTTTTATTACTGAATTCTAGTGTTTTCGGTAAAATATCTCAACTTTGAATTGGCATTGTTACAGTACTGAATATAAAGTACAAAGTTGTAATCGATATCGAATAATTCAATAATTCAACACAAATATTCAGTTATTATTGTTGTTCGTAAGAATCTCATAAATTGATTAGACTTAAGCAAGAAGATGGCTGATGGGCGGAGCTTGGATTCAATAGGCATCATTGACATATTTGAGTCACTGTATACCTAACTACGGTGGCTAACAATACAGTGGCAACAAAAGAGGTTCATAAATTGCTAAATTCCTTTGTTACAGTAGTAAATGTTCATATTTTCGGTGTATTTCATTTTTGAATTGGCATTTTACACTTTCGAATATTCTGTGAGGGCGATTTCGACACAGGAATCAAGAAAATTCTCGCACCCAACTGTTTTGCATTCTTGAAGTTATGAAAGAGAGGTACATAGCTAAAATCCAATAATGAAAGTAACGCTCATAAAACGTAGTATATTTTGAGTAACCTCACTAACTTCAAGAGTTGAAAAAACAGCATAATGTCGTTAGGACATTTCAACTATTGTCAGCTTGATCTTACGAGTGTAAACCAAGATCTTTGCGCAAAATTCGCCATAGAGTGGTCTGACGAAGGCCCAATTCTTGAGAATGCCGTGGAATTGACTGATTTGGGTCGTCGGCTACAAAAGCCGAACGGCAGCGATGTTTTCGTTACTGCGACCGGTCCTTTGTCTCACTGGCACGACAACATTCAACAGCAAATATGTAGACTCAAATTTTTGCCCCAAACTTGAGATTGTCTGTCTACTAGGGCGCGAATTACGACCGAAAATTGGAGTAAAGGCTCTTAAAGTTGCGGCCACCGACTCCGACTTTCGGTAGTAAATTTTTATAACTTGAATGAATGTTTTGGAGATACTACAGAGTGGCAAAAGTGCTTCGACAATTGGTTCGAACGCATGCAAATGCGTATAGATCTTAATGGGAAATATTTTGAAAAACAACAAAGTGATTTTCGATGTTGTTCTTGTTCTCAAATCCCGAAATATAAAAGGCAACCCTTGTACCAACATTATCTACAGTACTTCCATTTTGCATAGACACATAGCTGAACTATTAATTCACCTTCCATCAGAACCCATACATCACAGTTCAGGATAAATGAATCGTCACAAATCAATTAGTTCCATGCTAGCTATCCGTTCCATAACACAGGAATCCCCTCTACAATCGTCCATGCAATGTTTCTACTTGAACGGAAAGTAAATACCAACGTACTTTTAGGATCATTGGTAAGGTCCAATACCGGCATCGAAAATAATAGAAAATGCCCTGCATTGTTGTGCAAATCTGAATCTAACTGTCGCGTGGCATGAAGTGTGGCAGGGTACGTCGTTTATACGCCAGGTAGTTGATTCTTCTTTCTCTGTCTATTGCGAATAGTTTTGTACAAGGGATGTATGAAGAGAGAGAGAAGGAAAATCACATGTCAGATCGAAAGCTAAAAGCTGAACATCTGGCGTGGGGTATCCCAGGGATATGTGTACAGCGACGGATCTAGGTACAGCTGAATTTGACCAAAATATAGATCTAATAGTCAAGATATTTCATGCTTCACGAGAGTACTAATTTGCCTTTTCTTCAGTTGAAGCAGATTGTTCTAAAAATATCCACACTGAAATTATTTTCTTTTTAACAGAATAAGTACCTAAACAACTTCATATTATATAACCGGTGTCCGCTAGGAAGGTTACTTTGTTTTGCCGACATTTTGGTGAACATTAGTATCAACAGTTCATATTCGGTCTGAATGACGTGGAATACGTATTACGGAAAAATATTAGGTAGAGCTACGAGCTTCAATCGTATAAACATTACATCGATTACTCTGACGACAGCAAAATTACTTGGCAAGACTATTTAATTGTCTAGCAGAGAATGATATCTAAAAAAGATCGTCTATAGATTATAGGTCCAAGGTCCAAGCATTGGTCATAACGTACTACAAGATCAGCTGATAGTATCACTGGTCTTCAAGAAAGAAACAATACATCAACCTCAATTTGGCATCGTGCTCATGGATTCGCATTTATTTCCATATTCAGTTGACACAATAACCTCTTGAAGACCATTTATGCTCACGAAAAAACCAAAATGAGTGACGAACACATTTCCATTTGAATATGTGAGTAAGCAGAATAGTCGGTTTCGGGCAATGCAAAACACTAATATCAGTTATCATTGCATCCATTAAATGTGACAGCCTTGTAAACAATTTGGTTTGGAGGAATTACTGTACTTTACTCTTCTTGAATATGAAAACGGCATTATGGCAACTGTCAATGGGTAGATAAGGTTGAAGACTGTTTAACGCCACAATTTCGTGCTTTGGGCTTGATCAACTTCTGGCATCAGCAAGATGGTGTCACATACAGCCTGGATAACAATGAAATGACTGCTAGATCTGCAGAACAATTTTTTTCAGGAAATAGTAGTAGGCCTATGATTTTACTGCAATGGATGCCTCTTGTGGGAACATCTGAAAAGTAAGCTTGTGCTAATAAACCAGACACGCCTAAGCACCTCAAACAAAATATTCCTGATGAAATTAATTAAATAATGCGTGAAATGGTGAGAATTAAATGAAAAATGTGCTTGAAAATCTCATTTATGGGGGACATTTAGCTGATGATGTATCCGATTCATAATTGCCCACAGCGAATAAAACATTTATGAACATGAAATTCTTTCTCAATAAAACAAAGAAGAAATACCTTCCCGGCAGACACCAATTATGTTAAAAGTTTGTACTTTAATCTTTAGCATACAGTGCTCAGGATTTTTTGAAAATGAATTCATTTTGTCAATGAGATAACGTGTTTTTTTTTAAGCTCAACCTGGATTACTTTCATGTATATCAGTTTTTCCGCGATATCTTCAAAATAGCTTTAGTGCGGCCCTGCTTTGAGACCAAAAGGTTTCAGGTACACACAGTGCCAGAGCACCCCCAAAACCCATGAGGATTTATTAAGTAATCCGTTAGGGCTTTCCCTCCTAAAATCAAGGGATCATACTTTCACTGTTATTAATATTTAGGTCACAATCCATATGATACTTTCAGTGTGAAAAAGTCCAAGTTTCATTTATATCTGAATTTCAAACCATTTTTCTTTTACCATACTAGTAGATATAATAGTATTAAGATATTAATTGTTATGATCAACGCATTATAATAAAATATAATGATAAGACTAAAATTGAATTATAATAATAATAATTCATAAAAAATTCCTAATAAAATGAGAGAACAACATGGACACGTTACTCGTATTATTCCTCAAAAAGGTTATTTTCAATCTGGTCGGGTCATTTCATAATTAGTTCTGCTACCAAACGAGAAACCCAACTATTTTACAGGTCTTTTTCTTAAATTTGCTGAACATATGTATGTTATTATGAGAATTTCATGGGAAACAGAATATCAGTATCAGCTGAAATCTACACTTTAAGCCATATCGTCAGTTCGTAACAAATTGTGGAAGTTAATGAACTCAAGACTAAATATCAACAATTTTATGAGGGATGTGAGCAAAACTTTATCTGTCGAGGACCAGTTTGCACTTGATCGATAGGGTTCTCAAACAAGTTTGAGAGAGGTCAATGTACAGGTTCTTTCAATAAGAACTCTGTTTTTAAAAACAAAGAATCTTTCAACACCCTATATTTTTTGAACGGGGCCAAATTTGGAAAAATGTTCTAGGAAGAAAATATTTCTTTTGACGTCAAGAATCTATGGTTACATATAATCACCTAATTTCTGTGACAGAATCAGATATTCATCCTACTAACTCATGGTAATTAATTCTTATTCCTTAATTTAACCATGGTACTTGGTAGAAGAACATTTTTTTGTCATGATATTAACCTCAAAACCAAGTTTTGTACTATTGTGTGACCCACATGACGTCGGTGCGTAGATACAGACAAAATAAGAAATTTTAAGATCATACCTGTGTATTTCTTTTATGGTTGTTCCTCCTTCTCGTAATCTTCATCTACACAACCTTGAGAATCCTCGACTCGTCTAAGGCGCCCTACAACCACATGACGGCAACGAATCGAACGTGCAATTACGGCCATATGTGGCACTTCACAAATATCTATTTTTATAACGTGGCACTACATTTGATCCAACATTTGGCAGCCGCAGGAAAAAGACGGAACATGCCTGTTGCATCGTTTAACTTATGTTATTCTTCAGCGAAATCGTCGTCCCATATGGTTCCCAACGAATTCGGTTTTACGATGGACCGTATGGAAATTACGTTTGCGAAAACGGGAAGAATTCCATCAATGGAACAATGAACAAAGGTTATTCGTCTTCTTCAACAAGTGGATACAATATACTATTAGCAGTCAATAAATGACAGGAATTTAGGAGGATGTAACAAGTTTATGAGAAATTTAGTTTCAGAAGTCGAAATTCATTATTTTCTATTTTGGCGAGCTTATTCCGGCTGATCAGGCAGGTATCGGTTTACCAGTCCGGCCGTCCTGCTATTTTTTCAATGAAATAAGTGTTATATCACAACTTCCCCAACTATGGATGATGATTTCCCTTTGAATGGGTTCCATAGCAGACTTCAAACATCCGAAGTTCTGAAAAATCATCACTTGGACCGCAAGACCCGATTCGAAGAATCCTCCTTGCAGATTGGCGACAAATTTTAGAGGGGGTAAAGGACAAGAGTGATTATATTTCTAAACTAGCAAAGGACTATGGTGCTGAGATTATTCTCCTTCACGAGACACCTACGGATAATAAAAAAAATCTTCGTGAAAGAGGAATCATAAAAGGTTATGTATTCATTGTATGTATTCAATTTAAGGGTGTTTTCTTCATCTCTTTCAAATTTTGTATTTTTGTTATTCAGTTCTTTTTTCTGCTTTTGTCTTTTTATTTCCAGATTCGATGTGGGCAACTTGAACAAGTCTCTGTCTCCATCAATGGAAGACCACTCTTGAAGAAAAAGTCCCTAAAATATATTTCAGCTTATTTTTGTATTTTCACACTTAGGCGGCGAGCCAGGGTTTTTTTTTACTGGGGTTTTTTCCCTAGACTTTTATGTCATACGCTGAATTATATGACACCCCGTCACTAACCCCTGATCTATATGCTTTATTGTTTGCTAACTAAATATTCTGAGCCAAAAGTTCAAAGGAATATATATATATAGTTGATGAAAATGAGCAGTTACCATATTAACAGAAAAGAAGAAGTTATTTAATTGAACAAGTCTATTCATGAAAGTGTGGAAAAACCAAATATATTTAAAATTGACAAATATTGTCTAACACTTCTTTAAACTATCACTATGATATCTTTATTTATTTTAGGAAACACTGTGTTCTTTGATGAATAAGAGAGAATTTTTCATTCTTATCATAACATCAAACAATTCAGAAAAACTTAAAAAAATTAATCAAAAAATGAAATGGAATACGACACATGCACAGCTCACGGTTTCGAAATGTAGCCCCACATTCTAATATTCTACAATCTTAGAATATGGCGGAAAAAACTTTTTTTTTCGGCGTGGACGGAAATCGAACCCACGATCGATGAATCCAAGACCTGACGTCACAGACGCGCGCCTTAGACCGCTCGGCCAACGAACACATTAGAAGAAGTGGGGTCTTTTCAGAGTAATAAGCCACTCACGCTTAAAGAAGGAGAGTTACAAACTGACATACATTGAAGTGAAGCTAATATAAGCGTGTTTAAAATACAAAATATTTCATGGGCGTAATGAGATATCAAGATATCTTTGAAAAAGCAAAAATGGTGTGAAAAAGTTGAAGTTGTTTTTTTAATTTTCTGAAATCGATAAATTTATACAGTTTATTCAAAGTATAGGGATTATTTTCAAATCATGTATTTAATTTTGATAACAGAAACTTTCACCAATTACTGATTTTTTTTTTAAATTGTAGAATTTCTACACTATTAATTATAATTCAAAAGAACCATTTTATATTTTTGAATCTAATTAACTGTCAGCTGCACATGCTGCCACCTACAGTCAGTATACAAATATAACTAGGTTCCTGCAATATAGTTTCTTTTATATTTGACGATTAGATCAACTTAATCTGAAAAGACTTAATTAATTTTTGAATATAACTGATGGGAGCTAAAAATTAATTGGAAATGAGTATCGAAAACGCGCTTTGCACAAAAAAGAAGGGCAAGACGATTTGAGTAAAACTCCATAGTTGGATGATTTTTATTTAAAGAAAGAATGTGTGATCCAGAAATCAGAATCTATTGATAAAGATGTATAAATTCGGATCATGAAGCTTGTCGCGAGAGTTCCATATTTCATTGAATATATCAGGTGTACAAATAAGTTTCCGCGGTTTTTTATAAAAAATTAGGAATTTATTGTGAAGGAAAATAAAGAAGGGCCACTACTTTTCCCCATCTTTCAAGACCCCGTCGAAAAAACTCTTCATTTGACGCTATCCACAAATCTACCCAATTTTTGGTGTCTTCATATGATGTGAAGCGCTGCTCAGACAGACCATGTGCCATCGACCGGAACAGATGATATTTTGTCGTGTCTGGAGTAGTAATATCATAGAATACGGCGGGTGGTAAAATCCCAGATTGTGTAAAAGAATAATTTTGTCGTGTCTGGAGTAGTAATAGGTGCGTTTTTATTTCGCTTGGTTTCAGCAAAGAAAGATCCCACCAAATACACAGTATAAGTTTTTTTCCATGAATATTCGGCTTAGCTGTCGATGTTGATGGTTCGCCGGGCTTAACCCATGACTTTCTCTTCTTTGGATTATCGTAATGAATCCATTTTTCGTCAAGTGACTATACGATGCAGAAAACTCTTTTTTAATTCCTGGCAAGCAGCATTTCACTCATGCATAATCGGCGTTCAACGTCTCTCGGCTTCAGTTCATATGGAACCCAATTTCCTTGTTTTTGAATAATTCCTAACGATTTTAAACGATGAAAACGAATCTTCCTCCAATAGTGCTTCTAATTCCAAACTTTCGGCCTTCCACTGCGTTCTTTGTCTTTAACGTCAAACTCACCGTTCTTAAAGAAACCATTCCTGACAACTTCTTCTCTCACTTGAAGCAGCTTCACCAATCACTAGAAGCAATCGATGCATCTCAGCTGCAGATTTTTTCACATTAAAGAAGTAAATCAAAAGTTCCTGCAAATGATGCTTAGTCGGAATAAAACTTGACATTTTCCATATGCTGATACGGAATCATTAGTACTTTAAGGTTATGGTGTTGCCAGATGACTAAACTTCTCCATAACCTTCTGGTGGGGCCATCTTTTGACAAACCGCGGAAACTTATTTGTACACCTAATAATAATATCGAATATAGATTTTATATATAATATTGATATTAATTGAAAAATATAAACTTTAGCCCAAACAAACTCTAGCACAGAACAATCGTATCTTGTTTAAAACGAGTTAAGAATTCTTACGTTCTACAATGGGTGCAAATAGACAGAATAGCTCAGCTATTCTATGCATAGAATCAGAAGTACTTCAACGTTTAGATTGTGAAGATTTAATCGATTTTGCCTGTGGCAAAAATAAGGAAATACTAATATAAGTCGTTCTTAGTGCAAACTTTCTAATTAAAAGAAACGTACAAATATTTTATTATATTACTATAGTATATAATGAATAATATTTGAGTGAATTAAGAATTAATATGAATGAAACATAATGTATAATAAATATATAATACATAATGAATTTCCTACAATCCATTTGTTATTGTAATTTTAAAAATAAGATATCAAAACTATTAAAATAAAAGTTATGTCATAGGGTGGCAGTTTTTTCCGTGGCTCAGGGTGAAACAAATTCAAATCCGACCCTGCCCAAATATCAGTAATTTTCAGATATCAAGTAGACAACGGTCTCAATCGAATAAGATGGACTTTTCGATGAAGAACCCTTGGTCTAACTTCAGTATGTCAGGTCGGAAGTATATTTTGCGAAGCAGATAAGCTAGAGTTCTCATATTTTCAGAATAGATTAATTGTCCAAATTTCTTGGTTGAAGTAGTTATTGAACAAAGTTCAGCATATATGATCATCTCAAAATTTTATAACTAGGGCGCCAAAGCTTCGACCTCAAGTCATATCTTTTCTAATTTTTTTTTTCAAAAAAGGGTTTTCGCTTTATCCGATCGAAGAAACAAAGCAACAATTAATGTACTTCCATACGGGTGGGTCATTCTCAATAACCATCCCAACCGCTATCCACATATGAACCTTAACCTGAGAATCCCCCATGTGTCGACGGCCCAACAGCTGTGATCCCTAACCAACCCCGTAAAAGGAGGGGTTTATTTGTTGTGTCTCGTGCCATGTGCAAAAGCCCAAGTCGAAAATGACGGTATAACAGAAACGGAACTATCAGTCAGTATACTCGTTCGAATCAAAGAATTGAAAGCATCGATAAAACGCGTGCCATAGAAAAATCGCGCCTTTTTGTCACCGAACACATCCGGTCGTAAAGAGACACGTCATTGCTGTCTAATAAAAGTGATCCCTGTGAACCCGTGACGTGGTGCCACAATCTCCAATTGTCGTTAATTAAAAACGGTCCGAAAGACTCTAATGTTATTTTTATTGCAGTTCATTAAGAGGACTTAACTTCCATCAGAATGTCATCGTTGGGAGTCGTCTCGTGTCCGGCTCCTCATAGAAATGTTCTACAACAATCCAACAATCAACAGAAAGATTTCCACCCATCGAAAATTCTAGTGAAAGACGAAATCCTTCTAACAAATCCTGCAAGGAAAAAATCTTCGAAGATTGCGGGGAAAGACGGCATGAAATCGAACCCGCAGATTTTAGCGGTCGCCCGGCGTAATGCGCGGGAGCGCAATCGTGTTAAACAAGTCAACAACGGTTTCGCGAATTTGAGAGAACGTATCCCGAATTTTATTGCAGCGTCTTATGAATCTGGAAGAGGAAACAACAAGAAGTTGAGCAAGGTTGAGACCCTGAGAATGGCAGTGGAGTATATCAGAAGCCTGGAGGATCTTTTGGCTCTTGATGATCATGAAGTGGAATCGCTGTCAAGGTCGTATCCCAGTTCGACATCGTCAGGTTCTCCGAATATGACCAAGACGAGTTACCAATTCTCCGATATGTCAGCGAGTGCAGATGAAGAGATGTCGACCACATCATCACCACCACCACAGTACGTTCGCATAAACACTCTAACAAACACTTACGAACTCTTACCTAATCAATTGTACGAAGACAGTGAAAATTTGATACCTATCAGTGCATCTGGACATTTATTACCCAACGGAAACATAATTCATCCTTCAGATCTCGATTTCAAAGTGCAAGATTTAAATCTTTTAACATCCACGGACAGTAGGGATTCTCTCTCACCGGAGATTTATAGTGACCAATCTTTTTCTCCTGAGATGGAAAGGTATCAACAAACCAAATGTTATGTGCCGATTTTTGAACAATTCGTTGATCATAATTTGAAATTTAGTTTGGACAATATAAAGCAAGAAGATTTTGATGATTCAGTTATATTATCTGGAAATGGACAAAATAATTTTGATGGTGACCATAAGGGTGTCAACAATGCGATGCAGTGGTGGGAAAACCATACGGCAGTGTCTGGAAGCTAGGATCTAGTGAAGGTGAGATTAAGTTCAATTAATAGAAATGGGAAAAAATGGAATATATTTAAAAATTTAGAAGGCACTGACTTGAGGTGAGATGGCTTCGGCGATCTCATTAAATCACTCAGGAGTAATTATTCAAACTTTCAAAAATTACATCTCCACTATATTTGCTCAACAGAGACGTGATAACTGTTTTCGTCGATTGGCATGATTCTGCTTATATCTGAGTTTAGTTTTTAGAATATAGACCGATTTCAAAGTAGCAAATTCATTTGTTCCGGTGCGGCATGCCACAAAGAAGTTATAACCAATAATTGTTTCAATTATTGTTGATCGAATATGAATGCCTGATGAGAGAAAAGTGTTATAAAAAATCCTCGAAACACATGTGTCGTATTCTATTTCATTTTTTGAATAATTTTTTTGTGGTTTTTTTGAATTGTTTAAAGTTATGATAAGAATGGAAAATTCTCTCTTGTCAATTTTAGATAATTTTCATTTTTATTCCTTCTCACATTTTGAATCTAATTGGTGAAATCGAAATTGAAAAATTATTTATGCTACAATTATTCCACAGGAATTTTGGTTCAATTTAATTTAATTCCACACTCTTAAGATTAATTAACCATAACAAGGATAAAAAGTAAATGAAATCATTGAATCTTTCTCTAATCATTTTTCAATGATTTTGAGCCTATTCCCATTTGAGGGCCAACAACAGCAAAAATAGCATGATTAAGTTTTATTTTTTTCATTTTGATAGTTTAGAAACATATAGAGCATAGAGTTTTTGAACTAAGTTATGGAAACTCTTTTTTGTATTTTCTAATTGAAGTGGAATGTTACAGTTAATTTTCAAGCCTTTTTCGGATAACTTTAATTAATTTCAGCCTAGTTATTTTTTCATTACAACAAAAATTGAATTTTTGAAACCTTCAGAAATCATTCATCAGCTAGTGAACTATGAAAAATTGCGGAACATACATCGGCTCTTTTCGGATAACCCCAGGTGCGTGAAGTCCAAAAAAAACTTGTTGATGTCACTAATTGGATCACCCTGTAAATTTCAAGTTCCTAGGACCATCATGTCTCAAATCCATCAGTACCCTAATTAAATAAATTTCTACCTATTGAACAGAAATATATTTGGCAACGTCGAGTTTCACTCCGCACAACTTAAAAATCAACGTATATCAACTGGGATTGAGCCCGACTTAATGAGTTTAGTTATAAACAAAAAAAAAACCTTAAGTTATTTGTATCGGCGAGAATCAATAAATCCATTATTTACGAGGTGAATCAAAAAACACGCGAATATAAGGCGGTGCCAAAACGATATATGGATGTTTTTTAATGACCTAGACACAAGCTTTCAACAGTTTCCATGCGAATATGTAACTAATTAAGGCAAAGAAGCGGAGCAATTTATGAAAAATTGAGAGCAGCAGAATATTCTTGTGCAAATAGACACAGGGATCATACAAAGTATAATGTGTACTGTATAAGTCATTTATGCACAAAAAATAGCTTATATATGATCCAGTAACTTCCACACAAAATACAAGTTTCTGATAACCTTGGAATATTTTTTCCTGAAGTAGCTACATGAATTTGAATTGGGTGGTATTTTAATGAATACAACAACAATTACCGAGCTTATTTACCAGTAAAGCACGTAATACCCAGCATTAAAAAGTTCGATAATAACGTACAATACTGTTTTTTTGTTGTTGTTTACAGAATTATCGCGAAAACCAATTTATAAAACGAAATTATAGCAGAAAACAGTTACGATGTATTTAAGAAACGCCATTAAACGTTGCCCGTAAGTCCTTTGCTTCGTATGAAATATGTTCAGAAGCAGGATGAAGCGGGTCAAGGGTGTGATTTACTTGATTTTCAATCATCTTGTCGATTTTGTTTATGATTGAGATGGAATTTGATGGAAGTTGAGGAACAACGTCGCGTCGGATTGTGGGTTGATGAGAAGCCGCTGAGGAAGTTTAAATTGCAACTGCCAACCGACGTCTACATTGTATATTTTGCAGAATTTACTTCCTAAAAGATTCTCCCGATAAACTTTGTATTCCTGTATTGAAGAGGCAGAGATGAATTATGAAAACTTCATTTTTGAAATGTTTTTTGCTGCAGTTTACTTTTGGTTTCTAGTCACATCTACTTTTGAATGTAATGATGATAAATATAATAACGAATAAAAATAAATATCATGTTTCGAGAATTTTCTTTTAAATTTATTTATTATAACAAAGTAGGTTCAGTTCAAGACCTATAACTAAAAAAACAGTGTGCTAACAGAAAGGCGCAGCAAAAGTATTATTTTAATTTCAAACCTACCTGTAAAGGTATATTGACGAAACAGATGAAGAGATAAAAATAATTACCCGATATGTTATAAAATCATACAAGATACTTGCCTGACAATAGCAATTTTTACTACGTAATCGGATGGGACTCATGTAAAAAGAATACCGGACTGTGATGAGCAGTGACGAGAATTAGGATATACGGTCCACCCATCTGCTATGTGATTTCTTTCGAAAACAATTCGTCAGGAAATTTAAAAAAAGCCAAAAATCAATTGTTCCAAGATTTATTATATCATTCGAAATATATTACGACTCTGTACATTGTTTTAATTTGCGATGAAATAAAAACATAACATGATTAAAAACAGTTAAACTGCTGTAAGAATGAAAATTACTGTTCTCAAAGACAAAGGCTACAATGAAAATGATGATCCATTACTTAAACGAAGAAATTTACTAACTGAATAGCGGGCTCCGTCGTTTTATGTCAGACCCCACAATATCAAGGTCAAATTCAAAAAACTTGTTAATGTTATTTCATCCTAAAAATATTGATCACAATTTTAACACCTAACATTATGGCCAACAAGAAGAAACAGTTCTCTAACATTAAAACACAATAGAAGAATAGTTCTAGTTCAAAATTAATTCAACTCCAGCTATATTATAAAATCACACAGGATATTAGTCTGAAAATGGCGATTTTTCCTACGTGATCCGGTGTAACCAATGACAAATGATAACGCGACATTTAAGACTCCGCTCATCTACCAAGCCAGTCCTAATTAAAAAAAATTGTTATATAATTACGAAAAAAATTGAACGATTATGTTCGATATCTATTGTGAATATTGCGAATCGACATTCTTTTTTCATTTGTCATTAATTGAAAGAAATAAATACGCACGCAAGATTATATTTATTTTTTATAGTATTTTTAATGAACTTCTTTGAGTCCCCGGAGTAAATGAAAAAAACTTTATACCTTTTCGTAATTAAAAGCTTCGATAATGCAATTTAAGCTTATGGAAGATATCAATAACCTTTATACATACACAAATTTTTGTTGAAATCCCACAAATATCCTATCAGATATCGAGTAATGAACAAAATTTTGACGATTTTTCAAAAATCTTCATGCATGACGATTTCGACGAAATTTTTTAATTTTAAATCGCATTCAAACATCTTCCAAGTTACAACTTGATAGAATGGCGAAAAAGTTATCTTAAATATTTATGTACGAGAGATTCCGACAAACTTTACATCGAATGTATTCCAAAAAATCATTTGATTTATACGTTGCTTGCGTCCAGTTTCGAATTCCAAATGAGCATTCCCTGGAATTCTACACAAACTAAAGTGGTAAGTGTGCCAGATGCTGTGGCGCTCATCAACATATGTAACTTGTTGCCGTTCTAATATTCCGGAAGTCCTTAATAAATGGGGCAGACACCACCAAAACACAAGTGTTTTCCACCTTGAGACACTGAATTCCTGATCCAGACAACCTAACTGTCCCAGTTTATTTATGAACCGCAAGTGCTTGTAGTTATTTTAAGACGAACATTCCCCTATAATCAGATAAAATCGGTAAAATCTGGGGAAATAGGTGAAGCGATTTCTTGCGGAAGTGTATTTTCGTGAAATGAGGATTTGTCATGTCTAGACATGGATTAAATTAGTTTTCGAGACCATCAGCTGCGTAGATCATAGATTGGGTTTTTTCTCAATGTGGTATCCTTCGAAAAAAAACCGAAGTGACGTAGGGTCCCTTTGTTTATCGGATGCCTTGAGGGCTACTGTTCAACACATAAATTGATAAATCAGAACAACGTTTCTTGTCAAAATTGTCCTATTCATCAACATGAACTCCTTTTAGAATGATACAATATTTCATATTATATATTATTATTATACATTATATTACAAAGTTTCTGTAACTTCTGCATACCAGCGGTGTAGAACGATTTTTGGAAACCTTCAGAATTGGATTTAGTTTCTACAATCACTTCCTCATCTGAGTCAAATCTCAAAATTTCATGCGCATTCCAAAAAACAGAGTTTCTCAAATATTTTCGCTTTCTTGAAAGCTATTTTTTTTCTTGAAAAGGAGAGAATATGTCTGTCAAAACGTTGACAATCAGAGCAATGAGAGGTTTTGGATGTTGCCCATATAATAGTACACGAGCTCTATGATCAAAAATTTCTTGTCCACAAACATATGGACACTTTATTAATGGCCCGATATTATTGGCCTTTGGCAATATTGAATATTGAAATTCAAGGCTTGATGGTGAAAAATGTTAATTAAAAAATTGGCGAAGAGTCACGAGATTTTGTCAATTGTTCTCTTTTTCGAGCAATTTGAGACGTGAATCAGACCGGCAAAAACCAGTGCTTGTGATCGATTTCCTTGGAATGTTGATTGACCACGAAAGTTTGTGAACGTATCGCATATCGATCTCTTCAAAGTTCACCGAAAAGCGTCTCATGGAAGCCCACATTAAAATAATCGTCTACTTCCACCGTGTCATTACGAATCCAAATTACAGGAATATTCAAATTAACACCTCTGTAAATTTCGGATATGATCGAGGTGTTAACATCAATCTTCGAAATTAACCATCTGTGCTATGATTTCTGGCCACTCTAAAATCGAATACTTCATTATCATGCGCCGAAAATTCCAAATTCTAGTCATTATCGACCAGTATTATATGGATTTCAGCAGTAAGATACGGCAATAAATGAAGAAAGTACCCGTTCAAAAAAGGTGAGAAAAATGTAATTGATGGTGGTACAATATCCATTATGGTTGCCTTCCGTCTGCATTATTGGAAATATGCATTCATCTGAGATCAGATGTGTGAATACCAGCTTATTTCAGATGAATATCAATGAGTTCACTTTCCACACTGAGTACTGAGCTCTTTATGCAATACAAGTCATCTTCATGCTTATATATAGAAAGATAATAATGAAATTTCTTTGTCGAAAATTTCCGTTTT
The DNA here is from genome assembly GCA_030674115.1 of Micraspis discolor. NCBI lineage: Eukaryota > Metazoa > Arthropoda > Insecta > Coleoptera > Coccinellidae > Micraspis > Micraspis discolor. The sequence goes on from JARTUT010000872.1 coordinate 7,094,136, forward strand.
ACATGAATCTGTTATAATTGCAGGTCATGCAGATTTTTAGTTAATATGGACATGTATAATATAACATTTATGGTAAAACTAAATTTATGTCGTTGTGTTAAAACTATCAAAATTAAAAATAATTAAAAATTTTGATAGTTTGAACATAAACAATACTAAAATATTTAGAACTGACAACTTTAAATACTTGGGGATATACATCGAGTCACCTAAGATGTTCGTCCCATTCTGAATTTATAGTTAAAAAATATAGAAAGCACTGACGTGACGTCAGATTGCATTGGCGCTCTTGTTGAGCTACTTGCGAGTAAATATTCAAACCTCAACAAATCTATAAGCTCTCTGATCGGGTGAACAATAGTCTTTTTCTGTACTATGGGACAATGTGATGCAAATATGAAAGCCTAATGAATAAACAAACCTTTATCTCAATTTGAAAATAAGTACTCATCATTTTCACCAAATTTTGTTCTATGCTTCTCCTAAAAACTTACGTCATTGCTTTTCTGAGTTTTGACAACGCCATCAAATTCTTTCTCTATGATAAAAAATTTTTTGATTAATATTACGTCTGTGCTTTTCTGAATTTTGACAACGTCATCGACATCGAATTCTAGTTCTATGAATTCTATGAAAATTTTGATTGATATTACGCCAACTGACACTGATATCTAGGTCCGCAAGTTGTCAAACGAATATCGATCTGTGATGGCAAATCTTTCATTGACAAAGCTCGGACTTCATACATTCCTATTTTTCTCTTGAGTAAATGAAAAAACTGATCATGTCTTCAGAAGGGGGAAAGCTACGACAATGAAATTTGAGGATGAGTAAGATATCGGTAACCTCAATATATATACGGATTTTTATTTAAATCTAAATGAAGTCTTAGGAGATATTGAGTATTGAAAATTTTTTTTTGGGAATTTTTTTAAAATTTTCTAGCGTGACAATTTCTGCTAAATTTTGCAAGCCGTTTCGTTTCAGCCTTCCTCAATAACATTCCAAGTATCAACTCGATCGGATGGATATTCTAGTAGTTATTGAGGAAACAAAATTTCAGATGCTCATAACTACTGAAGCATCCGACGGATTTGGCCCAATAACGAACTTGACCGAGATATTTGGACAATTAACCTATTCTGAAAATATGAAAACTCTAGCTGAGTCCTTTTGGATGATAGAGAGGATACGGCCGGCCGGACAGACTCAACTTTCGCCACGAATTCTTCATCAGGGAGTCGAACCCAATCGATTGAGACCATTTTCGGCCCGATATTCCAAAATTACAGACATTCGGGCAAAATGATAGGCACTCTGTTCGGGTGAACAAGAGCACCAAAAAGATATAGGGCTGCTTCCTAAACTCCAAATTTCAAGAGACATATCTTAAAAGAACTATACAACAGAGCGGAAATCTCACACGTTAGATGAGAATATGGAAAATTGCCCCTACCATAAGCAAAGAAAACTTACGGATTATGAACATTCACTTATCTGGCGCCACTGTTATACAATATCCTTCCCCCAAACATCAAAGCAGAGAGTGTAGAAGTGTATTTATTGAAAAACTTAATGAATGGATCAAATCATTAAATCTGAATTTTTTTGGGGCCATATTCAATCGCTGGTACTTCATTCAAAATGGTTATTTTCATTTAAATTAGATTTTCAATGCTTTCGAGTTTCTCGAATAAGAAATACTATTTGATATTTACGAACAAGTCTTGAACTGTGTATTATAATCTATTTGTTGACATTTAGTTCAGTTAATATTATTTCTAACAATATATATTACTTTAAACTGTGTCCGTAAAGTATGGACCATTTTAAGTAATACTCCTGAAACACGTCGATTTATGATATTAATTTACCGTATTTTATAATAATCTAAAATGCAGTGTGAATTACTTTTGATTACTCGATTACATTTTTGGAATCAGCTCAGCTAGAGTAATCCGAAAATGGAGACAAAATGGAGGAATTCCATTAAAAAAATGACGGCGACGTCATTACTCGAAAATAATTCCTGTATATCAGATTATTATTATATTAGACAAATACGGTAAAATAAAAGTAAAATCGACTTATTTCAGAATTATTGTTGAGTTAAAAATGGATTTCTTCCATACTTTACGTACACACCTATATTTGTTCCGATAAATTTCATTATTAATACCTATTATTATTTTTGGGCAAAATTTGAGAAAAATGATTTCGAGAACTAAGGAGTACACTTTATTTTTTTGTGACCTTGTTCTTATAGAACAGCGTGCTATCTTTTTGTCCAAATGTATGTAATGACCAAATATCGAGCCGTGTTTGCCTTCTTGATGAAGAATACAGGGTGAAAGTTGAGAATGTCTGTCCAACCGGCTAACTATAAACTTTCCATCCTTCGAAAGAGATGATCTAGAGTTTTCATATTGTCAGAATAGATTAACTGTCTAAATATCTCGATCAAGATCGTTGTTGCGCCAAATCAGTCCGATAATTGAGAAATTAGAATCATCTGAAATTTGGTTTTTATCATAACTCCTAGCATATCCATTGGATCAATTTGAAACTTGGAATATATTTGAAATAGGATGAAAGAAATAGGCTTGACAGTCTCGCACAAATTAACAAGCTAGAAATTTTTTGAAAAATAAAAATTTTTTTCATGCCTCAACCGACGTATTTGAATAAAAATTTGTACATGTATGAACATTTATTTTCAATAAATATTCCCAAGTTATTAAAGGAGTTGATAAATCTACTTTTGATTGAATTTAAGGGAAAAAAAATTAAGTTTTCAAGAAAACTTCCAAAGAACAGGAGGAAACTAATATTTCAACCTCACGTTAATGCTTTCCTTGTTTTTATCAAAGTTTCTTCCATAATCATCTGAAATAACCGAAATATCATATTACTATTGAATCAAGTATTTCTACAGCTATATGTGATGTGCAGGGTTTAATTTTATTGATAATATTATATTATTTGGCATGACATCAAACAAACAAGTTGCAAGAAGACAAAAAAAATTCTTTTTGAAAATGACATAACAATTAGATCTCTATTAAACAGAATGTTTTACAGTTTATGATACTTATAGATTGTTTGTATATTTTTATTGTTGTAAATCATATTTAATATTTTTTACAGACTTGAAAAAAGACACTGTCCGAAATGTTGCCAAATTATATTATATTGTAAATAAAATTAAACTTTGTAAATCAAATGCTGTCGTACAAATACAAAATATACAGAGTAAATACTCATATTCAATAGATTGAATAAAGTTTTCTTCCGAATCGGTAGGGAATATCTTCCCACTAAGGAAAAAACTTCCGGAAATAAATATTTGCACTGAACAAACCATCGGCAAGAGAACAAAAGGTACTAGTTGACAAACTGTTTCTTTTCGATTTCTCACAAAACCATTACGTTTGTTTGATTAGGTCGAACAGAACATTTGTCAGTGTGTTTATTTGAAGTTCCCTGTTTTATCGGCTTCAATGATAGGTATTGGCTTCTAAAGGCATAAGGGAGAGAAAAGAGAGTATGCATCTGATCTGAGAAAGCATCGATTTTTGTAGTATTCTTGTTGATGGATGGGTATGGCCAAAAACCAGCAATCTCTCCTGTGGTTCTCTATCAACTGAAATATTTCCGATTAAAAATTCTCTTTAAACATTAACTGAATTTTTTTTTTATTGAAACGGTTCTTCGTTTTCCTGCAGTATCATTTTTGGGTTTCTGATTAAATATTCTCGATTGTTTTTCTCTTAGCAATAAATGGTTATACTGGTTGCGACCCCTCAAATTTTTTTGTAGATAAAAAACAAAAAATTCGAATAGATTCTTCACACATGGTCCGTGATTGGACCCGAAAGATCCTGTCTACCTTTTATGACAATGAGCCAACCACCCTGAGATAATGAGAAAATTTCAAGGTGCGTGTAGGGTCAGGGAGTACCCAAATCGTATAACGGAAATTCTCCCATGAGTCGTAAAATAAAGTCTTTTTCAGACAGGGCGGTGCGCTATTATTCTAAATGCTCCAAGCGACTTAATTCGGTGAAGGTATATGGTACATACTTGAGCGGTCTTGAAGATCTTCCGGCCTTTATTGACCTCCGAAAATCCAATCAGAACAGTGGCGTGTATGATGCATTTCGCCATTAAAATTACGATTTTGAGAATATTTTGGTTAATAGTGAACGAATCAAAATCTGATAACATAGAAAAGCAATGACACAAGGAGAGACAGGATTTTCTTTACTTTTTGAACAGGCCTTGTAGATCATAACGTTCCTCAATTAAGTTTTAGTTACCCATCATTCAAAACCACTTCTATCTAAAAGGACCCTTGTATACATATACCCTGATTTCGGTTTGTAGAGTCAAAAGTAATTCAATACGTTCAAATTTACACATAGATACGAAGCACTGAAAGGGTTAATATTGAGTTACACGAATAAATAGTTTAATTCTGGGGTCACATGGGAGAGTCGGTAGGTTATTTACATCTGATTCCGTCTCCAGTGTCACAAGTCCCAGACGTCAATCAACCATCCTAAAATCTTTTCTTGCGGAAATTACCTACCTGAGGGATGATGTATGGAATATTCTCATACAAAAGAAGCATATAATTTTTTGGCATAGATTAAATTTGAATTCAATCCATGTCTTGTGACTTGAGGCGAAAGGAGGTCTTTGAAATTCGTTCCTTTGAATGGAATTTCTTTTTTAAGAACGCAGATAAGGATCGTAGTCTTGGAGCATAGGAGGGTGGCCAAAAATTCACCTGGGCAATTATAAAAAAATTTCTTATTTCATATCAATGGTTTCTTTCTGAGAAAAATGTATCAACTCCAATGATCAAGAGTAGGGGTTTGTAGATGTACTAGAAATGATATTGCTAATTCAATTTCAAAGTATCCTATGATATTGATATCCTGAATGAACCATATTGTAATTAATGAAAATCATGCCAACACTTCCAACACGTGAGTTTGTCAAATTGCTTTTATTCACTTCTATTATCTGCTTAGTTTTCAAACTCCTGTAAACTTCTAAAACAAATCTAGGAGACTAGTTTTTAAAAACCATATGTGCTTAATTTGAAATATTTCTATGTTAGAAAAAGTATAACTTGATGAAATCTGAAAATCCGAAGCTATAAAGAATCAGATCTTTATAAGGACCAGTCTTAAATTAAACGAGTCTCAATAGAAAACACATTATCTACCTTTTTCAAGACTTATCACGAAAATATACCTAAGTACTTATGTGAGAGATGGAAGCCTCTTTCTCTATTCCTTGAATTATATAATAAATCAAATAATTACATAATTAGTTGATTATAAAAAAATATATATTTAAATATTAAACAAGATGCTAGATATCATCAATAATGAATCAAAAATTTAAACTTAAATTATATGGTGAATGTGAGACGAAAATAAAAAGTGGTTGATTTAATTCATAGTGTTTAGTGGTGCAAACTATAGAATGAAGAGATTTCCTCAACCTTTTGTAGAAATAATATTTTTTCCAAAAGGCATAAAGTGTGGCAACATTGAATAAATCTGATAATTCAGTCATTTCAGCACAGGGTTGCATTTAATGCAATCAAAAATTTGGACGAAATTTTATCGATTTCATTCCTTTCAACTTTGAATATTTCAAAAATAGTGCAATTTAGGAAAAAAGATGAGGAATGATTTTATCTGGTAAAATGACAATCCTAGGAAGTATAAGAAATTAACCTGCAGTTCCAGTCTTATTTGTTTTTCATGCAACTTAACCAACCTGTAGAGTTATAGTGAGAAAAGCAGGGGAAATAGAATAAATCTATTGATGTCAAAATATGCGTGTCATCAAAAACCCTGTAAAAGACTATTTCCATTGATATTATCGTTTGATCAATACAAGTAGTAATACAATTTTTTTATGAAATCTCGACATATTTTGAACGGGGCCACATTAAAAAAAATGGCATAGGAAGAAATTGTTTCTTCAAACTTCAATTTATAGTTAAAATTTACGCAGTTGTTCATTATAATTGAGGGTCATGAATGAGAGTGCTCAGAGAAAGTTCTGAAGTCGTGCTGTGCGCTATAAATTTGTACTTAGATAGTCCATTATTGTGAACATAGATTCTATAGTTGCAAATTCAATAAGACGGATTTATTCTTCAAAAATTTTTCAATATACTTTTTGCGTTTTTAGAAAAAACGGAAAAAAAACTTCGAATTACTGTAAAGGACGAGAAATACTTAGTTACCTGTAGGCGTCGGTTCCTCAGCCAATTCTCAATGTATCCGAGGCATCTTCATGATATATATATAACAAATCAATACACTCATTAATAAAATAGGAGTAAAAATTGCGGACAACCAAGCAATTAATAATACAACAAACTGCTACCAACGAAGTCTCTACAATTATTCAGGAGTTGTAAGTTGTCATCTTTAAGAATAATGGACATTCCTCATTGATTATTTGCCGTAGCAATCAATAATGGATTATCTTCGGCTTAAAAGTTGCTATGATTGATGTCTTAAGGTATTTGATATGAATTCACCCAATCATTACTTATGGTTCGTTACGAAATTATATTCTTTGCATGTGTAGATAAATATTTATACCGGTTAGTTAGGTCGACCTGGATATTCATGAATATTTCAACAAACCCTAGTTTGTTCGAATGATGTGAATGCTTTGTCCATAATAACCTAATAATTGAAACTCCATTCACAGTCATAATCCGTAGATGGAGATCTTTCCACTTGTAGAAAAATAATAATGATAAAGATTAATTAGCAAAATAAAAAGAAGTTACCTACAACGTATACAGTAAAATTAACTAAACCAAATTTTATTTAACATGTAATACACTGTAATTAAAAAATTATAACCCAAGAAATTTCCAGATTTGTTAACATTTGTTAACATATGTTAATGATGAAAGCAATAATCTAAATAAGTCATAATTCGAAAGAAACGAAGCTCGAATAAAGTCGATCATTTAGTAAATACAACATTTTATATCGACTACACCCACAACTTTTTTTTATCGTTTTTATAAATATTTGTGTAATCGTAGAGCCTATTTTGGAGTTGGTTATTCTTGGTATATCTATTATTGTAAAATATTCAATCTTTGATATTTTAATTTGTAATTATTTGAATTATATCGCAAAAACCTATTTCATAAATGTTCGCATATTTTCTATAACAGCAATATGAAAACGAAAGCTCAGAAAAAACTCGGGGATATTTTTTAAAAAGTCGTTGATGCATCGACTTGATATAAGTATATGGATTTCTCTTAAGAAATAAGATCCTTACGCAAATTAGTTCAACACTGAAGACATTCCATTATGCACACTAAATTTCACGGAAAACTATCAATGTCAACTATAAAAAAATTCTTCACAACTAATTCCACATGTACAGAATTCCTTTGTGAGAAGAATAGATTCCAGCAATAAATTGGAATTATGAATGTATCAAAGTGAGCATCACTAATCCTCTCTTAATAAAGATATTCTCAAGAGGTCCAAGAAGGTTCTCCTCCACTATGAATTAAATGACGGCCATCAAAATCGACTTTTTCATATGTATATGAGGTAGTCAGGCCTTTATGAACATTATGAATAGATCAAAAGGACCGATAGAAGCTTTTTATGTTATCGCTTTAAGCCGCGAGAACGTCATATGAAATGCTTTCAGGACAAATTCGGCCTAAGTCTGATGTATGACTCAAAATATTGTGACAGGTCTCGAGTAGGTGAAAGAGGTAAATTGTTCTCGGATTCAAAGAAGTGGTAGACTTCATCGTTGGCCTATAAAGATGGGATTCATTCAGTTCCATTGAACAAGATATAGGAGTGAAAGTATTTATTATTTCTTTCACGAGTCCAGTTGTGCCACTAGTCGCCAAGATCGGCGTTAACAGTTTAGTCAGAAATAAAAAGATTGTTCATGGAAAAGACGTAGGAAACAGTACTTTTTGGCACATTCCTCCCCAATGACGTCCCTAAATGTTGCACATTAGCTACTACCAAAATTACGCACTGAATGGTTCCGGTGCATTTAACACCCAATTTGCGACCAGGTACATCAACAGCAGTTGTGTCCATGTCAGAGAATATTATTTCAACAAAAGAAAATTAGTTTGTTGTACAGAATAGTTCAAAGAACATGTCATTCACGCAATGCACATTTAATAATTATACTTTTGATATAAAGGAAATGTAACATATATTCAATCAAATATGTTCCATTATCTATATGTATATATATCCGGGAAAAAATTATTCACAAATTCGTGAAAAGTTATATTTTGTTACCTGTCAACAGAGATGAAATGTCAAATTTTTTTCACGTCACAGAAAATAGTATATTATATACCGCGGGACTGAAGTAGTGCATTTAATCCTGAAGGTAAAGTTTATGGCCCGACCGCAGGGAGGGCCATAATTTACCTGAAGGATTAAATGTACTTCAGTCGCAAGGTATATACGATACTTTTCGTTTTCGTACTTCCGGTATGATTTTATTAATTATTTCAATAATTTCAATCAGTTTTTTCTCTCTTCAACTCATTTAATAAACTGTCTTTAAAATAAGTTACCATAGTAACATTGCGTTGTGACAATTATAATTTAGAAACATTGTCATTACTAGTGTCATTGTAAAGAAACATTGTTATTGATAATTATTGGTATCATGAGTGAAGAAGGTGTATCTGATATTGATAAAAGAGCAGCCGAAGTAGGTGAAGAATTGTTACCACCGAAATCTAGAAAACTATACGAGCAGCAGTACGATGCTTTCAAAAAGTGGTGCCGCTTGAAAAAATGTGAGACAACCTACTGAAAATGCGCTGTTAGTCTACTTCAATGATAAATCAAAAGCGGTTTGTGCCTCAACTCTCTGGGCACATTACTCAATGCTGAAATCGGTTATTAACATTAGAGAAGATATTGATATAAGTAAATTTCCAAAATTATTAGCTTTTTTGAAGAGAAGAAATGAGGGATTTAAGCCAAAGAAGTCAAGAATTCTCACGTCTGAGCAGGTAGATCAGTTCTTACAGGAGGACGGATGATAAATATTTAATGCTTAAGGTAAATTTGGAAATGTGTTTATATTCAGAAATTTTAAGAAATCAATTTTTTGTAGGTTGCACTTATTTTGGGCGTTGTAGGAGCTTGATGGAAAAGAGTTGGTTGATTTAGATATCGACGATGTGAGAGATTTGGGCGATTCCTTCCTAATTGCGATTAGAAACACCAAAAATAAAATTGACCGAAATTTTGTGATCAAAAATTCAGAAAACATCTCGATATTCAAATATGTTTTTGTTCAATACACCTCAACAAAATTTTTGTTCAATACATCAACAAAGAATGTACTAGCGAGTAGTAGAAAAAACATGTTTGGTACATTTCCACGGCAAATAGCAGCTTTTTGAAATTAGAAAATGCGACGTCTTATACGGGACATTGTTTTAGACGCACATCTGCGTCTTTGTTAGCTGATTCGGGAGCAACAATAGACGTGCTGAAGAGACATGGAGGATGGAAATCCTCCAACGTGGCCGAGGGATATATTGAATCGTCTATTAAAAATAAACAAAAAATTTCAGATAAAATATTTGGTCAAGTCGCCGATTCGTCCACTATAGTTATGCCACAGTCCTCATTCTCGCTTCCTGTTTCCGCAGGATCTTCGAAACAAACACCAGTTCAATATGATAAGGACCTATCTGTTACTCGTCAGTTACCTGCTGCATTAACCCAGGAAAGACTGGTCAATATGACGAACTGTCACAATATTAATTTGAATATTAACGTTAATTACCATTCTAATTAATTGTATTTTTCAATAAAATATCCCTTAAATTCGTTTGTTTGTGATTTAATCGTTCCGGGAGTTTCGTCAATATTTAATCCCGGAGAGATTAAATGTGACACTTTAGTACCTGTCACAAGGGAGTGAAGTTGTCACTTTAGGCCCGGAAGTACGAAAAAAATAATATTTCTCATTTCAAATAAAGATGGATGAGATGATCCTTTATGGAAGTAGTTTACTCATATTGATTTCATTGATCCTGCTCTATAAGTATGGTTCGATTATATCTAATTTTACTGTGTAATCCTTCAAATGGAGATTTTCTCCAGAAGAAGTTCAGAAATTTGAACGAAAGCTAGGAAATTTACCATCAATAAAGAATTTTAATTAGGACCCTGCAGTGACTTAATTCCCAATACCTATCTTCAATTCACTCAAAGTGGCCAGGAAGTCATCTTCAGAGGTTCTGAACGAAAATAATGTCTAGAATATCCACTAGAAATGTGTGGACCTAATTATGGAACTCACTGTATGAATCATTCAGGATTAAACTGAAATTTTATGATTGATGTGATTTATTATAATCTAGGCCGGTTTTCATGCCTAAATCCTCATTGCTGACAATTTATGTGAACGTCTTAGAGCAACCTCTACGTCGACTCAAGGAGTCATGAAAGGAGGATCGCTTTCAATTTTTTGTCCGCATATAAAAGGCTCCTTCAGGTATCTGATACGTGATTTACCGGCCGAGATTCTACTACGGTTGTCTTCATGGTCTTCATTAGAGATGATTTATTGCCTGATTGTTCGTAGAAGGGTTATTGAAAAGAAGATGTGGTCATTGGAAACAGTGGAGAGAATTTGGCTTCTTATGGTATAATTGAACAGCCACATTGTTCCTTACCATAACGTTGTTCATTCTGTCTGTCTTTCAAAAATTGTTCATTACAGAACTCATCATAATTGGTTAGGATCGATATGAAGGTATTTTTCGCGCTCAATCGATGTGGTTCGACTTCCTAATAAAGAATTAGTGGCCACAATTTTTGTATATGGTTATATAAGATTTGTTCATTCGTTGTGACGGTTCCATTATACAGGGTTATGATGAAGTAATACACAAAATCACAACGATCCCCTTTGAAAAAATGCAAAAACACGTCAAACGGTGTTTTAAATTCCGCATCTCTTGACATAAGTTACAAAAATAAGAAGTCAGATTTGTTAAAGTTATGACGTCATCAATATATTTTTTAATGGGAAGCTAAGATTTTTATTACATTATGTGATAAAGCTTGTTTTTTTACACTAGGGAAAAATAGTTGCAGTAGAGCTAACATAAGAAAAAAACGAGAAAATGAAAAAAAATAAACGTGAGTTTCATAATAACTTTTCAATTAACTAAGCAGTCCATTAAACCAAAACTATTTCTTGAAGGAATTGTTCAAACCGTGTCCCCTTTACTAACTGACATAGGCCAAGACGATGGTAGACCGCATTTACAGAGTTTTCGATCGAGTTATAAGAGACATTTAGTGTCTAATTCGTTCCATTAAGTCTTCTAAATTGTCTGGCCGGTTAATCTAGACCCGACTTTTCAAATGTCCCCACAGAAAAAATCAAGGGGGGTAAGATCAGGTAACCTAGGTGGCCACTTCATTGGTCCACTTCTTCCAATCCACCGTCCTTTAAACTGGTTATCCAGAAACCTTCGAACAGCAAAACCATAATGTGGTGGTGCGCCATCTTGTTGGAACCAAATACTGGGATCCAAGTTTTCCCCATTAATTGGATCCGAAAATGCCGCAAGTAGGTCCGGAAGCACTGCCATACGAAGATGTTCCAAATATCGTTCAGCTGTTAAATTCCCGCGAAAGTACGTGAAGGGACCAATAAATCTTCCGCTGACGATTCCTACCTAAAAATTAATTTTTTGGGGGCGCTGGGTGTGTTTGGTCTGCATCCAGTGGGGATTTTCCCGAGCCCAGTAGCGACAATTGTGTCGATTTACAGAACCACTTAGACATAACGTTGCCTCATCGGAAAATACTACACTATTAAGAAAATTTGGATTTTCGTCACAATGCCGCATGAAGATTTCACAAAATTCCAAACGTCTGTCCGGATCATCTTCTGCGAGATCGTGAACAAATTGAACTTGTATAAAACAGGTATAAAAAACCAACGAACACAGGACAATATCTACATTTTGATTCAAACCACCAACTAAACACTAAATTGGGAGTAGCAAAATGTTTATTTGATAGAGCAATAAATATTTGTTGCACTGAAGAAGACCAAAATGAAGAAATAAATAACATCTCGAAAACTCTTAGAAGCAATGGCTACCCCAAAAAGATATTAGAAAAAGCTAGACGAACAAGAGAAAGTCAACCTGAACCAACAGATATAAATGTTTGTCGGAGAAAATGAGAAGAATTGGAAATAGATACAACATAACGACTGCATTCAAAACTCAAGACTAGAGCTAAACTTACAACAGTTAAGCCTAATAATGAGACACAAAGGACAAAGAAATGCATGTATGAATTACCTTGCGAGTGCGGAAGATCTTACATCGGAAAAACTAAACGCCCTCTGAATGTACGAATAAAAGAACATCAGAAGCTTCTACGAGTACTAGACAGTGACAAATCCAGGTTGGTCCAACATGCTGTAGATGAGAATCATCGTATAATGTGAAATGAAGCATCAATAATATCCAAAGAAGAAAAACTTGCAAGAAGAAAAATCAAAGAAGCAGCATTTATGAAAATAAACCTGATTCCATAAGTGCTCCATCTATAGATCTGCCAGAAGTTTGGAAACCGATAGTTCGATCCAACTTAAAAAGATCATCATATCACAGATGAGTATATAAAATCGTTCATTTTCTTTCATGACTTCAGTCAATATTGACTTTTTGAAAATTGATAATTTTCAAAAGGTTTTCTACTTTTCCTCCTTGATAATGATAGAAGATGTCTATCGAAACGTCGGAAAACATTACATCCACAATAGATGATGGTAATAGCCCAAACAATCGTTCAACACGAGCTCCATCATCAACAATATCTCGTCATCAAAGACGACAATATCCGATTAAAAATATGACCCAAAATACAGTGAAGAAATATATGCAACTGGATGAAAGTGTTAGTGTACCCTTTCAGCCAAGTGAGAATCCCTTCTGATCCTATATGAAACCCCATTAAAAATTATCATTCAGGAAGGACCGTCCTTCGGGTTCTGGCAAAAAAGGAGATTCATCGCTGTCTTCTCCTATTTCCGATAACAATGACGGCAAGGAATGAAAATTATACACTGATTTGTTTGGATCATGCTCCCTATAAATCAGTCCGTTTGCGACTGCAAAAAAGAAGCCAAAGAGTCGTGGACGTGTTACTTGTAACATTTCGAAGATATATTACCGTACACATGTACCTATAAGGCCTCAAAGCAAAGGTTCCAGAACTGACTACGCATCGCATTATGTGTAAAATATGTTAATTTTTCAAGAGGGCCAAAGTGAATAAGGAGGTATTGCTGCAGAAGTTGGTTCTCACATGTTATTTATGGTCATATCGAGTAGTGGAGCAATGTTAAAATACCGGTTTTTTAATAATGCCACTTTAATGAGGATCTAGTGATTGTTCATTGCTCGGTTAGGTACAGGTAGCTCCGAGGGAAAATATGTCGCTAATTTACGGATATATTCATAGGTGAGATCGCTCTAGGGGTTCTACGGAATTTATGATGTGGTAGTTAGAACTTCAATTTATTGTCTTTCAGTATGTCGTTACTGGAACTTCCCATAAAATTGAATTACAATTTTTCGCTCAGATATTCAGAAAAAATTTGAATGTGGCCTTCATTGGTGTGTACGGTTGATTATGGCCGTGTCCATCGTATCATTATTAAATTCAACAAAATTTTAATAAATAAAGTACCGATTTCAGAATAACTCTAAAATATACAGGGTCTCCCATGTTCGAGTGCCTATTAGACGTTTCTGGAGAACTAGACATATTTGAAATCTGAAAATTGGGATTATGATATTGTTCGAAGTTCTCTACAGAGCTAAAATATTTTCGAAGCCCAAAAACTTCTGGTTATACAGGGAGTAAAAATAAATTCGACGAAATAGTATATTATATAACGCGGGACTGAAGTAGTACATTTAATCCTGAAGGTAAAGTTTATGGCCCGACCGCAGGGAGGGCCATAATTTACCTGAAGGATTGAATGTACTTCAGTCGCAAGGTATATACGATACTTTTCGTACTTCCGGTATGATTTTATTAATTATTTCAATAATTTCATTCAGTTTTTTCTCTCTTCAACTCATTTAATAAACTGTCTTTAAAATAAGTTACCATAGTAACATTGCGTTGTGACAATTATAATTTAGAAACATTGTCATTACTAGTGTCATTGTAAAGAAACATTGTTATTGATAATTATTGGTATCATGAGTGAAGAAGGTGTATCTGATATTGATAAAAGAGCAGCCGAAGTAGGTGAAGAATTGTTACCACCGAAATCTAGAAAACTATACGTACGATGCTTTTAAAAAGTGGTGCCGCTTAAAAATGTGAGACAACCTACTGAAAATGCGCTGTTAGTCTACTTCAATGATAAATCAAAAGCGGTTTGTGCCTCAACTCTGTGGGCACATTACTCAATGCTGAGATCGGTTATTAACATTAGAGAAGATATTGATATAAGTAAATTTCCAAAATTATTAGCTTTTTTGAAGAGAAGAAATGAGGATTTAAGCCAAAGAAATCAAGAATTCTCACGTCTGAGCAGGTAGATCAGTTTTTACAGGAGGCTCCGGATGATAAATATTTAATGCTTGAGGTAAATTTGAAAAGTGTTTATATTCAGAAATTTTAAGAAATCAATTTTTTTGTAGGTTGCACTTATTTTGGGCGTTGCGGGAGCTTGTCGTGGAAAAGAGTTGGTTGATTTAGAAATCGACGATGTGAGAGATTTGGGCGTTTTCTTCCTAATTGCGATTAGAAACACCAAAAGTAAAATTGACTGAAATTTTGTGATCAAAAATTCAGAAAACAGTGCCATCAGTTTTGTGGCGATATACACTTCTAGTAGGAAAAAATTTTTTGTTCAATACATCAACAAAAGCAGCTGTACTACGCGAGAAAAGTAGGCGAAAACATTATTTGGTACATTTCCACGGCAAATAGCAGCTTTTTGAAATTAGAAAATGCGACGTCGGGAGCACGGGACATTGTTTTAGAGCACATCTGCGTCTTTGTTAGCTGATTCGGGAGCAATAATGAGGTCTATTAAAAATAAACAAAAAATTTCAGATGAATTATTTGGTCAAGTCGCCGATTCGTCCACTATAGTTATGCCACAGTCCTCATTCTCGCTTCCTGTTTCCGCAGGATCTTCGAAACAAACACCAGTTCAATATGATAAGGACCTATCTGTTACTCGACTGTTGTGACGAACTGTCACAATATTAATTTGAATATTAACGTTGATTACCATTCTAATTAATTGTATTTTTCAATAAAATATCCCTTAAATTCGTTTGTTTGTGATTTAATCGTTCCGGGAGTTTCGTCAATATTTAATCCCGGAGGGATTAAATGTGACACTTTAGTACCTGTCACAAGGGAGTGAAGTTGTCACTTTAGGCCCGGAAGTACGAAAAATTTTTTTTTCAAGTTTTCCATTCCTGGTATGATCGAGTATTTAATAGTGAATACATTTCTGTTAAAACCATTGTATTAAATCGAATAGTTTTCAGAATTTCTAAAAATAAACTGGAAAAAAGCCAAATATGTTCAGTCAGTAATATGTTCATTATTCTTATTTTGAATATCCTGAGCGTAAACAGTTTTCACAACATCGAAGAGGAAGGATATGAAAAGGTCATGCTTCTTTTGGATTTCAAAAATATCATCACAGGGTGTTTCAAATTTTGTGTTGAAAATTGTGATCTTAAATTGACCATAACTTCTGTTTTTGAAATCAGAACCCTATTTTTTTATAATTGTGTTGGATTCTGCGGTCAAAAATAATGATAGTTTTCTCACATGATTATGCTCCTAAATTCAATAATTTCTGAGTTATTTGAGATATTATTGATCTTTGATCTAACAATTCTTTACTAAATTGTATATCCAATTAAGTGGTGCTATTTGGATTTAGAGTATGAGAAAGGTGATTATGTTTTTTATTATTCTTGTCAATATCAATCAGTAGAGCATAGATAGTACTCAGGGAGTCAACATCTTTCTTTGAATTCATACTTTGATCATTTTGTGATATTCTGATCATTTCTAATAACAGTCTCTTCCTATTTCTTATAAGAAATGATCAAAATATCACAAAATGATCGAAGTATGAATTCAAAGAGAGACGTTGACTCCCTGAATACTATCTATGCCCTATTGATTGATATTGAGAAGAATAATATAAAACATAACCACCTTTCTCATATTCCAAATCCAAATAGCACCACTTAATTGGATAAACCATTTAGTAAAGAATTGTAAGATCAAAGAACAATTACATTATTCAATGTTATGGAATTGAGTTCTTCGATATCTGCACTGCTCAGTGAATAGTCTGATTTTGATTTTTTCTTTGTTCCAAAGGAGTTTTTTAATATAGATTACCTTCCCATTTCATACGGGTTCTCTGTATAGTGACTGTTTGATTCATATGGCCACAACATCTTATCAAAACCGGATTTTGTCAACTTTCTCCCAAATTCAATAAATTCAAAAACAACCCCTATTTTCCCATGCCACTTGTTTATTCCACGATCGATCATAAGACCAAGAAATCTCTATGGATTTCAAACACAAAAGGATCTCACCCTGTAGTCCGTTGAGAAATCCACTGCATTCATAAGAAAAATAGATCAAGTAAGAGCGTATCTACATATTATAAAGGACGTACGAAATTTACCTGTAAAGCGAAAAACAAGTTTCGGAACTGGTCTAACGTGGGAATAGATTCTCGTACGGGACCTTTGTGCCATCGAAATAAGCCTCTTCTATGCTCGCGCTCTGTCAGGGGTTCACGAATTCACCCTCCAGTAATATACCGCGTTTTCGGTGGAAAACCGTTAAAATTCATATGAGCCGGGGTTGCACGGTTCGCTGATTTCGCCCTTTTTTACAAATCCACATATATCTGGTTTTTGTCACGACGGAAGGGAATTTTTTTATGATTCCGTAGAAATTGGAAGTTTCGTGCCGTTAAGGGAAGGAAGTGGATTTATTGGTTTTTTTGGGTCCTGCATAAAAAGGTTATTTGTCGACTGACTAATGGGTGCATACATTATTGAATGTTCAATCGTGGATTATTGTAAATTGTCTGAAATAACATAGAGGTAAATCATATCAAATGTTAAATACTTTCCAGATTAAGAAAAAGAATACTTTTCAAATTAATTCCAAATATAATATCTAGAGACCATTGAGAGCCATCTTGCAATAAACCCAGAAGTCAAGATAATATTTTGAACGTTTGAATTCATAAAATTGTGTCGAACATATTTTAGATATGTGAAAAGAAAGAAATTTTTTGCTTCATGTTAATCAGAGATTTTTTTGTTCTCGTTGTTTTAATCAAAAGAAAATTTAAGGAAGAGGCTAATTGATCGAAAGTGTATTATTAAATTCTGTAATATGCACAACCTCACTGTATTTTCTTTAATTACATACAGGATCTTCCTAAATTCATTCAACAAATTTTTCTATAAAAAATTTCCTCAGCATACACTATTTTCCACTAAATTTATTTAAAAATAAACAAAATTTGAATTTTTCTTCGTCTATTTGTGTCGGGAAAAAATTTCATTAATAAAAAAACTCATGAACGAAACATGTATTTCAATTCATGTTTTTTTTTCAAGAAATCTCGAAATACAGTTTTTATATTAAATAAAATGAGTATCGATAATTTCAAAATACCCGTTGTCTGTCTCCCTAAGTAAATGAAAATTGCAGAATTTCAAGTTTTACTAAAATTTTAGAAAAAAAATTAAAATCTGAGTTTTAGATTCCACCTTTTAGGGTTGGTATCTCGGAAAGGAGTGGAATACAAAATTTTTTTATGGAAAAGTCCCATCTTAATTTCAAACTACCAATCAGCTCCTGAAGTTTTTCACATGAATCTAGAAACGTGTTGTATATTGAATAAGGCCTATCAGACCTAATTTGGAACAACATTTTTTTATTGCACCTGAACAGAAAATATCTAATTTGAATTGAGTATATTCTAAAAAATAATATTTTATTATTTCGGTAGTAAGTATTTTCAGATAGGTAATGATTTCATGAATATTGACACAATCTTCTACATGTGATTGAGAATACATACACTTTCTGTAGCAGTTAAGAATTACGTAGAAAAATGGAATTCACAAGTTCTAAATATGACATGGAAGATGAAACATATTTATTATTATATATTATTTGGTATCTATGAAAAAATATTGCAATTATGTTGATTTGATGTTTGAATTGATGTTAAAAAATATAAATATTTTTTAATGAGTATTAAACAATTTGTGAATGAAATTCGGGAATTTTAATATTTTCACCAATGTTTGGAAGTAAAATCACTAAGCAATGAATTCAGTATGATTTTCAGCTGATTTAATATTTTGAATGAAAAATTATGTAACATTAAAACATTCTCCGAAGAGCAGTAGATATATGTTTTCAACATGAATATTACGAGTCTTAAAAAGGAATAAGGTGCAGAAACAAGTATTTTTCCACAATATTATTGTCTATCCTAAGCCAAAAGCTAATTTTTTTTGTAGCCTCAAACGGTATCCAGTGGTGGCATACGTCTTCTATAACTTTGCAACTGGCCCTAATTGGAAAAGTTGTAGAGAAAAGAATCTGTAGTTAGAATTAATACAGTGGTCAAATACTCACCCTGTAAAATGATTATTTCATTGTCATTTTGAAACAACACCTCATTTTTTGGACGCTGAATACCTTGAGTGATGCCGAATTCAAAATGCTCACCAATCCCTATATTTAAGTGTCCTTCATAATGTACGACATCCTGGTTTCTCCGTAGAGGACCTTATCACCTCTTGATCCAAATGGAACCACTCATTCGGCACCTACAATTAAATTTTTACGATTACCGTCACCAGACGATTTCTCATTAAGTCCATTCTGTCTGTCCCTCATCTGTATTATCTCTGGTGCTTAGCGAAAGAAGGGAATAATCTTCAAGTTAAGGCTTTAGTACCTAGTAGCATTTGATAAATAAACGTTAGCGATATCTTATCCACCGTGGGTGAACTGAGGAGTTCTATCAATATATGGAAGGTCATAAAGATACGCGCCTTGGGACGGCACAGCATCCAGATACATATTTTAGAATTTTACGTGTGAAGAATTGATTAGTCGGATTTAAATTGTTAATTGTACGTTTTTTTACTGTCGGTAGGAGATATAGAAGAGTTATTGCTGGGGTATATCGAAAACTACTGAGGTGAATGGAATAAGCACTATGTTATCTTCGGCTAATTAAAGATTTCTCAGCTGTATCGGAGATGTGTCACCTTAAGTGAATTTACAAAGCGGAGGTGTTGGCTGCCACAGTTGTTCACTATTTAAGGTTCCATGCTTCGTTTGAAACATAAAATTATTGAATATAGGGATAGAATTCAGTTATTCGTGTATACTCGATCAGGGTGCACTCAAATTAATGTAGAAGAATAAAAAACTTTTCAGCGCTATTAATCGCTTTCATTTCATGAATATAATATTGAATATATATGAAATAGCTCATAATGCAAAATTCAAGAATATGAGATAAAATAAATTAAATTCAGCAAAGACCTAAAGCAACTGACCAGACGAAATGTGAGATTAAACTTCAGTAATTCAAGCTTATAATCATGTTCATGGGATATTTACCTAGTATTGCTTGAAAAATACACTTATATATTGAATAACATTGCTTATATCGAATTTTATTTTCATATATTTTTTCATATTTGAATTGATGACCTATTGTTATATATTTATTGATTTTTCGGTTATATGAGATTCATTCATTGAGCATACTAATTTTTTTTTTTTTTCAGGTCTCTTCAATATTTGTGCCAGTTGAAAACAGGACAGGACAGCCGTTGTGATGTTTTATTTAAAAATTATGTATATTTATTGTTGAATAGTTGAATTTAAATTAATATATGAAATGTTGGAACTGAGGAAGAAAACTATTAGGATAAGTGAATGGTGAATACTTAAGATATTGATCTCTTGAATAACATTGATGGAAAATGCCAACAAAAAATACAACTGTTTTAGAAATAGATTTTCCTGGATTATTGCTATGGAATGAGCTGTTGATTATAGAAGTCGTTTAATTAATTTCTTTTTGCTTCAAAGAAGAATTAATGAGTTAAATTAACGATAATAGCTATTATTTTGAAGGACACAATACATTTGAATATGAGCTCAATGAATATAAAAAAAATTTAGTATTGAATTTTATTGATATTATAAATCCTGAATCATATGTTTCTCAACTCATCATTCCATAGCTAGTCTCTGACCATTTGGCTGTTACTTAGTGCCTTTAAAAGTGAATTTTCAATTATATAAAACTATTCGAGAATATCTTTCATTTCATACATTGATTTTTAATTTGGAATGGAAGGTATTCCTGAACTTACTCATGTTATGGTTATTTTCGAATTTTCTTTACATTCTATCAGAATTTGAAAATTTCCATATTGCTGGCGAATTATTTTCTCGTAGAAAGATTATAAAATTTTCTTGATTCAATAGAATTTTTTATTCCAAACTTTGTAAATATTTCCTTTTTCTATTCAATAAAAAATTTTCCATTATATTGTTTTTCATTAATGCACCCTCAAAGCTATTTTGGAAAAAAGCGATTAATTTCATCATAAAAGTTTTCGAAAACCAGGTCAATTCAAATTAAATATTCTGTTTTTTTTATTTAATCTGTTCAAATGATTCATTTTGAAGTCCAGTTAAAATATGTTAACCATCATAGAAAATAATCTATGGAAAATCAATTAAAACGTTTTGATTCAAAGAAATATTTTTCATAAGAACGAAAATAATCTAATAATTCCGAAAAAAATTTTTCATTCTATATATATGATATATTATATTCTTTTGAACTTTTGGCTTACAATATTTAGTTAGCAAACAATAAAGCATTTAGATCAGGGGTTAGTCACGGGGTGTCATACAATTCGGCATATCACATAAAAGCCAAGGGAAGAAACCCTAGTAAAAAAATCCTGGCTCCCCGCCTAAGTGTGAAAGTACAAAAATAAGCTGAAATATATTTTGGGGTCTTCTTTCTTCAAGAGTGGTCTTCTATTGACGAAACAGAGACTTCTTCAAGTTGCCCACATCGAATCTGGAAATAAAAAGACAAAAGCAGAAAAAGAACTGAATAACAAAAATACAAAATTTTAAAGAGATAAAGAAAACAGCCTTAAATTCGCATTTTTGGATTAACTCGATACTGTGAATCAAGGATTTTTTCAACATAACAAGCTAAACCGTAAATTTTACTAAGGAGATAACGAATGAATACATAACCTTTCATGGTTCCTCTTTCACGAAAAGTTTTTTTAGTATTCGTATGTGTCTTCTTGTCTATAAACGAAGTGGTACAATGTTTGAACTTAGGAAGCAATTTTTGTAAATCGTTAAACTTGACATCAGAAAAATTAATAAATGAGTCCAAACCTATAAAAATAATTTCCGCTATTATCCTGAAATGTTGTTTGATTCAAATTTATTTATTTGCATACTTATTGCAACTAGAGGTCGCTCAAGAAAGTAATGCAAAACGGCACCATCTCATTTATTTGCAATTAAAAGCTTCTAATATTGAAAAAAGTATTTAAGAAAAACAATCTTCAACCCAACATTTATGATAAGAAAGTAATGAATTTTTTCAGACTTGAAAATGAATAAGTAATTTCATCTCAAAGATAATATACAGGTTGTCTATAAAAGAACTCCAGGGTACAAAAAAATAATATTTTTCAAACTATAAAACATAGCAAAATTTGATCAATTCCTTTGAAACAAGCAGCTCAAAAAGTTTTACTCATACCAATTGGAAATGTTTCTCTCAACAGTTGGTAGCGCTGCGGAGCGCTGACCTTGAAATGACGTAGCGGCTGCGGCTGGCAGCCAGTGTCGTCTGGACTGCCGCGCTATGGCGACGCCTCAACAAAAGGCTCAATGTGTTATTTGGCTCATAGAAACTAATTCTGTTGTTACTGTACAAAGAAACTTTCGACGTAGCTATGGTGTTGACCCGCCTACAGACAAAACAATTCGTCAGTGGTTACGTGCGTTCAAGGAAACAGGGAGTGTTTTGAAGCAAAAGTCGCCGGGTAGGCCGCGTGTGTCTCAAGAGAATATGGACAGAATCCGAGCTTCATGCAGTCGAAGCCCTAAGAAATCGTTAACAAGACGCAGTCTGGAGTTGGGGTTACCAAGATCCATAAGGTAATTCGTAAAAGACTATTCCATGGCCAACAAGGAGCCCTGATATGACTCCGTTGGACTTTTTCTTCTGGGGGCATATCAAGAATATTGTGTTTGCAGAGAAAATTCGAAAAATTCGCCATCTCAAGGAACGAATAGTGAATCACGGAGCTCACATTGCGTTGTGTCCGTTTCACAGACATGCTAATTTATTAGGACATGGGAAGAGGTATACTCTTATATATGTATACACTGTTTATAATTGGTGTGCCGTGAAATACTCAATACGGAGCTCACATTGAACTTCCAGACTAAGTTGTTTATAAAAAGTAAAAATCTTGAGAATGTAAGCTTTATAATCATGTACTAAACATGTATGTACTTATTTTTTACTTTATTAAAATATTTTGTCTCAAAACCCCTTGGACTTTATGAATTACGAAATATTTTGTGTAGTGAAAATAGAAACAACATCGGAGGTTCTGCAAGTAACTAAATTGTTAGAAGACATATTGGATGCTTCTTGTTAGATGATATTTCTGTAGGCTCTTCACATATTGCAATTGAAGAAGAATTCTATATCTTTCACTGAACAAGTTGGATCATCCTGTAATTATCACTTGGGTTAAGGTAAATGGAGTTGTTTATAAACCTGGATTAGTTATTCAGATAGGTAAATACCAATTTGCTGAACCAATATTTGGTGAAATACTTAAAATAGTGTATATTAGCGATGAAAGCATTAAATTTGTTTACGAACTACTGATTTGTTACGGTTTTAACAAAGAATTACGGGCTTATGAAATAGCCAAATGCTCATCAGAAATTGTACCTGATCGCATTATAGATTTAAGAAATGTTTTTATGTACCTACAGCTGTTCATGTTACTGGTGATGGTTGTGTGTACATAATTTCTATGAATCAATATTGATTTTTATGGAGTTTATAATTTTTTCCCATACCGTTTCTACCGTTTCTATATTGTGTTAAAAAATTATTAGCTTTTAAGATTTCACATTGGGCAAATACCCCTCTGCAGTTCAGTTTAGTTTGAATGAAAATTACCTACCACAGCATCCACTGTTGAATCTGAATTGTTCAAAAACCTTATTTTCCCTCTAAGAAATGATTAACTCATGTTTCATCAGATGATTTTATCGATTTAATTCCATTCAAATTCAAATATCTCAATTGGTGCAATTAAGGGAAAAAGATGATGAATGATTTTATCTGCAAAAAGACTTATGATTCTAGGAAGTACAATATACGGACCTTTAGTTCAAGTGATAATTATTTTTCATGCAATTTGTTCAGTAGTAGTGAGAAACCCACAAGAAATGGAATACATCTATTAATGCCAAAATATGCATGATTGTTATCAAAAACCTTCTAAAAGAGATCATTTCAATTGATATTGTCGTATGAATATTACAGGTAAAAATGCAATTTTTTTATAAAAATTCAACATCTTTTGAACGGGGCCAAATTTGGAAAAATGTTTTAGGAAGAAAATGTTTCTTTTGACTTCAAGAATCTATGCCTAGAATTAACGCAATGGTCAAAGAATCACCCTGTATATATATTATATAATTCAATGGTATAAGAAATTCGGACTGCTTGACAGAGAGTTGTGGGATTTAATTGTCGATGAAAAAACCGTTAGAAATCGGTATGGGAATCGAACATATGTAGCATTTCATGAACCACCCCTTCTTCACGATCTAGTTCACATGAGATCGAATTAATACTCTATAAATTGAGGGGTGAACCCAATACAGATACACTAAAAATAAAATTTATCGATAGACTGCTCACCCTACCAGGTAATAGCGTGGCGTAGTATTGTCAAAATAAATTATTATATAATTGAGGCATCAAAAAAGTTGAACCTTTCTGATCAGAGTAATGTAATATTGAATGATGTTATGTGGGGTAATTCAATTAATTGTTTGGATATTGTCTCAAATTTAGGTAGTAGGAGAAATGTGATACATCAAAACTGCAAAATTTTCATAGAAAGGCTCAAAAAATGTAGAGCTGAGTTTATTTATCCAACTGAAACATCTGTCAAAATGTTGGGTGATTTTTTAAAACGATGGATACAAAATAACGAGAAATTATTATTTGGCAATAACAATAAATCTCTATGGTTCTTGTTGCTATAGTTTCGACAGACATCTTCTATTGTTTTCAAAACGATAGAAGATTGCATCAAAGCTCAAAACCTGTGAGAACCTGAGATATAACTATATAAAAACTAATCTGAAGACTATGAAAACATTTTGGCAGCTATGAAAGGATATATGAACAACATAAACAATTTCAAAAAAGGAAAAACTCATGAAGGATTCAAAAAAGCATTCTAGAGTAATGATTTAAAATACATGCCATCATAGAAACAATGAATAATCAAGAAATCTTTGAGAAATACTTGATGTCACTTGCAATCGTAGGAAAAAAACTTGAAGTCGATCAAACACTAAGTGAAAGAACTACATTTCACCACTGTCTCCTATTTGATGAACAGTGTTTTGATACCAATACCTGGGATTTATGGGCTGAAACACGAGAGAAGATCACCAAAATTAAAAATATGATCCCAATACTTTTCTCATATCATAAATCCAAAATGTAAAAACAGAATATTGAATTATCAAAGCATTTACAAGATACCCAGTTTATTTTGGTCCTTTCTTTCCATCATTGTTAAGGAAAAAATACAGAGAATCTTTTTCATCAACATCTGAAACTATTCCGGTTGGGTAGACCTCAAAAAAATTAGTGGCGACATGTTATCAGAAATCGGAATCCTCATCTACCCCGGAACTAGGGTAATCTACGTCATGGCAGGCATTTGAGGGTAGTGCCTATTAATTAAATATCTTATGCAATCACCTGTGCAAGGTGTCCTGCACACGCAACAAAATGACCACGTGCATGTATTATTCGTAGTTAACAACCATATCCCAGCTCATGGATGAATAAACCATAACAGGTAAATTATTCTATTAATTTATTCATTCCTAACTTTATTTCATAGTTGATAAATTCAGAATAAAAGTGTCAATCCATCCTAGGGAATGATAATTAGAGACAACCCTTTCTTGCGATAATGACACTCACCCACCATCTAATGTCATCAAAATATTTAACTTAATTCGGGGAATTTCTTAGGATCGCCTATTAAATTGTGCTTAGCGAGTCTGATTTTAATTCGAATTCTGAGACAGTTTGAGTTTGAAAATAGTGAGGATTTAATGAATTTTTGTCTTTGTGTGAATTGGTTGATGTGAACTAGCCAGAGGGTTTCGTCTAGACCTAGAAATTTGAACGCTTAGGGTGATATTTTTCTTCACCTCGAAAGTGTTTTAATGAAGGGGATATTTTTTTATAACTGATATTTAAATTCATGAAGATGAAGATTTTTTGAAGACATAGGGGTAGATGATATTAAACAATTTGACCATGGCAATTCCAGAAATATTTTGAATCTATTGAAAATATGTTGGCCTCGAAATGAGCCTTCAAAGTGTAGTTGGTGCTTGATTACTGCTCCATTTTTTTCTAATTTGGACATATAAACCGTTATTTTCCAAAACCGGTTGACTCTATGAAACGTTGTAATTCTTGTGACTAGTTGCAAGACTAAAATATTATATTACTGGTAACAGAAATGAACTTTGTCAGTGGAGATATAAGGAATTCTATATGATGATTTGGTCTCAAGAAAGGGCATTAATGAATTAATTATAATAAGTATTTCTAACTCATTGATGTTTTTAAATTATTGCAATAAGTTTCAAAGTCACCCTTGTTTTTTTTGCTAGAACGTATTTTATGTTTCACTAAATATTTCTTCAACTAAACATTTCTTATTTTAGTGAAATTTTCAATCATATCCTTCCTGCAATAGAGCTAGATTTCCAATCTCTGTATCTTTTCAATTTCAAAATATATGTACCATTATCTACAGAGAATGTGACAGGGCCTCTTCTGAAGCATACGCCAGTAAATAAAACATGATTTGAAAGACGTAGAAATTATGCTTGTTCAATTTTTTTAATTAAGCTCAAATTTGAATAATGTAAAATGTCGCAATATACAGGGTGGCCATTTGAAAACGAAACAGACGAGATCACAGACGAAATAAATTTTTTCGATAGAAATGCTCGGACAGGTCGATTTCTGTTTCGAGGGGGACAACTTAGGATGTAGGTTACGGACGCATAGCGCTTCAACCCTTGCCACTACAACCCTCACCCCCAAATTTTGAATGAAGAAGATGGAGTGAGTGATACCTCATTTGAAAGGTATTTTTATGCTGATTTCAGCACAGTAATTGTTTCTTCATTTTATGCATTAGTTCTCGAAATATTCTCAACTAAGTATTTGAAAATGAAGTGGTGTTTTCACGGCACTTATAGTGTTTTTTTGTGAAAAATCGACATTTTGAGCTTCAAAACAACCATGACTGTGGCTTCCTTCCTCCAATCCACTGACATAGAAATCTTTAATCAAGATGTCGTATTCGACAAACATTGTCGGCTCGTTCTTTTTACCTGGTAATCTTACTAGAGATATGTATTTGGACTTATTGGAAAATCACATTGATCCAATTTTGACGGAAATTATTGAAAACAATGCTGGAAATTATGTGGAAGATCAGATTGTGTTTCAGCAGGATGGAGCTCCTCCACACTACGCCTTACCAGCTCGATCAAAGATTTCCAAATCGGTGGATTGGAAGAAGGAGTCCCACTGAATGGCCAGCCAGATCGCCAAAACTGTCAACACTAGATTTCTTTCTCTGGGGCCATTTGAAGAGTGAAATTTACTCTACACAGCCCGATTCCATAGAAGATTTAAGAAGACATATAGTGAACGAATGTCGTCAAATCACTCCAGAAATGCTGCAAAATGTACGCCGCCATCGTTTCGAACAAAACTTTTTTCATTGTATGGGAGCTAATGGTGAACAATTTGAATATTTAATTAATTGATGTGGGTTTTCGATAAATTATTTACTTTACTTTGAAGAGTCTTATTTCTTAGATCAATACTTCAAATCGTTCTGATACCGTACAGTTGGAGAATGATTTCAGTGAATAAAACAGCTAGTCGAACATCTGACCCTAGTAGCATTAACACGTACGGTATGACTTCATTTGCCCAGTGGTAGATGTATTGCAATTTCAAATACAAGTACGGAAATTTTGGTGTTTTGGAAGCACGAAATGTCAATTATTCACAAAAAATTCATTTAAGTGATAAAATTAACTAACGCATGAATATTTTAGAACTTATGCATAAAATGAAGAAAAAGTTACTGTGCTGAAATCAGTATAAAAATACCTTTCAAATGAAGTATCACTCACCCCATCTTCCTCATTCAAAAATTGGGGGTGGGGGTTGTAGCAGCAAGGGTTGAAGCGCTATGCGTCTGTAACCTACATCTTAAGTTGTCCCCCTCGAAACAGAAATCGACCTGTCCGAGCATTACTATCGAAAAAACTTATTTCGTCTGTAATCTAATCTGTTTCGTTTTCAAATGGCCACCCTGTATGTCGAATAAAACAATAAATTATACTCATTCATGGTGTTTTTGTGGTAGTTTTAAAACTAGTGGTAAAATCGTCATTTTGAAACCAATATCCTGTGTGATTTTATCATATCCGGTGTGGAATTTATCGAATCCTTTCAGCTCTTTCGCAATTATAATTGCCTTCTTTGTCTTCTGTCAGAGAACTGTCCTTGTTTTCTAAACTTAGTCATAGTTGTTGAACTATACTACTGTATTTATGTTGTTCTAATTTACCTTTTGAAAATAAACAAGATTAACAATTTCTTTTATTTTCTTTAATACATTATTCATCCTTGATGGCATTATGCAGAATGTTTCACCAGAGTTCCATATATTTGTGTCCTTTCGATATTACGAAGTTTTAGCTAAAACGATGCAATCCGCCATCAAATTGCTCAAATTCTTCGTTTTGGCATTTAATCCTCATGTTCAGGCTGTTCCTCCTCTTAAGACACAGTAATTTTTTTCCTTATAGGTATCTTTTAAGTCATGACATATTAGTCGAAATATTTTTATCCTTTTATATGTTTACTTGTAATGAATTAAGTTGCTTTTATGGGTAGATTTTGGATCAGAAAATTTCTTTTACTGTGTCTTTCTGTCAGAAAACTGTTTGTTTATTTTAAAATTAATCAACATTAAGGTGTTGAACTGTAGCTTCTTTGTTGTAATTAATATTTCAAAGTTGAAATGAAATTACAAATGTTTGTTTCCATCAATTTGTTATTCTTTCTTGATGAAATTGAAAAAACCTTAAATTAATACTCTGTTTGATAGTCATCAGTCTATTTTAGCTTCTTGTATCTTCGATATTACTTATTTTTTATCAATACACATGAATTTCGAATAACCTTATACGAATCTCCGAAAAAATATCAGGACAAGAGCGCAAGAGTTCTGATCTCGCGTCAGTGCTGCTAAACGAATTTCAAGAGTTCACATTGTCTATACAAATCAGAAACAAACTATACATCTCATTTTCGCCCCTTAAAAATGGGTATTAAGGTTGATTTTACTTTTTTTCCCAACAGGAAGTCCATGCTTAGCTTTCATGAAAAATATTATTTCCCAGCCGCATACGGTAGCAGGAAAGAAGTTAAATGCAACATTTCTAATATGCCGAACGTGTGGCGTTCATAATTCTTGATTGAAGTGTGCCACAGTTCATTAATGTGCTTCCGGCTTTCTAAGGGAAACTTTACGGTGGTGGAACACCCCCTAACACGTGTGCCTAGACGGTAAGTAATCCCGTTTGAATGAAAAAACCACCGGCTGTAGTAAATTCAAAGTTTATGGCGTAAAATTATGAATTAGTGTGTTCTCATACCGTAACGCGGGTGCGGTATTTTTGCGCGCCTGTTCCTATAGTGGAACAGCGAGCTGTCATTTTGTCCAAATATCTTTAATTTTCGGATGTCATTACTTCATCTGAAAAGATACGATGACTTATGGTAATATGGAATAACATTTCACGAGGATCAATGTATTCTTTTCCGATGTGGAATAATTATCATTTGTAGGAATACATTAAAAAGGAACACCCACTCTTGAGTTCATTTTATGAAATTCTGTGGCTTCATCACAAAGAAACGCTACTCATCTTGTGATTATACATAACCATAACCTTCCATACACAGACTGATCCTATTAGTGACATCAACAATTTTGTTTCAGATTTCACGCAGCTGGAATTAGGTATCCGAAAATTCTTAATGTGTAGTAGGTCTTTTTTATGAAATGTTTGTATCGATTGGGGTTTAAAAAAAATCAGCTTCGTAAAATAACTTGAAGATACTCAGTAAAGACTAAAAAATAGGAACAGCAGTTTTTTAAGGATGCACTCATTCAACTTCAATTAAAAATCCAAAAAAGAATTTCCATAGCTTCTGGAAGAAGCATACGATTGAAGATCATTGAAGCACGTTTCAATGATTTTTTACCTAGTTTTTACCATTGTTGTGGTAAATTGAACTCAAGAATATAATTTTAAGTTGAATTTATTCGAAATTCCTCTAAAACAGCGGTAGCATAATTTTATAATAATTTAGATATCACCAAGTACGAGGAATCTAGATAAAAGATGTGAAGTCACTAATTGGACCACCCTGTACAAGAATTTCTTTTGAGATCTGACGACTACCTATGAATAATCAAATACTCGAAAAAAAAATTTATTAATCATAACTATTTTATTCCCTTCGAGACATCATCTTTCGGTAGTAATAAACTTGTACAAACGTTTTTTCCAGTTCCAAAGCATTTAGAAAAAATCATTTTCCGCAAATCGCCAGGAAATTTTGACATTCCTGTTAAAATTTCTTGAAGAAAAACTCAGGACTTCCATACTGTAAGGAAATGTCATTTCCTTACTGTAAGGAAATGATATTTCCGTACAGTTTTTAGTGTTATACATGAGTGATAGAAAACACATTGCTTATAAGGAATTAATTTATATTTTGAAAACATCAAGTCATTCCTGAATACATTTTTAAGATCAATTTGTTATATTTACAGTAATTTGACAGTTAGTACAATTATTGAACATTGGAGGAACACTCTTAGAACTATGAGAAACATTTTGGACAACATGCAGGGTGGAAGGGTCATTTTGTTGAATATTTTGTACTGTGAAAATTTTATTTGCCACCTCAACCTTATTGTTAAGGGATTCTTCGATATATCCTTCAGCAACGTTTGATGACTTCCATCCGCCATGCCTCTTTAAACTAGTTATGTCGGCACAAGAGTCAAACAATATTGTTGCAGAAGACCGACGAAAGCAGTGACCAGTATATTCTGTCGGATTTCCAAGTTCAAATAAGTAGCAACTATTTGAGCATTTTTCTAAATTGATGAATTCCTAACACTTGTCTACAACCCTTTCCGCTTTGATATTTAAAGAAAAATCGGTCACTGTTCATATTTTCTGGTCTTCACGAAACATACTTTCGATAAACATTCAAGTAGATTTGATTAATTACAAATGATCTTGGTTTGTTGGTTTTCGAATCAGGTATGCTGATTAAAAGCTTAGATTCTAAGTCTTCTATATCGTGTACAGTCATTCGGACTAGCTTATCCATTCTACAGGCCCCAGAAATACCAAATATTAGAGCCACCTAAAAAATATATAAAGCTATAATCTAAATAGAAATGAAAAACTTGTAAATTACCTTAATCATTTAATTTTCTTTATCTGGAGATTCCTGGATAAATTTCTCAATTTCTTCCTTCGTTAAAATCTTAGATTTTTTTGCCCTATAACCTTGAGCTTGCCGTTTCAATAAAGAACGAAGTTTTGAGTATGTAGATATATCTACATTGTGTTTAAGTGCAAGGGTTGACTTCAGCATTGAATAATTGGCCCATAATGTTGAAGATTTCATCTTTAAACAAAGGTCTAGGAAGTATGCCATTACAACATTTTCTGAGAAAGAACTCGTATTTTTACTCATGCGATAATCCATAAAACGTCTGTATGCATTTTCGTACTTTTCTCTTGATTTCTTTGGCAATAATTCTAATGAAGCAGTATTCACTACCTCAACCAGCTCTGGAGGAGTCCCAGGAATGGAAATTTCATCATCACTTTTATCATTTTACTTTCGAGAACACCAGCAATTAAATTTATAAGCGTCAAGTTTGACAATTCAACCTCAATACGTTTCCATAGTAACCCAAGTAATTTTATTAGGAATTTCAAAGCACCATTTATTTGGGAATAAAATTATCGCGTTTTTTTTTAAATCAATCAATATCTGTCGAATTTTAAACGATTTGCGGAAAAATAGTGTGTTTCCTGGACTCGTAGGAAAAGCCACATTCCTGGAATGTTAAGCTTTTCCTACCCGGTAAACAATGTACTATTTTATGCATCTTTTCAGCCTTCTGAAATATCTTGTACCACCGACAAATGTTGCTTCGGCCCAAGTTAGCTTCTCCATATGGATATTATAGGAGTTTTAGCGAAACCAAATTTCAGATCCTCATAGCTCCTGACGGCTTTGGCCCAATAAAGAAATTCTCCGAGATATTTGGACCGCTAACCTATTCTGAAAATATATAAAAATCTTGCCCATCTCTTTCGGAAGATAGATAGTATACGGACGGCCGGAAAGACCTACTCAAGTTTGGTCCTGCATTCTTCATCATGAACTCAAACCCAATCAATTGAGACCAGTTCCGTCTCTATGCTCGAGTTAGAAAAAATGATAAAACAAGTATCTCCCAAAATTTGAAAATTAATTAACAACTCAATATTTAATCCCTTAGCTCAATTTGATCCATGTGGTGTCCTCTTGTGACAGATTCGTGAACCAGTTAGGAGATGTTACCTTGAACAGAGAAAATGAAACGGAATCTGCAAGGAAGGTTAGGCCTTCTGAAGAATTCCATTAACGCAGGGATATGGTTTGAAAACATAAGTTCTCGTTCACAGATGACGCCAACATCTGTCTTCACAAGTTTGCAGTTGAGCACTAAAACAAGTTTGAACTATATTGCACCAATTGTGATACTTTCAATAAAGGTTTCTGTTCTTAAAACTGAACTTTCAGTTTTGATCATTTGTTTCATTGAATTATTTCGTCATTAGGTACTCGTTATTGTCAAATGGCAATAAATGAAGACAAGACCAGTCTCAATTCATATTGAATGAAAATGTGAGAATATCTAAATATAGATAACACTTTCATAAAGAATTTGATAATGACTGATTCGTGGTACTCTATTCTATACTAATAGTAATAATGAACAGGTAATAATAATAATCTTATGAAACCTGTAATATGAATTCAGATTGATAACATACCACCCTGTGTCAAAAATTTCATTCACCTGATTTAGGATTTAGTTGCCAAATATTTTTCTTCTCAGGAGATGAAATTGTTCAATAATTTTGACGCGCACTGTATATTGAAAAAAGTAAGACTTCTATTCTCTAGACTTATTTAGATTTCACTCGTCATTGGATGAAATGAAAATGGAAACTTACGTAACCATGAGAAAAGTATTTTTTAAATGAGCAGCAAAAACCATTTTTTACTTCTCTCAATACACCACAGCAAACCAGGATACATTTCATCCTGTTACAAGGATCCGGTTGATTGGCGAGCAAAATAATGTGAATAAAGCATACAAATAAACGAAAAAATACTGCAAATCCTCCAAATACTTTATTTATTTACATTTATTGAATAAAGACAAAATCAATAATGATCCAATAAAATTTCATGGAAAAGATGAATGAAAAATCAAGTGAAAAAAAAGTACAATTAGTTTTTATGAAGGATTCCAACCAGTATATAGCATATTTTATGAATACTTTGTTCAGAAATCATTATTCGTGATTTTCTTCGAATTTCAGATACTGTTACTGTGCAATTAAAGTGAACCATTACATCCAACACGATATATTGAGAATTGACGAAAAACAACTTGAAATAAAATAAAACATTACTGGGTGGCTTGAAAAAAATCATAGCCCGAATCTTCCGCAATTTATATTATATAATTACGAGGGTTGGCTTTTATATTTCGGGATTGTATACTTTCTATCTTCCGGAAGAGATGAGCTAGAGATTTCATATTTTCAGAATAGGTTAATTGACCAAATATCTCGGACAAGTTCATTATTCTAACGAATGGTTCAGAAGTTATGAGAATCTGGAATTCAGTTTCCTCAATATCTCCTGGGATATCCATCGAATCGAGTGGTAATCTGGAATATGTTTGAATGTGGACGAAAAAAATAGGACTGCAAATTTTCGAAACAATCGTCGCGCTAGAAAATTGGAAATCAATTATTTTCAATACTTCATTGCTCATAAGATATTCGCCAGATTTAAACGAAAATTTGTACATGTATGAACATTATCAATATCTTACATATTCCCGAAATTTCTTTGTTGTAGCTTCTTACTCCAGAAGATATGAAATTTTCAGGGTAGAGAGTCACAGAATTTCAGTTAATTTGAGGATGTTTGAATTGACAACCCAAACTAGTGCTCTGTAAAAGTTTAATGTACTGATTGTTAGGGTCTTGTAGAGATTTCAGAAGATTCGATTCTAAAGTGTTATTGCTTTCGTGAATTTTGGATTTGAATATAATTGGTTTTTCAAATTACGCTTAGTGGAAGAAACTTATTCTAAATGGTTTTTGATGGAGTAGATATACCTACTTTAGATTGGTTTTTAAGGGAAGGGAATTCGACCTTCGAACAAAATTGAACAAAAACAGTGACTGGTTATTTTTATTTAATTCGATAAATAATGTTTTCATTCATTGTGCCGGTTGTATTGCGTTCAAAAGCGTCTTACCTCTCGTCAGTGCTTTTATATATTTTTATTTAAATGAAATGAATGTATATTCTTATTTTCTTGGATTTTCATTCACATAATAGTAACTATTCCATTAATAATTTCTGATAACTGTTCCAACTGATTCTGAAAATTCACCATTCAGAGATAATGTGGAAAATAATTTTCAATTCCACAATTTTGGAACGATAAATTATGTCTCCTTCAATAGGCATTTCGTGCAATGAGTTTATTCATCAAACTTTCGAGAGGCCAATTGCGTAAAGCTTGACTTTTATGTTTACGTAGGGATTGTTTTGACAACGCCTGTACAGTATACATTCAATATTGTGAACATTGACCGTCAAAAAAATTTGTTTGCGTTGGATCCCAACCTGCCAATAGCTTGAAAGCTCTATTGTCGAAAGAAAGCTTGACTTTCTGAGACCTGGTGTAGTGGTTGATGCGTTCAGAATGCATGTTTTGTTCAGATGATGTTTTGGTGATACCTCATTGAGAGTTGCAAAAGTGCTTCGATTATTGGTTCAAACGCATGCAAAATGGTAAGGATCTTGATGGGGAATATTCTAAAAAACAATGAAGCAATTTTTGATGATAATTATTTGTTTTGATCCCGAAATTAACGTATTTACGTATAGTATATCACTCAACTGGGACCTCGCATATCAATTAACTACTGGACTATTGAAAATAAATTCTCTCTGCATATCTTAAATAAGTTCATAAAAACTGCAAATACAAACAAACAAATTTTTGGTTATAATTCACTGAAAAATTCGCAAAAATTAGCGATAATCATGCAAGAAATCGTGGTATCTGAAAATTGCATGTCTGAATACAAATTTCTTAAAATTGCACGCTCGATTGAGAACTTATCTGGTTACTCAAAGCAGAAGTGTATTACATACCCTTAATTCATTCAGCAGAAGGTATGAACGAGATTTGCTCGAACAGTGGAATGGTTCACAAGCAATAAACTAACTCTGAATATTGATAAGACGAAATATATCACCTTTGGCTCCAGTTCGTTGAGTCTTCCAAACTTCGGAAACCTACAAATTGATAGTCAGACGTTGATAGCAGAGGTGAAGTACATTAAGTATCTGGGAGTAACGATAGATTCACAATTAAAATGGGATAAACATATAAAGATTCTTGCTAATATGATAAGAGGACTCCTTTTTAAGTTCAAGTACCTGAGCAAGCATATCAGCTCTATGAAATATTCAAAACTATTCTACCAGGCCCTTTTGTAGAATCACAGATTAGTTACGGGATAGTTGGATGGGGTGGTACTTATCATTGTCATATGAAACCATTGGAGATTATACAAAAGTGGATACTGAAAATAATACACCAGAAGAAACGCACTTATCCAAGCCTGCAGCTGTTTGAGATATCAAAAGTACAAGATGTAAGGCTGAAAATTCTGACAAAGATCAAATCCAAAAAAATATCAGTTAGTACGCTGCAGCATAGGTATACAACCAGGGGAAAAGACAGTAGGTACATATCTTCTACCAAGGTGTGATAAAAGTGTAGGACAGAGAAGTTACACCTACCTAGCCCCCAAGATTTTGAATATAGTCCCCAATAACATAAAAAATATTAAAGGCGAAAAAAGATTTAAAAAGCATGTGAAATCCTGGTTGACAAGTGGAACTAGAGAGCTGATCAATAAATTGATAAATGATAATTGAAAAATTCAATGACATAGAGATTAGGTACAATAGAGTATTGACAACACAAACTTTATAGACTAGAGATGGTGTGCTTACCTTGATCTACAGTGGTATGAAATGGACTCGCTTCGCGGTGTGGATGTGTTCTACAGAGGAGTTTGTCGGTGTTCTGGCGTTCTTGAGGCTGCTTCACGTCGTGACTCATCTGCTTCTTTTTTGTTTGATGGATTCTCAATGAAACGATGTTTCAATACCTATTTGATCCAGTTGATATTTTTAAGTCAATGAGGCATCCAAATTTCAGATACTCATTGAGATATTTGGACAATATATTTTGAAAACATGAAAACTTCAGCTCATATCATTCAAAGGATAGAGAGTATACGTCCGGGCGGACATAATCAATTTTCGCTATATTCGGATCTACAATTGGGCATAACGACTGAACATGTGAATAACTAAATACTTCGGTTCTAACAATACACTTATCTATGGAACGATAAATTCAGATTAATATTCCTGTCTTTACTACAACTTTCACACTTACGAACCATTTTCAGTGCGATGAAAAGTAATAAACAATCAAAAATATGAAATACATAATACTGACTCTCACAAATCTTCAATTTGCGTATATATTTTCAATACAGAGGGGGCAACGTGTGTCTTCTAGAACATGTGACCTTCAAATTGTCAAGCAGAAAATGGAGCAGCGTTGTCTTAACTTTCACCTGAACCTGAACCGGCTCGAAGTTTCAGATGCGACACTTTTCAATGTAAATAAAGGGGTCTATTCCTATACTAAGTAAGTGTAAAATATTTGAGGTGATTCCTCATCGAAAAAAAGATAGGATCTTTCATATAAAGAAACTTCATTGGAGCATCCCTTGATAAGATACAGCCCCTCAAAGGGAATACATAAAATTTTTTTCACAAGCACCAAAAAAGTTACAATATATGATTTCTACGTGTTGTGTGTTTTGTTATTAATAAACTAGTTTTGTTTTCCACCATTTAGTCGTTTAATGCAGGTACTAACTACAGAATAATAATAAATGCAGTTTCGCATTTATGACGATGTACCTATCTATATATATATTATATATATAGTTGTTCCTAAAATAATTTTTTGCTGCGACCTGGTTTATTTTGGCCAAAAAACTCATGAGACATTTTTTGTTTAGAATGAAACAGGCTATCGGAAATAAATTTTTAAATGGTAAACAAATAATAAGACCAAAAGTTACATTGGAAATAAACTTTAGGGGTTGCGTTTCCCACCCTTACAACCATGGGGTAAACCAAATAAATAACTGAATAAGTGTCTTTTTGCTAGTAGGAAACGTAGGTTAATTTCAATGTTGTAACTTTTTTGGAGCTTGTGAAAAAAATTGTTATACAAATTTTATGTACTCCCTTTGAGGGGCTGTATCTTAAAAAGGGATACTCCAATGAAGTTCCTTTATAGGAAAGATTCTATCTTTTTTTCGATCAGAAATCTCCTCCTTAAATATTTTACAATTATTTAGTTACACCCTGTATAGTCTAAGGGAATAATCTGAAAAACAATAAAGCGATTTTCGATGACTAATATTTAGTGTATCAAAACTGACATCAGAGTGAGTGTACCCGAAAAACATCAAATTTAATAATTACACAAGTGTTTGTCCGTACGAAATTCTGATATGATGATGAAAATAGATGTTGTTTACCGATAGATGAATTTGCTTCATAATATTGCCGTATGGATTAGTTGATTCAAGTTATTATATGAACTAGAACAAAAACATAGATATATCTCTGCAAAACTCAAAAATAACCAGAATATAAAAAACTATAGTACAATTTTAAGTGAACAGAATTGTTCTGAAATGAAATTGTAGAAAAACTGTTAGTTTGGTGATTTTCATTCCAATATATTTGTTCGTTAATTCTCTTAGATCTCTCCGCTGTTTTTTGTTCTACTGTTCCAAAGTCAGAGAAAAGATTTTAGTAAACACTCAAAGGTTCCAGATCTTACATCAGTGTTCTTCAATATTTCACTATAATAAGTAATACCCTTCATCTATTGTTATATTGAATCAATTAAGTTGAAATACATCAAGCTTTGCAACATATTCCTCTTCTACATTTCAATCCTTTTTTGCAGCCGGATGTCGGTGGTCCACCTCCATATAAGATGGGCGGACAGCGCTCGCCCTCATCTGAAATAAAAAATTCATTAGTCTTTGCATTCTTTAAAAATGGACACACTCGCTACGGTCTATCAGGGATGAAACGTGGATAGTTTTTTCTCTGGCAGATCGTGGCGTATGTGGCCTGAAGTGGCGAAGGTACGGTGTCTCTAGATAGAAATTTTTGTTTTAATCCGGCGACCTGCACTGGCTCCAGAAAGTGCAAACACACACACTACAGCCTATTTGCACAGGCATACCTGAGTAGATTTAATAATCTAATTTTTTTTTTTTGGCGATCTTCACAGGTCATCCTGTGAAGGTTCTACTCACCCAGGTAAGTAAAACAAATTTTGCAGCATCCACAAAATCCATCCCTTATTTCTTTGTTGGGTCCACAGCAAGTTTCAGGCGATACATTAATACACTTGACAGTATGACAAGTTTCCGGTAGACAAACTATACTTAATGCCTGATGAATAGCGGTTAGAGCAACAATAAAAAATACAACACACTTCATGGTTGTAAGAATCTTATTGCTGGTACTCGGATAGAGAATCGTTTAAATATCGAAAAAATCGTGTTGAAATGAGGGAAACGAATTCAATGAACTTTATCTGAGTAAATTGAATTTTATTGTTCCATACTTTACAGAACCTATTTGAATAATCCCATTTATAAGCTATCATTTACGAAATTGTTGCTTCCTGTTCTTTTTTTGAATAATTGTATTTTTTACTCGACTTTTATACAGGGTAAGTCAAAAATATCTACCAAGTACTGTGTATCGTTTTGAAAGGCAGTGTTGAACTGATTATAGAATACTGCGTAAGACCTCCTATAATTCAGAAATATTCACAAGATAAAACCGACGTATAACAAATCTGAAGAAAATACCTATGAAGAATTTTGAATTTAATAAACAAAAAAGGAAAAAAAAATTAAATATTTCGTTCTATTACGAAACCAACGTAATTGATATAACAGACTGTAATCTAAAATAATTGTATCATACAAAAGTACCAATTTAGTAAAATTATCATTATTGAAATGAATCAGCAATTTACAAAGCATGAAAATTATCATTTTTCATTCATTTCATTTTTTATTTTCATTATTCAACATTATTGAAACATCAGATCAAGGCATATTTCTTTAGTTTTTCCTAAAGACAATGCAATATTGAATTTATGCTGTACACAAATACACAAATAGCACTTGTATGTCAAAATATTCTGACTGCGTATAACCTCAAAAAGTCAAGCTTTACGAGCTGTCAATTCGCAGATTGCAACACCAATCCC
Organism: Micraspis discolor; assembly: GCA_030674115.1. Taxonomy (NCBI): domain Eukaryota; kingdom Metazoa; phylum Arthropoda; class Insecta; order Coleoptera; family Coccinellidae; genus Micraspis; species Micraspis discolor. The sequence goes on from JARTUT010000872.1 coordinate 7,133,557, forward strand.
GAAACATAAAAGGCAACCCTCAAAGTTTGATGAATAAACTCATTGCACGAAATGCCTATTGAAGGACACATAATTTATCGTTCCAAAATTGTGGAATTGAAAATTATTTTCCACATTAGCTCTGAATGGTTAATCCCACCTCATTGAAATTTCGTTGTAGAAATACATTTTTTCCAGAATCAGTTGGAGCAGTTATCAGAAATTATAAATTAATAGTTATTATGATTTGAATAAAAAATCCAAAGAAAAAAGAATATACACAGGTTTTACTTTAATAAAAAAGTATGAAAGCACTGACGCGGAGAAAATTCCATATCTTCTGGAGATAAGAAGCTACAACAAAGAAATTTCGGGAATATGTAAGATATTGATAATGTTCATACATGTACAAATTTTCGTTTAAATCTGGCGAATATCTTATGAGCAATGAAGTATTGAAAAGAAATTGATTTCCAATTTTCTAGCGCGACGATTGTTTCAAAATTATGCAGTCGTATTTGTTTCGTCCACATTCAAACATATTCAAGATCACCAATCGATTCGATGGATATCCCAGGAGATATTGAGGAAACTAAATTCCAGATTCTCATAACTTCAGAAACATTCGTTAGAATAATGAACTTGTCCGAGATATTTGGTCAATTAACCTATTCTGAAAATATGAAATCTCTAGCTCATCTCTTTCGGAAGATAGAAAGTATACGGCTGGCCGGCTGAACGGCCATACTCAATTTTGACAACGGAATCTTCATTAAGAAATCGAACCCAATCGATTCAAACCATTTGGGTAAAACAGTAGCACACAAGAAAGTGAAAAACACTGACATGAGGTCAGACACATGTTCTGAAGTCATTTTTCGGATGCGGGATCAGTGTTATACTAAAACGTCACAATAATTCTTGCAGAATCAACAAACCTTTATCTTGAAGGAGATAAATTTATATAACTTAATTTAAAATATTCATTTATGTATGTATGCGGATAAGTGCATTTAATGACATATTATCACAACGCTCACTAATTTATTGTTGTCGGCTTATATGTTTTAACTATATAATTGTTAAAATTCTCTTTTATATATTGTATTTAGTCTATAACACGAGTAAATGTGATCGTTAATTGTATTTTCGCTGATATTTATATACTGATGTCCTTTTTTATTATATTACTGTTATACTTCTATACTTTTAAACTTATATGACCATACACTGTTGTAATTTTATATTATTTTATCATTGCATATTCTTTTATCTCTGTGCATTGTCATTTGTATTGTACTTTTGTACCTTTCTCGGCTAATGACCTCAGTTGTCGATGCCGAATAGCTAAAATAAAAAAAAAAAAAACCTTTATCTTGAGTTAAATATAGGCACTCACAGTTCTCCTGCAGTTTTGTTCGATGGCTGAACTTCCACATTAAAGAAGAAATATCTTCCTCATCGAAATTTATTTTAGAATTGAGAGCTTCTTTCCAGTGAGCGCTTGTACCTTTCAATATCTTATTTAGTCAAGCTCAAACTCTATCTTAGTTTAATTCTAAGGATTTCTGTGACTTCATCACATAAAGAAACTGCTAGATATTCTCGTGGGTTTACTTTGCGAAGATGAAATTTCAGAATATGTAAGATATCGATAACCTCTAGATAAGCTCAAACTCAACAATGGTTGAGATCAGATAGCTATCCTATTGGTAATCAAATATTTGAAATAAATTATTTTTCAAAATTTTCTATGCTGACGATTTCCACAAAATTTGGCAGACTTACTTTTATCGACATTACCCAAACGATTTTCATCATTCAACCGGATGGGTCTTCCAGGAGTTATTGAGAAAATTTTCAGGTGCTCAGAACTATTCAATGGATTTGGCTCAAAAACGAACCTTACCGGGTAACTTGGGCAATAAAACTACTCCGGAAATATATGAACCTTAGCTCATTCCATCAGGAAGTCTTAACCAATCTATTGAGATCATATTAGGCTAGATATTCCAAAATTACATTTGGACCAAACAATACCATTAGGAACAAGCGGGCGAAAATGTTGGGATTGGTTAATGTCACATGACACATTCAATAATTTTTTTTTCAATTTATTCATTATCGAGTTTTCGATTATCATGATGTTTGGCGCCTATTTCGTAAATAATTTAACCAGAGATTCAGGAATCCATTGCATTTTAAGTTTCAGTAAGGAAATTATGGAATCTCCAAATGACTAAACTATTATTTTTTAAAGATGCTGGGTCTTATTTAACCATTCATTCGAAAAAAAAAACATCAGTGATGAATGAGAAAATATAATTTTATTTCAATCGATAAGTTACCAAATTTTCAGAAGCAATAGAAATGTAAATTCATTAAGCTCTGCAACATCTTCCATTTTTGCACTGCAAGCCTTCTCTGCATCCAGAAGTTGGCGGTAATCCATCTGGTAAGACTCTTGGACAACGTTCACCTTCATCTAAAACAGAAAAATATCAGAATTTTCTACAATTTCAACAAATAAAGCTAAATTAGCTAACTCAAATGTCTGTAGCAAACTTCACAGCAACCACAAAAATCTTGTCTTATTTCTTTGTTGGGCCCCCGACATGTTTGAGGGGAAACAGTTGCACACTTCACTATAGCACAGATATGCGGTTTACAGACATAATAACTTTGAGCATGATGAATGCCTGCTAATGCAACGAAAAGTAATATGACACACTTCATTTTGTAGGATATCTTCTGCTGATAATATATGAGGCGTTCCTTTATATATCAAGCGAATCGTGTTGAACTGGAGAATTTGAATGCAGTCAAGTCTATCTATGCAAATTCAGTTTTATTAGTCATTACGATACTTTGTAACATCCTGTTTGTTCGTTAAATAAATATTAATAATTTTTTCTCCTATTTGTAGGTACATTTTCTGCAATATACACTGGATTGGAAAAATAATTAGGACATCACATATTCATTTACTTTATGGTTTAAATCGCTGTGTCAATAAAGGAATTATTGATGTAGAATTCTAGTATTGAAACCAGTCGATCATGCTACCGTAAAAACAATGTTCTGATTCGTTTTAATATTTTATGGTAGAGGATTTGTTTCATGATCGATATTTTGAAAAAATGATTGTACCAATATTGTACGTATTCTATACTTGAAATTTCCATACAAATTTAATGATTTATTTTCTAAACAACAGATTATACTAAAACTTCAGCGATTATATATATCACATAGACTCTCCCAAAACAAAATCGATTCTAATAAAAAACCAACTTGAATTGCTATGTTGAATATTTTATGATAAATGTCCCATTCTTTTCGACACTTCCAGGCATTCCTAGATCAACTGTTGCTGATGATTTAAACACATGCCTAAAAGAATCTCATTTGTATAAGAAATTTAAAGAAACTTCAATTAACATTAACCATGCGAGTGTTTTGGTGTAAGATTAAACTATTATCATGTTTTGAAAGCAGTTGATATATATTGGAAATGACAGTGTTTCAACTTCACAGGTTCGAGAAAAGATCTTACTGGAAATGCATATCTCTATAAAGAAACTCCTATTGAATTCAATCATATCAATTTATTTAAAAGATGAAGGATTACTTTCCATTAATGACAACTACATAGAAGAATGTTAATAAATAACTCATAGTCGGCAGCATTTTCCATTCTTACATTTCATGCCTTTCTTGCATCCAGAAGTTGGAGGTCCACCTCCTAATAACATTGGTGGACAAGACTCCCCTTCATCTGAAACATGCAAAATACAAATCAAATATAATTTTTAGGCTATAGAGTATTTTACTCACCCAGGAAGGTATAACATATCTTACAGCAACCACAAAATCCATCTCTTATTTCTTTGTTTGGTCCACAACAAGTTTGAGGAGTGGCATTAGCACACCTCACAATATCACATATTCCTGGTCGACAATATATAGCACTATGAGCGTACTGTATAGCAGCTAAAGCTAGTAGGAGGAATATAACACACTTCATAATAGCTGGAATTTCAATGGTGAGACTTAATGAAAAATTGCTTTAAATATCATTCAGATCGTGTCGAAACGAAGAGAACAAATTCATTGAACTTTATTGGACAAATTGTGTTTTATTGTCCTGTGCGATACATTGCATATTTGCATAATCTACTTTGTTTTTAAGATAAGCGATTGATGCAATTTTCTTCAGTCCATAAAATGAGGAAACGTAAGCCCTTTGAAATATTTGTTCTTATCAATTCCCTAATTGATTTTCCATTTGAGAATTTTTTGACACTTACCAACCATTGAAATTTTTTCATTTTGTATAATATCGATCATTATCCAATCAATTTCAAATTGCAGTGATAATTGCATTCAATACAATTATCTGTCGCTATGACAGTACATTTGAGTTTGACAAGAGAATTTCCAATGTTTAAATAATCTCATCAGAGAAAAACCTCCCAAAAACACTGCCCAAAGTGTTATATACGTGTGGGAAGTATTTATGACTTTTAAATGAACACAGAATCATTTATTTTGAAAAATAGGGCGGTCAAGATACGATAGAAAGACGGAACCGAAATGAAATAAATATAGTTGAAAAAATCGAAAAAAACATTCTTATAAAGAATATCAAGATCAAAAAGTTAGAAATAATTGTAAAATTCAATTCAATTATCAAAACAAAACGACAATATTACCTTACCAGGATTAGAAAAAACTATGGAAGGTTGAAACTGACATATGGTGCGATAATATACCTGTTGAAAGAAATGTCATGAAATACCATTGATGGGTCGACTAAATCTACTGCTGAGACAACTGGTTTGAATGTAAAAGACAAGAAGATAACGAATCACTCGAATATTTGAATCTTGATCAAGAAGACCATAAAAATGCAAATAGAACACTGTAAATCTTTTCAAAGTACTTTTAGAAATTTCAGTGCATTGTAACGGGTGAATTTCCCCGATAGCGATTATTTCGGAAATCTCTTATGAAAATTGGATCGAGGCCGGCGTGATGCGATCTCTGTGTTTCTATCTAATGCGCATGAGTCAGAAGTGAGGTTGACTTCGATGTACCTCCTTCGATTCTGCATCATTCCTCGTATTGAAATATTAGAAAGTATATGTGTAATGATCTTTCTCTAATTGAAATTGAGTTTCAAATAGAGGGTTTGTCGTGGCGAACAGTTTTATAACTTTTGCCAAAACCTACCGGAATAGAAACCTTACCGAATAATTGAACAAAATTTGCCGGAAATGCAATTTCACCGAAGAACTGAACCAAATCTGCTGGAGTTAGAATATAACCAAATTTGACATACCTTGCGGAGGCTCAACAAATTTGCCGAAGCGACGTACTAACAGATATTTCCCTGAGGACTGGAAAACTGAGAGAAGAAATAGTTTTTGTTGGAAAGTTTGTCTACAGGGGGAAGATTTAAGACCCATTTTCGACAACAGACTTATCCCGAACACCCAGGTTGGTTGTATTGTCCTGTTATCGCATGAATATCAAGACCGACAAGATAAGTTCCAACCGCAATTGTAGACATCACCAATTGATTTTTATAGCCAGAAATTAATCATTTCCACTTGCAACTTTTGATTTGGGCAATTTAACATTTGTATATACTGTAAATATCTATTATTTGTATAAGGGTGTAATAAATTTTGTCACCAAACCCACTCGGCTCCAGAGAGTGCACAAAGTACCTCCTCGGCTAGCTCTAGAGCTGAGACTACTTATAAAGGGCGCCACTCTCGTTTATGATAATACAAAAAAAAAAAAAGAGGAAAGTACACTAAAGATCTCAGGGTCGCAAAAGAGAGAAACTAACGAACGCACTCTCAGGATGCCAAACGAGCCCGATCACACAAGCGGGAGGTAGTGGCTGGTAGAAAGAATATAGAGCAATTATATAATAATATATGAGCCCAAATGAAATACACAAGGTACCTCAAACGAGGATATATCTTACAGAAGGTAGATCACTAACTAGTTCTTACTTCACAACCCGAATATTCGATATAATGCTTTATCTCTTACTAAACAAACAGTAATATCACCCCAAGGTATATACTTAAAGCCTCGATGGTAATCGTTACAAATAGCTCTTTACTTATATCTAAGCGACCTTCTCGATAGGTCGGGATTTATGTACTAAACAGTATTCACTGAATTGGGCCTCTTTGATACTAATGAATCTTAACTAAATTCTACAGACTAACCTTCTATAACAGTCTAGGTCGTGGCTTGACTGAAGTACAAAAGGATATAGTTTCTAAACCCATAATTATTCTCACAGTCTCGTAGATGGAAACTGGGCTCAAATATATTCCTGGGCCAACGTAGTACAATTTCTCACAGTAATGCGCCCTGGGTAGACGACAGGTGTGGTATCTTAGATGGCGAAATCTGGTGGAGGTCCCCAAAGACAGCTCCCACGGCAGATCGACGGTAATTCCAAAGACAGCCTAGACAAACAGCTCGAAGACTTCAAAGACAGTTCAGAATCTGCGGTATTCCCTCGAAGCAGAATGATGCTAAAAATACGAACAATAATAATTCCCAAGGTTTCATCAAGCAGAATGATGCTAAAACTCCGCTAAAGATGATAACATGATAAGATTTCTCTCAGGGCTTCAGTTAAAATCCTGTTCAGATCCGCAAAATTGCGATTAATTACTCCAGGACATTTCAACCAAAAATGCGGGAAGAACGATGTAATTGACAACCTACGTCACATGCACAGACTAAGACCACCGACAACGGCGACCATCGAAACGTACGAGATAAGCTGGTAAACTACTGCGACTAACGCCACCAGTTCGGTTGGCAGGTACTAACTGGAGCGGGAATTTTGAAACCGTGACAATTTCGATTGTTCGAGTATTGACTATCATTGACCGGGGTGGAAGCATCTATTTAAACTTTCGGAAGTTAAATGGGAGATGATTTTTTGCTCTAGCTAGCCGGAGCAATATTTCAAAAATAAATTAAATCAAATTACAACTAAATTTTTTTTACCGTTACATGTTATTATTTTTTCTCAAAAGATTGGATGATTTATGATTGTCAACAATACAAGTATACAAACTTATATATGTATCACCTCTATATATTCGTACTATTTATGATTCGTAGAAGTTCATGAAAAAAAAATTCATTGTTGATTTTATTTTAAGAAGATCTGTGACTTCATCATCTGAAGAAACTCCTATCGCGGGCTCCCTTTACAGAATTAAAATTTCAGAATATGTTAGATATAAAGAACCTCAATATATGTACAAGTATTTATTGAAATCCGATAAATATTTTATGGGTTATCAAATTTTTTCACAATAAATTATCGAATTTTTTTAAAATTTTCCTAGGATGGCGATTTTCATGAAATTTGACAGAATCCTTCCATTCAACATTATTCATGCACATTTTAGAAGTTATTGACGAAAACGTATTTCAGATGCCCAAAAACGCTGAACTATTTGACGTATTCCGATATTTGGACATACTTACTCAGTAAATGTGAAAATTTTATCAAGGAAGAACCAGTCAGTCCTTCATAAATGCGATAGTGTAAACAAACAATCAACTGATCACATATATGGACGGACTGTCGGACATACTATCTAACAAGTTATGATTGAATATTGACTTGATGAAGATCATCTCTTTGAAAATTCTCTTTCTAAATTATTTTCCCTAGAGAATCTCAGGTTCCTCAAAATCCAATCTATGATTGACAAACCCGTACCTAAAATTTGCAATCGTTTTCATGTTGCTTCATTCTATTTTTGAGGTATTGTTTAGTTTGACCCACATATGAAGACTGACAACTTTTGCAGTTAATTAAATTAAATTAGATTGTAACATTTTAGGGGTGAGGTCTTTTAACTTAGAAAAAAAGTTCTTAATTGTTTTCCTGTAATAGCAAACAATACGGACACCGCTGCTAGACAGTGCATGGATGAGTTGCCTCGTCAACATCGGAACAAAAATAAGTTTAAATGTTTTTTTAGATGGTGTAGCTTCATTGTTTTCTGGAGCGTTAACTGGATTATTGACGGATGAGGCGTAAAAAATATTATTGATTAAAGATTTGGGGTAACCGTTCTCACGTAACATTTTCCACGTGGAAACTGGGATGGCTGAGATTCAAGATTTTTGCCTGATGTTTTTTATTATTGATATTTTATGCTTAAATTCATGAAACGACTTGTAGTGAAGTATTCTTCCAGAAGCTGTTGGTTTCTGATAAATGTCAAAAATAACTTTGTTGTTTTTTTCTTTAATAAGCACCAAATCCAAAAAGGTATGGTACCGTTGTTTTCTACTTCGTATGTAAATCTTAAATCTTGATGAAATGAATTGAACAATTCTAACATTACTTGAATCTTGTCACCAGGTATGGCCATAATAATATCATCTACGTAAATGTATAAAAACGGGATAAGAAAATCTACCCGAGAACAAACATACAAAAAGAAGTGCGTTCATGATTATCTCAGCAAAAATCGGCGAGGCAGGGTTACCCATAGCCGATCCTTTATTCTGTGCGAAGAATTGTCCACCGTACTGGAAATAACTGTTGTCGAACATGAAATCAACAATATCAGTTAGCTGATTCTTTGATAACTCTGTAAATGTGCTTAATTCACTCCAACTGTTTTCTATGATCTCAAGGAGTTTTCCCTTGGAATACTCGTAAATAGGGAAACAACATCAAAGCTTACCAGTATGTACCCAGTAGGTATTGTGACATCTTTCAATTTCGAAACTAAATCCGAAGAGTTTTGGATTATGAACTTAAATGATGGTCGTAATCTAAAATTTCTGCCACAAACCTAGAGATTTTTAGTGTGGGTGAATTAATGCATGAAACTATGGGTCTCAAGGTCTGCAGTCTTTATGTATCTTGACGAGACCATAAAATTTTGGAGCAACTGAATTGTAAGTGTGAAGGGCTTTAGATTGTACCTCTGTGATAAAGGAGTTGGATTTCATCTTTTTGACGATGTTATTGCATTTCGTCTGTATTGAACTGGTAGGATCATGTCGTAATTTAGTGTAAGTGGATGAATCTGACAGCAACTCCTCCATTTTAGTATTGTACTCGTCTTTATTAATTATTACCACCTTGTTTCCCTTATCTGAATTAGTAACCAACATCCTATCTCTATAAGTGTTAAGAAAATGTTTGGTATAGGAACTTAACTTTAGAAAATATTTGGTAAAATAATTTATGTTTGTTGTGGGTTGGAGCCTGCTAAGAAAATTGTGGATAATGTTACATGTTCTTGCCCTTAGGCCGTTTTTTTTGATCATTGTTGAGTTGGGATTGAGACTTTATAATATGTTTCCGTATCGGTCAGAATTTCAACCACCGGAAGGTCTCTAGAACTATATGGAAGGGAAAACTTTGGACCTGACAAGAATCTATTCAGGAATAGTTACATTCGAACAATTCGAACAATTGACTAATTGACATGAATTTTATTGAGACTTACTATGACATTTGAGATTTCATTTTATTATAATTATTCATTATAATTATTATGTTACCTGGTCGATATCATGTGCGATATGGTGGAAATCTGTTCTATATACATATATTTGAACGTAATACAGTAACTTTCAAAAATTGATGATTATATTGATTTCAGTCAATAAGTATGCAGATACACAAGATTTATATTTCGTTCCTATTATCGTATATTAGGAAGGGTATATCAGTCACAAGGAACCAATTTTTATGTACAATTTATTCATTGTCATTCAGAGACGTTTCGAGACATTTTAGTGCCCCCTTCAGACATATGAATAGTAGATGAATCGATTTTTTCATTGAAACATTATTTAAAAATCGTAGGTGTTACATATTGAAAGTAAACATCTATGGGACCACAATATGTCTGACGTATATCGAGAACAGGTTAATAGATGGAAATGCTTCAAAGAAAAATTGCAAAATCGTTTAAGGAGCTTGTCTATTAGAGATCTCTTCGTCTCACTTCTGTTCTCTTTCTCTTTGTGATTTTCCACGTTTGGTTTTTTCTCATTTCATTGTATATCTTTGAAATAACACTTCTTTCACAATTTGTAATTTTGATTAATGAGTGAGGAATAAATATATAAACAAAAAGATATAGGAAAGCTGATTTATTAAGTACAAACAAATGAGAAAATTAGGATATTTCAGATTCTGGTACATTTTCCGTTCCTACATTTCAGACCTTTTCTGCATCCAGAATTACGAGGGGAACCTTCTTGATATAGAATTGCCAAACATGGCTCACCTTCATCTGAAACATATAATAACATTAGTAATTGGATTCATTACTGTTAAATGATTAACAAGAAGGAGTTTTGAGTACTTTTCTCTCGGTATTTTAACCGCAAATGCGTGTTTCGGACCAGGAGCCCGGAAAAGTAATTAAAATTCCTAATTGTTGAATAAAAAATTAACGAATTTTGGATTTTTTTATATAACTTGTAGACTCACTCAGAAGCGTATAACAAATTTTGCAGCAACCGCAAATTCCGTCTCTTATTTCTTTGTTGGGGCCAGAACATGTTTTAGAAGTGACATCAGCACAATCCACTCTTTCACAGAAATCTGGCAGGCACATACTCGTATTACTTTGGACGTGTTCTATCGCAGCTAGTGCTACGAGAGAGAATAAAAACAATTTCATCATATCTGAATTTTTATTGTTTCTAACGTAGGATACCTTTATATATCCTACGACTCATATTGTTTCGGTGAATAATGAATTCCAGTGATATGAACTGTGCAAATCCAGTTTTATTGATGGTCGTGGGGAAGTACCAATTTGTACAACCTGGTTCTCTTATTTATATGCAGCGTTGCCAGATGAATGAAATGAAATTATGGTACGGGGTTGCCAAAATTATCAGATTTTCCTGAAAATTATGTTACAATAATTATGGCACCAGGCAACAGGTTTAAGCCAACCCTTAAAAAAGTATTTTCCCATTCGTCTCTATAGCGTTGAGGCCTTTGTTCACGTCTTTGCATATTTTTAAAGCGCATCCTTCTCATGTCTTTTTCTTCAGAATCACTTGATTCGGAAGAATTGCGAAATCGAATCGATCTTGAGCTACTTGCCATATTTAATAAATATCACCAATAACTATGATTTATAATGACTAATTGCAAAAAATTATTTCTACTTGATATTTACTGAACACACTACCAAATGAAAAAGGTTTGAATGAAGAATAACTGTCGATGCTGAAGGCAGGCGAAAAAATGAGTTCTAGATCTAGAAAATCTAGGAATGACCATGGCAAAAAAACCAGAAACAATTGTACCGAAACTGTGTTTTTCGAATTTCAACCCAATTCCCATAAAAAGAGAAAAAATAACATATTTACAGACACGCAATAGAAAAAGTACCGCTCGACTGATGTAGCAAAGCGTAAATTGGTACCCAGATGGCTTTTATGACAGTCTCTTCCGCAAAACTGCGAAAAAGACCAACTATCTACCAGCTGTGGGGTAACGCAATAATGAGAGGAATACTATCTTGAAATATTTCTATAATAATGATTATGTAGAATATTCAACCAAATCGAGGATTCCGTATGTTTTCTGGCTGAAATGGGTGAAAAAGGTATTATGTTACAATAATTATCAATTATGTTACATTTCTCGAAATTATGTTACAATTATCGATTATGTTACACTTTATTGGTCAACTCTATTTTCCCGAAAAATTATGTTACACCTGGCAACGCTGTTTATATGCGTTGAAATGATATATTTTCATTGAGCTTGAATATTTGAAGATCTATTTCAATGGCCTCAATCGATTGGGTTCTACTTCCTAATTAAGAATCCGTGATCAAATTTGAGTATTTTTAGTCTGCCGTATACTCTGTATTTCCTAAAGGAGACTATATGGAGCTTTGATATTTTCGGAATAAATTTCGGTTAAATTACAATAGTTATTTATGTACCTAGTGCGTTATATGGATCCTAACGCCCGGAGGGAAACATTGGGCCCGAGGGATGAATGTTGTTAATATTTTGAAGTTCGTTATTGCTGTCATCATTTTATTAAGTGAATGTCATTACCGTTTTCGTTGTGAAGATTTAAAGAAATAACAGAAATGAATAGCAATTTGCCAAATAATATAATTGAAAATACAGCCAAAGCTGCAAATAATTTATTACCAGAAAAATCCAGACTCGTCTACGACAAGGATTTTGAAACATTCCATCAATGGAAGTTGAAAAATGAAATAATTGCTATAGATGAAACAGTGTTATTGGCGTACTTTCAAGAATTGGTATGCTATTTTATTTTTCATTTTGCTCATGTGTGGGTAATTTTTTTATTTCAGTCTGAAAAATTTTGTCCAACGTCATTGTGGACGAAATATTCTATTTTGAAATCTACACTGATTGTCAATAACAATATCACAATTCTCCCGGCTAGTAGCGTTTTTAAAAATGAAATCTAAAGGATATATTCCGAAGAAATTCAAAGTTTTGACAGCAGAACAAGTTCAAACATTCATCAATGAAGCTCCTGATGAAATTCATCTTCTTCATAAAGTAGTTCTAATAATGGGTGTTTTTGGAGGATTAGTGAAAATGTCTATCAAAGATATAGAAGATAAGGGTAGCTGTTTACTTGTTAAAATACCCGAAACTAAAACCGGTATGTCAAAAGGATTTAGCATTGTAGAGGAAGAAAAAATAGGAGCTTTGGGGCTGGTAAGAAAATATATATCCTTGAGACCCTGTGGAGTGAAGAATCCTAGATTTTTCCTCACGTTCCGAAATGGTCGGTGCACCATCCAACCTGTTGGCAAAAATACCATAGGAAGTGTGCCTTCGTTGATTGCCAAATACTTAAAATTGGATAATGCATATAAATATACAGGACATTGTTTGAGACGGACTCTTTTAACTGAGGCTGGTGCATCATATGAAACGTTAAAAATACACGGAAGATGGAAGAGTACATCTGTGGCGGAAGGTTACATAGAGCAGAGCATTTTTTCCAAAAATAAAATATCGACGATGATTGTGAATTCGGTAACAGATTTTCATGAATTCTCTAGTGGTTCTCTTGTGAACGAACTTCCAACTACTTGTGGTCAAGTTTTCGCTCCTCAGGTTTCGAAAACATCCCAAGATTCACGATTGAAGAATTTTTCCGGGAAATTCGAAAACTGCACTTTTAATTTTAATTAAGAAAGACTTTGTTTTCGTTTGTTGAGTTGTCGTTGTTTTAGTATTAAAATTTTGCGAAATAAATAATTTCTTTCTAGCTTATGTTGCTTCTCGCACAACGAGCGGGCGTTATGATTCATAAAGCCCGCTAAAATACCCACAGGCATAATGAGTGTATTTATAGCAACCCTTTCTAAGGTAAAATAAACATATAATGTACAAGTGAAAAATAAAATATCTTGGTCAGGTTCGTTATTAAGCCAAATGAGCTTATGGAATTTGGTTTCCTCAACAACTCCTAGAAGGTTTATCGAATCGATTAGCATTCTGGTAAATTTCCTGAAACGAATGAATGAGGCTAGAAAAAGGAAAAAAACAGGAATTCTTTTTTGTAAATATTAGATATTCATTGGATCTCAGCAAAAACATCTGTGTATCAGGTATACCGGTATGAAATGAGCGTTTTTCGTGAAAATAAAACACTAATTATTATGGAAAAGTAAGAAACATTTCATTCAAAGTATTTCACATTGTTTTCTGAATATTTTGACCACCTATCTGGCAATTTGTGGATATCACGCCAATAAAATTGTTCGTATTTTGAAGCAAACCAACCAGTCACCCAATTTTCGACCTTCACTTTGGAATCAAAGTTTTGCTCAGCCGATGCGTGTCCCATCGATGAAAACAAATGTAGTCGAAAGGAATCAAGTCTGGTGTATACGGCGGGTGGGGTAGCAGCTCGCAGCCAAGTGGTTTGAATGTATCCTGAACCGATTTTGCTTTGTGTGCAGGTGCATTGCCATCGAGCAAAATAACCTTGCCCTGTCTTCTAGCCCATTCTAGTCGTTTCTCGATTAATGTCTGGTACAAATTGATCATTTGTTGTCGGTAGCAATCAGTATTAACGGTTTTACCAGATTTAAGGAGTTTGTGGTACACCACACTCTTCTAGTCCCACCAAACACGCAGCATTAACTTTTTGCCGAACAACACCCCCGAAGTAACCATCATATGGGATACACAAGTTCAAACGGATAAAACCATTACAGCAATTAAGCCAGATATCATCATCAAAAATAAGAAAACGAAATTATATAAACTGATTGATGTGTCAGTACCATCCGACTACAATGTCACACAAAAAGAAGCGGAAAAACTATTGAAATACAAAGATCTCCAAATAGTAATACAAAGGCTCTGGAATATTAAAACAACAGTTGTACCAGTTGTAATAGGCGCCACTGGACTAATAACTAAAGCAACCAGTGAATTCATAAAGGAAATCACAATATTCTCACCCTCCAGAAAACTGTTGTCTTGAGTAAGGCACACATATTACGCAAAGTACTATGAAATCTACGCAACCACTTTCATCCTAAAATGAGAATATCCTTAGGTTTATAGTATAAACCCAGTGTTTCTTTTATCACTTAAACTGTAACCATAGTAAGATGACTATGTGATTTGGCCATAATAAATAATAATAATAAGAGAGTTTATTTGTAAAAACCTAAAAACTCTAAAACAAACTGTAGAGTTATCCTAAATGATAACTGTGTCCAGCCTATTCAACTCAAATGACATTTTTTAATACCCATATACTGAATACAAACAAAACAAAAATTAAAATAACTCAAATATGTGAAATATGAAGGAAAAGTATGTTTGTGGTTGATAGAAAATTGAAGTATAATAGTGAGTTCTTTTTGGCTCATTTAATATGCCTATTTTCATTTTTACATTCTCTCTGTCATTTTTAAATTATCGCAATATTACAAAGTTCGGGAAAGGATGTTGTAGCAATCTTACAAAAGCTCCAGATTTCACGTTGGTGCTTTTTATAATAATGAATAAAAAATTCTGGGATATTCAAGTATTATATTTCTCGTTCATTGAATCGAAAATAATTTCAAGCTAATTTTTAGTGGAACTCCATCTTCTTCATTATAGCATCTTTAATAATTGAAAAGTACCCACATGAATTCCTTTTATGTGCTGTTTATAAACGATATTAACATAAGCCTGAAGCTAATGGGACCATATGATCCTCACGAATTAAACCGCCATTGAAAGAACTCAAACAGATTATCTGAGAAAAATACGCTGAGCCCTTCGTATAAATTTTTAATCAAAGTAGTCAGATCTTTGATGTTCACCTACCCAGAAACCTCATACAGCAGTTCATCATTTGTGATGCAATCATTTTACTCATAGATATATTCTTTTATCCATCTCCGAAACATGTTTCGAACTTTTAAATGCATACATACAGGTTGTCCTGGTAAATATAGGAGATTTCTAGGGATTCTGATAGGTAATTAAAAATAAGAAAACAAGTTCCCATAATTTTTTTTCTTGCGGCCCTCCCTACGGAGATACGGCCTTATAAAGGACGCCACTGGTAATCAAGTTTCCTTGAATAACTTTTAAACTACTTGATAAAATTTAATGAAAATTTAATACGATAACAGTAGTACGGATCTCTTAAAATACTGCCCTGAAAACATAATTAGATTATTTAGTTCATCAGGGGCGGACTAGGTTGTACATTTTATTGCTTACATTTTAACACCCTGTATGATAAAGAGCTGAAGAAAATTAATTTGAATACTTTGAACATTAAGCTAAAGAGAATTTACTTATGTTCGTTGTCGATAAAATCAACCGATTTCGAGGAAATAAAATTAAAAAAATTGATGTTTTATTTTTATTAAAAATTGTTATCAGTATTAAAAAAGCACTGTTTTCACAAACGTTACTATGGTACCTATGAAATAAATAAATATCCTGCATTGACATATCAAATTTCGCCGACACGTAGATGATTTATTGAAGTTTGAATATCTTGGTAATTTTAATTTGATACTGGGATACACATTTAGTCCGCCCCTGATAAACTAAAGAAGTTTATTATGTTTTAAGGGCAGTATTTTGAGAGATCCTTACTACTGTTTAAATTTTCATTAAATTATATTGAGAAGCTTGAAAGTTAAAAAAAAAAATTGATCATCAGTGGCCTCCTTTCGAAAGCCGAACCTCCGTAGGGAGGGCCACTAGAAAAAAAATTTATGGGATCTTGTCATCTTATTTTTAATGTTCTATCGGAATCAGATAGATCTTCCACATTTTCTCGGACACCCTGTATAGATAGAGATGTTCACTTGCTGTGATTTGTTTATCTCTGTATATAATGTTAGTACCTAATTATTGGAAAATGCGTAGAGTAACAAAGAATTCAAAAGAATTTATTATTTGGACAAGTCTTCGTCAATGAACAAGCTTATTGGTAGGGGAATAAGGAAAAAAGAAACCCAGAGTAACGTAAAAATTTTATTTTTCGATAATTAACCTAGACAACATACACATATTTTCAATACATTTTCTCCGGATCGATAACAATGTAAAACACCAAAAAATGTACGCATTTATATACATTACTTACATATAGAGAACAGAATTATTTCTTTTGTCTGAATGCAGTTGTCATTATTTACAAAATAATGTTTCGTTGAATTTCTGATGAGCAAATGTTCAGGCTTTAATCATTGATAATTTATAAACTACTGAACTTATAAAATACCATTTCAAGAACCGGATAATCTGCCTAAAAAAACAATTATTGGCAAGGATAGATAAAAGACGAAAAAGGAAGGATAGATTTTCAAAGCTATATACAAAAAAGAATAAGACTTAATTAAATAACAACAAATAAGGAAATTTTATAAATAAATCACGATCATCATTATGTACCAAATGATATTGTACAATGCTGAGTTTTATGAATTTTGATTGGTGTTGAACAAGAAGTCATTGATGAGTCTCGAAATGAAATTGAAGAAAACAATGATTATTTTGGATGAGTGCTATGAGCTTATGATAGTGAATTTCTATATCCCGTTTCATTATTCAAAATGACTTCTTTTTCTGATGGTCATTAAATAAACGAAGAATGATCTGCAAAGATGAGGAATTTTCGTATGATCGGTGATTGTCTTCCATCAGTGAAACTTCTATACTTATATCAAAGCTGTGATGAGACGAGCTTTGAAGTTGACTAGCCTTTCACTGGTTTGAGCCAAACGCTGAAAAAAATCGGATTTTTAGCTGAATATCCAATAGTGTCTTATATCGAGGGATCAAAGAATTCTGAATCCCAATCTGTATTTCTCACTGTTGATGAAAAATTAGAAATTCTAGTAGTTATTCAGAATTCAAACCCACTACTGTAGTTTTATGGTCATCAGAAATCTTTGAAAATGAATAAAAATGCAATGTCTATACTGCTCCTTATTTAACTCAAATATATTTAATGTGATCAATCCTCGAATGCTGACAAACTATGGGATGTTTTTTATAGAGAAAAAAACTAACCCTCTTCTTATTAATTTAGACAGTATTTAATCTCTTTAAACTATAAACTGTTTATTCCACGTTCAAATATTTGAAAAAAATCTGTGACCTAGCGGGACTTCGATTCTAGTACTTCTGGTTTGGGATCTATTGAACAGCTGTAAAATGGGGGTAGTTTCTTTGTTCTGTGTACTCACCAGGATCAAATCTTGTACCAAGTTTGCGATTCCTCTGTTAGCAATGACAAAGAGCCTTGTTATTGGTCCGGGAATGCCTTCAGTGTAGCCATCAGCACCTTTGGCAATATCAATTTCGGCGACTCCACCAATTCCAGCATGATCTTTGTCATCTCCATCTGTAGTAGCACCTGATCCTGCTACCAACTGTACAGAGCAAAAACACCGTTAATTAACAGATAAAAGTGAACGTTTTGCATGTATCATTAGTGTGTTATTTCTATTTACAGTTCAACAATACTACGTCATATACATTTATATTTATTTATGGACAATTAGAATCTATCTACATATAATTACGAATATGTAAAGGTATAAAAATATAGGTCTGTATTTAATGGATAGAGAGTGCCATAAAGTGAGTGACTCAATGCATCCATGAGAATGAAAGAGAAATCTAAATTGGCTGCTTTGATATAACGGCACTGAAAGAATCAAATTTATTCTACTGACGAATGATTGAAACAATATGAGAATTATTCATTTACAATGAGTGTTAATTAGCTTTTATCTTCTCTGATCGATTCTTCTTGGGAGTTGGAGATACATACACCTACAAAGAAGGTGCGAAATGAAAATTGGCTAAGTAGCCAATTAGAAATTGAAGGAATGAAACCAAGAAGAAGGCAACTAGGGAAATTACGTACTCCACGTATTATGTAGGATTTTTGGTCATGTGTTTTCCGCTGGATTGCTTTCGGACACTACCAAATTCAAATATAATAAGATTTTAAGAATCTTGCAGAATGTTTTGCGTAGAAGTAAAACCACTGTGAAAGTGCTGTCATCTAGAGAAGGAATTGATATACTAGTCGGACCCTTATTAGGGATCATCAGTATCGCACAACCTACCCCACGATAATAACCAATTTTCAAGCGGTTATTACTGTACTTCACAGCCGTCTCCGAGTACATAGTAAACAGAGGCGTCACCTAGCGGACAATTAAAATCTCACTACTAGCAGAAGCGCTCAATATGGTGTACAGAAATATATTTCTCATATTGTTGTTACTATTCGGGTACATTTTCTTGATTTTCAAGGATTTTGTTTGCCTCTGAGACATTTATCAGCTGGAAAATACTTTAAATTAACGACAATTAGAATTATTGTCGAAAGTCAAAAATTTATTAGATGTGCCGAGTTATTTTTCTGAGCCTGGCTCAAATTCCTTTTAGCACTATAAAATATGGAAGGTTGGTGCTGCAATCATCGGATGTATATTGGAATACAACGATTGATTAGGAATCTATAACACCACAAACGTTGTTGTCAATAATTCCGATCGATGGCGCTTCGTATTCATATTTGAACACAATAGCTGCCTGGGCCTCAAAAACATACTTTCCATTTCTGTACACTTTTCGAGAGGGTTCAGTAGTTGAGCCCAGGAAGAAAGAAATTCTGTGAGTCCTGGTCACATCCTCGAGTTATAAACTGAGCCTCCGCCAAAACCATTTGAATTTGACTTTGTATGACCAACTTCTTCATTAATTGTTTATGATTCTTTAGATGATTTATATCACTAATTTCATACTTCGGGTTATTTATACATGCGGTGTTATAAGTCCTAATTCTACTTATTTACACATTCAAACACGATTTAAGTTTGACTCCAAAAAACCATGCATCAAATTTTATATATTCAAGTTTGTAAGATCGATTGAACGGAAAATACTATGAACTAAAACAAAAACTCTAACGATTGCATAAATATAGAGAATGGATCGTCACTAAGTATACATTAGAGATGTATGTTCGGTTGCATAACCACCAATATATTTACATGACTACCATGCCTAAAAACACCCAAAATTTCTCAATGTCGTTATTTCTTAAAAAAATAATCTGTTTTTTTTCTTTTCTTAATATATTGAAAAAAATTATATACAGAACGATATTGATAAGTCTAAATCCTTCTTTTTATTTCAGCATTCCCGTTGGACCCATTTTTCTTCACTAATTACACCCAAAAGTATGAACAAATGAACCTAAACTACTGAACAATTTTTTCTACTTCTAGTAACTATATCTAAGTTCATTCCTTGGATTCAATTTTACAAAGGATGGGAGTTCTATCATCGTTAGATACCTGTCTCGAATTCGTATTGTTGAAAGAAAATCCGAAGCTTTGTGTTCCTGCAACTATTCTGTAGAGTGTCCCCATGGCTCTGCCAGTCATGTCAGCTGTATTCTGAATACTAATTTATTATATTTCTTTTTATTTCGAATAGAGGATCTTTGCATGCATAAAAAAGCTGGTTCAAAGGTATATATATTGGTAATTGTGTATTCTCATTACCTTAATTGTGGTAATTTCATAATAATTTGTAATATATATTTTGTTTAGTGTTATTTTACTGTCATTGTAAAAAAAAAATACAGAACTTCCTGATTTTGAAATTCATTTAGATTTCGATTTCATTTTCTTTTCATTTATTTATTTTTTAATTATATATAATTTTTCACAGAAACGTAACTCATTTCTCCCCAGATTTAACTTGACATTCGTGATTTTTTGCTATTGTTTTTCCGTGCTTATTCTGATAGAATAGCGTGCTATCTTTTTGTCTAAATGTTTATTATATTCGAATATCGAGCAAAGAATATTTCATTGATATCTTATAAATTCACAACTATAATTGTGGCAGCTTCCTTTCACCAGAGTTCAATTGACTTCTTTCGGACTTATCGACCAGTGTCAGATGGCTGAAATTAGTCGAAATGATCCATTTATATATTTGCATCGGTGAGGTTTCAAAATTGACTCTGCTATTTTTTTTTTTATTGAAAATATTACCTTTGATCAGTTCGACTAGTATTAAACATTTTCACTGATAATATATCCCGTTTTGTGCCTTTTTCTACTGTTCTTTTCTCATATATTATAAAAATTATTTGTGATTTTTTTAAAGTTATAATTTAGCCATCTAAGTGAACGAAAAAATTTTCCCAAAAACGTCAAATGATTTTGTTTGGGGGACATCTTATGAGGTATATTTTAGGTTTAACAAGCAATCCCATCACAATTAAATAGGTCGAGAGGTTGAGTGATACTTCCTTTGAAAGATTTTAGGAGCTTCACAATATTGTTGGAGGAAAAACGAAATTTAGATGAACTGAAATTCTGAGTAGGTAAATGACAATTTATTTTTTCGATATCATTTGCATGCAACAGCCAATTCTATTTGATGTTACCCACTTGTAGTTGACTAGTGCCAATATGCAATGCGAATTTTAACTTAAAGATGTATTTTATTTTGTACACCTAATACTCAAGTACAATATTTTCTCATCTTCCTTTTCAAGTATATTTTTGTATTATCTCTCGAAAAACATAATTAATCCTATTCTTCACAGGCAAAAATTAGTGGAAATTTTATTTACTCTCGCTTCACATTCATACAAATCATGAATGTGAAAGTACAAAGAAAATTTTATAAACAGCTCACGTAGCATCTAGACAATAATATTTCGCATGTCCATTAATCATGAAAAAAATAATTCAATATGCAGGTTGAGATTCCTTTTGTGAATTTTAACGAGTCGTCAATTTTAATTGAAAACCTCGCCTCTTTCTTGTTACATCTACATCGTTCGAATTTATTTCACTATTCCTCCTCAAAATTACTCAATAATCAATTTGACCATTAACATTGGGTCACTTCATAATATTGCTTAGGAATTTGTAGAACGCCTATGATTTAGATGGTCAAAACCTGTGTTCAATGCAATATTTACCTCACCAGTTTACATTCGGAGGTGAAAGTGTGGAATATTTCGAGCAAGATCGGTATCTAAAGGACACCATACACTGTAAGATTCATAATTATACAATCTAGAATTGATTAATTAGCTTTATAGGGTGTGACAAGAAAGTTAACTGATTTCAAAATGTAGAAGCTCCACGATGTTTTCTCAGCTGTGGATAAAATTCATTGATAATATACATTTCTTTAAATTTTGAAAGCAAAAACTTGTCAATAATTCTTCAGCAGCAAAGTCAATTAATAATTAAAGAACGTTCCACGAAGAAATCAGTTCAAAGCGAAACTTTTGAGAGTATTATTGAACAGTTATGAACGCAATTACCGAATGACCTTCGAAACAGGGGACCAGATAGATGACAATATATGACAGTAAGATGACAACACAGTTTTAAATGAAATAGTACTGTGGCTGAAATAAAACTGAACGAAAACTATAAGTTTGGTTACTGTTGATTCATGATATTTATTTTTAAATTTTTTTTTATTGTCCGTTACAGTTGCAGTGATCCAAAGTCAGGGAAAAGACTTAAGAACAAGCAAGCAAAAGCTCCTGACTTCAAGTCAATGTATTCGTTTTATTTTATCTAATCACCATGATGAGAAAAGTTGAAGAATTTGAAAACTGCAGTCACAGAGATATATATGAATAATAAATGAATCAAAATTGTCAACTGTGATAGTATGACACTTTTTTGTCATCATCTTTTGTCTTCTGTCTTATTTTAATTTTTTTTCATATGTTGAAATTTATGGTCAAAGTATTGAACTGATTATTAAGTTTAAAAATTTCAAACAGCTCTTTAAGTGGCTAAATATTTGATTACCCTATTGACGACGAAAAACTACTCAAACCTTGTGTTCAAACATAAAATTTCTCATAACATTCCTTTTTTTTAAATAATTATTACGTGAATCAAGTTACATGACATAGATGAAATATATAATTACGAATCAGTCGAGCCTCTTCAACAACTCGTGTCGTGTGTGGGCTGCATTAAACTCCAAAGCTGGCGAAACATGAACCTTGTTTTTATTACTTTCGATTTCATTCAGACACAGTATCAATACGAAATTTATTCGGATTTTACGAAATGATTCTTAGTAATTGAAACGCTTCACAGATTTTATCCAAGAAGATTTCAGAAAGAAGTCAACGTAAACAATCAACTGAATAAATCTGATGGCAAATTGAGAATTTGATTTATTTTTACAGGAAGATTATTAAGAAATACAAAGAATAATATAAAACGTGTGAGGGTGATGAATTTCATTTTATTTTATAACAGCGGTGAAGATCTTGATGGTTAACAATTTATAATGCGGAAATGGTTGGCGTCATAGACTTTCACTCGTGAATGGTTTATTGAGGATTATGAAGTATAAACATGCATTATGGATTGATCTGTCCTACACTACATTGAAGCTGGTTCGCGAAATGTATGCAATGTGTTCCACAAATGAACCTAAATGAAATGTCAGCTGATTTTCTGCTAAAAGAAGGCTATATTCCTTTGTAAAAATACTTTTCATTCTTTCAGAAATATTGAAATCGAAAATTTTATGAATTGGTCTGTTCTACAAGAAATAGGTAACCTTGATGGATTTGAGATAAAAAATATGGTTTTTCATGATGAAGTCGATTCGGAGATATTTCTTTTTATTTCCATTGTCATTACTTTCATTTCAATAAGAAAATTTTGAAAATGATAAATTTTTTATGGGAGTTTATTGCATCGATGTATGAGAATGCAGAGATTTATTTGGAAAAAAGCCTTAATTTTAGCGAATCTGCCGTGGACAATTGGTAACGCATTTGTGAAACATATAATTCAGAATGAAAAAATTATGGAATGTTTCAATAAACTGATGAAAAATATGAAAACAAAAAGGACATATAATATATTCATTATGTAGGATGATACATAGGTAAAACATGGGGTGTTACTGCGAATACAGAAAAACTCCATAAGTTGCTACTCATGAGTAAATGCCTTGTAGCAAACCAGTTATTAACTGGATGCACTTAAAAGAATTCACAGAGATATTGCATTTTTTGTTAAAAATGGCTATGTTCTCTTTTTACTTTTTGCGCAGCTTTCTACGTAGGCAGAATGTGGTATTTTGAGTAGAGTGTGTCCACAACTCCTCACTCAGCATTTTTACCCCAGTTGAATACTAGTATCAATCCTAGTACTCCTAACTTTCAAGCTTGGTGGATTTGTATATTCCAGTGTATCCAGTGTCATCTAAACCCACTTCACCAGCACCGTGGATTATTGCTTATCAGCTAGGCAACAGCGAAGAAATCTTTGTGTACTCTCTAAATCTTATATCGCATTTATCTCATCAATTATGGAGTTATTTCCTGCAGTTATCTCACTAATTAATCATTGAGCAATGGCTTCAAGCCTGTGGTAACAATAGTATAAAACCTAGCCTAACCTAACCTAACTATATTTTGGCTTTTGCTTTCATCTTCTATTCCTGTGATCCGATAAAGGTCTTACCCGAATGACGTCGAAAAGGAAGTTTCCAGAACCACCTCCGTGACCATCTCCTCCGAAGGGCAGGAACCTCTTGCCTCTGTCACTGTCACTTTCGGTGTCTACGTTGCTGAGGTCGTCTTGGGGCTCTGGTGCCGATTCAGCCGGTTCTTGGTCTGTCTCCGCTTCACGCACTACCCGAACATGCCTTTTAGCAACAGTGTTGTCATCTGCGGAAGGCTGTAACAAATGTTTATCAATTAGGTGGTGGTTTATATCGAGATGGAAGGGGTTACAGTCAATAATTAAAGAGAAACATTCATATCAATAAAGAAACAATATAAATATGGATTTAGCTTGAAGATGTTCATCTAAGACACATTCTCAAATTTCTTTTTCAAAATACATTTCACACATACCAATTATAATATGTCATACCGTATTTGAAGAAATGTATGAAGGGAATTGGAAGAGCAATATCTGATAGCAAAAAAAACCGATTTTAGATTACTGTATCACATAACACAATGAATGTATTTGGTTTTCCTCAGGTGTCTACATTAAGGCCACTTCTTTTCTGGATCATCATCAATGTTTATTCCTGGAGTTTTACTTTCTTCTTTATGTGGATGACTTTAAACTATATGGACGCTGTCTCTCTATTGAGGATTGTTGGGACCTCTAGCGTGATGAGCTGAACTGACCTTTCAATGATGTAGAGTTATGTCCTTCTTTTGTAAGAGAGCTACAATAGACTTACTATAACATTGGTGGCTTCTTTCTTGACAAGGCTTGGTTTTGACACCTCGGTGCACCCTAATTGTTCTTAGTTGAGAAGATTTAAGGCTCTTTCTAGAACCTCGTCTCATCTATTTAGGTATTTCATTTTTGCCGAAGATCATGTGCTCTTTGATCGACTCTGCTTACTTGCTGGAATTGATTAACGTAGATGTTTCTAGATGGTCTCTTCGAACTACAAGAATTTTATTTGTCGCACTAACGTTCTTCAGTTTCACCTCTGTGCAAGACTATATGTTTAAGGAAGTAATGTTGATATATTTGAATCCATAAACATTTTGATACAGTGCAATCAAGCCTCAATATTCTTTTGAGTTTCAAGAAAACAGACGTTTTACTTTGTGTGTGGCACATTTGAATTCTTTGTGCTTTCATCAGAAAATGGCAATGATTCTAAAACTAAACACACAAAAGGCAATTGATGAAATATCAAGCTTTCCGGAAGTTTTTATTGGTGAAGATCAGTTTTCTACGATTTGGTTTCATGAGATAGAAGCAAGAATAGTTCTCCAGTTCGCAGCATCACAGGGGCGCTTTTTTTGCCGTATCGTTCTTTGATACTTTGAGACACCTACCGAATTAGATGACTTTTGTATAGTCCCACTCATATTCTTAATAGGTACTAAATCGTGTACACTACAGACCTGGTAGGTTTTGATAAAATATTGTCGTACAATTTTTTGTACAGCCAATAAGTGAAAGCCATTACAAAGGAATAATGAAATTTTTAAGACTCTGAATTTAGTTGAAATTGTTTGATTCATTCATTATATTTTTCCTACATCTGCAGTAAACGTCATTGTTAATATTCTGTTGCAGCAAACTCTTTCCTCATTTCGTTTCTCCTTACTAAAACCAATAAATCTCTTAATCATTAATAGATTGAATGATAGAGATGGGTCTTGTCATTTCAACATATGTTCGAAGCATCAATAATGTCATAATTCAGTTTGAATTTAGTCATACGTGTCTGGACATCGAACCTGGTATTATGTAAGTTCATTAATGCATCTTTGATCTTTCACTCTCTCTGTGTGTCTTTCATAATGATCCAGACTTTTCGATGTTCTTTAGGATATTTCCGTAATCAATCCGAAAAAAATTTAGTGTTATTCATAATGATTTTGTAATTATGTAACTTTCATCTTACACCCAAATGGAAATAACGGTAGACTGCCTATTCTTCAAAATACATAGTGATATGAGCATTCTCATGTACCATATGTATTTAAATCCACCCCTTTTCAAAGTTACACTTCTTAATGATTTCGTTTCAACAAAAATTACAAAATTATGAATTGATTCTATGAATCCATTAAAGGTTAGCTGGAAAATAATGAAGTCAGAGTTTCGTAATCGCAACTTACACATTTACTCTGCGAATGTGTTGACATTACACAATTAAATATAGTTGAACAGTAAAACCTTTCGGGTCATAGTTTTTACAATTTAACATCTTCAAATTGCTAAGAATTCTGGTAAGGTTCCTACATACGGTGCCTTGATGTGTCATTCATAATTGTTCCAGCAATTGTTGATGCACCAAATATCCAAGATTGTTTGCCCTTACTCTGACATCTTTTTTATTAGTCTTTTTGCCTTGAATCTAAGATAGTTCTGCCCTTAAGGAAGCCATGTTGCTTTATCAGAAAGAATCCAAGAAAGTTTGAGAGGTTAAGGGTAAATTATGCTACTTGTCATGTAGATGATGGACGGATGGACGTGTAGTTTTTTCTCCTCAGGGACACCTGAAATATGTTGTCTGACCTGAGCCTTAGATCAGGCACCCTTAAGCGAATCTCCTCCAAAATATCAGGAGCAATGATCAAACCATTTAACAGCTTGAACATGAATGAAGCATCAT
Organism: Micraspis discolor; assembly: GCA_030674115.1. Classification (NCBI taxonomy): domain Eukaryota; kingdom Metazoa; phylum Arthropoda; class Insecta; order Coleoptera; family Coccinellidae; genus Micraspis; species Micraspis discolor. The sequence goes on from JARTUT010000872.1 coordinate 7,160,270, forward strand.
TCATTAATCTTACATCGACTAGCCTGGGAAGCTGAAAAATCCTACGAGCATACGTGTAGTCATGATTTTCAATTATAATTTTATTTTTGTAGGCCAGAAATAGAATGAACCTATTCTGAATAGACTCCAGGCATCGAATCTCGTCGTATCTTGGGTTCCATATGATGGATGCAAAGTTCAATCGTGAGGAGACAAATGCATGGTAGAGTGTTATGATAGTATCATTTTTTTGGAAGGCTTTTCCATGCCTAAGCACAAAGCCAAGCATTCTGGAGCAGGATGTGACGACGTTACTAATGTGAGCACCAAAGATTAGTTTGTAGTCGAGTGTTATTCCCAAGTTTTTGACAATGCTTGACTCCTTCAACTGACGGTTGTCAAGTGTGTACTGGAAGGAGATTTTGTTGGTGTTCCTAGTGTACGAAATTTTTACACATTTATCCAAGTGGAGGAACAAGCTATTATCTATACAGTATTGGGCGTATATATCCAGATCGCTCTGGAGATTAAGACAGTCCTCGATCGATAGAATCATCATGAACAGTTTAATGTCATCAGCAAAAAGTAGGAACCTACAATATCTAAAGCAATTTCCAATGTTATTAACATAAATCAAAAAGAGTAAGGGGCCGAGATGTGAGCCCTGCGGAACTCCAGAGGTATTGCGAAGCTTCCTAGATTCGCAGCCATCGATCAAAACGTATTGGCTCCTAACCTCGATATAAGACATCAGCCACAGCTTCAGATTTCCACATACCCCCACCTCAGGAAACCGTACCGACATAACCGTATGACACAGTTTATCAAAGGCCTTTGTGAAGTCAGTATACACGGCATCTATTTTAACACAGAACTCACCTCCACATTCAAGAAAATGCAGAAAGGTGAGCAAGTTTGTCTCAACACTTCTACCCCTTCGAAAACCATGCTGTTCATTGATAATAATGTTCTTCAGATGAAATGAGAGGTATTCATGAACTAAACGCTCGAATTGCTTGGGAAATACTGATAAGATGCTTATAGGACGGTAGTTTTCGATGCGATCTCTGTGTCCGCTTTTAAAAATTGGAACAATATTTAGTTATATCAGAAAGTTCAATTCAAATATAATAATGAATAGGGTACTTTAATCTCAAAATGAGATGGAAACTCCTCAAAAGTGCCCGAATCCACAACACAGCTGACCATTTTCTATGATAACATATTATTGATTTTGGAGTTTGATATACATGATCTTAATGAATCTTGGACAAAATTCAAGTTAATTCTTCTGTTACTTTTGAAGACTTTTGATTGTTTGAAACGCCAAATGAACATGGAACATTCTATTGTATTTATTCTCAAATTTCTGAATTACTCAATATTCTCTGTGTTCAGCTGATGGCGCAGTACCCGCAAAATGAGATGATGTTCAAAATAGATATCAAACTAGTAAAATTAAATATTAATGAAAGTTGCATTTAATATCAGTTTGCATCCGAATATTTACACAGAATGTATATGCCTTTTTGTGTACTGGTCTTCGTTGAGTAACTTCCCAATTTCTTACCAGTAGGATCTCCAAGAATTGGAACGTATTCGGAAGCCAGCGACCCGAAGAATCTATGTAGGATTTTTTTCAATTGTAATTCACAATCTTGAAATCAATAAAAGAAACAACCATCATACATTGAAAAGTGTCGCATCTGAAAGTTAGAGCTGGTCGACTGTATCATATTATCTGGTCCACTCAGGCCAAAGACAAATTTTGTTATGGCCAAACGGAGCAAATAGTAGGTTTCTCTAATCTCCTATTATTCTACATAAAAACTCCTTCTCCAGTTCAAAATCAAAAAAATGTTGTATTATGGATTCAAACTGCCATGTCAGATATATTATCAAGATGTGAATGAAGAAAACATAGTTGATTCTGCTCTTTTATATCAGAGGCTATAGAGAAGGAAGGGAAATAGAGCTACTCTCACTCATCACATGTTCTACAAGCAACAAGTTGCCAGCTATGGAAAAAATATTGGAATTGAAGGAAATTTGTTAGATTCAGAATCAGATTTTTCATTGTATGTTACCATTTATTGCAGTAAAAATTGGTTCATAAGTGTGAAAGTTTCAGTAAAGCAGGAATTATAGTCCAAGGTTATCGTTCCATAGATAAGTATATTGTTAGAACTGTAGTATCCTTTTCTCTATTTCAGTATCTTAATGAGTTCATCACAGCATTTTTTTTTAGTTATATTTTTCGTTTTGTGGTTGACAACACTGACATCCTATCCTTTCGAATGTCAACACGCGTCCATTGCATGTCAATTGTCATTATTAAACCACGTAGAGATTTTCAATTCATATTCAAATTCTATAATCTGTCAATTTTCGTATCAGTCACGCCAACTGCGAAAATAAAATACCAAAGGCACTAGGAGGTATAATCTGAATTTTTCATTGAATTCCAATAAATTTCTCACAATTCTTGACTGAAATAGAGAAAATATCGTCTAATACTCGTTGCAGAAGGATATTCTAACACTCATGCGTTCATTTCGCATTCGTGTTGGAATAGGTGCCCATTCTGCAACTTATTTTAGAATATACTATTATTTTTGCGATATTGCCATGTAAGGTTATCCAATCTTTCTTTATTATTATTATTTTTAGTAGTACTTTCAATGAGAGAACCAGAACATATCCACATTTTACATGGGAATGCGTCGTCTATCTGATTTTATTTCTATTCTCTGAACCGTATATATGGGCATTATTTTCGATTCTTCAACAATTCGAGATTTCAAATATAAAACAGATTTCTTAACAACACCAAAACTGGAAGTAGCATTCATAAACATTACAACAATTTTTATAGGAAATGGTTTCAATGATGTGCTCAATTTTTATGAGGTTTCGGAATCCTGGAAAGTTATATAGCAGATATATTAAAAATAAAAAAAGCGGAAAGAAGAAATTCATGATTATGAAAACTACCACTTTTGAATCACAATCCTCCGAGGTATATATGCTATTCCAAATGATAGCAAATGCAAATGTGTGCTGATTTCATGATATAAAGATTAAATGGAAGGAAGGCATACAGGGTGAAATGTCATGAAACTCAATAAAAAAAAATATGATCTTTATTCCAATGTCCAAGTGAGTTGTAGTGCTTAATCCTAGAGTCGTGCATGTATGGCAAGAAATGTAAGTGTCGATGAATTCAAGTTGTTTTTTTATCATCTGACGAAGTATCATCATTTGATATCGTGTTCGAATCCACAGCCAATGCTAGAGATGATGTGAATAACGATGGTGTAGTGGTTTCTGATTTTCTTATTCTAGTGTCAATGTCTACCGTTACGGGACTGGTAACTTCTTCTTCATCTTCGTCGTAATCTTCATCTGGTGGGAAGGTTGGCAAGACAACATTCACTCTCTGAGTGCCTCCTGCACCTCCTCCAAGACCGCCATTTTGTAAGATGGCACGACCGAATATCCTGAACGCTTGACTGGTTACGTTCTGGATTACGTTATCTAAGATCTGCAAAAGTTGATGGATTGAACATCGTAGGAATAATAATTTTGGACACAGCAATTGATGTGCGATAGTTTGCTTCTGAGTTTTGTCCATAATTTTATGCGATTTTGTTCGCGATTGATTTGAATCCTAGATATAGCAATGCTTATTAGAAGATAATATACTACATTGATCAATAAGTCCTGGAGCTGACCACCAGATGGCGCCAATAACAAATTATCCTTATGATTTTTGGAAAATGCCAAAATCAGTTGAAATTTTAAGTTGTTTGTTACATTATTTTTCGAGTTAGAGTAGTTTGAATGATGCTGTTTTTGTGATTTTCAAGACCATGGATTTAGAGCAACTTTTGATGGGAAAAAACACCGTTGAAACCCAAGCTTGGTTTTGCCAATTTCAAACACACCATAATACACGAACATTTGGGTATGCAAAACTGAAATGCAGAATACCCAACGTGTCGGTGATTGGGCAGTTCGTTGAGTGGCGTGAAGACGGAGAAAACCGTCCAGAGCATCTCTGTATTTTGGGATGCGCTTAAAATTTTATTCATTGACTAATTGGAGCATTGAAAAACAATCAACAGCGACTTTTATATCGGTTTGTTGGATCGTTTGAAGGTTGCAATTGCCCAGAAAAGCCCACTTATAGAAGAAAGATGTGCTCTTCACTTACTTAATGCACTTTGTCACAAGTTAATAGAAATAGACGCAAAAATTAGTTTTCGAATTGCTACCGCACCCACTGTATTCTTCAGATCTGAGCCTTAGTGACTACCGACTCTTAGCAGAACTCAAAAAAATATTCTGTGGAAAGAGATTTGGCTCAGATGCGGAAGTGCCAAGACTGAAGTATATTTGAAGGTCTCGAAAAATCATTCTACGCCGTTGGTATTAAAAAGCTAAAGAAAAGTTATAAGGATTGTATCACTAAAAAACGAGATTATATTGATGAATAAAAAAAGATTTTGGCAAGAAAATATTGTTTCTCTACCTAAGATCAGGACTTATTTTCTGATGTGTAATATGAATTATTATTAAAGGAATATGTGAGCACCTTCATTGATCCAATATACAGTATAATTTTTTCACACCTACATTTATCTCAATACGATTCTAATTTTAAACTTCATGGACTGATATTTACTGATAGCAACTGTTACCAATTTCAAGGATCATTGTGAAGGCCTCAGAGAAATCGGAACTATCATGAAAAATCTGTCAGTTCCCTGTAGTGAATTCTGACACATCAAGTTTATCGCAATTTTTGTTGCAAATCCTTTGTACCTTAAATTCAGGAACATCCTGTATATTAACTTCGCTCAAATGAAGAATCGAGTTGTTAAATTTCGAATACAACAAGTGAGTACCATTTGACTAGTATTTCACCAATCTTGATATGAAAAAAATTCAATTAAGTTTTTTCCTTTTTCAAATATTCCAGCAAAATGAAAAAATATTACCTTCAAACCGTGGTTCAGTTTAATTACAAGGGAGTTTCACAGGTACATTGTTTTCAATTAATTTACCCTGATATGAATAATTGATTAAATCCTGAAATAATTTTTATGTGGATGTTTTGATTTTCCATCATATCGAAGTAGCGAACTGGAATTTGTCAGAAAATCCACCACCGGGTAATTGAAACACAATTTCTGTCGCGGAAAGACTGCAATTCCTGGGTTGTGGTCTTAAAAATTGTTGCAAATTATGTCTGATATCTGCCAATGGATCCTCGACCACAGTTTCTTCCAACATAACCGTAGTTAATTAGCTCTGTAGTACATTTAGAGCGCTTGAGCGATTCTAACCCAGTTCAATAAACAGAAAAACATTGAAATGATGGTGTCGAAAGTTCTTCATGCGAAATTTTCCTATTTTTCTCACTTTCACGAATAAAACAGGGTCATGATATGATAAAAGATAACAAATTTCAATAATATCATCCCAAAGAATTTTGAGAACGAAAGTGTCTTCAGAACATCTTATATTTAGGAGTAACAGTTGTTTTTACCGTACAATATGACAAGTCAATGTGGGTGTATGTTTTTATATCTTTTACATTTAGAGCAATTGTTCTTTCAGTCGACATGCAAATAATCCTTTCCCTTTTGTGGTTTAAAAAGTTGATTTGCTCAGAGTTTTAAATGAAGTGGATGTTGCGCAAGAAAGAATAATGTATCATTAAGGATAAATGCTAAGTTATATTACCAGTTCATAGAATAGAATGTACGATTTAATCAATCAATAATTCAGTTCACCCGATATAATGGTTGTTAACACTCAATAAGTTCAAGATATCTGTTTGTGACTTAATTGATTAATCTGAAGTAACACCTCTTTGCATTATAAATCAAAATATGATTTGTTGTTATTTATGGGTCTACTTTGATTTCAATAATAAATGTTCGAATTTTTATCCCAGTTTTTTACTCCTACAAATTAATATTTTAGAGGATGATGATTAAAGGCTCCTTAACCTATTGGAATTCATTAAAAAACTTTGAAACTCTATGTTGAATTATTCAATAAAAATCTATTTAATATTCAGTCGGTAAAACTCAGAAGCAAACTATGAGATGAGTCATAAATCAACTCGATGAGATTATTGTGAAGCAGACGAATAGGTGAATGTACACTCTTGAGATACCAGTTTCGTATTTCATAATTTGCCTAAATATGACCTCTTGTGAGGTTGGTGTCTTTGACTCACTTTTTTCGTATCTGGTTTCCCAATTTTGCACTTTCATCGTCTAAATGTCATGAACATACACTTCGAAATGGAGTTGACTGACACAATAAGGTAGTCAATATATCATTCAGATATTGATTCTAAATTTCGTTTTGATATATGTCCATCATTTTTTTTAGATTAAATTTCTCGGTACCCAAGCGTCCGTCGATACTAAATTACAACGTATCAGAACTGAAACAATTCTTTTTGACCAATAGGAACAAATCTTTGGGATTTTTTGTTATCTCAAATTAAAGAATAAATTAATTAATAAATCACATTTATGATTCTTTAATTCGAGATAACAAAATATCCCAAAGATTTGTTCCTATTGGTCAAAAAGAACTGTTTCAGTTCTGATACGTTGTAATTTTTTTTAGACTTCAGTGATATTGAAGTCATCTCGAATTTTGGTTATCTGTCAGTTAAAAATATAATTTAATCAACTTTGTGATTTATGATTTAATTGAAGTGTATTTTCAATGAGAGATGAGTGAACGAATAATATGAAACGCATATAAATATTAAAAATCATATTTACCTGTCCCAAGGGAGGACAGAATTGTCTGATCAGACCGACAAAACTGTTTATTCCTCTCAGAAGGCCTGGGAGATCGATATTTTGTAAAATATTGGTTAGGCCTCCAATTGGTGATGCTGATGGAGAGGTTCCTCCCTAATTCCAAAATAATTAATAATTTTCCTAGTGATCATCATTTTGTCAAATGGACCCTCCACTTGCGATAACCTGTTTTTATATTGTGCATGACCATTATGAGATGAAAATGGTGATGAACCATGATATATGAATAGATTTTCTTCAGTAACTGACTGTTGGTTTGTCTTTACTTCATTTATATTCACTGTCAATTTCGGTTTTTTTTTATTTCACGTAATAATTAGAATATTTTCATTCTCGTTCTTAAAACACATTATTGATTTCTGTTGAAAAACAGATTAAATGCTACATAAAAAAATAATAATCAAAAAACTTTTCCTCCTAATATAACAGGTGTCCCAAGCCTAATAAATTATTATGGAAACTAGTTATGCAAAAAATGTAAAATTGTGGAGATCAACGAGGTTATGTAAGGTTCATTATTTGAAACTCGTACTTACTACAAATTTTCAATGTAGCTAGATGTACACAAATTTGATAAAAGCATTGAAATTTTGAATGGGACACCGCGTATTTTGTTATGATGCTCCATAAAAGTTAAATAAATTAACTTCAACTTCCCTTAATATATCTTTAACGATTTTTGAGTTATTAATTATTTTTATATCTTGAAACTCAAATTTCAGAATAACTAAAATGACTATATTTCTCTCAATATCAGAGTTCTTATTTCAAACATTTGTATATAGATAAAAGTTTGATCTGCGCCACTGTTTTCGAATCTTCTTTGTCAGAAATACATTGTGGTGAAAATATAACCATTTATCAACCCTAATAATTTAGAATCCAAACAAGATAGGAATAGGAAATTGGAATAAAAAAGAGTATCAATAAACATACTAGGTGTCTTATAAAAAAAAACAAATTTTTACAATTTTTTGAGTTGACAAACAGTTATTTTTCTCCACCACTCTGTATAACTGACAACTAGGATAGAAAAGCAGTAACGCAAATCAAACTATTATCGAATTTCGAATTGAAATCACAAATATTTTTCGAACTATAGAAATTTTCGAAACTCTAGAATTAGAGCTAAAATTTCTAAAAATAATTCATAACTCATAAAGAGTTTATAATAAATAAGGGAAAGTAAAAGTAAATTGATTTAATGCTTTATGGAGAATCATAAAAAAGTATGAATATGGGATGTCCCATTTAGAATAACAGAGCTTTCGCCAAATTAGCAATCTGGCAACACTGGAAATTTGAAAGTATTCCATAATTGTACCTCACATAATTTTTTCCTTGAATAGTTTCCATAATAATCTGATAGGCCTTCCACTTTAGTACACCTGATATATGTGATGATTGAGCCTTATGGTAAACATTTTGAAGGAGCTTTATTTCAATCCCGAAGAATAGATAGCCATATCATTTGCAACTGACGGAATTAATTTTTTCATTTTTATAATGACAATCCTATGGAAAATTTGATGAGAAGGAATTCATTAATTTGAATCTACGTGCACAGAAAAATGACAGAAACTAACAAAATACTATATTTGTAAAAACAAATGATATTTCGTGAATAGGTTTTTTTATTATTCGGAATTCAATATAACATTGAAATAATTCAGAACATATATATCATATTGATAATGGATTTGAAGAATGTTTTCCAAAAGAATAAATTATATTGATTAAGGTTGCATTGTAATCTTCACAGTTGTTAGATTATGCTCCCATTGTGAAATCAAACTCGGAATTGAATTTGAAATTATCAAGTCATCTCGTGAAAAATCCCAATATCACACTAAGTATTTTCTGAAATAGGTGTTAAATATAAACGCTTTGAGTTAAGTATTTTAGCTATTACGTAAGATATTAAATACTCTTCGTACATGACATTATACTCTTGATTTCCTGGTTCTACTCATTAGCTCTATTCCACAAAATATACATAATATTGAGTTAATTGACTGGGATGGAATGGTAGTAAAGTGAGATCAGGATGTGGGCTATTTTGAAAGAAATCAACTAGCCAATACTGGTCACTTCATTAATCCGAAAATATTCAAGACGACAGATCCTATTCACAAAAACAAGCTATAAAACAATATCGCTAAATACTAAAATAAAAATGTATATACTTGATAAAACTCTGAAGTATAGGTGGAGCTCAATGAAGAAAAAGGCTAGACCATACCTAAATATCAGAGCAATTATACAATATTTGCTTGAGAATGTTATCGTGATGAGACAAGGTCAAGGAAGAAGAAAGTCGGGGAAAGTTTCATTTCTATAAGTCCTATTAGTGAAATAGTAAGTGGGATGGTTCCATCGATTTGAAACCACTTCTTATGTCATCAGCATCTTTCAATTATCTAATAACAATTTGCATCTCTTCCGCACAAATTATGTGAGATAAGTTCGATGAATATTTTGTACAGTATATCTAATATCAGGTGAGTACGTCTTCTAATGACATTGAGATGTTGCAACTTTAAATTCTACTGGAGTGAGAGTCTTTATAACCTTCAACTTGGAATTTATGAGAGTGTAGACATCATAAAAGCATTTCGCTGGGAAGTTCACAAGGAAAAGTGTGAAATGTCTATTGGAAACAATTTCATGTTTAGAATTAGATTTTATGATGCTATAGACAATGGAACATTTACATTTCAATTATCCCATCTGAAGAATCAATCTCTTTTGAAATTAAAGAATACCCTTATTGTCATTTTCAATCGAGAAAGCAAAAAGAAGCCATCCACAAATGATACAAAACATCAACAAATTTCCTCAATTCTGTATGAAATAATTTATTGAAATGTTTAATATGACACGACAATCTATGTTCTCTGGTTGGTAATTTGTGCAATGACAATTATGAAAGTACGTGACAGCTAACTGACGACATAGTTTGAAAGGTCGCAAGGTACTCGACATGAGTCCATTCTAAACGTTAGATCTACATTCGAGATATATAGAGATTTTGTATTAGATTCTACTTCCTTGAATCGTTCAAGGTTATGGAATATACAGTGTCGCCCAATTAGTGACGTTCTCAATTTTTGAAGGACTCGTGGTACCGAAGGGTATCCGAAAACTATCGATGCATGTTGAGCTATTTTTTAGTTTTCCGTAATAATTTTCTCATGTTTTTAATTATTTTTGTCATTGAGGTTCCGAAAATTCATATTAATTTTCGTAGTGTTTATTTGGCAATCTTTCTTTCTTGTGATTATTGTCTTGAATACTGTTTCAATGAAGAAATTGACTTGGCGTCCTTAATTCACTGAAAATTGGCATGTAAGATGGAACTCAAGATTTTAGTTGAATTTACATGAAAATTCATTATCAATTTGACTACATAAAAGAGCTTCCATAACTTTGAGACAAGTTTGAAAACTCCGCATGCTTTCAAACTACCAAAATTATAACAAAAATATGGTTTTATTAGGACCATGCAATTATTTAAAACCCATCCAGAAGCTATGGACTCTTTTTCGAATTATTGAATTGAATGTTTGAGTAAATCCTACTAAAAATTGAAGTTCCAACTTTGAAGCCATTTTTGAGTAATTTTAAATAATTCCAGGAAGCTTCCAATTTGTTGGAACTATGTTTCTGAGATGAGAATTGAAATTTCAAAGTGATTCTCAACACCGTTATCCATATATCAGGGAGGATTTGCATTCATGGGAAATGTTTTTGGTAGTTTTTCAATTGACTATTCTTATACAATCAAATATTCTTTGCATATCGAAAATTTCGAAGAAATCTTTTTACACTCGAACCCAACCAAACCTTTCTATATTCCTATAGAATCTGAAAATGTTGTATAATTTGATGTTTAATTATTGATTTCTCTCAGAATAAATGAACAATCTCTATCAGACACTTGTTTGAAACAATTGAACATACTTTAGTGAGAAATTTTGGTCGGAAATAGTTTGAAATGCATGAAAAATACTGAAGCTACAGAATATATTACAATGTATCTCGTTAAATTTCATTGAGGAGATCTATTGTTTCATTATCACACGTTCTTGAACTATTCACAACAGTTCATGTTAAAATACGGGTGAATGCTTTAGAAAATCATCAGGATGCCGCTCTCAAATTTTTTTAAAAATTTAGTAAAGAATAATTTCAAAACATATAGTTTTAGGATATCTCCAGAGTCTAGAGTCATAAAAAAATCTGCCTGAATTCAGATTGCAGATGTCTTGAGTATTCACTGGGAGAAGAGTAGCCAGGAAATATATCGATCAATTGAAGAGCTCATCACCACAGTTACGGGGTGCGTCCTTGGGCACAGACACCGGATACAGAGCCTGTACTACGTAGATAACGCCCTTTTAATTGCGGAATCAGAGGACGATCTGCAACACCTACTATGGGCATACAACATGAAAATCTCTATCGGGAACACAAGTCAATGAAAATATCAAATATCGATTTACGGTGGATGCCTGCAACAGATGGCATCACTATCTCATTGATCGAGTATTTTGCTTTGACCACTTTTAAGTCAGAATTGATATCCACAATTAAATACAAGAGGAAGCGAGACATCAAGTCAACAAAACCGTCACTATATCAGTTCATTTCAACAACGTAATTTTGGAATAAGAAACTTGAATATACAGGGTGTAACTAAATAAGTGTAAAATATTTAAGGAGGTGATTCCTCATCGAAAAAAAGATAGGTTCTTTCATATAAAGAAACTTCATTGGAGCGTCCCTTGTTAAGATAAGGCCCCTCAAAGAGAGTACATGAAATTTGTATAACAATTATTTTCACAAGCACCAAATAAGTTACAATATTGAAATTAACCTAATTAATTTTGTTTTTTAGTCGTTTAATGCAGGTACTAACTACAGAATAATAATAAATCCAGTTCGCATTTACGACGATGTACCTATCTCTGTAGTTCGTAAAATAATTTTTTGCTGCGAACTGGTTTATTTTGGGCAAAAAACTCACTAGACATTTTTTGTTTAGAATGAAACAGGCTATCGGAAATAAATTTTTAAATGGTAAACAAATAATAAGACAAAACGTTACATTGTAAATAAACTTTAGGGGTGCGTTTCCTACCTGTACAACCATGGGGTAAACCAAATAAATAACTGGGTAAGTGTCTTTTTGCTAGTAAGAAACGTTAGGTTAATTTCTATATTGTAACTTTTTTGGTGCTTGTGAAAAAAATTGTTATACAAATTTTAAGTACTTCCTTTGAGGGGCTGTATCTTAACAAGAGAATCTCCAATGAAGTTTCTTTATATGAAAGATCATATCTTTTTTTCGACGAGGAATCACCTCCTAAAATATTTAACACTTATTTAGTTACACCCTGTATAAGACGTGTGTAAGACACGGAGGCTCGACGGTGCAATTTTCAAACGACAGATGCGAACAATTGAAATTATAAACCCGCCGTTTCATAGCCAGTTACACATTGATACGTATATGTCGTCCAGTTTTCAACGAATAAATTCTTCGATAAATAGTCAGATGCAGTGTAAATGTGGATGAATCTATGAATTCCGTGAATTTTAATGGGGTACCTAATGAATATATATGAAAAATATGATGAAAAATCACATTTTCCGCTATAATGGATTCTCATCCCACAACCATATGTGGTGCGAAACCTTGGTTCCATCTGGTTTTCCCAAATTGGCTATAAACTGACCTGGACATTGGCTGATGCTGATATGGACCCACCAAACTGTGGTGCTGGTGCTGCCATTATGACGACCACTAACAAGCTAAAACACGCGAAACTTGCCACACACTTCATTTTGTTTTGACTAGACTAGGTTACCGATCTGAAACAGAAAAAAAAAGGTTACTAACTTTCTGAGTAATATATCACTAAAACTTTATGAATTTCTACTCTCATGAACTGCTGGACTTGATCGTGGGGTATTTTGATATGAAGATGCTAATTTGAAAAATTTCAATTGGAATTATTAAAAATTTCCACCGTTGTTCAAATCTAAAGAATTAATTTCTGAGTGAAATTCCATTTTCTTGATCGTTAAGTTTCTAAGGTGAACTGTAAACAAGTAATATATACATTTCCAATATCAAGATTCAACGTAATTCGCTTGTTTTCACAGAATTCAGTTGTTTTTCATGAATTATCCATGAGTATTTTCATTAAAAACCCAAGATCCTCCACGTAAGTAAACAATAATAACCCGGAGCACAGAGAATTCGCTCTGTATATTTTTCTGGAGAGACAGATGGTCTGGGAAGTGAACAAATGCTTTTACGGAAGCATCTCAATGATTAATGAACATTCTGATGAAGAGCAAATGGATTTTATATCTGGAATAGATCGCTTCCTTTAAAATCGCAGGAAACGCACCGGTTAATTCTTTAGGACCGACTGAATTCACAAAATATTCATTGAATTTGAGTTCAACTGGTCATTGAACTTGTCAGAAAAGAATATTTTTCATTTGGCAGTTATTTCCAAATTTCTAGTTGCCACCGATGTTGAAAGACTAATTTTGATTGTTAGGTGAAGTCGGTGTTTTTTTTGCAGACAAGAAATTCAGACGAAAGTCAAGACAACGCGTCCGCATTCTCTGCTTGACACTTTGAAGGTCACATGAAGTTTAGAAGACACACGTTGCCACCTCTGTATCAAAAATAAATACGCAAATTGAAGAAAATTTGTGAGAGTCAGTACTAGGTTTTTTATATTTTTTATTGTTTATTACTTTTCATTTTACTAAAAATGGTTCGTGAGTGTGAAAGTTGTTGTAAAGACAGGAATTTTAATCCGAATTTATAGTTCAATAGGTAAGTGTTTTGTTAGAACCGAAGTATTTACTTATTTACATGTTCAGTAGCGTAGAAAGTTTGAATAGGGAAGTTTTCAATGAGATTATTGTAAGATAAAATGAGGTTTTCTTGAATTAAGGTTCCCAGATGACGATGAAAAAAGGAGGATTTGGGCTTCGCTGTTGGGATGGTCAAGTATTTGCCCAAAGAAAGCAATTTTCAATTGTTCAGATCATTTTGATCCTGAAGATATTGTGACCTGAATAAATGGAAAAAGATTTTATGCGGTGTTGCCGGGTAAGGTTTCACAAGAGACTTTCAATGAGGTCAATTGAAATTTTACAAAGGAATGCATGGTCTATCTCATATAGTCTAACCAGTTTATGCACCATTTGTCTGGTGGGAACTTGCTTATTTGGAAAGCGCTGGCGAAATTCTTCGGAAATTACAGCATAATCTATAGGTAAAAAGTGAGCAAACACAAACGTTCTTCTTTCGTGTACTTTACACGCGCAGCCATGGCAACGAATGCACTATAAACGTCACAACAACACTACTACACGCGGACAACTCAACTCGCTACGTTTCAGCTGCCTCCCTCCGCCCTAGGTACGATACTGTTCGAGAATACGTGCATGCGTGAATTCCAGACAGTGTAAAATAACTTTTGCCGCACTCTGTATATACTTCCTCATCTGACCCAAATCCCTTTCCACGCATTATCTTTTTGAGTTTTGCGACGAGTCGGAGTCATAACCATCACAGCAGATGTTTGAGTCTTTGGACCCGTTGGACGGTTTTTTCCATCTGTACGACAGTGAATCAACTACCACTTTGAATTCGGAGTGAAATGGTGAATCCACTATTCATCCATTATGATGTAACGAAGCAAAAGCTCCTTCTTGAATATTATGGGCTGACTTTTAGTGTCGTTCATTTTTTCAGCGTTTTTAATCCATTCGGTGAGTTTGTTGATATCAACTTTAATTTTCTAGACGCGCTGTTTTCGGTGTTCACTTGAATATGTGCTGCAGTAGCGCCTGCGTGTTCTCGTATAATTTATATCATCATATATAATCTCTTGACTTGTAAGAATGTCATTTGAGAAAAAGTTAATTGTATTGCTCCTAGTAGAGAAGCCTGTGGTACTCCTGCCGTTATAAGTCGTATCTTTTATGTTCCTCATTTACTTTCACCTTGATTTTTCTGTCTGTCACGTAAGAATCAGTGAGCTCATCGAAATTGTCACTAAGCCAGCTTTTAGTTGGACATACAGAAGTTTTTGATGCCATACTCCAAGTGCCTTCGAAATATCCATTAATACGTATGCTGTATTTTGTCCTCTTTGTTTTTCTTATGCGATTTTCTTTATTCTTTAGTTTAGTGTCGGCCCCATGTGTTTTTTTTTCGATGATTTTCATAGGTTCCTTCTGTATAATTTTTTTTTCAGTTGTTTGATACTTGAGAGTATGTATGGTGCCATATGCGGTGGATGGGAACCATCTTATTTTGAAAATATAATTGCAACTTCGTGTCAGTTGGTATGAATGTTACAGAAGTGCACAGATGCTGGAACCTATTTCAATCGTATGTTTAGAATTATAATAGGTGCATTTTGTAAATAAACGATGAATGATGAATTTTAGTATCTGTTTTTCAGATTTTCTTCATATAGTCAGTTTATCTGTCGTGTAATCGTTATGGAATACGTAAGGATCGGTAGCATCATTTGATTAACTGAATGCCCCTTTATTATTTCATAATTGAAGTGTTGAAATTTCAAAAGATCGAATGTCACTGTTGGATACAAAAAAGGATTATTGAAAATTTAACCAATTCAAGACTTCTTCAAGTGCTTACAAGAAGGCAGAGAGTAGTGAAATAAAAAAAGTTGTCCACATTTCGACTTCAAATTATATCATCTGTTCCATTCTACAAATATTGAAATAACTCGTAGAGCGAAACCCTCTCCCTTACGTACGAATAAAGAAGTTGCTGTTCGGCAAAACCTTAACATGAATATTCCATACGATCTATTTCCACATTCTCATCTTGTGGCATTGAAGATTCACGCATATTCAGAACGTCAAAGAAGTTTCCTCTAGTGTAAATATTTCATAAGATTTTTCGCCGAATCGTTAAAATTTGAACGGAAGCGTGATGAAAACATACCTTCCAAATGGATAAATTGGGAACTTCAGGGAAAGAAGAAAAATTGATATGAGGCCAGTCGTAGGTGTGTAAATAGAAATTGGTGTTTTTTGAATAGAACATAAACGAATGTACCATACTTTTGCCCGGATATTTCAACATGAGTAATTATGAAATCTTCACGACTCAATGCTAAATAAGACATTAAATAATCAAGGAATTAACACGTAAACAGTTTTTCATAGAGAACGATAAAGGTTTCAGGGTTGCACGATCAAATTCTACTTGATTCTCGATTATCTAAAAAGTACAAGGTATATTATGTTATTGAGAATGACATAAATAAGCGATCACAACATATTTAGGCAATTATGCTATTAAAATGCATGTATTACGAGATAATATTCGTCTTGACTCTCCATTTGAATAACAATAACAATAAAAATCCATCCGGATAATAACCATTTCAGAATAAAGTAGTTAATTATCTATCAATGGGATATTATTCACAACTCGGTGAATTTTTAAATTCAAGAATTGTGTCTATGCTTCATGAATATATCAAATGACAAGTTTGTGAGTTTATTCGTCAGTTTTATCAGTTATCAACTTCCATCATATTGGATGAAACCAGGAAATGAATCGAGATTCTAGGTGATTTTGTACTGTAAACTTTAGAAGCGATGAATTTTAATCTAAATAAACAGAATTTTGGTGATCTATCAGTTAAAGATAAAACATGCTACCAAAACTTTATATTATACCTAGCACCATAAATAAATCACATATTCCGAAAAACGTAACAACCAACTTAGCAACTTTGACACAACTCGATCACTTTAAGTTCGTGAAGTACCAACATGGACTGACCAATTAGAAATTCTGCACCTCCGAGAAGTTTGGGTTCTTAATTACTCAGTCATGGGATTCGACCTTGTAGTTCCACTTTTTTCTCTATATTCAAATGGGGTTTTTTAATGACAGTATCAGAGATCAGAATGAGAAGATAAAATGCTCATTCTTGTCCACTCATTTTGTCGTGTTGGTAATCTTTTATGTCGTTTCCTTGACGATCATTTTCCCAGTTCAGAGAAGTGAGAGTAATTCTTATTGGAGGTGATTCGCTTCGTAAATATACTGGGTGGTTCAAAAATACTTGATATATGGCATAGTTGAAGTGACTTCGGAATTCCAAGATATGATATGTCAGACAAAATTCTTTCTACATATCTCACTATCAAAGGAAGATGGAAAACAACCCCGCAGTGAACTGAAATATCGTATTATTTAATTCATATGTGTCTAAGATATTTCGAAATTTGAAGGGATATGATTATTGAATTTGGATTATGATATGAGAAACTTAAAACTGATTGTTGGCAGTATGTTAAAAGCTTGTTCTCTTTATTGGAAATGCTTCATTGACCACGAATTCCAGTCCTTCAACCTAGAATAAAATTTGAAAAACATTAACACAGAAATTAAAAACTGACATCGACTGAAACAAGTGCTACGAAAAAAAAACTTAATGATGGGTGTGACAATGAAATGCTATCAAGGTTAAAATCGTTCGACACAACTATCTGTCTTAAACATCACACAAAAAAATAAATATTCCATTAATCAACATCAAGGTGTTCCAATATTTCCGTTACACTTGACGTGTATCAAATACACTTGCATTTTTGTCTTGATCGAAACGCTTCAAGTTACGCAAAGATGGGATTACCATCAAGATCACAGCCTAGACCCATAAAATAAATAATTTGGCAAGTGATCTTGTTCAATTATTATAATTAATATCTGAAAATAACATCCGCTTCGCCGGAAGCATTAAACCTCAAATAATAATTTGGTTCGTTTCAATTTGAAATGACCTCTCCGTAACTTGTCTCATTTTGAAAATTTGTTTCCGGTGATTTTAAGGAAGGAATCAGGTTTCGAAAATTATAATATTCGATATTCCTGAAAGGTAGTTGGGACGCACCGTGCAAGCGAGACAAGTGACAATTGTGGATGTGAATTAAAAAAGTGGTGAAAAAACCGGTTATGGCTGAGAATACACCACGGAATATTATTTTAGTAGTCAGTCCGTTTATGTACTTCGTTTAATATAGATTTGATATCTCCATTTCCTTAATGGATCTTGTTCGAAGTAAGAAGAATAAATAATAGGGTTAGCCTCTGAAAGTTGAGTAGCTTTCATTTCATAGCCTTTCAAACCGACGAGGTCAATATTCCCGCATCCATCAATAATATGCTTAAAAAAATTCATATTCAATGATGCAACTCAAAGATCCATAAAACAAGGACCTTATTTTTCTGTATTTATGTCCGATACTCTAAGGGATGCATCTCGGATGTGACCAACATTCGAAACTTGGGCTTCAACTCTTGAATAGACGCTTGGGGATCTGACGAGAGCCAGATTAAGACAGATAGCTCTGAAACCATTGGGAATCAATAAATTTTCTTCCAATCGTATGTCCGTTTTATCAACCCGATCTGTCACGATCCGGGAAGTCCTCGAGTAAGACAAATCAGCCGTTTATGAGAACAAAGAGGCAGCTACGGAGTAGAATGCAGATACTGCATCGGCTACTGCAGAATCCCATAGAGAACTGTATCAAACAGGATAATGGAGATGTTAATGAGGATAAATCATCGATTGTATCAGGTTACTCGGTACTGGCATTAATGCAAATTTACCGAATTATTCCAGGATTACGAGACAGATGTTTATAGAGGTGATTCTGAAGGTTCATCAGGATTTGAGATGGTACCAAGCAGAATCAGAATTTATAATGATCCATCGTGTAATTAATTCGGAAATTGAAGTATCAGGCGAGAGTGAGAGGTCAAGATTATTACGAGGGAAATCAGCGCGATGCCTGTCTGTTTGTCCATTTATCCATCTGCCTGTTTCCTCAACAAACAGATGGATTTTCCAATGAGACGTCAAAACTCGAAATTTCAATATGGCATTATGTGAATCAAACGTCAAGGGTTGTGTCCAGTAGTTGTTGGCAATTAATAATAAAGGAATACACAGTTCATCAGCGAGCAGAAATTATTAGAATTCATCAACGAAATTAGTGCCTCGTTAATCAGACATTTCGAACGAGAAATTTGTGATCAACATAATAAAATATGCTGCTCGATCGAAAATAGAAATTGGAATTGGTATGATTCAAATGGTATATAGGAAAGAACAATTTTCATGAAGCTAGAGGTTATGGAAAATACAGATCTTTATATTTAAAATGATTATTTAGGCTATTTCCACCATATCTCTTTTATATATCTTCATCCTTGAAACCTCAAAAAATTATCATTTCTAATGTAAAAAGTTCATCAGATGATGAGAATGAAAAAAAAATTAGAAAAAATGGGAATAATCGGAAATAAATACGACATATCATCATAATTCAAGAAACAATATTCAGATCATAGTTAACTAAATTTAAACTTGATAATGAAGAAATGGAAGTAAGAATGAAGACCATCAAAAAGTTGCTGCATGTTTGGAGGTCAATTGAGGTTTGATATAACTTGAAGAAATCTCTAAATCACAAATGAATTATAAATTCAATTTAATTTTATGAGTTATGTTAATCTTGACATTTGCTGAAAATTGAAAAATTTTCCTAATCACAATCCGTTTAACGATTGTCATTTAAAATCGAATTGAATATAATTGGTAAATGATTTCAATTGATTGAGAAAAGATTCTGTGATCAGATATGCTAATTGATTAGGTGTCAGGCTTGGACAGTATCTCCTGAATTTCTTGTGGTATTGGATAATTTTTTTGTATGCAATATTTGATATGGAAATGCAAATCATCTATTGGATATTTAGGTTCGAGTATATAGGGTTTTCTGAGTTGATTAATTGTGAACTGAAACTCTTTTTGGTCACAAAGACCTCAACATCAAAAGCAGTTAAGTAACAACTGGGTGAGAAGTGGACATTTCATTAATGATTCAGGATCCTTTTTCTATTGGAAATTTTCATCACTGCAGAACATTTAACATTATGACCTCAATATAATCATCGTGGAGTAAACTCACATAAAATAAAAGATACGTTATGGGATGAAATCACATAAGTTCACAAACTTAAAGAGAAATTTGATGAATTGATTCAATTACTTGCTCTTCAAGAGAATCACAATTAAAATCGCTTCGACCAAAAGACTCAGTTGCTGGAGGACGATATATTTGTGAGTTGGAGTTGAATACATATAGTATTTTAAAGAACAAGAGCTTATTGAATGGAAGATATTAATTTCTGAATGATTTTCGACGAGGAAGATCTATCTTTTCTTGATTTTTGGGCATTGAACAAAACCGAGGAAAAACTGTTAGTGCAACAGCATCTTAAGAATCTTCATATTTGGAAAAAATCAAAAGTATTTTCGAACGATTGTTGAATTCCTGCATGTGTTAGTATTTGCGAGCTCATTATTCTCACGAATGTCATCACCTTTTTCAATAGCAAATCCAAAAACAGAACATAAGCTCCTCTTAAACTGAGAACTTCTCTTTGTTTACATAACCCTTTGACAACTGTCATTTGAAATGTTTTGAAATTCGAGAACCTTCTTCACCTCGAAGAATTTAAAAATTGAATATCAGAAAATAATGCAAGAAATATATAAATTAGGTCATTGCTTTGAAATTGTTTCTGGAAGCTTTACATGGATATGGAAGAATAAAAACATAATACATTCAAATGAAAGATTGTTTACTCATGAATCTGAGTAACCATTGATTTCCGAAAAGCATAACGAATTGAGACAAAAAATGAACAATAGATGAACTGTTGCAACATTATACCAAAAATGCACATTTTGGAGAAACACCCAGTAACAATAAAACGTTTCTACATAAAAGCGTGTGGTTTCTATCAAAAATTATATCATAGGAAACCGATATAAACATCATCAGAAAGGAATATATCTAAGATCGACATGAACTGAACCATCAGGAAATACATTAATTTCGAACATTCTCATTAATTTATCATAGATTCATATCCAATTGTCATAAAATCTCGTATGAATGCAAATATTGGCAGATTTTATCACACTAACACTGGGACAATAAAATGATTCCAATATTCCGTATAAACTTCGAATTGAACAAATCCGGGCGCGCAAACATATCACTAAGATTAAATGATGATGAAACGACCGTATGTAGTAATTTCTTTGTTAAAATGGGCTGAAACCTTTGATCTTTGAATAATTGCACAATGCACTTCTCGACAACTCAACTCGACTCTCGTAACACCACTTTTTATTACTGATTACCGCATGTATTCGAATGCACTGATTAAACTAGATTTCATCTGACCATCCTGTACCAAACAAAAGAACACGGGGATGTTCACTAAGGAGAAACTTGAGGAATAATAACTCAAAATGTTGTTGTTCTTTTAACAAGTAGGCTCTGAAAGATGACTACTTTTGGTGGTGGGGTTGAAGTTTTCATTGAACGTTGATCGTTGAAGGCCTAGACCTATTAACAGTATATTTGGAGTCGATATATCGCGTTGGTGAGAAATTTGATATTTTGCGATTGCATCTTGAAATGACGGAGTAAAATTTAGCAATTATCTCATTAGAATACTAGGATTCTCAATGATCTGGTCGTTTTGTATAATGGGATGTTGAAACAAGCCTATTCCAATTATTTGGATCATTGAGAAATTTATATGCGTGTCGACGTGAAGAATTAAGATGCATGCAGATTGGTCCGAAACATGAAATTTGATTGGTTTGTCCTCATTTGTTGTTTCCTCAGATGTAATAAAAAAAAACTGGTCCAGATCACATGAAATTCGGAATTCATCGATGAAATAATAGGAAAGATTTCGTATGCATGCTTCTGTAGATTATTGTTTCTTCAGCCATCTATGTGGCAGGTTGATCATTAAACTGTATACTATAGTTTTGCTCAATTTCTTTTTCTGATGTAAGATATTGAGTTTTGCTGGTGCTATGAAAATTTTCAAGATTATATTCATTTTTCTTTTATTTTATATGCTTCAATAGTTCAGATATTGCAAAACCTTACTCAAGTTTCCAAAACTTTTTCAAAAACATGAGTAGTTTTTGAGTGGATGCCCGTGTGTGGTAAAATTTTAAATGAATGAATAAATTAATGTCATTTTGCTTCTATTGTTGAAATATTCCAGGATTTATAGTATTGTGGATTGATTATCCGAAAGACTATGTTTCCTTTTCCTTCATTCAATCCAACATTGAAATGGAAAGCAACATTATTTTAAATGTTAATTAGACTCATCACATATGATAAACTTCTATTTCTCCTCAGACTCAGATACTCCAATACATTTACTGAATTTTGTAGATATCTGATAAACATCTTATGATCTAGTATTTAAAAATAATGTAGGAATTTCTTGATGGATGATTGTTACGAATTTTCGCAGACTTCATTGTTAAAAGTAGGAGAGTATGTAGAAGGACAGAATAGGAAATCATTCCCAGCCAATCTAAAATCCCTTCATATGATGCAAAGAATTGGTTATTTCACTTTGATTATTCGAATGTTAGTAAATATGTTCTATATGAATATTTCGGACTCTGATTCAAAACTACTCGATTAATTTTATTCCGAAATACCAGCACCTCTTGTCTCTTAAATATCTCATTTTAATATATTGAAAACAAAGTTCTCTGAACAACCTAAAAACCAGAAATGAAAATATGAAAATCATTTAGTTTCATTATTCTTACTCCAGATATAACAATATCATAAAACATATTATTACTCTCTAATGCTCAGAAATTATTTGCTGTATAAAAACGTCATTAATATTTTTTTAAATTTCACGAGTATTGCATAATTGCAGTTTCTCAGACCACAATTCATAGATTGCTTATCTGTTTCATAATCATATTATAATTCATTCGTATTTTTCCAGTCTATGTTTAAAAAAAATAAAGAAATCATTTCCAACATCAAGATTAACTCTCATACTTCGGCCATGTTATGAGACATCCTGAAATATATAACATCCAGCATTTGATAATTCAGGGCAAGATTGAGGGAAGACGAGGTCCAGGAAGAAGAAGAACATCTTGGTTGAAAAACCTACGACAGTGGTTCGGAAAGTCAACAACTACGCTGTTTAGAACATCGGTGAATAAAGTAATGATAGCCAACATGATTGCTAACATTCGGTGAACGGATATGGCACATCAAGAAGAAGAAGAATGTTTTAATATCTCTCTAAGGTTACAGAACTCAATTCAAACATTCAAACATCATGATATTTTTGTTCTCAGAACAATTCAAAATCCAAGAATAATCTCATCTATGAATTTCAAAATTTTATAAATACTCGAAGCATTCGATATTTTTTTTAACTACAATCATTTCCTTGTTACATACCAGCACATTCAAATGAAAGATTATTCTAGGAGCTATCATCACATATTATCATTTTTCCGTGTTGCCGATGGTCATATTGATTTGAATTGGTTTTTTATTACTCTCGAATGAGAGCCTCATGTATTTTATCTGTAATCGTAAGTATTTTCGAAACGAGTCATATAAGTTCAACACTTGGTAGATATTCCAATTCTAAAATAGCTCGAATGAATTTTTCCAGATCATAAAGTAGTATCATCTGGTAGGGATCCAATTATTTGAAAGTGTGAATTTGATAAGGTCACTAACGCTAACTGCGAAATGGCGCATGCAATCTAGCTTATGAAATTAAAGAAGCACGTAAACATTTATTCTAAACTTTCTTGAGGGATTGAATAAATGTGAAACACATAGAACAAATCAAAATTTCATCTTCGACTCCAAATAGATTCTACAATACAATTACTAAAACAAACAATAAATAAACCTCGATCATTGCTTTCTAAATTCAGGCAATAATTGAATTCAACTCAATTGTTGAATTCACCCTGAGAAGATTGACCTAAACAATTTAATGTGCTTTTGTTGTAGCTTTTATCTTGTCTGATTAATGCATATACTCTATAAATATCAGGTAATTGCAAGTGTCGTCATTCAAAAACTTGGATTTTATAATTTGAGAGATTATGCCAAGGTCGTCATTTGCTAATCGTCTGTAAAAACAATGTGGGACTTTGGATAAAGATTTAAAGAAGGACGTAAAATGTATAAGTGTTGTTAGTGATAAAATTTCTTTATGAGTTATTAAAGATTATGCTGAAAATTTACGACGGATTTTATAATCAATTCTTCATGAATATAATGTACAAATTGAAAATATCCTTAGAACTCGACGTGAGATGATCCAATTATCTTCAATAACACCAGAAATTTGAACATTGACACAAAAGTTTTCGATTGAAGAGTTGGTGACATGGCAACGCTGCTAATATTATTTGTATAAAAATCAGTGACTTTCAGGGGGTTATTCAATTCAGTTTCATCATTCACGACTCTTGATGTATAAAATAATCAGAATGTTTTTCAGTTGGCTTGTTTATAAAATTTTTTTATAAAAGTACATCTAAGCTTCTGCGCGCATTTTTTAAAGTTTTATTCGGGACTCTGGATCAGTGTGATTTAAAAACAACCGCAACAATAAATCCGGAAGAAAAATTACTATTCACCGTTTTCCTTCAGTTTTATTCGAAGACGAAACATCTTTCTGTTAAAAAGAGGTATGTATTTCCCATCGAAAATGATGTATATCCTTTTCTGAAATCTCAGAATATGCAAAATATAGTAACCTGCATACAGAGTTTTTGGGATTCAACAAATATCGAATATTCCCAGAAAAAATTCGGGAGAATTTCAAGATTTTCTAGATAGACGATTCTTATAAGCATTGACAGACTCATTTTTCGAGAGATTTCAAATCGATCGAATGAATATTATAGGATTTATTCAGGCAACCAAATTCCAGATGCTGATAACTGCTGAACCATTGAACAGATTTGGCCTTTAACGAACTCGACTAACATATTCCTACAGTTAACGTATTCTGGAAATAGGAAAACTCTAGCTCATGTCCTCAGAGATGGCTGGTTTTTCGGGCATACTTAAGTTTGACCAGGAATTCAGAAAGCCGAATCAGATCAAGAAAGACCATTTCTAGCTGGATATTCAGAAATTACAGACATATGGTCCAAACGATTGCTCGCTGGAGGGGTTACTTCAGTGGAAGGGAACCCTATAGATATATATTGAAAACATTAAGAGCTATCCAGAAAGAATACTATTTCAATTGGATCGAAATTATTTATGATCTTCAGTAAGAAAGGTTGAAACTAAAATTTGATATCTTGAATCTTGATAACTCAGTTCAACTTGTCAATAATTTTTATTAGTTGTCCATTGAGATTGTTTAACATAAACAGAACAGTGAAAATTATTAAATCCTTCTGTATAATTTGAAAATTTACTATAATAGTGGTATTCATTAAAATTGAGCGTGTGATTCTTAGCCTAAAATTCTTTGAAGTCGACATTTCTCTGGTCGAATTAATGAATTCATAAAAGTATTTTCTGAATCATGTTAAACGATCTTTACAAACCATTTCAGGGCGCTCTAGCCCTATGCTATCGTTTTGTTCAAATATCTGTAATTTAAGGATATCGAACGAAAAATTGTCTAAATCGATTGGGTTTCACTTCTTGATAGAGAATCCAGAGTAATCAAACTTACGAATGCCCAGCAGGCTGTTTACTTTCCGAAAGAGATAAGTGAAAGTTATTCTTTTGTATTTGCAGAGTAGGTTAACTGTCCTTAGGTCTCGGACTAAATCCGTCGAATGGCTATGAAAATCTGAAATTTGGTTTCCTTTTTAACTTATAGCATATTTGAAAGTTGAAACAAATAGGCTTGCAAAATTTCGTAGAAATCGACACGAAAGAAAATATTTTGAAAAATTTTGAAACAAAAATAAATTGAAGAATCACCGCTTTTGAGTAATTTGGAATCGAAAATATTCGGCATTTCAAAGGACAAGTGTTTGTCGTCCGAAATTCTAGAGTGATGATAAGAAAATACCCCATCTGCCGATAGATCAATTTTCCTGATTATGTTGCCATATTTATTCAAGCGATACAAATGATTACATTTTAGAGTAGTAGAGTTTCAAGGGGAACGTGATCGTGGCTGTATTAAAATTTAAGAAAAACGAAAGAGGATTTGAGTTTCGGAGAAAACCGAAGAGAAAATTTAAGTGGTTTTTTTTCATTATATGATAAAGATATTATTTCATTGATTGCGGTATTTGGTTTAAAATCACACTGTTCCAAAGTTTGGGAAAAATCTTTCACCGTCAGTGCTTTTCTACATCTTTTCTACAGTTTTTACTTTTTGGTAATGATATTAGAACGAGTTGAAAATATTTCCATTGACCTCATATTAATAATCCACTTCATTACCGATTTTGCCTAAAGTTTTCATGTTATGAAAAATTTTAGTTGCCAGAATTTCACAGTCATAAACTTTTAATTGCGAGCTTCGTAAAAATTTTTATCAAGAACTGGAAATACCTTATACCGCCAGATCAAATAAATCATCACCTTTTAGGGGATTCAATTAAGAAGTCTGTATCACACTGAATGCTAGTCTGCGGTTGCAGATCCATAAGCATTGTTCGACCCATTTGTAGAGTATAATATCCCTTTGAATTTTTCCGCTTAATTTGAATAACCCAGTGTTTTCCCTTGTTAACAAACACAATTCCCTGCAATGATTGACATAGCCTCTCCAATATAACAAACCTCGGACAGTGATATTATTGTAACAATTCCAATGCAAGCTCCAATAATAATTACCCGAACAATATTTCAACACAAGCCAACATATTGAAAATTCAATTGGTATAGAGTAATAAATGATCATAATTTCCCTCAATACAGGTATATTTCCTCTTGCGGCAAATGGATATTCTGGAATTGGCAAATGTCCTCTATATCGGTCTGCTTTATTAGCGGAAAATTAAACAGCTGATCGGGTAAAGTTTGGCTAGCTAATACACTGAAAGAATAAATTAATAGTTACAGGCAGTATACTCCAAATCTGTGGAATCAGTGGAATTGGATTCGAATGCTGTTAGGATTCGATACGGTCCGATGGGATTGCTCGAATTAAAATCCATCACATTGAAGTGATATTATGGAGGGTGGTTCTGTTGGTAATTCCTCAGGGACTTGAAATTTAGCCTCTAGAGGGTGATTTTTTTATTTCAGAGATGCATCCACAACCCTTCTTAATCTCATGACAAGAAAAATAAATTACGCTTTTATTATCGAATTCGTGGCAATTGAATTCAATACGAAAATATATGGAACTTTTCCTGGAGCCTCTCTTACAGTCAGGAAATATTCGTGGGGATTACAAATATCTATTCCTAAAACAATGAGGAAGGTTAAAGCATTTGACAAAATGGTGAAGGCGGCGGTCTGTAGTTAAAACCCCTACAAGTACTACATAAGCTTTTGTACGCTTGTTCTGAAATCTTTCCTCGAGCTCTGCAACAGTATTATATTAAAACAACCATTACAATTAATGTGAAAATGTCAACAAACCTATACACTATACAACTAAGCGTTTCGTTCGAAGCTCATTTTTTTTTCTTTGAAACCAACCAAACGAATTTATATCTTTTTCATCGAAAATCATATAGAAATTGATACCTTCCTTTTGTCCCTTGAAAAATTATGAAAAAATCGCTAGTACGAGTATGTGATTCTCAAGGATACCTTAGCAATTATCTTTTTGCCTATTTGTCTTGGACTCATTCTCCATCGTATAATTGATAAGGATCATCACCATATGTTCTATTTTTTTTTCAATGAACTGAACCATTTATTTTGAACAATATGAACTGTCATCATACCCCCGGATGTTGAACCAGTTAATATAAGAATATTCATTTCATGGTCTGTCGAGGCCTACGTAGAATAAAAATAGAAATCTTTATTCATGAGTGATGATACTTATCAAAAACTTTTTTCTAGCTCTTTTACACCTCTCAGTGTCAAACAAAGATTGTTGAACCCTTAATCATCAATTTGCAAGTTTCAGTCCAAAAGAATAATAATTAATGAATAATAAAACGAAAGCATGCGATATTTGGGAATAATGTAGTGTGACTTCATTAAAAAACGATGGGATAATGTGGAAATTTTTTTCATCACAAATCTGAAGAAAAACACAGTTCAGTCACAAAATATTACTGGAAGTGATGGTGATACAATTTACAATACAAAAAAAAAAAATTTCGCATATCACTATACCTTCATAATCTAATAATAAATATTTTTTTGAGCGTTCGCCAGTCACAATGAAAATGCACAACATTCCTTTACGCGAACTCTACAGGGTCTTTCACGAGGAACCCATATTTATACGGGAAACTACTGAACGTATTTTATGAAATTCATCACTTATAAGTATTTCACGATGCTGATGAAATCTAAAATATTTTCAAGGCATGAACACCTCCGGTTTTTCCGGAAATGACGTCAACTTCCGTTTTTCAAATTAGAACACCATTTTTTTATTGCAGAAATAGATTCCTTAGAAAATTTCAAGTTATTTTGGTGTAACATTTTTCAGTTTGGTTGGAAAATTCTCTCTGAGCGGGAAAATTCTAAATAAAAAATCGAAAATAGAGCTCCGCTGAAACACGAATAACTTCTGAGGTTTTTGGATGGAAAATTTTCATTTTTGGGATTCTTCAAGCTGTAAGATTGATGTATTCACTTTAAAAATCGAAACCGCGATTCATGATACAGGGGGTGAAAAAATCGCATTCAAAGTTAGGGATGACAAAATCATGAAAAACCAATTATTTCAAATTAGAACCCCATTTTTTTATGGCAGATATTGAATCTACGTTAAAAAATTATGTGAGTGTATGCATCACACCCTTCCCTTAAGTGGATATTTTCTAAGTTATTCACAAAAAACTGTTTTTTGTCTTCAATTTTCAGCTATTTCTTTTCCCTTCACGCCAAAAAGATGAAATTTTCAGGAACTGTTACTTAAACTATGTTTTAGATTCTACTACCCTAATATGCAAGAGAAAAAAGTTACAGGTTGTTCCTACATAGATGGCGAATTTGGATTCGAATTTGTATCGGAAACCCCTTTATTTCAACTAATCGGCCATCGGTTTTCTCTCCAGTGATAAATGAATAATTCCTAATGAACCATATGCAAAAACTTACCATCTTTCACATTAATTACATCTGCCAAATTCCTCTTTATTCAGTAGCTTACCGTTATTCACTGAAATAATCCAAAAACGAATGAATCTAATTCGAGTGAAAGTTGTAGCAGAATCGGACCGGTAGATAGGCAACTACAAATACCTCCTGCTGAATAGATGTGTAGTCAGATGAATGTTCTCGAAATTTGGTTCTCTGAACGAACAAAGCTACAACTGGTTAAGTCATAGTTTGAAGATATCTTTGATATTGAATTCGTCCGTCTGTAAATGCCAGAGTTTCCAAATTTTCAGATAAGCTTAATTCTTTGAATATTTAGGTTGAGTTCGTCAGTCGCCCAAATCCGTCCAATAGTAAGTGGTTGAATTAAAGTATGTCCGCCCGTCTGGTCGGTTTTCAGTTTTTCATAATAAGTTAATAGATTGAATATCTGGGAGGTTAGTTACTAGTCTGGGTCGGTCGAATAGTTCACCATTTATGAGCATCTGGAATTCAGTTTCCCCAATTACTCCTGAATATCCATCTGATACAAAGGGTCTTTCGACAAGAACTTACATTTTTAATTGTTGCCACATCTACCACATGACAGCATTGACAGTTAGTATTTTGAAATATTCGTAGTAAATGCTTTGGCAATTGTCGATTTCTCCTCGTCTAAAAGTTGCTAAATTATCGAAATAAGAAGAATATCTTTGATCGATTGTTATGAATTTTGTTGAACTCAAAGAGTTGAGCTATTCATTTCGATGTCCTGTATCGAAAAAGTATGTGGGAGGATATGTTAGGTGATTTTATTTTAGTTATTCAGTTCTTTCATTCCAGATATACAATCAAATCTGGATGAAATCAAATGAATTGCCCAGAAGGAACGTTACATTGACTAATCACTTATCGTTAGTTGGAAATGTGTCTTTTGATGAAAAATTTGTTGCTGTTATTTATTACAACGGTATCCCTCATCATATAAATTAATGATATTTCATTCGGAGTGAAATAAATCAATTTATTTTATCTTTCTCGATCTAGTACTTAGATATATGCAATCAGTACAGCTAATTATCCTGTGTTCACAATATGACATGATATTAATCGAAATTGAAATACATATCGAAACTAATTTGTTGCTATATCTATGTTTCTCTGTCTTGTTTAACTAGAAATATACCTATTTTCTATTAATCACGAATCTCACGAATAAAGTTGTGCCTTGATGTCTTGAAAATATTTTAGATCTCATCAGCATCGTGAAATACTTATAAGTGCTGAATTTCATGAAAATACGTTCAGTAGTTTCCCGTATAAATATGGGTGAGATTCCTCCTGAAAGACCCTGTATTTATATGATACTCCTAAAGTAAACGAAAACACTTTATTACAAGCGTACAACATGCGCACCTGATCTCACGTCAGTGTTTTTCTATATTTTTTCCAATCAAACCATGTAATTCCTCAAAATATGTCTATCCCACAAACAGAATCAGAGGACGTGTTTAGGAAAATTCAAAATGACGGGTTGTCTAAGCTGAATAAAAAAATTATTTTATGATGGAAAAGGCAAATCGAATCTACTATTTTCATACATTTTGTTAAGATGATTGTAAAACCTCTCGAATAATGTTTCACTCAGCCCCTCTCTCTTATTCAATTTCGTGGGTTGAAGTGCAGTAACAACAAATTTTATGCGAAATTTTAATTGAAGTTCTGAGTGATATGTAGCTAATTTTCATTGCGTCTTGCGACTTATAAAGAATAATTATACTTCACCGAAAACAGCATGTATACCGTCGACAAAATCCGCATAACCCACGAACTAGATTTCAAAGGAAAATGAGCTTGAAAATTCACTGGCACATAAAATTTATTCCATATACATATGACTGCTGTCTCCCAGTTCATATTTAGTAACAGTGTTTGACCTACATCAATTAGGGGGTAAAAAGGTTTATCGATATACTCTCGAAATTATTTGAACAAACCTCATTTAATTTTTCCGGTTGATGTGATATTCTGGGGATTATTTTCAGAGCAATTCGTTCGTGATAAATGAAGAGACGAATGTAGAGTACGACCCATATTTCGGTATAAAAATAATGGTTCAAACATTGAAAATACTAGGAATTCCTGATGAAGTGCCGTTGTTATACCAAATTACCAAAACGAAGCGCATGTACGTTCATTCAATGAAATGAATTCCAAATTAGGATGATTATTGAAAATTGTAGAAAGGCAATGACATTATATCGGAGTTTTTGCGCTGTTATCCTAAAGAATTTTACTCTGCAACTGTGTAATACTTACACAACCGCCACAAAAAACAAACATTTATCTCATATTGAAAATAACCACTCAGAGATTACGTTCAGTTTTATTCAAAGCTCAAATTCCCTTCTCTTTATAATCAACTGAAAGTTGACCTATCTACTCCTTCGAAAACCAATTAGAATTTTATTTCCAGAAAGCACTTGTCCTTTGAAGTTCCTTGAATATTCAAGTTCAAACTACACAGAAGCGATGATTTTTCAAAATCGAGTCGCCCGAAATCCCTAAGGGGGATGAATCAATTCATTTTTCTCACTTCCTGCTCTTATGCAGGCATACACACTACGGAGAGGAAAACTGTACAGGTATACCTGCGCAGGTCCACCGGAGCGTGTGTGTCGTAGGTTTTCAGGCCTGCACAGGTCGCCGGAGCAAATTCGAGATTCTACTCGGTCTAGTGGTACCGTACGGTCGCTAACCAACACACGACCCGTCCGGTTTACCGGAACGTCCCCACACACAAGACAGACCTGCGCAGGTATACACCTGTACAGTTTTCCTCTCCGCTCTAACGTAGCGTGTTTCTTCTTCTCGTAACCAAATTTGAGACACTCATAACTGTAACAAACTTGACCGAGCTGTTTTACCCTTTTTGAAAATATGAGAACACTTGCGTATCTCCTTCGGAAGATAAAGAGTAGACGGTGAGCTGGACATACAATTCTCGAAATATTAGGAAACTTTATTTCAGATGCTCATAAATACCAAAGTTTTGGTCGTATTTGCTTAAGAGAATATGAAAACTGTAGCTTATTTTCGTCGAAAGTTAAAGATTCAGGTGTAGTACTGATTGCACGTAGGTTCTTTCAATATTCTTTCATTGATCAATGTCAGTTTATTCACACCAGGCATTACAATTATGATTATAAATTTGACTTCTGCAAAATTAATTGAATATAATAACTGTCATGCAGATGACATTTGGCCTTAGGATCTTCAGGGGTTGAGCAAGAGACGAGCAATCTGAATATGTGGGTTCGAGTCGTGTCCGGCAAGCTATTCTTTTTGAGATTTCAAAATTGATATGTAGGCTGTCTTTTATTATATTTCCATTCACAATTAGTTCGAAAATAACATTCTTTGTAGACAAATATAGGTTGCAAAAAATGCAAAATTCTTGTTGTCGCTATATTCTGGGTCTTAGAAAGTATAACAGGGTGATTAGTGCAGGAATAAAAAGGTTGGGGTGGCTTAAGGTAGAAAGTGTTTTCCGGTTTCATATGATTATTTTAGTTTGTCAATCATAGATATGGGTATTTCTCCCTATTTGAGGGCTACATTAGTCTTTAGACGTGATGTTCAGGGTGTCGCTACATTACATGGGGAGGGTTATGCAGCCTCGGTTTGGCTCACCTATGTTTAGGTATTCCTTTTCTTTCAATTTAGTGAAATTGGTATTCTTGATCATTTGAAACTGATGAATTAAAAAATGTTCAAGATCATATCTCCTCGATTCCTTATCAGCATAGTTTCTCTATCATCTCTGTTAATTTTGTCTGTTAAAATGCTCATATATATGTATTTTTCTTTTATTGACTTTTTATGATTTTCTTTTTGTTTTCAATATTATATTTAGATATGTTCAAATGTGCATTTTGAGTGGTAGAGTTGGTGGGTTAAGTGGTAGAGCACCTTTGAGTGAACTTCCCCTTAAGATATCTTGTGAAATAAAGACCGTATTAGTATTATTATAATTATTATAAATTACACAATGAGTTCTTAGTTTCGAGAGAAGGAAATTCTGTCAGGGCATTGAGGAATTTGAGATGAAGTTGCTTTTAAGGCTAAAACTGGTTGTAAGCATGGTAATTTTTCTTTTTTAGTGCTTATGTTCATTTCAAGTTTAGGTGTATACTCTCTGATAATAAAGTATCCGGAAATTGGAAGTGAAACACAAAAATTTTCACCCTCTTCAATATTCATTGAATCTCCTTCAGAATATGCTCCAGTCTAAGCAATACACATGTGCCAACGTTTTATTCAATCATGGAAACAATTTTTATTGGCGTTTTCAGAGATGGCCTCCAGATCTTTCTGCAATTTTTCTCTGGCGATTATATAGTAGAATCTGGTTCTCCGGAAAGGTAATTTCAGTCTGGAGAAAAGAAAAAAACACACGAAGCTAAATCAAGCAAATTAGGTGGCAGGTCGATGGTATTTACCGAGTGTTTTGTCTCAAAACCGTTAATAATCGTGGAATGCAAAATCCACGAATTATTTTGCCATAAATCTGGCCGTATAAGGCAAAAATTTTTAGGCAAACGTCTCAAAACAGTTGAATAGAAGTCCGTATTGACCGTTTGATCTTACGAAACGAATTCATGTGAAACCATATCACAAATATCAAAGGGAACAATAAGCATCGTCTGGATTTTCGAGCACATTTTCCTTGATTTTTTTTGACGTTATCATTGGATTAAGAGGTCGACGGTCGTCCTTAACGAGGCATATCTTCGACGATCTCCCGACTGTTTTAGAAGGATTTATATCATTCATATACTTGGGTTTTTGATAGTACCGAGTGTTAATAAGGTTTTCCAGCATTCGTAAAGAGTCAACAATCGAAATTTCGTTCAAAACACAACATTTGAGACAAACATTGTCACGTTCGCAAACTACCTCTGAAGTCAACTTTTCTACAGACAATCCTACCAACATACAAAAATTACTTAAGAATACTCAACGCGGGCAATTTGAATGAAAATTTCCGGATACTTTTTGTATTGGTATCAATGTTTTTCTTTGTCGAAACGTTATAAATTCTTGCTTTATTTTTTTGTCATTGGTTGAATGGAGTTGCTCATGCTAGACCCCGCTCTCGATTTATTTTTTACTGGCTTTATAAATAGAGACTCTATGAACACTATTATGTTTAAATAAGTCAACTTTTTGATGGCGATTCTCTATTTCAATTAAATGAAATCCATCTCCATAATCCGATGATAATTAACAAAGATAATGAATGCATACATTTGAAACTGATCCCTTTTAATGACGACATTAACGTTGATCAGTTCGATTCAATCAACGTTTCAGCGGAAATGGCTGGTTTTGACGAAATAAAGCGTGTATACCGATTATAATCCCCCATCGGGTGATTCCGGTACATTTGAAACATTCAATATCGAAATCCAGGAAATAATGCGTGAATTGTTTTCGATACAGTGTAGCTTTCGGTTCTGTTGGGCGTAAAATAACATAATGATAGTGAACGAGAGCAATTTCGATATTATCTTCATTATATGCAAGACACTGGTTATTATGTCCCGAATGTCATCATCAGGTTATTTCTTTAGATAAATTTCCTTCCGCATACATTTTTTACAAAAGTGAATCGTCATTTGAGAAGTTTTAAATTTTTTTTGAGACAATTGTGGACTTCTAGTCTTAGGAGATTCAAAAATAAAATCGGTCAAGCTGATTATGTGGCATAAACTGGTTGAACAACGGTAATTGATATTTGGTTATATGATGAGATTGAGATACTTTTCGAGAGATCAATTTGAAGATCTCTTTATGTTAGATCGATCTCCAGACATCCAGCAACTCCATGGATATAGTATTTACGCGATCAGATGTGATTATCATAAATGCTGTTTTCTTAATTTTTCATCTTTGAAGTTTATCCCCTTCTGATGTCATTGATGCTTCAGCTCATTTCCAGCAATCTTCTGTTTTGTTTCTTCAATACAGGATGTTCAGTACTTACATCGTATTTCATATATAATATAAAATTCATCAATTTTTTGTTTTCATTATCATGTTGAATCTGATGAAATCTCGTTACTTGAGTGCTGTTGTTTTAACGTATTCAATTCCTCTCATATTGTTTTTATTATTCCTTTTGCTTAGGATGAGGAAGGTTTTTATGCTTTGTATTATACAATACATACAATACATAATTATTTTTCATGCAATTTAACCAATCTGTACAGTACTAGTGAGAAATCCACAAGAAATGAAATAAATCTATTGATGCCAAAATATGCATGACTGTTATCAAGAACCTTCTACAAGAGATCATTTCAATTGATATTGTCGTTTGAATATTACTGGTGAAAATGCAATTTTTTCATGAAATTTCAACACCCTATATCTTTGAACGAGGCCAAATTTGGAAAAATATTTTAGGAAAAAAATGTTTTTTTCGTCGTCAAGAATCTATGTTCAAAATTAACGCACCCTGTATATATTTGAGTCCTCCCATTTGAGGTTCCAAGTTGTTTTTTCTCAATTCTTCGCACTCGCCAATATCATTTATGGTATTCATTATTTCGTTGTGTTTTCCTAATGTAACTTATTTGTTGCTTTGTCCTATATTTGGCTGTACGAGCAGTTCCATTATTGATTACATTATTGCCTGGTATAGTTACTTCTTCAATTGATTGGTCTAGTTCAGGCTTTTTTTACGATTGCATGTATTTCATCCATTTGAATATTGGTGAATAAACTGGTGATATCGAAGCTGACCATGAGATCTTTTGCTAGATTGTCTTGGTTTCTTGTCATTGATATGAAATCGTTCGTATTTACAATTTAAACAATTGGTAAGATACCGAATGAACTAAACAAATGAACCAAAATAAACTAGAACCCTATAATATTATAACTCAAAAAGATATAACACAAACATTAGGACTATCAGAAAAATTGAGAATAAATGAAAATAAATAACAAAAACACTCAAGACACAATATACTATAAGATTGATCCTTACAAAGGTGAAACCTGATAATGAAATAAAAAAAAGAAGAATTATATATTTGAAATAATATGATAAAGTGGATACGAAAGAAAAAACATATATGTAAGAACGAATATAGAGAGATATTAGGAGCTTCCGCAAGTGTTGGATACCGATAGATAACGTTAATCCAGCATGCTGTAAGTGAGGGTCATATGATGAAATAGAATGAATAACATGTAATATCAGAATAATAGGAAATTGAAAAAACAAAAATTTAGCAAAGCACTGACGTGAGGCCAGGACTTTCTGCTCGTTTGTTTCAAATCGGTTAGCAGGACAGACAAAATCAAGTTTGACTAAGGGTTCTTTAACAGTAAGTCGACCACAATAGATTGAGACCATTTTTGGCTATATATTCAAAAGTACGAACATTTGGACATAACGATTGCACGCTGTTCTACTAGTTCAATGAATTATTACAGAGGGTTGAAAAGAATCTCCTATATTTTTTCGTGAGATAACTCTACAGATATGAAATTTCAAGATATATAATATATTTGTAATTGTCATAAGTGCAAAATTTCTTGATGAGATCTGGCCTCTATTTTATGAGTAATTGCATATTTCCGAAATAAATTCAGATGTGAAAAAAAAATACTAGCTAGTAGATTTCCACAAAATTTGGTAGCCCCTTTTCGTTTAATACACTTTCTGCTATCTTCAAAACAAATCGACTTCGAGACCGGTAGAAGATTTCTACCGAAACGTTGGTAAGTTGAACATCAATAATAGATGTTTGAATGAACTCAAATAATTATTTTATATTATGATTTCCATCTTCGAAATTACCTCGATATCAATAAAATTATTTTATAGTCTTCAAGTAAGTCTCCCTCTGAAACAATAACTTAAGCTTTGCAGGGCATGCCATTGAATGTTTTCGATCGACTGAAAACGGGCATATTAAAGTGTCTCAAGTTGAAAGCAGAAAAAATTCAGGCAGAGCCATACTTTAGAGGAATACATAGGCAAATATTACATTTTGGACCTGAAACTGCCTTAAAATGATACCTTTAGCGTTGGTGCATTGTCATGCAGTATCCAAGAGTTTTCTTTCCACAAATCCTGCCTTTTTCAACGAGTTTACTCTCAATCACTACATCACATCCAGCATTTCTATAGAGACTGCAAGTATGATTTTTGTATGGAGTAAGTGTGCTACCAAAATTACTATAAAACCAAATTTCTGCTGTTTCACAATTTCATTGAGATTTTTCTGGAGCTCAGTCATTGATATTCATGTAACATCCAAACTTCCATCGATATAATAGAGGTCATTGAAACGCAACGGTCATGCGCTATTTATGTTCGCTCGTTTTCAAAAACAACACGAGATCTACGAACCAAACCACAAGACATGAAGGATATATTGTGAAAATCATGAATGAATAATTCATTAGGTGCTACATTCATGGTTTTTGATTTTCACCAAATAATAATTATGTATCTTTTTTATCGAATCCATATCATTTTCTTTAATTAGCATGAGTATGATATTACTTTTGTTCATTGCGCTTCAACTGTAGAGTTTAACAATTCTCAGAACACAGAAAGAGACTCTTAACGATAATAAAATACATTCGAGCAATGAAATTTACTGACAAATAAAATTTATTGAGCTTTCTCTCGTGCATCTTCGTTCTTATATTATTTATCAGAATCTTCTGGAGATCAATAATGCATGACATAACAACCACACATATTTCGTGTACAGGAATTTTTTAAAATGAAATCATTAATTCGCATTCAATATGCCAGTTTAATTAATAATTATTCAACCATATTTAATTCGAAAGTCAACCTGGTATAATCACCTAGTTATAATCACTGATTAGGAATAATTAACCACATCAAGTCACCTTCAAAACATTGCTACAATTGCGTAAACTGGCGGAAGGCCTACGACCAAAATTCAAAATAAACGATCGCAGATTTCGAATAGCAGTTGCTTTTACACTTATTGGACCAAGAATGTATCGAAGAATGTAAAGAGGAAAAGTAAAAGTAGATCGAAAGCCGAAATTTCACTTGACCGGTTTATGAGATACGTCGATCAACGGTCCGAGCAGCTTTGAGGTTATGTCGGATGAGCGTCACTCTAATTATTATGACCAATTGACGGGTTTGAAGCAACAGGAATAAGGAAGAAAATCCACTTACGTCTTTAAAAAATTGCTTTAACAAATGCACTCGCAACGACCACGACGATAGGACTGGAGATCGAAGTAGCCTGGGAGATTTCTAATAGAATTCGAACGTTTCTCCCACTTAAGGAACCCACCACCAAGACCGATTCAGTTAACAAGAAGTGAAATGGTTCAGTTGTCGGATCCATGGCATATCCTTCCAAGATTGGTCTGTTTAGGATATTTACATTGTAATTATGGCTTAATTTGAGCCGTGTCCGGTTATCATTTTTTTATCGGTATATTTCGTGGTATTCATTCCTTTTGAGATAAAATCAGGAGAGCATGATTATTAACAATAATAAGACGTTGTGTGGAAAATTTTAACTCACTGTCTCTACCCTTAGATTAATTTTTTCACATTCAGCCTGAAGGAAAGATCCTCACACATTTAATTTTCTGAGTTCTTGATGTCAATGGTATATCTTGAATATGAGTATACAAAACTGACTTCACGCAATGCCACGTAGGATGTTTCATGTTCATGTGGAAACTAAACGTTTCAATTAAACATAGCGGATGTATGATCTCAACTAGTTGAATTAACTAGAAAAGTGCTCAAAATAACAAATTTGATATTGCAACCGAAGTTAAACAATTCTTGAGCATTTCTGGTTAAACAGGAATGAAAATAGAAAAAGTTGTTTCAATGTGCTTGACGATAGTGGTAGAGCATTCAAATTTTTCCTCCAAATGTTTGTGATATTCGATTATAGAGTCCCGGATACTCTCAATGATTGGGATCGACTCCGTCATGAAGCATATATCTTGAAATTTAAGTCTTGGTCATATGTACTACATTATAAAGGAGACGAGTTAGAGTTTTCATACTCTCAAAAGATTTTGATTGTCGAAATATGGCCTTGAAACTTTCTTATTATTGAGCTAACTCATTCCTCAAGTAAGGCAATATAAAGTCCCTGATGTTGGCTACCAATAACCCCTGAAATATTTATGTTACCTATTTGTTATTCAAAAAACGGTTTGAATTTTGTTCGTATTGGGAGGATATAGATTTACTCCCTTCTTTATTCTTTTGATTTTCAGCTTTACAATGAATTAATTGTGAAACAATATAACCTGTAGGAATGGAAGGTTTGCTTAAAGGTAGGTGAGATGTAGGTAATGGGTATACTTTCGCAAAAACGAAAATAGAAACATGTTTATCAATCAACTGTTTACTGTTCTATCCTTATCAAAAACTTCACCTTCTTAGTTATCAACTGAAATCAACTTTAATCACTTAAGTTCACTAAATTCGATACAATCAACAAAATAATAGAAAGCACTGACGTGAGGTCAGATTGCTTTGGCGCTCTTGTTGAGCTACTTGCGAGTAAATATTCAAACCAGAACAAATCTACAAGCACTCTGATCAGGTGAACAATATGCTTTTTCCTTTACTATGGGACAATGTGATGCAAATACGAACGGCTAATGAATGAATAAACCTATATCTCAAATTGAAAATAACTACTCATAATTTTCCCCAAGTTTTGTTCGAAGCTATAATTCCCTTTCCCTAAAAACTCACGTCAGTGCTTTTCTGAATTTTGACAAAGTATATTATTTCAGCCATCGAGATTGAATTCTATCTCTATGATTTTCTGTTATGAAAAATTTTGATTAATATTACGCCAACTGACACTGATTAATGAGCCCGGCATTTGTCAATCGAATATCGATCTGTGATGGCCATCGTTCAAAGAAAATCATCGGGACGTATGTCATTTCTCTTTTCTCTTGAGTAAATGAAAAAAATGATCATATTTTTAGATGGAAAAGAGCTACGACAATGAATTTTGAGGATAAGTAAGATATCGAACACCTCAATATATTCACGAATTTTTATTGAAATCCGAAAAAAATCTTATGAGATAGTGAGTATTAAAAAAAATTTTTTTGGGAATTTTCTTCAAATTTTCTAGCTCGACGATTTCTGCAAAATTTTGCGAGCCGTTTTGTTCTAGCCTTTCTCAACAATATTTCAAGTATCAACTTAATCGGATGGATATTATAGTAGTTATTGAGGAAACAAAATTTCAGATGCTCATAACTACTGAACCATCCGACGGATTTAGCCCAATAACGAACTTGACCGAGATATTTGGACAATTAACCTATTCTGAAAATATGAAAACTCTAGCTCATCTCTTTTGGATGCTAGAGAGGATACGGCCGGCCGGACAGACTCAACTTTCGCAACGAATTCTTCATCAGGTAGTCGAGCCCAATCGATTGAGACCATTTTCGGCGTGATATTCCAAAATTACAGACATTCAGGCAAAATGATAGGCACTCTGTTCGGGTGAACAAGAGCGCCAAAAATCAATGAGTTTTACCACCGCTGTTTCCACCGGTTGGCAATAGTGATCAGTATGTGCCGTAGATAAGCCGGTTTCTTCACAATTTCAAGTATTTTTTGGTGAAAAATTGTTATTTTCTAATAACCCTTCTAGCAGCTGGTGGACCTGTTGAACTTCAGCACTGTTGGAGGCTGTAACCCGGAAATGTGTCGCGCGAACTAAGTCAGCTAATAATCGCGTTTGTTGCCTACATGTTTCCTACTATACACATCGTGTGATCCAACGAATTAAGAAAGAACTACAGTTAAAATCCCTTTCTCTCTTAGTAGATTAGGTGATTTGTTCATATGAAATTTGTTTACAAAAAAGTTTAAATAATCCAAATTAAATATACTCAAATTCATCTGGCATTTTCAATCAAATTTCCTTCAAAGATTTCTCCGAAACATCTTGCGAAATATCCCTATGAAATTGAGAAGGGCTCCAGTCATTAGAAAAACATTAATTAAAACATATTTATCAAATCGACTTAAATGTTCGTAAACATTCCTGATTGGATTGAATTTACGGAAACAGCGTGCGTAAATGCTAATCCACATTTATTCTTGTCTCATTTCTGAGTCGAAATAACTTTTCAAACACGAACAGAAAATAATGTAAATGGAAGATATCCTTCACCTGTATTTTGCTCCATTTTCATTATCTAGATATCTTGAGTATACATCGTTTTCATATATCCTAAGTAGAAGAATGTGAGATATTTGATTCTAAAAATTTTTGAACGCTCGTCATGGGGTTGCTATAAAAATTGTCTCATAACTTTTATTTCATAAATTGGAACCCTTATTAAACAATATTGAGTATGTATTTTATGTATAGACTCTTTCTTGGGTGACTTCGTCATTTCGAAGCGTATTCTCTATATCAATTACATGTTTTATGAAAAATGTGTTTTCAATGAATGTAAAACAGATATTTTCGTGTTAACAATGCATGCTTATGTAGTTGTTGCCAATAAACATTTCCATTTATGTTGTAGTATATAATTACCTGCAATTACTATCCTTTCTTATTATAATACATAATTCGTTAAAGATTTTTCATCATTAATTGATAGAATTTTTCAGAGGTTATTGATATTTTATACCATTCAAAATTACCAGAACATTTTGGTGATTCCAAAAATTGCTAATCAATATGACAGAAAAATAACTAACCTTGAAAATTTTGAATATACAGAGTGAATGTTTAAAAATTCGGTGGTCAGCCTGGTTATTCAGAAGAAATGTATACACTATTTCTATTTTTATAATTAAACAATTAAACAACCAAATGGTAATTTTACAGAGGAGCTACCAAACCTCTAGTATTTCTTATCTCATAGTGAGAGAAATTTTGCGAAATATGTTGGACATTTTTTTTTGGAATTTATTTTGACTTAATTGAATGAAAAATAAAGATTGACTGATATTTCATTCGAAAGATCTTCATAACCTTGAATGAAAAACGTGAATTCTATAAACTCTATAAGCCAAAAATTAAATTTTCAGTTCAAATGAGTCTCCCAGAATATTGAAGATATCTTTGCAGTATACATGCTCATTTATTTCATCAAGCCTTTTCAAAAACTTGAAGAATAAACAGATTCCAAGTGGCTTATTTGAACTAAAAAAATTCATTTTTTTCGATGATATGATGCCAGAAAATTGGAAACAATTGGAAGTTATTCTTGAGAAGAATTATGATGAATTAATTTTTGATTGACAAAATATCGGTAGATACAAACAAAATTTTGCAATTTATGATTCAAAACCTGTAATATCACTTAGGTTATCGGAACAAATTGGAACATATACGAAAGATTCACTTAAGGCGAGTATTACTGAGCATTAATTTGATGGAATTCATACATATATCTATCATATATGGTTGAATTTGCCATCTGAAAGCAGTAAACGCTAAATTGCAATGAATAGTTTAAATCATTTCCTCTAAGCGCCATAAAGACATAATATCTTAATTGCTTGTGTAATGTTGAAATGAAATATAATTTATGTGAATCTTTCGTATATGTCCCAATTTGTCCTCATAGGTTGTATAACTAGTTCTGAAAAAAAAAAATGGAT
This sequence comes from Micraspis discolor, assembly GCA_030674115.1. NCBI lineage: Eukaryota > Metazoa > Arthropoda > Insecta > Coleoptera > Coccinellidae > Micraspis > Micraspis discolor. The sequence continues at coordinate 7,202,996 of JARTUT010000872.1, forward strand.
TTGGGATTATGATATTAAGGCAAATTTCTAAATTTTTGCTTCATCGATATCTTGTCAATAAATAGGTTGACATGAATGATATAACGTAATTCATAATTTAAAAAAAAATTAGAAAATATTGACGTGTGTTCAGATGGCACCGGCGTTCTTGTTGAGCTACTCGCGAGTGAATATTCAAACTTTGAAAATATATAGCTACAAACTTGAAGTAAAGGGAATGATGAAACTGTGAAGTGATAAGTATTTCATTTGAAGAGAGTAATTAAAAAAAAACTTTTGTTTCATTATAATTTTTGGGCCCATTGTACCAAATAATAAATAAGCCTAGATATCCCATCCGTCAAACTTATTTCCATTCAGTTCTCAACTTCAGACTGTCTCACTCATGCTATGCTAGAATTGAAGTTCATTCTGATCCAGGTTGTTGATAATTGTGGAATTTTTCAATTACGATCTTAGCGAAAAATTTTTGGAGTTTTAGAAGATCATATCCTCGGAAATATTTTCTTGTCGAGAATAAACGTTATCAATGTATGATAGAACTGCTTCAGCAGAGAAATTTTATTCTGAATTGTGATTCGAACAATGTTTTACCTCCGAAACTACTGCGGCCACTTGGCCGAATATCGAACCATTCCAAGATATTCATTCCTCAGATCTACCCTGAAAATTTTATCTCTCAAGCTGTTTCCGTTCGGGCGTAATCGGGCCTACAAACAGATAGGCGGACAGAGGGAATCGATTTTGATCACGTATTCTCCATCAGTGAGCTCATACGAAACGATTGATATAATTTTTACCCAAATATTAGAAAAATACATACATTTGGTTAAAACTATAAACATTCATTTCAGGTGAACGAGATCGCCAGAAAAGGTTCTATTGGTTGATTCCTAATTTAATCCATTCCCATAATCTAATCACATTGAGAAAGATTATTTTCAGTTCAAACAAGATTAAGCTACAACTCACACAATGTTGGAAACCTTGTTCCTCGAAGGATTCACCATGTAACTTATGTAATATTCCATATATTTTATCTTTATAGCATGTCGACAAGAAAAATATGTCTTTTATTTTTTGTGAAACGTGCTTTTCCTAGAAAAGGATGCATCTCATTCATCCCGTATTTACAATCAAAAATGTTATCTTAAACAACGTAATCCAAACAAGGTTTTTATATTCATAGCAAAGAGACGAAATCATTCCGACAATGAAGAAAATAATGATGTTTCCAATAGAAACATCTAAAGGATATCGAATTCCCAAAAATGCGAGAATCTGTGTTATCGGAATAATATACCTATTTTATGAGTAAGTGATACCTTTTTCACGTAATAAGAGAGCTGAGTCAGCTTTTTCCAGAAATGGTGGTTCATATTGCTGTTTGGCAGCCATCTGAGTATTTCAGGATTGCCAATTCATACTATATCGGTCAATAAGGACCTAGCCTTACTACCAAATGATGCCACTAATAAAATTGATGCATAACTGAAAGTGTTTAGTATTATATTCTATGACATGTAGCTTCTATGAATTGTAATTATCACAGATAATTGTTAATATGCGCATGACGGACATACATATATTAGACATAAGTATATGATGACGGACAACAGCCTGTATGCTGATGCAACTTGATCTATCATTGTTATAAAGACAGATAGAAAGTTTGAAGGTGTTTCAATTATATTATAATAGATGCAACATGGCGTAGTTGGTATGATAATTGAAAAATGTAGTCGAGAAATGAGTTTTAATTGACTATTTTATGAAAACAATGAACATGAACAATTGATGTCGAAGGGTTGTAAAGATGAATACTGTACCTTCGTCACATCGTCACGTGTGAAAACGACATGGCGCAGTAAATAGAACCCGTAGAAGCCCTTGTTTGGAGTAGGATTCTCAACGCAAAAATATAGTTTCATCATTAAATTTTAATTTAGTAATTATATTTTAATATCTATACAGAGTGAGTTTTTTTTTCTATAACATTTTTCCAAATTTGGCCCCGTTCAAAAGATTGGGTGTTGAAATTTCATAAAAAAAATTGCATTTTCTCCTGTATTATTCAAACTACAATATCAATTGAAATGATCTCTTGTAGAAGGTTTTTGATAACAGTCATGCATATTTTGGCATCAATAGATTTATTCCATTTCTTGTGGGTTTCTCACTACTACTGTACAGATTGGTTAAATTGCATGAAAAATAAATATCACTTGAACTAAGGCTCCGTATCTTGTTCTTTCGTCATTCTTTTTCAAGTTTTTTCCTAAATTGCATCCCATATTTGAAGTTGAAAGGAATTGAATCGATATAACATCTGATGAAACATGAGTGAGTGAATCATTTCTTAGAGGGAAAATAATGTTTATAAACAATTCAGATTCAATAGTGGATGCTGTGGAAGGTAGTTTTTATTCAAACTGAACAGGACTACAGAGGGGTAATTGCCCAATGTGAAAACTTAAAATGCTCATAACTTTTTGAGGCAGTTGAATATAGAAAAACAGTATGGAAAAAAAGTGTTTTTTTTTATCTCAAAAACCTATGTTTAAAATCAACGCAGTGGTCAAATGTATATCAAATTCCCGAGAATGGATCTCATTTCATTTTTGATCCAATTTTTTGCTTTTTTTATGAGTTTTGTTTGATAATTTCCTTCGGATGTTTAGAAACTGAGTTGAAATTTTCGGAGCAAGATAAATATAACTTCTTAGACCCGTTTTTTTCTTATCTATGTGGTTGGTAAGAGTTGTCCTTATTTCTGGTAGCGTATTCATGTTGTAATGCATTCACCGGTATTTTTTCAGATGCAACATCTGCTAAAATTTACTATGCACACCACTGCTTAATGTGCAGAACTTTTGCAATTCAAAACAGTTGTTCTCTAGGAACGTTTTTTTTTATATAGAATTTTCAAAATCCCTTTTTGAACTACCTCAAAAGATTGAGACCATTTTCGGCTCGATAATCGAAAATTACACACATTTGGGCAAAACTATAGCACGCAGTTCAACTAAAATAAGCGCGTAATAGTTATTTTCCTAACAAGTGCGGAAAGTGATATTTTCCCGCACGAAACTGCCGTTGAGACTACAAGCCTATGAAATAAATTTAAACTGTAATAATATTCATAAATTCTTTATTAATTGAAAAGAAAACTAGACTAACAGCACATAAAAATGAATTTTGATAAGGAATCGATGTACATTCTGTTTCTTCCCATTATTATCAATATATTCATTAGAAATATTCAGTTATATTTATTGTAAACGTGCAGTTGGTCGCGTTATGCAAATTTATAGCAGAAGCCATCATATTGGTCGAAGTCAGCTGCTCCTTGGAAGATAATGATTCTGTGTACAGTTTGAAGAGGAAGAAGCAAAACGTTGAATATTTGCCATGATATTGTTCGAAGGCTCTTTGGAAGGTATAATGATTCTGTATTACAGTTTGAAGAGGAAGAACCATTCAAATTAAGAATTTTAGTGGACATTTTTTTCTTTTTTCTGGTTAATCCAGATTCTTCAGCAACAAGTTATCTCTCAGCAACAGTATTTGTGATTGACTTCATCCTGGCTAAACGTTTAATATTTGTATGATACCGGATTTTGTAGGCCACAGCTGCAATTTCGGACGGTATTTTTCCTATTGTATTGATTCCGACAGGTTGAATCTTACATTTTCCCCGATTATACTTTATGAAAATTAGGCGATGAGGTATTTCCTTTGGACGTAAATTCATATATTTTCTGTATTTGTTCAGAAAATATCCATTATTGGTGTCTTGGGATATAAAGAACGATCTTGGTGAATGATTTTTGGAGTCCTTAATATTGACGATGATCAAGTCTCCTTTATCATCTATATCGTCGATGGTGAGTTTTGTAAGTTCCTCTCGTCTGCAGGCAGCAGCTAATCCAAAAATTGTTACCAACTTCATCATCAAGTAAATTTCATCAGATGCCTCACTCATGAATTTTGTTATTTCCTCTTCATTAAAAGTTTTGGCCTTTTTTGGACGAAATCCTATATTCTGTCGTTTAATGAAGGCAGTTAATTTATGGAATTTTCCAATATCCAAATCCTGTTTCAGTTTACAAACACTCTTTGAATATCGGGACCATAATGTCTTTGGTCTCCAAATTTTGGACATTTCCGAAAACACTTCCTCCTTCCTCGGTTGAACCTTTTTGGAATTACACCAATCAATGAATTCTGATTATTGCTTCTCATATTTTATCTTCGACTTGTCGGTAACAAATTTAAACTCGCTTCATAAGAAGCTGCTAATATTTCTTCGGGCAGGCCATCATCAGATCCCGAAGTATCCATTTTACCGGAGCGTACTGATTTAATTCGAGTTGATATTATTTATATTTAAACACATTTTCATAATATAATGACAATGTATTAATTCTTATTCACATGCCGTTTCCATAGTAACGTCGTCGGTGCCATAGAGATATATCATTATTCAGTTTATTCTTTAGAAAAAGCGTGCGAGAAAAACCCTTGCTAATCCATTACCACACGCATTTGCGTGCGGTAATGGAATAGCAGGGGTTTTTCCCACACTGTTTGGCAATGTGACTCTTTACGAATTGAAATACGTGCGGGAAAGAGAATGAAAGTGCAAGTAGAAAAAAATGATTATATTGATGAATAATTTTTGTTTCAACTAGGCCTAGAACTTATCGACCTATGTGTAAGTATTATATAGGTTTTCGTATCAAATATTTATCTCCACAAATGGAGGACATGGCCGGCGTCCATGTAGGTAGTTGAAATGTATGTTCATCCCAAACATTGATATGCTCAGCCAACATGCACTAAAACAGCATCTACCAATGATGTCGATATACACAAGGAGGCTGCGTTGATTTCCTTCAGTTTAATTTAGAGGAAGGAAGTCCAGACGCCTCATACACCGAATTGTTGTATTATATTGGATTGCATTGTTTCCGAATTCTCCTCGGTATCTCGGAAACCCTTCGTATTTCCAATTAGCGCCTAATTCTGGAATGTACCTATAGTCGCCTTCATAATTCAGGGGGATCTGAGCATACAGCTCTTATGAAATATTCTTGTCCCGCAGCTCATTTACGCTGCGCTCCATTGAAAGCTGAAATATTAAGCTGTATATACTCTGCAGAAAGATCGTCGAACCTTTTCTGCTAGCTTGTTCTTAGTCAAAGAGCCCCAAATCAGCCCCATTGTTGGAAACTTGCGAATATCGAACCGAAAATGATTTGGTTCTATTCCCTGGTGAAGAATCAGTGATGAAACTGATACTTTTCCATTACCTTTCGAATAACTAGAGATTTCAAATTTATAGAAGATATTTTTTGTCCCCATATCCCTTTACATAATCAAATCCAACGAATAGTTCAGCAGCTATGATCTTACATAATTTAATTTCATCAATAAGTTCTAAATATTCACATGATTGACTTCTAACTTCAGAACAATTTGAATGGAGTCTTGTTTTACCTCAAAAAGCCCATTCTTATATTTAGGTCATAATATAATGGACGTAAAAATTTGTGTTATTATAGAATCACTTAGACGAAACTCTCACGTGAAGTACGAGGACAGTTCAAATATTATCAGGAAATTTCAATATCCGTAGGCTTCATATATTTAATTTTATTAATAATTAATTAATTTACTGATATGTTGATTTTTGAAAGTTGTTGTGCTTGGATGAGTTTGAACTTGTCTGCGGTATCCACCTTTTTGAAAAAGAGATCAAAAAACTGGATAAAATTTGGTGTGAATAAAAAAATTAAGTGCACGGACGCATTCCATAAGTTGTCATGGGATAAGGTGAAGCTACCTTGGACCGGAGCAAGATCAGTGAAACAAAATATCATTTGAGGGTTGAATCAATGTGGATGTCGTATAGCATTCCAAAAGAGAAGAAACCTAAAGCCATGTTCGATATTGCTCACAGTTTTTTCGACTGCAGGGGCACAGTGAACCATGAGTTCTTGGCACAGGGTAGTACGGTCAAGGAAAAATATTATCTGCAAGTTATATGCAATTTTCATACAGCAAACACATAATTGCTTATGAGCGAATATTCTGTCGAAATCCACAGTAATGAATATTAGCATATGTGTATTATATCAAAGGGACCTACTTTGAAGGAAACCCAATAGATATTCATGAATGAATAAGAAGGTTTTGAAGAAATACAGAATTTGAGATACTTATTGAACAAACCATGTAAATGATATTTACATTTCTTTCATAATTTTGGTACATCTTAGCGATAGATTCTAGGTGACAATATATTTTCGAAAAAAAATTTTGACCCAAAGTTCAATGTTCAAAGTCTCATGCTGTATTAGAGCAGCATCTGAAAATAATTCCTTGTACCTGACATACTCTCTTGTCTAAGAATCACATCCTTACTTTTATTCCAACTATTTAATTTCTTATCGTGCCATCGAACAAATCTTCATTCAACATCAGATGTTCTCATCTCTTGTATGCAATTTATTCATTTTCGTTTCTGTCAATTGTTTACAGGAGCTTTGACAAAATTCTTGATTTCACGATTGCAGATCCCTGGAATCTCATTCATATTCATGAAGAGAGTGATAGACCAATTAGCCTGCCGGAATTTCCTGATTGACATAGACCATCAAGAAACATCAATAGAACAATGAGATGGAGAATTTAGGATGGTTGATCTCTCAGAGATTGTTTCGTTACATTATATTCCATCAATATTATTTTGAGTAAATGATGAGTAACATATGACATAACTACGATGCAGAAATGTCATTATCAAACATGCTTGTTTAGTGCTTTATTTCAAGATAATGGTTTATATCTTTCTTATTTATGTAACTCAATTTATATGTACTACCTTCATCAGAGTGCACAATCGAATCGAGTTTATAAAAATTGTGAATGGTGTCAATGATAGGTTCTTTAGAACCAAGCTGTCGAATATATAGGGTCGCTTTATTAAATTTTCCCTTTTCCCTTGACATAAAGGTCAAGTGACAAAGTATTGATGAAAAATTGAGAAAAAATGACATTCGATTCTGCAATCTGTAATCAGTCATTATTTCCATCGATAAATTCAATTGTGCATTGACTTTTGATGTATGTAGACTATTAAACCAAACAGAGCAACAACAGTTCTGAGTTGTAGAGAAACTAACGTAATGGATGAAGTCCGTTGAGAAAAACATCAGCACCTCAAGATAATCCAGCCAATTAGTTCAATTATACGAATACGTTTATGTCATCCCCATTTTGCTAATAGAAATAAGAAATTCAATGCAGAATTTTTGTTCTTATTCGAAGGAAATTTTCTGAAGAAGTATAGAGTACAACAAAGACTATCAATGACAAAATCGGATCAAACATTCGAAAATGTAAGCTGATATTATTTTCTTGGAAACAAGAATACGGACGAGAAATTTTTTGCGACAATTCAAAGCTTAGCTATCAAATTTCAGGTGTTAATTTGGAGTTTTCCTTTAAGATATTTCAACCGAAGTTGTTCGTGCATTACCCTGTATATTATCTAAGCGAAGCGATGATTATTATTTGAAAAGAGCGCCTTCCGATAGGAACACAATAATCATACACACCTGAAAGTTTCATTTCATTAATTACATCCCATAAACGTCTGATAAATCCTAGACTTAAATATAGTGAATATTCATTACTTTCTAAGCCTTGAGTTAAATTCTATTGCAACAATTAATTTTTTATATTTCCTCTACACACGAAATCATACTGTATAAATAACTCCACATATGATACAACAACCAATTCAGCATGGAACGTAAGTTCACAAAAATTGATGCTAGAACTTGAATTTAGAAAATTTCTTATACCAACTATAATTTTTCGTTGAGTATTTCTATGGATATCTCATTCTTTTTATTGAGATAGTTATGAGAACTTTTTTGTGGTCAACTCTATGATTATTTTGATTTCTTATATCACATCTTACTAATGGAGCATATGATCCAATATCATTCCATCAAATTTGAATAGATCAGACAATAGTTTACCAAACTAATGGTTGCTTAAAAAATGAATTTGTTATTTGATCCCCTTCGCTAAAACATTAAGGTTTTCTTAGATGAAGAATTATTTCATAATTTGTCTCTTGAGTTATTCTAGCCTATATAACTAGCAAATAATTTTTTTGGTATGGTATTATTGATTAGGCAACTCCTATTCATCACAATGGGAATTGAATCAATCACAATGCCATTTTACACTCCTATCAATTGAATATAATACAAATTAGTTTATTTATATATTTGATATAAGTAAATGCGATATCTGTGTACTTTTCGGCACTGTGTTTTGTGTTTATTTCTTTAGAGTTTTTGCTCATTTACTTGAGGCAGCAGAAGGAATAATTAAAATTTTTTTTTTATATAAGTCCGGTGTAGCTGATAATTTTTCAATATTTAATAGATATGCAGAGTATTAGTTGATCACTATAATGTAAGTTAGCAACGTTTCGTGTTGTGCATTCTTTTCAGGTCACCCAGAATTTAACATATGTATAATGTATCAATTGGATATTCATTAAAAACGACAACAAATATATTCATCAGCTTGGGATGAAAATAGAAACAGCCAGACAACATATCGCCAAATTTTATAGTGATCAACTAAGACCCTGCATTAATTGTTGGAATATTCCGATAATTATTGTGAATTATGTAAGATAACCGAACCGTAAGACTGTGAACTGTGAACAAGCATAAATAACAATTTTGGATCACTAATTTGAATTTAATAAATAACGGATATTGTTGAATAGCCACAATATATAAAGTAAATTCTTTCCTTTGATAATAATAAAGATGAACCTCTTATTGTATATTCGACATCGTAACTTATTGAATAAAAATCTTGAATATTGAAAAAAAAATTTTTGAGAAATTGGGGATACTGGTGCATGCGCCATTTAGCACATATGTTTGAAGGAAACACCGGACTCTGAATTCTAGACAAAGTATTCATCCCGCTATAAGAATAGGAAATAAACAGATATCCAAAGAAAACTTCCTCAAAGGGTTTTTGTATTTCAAATTTCAAAATTACATTATTGTTTTTCTGAAACTTAATATAATAACATTGTGAAACAAACACTGGATATTTCGATTATATAAATTGTATTACACATATTTACCCCTTATAGCATAAATTTTCTTGCATTGTACTTTGTACATATTATAAAATACTTTTTCCCATAAATGCAATCAGCAAATCACAAACGATATAAATAAATTACAAAAAATTATATTAAATATATATCTAATGATTTCCTGCAACCATCAATCAATTTTTACACATCCCTTACTAAAGCACACCCTCTTTACAATCAAAAATTTATCATGAACTCTACCATATATTTAAAAATTCAATATTTTTCATAAATGAGTAATACTGAATGTAAAATTTGTTACATACGTAGACCTAATAACTTTATCAATTTGCATTGATTTACTTTACATGTATTTCATTCAAGAATAATCAGAACATTGTGCAATCTAGTACGACAGTCTTTTACCGTTTCTCATTCTAGCCATGGCCAAGTAGTTATCTTTTATCCTCTCACCTCAATGACTAATCAGTTACAAGCAGAAATTCCCTGTACAGTTAAACAATATTCGATGAATGAATTAGTTACATAAACTGAATGAAGATACCGGCATTGAGACACTTCAGTGGCATCTTTACATTGAGAAGAAAGTGAAGACGTTGGTTTTTTCGGTGATAAAACTCTTAATTGAAATAAAACACATTTAGATCAAATATTTTTCTCTTTTGGAATGAAAATTTTATGACAATTATATTCACCACGACAACCTCTGAGGAACTTGTATTTTTTACCAGAAATCAGATCATTTTCCAATTAGCCATTTTGATTATTATTCTTATTCACATTTTAAATCTTATGAAACCGAAACTAATAAAAATAACATATTTGAAAGACATTTCAATTAAATTTAATCAAAGGATAAATTTATGAGTTTAATTCACCATAGCAATGAGAAAGAGTAAATGAATCCTTGAAACGCGGTTTAATCGATTTTCAATGATTTTTGGCCTTTCGGCTATCGAAGGCCAATTACAACAAAATGGGCTGAGTACATACAGTTTTTTTTCTTATTTTGGTAGTTCAGACGCATCCGGATTCCTTAAACTTAGCCAGAGGCTATGGAATCTTATTTGTGTATTCTTGAATTGAATACGAGTATTACTAAAACGTTAAACTTTCGAGCCCTTTTTCAGTTACTTGAAATATTTCAGGAGACTGGGTGAATTTATTAAAATAATGATGAAGGCAATCATGTCACAAAAATAATGCAAAAAAAAAAGATGAATTCTTGAAAACTCGACGGCAAAATCATTAAAAATTCACACAAAAATCAAACTCAAATACCACGACAAATCTCGGAGCATACAGCAAGTATTTTCGGATATTTTATGAGAGAAAAAACTAATAACATCACAAATATGATCACCATATATTGGAAAAAAAATATTGATACAGAGATTCGATTTATTAGGAAATTTTTTCATTTGAATTACCGAGTTATTTTTTTTTTTGGAAAATTGTATTCAATTTATTATTCTGGACTGGTCGATAAATTTGATTTTTCTTAAACTTATGTAATGTATACATTAATGGATTGATTACAATGTATTATATCCAAGTCAATGAAATCATCGCGGATTCAATATCGTGAAAGCGGTTGTAAAAATGCACATTCTACGAGAAGAAAGTCATTCCTTGGAAGTTTATGATTCCAAATGCCAGCATATATTTCTGATAAATTTGTTCCATCGCTAATTTAATACCAATTTGTTCAGATAAAATCTTAACATTCCCTGAGAAATTTCAACCGTTAGTAATTAGAATTTTGGGAACTGTCATTAGGTAATTAGATTCTGTAGTTGCATTCAGAGTAATTAGAGTTAGAAATATATCTATTTGCTCTAATTTCTTGCAATGAATGTCGCTCTAATAATTTGAGCATTTATTGAATTTAAGACTTGATTGAAAGAGTTATGGAATTCTTTGAGATTGACCTCGATTCACCTTTGACGGGTACTGGAATTGAATGGTTGTGATTCTTTCAAATTGCTTTTGCTATGATGGAAAAAATCATATGAATCAATTCACTTCACTAACAATTGATTTTTGTGAAAATACTCGATAACTCGTGAGATATTTCCCAAATTCGGAGGAAATTTATGTTTGAATAGAGGATATTGTTGAAATGAATAATAATAAAAAAAAGTGCGCGTAACGTTCACACGTGATTGAAGTGAAACTTCTTTGGCATTGTACGAGATGGCAATCAAGTTAAAAATCATATAAAATATGAACCTTTTTTATACAGAATGCATATTTTTTATAGCGATAAATGTTTTTAATTGCTGATAAGTGTTGTATAAGTAGCATAAGTTCTTTCATGTGAAATGACACTTTTTCTAATACGTTTCTTTAATTTTTTTGTTGTTTATTAATTTATTTCTTATGAGGTCTCGGACTTCATTAGATTCATTCATTTCACATGAATTTCATTCATTCTTCATATTGTTTTTTTATTGCATTTTAATTTCAAAGTATGCTAATCGAAAAACTTGAATTTTTATTCTTACTATTGTTTACGTGCTAACTTTACTGAAGACTCAACTTTTCCTATCAATTCTTAATGATCTGTTTTTGAATTTATGGTTGAATGTCATGTTATGATTTTCAAAATTTTTTCAGTTAATTATATTGCGAATATAAATAAAATATTCTTCTTCCATTTATTTTTGTATAACTTCAGTATCCTTCGTTTTTCTCGTCTTCATTTCATGTTTTCTTTTCATTTTGTTCATTACATTTTCATCATTCCGTAACTGAGCTTTCATTCATATCAATTTAATTATCCCTGATCAGAATTGAATGATTTTGTAGTCTGTTTAGTTTTGGAATTAATTTCATATGATATAATAATCCTGAATATCCACCAGAATAACAATAAAATGATGAAAATTCATAACTGCTTTTTCCTTTATCTTATATATATTCTTTTGAACTTTTGGCTTACAATATTCAGTTAGCAAAAAATAAAGCATATAGATCAGGGGTTAGTGACGGGGTGTCATACAATTCGACGTATGACATAAAAGACTAAACAAACCCCAGTAAAAAAAAACCCTGGCTCCCCGCCTAAGTGTGAAAGTACAAAAATAAGCTGGAATATATTTGAGGGACTTCTTTCTTCAAGAGTGGTCTTCTATTGATGAACACAGAGACTTCTTTAAGTTTCCTATATCGAATCTGGAAACAAAAAGACAAAAGCAGAAAAAGGAACTAAATAAAAAAAATAAGTATCATATTCGTTTAAAATTCATAACCCATTTCAAGAAAGAATCGGAAACATCATGAATAGCCTTAAAACCATCTTGAAATTTATATATGGGGTAACTATTGTTCTTCTATTCTTCTGTTTCTCCACATTCACAACTTGCGCTTGGAACTGAGTTCCATCTGAAAACGTGCTATTTTTACGACCATGACCTGTCCTCAAATGATTAAGAACTGTCCAAATTTTTCTTGGAAGATCAAAACCAGGAATTTTTATCAGAAGGACCAGAAACGAGATACTTATTGAACATTTCGGAAGAGATCCACTCAGTCTTCCATAATTCTTTATCGCTTATGTTCATATTGAAGAACGTATTATGCCATAATGGTTTACGTGACTTCAATTTGGGAATTCTATTTCGTGGAATATATGAAATAATTGGGAATAAATTGGAAAAAGAATGATATTTATTCCAAGAATTCAAAGCTGCAGTCTGTTTGCGAATATGGGGAGGGACAATGTTAGACAAAACTGTAACCATTGAACCGGAGTGAATTTTATGGTGGCAGTAATTATTCTCATGGATGTATTCAATTGTGCATCGATTTTTTGTGTGCACTATTAAACCAAACAGAGCAAAAATACGTAGCTGCAGAAAAGACTAGGGCTAGAGATGCTGTGCGAAGAGTGGAAGCAACAGCACCCCAAAATGATCCAGCTTTATCTTAATATTCTAGCATATGCCTGAATTTCACAGGAGCCGCATAATTCTTCAGTGCATATTCACCATGCATGCTTGAAAAAATTTAAAATTCCCGATGCTTTATTAATTCCAATTTTCCGCTGCTTCATTTCTGTGCTAGCAAACATGACGGCCGATTTGTGTTACCAAATATTTGTTATTGTTATTCAATTTAATAATTTTTACTTTTAAAAAAATTTTTAATTGATCTGTTTGTCAACTATCTATTGATAAAACCAAAAACGTAACGTCATATTGCCGTAACGGACTTTCGTTGCATTGTCGTCCAGATACTTCCTAGTCGCGCTTAAATAATTTTTACTTCAATATTTATAATAATAATATTATCAATTGTGGTTTATTCATAGCAACAATAGAATAAACATAATATTATTGAGTATTTTGATATCTGCAACCGAAAATATAAAGGAGTATGATTTATTCGTAAAGAATCAGAAATCCAGAATTTCTGAAAAATATTTCGATAAAAGAATATTTCAGAACCAGCGCGTACAAGCTCCTGACCTCACGGCAGTACTTTTCTTCGGTTTTCAAACCACAAATTTATTGCCATATTTCAATGATCCTTATTGTTCGATTTGTTTTTTCCTTAACCATTATATTCCTATTGGAAACGGTTTCAATCTGCTGAACCCAATCCGAGATTTATGCTACATTAATTTTCGAATCAAACCCTTTTAGTAGAACTTTCCTCTTATCCGACATCGTCCTAATCTCATCTCATCCACTTATGGTCGCATTATCTGCAGAACAATGTTGATTCAATTCGACTACATCTTCAGGGAATTCTGGATCTCATTGATAGCATATTTGAGAGTCGGATATCATATCCGTTAGCCTAATAAAGTCATATATCCGCTCTTCGAAATTTCTGATGATCATAGCACAAATATGATACGGATATAACCTAAATTAATTGAATAAAATGTGGAAAAGCACTTTCAGTGTTCGTCTAGTTTTGGTCAAACCCTCAACTTCTTCCTCTGAAAATTCATTCAAATACTCATACCTCGATCTCTAGTCAATTTGGTTGAGAAATCGAATACGCCTATGAAATTATGGGCCCGAGGGGGCCCTATACGAGATATGAAACCCAGTACGACATTTCAAAGGCTAACACATATTTTGTGTTAGATATCACAAACTGAAAGCTTCTGGCCTACACATAAGTAAATTTAATTCCGGATCTCATTTCAAGAAAATTCCAAAAGATTACATGAAATACACCAATGATTACTGGAAATTTCCCTGCATTATCGATCTTACCAAATCACTGGCGCTATTCACGGATGTCTTGCATAAAATCCGCTGTAAGGTACACCTAAAAAATCTTTCAATCTGTACTTTCCCCGACCGCTCAAATCCGGGCTTGAAGCAGCATCTATGCACCGAAAAGTTGTTTTTTTTTCGGCTGGGCGATCGATTATAATTCCATTTGTTATGAAATAGGCACTCCTACCAGTCGTGATCACTCATGGATACTTCAATATGTGATTTTTAATTCAATGGTGTTCTTCCGGAGTTTCATTTCATTGCAGATATATATTTTTCCTAATTCTCATACCATCTTAGATATTCGGTTCACGTATGAGTTTTTTTCTACGAACTCTACGATCTAATTGTATCGATAATTATTTTATTGCTTTAAATTACTACTGAGCGGTGAAACCTTTCTTATCATTTCCGTGAGAGTCGAAATGTTATAATTATTGATTATTGTTGAATTTCGAATGATATATTTGTTTTCAGCTTTTCCCAAGTGATACAGTGAAATATCTTTCGTATAAATGCTTGAAACGCATGAATATTGAGCCGAACAGTCTCAAACGATAGAGATCGACGCTGTGATGAAGAATCCATGGTCACGGTTTAGTATGTCTAGATGCACATATAAGAAAATTTTAAGGAGATGTATAAGTGTTTTCATATACTGGGACATTCAAATAACTGGAAACGATGACTTTAACCGATCTTTTAATTTTTGATTTGGATTTAATGAAAAATTTACTTCCGAATTGTTTTAAATAAAAAATGTTCAGATTCATTTTGTCATGTAATAAAAGAATCAACAAAAACAATCATTCAGTAGCTACTTTTGTGCAGAAAAAATGTGTATGCCCAAATAGGCCAACAGAATTAGTGTTTCAACCAATTCGGAGATGAAAAGTCCTGGTGGATCTGAATTTCTAAATTTGGTAAAAAATGACGTGAGGTTAGCAGCTGTTACGCGCTTGTTCTAAAATCATTTCCCATATTCTGGAATATTGTAATACTAATACAACCGCCAGGGTGAATAAAAAAACCTATATCTCAGGATGAAAATAACCTGAAAATCAAGGTAGGCATATCTACGCCATCGCTTATAAGGAAAACTGCGACCTTACGTCAGTGCTTTACTGAATATATTACTCCACCGTAAATGAACCATTTCGAATAATTTTCTACCAATTTAAACTGAGTTAATGAGTCCCTTCGATGTCAATAGAATACGAATCTGTGAAAGCAAATTTTTGACGGACCCATAGTTTCAATGAGCCGAATAAGGGTTGAAGTTTGGAATTACTTAACAGTAACTTTAACTGTAACTTCTGTGATTGCATATCTTTGAGTAAATTTAAAATAATTGTATTTTCTTGTGGTATAAAACTACATCAATAGAATTTGAGGATATGTCAGATTTCAATGACGTCCACATATGCACAGTGTTTTTTTAATTCGTTGGATATATTGAGGATTAAGTATTGAAAACAATTTTTGGGAATTTCTTACAGTTTTTCTAGCATGTGATAAATTTCACAAGCCCTTTTTTTCCAACCTAATTCAAATATCTTCCAAGAGACAACTTGATCTGATTCTAGGAGTTATAGAAGATACGAAATTCCACATGCTCATAACTTCTGAACCATTCGACGGATTTGACCCAATAACGAACATGACCACATCTTGGACAGTTAATCGTTTCTGAATATATAAACACTCTAGCTTATCTCTTGCAGAAGATAGAGTATATACGGCCGGCAGGACGGACAGTTTGAACCTCTGTTATTCATCAGGAAGTCAAACCCAATCGATTGAGACGGTTTTCAGCCCGATATTCGACATTTGTACAAAACGTAAGCATGCAGTTCTACTAGAACAAGTGCGTAAAATGTAGGAAAGCACTGATTTCAGGTCAGGAGCTCTTGCGTGCTTGTTCTTAAATATTCTCCAGGACTCTGGAAGAGTGTGACACTGAAACAACCACCACAATAAATGTGAAAGAATCAACTAACCTGTGTCTTATATTGAAAACAAGTACTCACATTTAGTTTTCATTCAATACTAAACTTATTCAATGATGAAATTTTAGTTATATAAAATTTTGTGGGTCCCATTATAAAAGAACCCATCGTAAATCATATAGAAATTAGCCTGATATTTTTGCTCAACTCAAGTCATATATAGGTTTATATCAACATAGATCAGTGAAAGAAACCTGCTGTCAAAATTCGTAAGAACTTCAATATTTTCTCCTCATGAATTTTGGTATGAGATGATAGAATGAATCCGTTACGTTCGTTGATATTTGACAGTACAATGAATTAATTTAATTAGAACATTTCAAGTATGATTAAAATTTATGCGTTGTTTGTCAGATCTGCATTAGATAATTGAAATAACTGTCTGTTAAAGTTGTGATATTCATCTGAACTGTCCGATTAGTATAAGAGATTAACCTTTAACTACTCGCGCCGGTGTAAAATATACACCACTTGCACTAAAAATGCTCCTGTTCTTCTTAAATAGAGACCCTTCCCATACGGTTCCACCTAACCTATAATTGAAGTGCCCACTACAACCACTCCTGTCTCGCTGCGACAGCTCTAGTGATAATATACTTATTCAGAGTGAAACCCAGAGTTAGCCTGGTTTGGTGTACGGAGTACACCACGCGAGGAGTTATGTGAGTATAAATTAAAATATTTCAATCTGGTTGTTTGGCATAAAATACTTGATTTGCCATTTACTTTGTTTATAAAAACAACAACGACTTTTTTTAATTACATTAAATCAATTTTGTAGGATAGGGTACCAGTTAGAGATCCAAAATGTCTCAACTGAAAATGAACTGGAGGCTATGGCTCGCGCTTTATGTGACGAAGAATGTGAAGAAGAAGTTGGTGGAGATTCAGGGACGTCCGAAGATGAAGTTGTAGAGGAGAGTGAGATAATACAGAGTCGGAAGAAGAATTCTCCCAGACAGATGGTGAAGAGAAAATGCAAATGGGTCTAGTGAAGAAGAACATTTCGAGTCTAGAGACAAGAAACAAAGAATGGTGTGGAAGAAGAGTCCAATTTTGAGTAGATTTAGCAAAACTAATAAAAAAATATTGTAAAAATTTTTCCTGCCCCTAAACATTGTGCACAAGATATAACCAATGAGAAAAGTGCTTTTGACAAATTTTTTACTGATGACATGGTAGAAAATATTGTTCAATACACAAACCTAGAAATTGCAAGATTACGAAAAAATTATCACCGGCCAAGATATGCTAAAAATACCTCGAAATCGGAAATATTAGCTTTAATAGGATTGCTTATTCTAACAGGAAGCAGAAAGCAGAACCATACACATTTTCTGGAGTTGTGGACAGCTGATGGAACTGGATCAGAAATATTTAGAGCTTCTATGAGTTATAACAGATTTCTTTTTTTGCTAACGGCAATTAGGTTTGACGACAGAAGTACTAGACGTGAGAGAAAAGCAACTGATAAACTGGCCGCTATCCGATTTATTCTTGACCGTTTTGTACACAACTGCAATGATAATTATAATTTGGGAGAACATGTCACGATTGATGAAATGTTGATACCCTTTAGAGGTAGGTGCAGTTTTATCCAATACATCCCCAATAAACCTGCCAAGTATGGATTAAAAGTGTTCGTTTTATGTGACTCCAGAACATTTTATGTGAGCAACTTAGAGGTTTATTGTGGTCAACAACCAGAAGGGCAATACAAAAATTCAAATACACCAACTGCAATTACTCACCGTTTGCTTCAGCCGTGGAAAGGAAAACAGAAATTTAACGTGCGACAATTGGTACACAAGTTATCCCTTGGCAAAGGAGCTTTTGGAAGATAAAGTCACAATTGTTGGAACATTGAAAAAAAACAAAAAGGAATTGCCAGCAGAATTTCTACCAAATAAAACGAGAGCACCTGGCTCGTCTATCTTTGATTTCAAAAAGACGTCACTATTGTGTCTTATGCTCCCAAAAAATAAAGCTGTAATTTTGCTTTGTAAGAAATCTTTGGAAATTTATAAAATTATCCAACTTGCCGATTTCAGCCAAATTTTGCGAAGGTATTAGTTTCAACCTCATTCAAACATTTTGTTAGTGTCAAATTGAGCAAGAAGTTATTAGACGACCAAATTTCAGATGCACATAACTGCTAAACTATTCGACGGATTTTGCCAATAGCGGACTTTACCAAGATATTTAATAAATTGTTGGTTCCTTTGTGAAAATATGATACCTCAAGCTCATCATTTGTATGGCTAATCCTGGACTAAAAGGCCCTTTCAGTGAATCGATCTTTATCAACATAGATTTTTGTGTTAATTAATGTATTGCATCCTTCTTAAATCTCAAATTGCAATTTCTATAATTTTTGTGATAACCTTTGAAAATAATTCGTTTGGAAATTTCAAGTTTCAGTCTTTTGGTACATATCAATATTCTATTAAACTCATACAGAAGGAAAGGGTTTTTCACTGATGTTTAACCTAAGATGAATGGTATTGTACCTCATTACTTCAAGCTCTGCTCAACTCATTTGAGAAATATTTTTTGAAAAATATATATTGTAAACCTAGGGATCAAATGTATTAATAATTATCTTCAATAATTACACACGAACGATTGAATTCTTATACTTCTTTCACATTTTCATCACACTCCTAAAATATCGCTACACACGTAATGATGCTATTATAATTATTCCTAATAATCCATGGTTATTGGTAGCTACCAAAATTTCATATTGAGGTTACCCGAATATTTACATAGTTGCATGTACCTTCCGCATCAGACATAAAAGAAATAACATATGACTATAATTACATAAACAAGATAATAGCCTAGCTAACTAGCTCTACGAACGAGTTTTTCCATTTTCACGGAGTCTCAAAGAAGCAAGCGTAAATAATTGTACAATAATTATTACAATATACGAATAAATTCACATACACGTCTGTCATATATAGGTTTATATCAACATAGATCAGTGAAAGAAACCTGCTGTCAAAATTCGTAAGAACTTCAATATTTTCTCCTCATGAATTTTGGTATGAGATGATAGAATGAATCCGTTACGTTCGTTGATATTTGACAGTACAATGAATTAATTTAATTAGAACATTTCAAGTATGATTAAAATTTATGCGTTGTTTGTCAGATCAGCATTAGATAATTGAAATAACTGTCTGTTAAAGTTGTGATATTCATCTGAACTGTCCGATTAGTATAAGAGATTAATGGATTAATGAACTCATTCAATTTTCAAACCTAAAAGAAAATAATGCCAATTTGTATAATTCATTATCTACAGGAAACATAAAAACATGACCGGACTCAATGGTTGGATTATTGTTAGGTGAGGACTTCAATAGGAAGTACCTTAAATCCAGTTTTACATTATGAGGTTAACTTAAGGTCAAACATTATTAGGTTAATAATAAGTTTATCTTGATTTGCAATTTCACAAAGTATGCCAATGCGTTTAACCAGGTGGACCTTAATGAAATCCTAAGACGAGGTGAATTCTGACGCCAGTTAGTGACGTCAATAATTTGTTTTTATTCCCCACACCTATGGAATCCGAAAATATCCGATGTATGTTCCGAGATTTTTAATAATTTTCGAGTTACAATTTTCTGTGTGCATTTTGTGTGATATGTTGCAATAATTTTGTTAATTAGATAATTAACAAAATTATTGCAACATATCACAAAATACACAAAAATTGTAACTCAAAATTATTAAAAATTCAAGATTGAATATTGTTTTAATGAAAATATAATAATTCAGCAACTGAAATTACTTGATGTAACAGAAAAATGACTTGAAATTTTGAGTTTTAGTCTTATTTAGGATTAACTCAAACATCAAACTTCAATTTAAAAAGACAGTAAGTAGATTTCACAGCTTCTGGTTGAATTTAAAAACTCGGCATGCTTCCAAACTATCAAAATCATAAAACAATATAGTATTGAATGTGCCTCATTTTGTTGTTATTGGCTTACAAAGACGAATAGGTTTCAATGATTTTATTTACATTTTATCATTGTTATGGTAACTCAAACCGATGCATTTTTAAATTATATTTAGCCGAAATTACTTAAGAAATATTGGAGCATGTATAATTTTATAATATTTTTGGTTTCATCACTAAGATTTTAAATGCGAGCGAAAATAAAAATCATAATGGCTAGTTGGGAATTTACCCTTTTTCTATAACAACTGAAAAGCACAAAAACTCATTCGAGCTTCTCTCAAGTCATAAATTAATTGGACGGATATTGTAGGAGTTAGTGAGGAAATCTGATCACTCATGATCACTTAACTATTCTACGGATTTGACCAATAACGAACTTGATCGATATGTTTGAACGAAAACTAATTCTGGAAATAATACTCATTTCCATCAAAAATCGAGAATATACGGCT